>CM057343.1:102665095-104084616 GCA_030015575.1 Agapanthus africanus | reverse complement strand
ATATGGTGATTCATGCTATGTTGGTATACGGATGTGAGTCGATTGAGATGATTGATACCTTCACCGGTCCCTGATATGAGATTGTTATGGATGTGACTTGGGACATAGGTATACAGAGATAGTTATATGTGTTGTGAATCATGAGTTAAGCTGTACGTGACGTTAGGTCCGTACCCTCCTCGTCTTATAGGTTGATAGGATCCCTAATAGCTTAATGCTGCCGTACGAGATGAGTTTGACTTGAGGTTTGATCCATACCCTTGACTAGAGGATGTCATACGATGGATTGTACCGTACGCGATGTGGTGTGGCTAGATGCCGATTGTTAGATTTACCGACTCGGTCATGTTAGATACGTATACCCGTCATCATTTGCACATGATTTACCTTATGCTGCCTTCATGTTATTTGCATTGCATTATTTATACCTGTGATAGTACACCTGCACCATTATCGATGATGCGTATGTTACACGTACACTGATTGTAGGCTCACACACTTCATCATCGATAATTGCCATGTCACTACACAGTAGGATTGCTGCATCATGATATGACTCTTAGCATAACATGCTTGCGTATATACCACTTGTACACCCATATTGGTGCACATATACATTGATACGTCCATATTTGCGCACATACACATTGTATATACATATTGGTGCATGTATATATTGATACATCCATACTTGCGCATATACACATTGCATACCCATATTGGCACATATACACATTGGTACCTCTATACTTGCGCATATACATATTGTACCCACATAGATAACTGGTTTTATTGGGAAATTGGGAACCACATGTTATATTTTAAAAACTGGAATCATTTAAAGAGCGGTTTTCCTTTAATATGTCATATCACTGTTCCATGTTGCATGATATACGTATATGCTTGCATTTCTATTATATGTCGCATAGATCATGCTTTATGATTTTACGTATTCAGATATGCTGTTTTCATGAGAATTCTGGATTTGAGAACCGTGAACATTTTAAAAGAGATTATGTGTTGTTTAAAAACCCGGTTTCTCTTGATATGATATTTCAGTGCGTCCACCATGCGTTTTCTCGGTTCTGAGACGTGTAACGTATGAAACCCGATTCGAGAAGCTGGATGAGGCCGTTTGCGGGTACATGGTGGACCCGGTATGGTACCCGGGGCGAGAACGGATTGCTGTGCTGCAGACGGTGAGCCTTGCAGAGGGACTACTACCTACAGGTGATAGTATTTGGGCTCGGCGGATATCCAGAGGATACCGACCGGAGTCGAGAGATGAGATGGGCCGACCCAGATTGACGGAGCCCGAGGGCTGATCCGGACTGACGGTGCCGAAGGCCGATTCGGACTGACGGAGCCCGAGAGATATGAGGATTTATGTGCTGATGCTGGGCCTGGTTTTCATGATGTTTTCGAGTGTCGATACTTGGCATTCAGGTTCCATGATTTTAATGTGTCGCGAGGGACACACATTGATTTATATCCTCATATTTTTATGCATTTGCTTACATGCATACGTACATTGATTATATGGTTGGACGAGATCCACATGCATACATACATTGATTATATTATTGGATAATATCCACATGCTGTTTGACATTGATATTAGTGTTGGCACATATGATGACCCGGTCACCCTAGATATCATAGTATTGCCTTTATGATATAGTTGACCTAGGAGTCGTCGTTTATTCGATTTCTACTTATTGATGTTTTTCTACTCACGAGTTGGCAACTCACCCCCGTTGTGCCACAGTTCTTGCAGGTTGACCGCTTGGATCAGTTGCGGCTTCGCTGGAACACAGTTGCATTCGGGTGTTTTGCATTGGTAGGTGGGATATTTTTATCGTACTTACTCTTATATTTATATTTCACTTTGTATCTAGTCAACTCCATCAATCAAACTAGAATTTGTATAAGTAATGAGACTTAGTGAGACTTGTGGTTGCGAGACATAGAGGGTTTTTTGCTACTGGTGATTTTGATGTCTTGCTTATTTCTTTATCTTTTATGGTGAACTTCGCCGTTGGGCATCGTATACTTATATTTACTGCTTGCGTGGTTGTGATCCGCCGTTTGGCGAAGAGCTAAGTCCCGTTTGGGGATGCTTTTATTATTATTATTATTATTATTATTATTATTATTATTATTATTATTATTATTATTATTATTATTATTATGTATTTGTGGTTTTAGATCAAAAAATACAAAGGTGGTGTTGCCTATATTTTTAAAAGACGAAACATGTTTTCCAACTAGGAATTTTCACTTGAAATTTTATGTTCCTTTTCTATGCATTAAGAAAACTTGATTTCATTATACCATATTTCAAAACTTCACCTCCTTTATTTTCTTAAAAATGTTTAGATTTTTGGGTTTCAGCCTACTTGAATTCTGTTACGCGTTTGGACGTTGCGTGATTTAACTGCTGGTCACGAGCTAATATTTCGGGTTGTGACACGGATCCTACTTTCCATTGCTACATACCATGACTATGATATCTGACGGTTGGGTGTCATGACTGCTTTTCTAAATAGTGATTTAGAAGAGAGCGTCTATAGGTACACAGCTAGAGGGCTTCGTAGACAGTGGGGGCAACGGAAATGTGTGCAAGTTGTTTTATGAGTTAAAGCAGGCATCGCGGAGTTGGAATATCTGTTTTGATATGGTAGTCAAAGAGTTTGATTTCATCAAAATGGTAGATGAACCTTGTATATACAAAAAGGTAGTAGAGAGTAAGGTGGTCTTCCTCGTATTGTATGTGGATGGCATACACTTAACAGGAAAGGAGTTTCCTATACTACGCTCGGTCAATCTCCTCTTATCACAAGGATTCTCCATATAGGATCAAGGTGATACCTCCTAAATCCTGTGGTTTTTGATCTATGATGAGAGATCTAAATGGATGTTAGTATTCTCACTAGGTGTAGTGAAATGGTATCAATAGATCCTAGGGAGAATCACTGGATAGCTCTGAAGATTATTCTCAAGTAGTTGAGAAGCACTAAAGAAGTGTTCTTGGTGTTTGGTAATTGTGTACTCCTTATGGAGACCTTTACCAATTCGGGCTTCCAGTGTAATAAGCTCGACTGTTATACAGTCACGGGTATTATCTTTACCCTCAGAGGAGAGATGATATGTTGGAAGTATTCCAAGCTAGATACCATGACAAACTCAGCGATAAAGGCTCGACACATCGCTGTTAACGATGCTACCAAAGAGGCAGTCTGGGTGTATATTTATTCATGAGATGAACTTGGTTCCTACCATTGTGAGACAATGGAGTTGTGTCTTTAGCCTAGGAACCCCCATCCCATTAGTGATCCAGACATATTCTCAGGCAGTATCACCTGATCATGGAGATGGTTGATCTCCGAGAGATCGAGTTTAGGATAGTAGACTCAGAGGTTAACACTGCGGATCCACTCAACAAGGCCTGCTTTCCTAAATACTATTTGAGAGATTTTGGGACGGTTGAGTATGGGATACTACAACCACTGCTAATTGTTGGGTATTGGATACTACAACATATGGCCTTAGTGAAAATGGGAGATTGTTAGTTATATGTATGCCCTAGAGGCCATTATTGTACATGTGATGTATATTATAATAGATGCTTGGACATATATAGGGAGGACTTTCTTGCTCGACATGATAGTATGCTATCGGTTGCTTTTTACCTTAACATGGAGACTAGTATACCGATACTGTCTTGCTCTCACATGTTGGTAAAGCCCTTAGGATGTTTACTTGAATACCTGTATTATGATGCAGATCATACTAGTGGGACAAGGGTAGTCCATAAGTGCATCCTTTAATATTCCTAGTCGTGGGTGTATCGAGACAGGGCATCGATATTCCAGAATAGACTAGCGAATAGCTTCTTGACCCATGTAGATAGGCGATGGATGATCCCATATCCATTGGTGTTTGACATTAGAGATAATATACGGGTGCTCAGTGGAGACTGGGTATACTGGACGGACTCGCCGAGAACTCCTAGATGGTATTATACCTGACGTTAGATAGCAGTTTTCTGGTGACACTGGTACATGTTAGCCTGTTGACCCAAGATCGTCACAGAGTCTTATGTGATTCCTACTGTGCTTTGATTTCCACCTTACCAAGTTCAAGAGAACGTGCAAAACGGTGGTTTTTGGGTAAAGTCCCGAGTCATATGGAGGCGATGAGCGATAGGAGGGGATTTCTTCTCTCCCGGTATTGGGGATTGATGTCGTGCTGTGCTCGATTGGCTATAACAGGAAGTCCCTGGCCAGGGCTGATTCCGAGATTTACTGGAAAGTGTTATCAGTAGTTTCTCGATCCGTTATGAGCCTCATATCGGCATGACTTATCGAGTTACTAGGGTCTGACGTTTACCACCCCTAGACTGTAAGGTTACTATGCACTAGAATAAGGTTCTACAAGGCATCAACCATGCCAAAATCAAGTTTTTCATGTGCCGAACAACCCTAACCAAGATCTTAGACTAGAGATTAGGCGAAACAAAGAGCAAGTAAACAACTTTACTTCTAAGAGTCAGGGATTACAACCTTTGTAGTCCGTTCCTTCACTTCTAAAGCAACGTGTTGAAGTCCCTTCGCTGCGATCATCGAGTACCCGGACTCTTGAGAGGCTCCATGAAGAGAAAGATGCAAGCTTGCTTCCGATCTTCAATAACAAAGATGATTTACCTTGAAAAAACTCAAACCCAAGCTCTTGCTTTGCTAATCAAGTATTAGCAAAGCAAACACCCTAATCTAAGTGGCAAGAATAGATGAGGATGATAAAGTAGGAATTTAGCTCTCATTTGTTTTCAATTTCTCACCCATTATCATCACATGTCAAAAAGCTAGAAAGCTTTTTTCAAGAGGAAGAAGAAGAAAATTTTCATTTTTGATGAATAATGAAAACTTGTGTGAGGTTAGAAATGCAACCATGGGTTAAGAAATGAAGACTTAACCCATGTCGAGAATTAACTATGGTGAAGGGTTTGGGTTTGGTTAAGAAATATCTACAAAATATCTTTACAAAATATCTTTTCTTAAAAACAAAAACAAAGCTTCTAGAAGCTTCAAGAAAGCTTAACCCTAATCCAAACCCTAACCATGTTTAAACTCCACAAAACATGTTGCATTTGTAAGCTTAACTTGTTACAATATTATATATCACATATACAATATTTATTGTCACAAAATAAAATAATACAATCATCATATATCACATATATATCAATGTATTACCCGAGTAAGAAAAAGAATCTTTAAGTGAGCTTATACTAGTTAATGTAATTTAATATGTCATATATATAATTATACATTAAATTATCGAATCAACACTTGATCCGATAATCCGTCTATTTCATAAATAACCGACTAATATAATCTGTATCAGTTCATCGAATCAACACTTGATCCGATGACCCGGCTATATCACATATACCCGGCCGATATCACATATCGCGAGAATCTAATACGGTATCACAAACACGTATTGTTCTCGGTCCAGCACATATCACATATGTGCTCCAACTCCGTTTTTCCTGAGCCAGGAAACCTCTGTGTAGGACTCTAAAGAATCGTCAATACGCCGGCAGTAGGTGATGATCATATCAAACACCCATAAGCTGCAAGCGGTCAGCTAAACGTAATAGCCACCCAGGTATTGAGCAATCAGAAGATCAACAAGCAAGCCTGTACATTCTCCCGTGAATCCAACCAGTAACACTCCCGTACAGTCCGGTCTCTTCGTCTGATATGTCGCATATCTCGCCTGGGGGTGGTAAACGTCAGACCCCAGTAGATTGATAAGTCGTGTCGATATGAGGTCCATAACAGTTCGAGAAACTACTGATAACACTTACCAGTAAATCTCAGCAACCCTGGCCAGGGATTTCCAGTTATAGCCAATCGAACACAGCGCAACATCAACTCCCTATACCGGGAGAGACGAAACCCCTCCTATCGCTCATTGCCTCCATGTGATTCGGGGCTGTACCCAAAAGACACCTTTTTGCACGCTCTCTTGGACGTAGTATGATGGAAATCAAAGCACAGTGGGAATCACACAAGACTCTATGATAATCTCGGGTCTACAGAGTAACCTGTATCAGTGTCACCAGAGAACTGCCATCTGACGATATGTATAATACCATCTAGGAGTTCTTAGCGAGTCTGTTCAGTGTACCCAGTCTCTACTGAGCACCCATATACCTTCTCTGATATCAAACACCAATGGATGTTGGATCATCCATCGCCCATCATATCGGTCAAGAAGTGCATACGCTAGTCTACTCTGGAGTATCGATGCCCTGTCTCGATACTCCCACGACTAGGAACAATTATAGGGTGTACTTGTGGCTACCCTTGGCCCCACTAGTATGATCTCTATCATAGTCCTGGTAGTCAAGTACACATCCTAAGGGCTTTATCAACATGTAACATAGAGACAATCAGATTACATGTTAAGATAAAGAGTAACCAGATAGCATACTATCATGTCGAGCAAGAAAGTCCTCCCTATATATGTCCAAGCATCCACTACAATATACAACGTATGTACAGTAATGCCTCTAGGGCATACATCTAACTAACAATCTTCCACTTGCACTAGGGCCATCTGTTGTAGTATCTCATACCCAATAATAAGCCGTGGTTGAAGTATCTCATACTCAACCATCCCATAAAAGTCTCTACTGGGAAAGAGGCCTTTGTGAGTGGATCCGCGCTGTTGTCCTCTGTGTCTACTCTCATAACCTTGATCTTCCTAAAGATCAACCATTTCCATGATCAGTTAATACTGCCTAAGAATATGTCTGGATCTCTGATGGGACGGGGGTTCCTAGGCTTAAACCACAACTCTATTGTCACACAATGGTAGGAACGAAATTCATTTCATGAACTCATATATATCGAGACTGCCTCTTTGGTAGTATCCTTGGTAACGATGTATCTTGCCTTTAATCATCTAGTAAGTTACGGTATCTAGCTTGGAACTCTTCTAACATACCGTTCCTCCACTGAGGGTAAAGACAATGCCTGCGACTGATATTCAGTCGTCCTTATCACCCTGTAACCTTTCCAGTGATTCTCCCCAGGATCGATTGATACCATCTCATTACAACTAGTGAGAATCCTAACATCCATTTAGATCTATCTCATAGGTCCATAATCCAGGATTTAGGAGGTATCACCTTAATCCTATATGGAGAATCTTTGTGATAAGAGAAGATTGACCGAGCGTAGCATAGGAAACTCCTTCCCTATCAAGAGTATGTCATCCACGTACTATACGAGGATCACCACCATACTCTCTACTACCTTTTTTGTATATACAAGGTTCATTTACCATTTTGATGAAGTCAAACTCTTCGACTACCATCAAAACAGATGTTCCAACTCCGCGATGCCTGATTCATCCCATAAAACATCTTGCACACATTTCCGCTGCTCCCACTTTCTACGAAGCCCTCTGGCTGTGTACTTATAGACGCTCTCTTCTAAATCATCATTTAGAAAAGCAGTCATGACACCCAACCGTCAGATATCGTAGTCATTGTATGTAGCAGTGGCAAGTGGGACCTGGATGGACTTAAGCATAGCTTTGAAAGTCTTAACTTTTCCATGTACACGAAGTAATCGTCTCAAGATATACTCCAGATGGGGATTTAACCCTTCAGATAAAGCTACCAAAGTCCATACTTTATCCGAGGGTTGATCCGGACTTTGGTCACCTCCGCGGCCTCCTTGAGTCGAAGACGATCCACCCGAGAGATGTACACCGAGCTCCACCTCGAGCCGAGGTAACTAGGGTAAAGAGATTGCTAGTCTAGAAGGCCTAGGTTGTGTAGAAGTGGTAGAGGAATGGTTTTGTCTTTGTGGGATCTTTATCTCTCAACACATGAGATCAAAAGATGAAACAAGAGGAGGAAGAAGGAGGAGCTAGCAACCATGGTCCATTTCTTTTCTTCTCATCCAAAAAAAAACAAGAGAGAGAGTGAGAAAAGAATTATGAGCATAAGAAAATGAACCATGGTTCAATAATGCAAAAACAATATCATTACTAATCCCATCAAGATAAAGTTTGATGGCTACATTGAAATGACCATTATCATAATCAAAATAGAAAAAGAAAAAGAAAAGAAGAGTGTAGATCCCTCTTGAAAGTCAATGGTCAACACGGTCAACCGGTCAACAAAGTCAAGAGAGGTCATGGTGGTCAAATGGTCAATGCAATTAGCCATCATAAAATTATCACTAAAAGGATTAGTAAATGATGTCCGCGGCTCATAATGGTTTTGACCAAACGAACTGCCAAAACCCTAATGAGTCCGAATCAACTGTCGAAACCCTAATGAGCCTGCCACATAACGGTTTTGGCCGAACCAACTGCCGAAACCCTGATGAGGCACCTCCTTCTTCATCGCTCCGGAAAACTGTGCATACACACCTGCATCCGCATTCCGTAGAATGCGGATGCGCAGAAGACAAAACAAATCCATCCGTGCAATACTAGGATCCGACTTAAACCAAAGCCCACTAGTACTGCCTGCCCAACACCACAAGCACACAAGTATACGTAAGTGATCGCAGCCCTGCCGTAAAACCATACGGTCTCTACACGTTTCGCTCAGTGCAGGGAAACTCTCTGTGTGGGACTCTAAAGACTCGACACTACGCTGGCAGTGGGTTTAACCACAGACCGCAAGCGGCACTAGCTGTACGTAACGGTCCCCAGGTAGATGTCGATAAGAAGGCCGATGAGGTAAACCCATCCGAACTCCTACTGAGCCTGTATGTGACAATCTCCGTACAGTCCGGTCTGTTCATCTGATACATCGCATGGCGGGCCTAGGAGGGCGGTAAACGTCAGTCCCCTAATAGCGGTACAAGTCGTGTCGGAGTGAAGCCCATTACACCCTGAGATAACACTGGAAACCTACCAGTATATCTCGCTTGCCCTGGCCAGGGACTACTCGTGTAATGGCTCTCCTAGACACGGCGCGATGTCAACCCCCAATACCGGGAGAGACGAATCCTGTCTAACCATCACTGCCTCCAAGTGCTTCGGGATTGCACCTAACTACTACCTGTTTGCACGACTCAATAGAGCCGTGGTAGGGTAGTAATCAAAGAACAGTGGGAACACACTCGAGGCGAAGTGGCAGTGTCAAGTCAGCGGACTAAGCTGTACTCATGTCACCTGGGAACTGATAACTGACGATAGGTATAATACCAACCATCAGTTCCCGACGAGTCCTGTCCAGTGTACTCGTAACCTAACGAGCACCCGCATACTATCTCAAGTACGACGTACTGACGGCTGTGGGACAAACCGTCTCCCGTGCTGGGATGAGAAGCGCATACGCTAGTCTACTCCGGAGTATCGATGCCCTGTCTCGATAATCCCACGACTAGGGACGTGTATAAGGATGTGCTTGTGGATTACCCAGCCCCCACGAGTGTGATCGCCATCACAACGCCGGTAATCAAGCGAAGATCCTAAGGGCTCTACTAATGCGTATAGGTGATATAATAAAGAAACACACATGTACACATTAAAGCAGAGACAAACCAAGTAGCATACTACTATATTGAGCAAGATTGTCTATACAACTGTGAATATCCCAAGCTTCCATCAAGTAATATACATACTAGTATGATATAGTAATGGCCTCTAGGGCATATACACTAACAATCTCCCAATTGCACTAAGGCCATGTACTAGCGTATCGAAGACCTATCATCTCGATCAGCCGCTCGAACTGAGTCTGGGGTAAGGCCTTCGTGAATGGATCCGCCGTGTTGTCTTTTGTGTCCACTCTCCGCACCTCTATCTCCTGGCGATCAATGATCTCCCTGATCAGGTGATACCGCCTTAAGATGTGCCTGGATTTCTGATGGGACCTTGGTTCCTTCGCTAAAGCTATAGCCCCATTGTTATCGCAATACAAAGGTATTGGGTCAACAATGGACGGAACCACCTGATGTTCACTAATGAACTTCTTCATCCAAACCGCCTCTTTTGCGGCATCGCTTGCAGCAATATATTCAGCCTCCATCGTTGAGTCTGCGACGGTATCCTGTTTGGAACTCCTCCAACATACCGCCCCTCCGTTGAGGGTAAACACAAAACCCGAGACAGACTTGCTGTCATCTTTGTCACTCTGGAAGCTTGAATCGGTAAAGGACTCGACCCTGAGGTCTCCATTACCGTAAACCAGGAACATCTCCTTAGTCCTTCTCAGGTACTTGAGAATGTTCTTCACTGCTGTCCAGTGGTCCTCACCTGGGTCTGACTGATACCAGCTTACCGTGCTCAGCGCGTAAGCTACATCTGGTCTTGTACATAGCATCGCATACATTATAGATCCTAACGCCGAAGCGTAGGGTATAGTGCTCATGCGAACCCTCTCCTCGTCAGTCTTAGGAGACATCTTCTTGGAGAAGGTAATTCCGTGCAATGCGGGTATGCTACCGCGCTTGGAATCCTCCATACTAAATCTTTTTTGTACGGTCTCTATGTACCTGGACTGCGAAAGTCCCAGTAGTCTCTTGGATCTATCTCTATAGATCTTGATCCCCAGAATGTATGAGGCATCACCCAGGTCCTTCATGGAGAACCGTTGTGACAAAAATAGCTTGACCGATTGTAGCATAGGAATGTCATTTCCTATCAAAAGAATGTCGTCCACGTACAAGACTAGGAATACGACAGTTCGTCCTACAATCTTCTTATAGACACATGGTTCATGTTCGTTCTTGATGAAATCAAATTCCTTGATTGCCTCATCAGAACAGATGTTCTAGCTCCGCGATGCCTGCTTTAATCCATAAATGGATTTAAGCAATTTGCACACCTTCCCGCTACTCCCACTGTCTACGAAACCTTCTGGCTGATCCATGTAAACGCACTCTTCCAAACAACCGTTTAGGAAAGCCGTTTTAACATCCATCTGCCAGATTTCATAGTCATGGAAGGCAGCAATGGCAAGTAGGATCCGAATGGATTTGAGCATAGCCGCCGGAGAAAAAGTTTCGTCATAGTCCAAACCAGGTCTTTGACGAAAACCTTTTGCAATGAGTCTAGCCTTATAGGTTTCCACCTGCCCATCTACACCAAGTTTCCTTTTGTAGATCCATTTGCATCCAACGGGTTTTACTCCAGGTGGAACAATATCCAAGGTCCACACTTTATTGGCGTACAAGGACTCCATTTCGGATTGCATTGCTTCCTGCCACTTATCAGAGTCCCTACTGATAATGGCCTGCCTGAAACTGGTAGGGTCATCTTCTTCCAAGATGCAATCCTCTCGATCCCCGTCTATGAGAAAACCGTAGTATCTCTCGGGCGGACGAGAAATCCTACCAGATCTGCGGAGTGGTTGAGGTTCGTTGGTTGTAACTGAATCTAGCGGTTCCACTAAATCTTTTGTTAAAGCTTGTGTTTCTGGAATTTCATCCAGTTCTACCGTGCTGCCACTAATATTTTTAACAAGAAATTCTTTTTCTAAAAATGTGGCATTTCTTGAAATAATTATCTTCTGTTCCTCTGCATGGTAGAATAGATACCCACTTGAATCTTTTGGGTATCCCACAAACTTACACAAAACTGCTCGTGCCTCAAGTTTGTCTGGGTTCTGCTTTATGACATAAGCAGGGCAACCCCAAATCTTAATACGTTTAAAATACAAACTTTTACCACTCCATATTTCATACGGAGTCTTAGGCACGGATTTGGATGGAACTTGATTCAATAGATGTGCTGCAGTTTGGAGTGCATATCCCCAGAATGAAAGAGGCAACTCAGCACTACTCATCATGGAGCGAACCATATCCAATAGGGTACGATTCCTCCGCTCCGAAACACCGTTGTGTTGTGGTGTATAAGGAGGAGTAAGCTGAGAGAGAATGCCATTCTCTTTTAAGTAATCTAGGAATTCCGTGCTTAAGTACTCCCCTCCCCTGTCAGACCGGAGGATCTTGATACTTTTGCCAGTCTGGTTCTCTACTTCGTTTCTAAATTCCTTGAATTTCTCAAAAGCTTCAGATTTGTGTTTCATAAGATACACATATCCGAACCAAGAGAGATCGTCAGTGAATGTGATGAAGTACGAGAACCCACCCCTTGCATGTATAGACATCGGACCACATACATCACTGTGTATGAGTCCCAAGAGCTCTGCTGCCCTTTCTCCATGTCCGGTGAACGGAGATTTGGTCATCTTCCCTTTGAGACAAGACTGACAAGTTTCATAGGATGAAAACTCGAACGTATTCAAGAGTCCATCTTTATGCAACTTACTCAGTCTTTTCTCTCCGATATGACCAAGTCTACAATGCCACAAGTAGGATTCATTCGTATCTGAATTCTTCCTCTTGCGTGTGTTTTATATATTAAGAACTGTATTCTGATTTAGAACGTAGATACCATTACACATGGTACCCTCTGCAACCAGTACCTTATGAAGGTAAATGTTCATGATATTTCTATTAAGAACAAAGTTATATCCATCTCTATTGAGTAAAGAAACTGATATGATGTTGCAAACCATGGAGGGTGCATAGTAGCAATCGTTCAAAATTATAGTCTTGCCATTTGGCAATACTAGGTGATATTCACCGACAGCTGCCGCATAAACTTGTGCTCCGTTCGCTACTCTGAGCGACATATCACCCGGTGCAACTTTCCTACTTTTTCTCAGTCCCTGTAATAAATTACAGATATGAGATCCTGATCCGGTATCAAGTACCCAGGAGGTAGGGCTGACCGTAAAACAGTTCTCAATTACAAGAACACCTGAAGTAGATGCAAAACCATGTTTCTTCTTCAACTGGGTATCCTGGGAATCCATACAATCCCCTTTTCCTTGTTCATACTCATGACTGTTGTCACAAGTTAGAACTGAACCAACGTTCCCCAGCCCCGAATAAGAATTCGGATCGGTCAAGCAATACATTTTATTATCTTGATTAGGGCGTGAAATGGTTGCTTCCTAGAGAGAGAGAAAAGAAACACTTAGCGTGCGCTCTTGCAAGTTTAGATTGGTTTTTAATTTATCTAAACAGGATGGCTCCCACTGTCTCTTGAATCCTTCCTCAAACCATAAAGGAAGAATTAGTCGGGATCAATCTCACCGTACAATACTTGCTTAACCATTCAGCCAGGCCAGTGTCGGTACTTCGAGGGAGGTTTTCCAACACTTTCGCGAAGTTCCTTAATTAAGTAACCTCTTTTCCCTATGGGCGTAGCCCCGCTAACACTTTTCTAGACACCTACTTGGTTTATAGCATTGATCGTTAAGCAAGAAAGTTCCCGAGGAGTAGCATATACTCACAGTAGGATCGGGATCCAAATATCATCGCGTGACAAAACTGAAGGAATCCTACCAGAATCATCACACTCCAAATGGTATGCAACACTAGCAAGTTTCAGTACTTTTGAAACTCCCGATGTGGTTTTTGTCCCTAGGACCTAAGTGACCTTGACACAGTCAACAAATCAAAGGGTCCTACTCAAGTTCAACCCGTCATTATCTTGATTGCATTAAACCCACCCGCATAACCCTTGACACAGTCAACAAGGTTACATGACTGTCCTAACCAATCACATTGTATCCAGCAGATAAGCAATACTCGGCTACCGTTTACTGCGCCTTGACACAGTCAACAAACGCAGCACGAATACTAAGTATAACTTATAAGAAATGACGGAGGGCTACGGCTGGGTTTTGGCGAAAACCCGTTAACGTAATGAACTTGATATCGTTGAAGGAACGTGATACACTTTTTGAAAATATAGTGGCGAAAAACTTTTGCTAAAGAGGTCACTCCCTGTGAAGGGATCTCGGCTCTTTCCTCGTCGAATGAGGTGCAGGATATTCTAAACTGAATACCTCGATGCAAAGCAAGAATTAATCGACTATAGTGAAGTTATTACCCTGACGCAAACTTTTGTCCAAGGGGTCACTCTCGATGAGGGGATCTCGGCCCTTGCCTCGTCGACTGAGGTGCTGGGCATTCATAACCGAATACCTCGATGCAAAATAAAAGTGAACGTCCTTGCAATAACAGCCTTTTTTGAAAAATTGTTCCAACAACGTCTTTTAGGTTTATTTTCTTGCATTGGTTCTTTTAATGTGTCCCATCATTTAAATCCTACCATTGCAGAAAACAACCAAAATATGACGTACGCTTATGCCATTCGCATTCGCCACTGGGCCACGTAATCACCCGTTAGGTTACTTAACTAACGACAGAGCGGGGGCTGGGCTAGCACGGCTGAAAAACATAAGCAACGCCTAAATAGTTATTATATATAGATATATAGCAATGATAGCCAATCCAGATCACAGATGAACACTTTGGATATACTAGGAACCTGCGATTCGTTCGAGCCTGCAACGAAAAGCGGATTACACGGTCGTGATGAATAGCCAATACCCCACCCAAGACCCCTACGGGTGCGGCAAACTACCCGCCAAGTACCCGAAGCGAAGAAACCTCCCTCAACGCCATGAGTAGGCCACTCGGCACTTTGAGATACCCGGTAGTTTGTGCACCCCCTCCATGGGTCTATCCTAGGAGCAAAAACAGTAAAAAGAATTATACAATGACGGCTACAACCCCGATCCGGTTGTGCGGCCATACAAATAATATTACATCAATTTACAAATTTATTACATGAATGAAAGAAAAAGAAACTCTCATCTCACATCCACCCCGGCTATTCATCCGCGACAATCCAACGAGTTCATATACACAAACCATCAACAACACAGATCACAGATATGTATAACCCCCACTAATCGACATATAGCGATTAGTAGACATTCAATACACACATAACATTACAGATATAACCATTAGCCAAAGTCTACAGAACATCGACCAAAAATACGGATTTTTAAGCCCCAAAAACAAATTTTGCTTTCTGGAAAATCTGGGCAAAAAAGTCATATTGTAAAAATCCCAAAATACCCATATAAGAAAACTGCAGGAAAAAGATTCCCCAACTGAGCTAACTCGGCCGCGGTTCCGCGGCATAAGCAAGCTTATGCCGTGGAACCGCGGCGCTTTAGACGACTTGGGGGACCAAATTTGTTCAGTTTTCTAACAAAAGCCTGAGCCGATTTTTAGTGTATGATTTATTAATTTTGGAACAGTTCTAAAAATCGGCAGAAACTTCAAATTTCCGGGGTGTTTTGCGGTTTTTCGTCCGGTCGAAATTCTAAATACTTTGCTAACATGCTAGGGTATGTTTAGTTAGGCTCTGATACCACTGTTAGGTCCACGTTACCTCTTCCGGTACTTTCGGGGTTGCGGAAACGGTAAAACAAAATTTTTTCTGGACTTGATAACATGGACCGAAAAAGCCGGATCTTTGCTAAACAGCACACTAGCATCCTAACTAGAGATTTATCTACTCGGTTAGGGGTTATACCTTAACTTGAACTCCTTCTCTTCTTGTTGTTCTTCTCCTTGCTTGCTCCGAGGGTTGATCCGGACTTTGGTCACCTCCGCGGCCTCCTTGAGTCGAAGACGATCCACCCGAGAGATGTACACCGAGCTCCACCTCGAGCCGAGGTAACTAGGGCAAAGAGATTGCTAGTCTAGAAGCCCTAGGTTGTGTAGAAGTGGTAGAGGAATGGTTTTGTCTTTGTGGGATCTTTATCTCTCAACACATGAGATCAAAAGATGAAACAAGAGGAGGAAAAAGGAGGAGCTAGCAACCATGGTCCATTTCTTTTCTTCTCATCCAAAAAAAAAACAAGAGAGAGAGTGAGAAAAGAATTATGAGCATAAGAAAATGAACCATGGTTCAATAATGCAAAAACAATATCATTACTAATCCCATCAAGATAAAGTTTGATGGCTACATTGAAATGACCATTATCATAATCAAAATAGAAAAAGAAAAAGAAAAGAAGAGTGTAGATCCCTCTTGAAAGTCAATGGTCAACACGGTCAACCGGTCAATAAAGTCAAGAGAGGTCATGGTGGTCAAATGGTCAATGCAATTAGCCATCATAAAATTATCACTAAAAGGATTAGTAAATGATGTCCGCGGATCATAATGGTTTTGACCAAACGAACTGCCAAAACCCTAATGAGTCCGAATCAACTGTCAAAACCCTAATGAGCCTGCCACATAACGGTTTTGGCCGAACCAACTGCCAAAACCCTGATGAGGCACCTCCTCCTTCATCGCTCCGGAAAACTGTGCATACACACCTGCATCCGCATTCCGTAGAATGCGGATGCGCAGAAGACAAAACAAATCCATCCGTGCAATACTAGGATCCGACTTAAACCAAAGCCCACTAGTACTGCCCGCCCGAACACCACACGCACACAAGTGTACGTAAGTGATCGCAGCCCTGCCGTAAAACCATACGGTCTCTACATGTTTCGCTCAGTGCAGGGAAACTCTCTGTATAGGACTCTAAAGTCTCGACACTACGCTGGCAGTGGGTTTAATCATAGACCACAAGTGGCACTAGCTGTACGTAACGGTCCCCTGGTAGATGTCGATAAGAAGGCCGATGAGGTAAACCCATCCAAACTCCTACTGAGCCTGTATGTGACAATCTCCGTACAGTCCGGTCTGTTCGTCTGATACATCGCATGGCGGGCCTAGGGGGGCGGTAAACGTCAGTCCCCTAATAGCGGTACAAGTCGTGTCGGAGTGAAGCCTATTACACCCTGAGATAACACTGGAAACCTACCAGTATATCTCGCTTGCCCTGGCCAGGGATTACTCGTGTAATGGCTCTCCTAGACACGGCGCGATGTCAACCCCCAATACCGGGAGAGACGAATCCTGTCTAACCGTCACTGCCTCCAAGTGGTTCGGGACTGCACCTAACTACTACCTGTTTGCATGACTCAGTAGAGCCGTGGTAGGGTAGTGATCAAAGAACAGTGGGAACACACTCGAGGCGAAGTGACAGTGTCAAGTTAGCGGACTAAGCTGTACTCATGTCACCTGGGAACTGATAACTGACGATAGGTATAATACCAACCATCAGTTCCCGATGAGTCATGTCCAGTGTACTCGTAACCTAATGAGCACCCGCATACTATCTCAAGTACGACGTACTGACGGCTGTAGGACAGACCGTCTCCCGTGCTGGGATGAGAAGCGCATATGCTAGTCTACTCCGGAGTATCGATGCCCTGTCTCGATAATCCCACGACTAGGGACGTGTATAAGGATGTGCTTGTGGATTACCCAGCCCCCACGAGTGTGATCGCCATCACAACGCCGGTAATCAAGCAAAGATCCTAAGGGATCTACCAGTGCGTATAGGTGATATAATAAAGAAACACACATGTACACATTAAAGCAGAGACAAACCAAGTAGCATACTACTATATTGAGCAAGATTGTCTATACAACTGTGAATATCCCAAGCTTCCATCAAGTAATATACATACTAGTATGATACAGTAATGGACTCTAGGGCATATACACTAACAGTTGGAACCCTATTCAATAGGTATGCAACTTCTTAAGTGCATAACCGCAAAAGAAAATAGGCAACTCAGTGGTACTCATCATAGAGCACACCATATCATATAGGGTGTAATTGCTCCGCCCCGATACACCGACGTGCTGTGGTGTATATAGAGGAGTAATGTTGAGAGAGAATCTCATTCTCCTTTAGAATAGTCCAGGAATTCCGTGCTCAAGTATTCTCCTCCTTGATCATATCAAAGGACATAATACTTATACCCATTTTTGGTTCTCTACTTCTAACTTATATTCATTGAATTTCTCAAAAGTTCCAGACTTTTGTTTCAACAGGAACATATGTCCGGATCTTGAGAGATAATCAGTGAATGTAATAAAGTACAAAGAACCGGTCTTGGCATGTGCAGACAGGGGACCTTCATACATCAGCATTTATCAATCCCAAGAGTTCACCAATTCTTTCTCTGTTTCCAATAAACGGAGCTGTGGTCATCTTATCTTTGTGACATGACTGGCAAGTTTTACAAGATGTAAATCCAAACTAATTTAAATATGCATCTTTATATAACTTCCGCTAGTCGGGTCGCATTGATATGACCTAGTCTATAATACCTCAAGAAGGATTCGTTCATTTCTGAACTCTTCCTCTTGTATGTGTTCTGTATGTTAAGAACTGTGGTTTGATTTAGAACGTCTATACTTTTAGATAACGTGCCTGAACCAATCAAATCTTGATATAGGAAATGTTCAAAACATTATCCAACAATACAAAATTATATCCTTCTTTACTAATAAAGAGACTGATATGATGTTGTATATCAGGTTCGGTATCTAATAACATTCGTTCAGAATCAATGTATTTTGGTAATACAGGGTGATAACTGCCAACTGACTTGGCTGCAACACTTTCATCATTTCCAACTCTTGAAACTTATCACCCATTCTCAGTTCTCTACCTTTCTGTAGCCCATATAATAGATTACATTTGCGGTATCCTAATCCGGTATCTCATACCCAGGACGTAAAGGATACTAAGAAACAATTCTCGGTAATGAACATACCCGAAGAAGATGCATCAGCATGTACTTTCTTCGTTTGGGCGGCACGGGAATTCTGGTAATCCCCTATTTCCTGCTCTGTCTTATAACAATTATAAGTTGGAGCGGGACTAACGTTCCTTAGCGCAGTATAATAAGCGGGTTCGGTCAATATATCTGTATTATTTATCTTGATTAAGGCGTGACATGGTCGCTATCAGGAGAGAGATAGAAGAAAACACTCAACGTATGCTCTTGCAAGATTAGATTGGTTATTAAAATATCTAATCAGGATGTCTCCCACTGTTTTAGTCAAATCTTCCTTCAAACCCTAAAAGGAAATACTAGCTGGGATTAATTACACTCTACAAGTTCGCCAATCTTTCAGCCAGGCCAGTGCCGGTACTTTGAGGGAGGTTCCCCATACTTTCGCATGGACCTAATTAAAGTAAACCTCATTTTCCCATAGGCATAACCCCGTTTTCCCAGAGGTATAACCCCGTTGACACCTTTCTAGAAACTTACTTGATCGGCTAATTGTAATGTGTAAAACTACAACAGTTGGAATCCGCAACCTACTTAGACATCTCATGCCTAACCAAATGAATTCCTTAGACATCGTATGCCTAACAATTATAAACCCCGCATTTTAGTCTCGATCTCGAAAACACTTTTCAATATCTAGTCGGGCAATTCAACAAGAATCCCGACATCCTGATCGAATGCTTGTCGTAAACTTTAGTAGACGGCCGCACCCCCGGATGCCGTCGACGGAGTGCACTAAGGCGGAACACCACTGCCGCGAGCACCCGAACGGATGCTTTTGACGATGGGGTTCTCCTACAGTCACTTGGTTGGGGATATGGGGCATGGCTTTCTATTAAGTTTACACGGTGAGTATCCGCGTACGCTACGTGATTGCGACGGACTTTTGATCACATCAAAATCCCATGGCAACCGATCAAATGAGACTAAAAACTGCTAGATTTATAACATTCAAATTAGTTATCTCATAACTACTTGTGGATTCTAAATATTGCATCACATTCCAGATAAATAGACAATGTTAAAACTTTCCGATTGAATAAACAAACACCCAAGATTTCCCAAATAGCTCAACACTTGAGCGGAGTTCAAAAAGTATCTATCACATGCTACAGTACCAATGGTCCAGCCGTAGAAGGGTCAAACCAACGCCTCACATGTGTAGGGTTACTAGGCACAATAATAAGGTTCTACAATGAATCAACCATGCCCGTTTAAAATTTTAGCCATGCCGAATAACCCTAAACAAGATCGTTGCTAGAAAATTAGGGTTTCACATGCAAGTAATTAGCATCTATGACTAAGTGAATACGAAATACAACCTTTGTAGATCGGTCCTTCACTTCTTTAGCTCCTTGTTGAAGTCTCTTCGCTGCGATCGTGGTTCTCCCGGACTCTTGCATGGCTTCACGAGGCGATAAACGCGTCCATACTTGAAGTCTTCGAGGCCGAAGATGATCTACGTCGAGGGGATGCCAACACAGGCTACTACTTCACTAACTTGAGAATTAATGAAGCAAACACCCTAAACTAAAGTGCTAGTCTAGTAGAGGATGGAGAAATAGGAAGTGCGCTCTCTTTAGAATTTTATTTCTCACAATCTTTCTCACTTTGGATCAAACCCTAGCAAGCTTTTTCTTTTTAACAATGAAGAAGAAGATGAACAAAAGAAAGAGATGAGGATAATGATCAAGTGAGAAAGCTAACCATGGTGAGTGAGTATCATATAATAACTCTTATAGAGACATAACCATGGCTAATGCTTATGGTTGGGTTAACAAATATCCATGGTAAAAAAAAACTTAGTGGACTTAGTCAATGCATCCACAAGCTTCCACAAGCTTCATGCATTGTGCTAATCCTCCACTAATTTTGTAATTACTTTAAATATAAAAACCCAATATAATAAATAGCATGGTGTAAGTCTCATACACCCAATTCAAGTGTATCATCAACCATCATACAAAAAGAAAACACAATTTTAATATATATCACATATATATTAAAGTTGTGTATATGTGAGAAAAAAAACTAAAGTGAACAAGTGTTAGTTAATGTAAACTAGTATATCAAATATACAATTATACAATAAATTATTAAATCAACACTTGACTTAATAATCCGGTCATATCACATATAACCGACTAACATCCAATCTATCGACTTATCGAATCAACACTTGATTCGATAACCCAGCTATATCATATATAACCGACCGATATAAAAAGTCACGAGAATAGAATACGGTATCACATACACGCATTATTCTCGGTCCCGCACATATCACATATGTGCTCCTATTTCGTTTTGCCCGAGCCAGTAAAACCTCTATGTAGGACTCTAAAGACTCATTAATACGCCGGCAGTAGGTGATGATCACATCAAGCACCCACAAGCCATCAGCGGTACTAGCTGGACGTAACGGCGACCCGGGTATTGAGCGATCAAAAGATCAGCAAGCAAGCCCGCTCCAACTCCTGTAAAAGCCTGCAGGTAACACTTCCCGTACAGTCCGGTCTCCTCGTCTGATATGTCGTATATCAAGTCTAGGGGTGGTAATCGTCAGACCCCAATAACCGATAAGTCGTGCCGATGTGAGGCTCATAACCGGTCGAGAAACTACTGGCAACACTTACCAGTAAATCTCTATATCAACCCTGTCCAGGGACTTCCCTGTTATGGCCTATCAAGCACAGCGCAATATCAACCCCCAATACCGGGAGAGACGAAACCCCTCCTATCGCTCATTGCCTCTATGTGACTCGGGACTGTACCCAAAAGCCACCGTTTTGCACGCCCTCATGGACGTGGTAAGGTGGAAATCAAAGCACAGTGAGAATCAGAAAAGTCTCTATGACGATCTCGGGACTACAGACTAACCAGCACAAGTGTCAGCAGAGAACTGCCATCTGGCGTCAGGTATAATACCATCTGGGAGTTCTCGGCGAGTCCGTCCAGTGTACCCAGTCTCCACTGAGCACCCGAATACTATCTCTGATGTCAAACACCAATGGATATGGGATCATCCATCGCCCATCTCATGGGTCGAGAAGCGTATACGCTAGTCTACACTGGTATATCGATGCCACGTCTCGATACACCCACGACTAGGGACCTTGAAGGATGTACTTATGGACTACCATGTCCCCACTAGTATGATCCGTATCATAGTCCAGGTAGTCAAGTACACATCCTAAGGGCTTTACCAACATGTAACTATAAGACAGTATAAAGAGACGAGTATACATGTTAAGATAAAGAGCAACCAGATAGCATACTATCATGTCGAGCAAGAAAGTCCTCTCTATTTGTGTCCAAGCATCCAATATAATATACATCATTTAAACAATACCGGCCTCTAGGGCATACAACTAGCAATCTCCCACTTGCACTAGGGCCAGCTGCTATAGTATCGCATACCTAGCATCCCGAAGAGTCTCTCAAACTGTATCTGGGGAATGGCCTTCGTGAGTGGATCCGCAGTGTTGTTCTTCGTGTCAACCCTCCTGACCTCGATCTCCCGGCGATCAACTATCTCCCGGATCAGGTGATACCGCCTCAGAATATGCCTGGATCGCTGATGGGACCTGGGTTCCTTGGCCAAAGCCACCGCTCCATTGTTATCGTAATACAAAGGTATTGGATGCACAATGGATGGAACCACTCCAAGTTCAGTAATGAACTTCTTGATCCAGACAGCCTCTCTGGCAGCATCGTTGGCAGCGATGTATTCAGCTTCCATCGTCGAGTCTGCCACGGTTTCTTGCTTGGAACTCTTCCAGCTAACCGCCCCTCCATAAAGGGTAAAGACAAATCTCGAGTGCGACTTAGAGTCGTCCTTATCACTCTGGAAGCTCGAATCGGTAAAGGAATCCACTTGGAGTTCTCCGTTACCATACACCAAGAGCATCTCTTTAGTCCTTCGCAAGTACTTGAGAATGCTCTTCACAGCTGTCCAGTAACTCTCTCCAGGATCAGCTTGATACCTACTCACTACACTTAGTGAGTATGCTACATCGGGTCTGGTACATAGCATCGCGTACATGATAGAGCCTACAGCAGAAGTATAGGGTATCCCTTGCATGCGAGCTCTCTCCAAATCAGTCTTGGGAGACATCTCTTTGGAGAGAGTGAGCCCTGAGATCGTGGGTAAAAACTCACGTTTGGACTCTTCCATACTAAACCTCTTTAGTATGGTGTCAATGTACCTGGATTGGGACAATCCCAATGTCCTTTTAGATCTATCTCTATAGATCATAATTCCCAGTATGCAGGAGGCATCACCTAGATCTTTCATTGAGAATCTTTGTGATAAGAAGAGCTTGATCGATTGCAGCTTAGGAATGTCATTTCCTATCAAAAGTTTGTCGTCCACCTACAATACGAGAAAGACAACCTTACTCTCTGCCACCTTCTTGTAGATATAAGGTTCATCTACATTTTTGACGAAATCAAACTCTTTGATAACGACGTCAAAGCAGATGTTCCAACTCCGCGATACTTGCTTTAATCCATAAATGGATTTAAGCAGCTTGCATACCTTCCCGCTGCTCCCACTATCTCCGAAGCCCTCTGGCCGAGTCATGTACACGCACTCTTCTAAATCACCGTTTAGAATGGTGGTCTTAACATCCATTTGCCAGATTTCATAGTCATGATATGCAGCAATGGAAAGCATGATCCGGATGGATTTAAGCATAGCCACTGGAGAAAAGGTTTCGTCATAGTCCACACCTGGTCTTTGACGAAAACCCTTTGCAACAAGTCTAGCTTTGAAAGTCTCCACTTTCCCATCTACACCAAGTTTTTTCTTGAATATCCACTTGCTCCCAATGGGTTTTACCCCTTCAAGAGCATCTTCCAAAGTCCACACTTTGTTGGTGTACATGGATTCCATCTCGGACCGCATTGCATCCAGCCATTTCACTGAGTGCCCACTCGTGATGGCCTGCTCGAAGCTAGTTGGGTCATCATCAACCATGATGCAATCCTCGCTCCTACCATCCATGAGAAAACCGTAGTATCTCTCAGGTGGGTGAGGAACCCTATTAGATCGGCGGAGAGGATGAGGTTCGTTGGGAACTACCGAATCCTCTGGTTCCACTAAATCTTCAGTTTGAGTTTGTATAGCCGGAATTTCTTCCAGTTCTACCTTGTCGCCACTAATTTCTTTTGCAAGAAATTCCTTCTCTAAAAAGGTGGCATGTGGAGAAACAAACACCTTTTGTTCCTCGCTATGGTAGAAAAAATATCCATGTGAATGTTTGGGATATCCCACAAACTTGCATAAAACTGACCGTGCCTCGAGTTTGTCTGGATTTTGCCTTTTGACATAGGCCGGACAACCCCATATCTTAACTAGTTTAAGACATGGTCTCTTCCCACTCCATATCTCATATGGTGTGGTAGGTGCAGATTTAGATGGAACTTGATTCAATAGGTATGCTGCTGTCTCCAGTGCATACCACCAGAAGGAAATAGGTAACTCAGCTATGTTCATCATAGAGCGCACCATATCTAATTGGGTGCGGTTCCTCCGTTCCGATACACCGTTGTGCTGTGGTGTATATGGAGGAGTTAGCTGAGAGAGAATCCCATTCTCTTTTAGGAAGTCCAGGAACTCATTGCTCAAGTATTTACCTCCTCGATCAGATCGAAGGATTTTAATACTTTTCCCGGTTTGGTTCTCGACTTCTTGTTTATATTCTCTAAATTTCTCAAAAGCTTCTGATTTGTGTTTCATCAGGAACACATACCCGAATCTAGAGAGATTGTCAGTGAATATAATGAAGTACGCAGAACCATTCCTGGCATGTGTAGACATGGGACCGCATACATCACTATGTATCAGTCCCAAGAGTTCAGTAACTCTTTCTCCGTGTCCTGTAAACAGAGTTTTGGTCATCTTTCCTTTGAGACATGACTGGCAAGTGTCATAAGATGAAAATTCAAATGGATTCAAATATCCATCTCTATGCAACTTAGCTAGTCGTGTCGCATTGATGTGATCCAGTCTACAATGCCACAAGAAGGATTTGTTCATTTCTGAACTCTTCCTCTTGTGTGTGTTTGTTATGCTCAGAACTGTTGATTGATTTAGAACATAAATGCCATTGCACAACGTGCCTGATCCAACCAACTTTTGGTTTAGGAAAATGTTCATAACATTATCCTGTAATACAAAATTATATCATTATTTACTCAACAAAGAAACCGATATAATGTTGCATATCAGGTTCGGCATGTATTACCAGTTGGCAATACAAGGTGATATTCCCCGACGGTTTTAGCTGCAACAATTGCACCATTTCCAACCCTTATGTCTTTATCACCTTCTCCAAGTTCTCTACCTTTCCTAAGCCCATGTAACTGATTACATATATGGGATCCTAACCCGGTATCTAATACCCAGGACGTAGAGCAAAAGAAGAAACAGTTCTCTGTAACGAACACACCCGAAGAAAATGCATCAACATGTACTTTTTTCATTCGGGTGGAATGGGAATCCTGGTATTCCCTTATATCATGTTCAGTCTTATAACTTTTACAAGAAAGAACGGAACCAACGTTCCCCAACACAGTATAACATGCGGGTTCGGTCAATACATCCATATTATTATCTTTATTAAAGCATGATATGGTCGCTACCTGGAGAGAGAGAGAAAAAAACACTTTAGCGTATGCTCTTACAAGATCAGATTGGTTATTATTTTATCTAATCAGGATGGCTCCCACTGTTTTTATCAAATCTTCCTTCAAATCCTAAAAGGAAAGACTAGCCGGGATTAATTACACCCTAAAATTTCGCCAATCTTTCAGCCAGGCCAGTGTCGGTACTTTAAGGGAGGTTCCCCGTGCTTTCGCACGAACCTAATTAAAGTAAACCTCGTTTTCCCAGAGGCGTAACCCCGTTGACACATTTCTAGACACCTACTTGATCGGCTAATTGTCATGTGTAAAACTCTCCCAGGAGTAGCAATTACTCGCAGTAGGTATCGGGATCCAACTATATCATAGAAGGTATACAATCTCATTGCAAATTTCAACACCTGAAATTCCCGATAATATTTTGCCCCTAACCCCTATGACCTTGACAAAGGCCAACAAATCATAGGATGCTAGTCAAGTTCAACCCGTCATTTCTTGATTGAATCAAACCCACCCGCATGACCCTTGACAAAGGCCAACAAGGTCGTACGACTACCCCAAAACAATCTGCATCATATGCATAAGCAGATAAGCACCATTCAGCTACCGCACACTACGACTTGACAAAGGCCAACAAATGCAGCACGAATACTAAACAGTTCCTATCTGAAATGACAGAGGGCTACGACAGGTTTTTCTGAAAACCTATTGCGTATCGAACTTGATATCGTTGTAGAATCGAGTGAATTTTGAAATGGAGTGATTTTGAGGCTTTTATTAGTTTTGCTAAAGAGGTTACTCCCGGTGAAGGGATCTCGGCTCTTTCCTCATCGAATAAGGTGCGGGATATATCATATATATAGCTATGCAAAGCAAAACTGCAAAAGCAATCAAAAACCAATCCGAGTTTTGTAGCATCTGCCAGTTTTGCTAAAGAGGTCACTCCCGGTGAAAGGATCTGGCTCTTTCCTCATCGAATAAGGTGCAGGATATATCATATATATCGCTATGCAAAGCAAAACTGTAGCTACCCTTTTTGAAAAATTTGATTCTACAATATCTTTTAGGTTTCTTTTCTTTCATTAATCATATTAATGAAGTCCCATCATTTAATTCACCTAAACATCACAGATAAATACGACGTACACTTATGCCATCCGCATTCGCCTCGATGTCCCCTCGTGCACCGTTAGGTTAGGTAACTAACGGCTGAGCGGGGCAGGGCTAGCGCGGGTGTAAAACATAAGTAACATCTATATAATATATCATATATACTATATACTGTATTTATCACATCACATCACATGATCACATCACAGATAAAGCAGCAGAAGAAATATATGAAACATTGGATATACTAGGACGTCCGTGTTTTATTTTGAGCCTCTATAAAACACGGATTCCACGGTCGCGATGAATAGCCAAACCCACACCCCTAGACCCCTACAAGAGCGGCAAGCAACCCTACCAATTCTAGAGTTCGGAGACCCGGACTCGACTCCTCGAGTTGGTTTCCCACTGGACTCTAGAACCCGGTTACTTGTGCTCTCCTGCTTGGGTCTATCCTTGTGCGGAAAAGTAAATAATATACAAATGGTGACATTGACCTCATCCCGGAAGTGTACTAATAAAAGAATATTACATACATTTAATTTTACATGAATGAAAATAAAAACTCTCATCTCACATAAAAACCCCCGGCTATTCATAACGCGACGATCCAATATAACATATCCAGCAACACATAACATCACATGTCATCAACGTAAGTAAATATGCGCATCCCAATTGTTGTTGACATATAGCAACAAAACCGGCGATATCACATATTACACTTACGGTCGCAGAAAAGAAAGTGTAAAACTACAACATTTGGAATCCACAATCTCTTTAGACATCGTAAATCTGAAATATCACATACTTCGCATTTTATGCCTAACTGTATGAATTCCACATATTGTATCACATTCCAGATAAATAGACAATATTAAACTTTCCGATCGAATAATCAAATACCCAAGATTTCCTAAATAGCTCAACACTTGAGCGGAGTTCAAAAATTCCAAAATACGTCGCAGTAGCAACGATCCAGCCGTAGAAGGGTCAAGCCAACGCCTCACATGTGGCACGCCGTACTGCCCTGAACCCTAAGGTTCGAAAGGCAGTTCAAGACGGTCACATAATCGAGTTAAGGTTTGTTGTCTTTTAGAGGGTCCATCGCATTACTTGCACGTTTTTCCGAAAGATTTAAACCCGAGAAAAATTCAACACATGAATGTTTTTTGTGCCGGGAAAAATTGAGTTAATGATATCCGTTCGAACATTTTAATACTTTTCTAAATTATCCGGAATAACAAAACAAAATTAAATTCTCCAATCGAATCGACGATTACAAAATAAACCCCAGAATACTCAAAACTTGAGTCAAAATAAAAATACCCAGAAAATATAATTCATAGAAATAGAAATTACTGTGTAAAACTGAGTGCATGATTCCCCTTTACTGCCGTGGATCCGTGGCCCAAGAGAGGTACGGCCGCAGTTCCGCGGCGGCTTGTACGGTTCATCGTCTCGTTTTTCACTGCAATTCATAGAAAACCCTGCTGAATTTTTAGGTATTTTTAATTCGGAAAAAAACCCAGTTTTTAAAAAATGTATAGAGAGGGGGTTATCTTGACGTTTCCGGGTTCGATCGGGGTTTTAACTTCGTTAACACATCGCCTAATGCTCTAGCTAGGCTCTGATACCACTGTAGGGTTACTAGGCACTCTAATAAGGTTACACAATGCATCAGCCATGCCCGTTTAAAATTTTAGCCGTGCCGAATAACCCTAAACAAGATCGTTGCTAGAAAATTAGGGTTTCACATGCAAGTAATTAGCATCTATGACTAAGTGAATACGAAATACAACCTTTGTAGATCGGTCCTTCACTTCTTTAGCTCCTTGTTGAAGTCCCTTCGCTGCGATCGTGGTTCTCCCGGACTCTTGCATGGCTTCACGAGGCGAAAAACATGTCCTTACTTGAAGTCTTCAAGGCCGAAGATGATCAACGTCGAGGGGATGCCAACTCAAGCTACTACTTCACTAACTTGAGAATTAGTGAAGCAAATACCTTAAACTAAAGTGCTAGTCTAGTAGAGGATGGAGAAATAGGAAGTGGGTTCTCTTTAGAATTTTATTTCTCACAATCTTTCTCATTTTGGATCAAACCCTAGCAAGCTTTTTCTTTTTAACAATGAAGAAGAAGATGAACAAAAGAAAGAGATGAGGATAATGATCAAGTGAGAAAGCTAACCATGGTGAGTGAGTATCATATAATAACTTTTGTAGAGACATAACCATGGCTAATGCTTATGGTTGGGTTAACAAATATCCATGGTAAAAAAAAACTTAGTGGACTTAGTCAATGCATCCACAAGCTTCCACAAGCTTCATGCATTGTGCTAATCCTCCACTAATTTTGTAATTACTTTAAATATAAAAACCCAATATAATAAATAGCATGGTGTAAGTCTCATACACCCAATTCAAGTGTATCATCAACCATCATACAAAAAGAAAACACAATTTTAATATATATCACATATATATTAAAGTTGTGTATATGTGAGAAAAAAAACTGAAGTGAACAAGTGTTAGTTAATGTAAACTAGTATATCAAATATACAATTATACAATAAATTATTAAATCAACACTTGACTTAATAATCCGGTCATATCACATATAACCGACTAACATCCAATCTATCGACTTATCGAATCAACACTTGATTCGATAACCCAGCAATATCATATATAACCGACCGATATAAAAAGTCACGAGAATAGAATACGGTATCACATACATGCATTATTCTCGGTCCCGCACATATCACATACGTGCTCCTATTTCGTTTTGCCCGAGCTAGTAAAACCTCTATGTAGGACTCTAAAGACTCATCAATACGCCGGCAGTAGGTGATGATCACATCAAGCACCCATAAGCCGTCAGCGGTACTAGCTGGACGTAACGGCCACCCGGGTGTTGAGCGATCTAAAGATCAGCAAGCAAGCCCGCTCCAACTCCTGTAAAGCCTGCAGGTAACACTTCCCATACAGTCTGGTCTCCTCGTTTGATATGTCGCATATCAAGTCTAGGGGTGGTAATCGTCAGACCCCAAAAACCGATAAGTCGTGCGGATGTGAGGCTCATAACGGGTCGAGAAACTACTGGTAATACTTACCAGTAAATCTCTATATCAGCCCTGGCCAGGGACTTCCCTGTTATGGCCAATCGAGCACAGCGCAACATCAACCCCCAATACCGGGAGAGACGAAACCCCTCCTATCGCTCATTGCCTCTATGTGACTCGGGACTGTACCCAAAAACCACCGTTTTGCACGCCCTCATGGACGTGGTAAGGTGGAAATCAAAGCACAGTGGGAATCACATAATACTCTATGACGATCTCGGGTCTACAGACTAACCTGCACAAGTGTCACCAGAGAACTGCCATCTGACGTAAGGTATAATACCATCTGGGAGTTCTCGGCGAATCCGTTTAGTGTACCCAGTCTCTACTGAGCAACCGTATACCATTTTTGATGTCAAACACCAATGGATATGGGATCATCCATCGTCCATCTCATGGGTCGAGAAGTGTATACACTAGTCTATACTGGTATATCGATGCCCCGTCTTGATACACCCATGACTAGGGACCTTGAAAGATGTACTTATGGACTACCATGTCCCCACTAGTATGATTCGTATCATAGTCCAGGTAGTCAAGTACACATCCTAAGGGCTTTACCAACATGTAACTATAAGACAGTATAATGAGACAAGTATACATGTTAAGATAAAGAGCAACCAGATAGCATACTATCATGTCGAGCAAGAAAGTCCTCTCTCTATATGTCCAAGCATCCAATATAATATACATCATCTGTACAATACTGGCCTCTAAGGCATACATACAACTAACAATCTCCCACTTGCACTAGGGCCAGCTTCTATAGTATCGCATACCTAGCATCCCGAAGAGTCTCTCAAACTGTATCTGGGGAATGGCCTTCGTGAGTGGATCCGCAGTGTTGTTCTTCGTGTCAACCCTCCTGACCTCGATCTCCCGGAGATTAACTATCTCCCGGATCAGGTGATACCGCCTCAGAATATGCCTGGATCGCTGATGGGACCTGGGTTCCTTGGCCAAAGCCACCGCTCCATTGTTATCGCAATACAAAGGTATTGGATTCATAATGGATGGAACCACTCCAAGTTCAGTAATAAACTTCTTGATCCAGACAGCCTCTTTGGCAGCATCGTTGGCAGCGATATATTCAGCCTGCATCGTCGAGTCTGCCACGGTTTCCTGCTTGGAACTCTTCCAGTTAACCGCCCCTCCGTAAAGGGTAAAGACAAATCCCGAATGCGACTTAGAGTCGTCCTTATCACTCTGGAAGCTCGAATCGGTAAAGGACTCCACTTGGAGTTCTCCGTTACCATACACCAAGAGCATCTCTTTAGTCCTTCGCAAGTACTTGAGAATGCTCTTCACAGCTGTCCAGTGACTCTCTCCAGGATCAGCTTGATACCTACTCACTACACTTAGTGAGTATGCTACATCGGGTCTGGTACATAGCATCACGTACATGATAGAGCCTACAGCCGAAGCATAGGGTATCCCTTGCATGCGAGCTCTCTCCAAATCAGTCTTGGGAGACATCTCTTTGGAGAGAGTGAGCCCTGAGATCGTGGGTAAAAACCCACGTTTGGACTCTTCCATACTAAACCTCTTTAGTATGGTGTCAATATACCTGGATTGGGACAATCCCAATGTCCTTTTAGATCCATCTCTATTGATCATAATTCCTAGTATGCAGGAGGCATCACCTAGATCTTTCATTGAGAATCTTTGTGATAAGAAGAGCTTGATCGATTGCAGCTTAGGAATGTCATTTCCTATCAAGAGTATGTCGTCCACGTACAATACGAGGAAGACAACCTTACTCTCTGCCACCTTCTTGTAGATACAAGGTTCATCTACATTTTTGACGAAATCAAACTCTTTGATAACGACGTCAAAGTAGATGTGTCAACTCCGCGATGCTTGCTTTAATCCATAAATGGATTTAAGCAGCTTGCACACCTTCCCGCTACTCCCACTATCTATGAAGCCCTCTGGCTGAGTCATGTACACGCACTCTTCTAAATCACCATTTAGAAAGGCGGTCTTAACATCCATTTGCCAGATTTCGTAGTCATGATATGCAGCAATGGCAAGCATGATCCGGATGGATTTAAGCATAGCCACTGGAGAAAAGGTTTCGTCATAGTCCACACCTGGTCTTTAACGAAAACCTTTTGTAACAAGTCTAGCTTTGAAAGTCTCTACTTTCCCATCTACACCAAGTTTTTTCTTGAAGATCCACTTGCTCCTAATGGATTTTACCCCTTCAGGAGCATCTTCCAAAGTCCACACTTTTTTGGTGTACAAGGATTCCATCTCGGACCGCATTGCATCCAGCCATTTCACTAAGTCCCCACTCGTAATGGCCTGCTCGAAGCTAGTTGGGTCATCATCAACCATGATGCAATCCTCGCTCCTACCATCCATGAGAAAACCATAGTATCTCTCAGGTGGGTGAGGAACCCTACTAGATCGGCGGAGAGGCTGAGCTTCGTTGGGAACTAACGAATCCTCTGGTTCCACTAAATCTTCAGTTTGAGTTTGTGTAGCCGGAAATTCTTCCAGTTCTACCTTGTCCCACTAATTTCTTTTGCAAGAAATTCCTTTTCTAAAAAGGTGGCATGTCGAGAAACAAACACCTTTTGTTCCTCGCTATGGTAGAAAAGATATCCATGTGAATGTTTGGGATATCCCACAAACTTGCATAAAACTGACCGTGCCTCGAGTTTGTCCGGATTTTGCCTTTTGACATAGGCCGGACAACCCCATATCTTAACTCGTTTAAGACATCGTCTCTTCTTACTCCATATCTCATATGGTATGGTAGGTACATATTTAGATGGAACTTGATTCAATAGGTATGCTGCTGTCTCCAGTGCATACCCCCAGAAGGAAATAAGTAACTCAGCTGTGTTCATCATAGAGCGCACCATATCTAATAGGGTGCGGTTCCTCCATTCCGCTTCACCGTTGTGCTATGGTGTATATGGAGGAGTTAGCTGAGAGAGAATCCCATTCTCTTTTAGGAAGTCCAGGAACTCATTGCTCAAGTATTCATCAACCCCCAATACCGGGAGAGACAAAACCCCTCCTCTCGCTCATTGCCTCCATGTGACTCGGGACTGTACCCAAAAACCACCGTTTTGCACGCCCTCATGGACGTGGTTAGGTGGAAATCAAAGCACCTTGGGAATCATATAAGACTCTATGACGATCTCGGGTCTACAAACTAACATGCACAAGTGTCACCAGAGAACTGCCATCTGACGTAAGGTATAATACCATCTGGGAGTTCTCAGCGAGTCCGTCCAGTGTACCCAGTCTCCACTGAGCACCCGTATACCATCTCTGATGTCAAAGACCAATGGATATGGGATCATCCATCGCCCATCTCATGGGTCGAGAAGCATATACGCTAGTCTACACTGGTATATCGATTCCCCGTCTCGATACACCCACGACTAGGGACCTTGAAGGATGTACTTATGGACTACCATGTCCCCACTAGTATGATCCGTATCATAGTCCAGGTAGTCAAGTACACATCCTAAGGGCTTTACCAACATGTAACTATAAGACAGTATAAAGAGACAAGTATACATGTTAAGATAAAGATCAACCAGATAGCATACTATCATGTCGAGCAAGAAAGTCCTCTCTATATATGTCCAAGCATCCAATATAATATACATCATCTGTACAATACTGGCCTCTAGGGCTTATATACAACTAACAACATGTGGTAACGCCGTACTGCCCCAAACCCTAAGGTTTAGAGGCGGTTCAGACTGTCACATAATCGAGTTAAGGTTTGTGTTCTTCTAGAGGGTCCACCGCGTTACTTGCACGACTTAGAACGTTCATCAACTAAGGAAAAAATCAATACTTGGAAATTTTCCGACAGGGGAAAAAGTGAATTATTGATATCCGTTCGAACTTTTTTAACACGATCTAAATTACCTGGAAAAACTTAAACGAAGTTAAACTTTCCGATCGAATCAACAAACACCCAAGATTTCTAGAAAACTCAACACTTGAGTAATATTAAAAATTCCCAGAAGCATATATAAATACCTACGGATGTTACTGTGAAAACACCTAACCCTACTTCCTAAGTTCGGCCGCGGAACCGCCGCGCATGGCATGGTATTGCCGCGGTTCCGTGGCGATTTGAGGGGATTAGTGGTTCGTTTTTCACAGTAATCCTTAGAATTCCCTGCTTAATTTTCTGTGTATTTTTAATACAGAAAAAATCAACATTTAAAAAAATTTCCAGAGAGGAAGTGTATATCGACGTTTCGGGGTTCAATCGGACTTTAAACTTCGTCTAGACTTCGCCTAAAGCTCGAGCTTGGCTCTGATACAACTGTAGGGTTACTATGCACAAGAACAAGGTTTTACAAGGCATCAACCATGCCAAAATAAAAATTTTCATGTGCCGAACAAGCCTAACCAAGATCATAGACTAGAGATTAGGCGAAACAAAGAGCAAGTAAACAACTTTACTTCTAAGAGTTAGGTATTACAAGCTTTGTAGTCCGTTCCTTCACTTCTAAAGCTCCATGTTGAGGTCCCTTCACTGCGATCATCGAGTAACCGGACTCTTGAGAGGCTCCAAGAAGAGAAAGATGCAAGCTTGCTTCCGATCTTCAATAACAAAGATGTTCTACCTTGAAGAAACTCAAACCTAAGCTCTTGCTTTGCTTATCAAGTATTAGCAAAGAAAACTCCCTAATCTAAGTGGCAAGAATCAATGAGGATGATGAAGTAGGAATTTAACTCTCATTTGTTTTCAATTTCTAACTCATTATCATCATATGTCAAAAAGCTAGAAAGCTTTTTTCAAGAGGAAGAAGAAGAACAATTTCATTTTTGATGAATAATGAAAACTTGTGTGAGGTTATAAATGCAACCATGGGTTAAGAAATGAAGAATTAACCCATGTAGAGAATTAACTATGGTGAAGGGTTTGGTTTTGGTTAAGAAATATCTACAAAATATTTTTACAAAATATCTTTACTTAAAAACAAAAACAAAGCTTCTAAAAGCTTAACCCTAATCCAAACCCTAACCATGTTTAAACTCCACAAAACATGTTGCATTTGTAACCTTAACTTGTTACAATATTATATATCACATATACAATATTTATTGTAACAAAATAAAATAATACAATTAACATATATCACATATATATATCAATGTATTACCCGAGTGAGAAAAAGAATCTTTAAGTGAGCTTATACTAGTTAATGTACTTTAATATATCATATATATAATTATACATTAAATTATCGAATCAACACTTGATCCGATAATCCGGCTATTTCACAAATAACCGACTAATATAATCTGTATCAGTTCATCGAATCAACACTTGATCCGATGACCCGGTTATATCACATATACCCGGCCGATATCACATATCGCGAGAATCTAATACGGTATCACATACACGTATTGTTCTCGGTCCCGCACATATCACATATGTGCTCCTACTCCGTTTTGTCTGAGCTAGGAAACCTCTATGTAGGACTCTAAAGAATCGTCAATACGCCGGCAGTAGGTGATGATCATATCAAACACCCACAAGCTGCAAGCGGTCAGCTAAACGTAACAGCCACCCAGGTATTGAGCGATCAGAAGATCAACAAGCAAGCTTGTACATTCTCCTGCGAATCCAATCAGTAACACTCCCGTACAGTCCGGTCTCTTCGTCTGATATGTCGCATATCTCGCCTAGGGGTGGTAAACGTCAGACCCCAGTAACTTGATAAGTCGTGTCGATATGAGGTGTATAACAGTTCGAGAAACTGCCGATAACACTTACTAGTAAATCTCAGCAACTCTGGATAGGGATTTCCAGTTATAGCCAATCGAACACAGCGCAATATCAACTCCCTATACCGGGAGAGACGAATCCCCTCCTATCGCTCATTGTTTCCATGTGATTCGGGACTGTACCCAAAAGCCACCTTTTTGCATGCCCTCTTGGACGTGGTATGATGGAAATTAAAGCACAGTGAGAACCACACAAGACTCTATGACGATCTCGGGTCTACAGACTAACCTGTACCAGTGTCACCAGAGAACTGCCATCTGACGTGAGGTATAATACCATTTGGGAGTTCTCGGCGAGTCCGTCCAGTGTACCCAATCTCCATTGAGCACCCGTATAACTTCTCTGATGTCAAACACCAATGGATATGAGATCATCCATCGCCCATCACATGGGTCAAGAAGCGCATACGCTAGTCTACTCTAGAGTATCGATGCCCTGTCTCGGTACTCCCACGACTAAGAACATTTGAAGGATGTACTTGGCGACTACTTCTGTCCCCACTAGTATGATCCACATCATAGTCCTGGTAGTCAAGTACTCATCCTAAGGGCTTTATCAACATGTAACATAGAGACAATCAGAGTACATATTAAGATAAAGAGCAACCAGATAGCGTACTATCATGTCGAGCAAGAAAGTCCTCCCTATATATGTCCAAGCATCCACTACAATATACATCGTATGTATTGTAATGGCCTCTAGGGCATACATATAACTAACATAGATGAGATATGCGACATATCAGACGAAAAGACCAGACTGTACAAAAGTGTTACTGTTTGGATTCGCAGGAGTATGAGCAGGAATGCTTGTTGATCTTCTGATCGCTCAATACCCAGGTTGGCGTTACATTTAGCAGAGCGCTTATAGCTTGTGGGGGTTTGATATGATCATCACCTACTGCCGGCGTATTGATAAGTCTTTAGAGTCCTACACAGAGGTTTCCTGGCTCAAGCGAAACGAAGTAGGAGCACATATGTGATATGTGCGGGACCGAGATTAATACGTGTATGTGATACCGTATTCTATTCTCGTGATATGTGATATTAGTCGGTTGTATGTGATATAGCCGGATAATTAAATCAAGTGTTGATTTAATAATTTAATGTATAATTATATATTTGATATATTAATTTATATTAACTAATATTAGCTCACTTAAGATTTCTTTTCTCACTTGTGTGCATTTAGTATATATGTGATACATATTAATGTACATTTTATTGTGTCATGCTAGATGATACATGCAACATGGGTGTGTGAGACTCACAACATGCTTATGATAATCTAGGGATTATTTATTTAAAGTAAATCATAAATTAGATGGAAATTAGTCATATGGATGAAGCTTCTGGAAGCTTATAGAAGCTTGTGGATCTATTGACTTTGTCAACTAATTTTGTTTTACTTAAAATATTTTTAACCTAACCATTATCTTAAGCCATGGTGATGTCTCTACATGAGTTAGTATATGATATTAACTCATCCATGGTTGCCATTCTACACTTGATTTTTCCATGGTTGCTTTTCTTCATCTCCTTCATCAAGCTCACTAGCTTTTTGGGAGGTGAAGAAAATGAGTGAGAAAAATATTTCTAAAGTTAGCAAAATTCCTACTTCATGATCCTACACTAGATTAGCCATTTATTATAGTGTGTTTGCTTCACTAATTCCATATTAGTGAAGAGCTAGCTTGGGTTAGTGTCTCCTCGACGTAGATCATCTTCGGCCTCGAAGACTTCAAGCAAACTTGTTCATTTCACCTAGAGGAGCCTTACTAGAGTCCGGAAGATCACTACTTGGAATGAAGAGACTACTACATGGAGCTATTGAAGTGATGGACCGGTCAACAAAGGTTGTATTCCTTGTTCACTTAGATGTAAAATTGTTTATATGTTAGTATTCATTGGATTATCCAGTTTAGATTCTAGGTTAGGGTTCGTTAGCACGCAAATTTTTGAAAATGGCATGGACAATGCTACCCGAAACCCCGCTGTCGTGCTGGGGAACTCAGTACTATAAGGCAAGACTTGTGGCGAAAGGATTTCGTCAAAGACCAGGTCTGGATTATGACGAAACTTTTTTCTCCCGTAGCTATGCTTAAACCCATTCGGATCCTACTTGCTATTGCTGCTCACTAAGACTATGAAATCTGGCAGATGGACGATAAAACTGCATTTCTAAATGGTGATTTAGAAGAGTGTGTTTATATAGATCAGTCAGAGGGCTTCGTTGATAGTGGGAGCAACGGGAAAGCATGTAGATTGCTTAAATCCATTTATGAATTAAAGAAGGCATCACGGAGTTGGAACATCTGCTTTGATGATGCGATCAAAGAGTTTGATTTTGTCAAAAATCCAGATGAACATTGTATTTATAAGAAGATTGTAGGGAGTACTGTTACATTCCTCGTATTGTACGTGGATGACATCCTCCTGATAGGAAACGATGTTCTTATGCTACAATTGGTTAAATTGTTTTTATCACAAAGGTTCTCCATGAAGGACCTGGGTGATACCTCGTACATATTAGGCTTTAAGATCTATAGGGATAAATCTAAACGGTTGTTAGGATTGTCCCAAACCAGATACATTAACACCATCCTAAAAAGGTTTAGTATGGAAGACTCAAAGCGGGGTGCCTTACCCGCTTATCATGGACTCACTCTCTCCAAATACTTTTGCCGAAAGACTGATGAAGAGAGAGCTCGCAAGAGCATTCTACCCTACGCTTCAGCCGTAGGATCTATAATATATGCGATGTTATGTACACGCCCTGATGTAGCTTATACACTAGGTGTAGTAAGCAGGTATCAATCCAATCCAGGGGAGAATCACTGGACAACTGTGAAGAACATTCTTAAGTATTTGCGAAGGACTAAAGAAATGTTCTTGGTGCATGGTAACGGAGATCTCCAAATGGAGGCCTTTACCGATTCGAGCTTCCAGAATGATAAGGACGACAACAAATCTATTCTGGGTTTGTATTTACCCTCAATGGAGGGATGTTATGTTGGAAGAGTTCCAAATATGATACCGTTGCAGACTCCACGATGGAAGCTGAGTATATTGCTGCAAATGATGATGCCAAGGAAGCCGTCTGGATGAAGAAGTTCATCTTGGAGCTAGAAGTAGTTCTGACCATTATTGATCCAATACCATTGTATTGTGATAATAATGGGGCTATGGTATTGGCCAAAGAGCCCAGGTCTCATCAGCGATCCAGACACATCCTGAGGAGATGTCATCTGATCCGGGAGATTGTTGATCTCCGCGAGATCGAGATTCAGAGAGTAGACACAAAGAATAACACTGTGGATCCACTCACCAAGGCCCCCCACAGCCGTGACATGAGCGACTTTTTGAGATGTTGGATATGAGATATGCCAATAACTGGCCTTAGTGCAAGTGGGAGATTGTTGGATATATGTATGCCCTAGAGGCCATTATTTGATAGTGGATGTATTGACATGTATATATATTCAGGGGACATTCTTGCTTGACATGTTCACTTGATCATGCACTTTATTCATTTGATACATGTTGATAAAGCCCTTAGGATATTTGCTTGACTACTGTGATTATGATGAAGATCATACTAGTGGGACATGTGTAGTTTATAAGCATATCCTGAAATGTCCCTAGTCGTGGGTGTATCGAGACGGGGCATCGATATTCCAGAGTAGACTAATGTATACGTTTCTTGACCTATTTAATGGGCGATGGATGATCCCATATCCATTGGTGTTTGACATCAAGATTGTATATGGGTGCTCAGTAGAGACTGGGTATACTGGACGGACTCGCTGAGAACTCCTATATGGTATTATATCTATAGTCGGATAGCAGTTTTCAAGTGACATTGGTACATGTTAGTCTGTAAACCCGAGATCGTCATAGAGCCTTGTGTGTTCTCCCACTGTACTTTGATTTCCACCCTACCACGGCTCTCTTGAGTCCTGCAAACATGTGGCTTTTGAGTACAGTCCCGAGACACATGGAGGCAATGAGCGATAGGAGGGGTTTCGTCTCTTTTGGTATTAGGAGTTGATGTTGCGCTGTGCTCGATTGGCTATATCAGGAAGTCAGCATGGGTTTTTGCCGGAAGACAAATATTTGGTTTTGAATATCCGTTGTTATGCACCAATTTCAAACTGATATATTTGTACGTTTATTTTATAAAGTGAGATATAACTTTTTGAAATTATGTCCATGACATTTACCTATATCAGTTGATGGTTAGGTAAGGAGCATTCAATAGCGGTGTAATTCTTCATAACCATAGTACAGTTTTCAACCTACGACGCACAAGGTTTGAGTTATTCAACTCAGGGGACTTATACAAAGTATTGTATGTTGTCCAGTGTCCATTAGGACAGAGGGGTTGGTCCTCATACTATATTCTGTTTACTTGTGACTTCTCCCGTTTTAGACATATGTTTCGTAGAAATACAAGGTCTAAGTTTTGAGAAGTTATAGGTACAAGAATAAAGTAGTGAACCATGTATTGCAAGTATCAGGATTCTTCAAGGTGATTGAAGATGTAGATACTTGTATTTAGTATTCAGTTGATAGTAATGGTTTTGAGAAACTTGTTTCTTTTTCAGGTTACTCATGTTTGGATGCACTCCTAAGTTGAGTAATACTGATCGGCCTCTCTCCATTTAGTTGACATGCACTGGAGACAGCTGCGTGATTTGAATCTGGTTCCAATTAAATCAGTGCCTCTATTTCTATATTGTATATAGAATGGATCATATCTTAACGATGTTAAGGTATATGGAGTTATCCGGTTTATGCTTAAAACCAGACTCTGGATAACTCAAGACACGTTTCTGTAATGGCAGTTTGTGGGTTAACCCGGGCTATGACGAGGGTTGACTTTCTACCATCTGGAAGATCAATAGTGCTATTGTTCTTGACTCGCCATAGTTTTAGTAAAATGGACTTTTCAAAAAACAGTAGTGGGAGTATGGTAGAACTGGAAGTGATTCCAGAACCGCAAACGATTACTGAAAATTTAATAGGACCTAAAAATTCAATCAAGTTTGACATTCCATTAGCCACTCCGCAGATATGGTGGGTAACCTCAGGCGCCAAAGAGGTACTTCGGTATCCTCATAGACGGTGATAGGGAGGTTCTTGTTTACCCATACTTGCCATTACTGCTGTTCTATACTATGAGACCCGGCAGGAGGATGAGTATAGTGTCGTTCTAAACTATCTTTAGAATTGTACGTGTATATGACTCTGCCAGAGGGTTGTTGTGGTCAGTGGGAGAAGCGGAAGCATAGTGGACAAGTAGCTTGTATCTATTTATAGAAGAAAGCGGATATAGCGGAGATAGATCATATATTTTTGATATGACAGTCATGGGCTTTGACTTCATCAGAATAAGGGATGGATCTGTTAAGAAGGTAGTAGGGTGTGATGTCCTGGTATTTGGATGACATACACATAGTAGGAAGTGAAATTCCCATACTACGATCGGTTATACTATGGTTGTCACACAGTGGTTTCTCCACATAAGATATGGATATTATATCAGGCATTCTGGTCACTAGATCTATGGTTTTAGATTTAGATTTGGGAAGTGTCCCAATCTGGGTACTTAGACAGCATTCTAAAGGTGTTTTAGAATGGACGACTCCTGGCATGGTGGTGAAACTGCAGGTGATGGAGTCACCCTCTCTAAAGGTGTCTTATAGACTAAAGGGGAGAGGGATGTGCATGATTGGCATATCACTTGCTTAGGCAATTGAGTTGATCATGAGATGTCAAGTACTACACCAGATGTTGTTTTTGTACCAGCTGCAATAAATTGATATTAATCCAATCCTGGAGAAACGTTCGGAAGCAGTTTTAGAACATAAGTGGATGTTCTAGGGATATGATAACGACAGCCTCCTTCAGGAGACAGTTATCATTCCAGGCTTCCAAGGTGACCTGGATGACAGAGTGACTGTCAGAGTTATAGATTTCCCTCTGACGAGGGGCAGTAGTTTGGACAGGTGGTCCAAGAGGATACTGAGAGAGGAATGGCGCTGGATACTGATTAAATTCAGTTGACGATACAGTCTAAGAAGTTTACTGGAATTAGAGTTCATTTGTGAACTGGGTCCCATCAGATATCCAGGCATATTCTAAGACAGGTATTGCTCATTTCGGGAGATGGCTTTCTTCGCGAACTTGAGATAAAAGAGAGACATAGAAAGAAACATCAGGGCAGATCCACTCACTGAGGCTATTTCTCGAACACAATAGTTTTACAAATGAGCTTTGTGAAACTGATTAGTAGAGGAGTTGGGTGTTCGGTATCACACGGGCTGTGAGTATGCGACACCGCAATAATTAGCCTTAAGTGTAAGTGGGAGATTGTTGGATATAGTGCCCTCAAAGTCAATTATTGGATCGCAGGCACGTGATTGCAATGATTGAGGGAGGACCTATACCGGTAGGACAGTCTTACTCAAGATGATAGTATGCTATCTGGTTTGTCTTTACCATCGTGTACATGCTTTAGGTGGCATGATCACTATTACACGTTGATAGAGCCCATAGGATTCTTTCTTGACTACCAGCAGTATGATGGCGATCATATACGTGAGAGTTGGGTAGTCTATAAGCACATCCTTAAAGTGTCCCTAGTCGTGAGAGTTTCGAGACTGGGTATCGATACTCCATGAGTAGACTAGTGTATACAGATCGAGACCCCGACGAGGGGCGGTGGCCGGTATCACAAGCCATTGGTGTCAGTTGGTTCACCCAAGATGTATACAGGTGCTCATTGGGTTATGAATACACCGGACGGACTCACCGGGAACATGCTAGTTGGAATTATACCTATCGTCAGATAGCAGTTCCCTGGTGACATGTGTACAGGTTAGTCTATCGACCTGAAATCGTCATTTGTCTCGTGTGAGTTCCCACTGTGCTTTGATTACTACCCTACCACGGTTCAAAGGACTCATGCAAATGGGTTTTAGTTGGGGACAGTCCCAAGCCACATGGAAGCAGTGAGCGGATCGGAAGGGGATTCGTCTCTCCCGGTATTGGGGATGAGATCACGCTGTGTCTGGAGAGCCATTACACAAAGTCCCTGGACAGGGCAAGTGAGATTTACTGGTAGATATTCTAGTAGTTTCTCAGGGTGTTCTGGGCTACACTCCGACATGACTTATACCGCTATTGGGGATTTGACGTATACCAACCCCCTAGGCCCGATATGCGATACTCATAGACGAACGGACCGGACTGTACGGATATTGTCACTGACGGGCTCAGTAAGGTTTCAGGATGAGTTCGCACATTGGCCTCCCTTTTGCTCAATACCTGGGCAGCCGTTACGTACTGCTAATGCCACTGACGTACTTGTGGTTAAACCCATTGCCAGCGTATTGACGAGTCTTTAGAGTCCCCCACAAAAAGTTTTCCTAAGTTCGGGCGAAATGTTGTAGAAGCTGTATGGTATTATGGCAGGGTTCAATCATATACGTGCACTCATGCATGGATCAAGATCGGACGGATCATACTAGTGGGCTTTGGTTTAAGCCGGATCCTAGTATTAGATTATTGGATTATTTTCGTCTCGTTGTATTCATATTCAGTCGGAATGCGGATGCAGGTATGTATATACAGATGAGGGGTATTCTTTTGATCCGTCACGAGTTTACTTTAAAAGATGACATTCTATTTATTGTTTTAAATATTTGGATTAATGTTTATTAAGTGGAAATTGTGAGTGCAAGTTTTGACCTAGAGCATTGAATGTGGCATGTGCATTTTTGGTGACTCATGGTGTGTTTTCTTATGCCATGTCCATTTGATTATTGATTTATTATGTGGGATTAATATGAGGAGAGAGAGGGAAAACCACTTGACGCTAGAGTTTTATCTTGATTCATTTCTAGAGCTCTCACATTTTTATCTCACATAATAAGCAAGCTCATTTTCTTTACTAGCTTTTTTTGCTTGAGCTCACAACTTCCATCAATGGCTTCTTCTTCAACCTCCACTATATCCCTCTCATATGTTGAGAATCCTAGAGTGTTATGAGACAAATTAATCACACACTATCTCTACTTCATCTTGGGCACCTAAGCTAGCAAACTAGTTGCTCGAGTTGCTTCGGTTTTTGAAGCATGAGCCCGTATAAAGAATTCTCAACGTGGAGCCACTTAGACGAGCGAGATCGGAGAGCGAACTTCGTTAGGGCAGCCGCAACTAGAGAGGGGCAGAGATTGAAGACCGAAGGACATGGATCGATCGGTATAATCTCTCCAAACTCTTTTACAGTTTACTAGTTTACGGTTAATGGCACGATCTGGGTTTTATGGTTACGTTAGCGCCATTTTGAAAAGCTTTTATTCCGTGTTTGGCCTCGAATTGACGGCCGGGGCGCTGCCTTAGCCTTACAGCTGGGTATTCTATAAGCACATACTAAACAGGTCCCTAATCATAGGATTATCGAGATGTGGCATCGATACTCCAGAGTAGACTAGTGTACGCTTCTCATCCCAGCAGGGGAGATGGTCTGTCCCACAGCCATTAGTACGCCGAACTGGAGATAGTATACAGGTGCTCATTAGGTTATGAGTACACTAGACAGGACTCGTCGGGAACTGGTGGTGGGTATTAAACCTATCGTCGGGTAGCAGTTCCCAGGTGACATGAGTACAGCTTAGTCCGTCGACTTGACACTGCTACTTCGCCTCGAGTGTGTTCCCGCTGTACTTTGATTATTACCCTACCACGGCTCAAAGGAGTCGTGCAAACAGATAGTAGTTGGGTGCAGTCCTGAAGCACTTGGAGGCAGTGGCGGTTAGATAGGATTCGTCTCTTTTGGTATTGGGGTTGATGTCGCACTTTGTTCGGAAGGCCATTACACAAAGTCCTTGTCCAAGGCAAGCGAGATTTACTGGTAGGTACTCTAGTAGTTTTTCAGGGTGTTTTGGGCTACACTCCGACATGACTTATTGCGCTATTAGGGGTCTGACGATTACTGCCCCCTAAGCCCGATATGCGATACTCTTAGACAAGCAGACCGGACTGTACGGAGATTGTCACAGATAGGCTCTGTAGGAGTTCGAATGAGATAGCTCATCGGTCTTCTTATCGACATATACCGGGTAGCCGTTACATGTAGCTAGTACCGCTTGCGGCTTGTGGTGAAACCCACTGCCAGCATAGTGTCGAGTCTTTAGAGTCCCACACAGAGGGTTTTCCTGCACCGGACAAAACGTGTAGAGGTCGTATGGTTTTACGACAGGGTTTCGATCACTTACGTGTACTTGTACACGTATGATGATCGGACGGATAATACTAGTGGGTTTTGTTTTAAGCCGGATCCTAGTATTATATTGATGGATTGTTTCGTCTCTTTGTATTCGTGTTCTTCAGAATACAGATGCGGGTATGTATATACGGATGAGGGGCATTCTCGTAATTTCTCAGATTTGCTTCTAGCAGAGGACACCTAATTAAGGTTTATTCTTTACATGGATTAAACAAAATTGGGTAGAGGAAATGAGGTGTTAACTTGACAAAAGATTAGACATGGCTCTTGGTGACTGATGGTATGACTCATGCCATGACTCATGTTGTGATCATTACACACCCAAGATATTTTATCAAGCCATGCTAGATATTTATCTAGCATGCTTGATATTTATCTAAGGGGTGTTTATTTATCACATAATAGCCAAGCTCATTCTTTAGTTGCCTTCACCACTCTCATTTCCTCAAGTGTTCTTCTTTTTCCTCATAACCCTAGACCCCTCATGAGTTGAGAATCCTAGGGTTTCAAGAGACAAATCACTCCATCTTCTCACTCTACACCATCTAGGTCTTCTAGTTTAGTGAACTAGAAACCCTAGTTACCTCAGATTCAAGGTAGGAGTAAGGACTATAGACTATCGGGTGGATCGTCTTTTACCCGAGGAGGCCGTCAAGGTTGCTCGATCCTTTTCGATCATTAGAGCTGACAACGAGGTGGAGGACAGCGATGAAGACTCGAAGGACTTGGTATCGTGAGGTATAACTTCTATCCGAGTAGTTAAATCTCATATCAAGTTAGCTAGTTAGGGTTTAGTATCGATCCTGGAGTCCGAGTCCATGTTGCGAAGTTTGAAAAATCGTTTTTTGCAGATTCCGCCTCCCCGTGGTCACGTGGGGTGCGCAACATGGACTTACAAGAAGATGGTTAGAACTTATGGTGGACTTCGATATCAATCTATAATATCATCCAGGGAAGGTGAATGCAGTTCCCAATGCACTTAGTCGCCAACCACTATCAATGAATCTCACCGCACAATGGAAGCTACAGCAAGATTTGCACCAGATGGAGATTGAAGTGGTTATGCCAGGTAATACTCCAAAGTTGATGAATTTACAAGTTCAGTCTACTATTGTCAATCAGATCAAAGCAGCTCAAGCAAGTGATGCCAAGATGCAAAAGATCAAAGAACAAGTAGAAAGTGGACTTAGAATAGATTTTATCATCCATGAAGACAGATCTTTAAGATACGGAAGCAGATTGTGTGTACCACAAGGTCCTGTTCGGGAAGAATTGATGAAAGAAGCTCACAGCTCTCCTTACTCGGTACACCCTGGTGGTACAAAGATGTACAGAGATCTACATCAACATTACTGGTGGTATGGAATGAAGCGTGAAGTAGCCAGAAGCGTCGCAAAATGCTTGGTGTGTCAGCAAGTGAAAGCTGAACATCACAGGACTGCTGGTTTACTTCAACCGTTACCTATCCCAGAATGGAAGCGACAACACATTACCATGGACTTCGTGACTGCACTTCCTCGCAGCATGAAAGGTAACGATGTGGTATGGGTTATTATAGATCGACTCACAAAGTCGACTCACTTCACCCCATTTTGAGTTAGCCAATCTACCGAGACACTAGCAAAGAAGTACATGGAGGTAAGTTTGAATCTAAGTAAAATTAAATCTTCATAGTGTACTATTTCTGATAACCATGAACTCATGCAGGAGATCGTGATATTACATAGCATACCGGTTTGCATTGTCTCCGATCGTGATACTAGATTCCGATCGCAGTTTTGGTAGAGTCTGCAAACTAGATTGGGAACAAGTCTGAACTTTAGCACGGCTTATCATCGACAAACAGATGGTTAGTCTGAGCGAACGATTCAGATCCTTGAAGATATGCTAAGAGCGTGTATGCTAGACTTCGGAGGATCGTGGGAAGATCACCTACATCTTGTGGAGTTTTCATACAACAACAGCTACCAAGCGAGTATTAGAATGGCACCCTTTGCAGCGCTCTATTGAAGGAAGTGTCGTTCACCATTAAGTTAGGACAACATCGGAGATAGGTGTCACGACCAGAAATATTAGCTCGTGACCAGCACTTAAATCACGCAACGTCTAAAGGCATAACGTAATTCAAGTAAGCCGAAAACCAGAAATCTAAACCTTTTTAAGAAAATAAAAGAGGTGCAGTTTTGAAAAGGGTATAAGGAAAACAACCGGTTTATTAAATGCATGGATAATAGAACATGAAAATGCAAGTGAGTTTATTAGTTGAAAAACATTTTTCGTCTTTTAAAAATTTGGGCAGCACCTCCTTTGTATATTTTGATCCAAAGCCACAAATACATAATAATGATAAAGGTATATCCAAGCGGGAGCTAGCTCTTCGCCAACTGGCGGATCACAACCACGCAAGACAGTATATATAAGTATACGACGCCCAACGGCGAAGATCACCACAATAGATAAAGAATACAGCGAGATATCAACCCAATACGCGAACATAAAACCCATCGCTCAAGTCTCGCAACTACAAGTCTCACTAAATCTCATTACTTATACAAATACTAGTTTGATTGATAGAGTTGACTAGATACAATATGAAATATAAATACAAGAGTGGGTACGATACAATGTCCCACCCACCAATGCAAAACACCCGAATGCAACTGTGTGCCAGCGAAACCGCTACTGATCCATGCGGTCAACCTGCAAGAACTGTGGCACAACAGGGGTGAGTTGCCAACTCGTGAGTAGAAAAACATCTACAGGTAGAAATCGAATAAACAACGACTCCTGGGTCAACTGTATTATGAAGGTAATACTATGACATCTAGGGTGACTGTTTCTGTATATGTGCCAACACTAATATCAATGTCTATCAGCATGTGGATAACATCCAACAATATAATAAAAGCCAGTATGCATGAGGATCTCGTCCACGTGTCAACTGATGACACAACAACATCATGCATGTAAATATCATAAAAACATATGCATGAAAGTATGATAATATAAATCAACGTGTGTCCCTCGCGACACCTCAAAATCATGGAACCTGAGTGTTCAGCATCGACACTCGAAACCTCATGAAACCCGTGTCCAATATCGACACGTAAATCCTCATCTATCTCAGGTGCTGCATCCTCAGATCGGCTCTCATATCCATCTCACTACTCCGGTCGGTATCCTCCGGATGACCGCCGAGTCCAAATACTATCACCGGTAAGTACTACTCCCTCCGCCAAGCTCATCGTCTACACCACGATAATCATATCTCGTCCCGGGGAACCATACCGGGTCCACCATATACCCGCAGACGGTGCCTCCCACTCCTCGAATCGGGTTTCACATGTCAATCTCAGAACCGAGAAAACACATGGTGGACGTCTCGAAATATCATATCAAGAGAAACCAGGTTTTTAAAACAATACATACTTTGTTTTGAAATCACCACGGTTCTCAAATCCAGAAATCTCATGAAAACAGCATATCCCAATGCGTAAAATCATAAAGTATGATGTATGCGACATATGACAGCAATGTAAGCATATCCATATATCATGCAACATGGAACAGAAATATGCACATGTCGAGAGAAAACCACTCTTTTAAATGAATCCAGTTTTAAAATATATCTTGCGGTTTCCAAATTCTCCAAGTCAAATACAATATCGTATAAGGTGCATATGTAACTATAGCAAGTAAATTATGCGAGGAGTCATATCATGATGCAGCAATCCAGCTGTGTTGCGACATGGAAATTATCGATGATGAAGTGTGTGAGCTGCCAAATCTGTGTACGTGTAACATACGCATCATCGATAATGGTGTAAGTGTACTAGCATAGGTATACACAATGCAATGAGAATAACATGAATGCAGCATAAGGTAAATCATCAGCTAAAAGCTATAAGGTATACGTATCTAACATGATCGAGTCGGTGAATCTATCAGTCGGCATCCAGCCTCACAGCATCATGTACGTATAGTATGTAGGGTTAGCTTAGCACCTTAGCAGGGTTTTGGCAAGTATCAATCATGCTACTTTAAAAATTTTGGGGTGCTAAACAAACCCTAACCAAGATCTTAACTAGAGTATTAGGAATAACAAAGCATGTAAACAACTTTACATCTAAGAGTTGGGGATTACAACCTTTGTAGTCTGTTCCTTCACTTCTTAAGCACCGTGTTGAGGTCCTTTCACCACGATCATCATGTACCCGGACTCTAGAGAGGCTCCATGAAGAGAAAGATGCAAACTTGCTTCCAATCTTCAACTACTAAGATGATCTACCTTGAAGAATCTCAAATCCAAGCTCTTACTTCACTAATCAAGTATAAGCAAAGAAAACACCCTAATCTAAGTGGCTAGAATAGATGAGGATGATGAAATAGGAATTTAGCTCTATTTTATTTTCAATTTCTCACTTTATTTCATCATATCACAAAAGGCTAGAAAGCTTTTCAAAGGAAGAAGAAGAAGAAATCTCTTTGTGATGAATAATGAAATCATAGTTATGGTTACAAATCAACCATAGGTTAAGAATGAAGACTTAACCCATGTAGAGAGTTAACTAGAGTAAAGGGTTTGGGTTGGATTAGAAAATATTAACACAAAATATCTTAGCAAAAAACAAAAGGAAGCTTCATGAAGCTTCATGCAAAAGCTAACCCAAATGCTAACCCAAATCAAACCCTAACTTGTTTAAACTCCACAAATCATGTTGCATTTGTAACCCTAACTTGTTACAATATTATATATCACATATATAATATATTTTTATAACAAAATAAAATAATACAGTTAACATATATCACATATATATCAATGTATTATCCAAGTGAGAAAAAAATCATTAATTGAGCTTATATTAGTTAATGTAACTAAATATATAACATATATAATTATACATTAAATTATCGAATCAACACTTGATCCGATAATCCGGCTATATCGCATATAACCGACTAATATAATCTGTATCAGTTCATCGAATCAACACTTGATTCGATGACCCGGCTATATCACATATACCCGGCCGATATCTCATATCGTGAGAATCTAATACGGTATCGCATGCACGTATTATTCCCGGTCCCGCACATATCACATATGTGCTCCTACTCCATTTTGCCTGAGCCAGGAAACCTCTGTGTAGGACTCTAAAGAATCGTCAATACGCCGGCAGTAGGTGATGATCATATCAAACACCCACAAGCTGCAACCGGTCAGCTAAATGTAACAGCCATGCAGGTATTGAGCAATCAGAAGATCAACAAGCAAGCCTGTACATTCTCCTGTGAATCCAACCAGTAACACTCCTGTACAGTCCGGTCTCTTCGTCTGATATGTTGCATATCTCGCCTAGGGGTGGTAAACGTCAGACCCCAGTAGCTTGATAAGACGTGTCGATATGAGGTCCATAACAGTTCGAGAAACTACTGATAACACTTACCAGTAAATCTCAGCAACCCTGCCCAGGGATTTCCAGTTATAGTCAATCGAACACAGCGCAACATCAACTCCCTATACCGGGAGAAACGAAACCCCTCCTATCGCTCATTGCTTCCATATGATTCGGGACTGTACCCAAAAGCCACCGTTTTGCACGCCCTCTTGGACGTGGTATGATGGAAATCAAAGTACAGTGGGAATCATACAAGGCACTATGACGATCTCGGGTCTACAGATTAACCTGTATCAGTGTCACCAGAGAACTGCCATCTGACGTGAGGTATAATACCATCAGGAGTTCTCGGCGAGTCCGTCCAGTGTACTCAGTCTCCACTGAGCACCCGTATACCTTCTCTGATGTCAAACACCAATGGATATGGGATCATCCATCGCCCATCATATGGGTCAAGAAGCGTATACGCTAGTCTACTCTGGAGTATCGATACCCTATCTCGGTACTCCCACGACTAGGAACATTTGAAGGATGTACTTGGCGACTACACTGTCCCCACTAGTATGATCTGCATCATAGTCCTGGTAGTCAAGTACTCATCCTAAGGGCTTTATCAACATGTAACATAGAGACAATTTGAGTACATGTTAAGATAAAGAGTAATCAGATAGCATACTATCATGTCGAGCAAGAAAGTCCTCCCTATATATGTCCAAGCATCCACTATAATATACATCTATATGTACAGTAATGGCCTCTAGGGCATACATATTACTAACACGGTATAATCCATCGTACAGCATCCTCAAGTCAAGGGTATGGATCAATCATCATAAACTCATAACGTACGGTAAATCATTGTACGGCGGTATTAAACCAATAGGGATCCTATCATTCTATATAACAATAAAGGGTACGGACCCAACGTCTCTTACGGCATATCACTCGAGATTCACCGCATTTATATCTATATACCTATATCCCCAGGTCATATCCACAACAACCTCGTATCAGGGTACCGGCAAGAGTATCAATCATCTCAATCGACTCGCATCCGTATACCAACTGTTAGTTATATGTATGCCCTAGAGGCCATTACTGTACATAGGATGTATATTGTAGTGAATGTTGGGACATATATAGGTAGGACTTTCTTGCTCGACATAATAGTACGCTATCTGGTTGCTCTTTATCTTAACATGTATACTTTCTGTCTTTCTGTTACATGTTGATAAAGCCCTTAGGATGTGTACTCGACTTCCAGGACTATGATGTAGATCATACTAGTGGGGCCTGGGTAGTCCATGAATACATCCTTCAATATTCCTAGTCGTGGGAATATCGAGACGAGGCATCGATATTCTAGAGTAGACTAGCGTATATCTTCTCGACCCATGTGATGGGAGATGGATGATCCCATATCCATTGGTGTTTGACATCAGAGATGGTATGCGGGTGCTTAGTGATGACTGGGTACACTGAACGGACTCGCCGAGAACTCCCAGATGGTATTATACCTCACGTCATATGGCAGTTCTCTGGTGACACTGGTACAGCTTAGTCTGTTGACCCGAGATCGTCATAGAGTCTTGTGTGTCTCCCACTGTGCTTTGATTTCCACCCTACCACGGTTCTACTGAGTCATGCAAACAGGTGGTTTTTGGGTACAGTCCCGATTCACATGGAGGCAATAAGCGATAGGAGGGGATTCGTCTCTCCCGGTATTGGGGTTGATGTTGCGCTATGCTCGACTGGCCATAACTGGAAATCCCTGGCCAGGGTTGCACTGATTTACTGGTAAGTGTTATCAGTATTTTCATGCTTGTTATGGACCTTACATCGGCATGACTTATCGAGCTACTGGGGTCTGACGTTTTCCACCCCTAGGCGAGATATGCGACATATCAGATGAACAGACCGGACTGTACGGTAAGTGTTACTGGTTGGATTCACAAGAGTGTGAGCGGGCTTGCTCGTTGATCTTCTGATCGCTCAATACCCGGATGGCCGTTACGTTTAGCAGACCGCTTGCGGCTTGTGGGTGTTTGATATGATTATCGCCTACTGCCGGCGTATTGACGAGTCTTTAAAGTCCTACACAGAGGTTTCCTGGCTCAAGCGAAACGAAATAGGAGCGCATATGAGATATGTGCGGGACCGAGAATAATACCAGTATGTGATACTGAATTCTATTCTCGCGATTTGTATCATCGGATGGTTATATAAGATATAGCCGAGTTACCGAATCAAATGTTGATTCGATATATTGATACACTTGATATTAGTCGGTTATATGCAGTATGACCGGATCATTAAATCAAGTGTTGATTTAATGATTTAATGTATAATTATATATTCGATATATTACTTTACATTAACTAGTATTTGTTCACTTAAGATTGATTTTCTCACTTGATGTGCACAAGTTGTATATGTGATATATTTTTGTGCACTAGTTTGTATCATGTTTGATAATACATGCAAACTTGGGTGTGTGTATGACTTACACCAAGTTTAGGTTAATGGTTAGGGTTTTATTTTCTTTATTTATTTTGGAAAAACTAAATGGTGACTTTTCTTGTTTTGGCTTGAAGCTTCATGAAGCTTTATAGCATCTTTGAAAAAGTCTACCATTTTGTTTTATCCTTTAACCTAACCATTACATAAACTCTAGTTTACTCTCTACATAAGTTTACTCACCCATGGTTGCTAAATGATAAGTCTTCACTTGAATTTTCTTTTACACATAATTCATTTTTTTATTCTCTTCTTCTTCTTCTTCATGAAGAAGAAAGCTTGCTAGAAAATTCCATGTGAAGAAATCAAGTGAGAAATCCAATTCTAAAGTGAACCCACTTCCTATTTCTTCATCCTCTACAACTTGCCATGTAGTAGAGTGTGTTATCTTCACAAGTTTCATGACCTAGTGAAGATGGAGCTTGATTTTGAGTCGCCTCGACGTAGATCATCTTCGACATCGAAGTCAACGACCTAGCCCGCTCATTTCTTCGATGAAACCAACACTAGAGTCCGGGATCCCGATGATCGCGGTGGAGGGACGTCAGCACGGAGCTAAAGAAGTGGAGGACCGGATCTACAAAGGTTGTAATCCCTTTCACTTATTAGTAAAGTTGTTTGCTAGCTTTTAGTTTCGCCTATCCTCTAGTTAACGATCTCAATTAGGGTTTCCCGGCACATGAAATTTTTTTATTTTGGCATGGTAGATGCCTTGTAGAACCTCTTAAGTGTGCCTAGGAACCCTACAGTGGTATCAGAGCCTAGCTAGAGCTTTAGACGAAGTGTAGACGAAGTGTAGACGAAGTTTGAAACCCGATCGAACCCCGAAACCCTAACTACACCCCTCTCTGTACAATTTTCAAAACAGTGGTTTTTTGTGAATTAAAAATGCTCAGAAAATAGAGCAGGAAATTATAAGAACAACTGAAGAAAACGACACCCTAAAGCTACAGTGGCGCCGCGGAACCGCGGCCCTAACCTACCTTTGGCGGCAGTTCCGCGGCCGTCTGTGATGATTAGGCAGTACATTTTCTACAGTTATCTTTGTAGGTGATTCTTGTGTCTTCTGGGAATTTTTAATTTGCACTCAACAGTTGAGTTTTCTGGGTTGTATTAGGAGTTCATTGATTCGATCGAAAGTTTAATTTCGTCTAAGTGTTTTTTCCGGGTAATTTTAGAACATGTTAAAAAGTTCGACCGGATATAAATACCCACTTATTCCCCTGCCGGGTAATTTCCAGGTGTTGGATTTTCCCATAGTTTAAGAACATTCTAAGTAGTGCAAGTAATGCGATGGACCCTCTAGAAGACAACAAACCTTAACTCAATTATGTGACCATCTTGAACTGCCCTTTGATCCTTAGGGTTTGGGGCAGTACGGCGTGCCACATGTGAGGCGTTGGCTTGACCCTTCTACAGCTGGACCGTTGGTACTGTGGCATGAAGTGAATGTTTTTAAACTTATTTCATGTGTTGAGCTGTTTCGGGAAAACTTGGGTGTTTGATTGTTCGATCGGAAAGTTTAACATTTTTTATTTATCTGGAATGTGATACAATATTTGGAATTCACAAGTAGTTATGAGATAACTGAATGAATGTTATAAATCTAGCAGTTTAGTCTCGTTTGATCGGTTGCCACGGAATTTTGATGTGATCAAAAGTCCGTCGCTATCACGTTGTGTGCGCGGATACTCACCGGGTAAACTTAATAGACAGCTACACCCCATAACCCCGACCAAGTGACTTTAGGAGAACCTCATCGCCAAAAAGCATCCATACGGGTGCTCGCGGCAGTGGTGTTCCGCCTTAGTGCACTTCGTCGACGGTATCGGGGGTGTGGCCGTCTACTAAAGTTTGCGACGAGCATTCATTCTGGATGTCGGGAATCTTGTTGAATTGCCCGACTTGATATTGAAAAGAGTTTTCGATAATGAGACTAAAATGCGGGGTTTATAATTGTTAGGCATGCGATGTCTAAGGAATTCATTTGGTTAGGCATGCGATGTCTATGCAGGTTGCGGATTCCAACTGTTGTAGTTTTACACTTTCTTTTCTGTGACCGTAAGTGTAATATGTGATATCGCCAGTTTCGTTGCTATATGTCAACGACAATTGGGATGGGCATATTTACTTACGTTGATGACATGTGTTGTTATGTGTTGCTGGATATGTTATATTGGATCGTCGTGTTTGAATAGCCGGGGGTTTTTATATGAGATGGGTGTTTTTCTTTTTCATTCAAGTAAAAAACTTGTATGTAATATTCTTTTATTGGGGCACTTCCAGGTTTCGGAAGATGTCACCGTTGATGTATATTATTTACTTTTCCACATTAGGATAGACCCAAGGAGGGGAGCACAAGTGACCGGGTTCTAGGGTCCAGTGGGAGACCATCTCGAGGAGTCGAGTCCGGGTCTTCTAACCCTAGAATTGGTAGGGTTGCTTGCCGCTCTCGTAGGGGTCTAGGGGTGTGGGATTGGCTATTCATCACGACCGTGGAATCCATGTTTTATACAAGCTCAAAATAAAACACGGACGTCCTAGTATATCCAATATTTCATATGATATTTTCTGCTGTGTTGTCTGTGATGTGATCATATGATATGTTCAAATAGATATTGTATATAGTATATATGATATATTATATAGACGTTGCTTATGTTTTACACCCGCGCTAGCCCTGCCTCGCTCTGGCGTTAGTTACCTAACCTAACGGTGCAGACGAGACATCGAGGCGAATGCGGATGGCATAAGCGTACGTTATATTTATCTGTGATGTTTAGGTGGACTTAATTGATGGGACATTCATTAATGAGATTAATGAAAGAAAATAAACCTAAAAGATGTTATGGAATCGAATTTTTCAAAAACAGGTAGCTACAGTTCTTGCTTTGCATCGCGGTGTTCCTTGTAGAACATCCTGCACCTTATTCGATAAGGAAAGGGCCGAGATCCCTTCACCGGGAGTGACCCCTTTAGCAATAACTGGCAGATGCTACAACTCTCGGTTTGTCTTTTTGATTGCTTCTATAGTTTTTGCTTTGCACAGCAGTATATATGATATATCCTGCACCTTATTCAATGAGGAAAGGGCCGACGATCCCTACGCCGGGAGTGACCCCTTTAGCAAAACTAGAAAAGCCTCAAAAACACTCCATTTAAAAAACCATTTGATTCCGCAACGAGATCAAGTTCAAAGCGTTAAAGGTTTTCTTAAAAACCATCCGCAACCCTCCGTCATTTTAGGAAGTAGAGTACTTAGTATTCGTGCTGTGTTTGTTGACCATAGTCAAGGCACAGTGTACGGTAGCTAAGTGATGTCTTCCTACACTGCATATGATGCGATTAGTTAGGACAGTCGCGTGACTTTGTTGACCTTAGTTAAGGGTCATGTGGGTGGGTCTAATTAATCACGAAATGACGGGTAGAACTTGACCAGTGCTTATGATTTGTTGACCATAGTTAAGGTCATAAGTGCTAGGGGTAAAAACCTTTATCGGGAGTTTCAAGTGTTGAAATTTGCAATGAGATTGCATACCTTCTATATGATAGTTGGATCCCGATACCCACTACGAGTAATTGTTACTCCTGGGAGAGTTTTGCACTTTACAATTAGCCGATCAAGTAGGTGTCTGGAAAGATGTCAACGGGGTTACGCCCCTGGGAAAACGAGGTTTTTTTTAATTAGGTCCGTGCGAAAGCACGGGGAACCTCCCTCAAAGTACCGGCACTGGCCTGGCTGAAAGATTGGCGAACTTGTAGAGTGTAATTAATCCCGGCTAGTCTTTCCTTTTAAGGTTTGAAGGAAGATTTGATAAAAACAGTGGCAGCTATCCTGATTAGATAAAATATATAACCAATCTAATCTTACAAGAGCGCACGCAGAGTGTTTTCTTCTCTCTCTCTCCAGGTAGCGACCATGTCATGCCTTAATCAAGATAATAATATGGATGTATTGACCGAACCCGCTTGTTGTACTGAGCTGGGGAACGTTGGTCCCGCTCCAACTTATAATTATTATAAGACCGAGCAGAAATTAGGAGAATATCAGGATTCCCATGCCGCCCAAATGAAGAAAGTGCATGAGATGCATCTCCTTCGGGTGTGTTCATTATAAAGAACTGTTTCTCTGTATCCTCTACGTCCTGGGTATGAGATACCGGATCAGGATCCCGCATATGTAATCCGTTACATGGGCTACAGACAGGTAGAGAACTGAGAACGGGTGATAAGTTTCATGAGACAGAAAACGGTGCAAGTGTTGCAGCCAAGTCTGTTGGTCACTGTCACCCTGTATTACAAATACATTGATTCTGAACAAATGCTATTAGATACCGAACCTGATATACAAAATCATATCAATCTCTTTATTTATTAAAGAAGGATATAATTTTGTATTGTTGAATATTGTTTTGAACATTTCAAAAGTTGATCGGTTCAGGCATGTTATCTAAAAGCATTGACGTTCTAAATCAAACTACAGTTCCTAGTATACAGAACACACACGAGAGGAAGAGTTCAGAAATGAACGATTCCTTCTTGAGGTATTGTAGACTAGGTCATATCAATGTGACCCGACTAGCTAAAGTTACATTTAGATGCATATTTAAATCAGTTTGAATTTACATCTTGTGAAACTTGCCGGTCATGTCGCAAAGATAAGATGACCATAGCTCTGTTTACCGGAAACAGAGAAAGAGTTAGTGAACTCTTGGGACTGATACATGATGATGTATGTAAGGTCCCCTGTCTACACATGCCATGACCGGTTCTTTATACTTCCTTACATTCACTGATAATCTCTTAAGATTCGGACACATGTTCCTGTTGAAACACATGTCTGAAACTTTTGAGAAATTCAATGAATATAAGTTAGAAGTAGAGAACCAAAACCGGGTAGAAGTATTATGTCCTATGATAAGATCAGGAAGGAGAATACTTGTGCATGGAATTCTTAGACTATTCTAAAGGAGAATGAGATTCTCTCTCAGTGTTACTCCTCCGTATACACCACAGCACGCCGGTGTATCGGGGCGGAGCAATCGCACCATAATGGATATGATGTGCTCTATGATGAGTATTACTGAGTTACCTGTTTCCTTTTGGGGGTTGTGCACTTGAGAAGCTGCATACCTATTGAATTGGGTTCGAATCAAATCAGTGCCTACCACTCTATATGAGATATGGTATGGGAAGAGCCCATCTCTTAAGTAATTTAAGATTTGGGATTGTCCGGCCTATGTCAAAAGCAAAATCCGGACAAGATCGAGGCAAGGTCAGTTCTGTAGAACTGGAAAGGTTCCAGCTATACAAAACTGCAGCTGATGATTTGACAGAACCAAAGGATTCAATAGTCCCCGATGAACCTCAGCCTCTCCGCCGATCTGGTAGGGTTCCTCATCCGCCTGAGAGATACTTCGGTTTCTGGATGACAGTGGAAGCGAGGATTGCATCATGAGATGATGACCTAACTAGTTTCGAGCTGGCCATCGAGAGTAGGGACTCTGTAAGAATGGCTGGATGCTTTACGATCTGAGATGGAATCCATGTACACCAACAAAGTATGGACTTTGGTTGCAAGATCTGAAGGGCTAAATCCCCATCAGAAGCAAGTATATCTTGAGAAGATTACTTGGTGTAGATAGAAAAGTTGAGACTTTCAAAGATAGACTTGTTAAAGGTTTTCGTCATCGACCAGGCGTGGACAGTGATGAAACCTTTTCCAGTGGCTATGCTTAAGTCCATCCGGATCCTACTTGCTATTGCTACGTACCATGACTACGATATCTGGTGGTTGGGTGCCATTACTGCTTTTCTAAATAATGATTTAGAAGAGAAGGTCTATAAAAACACAGCCAGAGGGCTTCGTAAACAGTGGGAGCAGCGGAAACATGTGCAAGATGTTTTATGTAATAAAGCAGGCATCGCGGAGTTGGAACATCTGTTTTGATATGGTAGTCAAAGTGTTTGACTTCATCAAAATAGTAGATGAACCTTGTATATACAAAAGGGTAGTAGGGAGTATGGTGGTGATCCTCGTATTGTGCGTGGATGACATATTCTTGATAGGAAAAGAGTTTCCTATGCTACGCTCTGTCAATCTCCTCTTATCACATGGATTCTCCATATAGGATGAAAATGATACATCCTAAATCCTAGGTTTTATATCTATGAGATAGATCTAAATGGATATTAGGATTCTCACTAGGTGTAGTAAGATGGTATCAATGGATCCTGGGGACAATCACTGGAAAGATTCCAGGGTGATAAGGACGACTGAATATCAGTCGCAGGCATTGTCTTTACCCTCAGTGGAGGGACGGTATGTTGGAAGAGTTCTAAGCTAGATATCGTGGCAAACTAGAAGATAAAGGCTGGTGACATCGCTATCGAAGATACTACCAAAGAGGCAGTTTGGGTGTATATTAGTTCATAAAGATGAACTAGGTTCCTACCATTGTGTGACAATGGAAGAGTGGCTTTGTCCCAGGAACCCTGGTCCCATCAGTGACCCAGACATATTCTGAGGCAGCATCACCTGATCATGGAAATAGTTGATCTCCAGGGTGATCGAGGTTAGGAGAGTAGACTCAGAGGATAACACGGCGGATCCACTCACAAAGGCTTTTTCCCAGAGAAAGACTTATATGGGATGGTTGAGTATTAGATACTGCAACCACTGCTACAGATGTCCCTAGTGCAAGTGGGAAATTGTTAGTTATATGTATGCCCTAGAGGCTATTACTGTACATAGGATGTATATTGTAGTGGATGCTGGGACATATATAGGTAGGACTTTCTTGCTCGACATGATAGTACGCTATCTGGTTGCTCTTTATCTTAACATGTATACTTTCTGTCTCTTTGTTACATGTTAATAAAGCCCTTAGGATGTGTACTCGACTTCCAGGACTATGATGTAGATCATACTAGTGGGGCCTGGGTAGTCCATGAGTACATCCTTCAATGTTCCTAGTCGTGGAAATATCGAGACGGGGCATCGATATTCCAGAGTAGACTAGCGTATATCTTCTCGACCCATGTTATGGGCGATGGATGATCCCATATCCATTGGTGTTTGACATCAGAGATGGTATGCGGGTGCTCAGTGGTGACTGGGTACACTGAACGGACTCGCCGAGAAATCCCAGATGGTATTATACCTCATGTCAGATGGCAGTTCTCTGGTGACACTGGTACAGCTTAGTCTGTTGACCCGAGATCGTCATAGAGTCTTGTGTGTATCCCACTATGCTTTGATTTCCACCCTACCATGGCTCTACTGAGTCATGCAAATAGGTGGTTTTTGGGTACAGTCCCGATTCATATGGAGGCAATGAGCGATAGGAGGGGATTCGTCTCTCCCAGTATTGGGGGTTGATGTTGCGCTATGCTCGACTGGCCATAACTGGAAATCCCTGGCCAGGGTTGCACTGATTTACTGGTAAGTGTTATCAGTAGTTTCATGCTTGTTATGGACCTTACATCGGCATGACTTATCGAGCTACTGGGGTCTGACGTTTACCACCCCTAGGCGAGATATGCGACATATCAGATGAACAGACCGGACTGTACGGTAAGTGTTACTGGTTGGATTCGCAGGAGTGTGAGCGGGCTTGCTCGTTGATCTTCTGATCGCTCAATACACGGGTGGCCGTTACGTTTAACAGACCGCTTGCGGCTTGTGGGTGTTTGATATGATCATCGCTTACTGCCGGCGTATTGACGAGTCTTTAGAGTCCTACACAGAGGTTTCCTGGCTCAAGCGAAACGAAATAGGAGCGCATATGAGATATGTGCGGGACCGAGAATAATACCAGTATGTGATAAATTCTATTCTCGCGATTTGTATCAACGGATGGTTATATAAGATATAGCTGAGTTACCGAATCAAATGTTAATTCGATATATTGATACACTTGATATTAGTCGGTTATATGCAGTATGACCGGATCATTAAATCAAGTGTTGATTTAATAATTTAATATATAATTATATATTCGATATATTACTTTACATTAACTAGTATTTGTTCACTTAAGATTGATTTTCTTACTTGATGTGCACAAGTTGTATATGTGATATATTTTTGTACACTAGTTTGTATCATGTTTGATGATACATGCAAACTTGGGTGTGTGTATGACTTACACCAAGTTTAGGTTAATGGTTAGGGTTTTATTTTCTTTATTTATTTTGGAAAAACTAAACGGTGGCTTTTCTTGTTTTGGCTTGAAGCTTCATAGCATCTTTGAAAAAGTCTACCATTTTGTTTAATCCTTTAACCTAACCATTACCTAAACTCTAGTTTACTCTCTACATGAGTTTACTCACCCATGGTTGCTAAATGATAAGTCTTCACTTGAATTTTCTTTTACACATAATTCATTTTTTTATTCTCTTCTTCTTCTTCTTCTTCATGAAGAAGAAAGCTTGCTAGAAAATTCCATGTGAAGAAATCGAGTGAGAAATCCAATTCTAAAATGAACCCACTTCCTATTTCTTCATCCTCTACAACTTGCCATGTAGTAGAGTGTGTTATCTTCACAAGTTTCATGACCTAGTGAAGATGGAGCTTGAGTTTGAGTCGCCTCGACGTAGATCATCTTCGACATCGAAGTCAACGGCCCAGCCCGCTCATTTCTTCGATGAAACCAACACTAGAGTCCGGGATCCTGATGATCGCAGCGGAGGGACGTCAACATGGAGCTAAAGAAGTGGAGGACCGGATCTACAAAGGTTGTAATCCCTTTCACTTATTAGTAAAGTTGTTTGCTAGCTTTTAGTTTCGCCTATCCTCTAGTTAACGATCTCAATTAGGGTTTCCCGGCAAATGAAATTTTTTGATTTTGGCATGGTAGATGATTTGTGGAACCTCTTGAGTGTGCCTAGGAACCCTACACCAACATAATATCAAGTCATCATATCATATCGTATATTCTTTTCATCGCATTTATATCTCACATCACGTCAATTTTATATATACATTCTACCTTATACATCAAATGTCACACTACTCTAAAACTCATACCTATTCTAGTGCAACTACATGTCTATAAGCCGTGATTCACATTCACTTTTCATATCCCTAAATCCTTCTCATATCTCAAAATATATATCCAATCACTAATATCATTTTTAACTATCTTTTAAACCATATCCCTAGTTTCCTAATCTAGGTTTCCTTAACTATATTCTAAGAATCGGTTTCCATAAAAAACTTGCGGAGGTGCTGTTTCCCCCAATCAGAGCAATGCTCTGTTTAAATTTCAAAATTCAAAAAAAATTGAAGCAGCGCTTCAAATCCTGTGTACTGCGCGCAACGCGCCACGTGTCAGAAGCTGATACGTCAGCGCTGCGCCCAAGGCAGTGCGCCCAATCAGAGCAAGGCTCTATTTAAAACAAAAATTAAAGGAAGCAACGCTTCAGATAATCTGCACTCTGCGCTGCGCGCCACGTGGCAGCGCAGTTGCGCTGCGCTCTGCGCTGCGCGCCACGTGCCAGCGCAGTTGCTCTGCGCTGCGCGACACGTGTCAGCGCAGTTGCGCTGCTTGACACGTGTCAAACCCTGGTGCATCTGCGCCAAACAGAATTAAAATTTTAATAAGATCTTTCTGTTCTTGTTAAAACAAGAAGATTGTCTTCCGTAAAACAGAAGCCCTTGGATCAAAGATCCAACGGTGGGGAAAATTCCCCAAATCACTCAGAGAAGGATCTCTTTAACAAACTTAACAAATCTATGGGCACTATATAAAGACCCTTAGACCTCAATCGAATGAAAAAGGGGGAACATCATCATCAAGATTGAGAAGAAAAAAGAAATCTGAAGAATTTGGGAGAACTCTTCAAAAACAAAAAGAAAAGGTAAAAAAACCTTTAGAATAAGACAAGATTCTCTTATGAACAGATCATTGATCTAAGAACAAGATCAATGATCTTCAATAAAAATGAAAAAGAAATAAGAACAATGCCTTGCACTTTTTATAAACCACTGGTTTTTTGAAAACAAGAAAATCTTGTTTTCTTTGATCTAAAATTGATCCAAAGATAAAACAGTGCCCTGCACTTGCAAAAACTGCACTGTTGCGCTCCTGCGTTGGCGTAAGCTACCAGTCAGCAGCACAACGGCGCAGCGCACTGACACAGCGCACTGCGCTGCAGCGCTTGCGCTCATCAGAGCACGACACGTATCAGTAGCGCAAGCGCAGCGCACTGCGCTTGCGTGATATGTGTCACCACCACAAGCGCTTGCGCTCAATGATTGGCGCAAAGCGCCTGACAAATGCACTGCATTGTTCACTGAAGGGCCAGGCCCAAATCAAAAAGGCCTAGCAGGCCAAAATAAATTGCAATGCAATAAAAGGGCAGAGCCCAAATAAAATTGATGCTCTGCATCATTTATAAAAGGGCAGAGCCCAAACAAAATAAAATGCAGAGCCCAGACAAAATTGATGTTCTGCCTCATTTATAAATGGGCAGAGCCCAAACAAAATAAAATAATGCAATGCATTATTTAAAAAGGGGCAAAGCCCTAGCACAGACCTATTAGGCCAAAAACAAATAAAAATGTTGAACATTTTTCAACTGGACTTAGCCCAATCATGGTCGTAAGTCCTCAAACTAAAGTGACTGAGCAAGACTGCTCTCCTAAATCAATTTACATCCGGTTCGAGGGTACATCTCTGATCTCCTCTGACATCTGTCGTTGTAATCCTTCAATGACGTCAGAGAGGTGACGGGTCCCGATAGCCATGCATATAATGGACCACTACGTCCCTAAACTGGAACAATAGAGCGCCCAAATGCTCTTTTGTCGGATCTAAATGATCCCGTTTAAGTTGATCTTAGCCTCAAATATGGCTAACGTATCCTTAAACATTCAAACAGACTTTAGTCCCAAATTGGACTATAAGACCCCCAATCAACTTTGGTTCAAGGGTACATCTCCGAACTCCTCTGACACCTATCGTTGTAATCCTTCAACGACGTCAGAGAGGTGACGGGTCCCGATGGCCATACACATTAAACGGACCATTACGTCCCTAAACTGGAACAATAGAGCCCTCAACTGCTCTACCGGTTAAGTTGATCTTAGTCTCAAACAGGACCAACGTATCCATAACGAACATTTACGTTGATCTTAGCCTCAATGCGGCTAACGTATCCTTAAACTAAAACACCAAACCCTAAATATAAGTAAATACGGATTTGGACTAATCCATGTCCTACGGGCGATGGCATCACTTAGTCTCCGTATACAATCCATGGGCAACCACAAATAAAACAAACACACACGACACGAAGTGAAATTCTGGAGAAGGAGAATGTTGTTACCGCGACGCGGTAACGTAATTAACTGCAGGGGCTTGTGCCTGCAGGGAAGAGTGTCCCCACAATCAAAAACCCCTCAAGTGAGGGGGAATCTGACGAAGTCTGCTATATCGGTCGCATCCGTCTAAACCTCCAATATACGGTGCCATAAATTAACTTGGCATCTTTGGAGAGATGGACGGACATAACCAAATAGCATCTGCCCTGAATCTCAGACCTAGACGTCCCAGGTCTACGAGCCGCCATTTGGAGGGGAACAGATTCTGGCACGCCCGGTGGGACCTTTTCCTCTTTCCACTCCACACTTCGTGTGTCGTCTTCGCGAACGAATCGCGGTTTGTTAATGGTTGCCTTTGGATTTCAAGTTAGTAAGATTTGGTCTTTTGCCTGGCACAGAAATCAAACATCAACGGCCTCAAATTGCTCGAACTGCTCGAAGTGCCAATGCAACGGACGCTCCACCACACCTGGAGGTGTAGCATATGGACCTCAAGCGGCCTCCATCCTTGCCCTGCCGGTAGAACAGGTGACCCAGGCCACCACCGGCCTATTTTTCAGGACCATGATCCCGCCTGCAAGCTTCACCGTGTCAATGCCCGCACCAGAAGCGAACAAGAAGTCGGTCTTCGACCAGCTCACTGCTACAACAGCCCCTTTCAACGGGTCATCCAATATCAAATCAATAGCCTCTGTCTTTGCTAGGCTGGATCAGAGCTTTGATGGTCCCGCCAAGAAGCCTATGAATCCTAAAGTGTCTGTCCCAAGGAAGGCAACAACCGCTGCTCCAAAAGTCGTCAAGGCGGCTTCTCCTGTCAAAGAGTCAGTCTTTTCAAGGCTGACTATTCCTACTCCTGCCCCTGCTCGAGGATCTGTCTTTGACAGATTGAATGTCACCCCTCAAAGGACAACCTCAGTCTTTAAGAGATTAACACCAGCGGCGCCTCATCCGGACAGGGGGCAAAAAGAAGCTGTCTCTATCTCCGAGCCAGTCCCAACGGCTCGTCATGCTCGACGTCGCCATTGGCGATGAGTGAGGAAGGCAGGGGGCAACTCCCCCACAGGGCTAACTCCACCTGCTCCAGTGGTGGAAGTCAATGCTGCTGTTCCAACTGGGAATAGCTTTGAACCACTTAGGAGGGTACGTAAGAACTCTTCAACCGCTACACTGAAAAGATCTCCTCCACCTGCGGAGAGAATTCCGGAAACGAAGCAAGAGCAGCCCCCTCAATGGCTGTCCTCAAAAATTTATAGAGTTTGGCGGAGAGTTCAAGACTCCGTAATTGACCCAGATCACTCTCGTCAACAGAAAAAGGCGAAGGTGCAAGAAGAAAAGGGCCGTCCTATTAAACAACAATGGACAATAACCGCCAGGGTGCCCACTACAACGGCCCCTTCAACTTCAACGGCCCACAAAAGAAGAAGGCCGGAGAAAATCCCCGCACCCGCGGCAAATGCCAAAGGTGGTAAGCCTAAACGCCCTAAGTCTGGAGACATAATAGTTCATACAGTGTACATGGTGTCGGGAAAGGAGGACGGCCGTGCATCTACAGGTCATAGACCGCTTACACGGTCAGTGACCAAAGCTCAGGAGCAACAGCAAAAGCTCCAGGAGATGATGAACGCGATGGCCGCACTCATTGGGCCAAAAGAAAGCCCTGAAGCGTCCTCGGATGAACGTCAGGAACAGGAAACTGACGCTGAGTTCCTTCGCCGGATATTGGAGAAGAAGGATAAAGAAGCTGCGGAACAAGTAGCCAGCATAAAGAAAATGGCTCTCCTATTCCAGGACATAATGGGTATGATGATTCAACAAGATCCTCCAGCTGAAGATCCCCTGATCGTCCTTGAAGACGATAGGGGAGAAACGTCAAATCCTCCACCGGCTCTGTCGGCAGCCAAGGAGGAGGCAATCTCCAAAGCTGACCTGGACGAATATATAGCTCAGCAGATCCGGGTTCATCAAGCGATTGAAGCAGCGGGTCAGGTCGTAAAAACGGGACGACCGTATCCGAGCTGGTATGACCAGATCAAGTACCCGCCAGGCTATACAATCCCTAAGTTCCACGTATATAAGGGGACAGGGAATCCACATCAGCATGTCGCTCAATTCAGGGCCTTATGCGGCAATACTGGAGGCGATGACAGATTGTTGCTTCGCCAATTCGTCGGCAGCTTAGCAGAAACATCCTTTGAATGGTATTCGGAGCTACCTAACGATTCTGTCAAAATATTTGCGGAGATAGAGCTACTATTTACACAAAGATTCGCGAGTGCTAGTGAATGCACACCGATAACAGCACTGATAAATGCCAGGATAAGGCAAGGCGAAACGTGGGTCCAATACGCAACACGATGGCGGAACCTATGGTCAAAATGCGAACAAAGAATAGAAGAGGCACCTGTGGTAGGCATGTTTGTGGGCACTCTTGATCCGCAAGCGACCATCTCGCAATTCATGATGTTCTTCAGGCCGACCACCTTCCAGGCCTTGATCGACAAATTAGCTTAAATGGACCAGATGGGCCATGAACCGTCTCCTCCAAAACCAGACCCTCGAAATGGGAAAGGAAAAGGAAAAGTGATCGTCGTCGCCAATGCTCAACAGCAGCCGAGCAGCTCAAAGCCGGTCGTTCGCCAAAATAACGTGTGTCCACGCCCATCCCTCGAGGAGAGACTAGGACGTCCTTACTCGTTTCTTCAGAATAAAACGAGAAGACTGCTTGAGCTGGCAGTACGCAACAGACTCATCAATCTGCCGAATCCAAAACGTCCGTCGCAGCCAGGTGATCTCAGTAATCCTGACTATTGCCCTTACCACCAAACGGTAAGTCACCCGATCGAGGATTGTTTCATCTTTAAGGGATGGATCGAGGATCAGTACCTATAAGGCAAGTTCGCGCTGTCTGAAAACTGGAAGGTAAACCTACCACAGCCGCACACTCCAAAGAAGACGGACACGCCGGGGGAAACTTGTTCTTTTGTCGAGGACGAAAACGATAGAGAAGACTCACCAGGTGAATCCGAAGACTGCATAATGACTTGTCATGTGATCTCTCACTCATTGGCGGATGGTGAAGAGGCTCCTTGCGCCGAGAAACCGAGGGCGAACCCTGAACCAGAAATTCCGCAGCCGTCAGACGAGTTGATCGATGCCTTCCTGAATTAGATTCGTCTGAAAGTTAAGGCCAATCAAGAGCATGGGATGGCCATACTGGACGGAACCAAACACCGCTGACTAGACGAAAGAGTCGAGGCACTCCCATCAAATCAAAAGACATCCACTGCCGATAAAAACAATATCAAGACGAGGAAAAGATTTGCTAAGGCCGTATCAATGGGAATGAAGCTACCACCCTCTGAAGGAAACACTCTTGACGGAGTAGAGATACATCCTAACTACTGCTTGTACCATCAGAGGATCATACATCCTACCGAAGACTGCGACTCCTTTAAGTGTTGGTGGCAAGGGTATGTCACTCAAAAGCAACACTTCAACAGGACAAGGCGTGAAGCTCGTAGACATCAGAAAAATACGATAGATGAGCGCAAAAGAGCCGCCGCCGACTGTCATATAGCCGACTCCAAGGGATCGAAAATTATCACCTTTGGAAGCGACTCTGACGAAGAAGCTGCCTTCAACCCTCTCCTCAAGGAATCCATTTCAAAGATGAAAGAATTGAGAAGTTGCGAGGACGTTCAGCCATGCAATCGCATGCTACTCGAAAAAAATCCCGGCCCCGCAAACAAAGGATCGAGCAAAAAGGATAAAGGAAAGGAAAAAACAGCCCTCGTAGCCGACACTCAACAACAATCGAGTGGCCCTAGACCGGTTGTTTGCCGAAACAACAAGCGGCAACCCCTCCATGAAAAGTTGAAACGTCCTTACTCGTTTCCTCAAGATAAAACAAGGAGACTGTTCGAGTTGGCAGTGCGCGACAAATTCATCAATCTGACAAATCCAAAACGTCCTTTGCGGCCAGGCGATGTCAACAGTTCTAATTATTGCCCTTATCACCAAGTATTGGGCCATCCGATCGAAAACTGTTACGTCTTCAAAAACTGGGTCGAAGGGACCAATACCAACAGGGCAGGGTTCGTCATCTCCGAAAAACTGGAAGGTGAGGCCCCGCCACAACCGCATGCTCCGAGGAAAGATAGATACGCCGGGGGCATCATGCTCAGTCATAGAGAAATCCCCATAGACCGAAAAGTCAGGTAAACTACAGATTCGCCTCAAATACGGCGACGGTGGACCCGAAACGTCCTTAAACTAACGGCAGGACCGCAATGTCCTAAAACTTACAAACGACCGAAACGTCTTTAAACTACTACCGCAGCGCCCATAAGCTGGCGAGATGAATAAAAATATATATATATATAAAAAAAAGAATTAAAAGAATTAAAAAAAATGGTATGTCCATAAGCAAAATAGGCACGGATGAAAACCCGAAAGGGCGCCGTGAGTAAAAACAGCAGGGCTACCGGCGAGTCTTGTGAAAAACCGGAAAGGGGCGCAACCTCGTTAGAAAAAAGAATAAAAAGAATAAAAGAAACGGTATGTCCATAAGCAAAATGGGCACGGATGAAAAACCCGAAAGGGGCGCCGTGAGTAAAAACAGCAAGGCTACCGGCGAGTCTTGTGAAAACCCGAAAGGGCGCAACCTCGTTAGAAAAAAGAATAAAAAAAATGGTATGTCCATAAGCAAAATGGGCACGGATGAAAAACCCGAAAGGGCTCCGTGAGTTAAAAACAGCAGGACTGCCGGCGAGTGTTTGTGAAAACCCGAAAGGACGCAACCTCGTTAAAGGACACTTACAAGGTCCTCTCGACTTTGTAAGGAGAAGTCACCCGCGTGAGATCCTTATGACTCACAAAGGAGCAACACACTTAGGGATCCCCACGATTCCTAAGGAGAAAATACACTTGCGAGATCCTCACGACTCGTAAGGAGAACTCTCTTATGGGTCCCTCACGGCTCATAAGATTTGAAAGTCTTAAGTTACAAAAGCCTGCACCTGTTCTTAAGCAAACCCCCCACAACCTTCGATATTTTCCCTACAAGTGGATCGATACTGGACCCTTGTATACAATCCACGGGGCCGCGAATAAACATTTCCCTAGCCAAGTCCCATCCGTGACTGGGGATATGTACGTATGATGAACAACCCTTGTAGGTCCTCTCGATTTACAAGGAGAAAAACCCTCTTGTAGGATCCTTACGACTTACAGAGGAACATACACCTAGGAATCCTCACGATTCCTAAGGAGAAAATACACCTACGAGATCCTCACGGACTTGTAGGGAGAAATACCTTTGTGAGACCCTTACGGCTCATGAAGTCAAAAGCCTTAGCCGATAGGACCTTAACCCTGTTCGCTAAGCCACCTTTGTTCGACATCGACAGAGGCAAATGATGATTCGCTCCCTGGCAATATCCCAGTTTGTAGCGGTGCTGATGCCGAAATCGGTGTCTAATTTCAGGTTTTACGGTGAAAAGCCGGTAGGCCGCACATGCATACGAAATAGCCGAAATGATGGGGCAACTTGCAATAAAAAGCAGCAAGTAAAAACGCATGCATACAATACAGCCGAAATGATTGGGCAACTCGCAATAAAAAGCAGCGAGTAAAAATAAAATAAATAGCCGAAATGATTGGGTGACTCGCAATAAAAAAGCAGCGAGTGAAAATAAAATAAATAGCCGAAATGATTGGGCAATCGCGACCTACGCGATATAAAAGCTGAAATGATAGAGTATCGCGGAAATAAAAACAATAATATAAAAAAATGATGATGAAACTTTTTGCCCTACATATGAGATCACATCGATCCCTGTATACAATCCAGGGGCACGAACAAAGAGGGAACTATACCTTCCCAACAGGCTTCATCAGAAAACGAAGCCAAATCTCGACGGTTTCATAGACAACCTAGAGACAATCTCGACACTTGTCGCAATATCGCAGACACAATGTCAACAAACGGAGCAAAAAGAAGATCCCTAGATTCAGGGTTCTCGACGTCGATATCTACAACTTAGAGATCACCAACGGCGTTTCTCCTCATTCCAACCAGATGCAGGACATGACGTCAACGAAAGACCCCATGGTCGAAACAAAAGCGGAAGTGACGACAAAATCCTAACTCTGCCTCAGCATTCGTCTCGTTACAGCAGACGCAATGTCAACAAGTCTCGTTGTACAGCAGACGCAATGTCAACAACAGCGTTCTTTCGCAGTCCAGCAGGATGCAGATGCAACGTCAACAAAAGACCTCACGGTCAAAACACAGCGGAGCCACGGCAAAATCCCTAGTTCCAAACCTCGACGGTTCACAAGCAATCTAGAGAAAACCACGACGTTCGTATCGATACAGCAGACGAGATGTCACGACAGCGTTCTTCCTCCAACAGGATTCGGACGTGACAAAGCAAACGAAGCGAAGGCCAAATTCCTAACTTCAGGTCTTAACGGCAAATCATATAAACGCTGAAAGACAACTGGAGATCATCTCACACCAGTACGGAATGGTCACCACTTCGACGTTCATCTCGACACAGCGGACGCAACATCATCAAAGGTAACGCCACGGCAAAATCCCTAGTTCCAAACCTCGACGGTTCACCAGCAACCTAGAGACAACCGTGACGTTCGTCTCGATACAGCAGATGAGATGTCACCCCAGCGTTCTTCCTCCAACAGGGTTCGGACGTGACAAAGCAAATGAAGCGAAGGCCAAATTCCTAGCTTCAAGGTCTTGGCGGAAAGTCATACAAAGCCTAAAAGACAACTGGAGATCATCCCGCACCAGTGCGGAATGGTCACCACTTCGACGTTCTTCCTCCAGCAGGGTTTAGACGTGACATCATCAAATAACGGAGCCACGGCAAAATCCCTAGTTCCAAACCTCGACGGTTCACCAGCAACCTAGAGACAACCGTGACGTTCGTCTCGATACAGCAGACGAGATGTCACCCCAGCGTTCTTCCTCCAGCAGGGTTCAGACGCGACAATCAAACAAATGAAGCCAGAGCAAAATCCCAGCTCCACCGTGACATTCGTCTCAATACAGCAGACGCGATGCCAGCAAATGAAGCAAAGGACAAATTCCTAGCTTCAGGGTCTTGACGGCAACTCACATAAAACCTGAAAGACTATCGGAGATCATCCCACACCAGCGCGGAGTGGTTATGACTCATCAGGGCTCTCCAAAATGAGCCTAACCTCAAGTAAAGTGCGGCATGGCAAAATTCCTAACGCTTGCTCTTCCGACGGTCAAACTGCCAAGGAGGATTGCTTGAAGACGTCTTGTCCAGCCCCCGAAAGGATCAGAGACACGGCAATCGCAGGCTACTCGAACAGCACGATTGCCTATCGAGGAATATATCAACTGATGCGATGATACGACGGCCAAACCCTAAATACTACAGACCCTAACGGACTTCTGTCGTAAAGAGCAGAGGTTAACTGTGACGTTAGGATATTCTTGCGAGAAATGCTCGATTCGTCTCGACTTGTGAAGAAATTGATGTCTTTGCGAGAACTTCTCGATGCGGCTTGACTCGTAAGATAAAGCCTTAGGCAGTAAGGATTAAAAACTTGTTCCCTAAGCACTGGGACCCTGCAAGTTGGCCTAAAACGGTCTCTTGCATACTATCCACGGGTCTCACTCTCAAACTCGAATCTCGACAAGGAGGGAAACAACCGCTTACGGGTCCTCTCGACTCATAAGAGGGAAAATTCTCTTATAAGATCCTTACGACTTATTAGAGAAAACGCACTTAGGAATCCTCACGATTCCTAAGGAGAAAATCCACCTACGAGATCCTCTCGATCCGTAGGGAGAAAAGTCTCTATGAGACCCTCACGGCTCATAGAGTTGAAAAGTCTTAGGCAGCAGATCTGAACCTGCGGCCTAAGCCATCGCTATCTCTTGAAGAAATCTAGATGCTTACTCTATTATCTGTCAATTATGTTTATCAAGACAGCATGCTGATAATAAGAGAAGGGAGAAAGCAAAAGAGCATACAAGATTCAAAAAGAAAAAATGTGTATCTTTATTGATTAACTTCAAATACAAGGTGAATCGTATAAAAGAATAAAGAATAGATACATATTATGTTAAAAAGAAAAATTATACAAATACATTGGTACAAAGGCAGCTACTCTATCAGTTGTTCGCACACTTCCTTCCACGCCTTTTCCTGAACGGCCACCACCGCCAGTTCTGCCTCTACCTGAGCCCTTTGCTGCAAGAGAGATGCAAGCTGCTCCCCAATAGCCTGCTGAGCTGCTTCGTGGCCTCGGGCATTATGCTCGGCAGCGTCAAGTTTCTGCTTCAAGTTCAGCCCATTTGAGATACGCTCCAGAAGGCCCTCGAAGGAGGCCTTCACCTCGGCAGCGTTCGCCTCAACTTCGGCACGTAGGCGAGCAGTTTCGCTTGAAGAGTCCTGACACTCTTTCAGCCTTAAAGCTGCTTCTTGTTCTAAATGGCGGAAATGAGAAGTGCTTTGTTCGAGCCATGCTGCCCGTTGAGTGCTCACGGCCAAAACCTCAGGGGCAGGACGCATCGACTTCAGCTGATGTAGGCGAGCCTCGATCTCTCTGCAGTGGTTAACCCAAGACGCAACGATGCCCTCGTCATGGAAATTTACGAGTATCACCAGCATCGGGTTAACCGCCGTAGCGAAATCTGCAGCAGACGTAGGAGTCTTGACGTCGAGTTCCTCGATATAGTCGATCAACATGCGCAGACTGTTCGCGGCACCTTTCGAGGACGGACGTCTCAGGAAAGGGCCTACCGGCATTGTGATGCGAGGCTCAAAGGGCACCGAGATCGGAACGACAGCTGAAAAAACAAGATACGATTAGATGACACTTTAAGAAAGACAAAAAAAGAAGGGGTCATCAATGCAATAGTTTGCTATACCAGCTGCAGCAGGTGGCAAGGCCGGAAGGGCCGGTGGCGCGGCCGATCGTTCATCCCTTCCTTCGATTTGTAGCACTGCAACCAGGACGAGAAGAAGTTAGAAATAATTCCATCACTGAAAAAAAGGATATCGGTCGGAAACTATACTCACCAGCGCCACTAGAGGGAGAAGCGAGTTCAGATGGAAAGGAGAAGTGTGGGAGTAACACCTGATAAAGATGGTCAAAAAGCACTCCTGAAAAGACACAACAGTACGACTTTAGTACATAAATTATGCGTCTGAAAGATAAGACTAATAAGTTGCAAAGCCATACCTTCCAACAACTTCGATGGTATAAGGGAGGGTTGAGAGGTGACCACCGCCAAGGCAGTATTTGACGGCGGTCCCTCGAGCAATGGAGCATCGGCACTGGCCGCACCTACGTTAAAACAAGGATAAACCTGTCAGGAAAGATTGCAAGATAAAAAAAATGACAGTAATCCGAAATTTACCTGATGAGCCGCCGGCCGAAACGGAGGCGTCTCCCTTCTCCATCGATACGAGTCCACATCCTGTGGCCTCATCACCACACTCGACAGGAGCTGTCGTCGTACTCGCCCGGCCAGGAGACGGCGGAAGACCGTAGACTGGGAGAGCAATGATGGGAGCATTGCCGGACTCTTAAGAAAGAGCGGCTGGCTTTTTCCCAAGAGTCGTACCCATCTCACCCGCTACTTCTTCGGGCTCGGCGGTCGCTATTGCCTCATCCACCGTCACCATAGGGTCGGAGGTCTCAGGCGCCTCGTCCGCCGCTACCTCGGGCTCAATCATGGTGGTCGTCTCATTTGCCGCCACCTCGGGCTCGGCATCAACGACCCTTTCCGGTATAGTTTCCTCGGCCCCTACTTCGGGTTCAGCAACTTCGGCAACGTCGCCCACCGTCGGCTCGGCTTCGGCCGGTGCCTCTCCCTCCGTCCCCTTAGGTTCGACAGTTTCCGCCTCCCATTCGGTTGGACTTGGCCCTGCAAGGCAGGATATATAAGAACCGAAAGGTTGACAATTCTTACAACGAAATCTTGAAAGGTACATTACCTAAAATGGACTTATCATTAGCTTCCCGAACTGCACGCGCCACCTGTCTGCGTGTGGTAGATAGACAGGCTGGGAGCTCTTCAGAAGGAGAAGCAGAGAGAATAATGGTGCTTGGGCCCACTCCCGTGGCCAAAGCAGCCCTGTGCGCTTTCGCTTCACGCCTCAGCCGCTTCCTCTCCTCCCGGGCAGTTGAGACGGACCTCATGTCACGACCCGCAGGGTACGGAACGTGACTGGCACTTAAGTTACGAAACGTCTCAAGACGTCCGTAAAATAAGTAAGCCAAAGCCCAGAAATCAAAACCAAATAAGCAGAAGAGTGAAGGAAAACCAATCAATTGAAAGCGAGTTTATCAAATAAGCCATATCAAGCCTTTTTAAAAGCAATATTAATTTTTCCGAAAATTTTGGCAGAGTCTCCTTTGTAAATGCTGGCCCCCAAAATGGGTACAACAAGAATATATATGAATACAACAAATAAGGCATCCCTAAGCGGGAGCTAGCTCTTCGCCACAAGGCGGTCACAATTCCCACGCAATGTAAATCAGCAATGTACATAATAAACATAAAAAGCACAAGTAAAATATCATGTCGACTCAAGTGAGCTCGACCCTAAAATACAGCATAAAAAGTCCACAAATCTCACAGTCTCGTCTCTAGGTCAATATACAACAATACTGGTAGATACAGTAGATGGAGTACTCTAGATAGAAATAATATACAAGGTGGTACAAAATAATAATGCAACCCACCTATGAGCAAAAACCTCGAGTTCAGGCAAAAGAGGCAAAAGTAGCAAGTGCGCCCGCCGCTACTGTACTGACGGAGCGGACCTGCAAAAGACTGTGGCACAACGGGGGTGAGTTGCCAACTCGTGAGTAATAAATAACATCTATATAGGCTATCGCAAGTATGCACACAAGCATCCTAGCATCTATAATACAGATATGGCAGGATATACTAACAGGTATGTATGCAACATGAATGTACTAGCAGATATGAATGCAATATGAATCAACTCGTGATCTGAATATATAGGTACAAAAAGTCATATTTTTCATTTAGGAATCTCTTTTCTTTTAAATATCAGCACAATACCAATAGAATCAACAAGAATCCGTGTCCAGCATCGACACCTCAAAACTGTCTCAATCCCATGTATCCATATCATAGTATCTATGGCCCCAGCCGTCCGGCTGACCCATTTCAAATATCAATATCTCATCATCTCGCGGCCACGGTCGGTATCCTCTGGATATCCGCCGTGCCAAAAGTCACTGGTAGGTAGTATATCCCCTGCCAGGTTCAACGTCAGCAACACGAACTTCTTGCCCCGGGTACCTTACCGGGCCCACCATGTACACGAGACGGTTCATCCAACTCCTCGAAACGGGTCTCGAAAACCACAGCAAACTTATGGTAGACGACACTTACATCACTAGAAAACCGCAATTTACATATTTTAAAAAGAAATAAGTTTAGAAATTTTGCGGCTTTCCCACGAAATCCAGAAATATCATAAAATCTCAAGAAATCCTCATAAGTGCATATGTCAATGATAATGAATGCATATGGTATCAATAATCAAGTTGCGATGTATGATTAATAGACTAGGCATGAACAAATAATATGATGAGGTACATGCACATGAATAGCAATCCTACGATTTCATTTTAAGGATTTAAAGGCAATAGCACAGGTTTAAGCATCAATTAGTAAAAGGTTTCAAATTATAGGTTATCTAGTGTGGTGGTATGGCAATTACCAGGGCGTGTGTGTACGCATGAATAGTGCTCGTGCTGCATATAAAAACCCTGGTAATGGTGCAGGTGTCCTATAGAATGGGTTCGCATATGTATGCCAAATAAAGCATGGATGTAATTACTAATATTACTGGAAATCTTTAATTACTTAAACTATCGACTTGCTCCATCCAAACGATAGTCCCCCGTAGATGTTACATCTACTCACCGGAATCCCTAGCTAGCTACGTCCAATCACCGCTTTCCCTTTTCGTGCCGCGTCCGAAGTCTCCGCGACCGAACCTGGAATTTGCACCATTACAAAACATAAGGTTACATATCATGAAACGACGCAAATCCCAAACGAAAATATCAACGTTCACGAGTTAGGCACAACGTGCACAGGGTGCGCGGAACACACACAAAAATCACAAAAACTAACTATAATCGTCGTTTTGGGACGCCCGGCAAAACTAAAACCCGATCACACAAAATTCCGCACTCACACATCCTAAATGTCATAGGATATGCTAAAAATATAATCAAGTTATCACAAATAATTCATCATATAATTTTATAAAAAACACTAGTAAGCATTTGCATTCCAAAATCGGTGCAAACATCGCCGATTTGCGATAAAGTGCACACATCCTCGCACAACCACCCAAGTTAACCATTAGAAAGCGACTACAATTAATTTAACCCAATTACCATGCTACAAAACCCATTATCCAAACACAACCCTTTCTTGAATTTATAACCTAGCAATTCCAAATCAAATTCCACACTTGAACATTTAAATTAACACAAATAAAAGCCCACATAAGAAAATTAACCTCTTAGATTAGGTTAGCAAAATAACTAGATAGAAAAATAGATTTAATTAGCCTAGTAATGATGTGCTAAAACCCATGTTCATATCAAACTACCCTCTTTAAAAAAAAGTAGATTAGAAATTAACAAAAGATTTAACACTAAACAATTTCAAAGTTCTAATTAGCACACTTAAGCTACAATGTAACCATTTGATTAGAAATTATACCTCACAAGTCCCAAACTCTAGCTTGCTCTAGCCTCCCAAGATGCCATCTTTCTCCTTGATTTGAACCAAATTAGGTTTGATAAGAGATGGAATAGGGTTTTGTGTTGAATTTGTGAAGGAAATTGTGGATTTTTCTTGGATTTTGATGGAATTTGACACAAATGAAATGGGAAAAAAACTGAGCTGATGCAGGAAGCTCTCGGCCAAGGGGAGGATGGGGATAAAGTGAGGGGATTGTGTGGAAAAATTCAAAGTCAAAGCCCCCCCCCCCATACCTCCTAAACCCATACTTCAAATTAGTATATTTTATTCCATTTCAAACACTTTCCTTCACAAGAATGAAGTCAAACAAGAGTGGAAAAAAAACACAAGAGCTGTTGGTGTTAGGGCTGGCCAAAAGAGGGGTGAGGTTGTGAGAGAGTGCTAAAAAAATTCTATGCAAAAAGACCCCTCAAGTTACAAAAATTGCAAGTTTAAGCTCAAAATAAATATATTTTTGTTTTCCATAATAAAAACCCATTAAAACTTGAAATAAAATACTAAAAATTTATATTACTACTAGATTTTAATTAACATGATTTTAAAGATTAAAATTAGCCCATTTAAATTTGTGTTTATCGCTAATTTAATGTATTTTTTTTTTTTTACCGGCTTAAAATAATATTAAAAATTGAAAAATTAGGGAAAAATTTTAAACGACCAGAATTTTATAAGTAACTAATTAGCTACTAAAAACTAGAAATTATCTATCCAAATTAGGTATAATTAGGCCTAAACTGCAAGATGATAAAAAAGACGATTTACGGAAAAATACCAAATTTTCACCGATTTTCGGGGAAAACACCAAAACGACTTTTCAAGGCGCTACAATCTTCCCCCCTTAAAGAAATTCGGTCCCCGAATTTAAAAATATAACTACGCGTACCTTCAAAGAGATGGGGATATTTCTTCCTCATCTCGTCCTCGGTCTCCCAGGTGACCTCCTCACTACTCGGGCCACGCCAAAGACCTTGACGGTCGGTATAACTTTCGATCTTAATTTCTTCACCTGCCGATCCAGGATGACCACCGGCTGCTCTGCAAAAGAAAGGTCACGCTCTAGCTGGACTGTCGGGAGCTGAATCGCATGCGAAGGGTCATGAAGGTACTTACGGAGTATCGAAACATGGAAGACAGGATGAACATCGGGAAAGCTGGGTGGAAGAACCAAACGATACGCAACTGCACCGACACGCTCGAGAATCTCGAAGGGACCCACAAATCTAAGAATAAACTTTCATTTTCGCCCAAATCGCATCACGCCCTTCATCGGAGAGACCCTCAGAAAAACATGATCGCCAACTGCGAACTCTAGTCTGCGACGGCGCCTGTCTGCATAAGATTTCTGTCTGCTCTGAGCCACTCTCATCTGGTCTTGAATCAACTGTATCTTCGTGGTCGTCCCCTCCATAAGCTGCGGCCCCAAAATACTGCTCTCGCTGAGCTCTGTCCAACAGACGGGCGATCTGCATCTCCTCCCATACAATGCCTCGAAAGGTGCCATCTGAATAGTATCCTGAAAGCTGTTGTTGTAGGAGAACTCCACTAACGGTAAATGGCGATCCCAGCTACCACCAAAGTCCAAAACGCACGCTCGGAGCATGTCCTCGAGAGTCTGAATAGTCCGCTCTGACTGGCCGTCGGTCTGCGGATGAAATGCTGTGCTGAAACTCAAACGGGGTGCCCAATGCCTCCTGAAGCCTCTGCCATAGTCGGCTGGTAAACTGGGTGCCTCTGTCGGACATGATATACGTCGAGACTCCATGCATTCGTACAATCTCGTTGATGTATATCTGAGCATACTGAGCAAAACTGAAAGTGGTCTTCACTGGCAGGAAGTGAGCCGCTTTCGTCAATCGATCCACGATCATCCAAATGGAGTTGTACCCTTGACTGGTCCTGGGTAGACCCACCACAAAGTCCATCGAAATCTGCTCCCATTTCCACTCCGGAATGGGCAAAGGCTGCAACTCTCCTGCTGGCCTCTAGTGCTCGGCCTTGACTTGCTGACAAGTCAGGCATCTCGATACGAAGTCTGTGACGTCCCTCTTCATCCTGTCCCACCAGTAAACATCTCGCAAATCGTGGTACATCTTGGTGAAACCCGGATGAACGCTGTATGTCGATCTATGCGCCTCCTCAAGAATCTCACGCCGCAGTCCCTCAGAATCTGGTACGCACAGTCGAGCCCCAAATCGCAGTACTCCCTGATCATCGATCACGAACTCGGAATCTCTACCCTTTCTAATCTGCTCCATGATCTCTGAAAGACGGTCATCGCTGGGCTGTGCCTCTCGAATACGGTCAAGTAACTGCGGACGTGCACGAACATGCGCAAGCTGCCCCCTTGTCGGAGTGAACTCGAACTCAACCCGGCTGTCGCATAAAGTCTGCCAATCTGCCGACGACTGCCTCTGTACTGCGTGCAAACAAGATAGATTACCCCCGGGCCTCCTGCTCAAAGCATCCGCCACTACATTAGCCTTGCCCGGGTGATACAAAATCTCGCAATCGTAGTCCTTTACTAGTTCCATCCAACGGCGCTGTCTGAGATTCAGGTCTCGCTGCTGAAATATATACTTTAAGCTCTTGTGATCAGTGAATATCTGACACGACTCGCCGTATAGGTAATGTCGCCAGATCTTAAGTGCAAAGACCACTGCAGCCATCTCCAAATCGTGAGTGGGGTAGTTCTGTTCATATTTCTTCAACTGCCGTAAAGCATACGCGATCACTCTGTCATGCTGCATCAATACGCACCCTAGCCCCACTCGTGAAGCGTCACAATAAACCACGAATCTACCTGATCTTGAAGGCAAAGATAATACCCGCGTCGTAGTCAAACAAGTCCGTAGCTGCTGAAAACTGTGCTCGCACTCCTCCGTCCAAACGAAAGGAACTCCCTTCCGGGTCAATCCGGTCAAAAGTGCAACAATACGGAGAAATCCTGAACGAATCGCCTGTAGTAGCCAGCCAGGCCTACGAAACTGCAGATCTCCGTAACTGATGTCGGTCTGGGCCACTGCTGAACGGCCTCAATCTTCTTCGGGTCCACACATATGCTATCTCTCGTAATCACGTGACCCAAGAATCCGACGCTGTCCAACCAGAATGCACACTTGGACAATTTTGAGAAAAGCTAGTGCTCCCTCAAAGTCTGTAACGTAATCCGCAAGTGCTGCTCGTGCTCCTCTCTGCTCCGGGAGTACACCAAGATATCGTCGATAAACACGATGATGAACAAGTCAAGATACGGCCTGAATGTACGGTTCATCAAATCCATGAATGCGGCTGGGGCGTTGGTGAGTCCGAACGACATCACTAAAAACTCATAGTGGCCGTAGCGCGTACGGAAAGCTGTCTTCGGTATATCCTCTTGTCGAACTCGCAGCTGATGGTACCCTGATCGCAAGTCGATCCTCGAAAAATATCCCGCACCCTGAAGCTGGTCGAACAAATCATCAATGCGTGGCAAAGGATATCTGTTCCGCACGGTAACTTTGTTCAGCTGGCGGTAGTCGATACATAAACGCAAACTGCCGTCTTTCTTCTTGACGAACAGGACAGGAGCACCCCATGGGGAAACGCTAGGTCGAATAAGCACCTTATCTAACAAATCCTGCAACTGATCCTTCAGCTCTCTATGCTCTGCCTGGGCCATCCGATAAAGCGGTATAGAAATAGGCCCCGAGCCGGGAATCAATTCAACGCAAAACTCAACGTCGCGCTCAGGCGGTAGCTCAGGCAGCTCATCAGGGAAAACATCAGGGAACTCACAAACAATCGGGACCCGGTCCAACGGAACCTCTAGAGCTCGAGTATCACAAATATACGCTAAGAATCCCTGACATCCCTTCCGCAAGAGCTGACCAGCGCGAAGAGACAAAATCAAGCTGGGAAGGGTGACGCTGCGGTCTCCCTGAATAACAAAGACTGGCTCTCCCGGAAAGCTAAATCTAACTGCCTTCTCACGGCAGTCCACAGAAGCATAACAAGTGGCTAGCCAATCCATGCCCAGAAGCACATCAAAGTCCAACATATCGAGGAGAATCAAATCAACCGACGAATCCCTCTCCCCGATACGAACGGAACACAATCGAAACACAAAATGAGCGATAAACGACTCGCCTACCGGGGTAATAACAACAAGCGGCTGAACTAACGACGATGACTCACGGCCCAACATCGATGCAAAGTGTGTAGATACGTACGAATGTGTGGAACCTGAGTCGAATAATACCCGTGCGTCGAAAGAGCAAACTGGCAAGGTACCTGTCACAACGGCATTGGATGCCTACGCATCCTGCGGCGTCAAAGCAAAAACTCGGGCCTGACCCCCACCAATAACTGGCTGTCCTCGGCCTCGGCCTTCTCGTCCTCTCTGGATCGGACCGCCACGTCCACGGCCTCTGGGTGCATCGAACTGTCGTGGAGCATCGCCAGTGATAGGAAGTAGGGCTCTCTGGGGAGGAGGTGGTGATGGTGGTAGGGACACATATGGAACTGTCGCCGCCCCCTGTCGTCTCCCCGGACAGTCTCTGATACGGTGGTGCGGACTCCCGCACCCAAAACATCCTGGCGACAGCTGCTGTCCCTGTGGATATGAACCATATAACCGACCCCGTCCAATTCCTCTGCCAGGCCCATCTCTCGGAAAGAATCTGACGCGCTGCCTCTGCGACGGCACATCGGTGTGAATCCTCTTCAGCCCAGAAACGGCCGAAGTCTGTGATATGCGTGCCTCCATCCGTAATGCCGTATCCATAGCAGCTGAATAGGTGTCGAAGTGCTGGGCGCCAATAGCAAGAAATAGCTGGGTGTCAAGTCCCTGCACGAACCTCTTCACTATCTTTTCTTCAGTATCCACCAAATACGGAGCATATCTGGACAATTGTGTGAACTGGACATCGTACTCAGACACCGCCATCCGTGGAGTCTTGATCAAGGCCTCAAAACTACGAGCTCTGGCGTCACGAACGCTCTCTGGGAGGAAACGAGCTAGAAAGCCTGCTGTAAACTTGGCCCAAGTCATAGGCGGTAGACCTGCAGCTCGACCTCTCAAGACCGACTCCTACCATGTCTGCGCGAGGCCCTCTAGACGGAAACTCGCAAGCTCCACCCATCGATCGTCAGAACATCTGAGCGAACGGCAGATCCTGGCTAAACTTTCAAGAAATGTCTGCGGATCCTCTGCTGCATCGGTGCCTGTGAAGACTGGAGGTCTCAGCCTCATGAAATCCTGTAGTGATACTGGGATAGCCATGGTGGTAGTAGTAGCAACTGTCTGGGCAGCAGGCACCATGGTAGTCTGTGATGTGGTAGGTACATCCTCTGATCTCGGTGCACGACTGGCCGCTACTAAGGATCCCACCATCTGTCATAACTCCTGCATACCTCCCATCATCTGTCGTAGCTCCTCCATACCAGACTCTAGCCTGTCCATGCAGCCTGGGGAAGGCGGATCAGTCTGTCCCTGAGGCGTAGGTATACCACCCTGCTCGGTTCTCGCCTCGGACGAGCCTACTCGAATCTCATCTCGGGCGGCAGCCCTCTGCGCTCTCGTAGCCTTCGGCGGCATAGTAGCTGTTACAAGAACAGGATGATAAGAACAGTGCAATAGAATCATAGGATACACGATTGAAGAAGGAATTTCAAGCAAGTATATCCTAAAGTCACCTAGGCGGAGTACCGTATCGCAAGTATGCCGCGGACATACGCACGCTACGTTACCCTGCTTAAGTCACATACTCTATCTACCAAGGGTCATCCTACACTCAAAAAGGTAAAACCTATCGCTCTGATACCAACTTTGTCACGACCCGCGGGGTACGGAACGTGACTGGCACTTAAGTTACAAAACGTCTCAAGACGTCCGTAAAATAAGTAAACCAAAGCCCAGAAATCAAAACCAAATAAGCAGAAGAGTGAAGGAAAACCAATCAATTGAAAGCGAGTTTATCAAATAAGCCATATCAAGCCTTTTTAAAAGCAATATTAATTTTTCCGAAAATTTCGGCAGATTCTCCTTTGTAAATACTGGCCCCCAAAATGGGTACAACAAGAATATATATGAATACAACAAATAAGGCATCCCTAAGCGGGAGCTAGCTCTTCGCCACAAGGCGGTCACAATTCCCACGCAATATAAATCAGCAATGTGCATAATAAACATAAAAAGCACAAGTAAAATATCATGTCGACTCAAGTGAGCTCGACCCCAAAATACAGCATAAAAAGTCCACAAATCTCACAGTCTCGTCTCTATATCAATATACAACAATACTGGTAGATACAGTAGATGGAGTACTCTAGATACAAATAATATACAAGGTGGTACAAAATAATAATACAACCCACCTATGAGCAAAAACCTCGAGTCCGGGCAAAAGAGGCAAAAGTAGCAAGTGCGCCCGCCGCTACTGTACTGACAGAGCGGACCTGCAAAAGGCTGTGGCACAACGGGGGTGAGTTGCCAACTCGTGAGTAATAAATAACATCTATATAGGCTATCGCAAGTATGCACACAAGCATCCTAGAATCTATAATACAGATATGGCAGGATATACTAACAGGTATGTATGCAACATGAATGTACTAGCAGATATGAATGCAATATGAATCAACTCGTGATCTGAATATATAGGTACAAGAAGTCATATTTTCCATTTAGGAATCTCTTTTCTTTTAAATATCAGCACAATACCAATAGAATCAACAAGAATCCGTGTCCAGCATCGACACCTCAAAACTGTCTCAATCCCATGTATCCATATCATAGTATCTCTGGCCCCAGCCGTCCGGCTGACCCATCTCAAATATCAATATCTCATCATCTCGCGGCCACGGTCGGTATCCTCTTGATATCCGCCGTGCCAAAACCGGTAGGTAGTATATCCCCTGCCAGGCTCAACGTCAGCAACACGACCTTCTTGCCCCGGGTACCTTACCGGGCCCACCATGTACCCGAGACGGTTCATCCAACTCCTCGAAACGGGTCTCGAAAACCACAGCAAACTCATGGTGGACGACACTTACATCACTAGAAAACCACAATTTACATATTTTAAAAAGTAATAAGTTTAGAAATTTTGCGGCTTTCCCCCGAAATCCAGAAATATAATAAAATCTCAAGAAATCCTCATAAGTGCATATGTCAATGATAATGAATGCATATGGTATCAATAATCAAGTTGCGATGTATGATTAATAGACTAGGCATGAACAAATTATATGATGAGGTACATGCATATGAATAGCAATACTACGATTTCATTTTAAGGATTTAAAAGCAATAGCACAGGTTTAAGCATCAATTAGTAAAAGGTTTCAAATTATAGATTATCTAGTGTGGTGGTATGGCAATTACCAGGGCGTGTGTGTACGCATGAATAGTGCTCGTGCTGCATATAAAAACCCTGGTAATGGTGCAGGTGTCCCATAGAATGGGTTCGCATATGTATGCCAAATAAAGCATGGATGTAGTTACTAATATTACTGGAAATCTTTAACTACTTAAACTATCGGGCGACTTACGCCATCCAAACGATAGTCCCCCGTACATGTTACATCTACTCACCGGAATCCCCAGCTTCCAATCACCGCTTTCCCTTTTCGTGCCGCGTCCGAAGTCTCCGCGACCGAACCTGGAATTTGCACCAATACAAAACATAAGGTTACATATCATAAAAAGACGCAAATCCCAAACGAAAATATCAACGTTCATGAGTTAGGCACAACGTGCACAGGGTGCGCGGAACACACACGAAAATCACAAAAACTAACTATAATCATCGTTTTGGGACGCCCGGCAAAACTAAAACCCGATCACACAAAATTCCGCACTCACACATCCTAAATGTCGTAGGATATGCTAAAAATATAATCAAGTTATCACAAATAATTCATCATATAATTTTATAAAAAACACTAGTAAGCATTTACATTCCAAAATCGGTGCAAACATCACCGATTTGCGATAAAGTGCACACATCCTCGCACAACCACCCAAGTTAACCATTAGAAAGACACTACAATTAATTTAACCCAATTACCATGCTACAAAACCCATTATCCAAACACAGCCCTTTCTTGAATTTATAACCTAGCAATTCCAAATCAAATTCCACACTTGAACATTTAAATTAACACAAATAAAAGCCCACATAAGAAAATTAACCTCTTAGATTAAGTTAGCAAAATAACTAGATAGAAAAATAGATTTAATTAGCCTAGTAATGGTGTGCTAAAACCCAAGTTCATATCAAACTACCCTCTTTAAAAAAAACTAGATTAGAAATTAACAAAAGATTTAACACTAAACAATTTCAAAGTTCTAATTAGCACACTTAAGCTACAATGTATCCATTTGATTAGAAATTATACCTCACAAGTCCAAACTCTAGCTTGCTCTAGCCTCCCAAGATGCCATCTTTCTCCTTGATTTGAACCAAATTAGGTTTGATAAGAGATGGAATAGGGTTTTGTGTTGAATTTGTGAAGGAAATTGTGGATTTTTCTTGGATTTTGATGGAATTTGACACAAATGAAATGGGAAAAAAAACTGAGCTGATGCAGGAAGCTCTTGGCCAAGGGGAGGATGGGGAGAAAGTGAGGGGATTGTGTGAAAAAATTCAAAGTCAAAGGCCCTCCCCCCCTACCTCCTAAACCCATACTTCAAACTAGTATATTTTATTCCATTTCAAACACTTTCCTTCACAACAATGAAGTCAAACAAGAGTGGAAAAAAAACACAAGGGCTATTGGTGTTAGGGCCGACCAAAATAGGGGTGAGGTTGTGAGAGAGTGCTAAAAAAAATTCTATGCAAAAAGACCCTTCAAGTTACAAAAATTGCAAGTTTAAGCTCAAAATAAATATATTTTTGTTTTTCATAATAAAAACCCATTAAAACTTGAAATAAAATACTAAAAATTTATATTACAACTAGATTTTAATTAACATGATTTTAAAGAATAAAATTAGCCCATTTAAATTTGTATTTATCGCTAATTTAATGTATTTTTTTTATTTTTTTTTACCGGCTTAAAATAATATTAAAAATTGAAAAATTAGGGAAAAATTTTAAACGACTAGAATTTTATAAGTAACTCATTAACTACTAAAAACTAGAAATTATCTATCCAAATTAGGTATAATTAGGCCTAAACTGCAAGATAACAAAAAAGACGATTTACGGAAAAATACCAAATTTTCACCGATTTTCGGGAAAACACCAAAATGAATTTTCAAGGTGCTACACCTCACCAGAGCCTCTTTCATTGAGGCGTCCTCGTCCGTGAACAGGGATGCCTCCAAATTCTTCAAGGCATCTCTCGTCGACTTGTCGAGTCGAGGCTCTCACAGCAGTCCCGACGAGACTGGGACTTCAGTAACAGGCCCGGGGAGAGTCCCCGCATCAACTGGTATAGCCCCTGCAAAGAAACAAAGGAAGAAGATTAGGTTGACCATCAAAATAGATAACAAAACTTTTTAAAGGTGAGACGTACCAACGCCCATTAAAGCGCGCTTTTCCTCCTCCTCCTGGAAGGTTTTTGAAGAGACAGCAATGGCTTCTTCGGTAGTGACACCTATTGAAAAATAGGGGAAAGTATTAGTCAAAAATAATGATAAGAAAATGTGATAAAATGACGAAGAAAGCAGCTAATGGTTACCTGGCTCAGCGAGTTTATTCAACATCGCTTCGAGCCTCGCTGATCGCTCAGAAGCTGCAATAGCGGCCGCCAAATCGGTGTCTGCGGGGTCTACCGAGAAGCCCTTATTGCTGCCATATTCTCTTATTCCTTTGGTAAGAGGGGCCTTAGGCTCTAAACCGAGGATCACATCAAGGGAGAGGAGCGACTTCTTCTTCTTTTGCCCGCCATCTCTGGATGCACCCGGGGCTGATTTGCGCTTGGCAGGCACCTTGGGGCGGCGGGTCCCGATATCCGCGCCTGCGCCGGACTCCGGCGATACCACATTTACCGCCTCCGCTGGAGCATGGGGGGCTAGTGGCACATCCACAGTATCGCGAAGCGGCAATCCGCGCGGAGGGCTCAACACGCGCGGAGGTCCAACTCCAGCACCTTTCAATGGAGGAATGACCGGGGTCCTCGGCTTCAGGGGAGCCTTGCGATCGCCGCCGGGAGGCGCACCCTTACGGTCGACCAGCATGCGCTTTTCCATTTGGATGACTGGACCCATAGCATGCGCGTACCAAGCCACGCACGCGTTGAGGACCTTGGGGATGCAGCTCGGCTCGCTAATGAAGAAATAGGAACCCGTGTTAAGCCGCATGAAATGGTGCATTGCGTTCTTTATCCCCTCTCGGCTGACCACGGGCTTTTCTAAGAAAGCTTCCATCGGGATCCCTTGGTTGTAGCTCGATTGCTGAGCAAACCGGTGAGGGTTATACCTCATAAAGAGTGTTGTCTCATTCTGCCTGAATACCAGGTAGCCCAGCCGAATGGAGTAGAGATGGAGGATTTTCCGAGCCTTCAATATGGAAGCCCCGTCTTTAAAATCATCGCGTAGCGACACTACCGACTTGGTGGTCTCTGAGCTTATTGTTATGACTTTATCCAAGAAGGAAACCTTTGCTCCGGCCAGGTGTGGACGAAGGAGTAGCCCCCTAGCCTCCCGCGGAGGTGCAACTACGATCGAAGCCCCGACCAACCGCATGACCCTCGGGAGTCTGCATTTCTCAAAAAAGGGAGGAATCTTATGGGCGCCAAACACCCCGTGCACGTGCATTTCCATCCAAGAGGTGAAATAGTGCATCGGGAAGTTAGCGGGTTGCACCCCAGGCTCACTAGCGTCCACCGCTACGCTAAGTCCATTATAAAGATAAGCCAGCCCGGCGATTCCTACTGACAACTGCAAACCAGCCACCATCCGATGTACTGGGTAGAAAACAGATGGCCGCATATGGCACGGGTGCATGGGCAGCGCAAAGCTGCACAGCTACAAGCCCAGGAACCCTACAAAAAAGGTCTCCTCATCCATACCTGGGACGACAATTTCTGAAAAAGGGACGACGGTGGCACCGGGGAGGTAAAAGTCTTTGTGGTCATCCTCCGATGTGGGTCGGCGATCTAAACCGAATCCAAAAGGGTCGTCGAGCTGGACGAACTTCTCGCTCAGCTCCGATAGGAACTCCGGTCGAATGAAGCGGGCAATAAAATCTGCGAAACTGACGCCCCGGACGCCCAATTCCAGATAAAGTCCTTCATAGATCTCCAACACCTTCACCAAGCCCGGGAACTGGTGTTGAATAGCGTTCTCCGGCGTCAGGTCAAACACCAGCGGCTTGGTGGCAAAGACGTATTCATCAGGAGGAAGCAGCTCCTCATAAGGCTCCCCCCTCATCGGCAGACCCGAGATTTCAGCAAACTCCTCCAAGGAGATAGAGACTTCCCGGTCTGTCATCAGGAAGGTGTGGGTGGGGATGTTCCATTGCTCGATAAAAGCCTTAATCCACCACGTTGGAGGAGAAGGATACTCAAAGAGCGAGACGTAAATGGCCGAGTACAAACCAACCCTCATCAGATAAGTCCTCTTCGCTGATAGGATGTACCGGGCCCATTGCAGATATCCGGCAGGCGGTCGTGGGATCAATCCAATGTTATAGGCCTGTCCCCAAGGGCGTGCTTCACCCTGACAGATTCGCCTCCCTAAAATATCTATTGCTGGCGGCGGCTGCACGGGGATAACACCAATCGCAGGCTGGAGGAGATCATCCGAATTCCAATTTTTGACCTCCACAGCATACTTCACCCAGGGTTCATCTGCATAGGGGAGTGAAGATGTTGGCTCGGACAGCGTGGCGGAACTGAAACTTCGGCAACCCTGAATGATCTCATTGTACCACCTACCCCACAAGTGAAGGCTTTTGTACTCGGGGTCATGATCCTTGATGAGAGCGAGCACCACTCGGTCCACCGGTGCCTGGAAAAACCCTCCCTCCGAGCGAACAAACGGAAAAGACAAATTGGCAGACATGTTTCCTGCGAAAGGACAAAAATTAACCGTCAATGTTGTACTTCCAACGCTTGGTGTTTTAAAAAAAAAAATTCACCACATTGCAATGCAATAGGTAGGGGACCAAAAAGGGACCCCACAAAATCTGGATAACAGTGCATCATTTAATAAGACAGCCCCATCATTGGGTGAGGCTGTCAATTAATGAAAAGATTCCCAAGAGAATGTTCTCATTAATAGGAAATCTCTAGAGACAAGGAGAAAATCTCCTCTTTCAGAGCAAAGCTCTGTCACAGAGTGACATTTGTCAAACTCTGGTCTTTAGGGAATAAAATTTCCTAAAAAGAGCCTAGCTCTGTGGTAATAATGGAAAGATCCATCAAAAAATTTTAACACTTGAAAGAACCAAAATTTTGGGATCTTGAAAAATCCATGAAAACTTATAAAAAGTTCTTTATTTTCATATCTAAAAGATCTGCATTTGATCCAAGAGCAAAGCTCTATTCATGGGTTAAAACCTATGAACGAGATCCCTGTAGATCTATAAGCTTTTGAGAGCAAGGCTCTGTTGATAAAACCCCAAAGGGGTTTCCTTTAGATCAAAGATCTATGAGAGCAAGGCTCTGTTAATTAAATTTGTAAAGAATTTTCTAAGGACCAAGGGTCCTATTTATAGGCGCTTGCGCACCTTCAACTTATCAGTTGATCCAACGGCTGAGATCTTGCCACCGCTGCACTCAAGTGTACGCCACGTGAGCGCAACGGTGTGGGACATTTGTTTCCCCCAATCAGAGCAAAGCTCTGTTTAAATTTCAAAATTAAAAAAAAATTGAAGCAACGCTTTAAATCCCGTGCGCTGCGCGCAACGCGCCATGTGTCAGAAGCTGATACGTCAGCGCAGCGCCCAAGGCAGTGCGCCCAATCAGAGCAAGACTCTATTTAAAACAAAAATTAAAGAAAACAACGCTTCAGATAATCTGCGCTCTGCGCTGCGCGCCACGTGGCAGCGCAGTTGCGCTGCGCTCTGCGCTGCGCGCCACGTGGCAGCGCAGTTGCGCTGCGCTGTGCGCTGCTTGACACGTGTCAAGCGCTGGTACATCTGCGCCAAACAGAATTAAAATTTTAATAAGATCTTTCTGTTCTTGTTAAAACAAGAAGATTGTCTTCCGTAAAACAGAAGCCCTTGGATCAAAGATCCAACGGTGGGGAAAATTCCCCAAATCACTCAGAGAAGGATCTCTTTAACAAACTTAACAAATCTATAGGCACTATATAAAGATCCCTAGACCCCTATCGAATGAAAAAGGGGGAACATCATCATCAAGATTGAGAAGAAAAAAGAAATCTGAAGAATTTGAGAGAACTCTTCAAAAATAAAAAGAAAAGGTAAAAAAAACCTTTAGAAAAAGAGAAGATTCTCTTATGAACAGATCATTGATCTAAGAACAAGATCAATGATCTTCAATAAAAAGGAAAAAGAAATAAGAACAGTGGCTTGCACTTTTTATGAACCACCGGTTCTTTGAAAACAAGAAAAACTTGTTTTCTTTAATCTAAAATTGATCCAAAGATAAAACAGTGCCATGCACTTGCAAAAACTGCACTGTTGCGCTCCTGCGTTGGCGCAAGCTACCAGGGAGCGCCACGTGTCAGCAGCGCAACGGCGCAGCACACTGACACAGCGCACTGCGTTGCTGCGCTTGCGCTCATCAGAGCGCGACACGTGTCAGCAGCGCAAGCGCAGCGCACTGGCACAGCGCACTGCGCTTGCGTGACACATGTCACCACCACAAGCGCTTGCGCTCAATGATTGGCGCAAAGCGCCTGACAAATACACTGCATTGTTCACTGAAGGGCCAGACCCAAATCAAAAAGACCTAGCAGGCCAAAATAAATTGCAATGCAATAAAAGGGCAGAGCCCAAATAAAATTGATGCTCTGCATCATTTATAAAAGGGCAGAGCCCAAACAAAATAAAATGCAGAGCCCAGAAAAAATTAATGTCCTGCCTCAATTATAAATGGGCAGAGCCCAAACAAAATAAAATAATGCAATGCATTATTTAAAAAGGAGCAAAGCCCTAGCACAGGCCTATTAGGCCAAAAACAAATAAAAATGTTGAACATTTTTCAACTGGACTTAGCCCAATCATGGCTGTAAGTCCTCAAACTAAATTGACTGAGCAAGACTGCTCTCCTAAATCACTTTACATCCAGTTCGAGGGTACATCTCTGATCTCCTCTGACATATGTCGTTGTAATCCTTCAACGACGTCAGAGAGGTGACAGGTCCCGATGGCCATGCATACAATGGACCACTACGTCCCTAAACTGGAACAATAGAGCGCCCAAATGCTCTTTTGTCGGATCTAAACGATCCCGTTTAAGTTGATCTTAGCCTCAAATATGGCTAACGTATCCTTAAACATTCAAACAGACTTTAGCCCCAAATTGGACTATAAGACCCCCAATCAACTTTGGTTCAAGGGTACATCTCCGAACTCCTCTGACACCTATCGTTGTAATCCTTCAACGACGTCAGAGAGGTGACGGGTCCCGATAGCCATACACATTAAACGGACCACTACGTCCCTAAACTGGAATAATAGAGCCCTCAACTGCTCTACCCGTTAAGTTGATCTTAGTCTCAAACAAGACTAACGTATCCTTAACGAACGTTTAAGTTGATCTTAGCCTCAATGCAGCTAACGTATCCTTAAACTAAAACACCAAACCCCAAATCTAAGTAAATACGGATTTGGACTAATCCACGTCCTACGGGCGACGGCATCACTTAGTCTCCATATACAATCCACAGGCAACCACAAATAAAACAAACACATACGACACGAAGTGAAATTCTGGAGAAAGAGAAAGTTGTTACCGCGACGCGGGTAACGTAATTAACTGCAGGGGCTTGCGCCTACAGGGAAGAGTGTCCCCACAATCAAAAACCCCTCAAGTGAGGGGGAATCTGACGAAGTCTGCTATATCGGCCGCATCCGTCTAAACCTCCGATACACGGTGCCACAAATCAACTTGGCATCTTCGGAGAGGTGGACGGACAAAACCAAATAGCATCTGTCCCGAATCTCAGGCCTAGACGTCCCAGATCTACGAGCCGCCATTTGGAGAGGAACAGGTGCTATACGCCATCCACCCGACTTCCCCCGTAGATATTGATCTACTCACATTGCTACTTGCTTGCCGAAGTCGATGACACCACGCTCCGTCGCCTTGGAATCCACGCGAAGCTACCTACAATAATACACAGTCGCAAACGCTATTAAAATCGAATCCGGAAACCAAAACGGCACACGGACCGCCTATAGGTTAAAACATATTGGCCACACATGCAAAACCAACCAATTATCCCTTGTTGTTGATGTACAAACATCCAACAACCAAATATCAAAACCTAGCATTCAAAATACGGAAAACATAACCAAAAATCACACCAAAGTGCTCTCAGATTTTGACTCAGGTCAAATTGGGATGAACAAACAATACTGAGATGATGTATATAGAGTATTTGACCTACAGAAGCAACTTGGACCCAAAATTCCCCCATGTGGTCGGCCACAAGGCCCTAAAATCCGGCCTCCTCGGCCCCCAATGCTCATATGGGGTTCGTAAGGTCAGGGTGGTCTCCTAGTATCCTAATTTGGTCCCTGGTATTGTTTGGTAAGCTCAGAAATTCCCCGGTTGCTCCAGATTTACTGTAGGCACACCAAATGCAACAAAACCGACATGGACAAAATTCAAAGTTTGTATTCTCTATTCTAGGTCCACCAATTGATCTCTAGGGTCTTGTACACCCCCACTACAGCTCACAAGCCCACAAATCACCAAACCCTCTCTTGAATTTTCCAATTTCACAAACCCACACCTTAAACCCATTCTAAACTAACTAGAATGCTAGGAAAACATAAACTAAACTAAATGGAAAGGATTATACCTCAAGGATGAAACTCAAGAGAACCCTAGCTTCCTAATGTTATCAGAATCCCACTTTGCTTGGTCCAATGCGATGAGGGTGAGGAGGTGGTCATCTTTTGTGAAAGGGGCATAGAGTTTTGAGGGGTATTTTGAGGTGGGTCATGAGGGTAAATGATGGAGCTTGAAGATGAAGAAGGAGATGAAAAAATGGTGAGGGGAAATGAATGGGGCAGCACTCTCCCTCTCTCTCTTTCTCACTCTCATTCTCTCTCCTAGCATGCCCTCAACATCATTATGTCCCTTCTCTCTCTCCTCAAGTCATCATGACACATTTTCCCTTTTCTTTTCTCACCAATAAACACATAAACCCAATAAAACAACACAAATGAAATAACATATAACATTTCATGGTGCACTGACCATGGAAAACTGTAGAAACACGGATTTGGCCTAATCGCGATTGGCAGTGCACTAATCGGGTTTTTATCCAAACTGCATATAATAAATTTAAAAAATGCCAAATCCTTTAAATATATTTTTAAATAAATAAATCATTTTAATCTCCAATTATTTCACAATTATTGGTATATATTTATACCCTTTTTCGAAAACCCCAATTTCGCAAATCGGCAGTTTTCGGGAAATATATTATTTTAATATTAAATTCCAAAAATAATATTTTATATTTTTTCTGAAATGTTACACTAGGGAACTCCTTGAACCTGAAATGATAGTAGCGACTGTAGATGTAGTTCACACTATCAGGGAACGAATGCGCATAGCCCAAGACAGACAGAAGAATTGGGCTGATGTAAAGCGTCGACACTTGGAGTTCCAACCGGAAGATCATGTTTTTCTGAAGATTTCTCCAAACCGTGGAGTGATTCGCTTTGGAAAGAGGGGTAAGCTTAGTCTGAGATTTATTGGACCGTTCGACATACTCAAACGAGTCGGAGAAGTGGCATATCGTTTGGCACTTCCACCCTCATTGGAAGGAGTGCACAATGTGTTCCACATATCCCAGCTCCGAAGGTATGTGAGCGACCCCAGCCATATCCTTGATCACTCCGAGCTCACTGTACAGACGGATCTATCTTGTGAGCAACAACCCGTTGAAATTCTGGACAGAAAGGTAAAATCATTTCGGAATAATAAAGTAAATTTGGTCCGAGTGATGTGGAGAAAAGACTCACCAGGAGAATCAACGTGGGAACGCGAAGACGACATGCGTGCAAGATACCCTTACTTGTTTGTAAATTAGTCCTTAAATAATTGTAAAATTCGAGAACGAAATTTTTGTATGAAGAGTAGAATGTAACGACTCTGTTTTAATGTACAAAAATTTGTTTAAAATTAAAGTACTAAATGGAGTATTTGCAATCCAGAATATGCTAAAAGTATTTAATTTGTTTTAGAACAGCAAGAAAACACTTGTAGCTCATTGGTAAAGCCTTACACTGCTGTAACATAGCCCCTGTGTTCGAATCCTCTCAGCCACATATTATTTTTACTGATTTTTCTTTTAAACTTTTTGGAAGCCCAAAAGTTTACACGTGCAATACACGTAAAAATGAAAAGTCTCGGAAATCAAACATATGGAAATTGTTAATTAAACAGACCCCGACATGTGGCACAAATCCAAGCGCACACCCCCACACTATGGCCGGCGAGATCATGCTCTGGGCCGGCTCCGCCAGGCCCCCCTATACCTAATGCTCTCAAATTTTGCCCTAACACCCCTTGGTCTCCCCCCACTACCCTTGTTCTGTTTGATTTTCCTGCACATTAAAATGAGCTTTTAATGCAATTTTAATTCTCATTTTAATTCCCTAAATCCTAATTTCTCCTATAAATACCATATCATATCCTAGCCCTCTCCATTCTGAAATCCATTATCAAAAATTCTCAAATTTTTCCAAGTCAAAGAGTTATACAAGTGGAGTTAGCCCAAGGTCGAGTTCCGGCGACGATTCGAGACAAATCCGGCGACACCGCGACACCATCAAAACCTTCCTTCACCTCTTCTCTCTCCTCTCAATCAGTAAGTTCCCTCTCCTCTCCTCTCTTTCCATTCTAAAACGATATTTTATTAAAACTCGTCGGAAGCGGAGTTATTTCGACTTCCAATTCTGATTTCATTAAAAACCCAACTTTTTTTAATAACAAATCAACCATTTCTTTATATCTTGTTTAACAACCATAAAACAACATTTAGAACAAATTTCAATTCAAAATAAAATTCTATGCAACTTGTATTACACTTTTTGTTTAAATACCACAAAATTTACCTATGACATTGCTTCATCATATTGCTCATATCACTTTTAGAAAACTCACGAGGTAATGACCTATCTCATCACAATACTCATTATGGCATAGCACGATGGCATGAAAACAACATTTTTGTGGCTAAGACGAATTTATGGTTAAATACCATAAACTATCAAAACAGTATTTCTTTTAATTGTTTTAAACAAATTTCATACGATTATGTCCTTACAACCCATTTTGGGGAATCCGATTTGGTTGGTGCGGGTTATCGCACATCCATCGGACTTGTAGGGCGAGATGCAGACCTCCTCACGGATCATACGATCTCGATGGAATTTTTAATACAATTTTTAAGAAAACGTGATTTCTATTTAATAAATAAATTCTATTTTTAATAATTATATATATATATTCAAACCATCTATTTTAATTATATAATAAATTCCATTGTTTTCAAACAAAAGAAAAGAATCACAATTTTTCATGAAAATACCATCACAATCCATTCAATTCCAATTTACACTAAAATACCATATACTATTCAATCTAGGTTTATAATCATTAGAATACTTCACATTTAAAAATTACATCCATGGAAATCCTAAATACGAATAATAAATGCTTGAGGTTTATTTTGAAAATATACTAAAACTATTTTTCATAAAACCCCCTCAAGATTATTAATTTAGAATAAGGACCCTAGTAAATATAGCTTTAAGCGGAATCCGTTCTCTTGAGCCTCATGGAGCCGGAGAATGAGAGTTCTTGGGGTTATCAATACGGTAATCGTCTTGGAAAAGAATATAAATTCTACCGTCCATGTGCAGCAGTTACCGATAACTCCAAAACCTAACTCAGGAATACAATTCTTTTTAAGTGTCTGACTCAATCTGAGTCTCAGTTAATCTGTATACATTTCTAAACATGATTACACTTCAATATAACTCCAATGCAACTTGAATCCATATATACTAGAACTTGAACATGAATTCTATCAAATATCAACCTGACTCGACTGGACCGAACCATGGATATATTCTGATCCTGAATACCTGACTATCCGTTTACATCCATTCCGTTTACATGAACAATTTATATCATGGTTTCGGCAAGTCGTATACAACAAATTCATTACATCAATACAATATGCATTACGGGGTTTTTAAGGGGTAGATTGGTAAGGATTGTATTAGAAACGGTACGAGACTGTAACCATAATACACCTAATCTGAATATCCGTACTGTTGTTCTATGGCTTAATGGTTCCTTGTGCTCCGTATAACTTAGTCCACGGGGAAAGTTGGACTTCTCTCGTATACACTGATGCATTCTGTACCAAACTACAAACAACTACGTTAACATAACAAACATGCATTAATAATAGTTACATTCTCTTATTTGTCTATTCTATTCTATCTCTTTTTAGGACTTACTGAGCGATTGTTCACTGATGATATTCCTTTCTCTTCTTTCTTTGGAATGTTGTCAGGAGGATCTGATTCTCTGGAGATAGATCCCGGCTCAAAAAACTTGGAGCAGTTCGCAGAAGACCCAGAGTTTTAGTCATTTGTATATACCTTTACTTTCAGTTCATGCCATTGGTTAGGCATTGTTTTCCACTTTATATTTACTCTTCGATTGTATTGTAAAGAATGTTTAATAAATGAAAAGTTGCTGTTCATTTACATCTCATGTTTTCTTGTGTACTTTTACACTATATTGCTTATTTACGCTTAGTGCTCCATCCAGATAACATAGAGTATGCTGAAAAATTGTTGATTGTCCACAAGAGCGCCGCACGAAGTATAATCGTCTCCTTCTTGTGGAAATCATATACATGTATACATGGCTCCCGCAAGTTCTTCAGCTCCTCAATCAACGGCCTCAAGCATACATCGATATAATTTGAAGGAGAGCTACTTCCAGGAATCAATAAGGGCATCTGTGTGTAGGTATGCTTCATACTCATCCATGAAGGTAAATTATAAGCAACAAGTGTAACTGTCCATATATTGTGTTTTGCACCATGGCTGAACGGTTTCATACCATCTGCAGATAAACCAACCCAAACATTACGGGCATCCGCATCAAAATCTTTATACAGGGCATCAAAGAGTTTTCACCCTTCATCATCGGCTGGATGCCGCAGGACTCCGTCTTTAGTGCGACTATTTGCATGCCGAAGTCTTTGTCTGATTGAGAAATATCACAAAGCCTTTGCCGAAATTCGTCTAGGAGTATCGAGTGTAGATTCATCTTCACTGTTAACCCTTCAAGGGACGATCCACCAAGATAAGTTGCAAGTTTTACTTTTATCTAACTTCTTATCCTTCTCTGTCCAGTATAACATGCAATCGTTCGGACACGAGTCGATTTTCTCATAACCGAAACCTATATATTTCAAGATCTTCTTCGCCTCTGTGAAATTTTCCAGCAATATCGCTTTAAGGTAAGTTTCCCTTTGCATCTCAAGAAACTAATCAAAAGACTTGTTGGTCCAATTATTCTGGCATTTAAGGTGAATCATTTTGACAATCCATCCCAACTTAGAGATATTTGCGTATTCGAAAAAAGGTATATTCGCATCATCCATATACTTTATATCTTACGCCGATTCTACATTAGATAAACTACGAATATCTTCTCTCCGAAATTAAATTCGGGAAAAATATCAGGATCAGGATGCATGCCAGTTTGGAGCTCGTCCAACATACTATTCAAACCCGTATCCATAAAATTCGTACGACGATGATCATTTGGCCTAATCTAACGACTCATAGACATGTCGACTATCGGTGCCGCTTCTCCATGGTACGTCCATTTTGTATACCCATGCGAATTCTTATTCTTCAGTAAATGATCATACACTATATCTCGACGGAGGTCGTAGCCGTTATAGCACTTTTTGTATGAACACAAAATCAATTCTTCAGTGGATTGGTCCCTCAATGCAAATTTCATAAACTTTTCGATGCCGACCTTATATACATCACTAAATTTGGACACTTTCATCCAACTTTTATCCATTACTCTCCGATTTCCGATATCATGTATTACGTAATTAGCATATCATTTGGATATTTATTTTATGACTTGTAGCTAAGATTTAATGTTTCAGTGTGATCTATCAATACATTATATCGGCTGTCGGGGGTAAGGCTTCTATCCCATTAAGAATTTATAACATATATACCCCTGCGTTTGTGCTTTCCTTCATTTCGAGAAAATTTCGGCAGCACCACCTCGCTGTTCTCCGAGTACACTGCAATAGAAGGGATAATAATCATTTCAATACTGAATATTAACACTGAAATGATCATCCCCTCTATATTTGTACACGGAGAATCAGCGAAAAGGTGCCGACAAAACTAATTTTAAAACGAATGAAAGCACAAATACAGGGTGTGTTTGCGTTATAAATTCTTAATTTGTCTACACTGTACAAATCTATCATTTATAGTATGACCAGTTTTCTCATCATATAAACTATATGACGGTTGCCAGAAAAAACAATTAAACGCTTAATTTTGACAACCATCATGTTTTTTTATGTCACGGTGGAAACCATTGCGTATATAATTGATAAATGGGGTCTAAGGTGCGTTTCGTTTTTTGAATGTGAGATCCTCGATGATAACATGTAAATTTCATGTTATCATCGAGTTTCGTACACTTAATATAAGATTTTCGTGTTATTTTGAAGTCCAAGGTTCAATTCTTGATGAATATGGTTAAGAAACTTATTCGCAATAGAGCGTATTTATGTACTCGTGAAAATTCCATCCGCTGCGTAAAATTTTTGAAAATTTGAGCAACATCTCCCCTAAATTTTGACATGTTTAGAATTTCGCCTACAAATTCTTTACCAATTCTATACCTGCTATCAACCCATAGCCAATTCGAACATCGAATATCCAAATTCAACACCAATTCCATTCACATTCCAAGCATTCCTAATCCACTCGGTATCAACCCAAGAAACAACCAAACAAATATCTAATAGAATTTGAACTTAACGCTATCGCGGAATGAAAATTTTAGGAATGTCAAGTACTTGGCTTTATGGTTTGTTGATTATGAATAATCTAGATTAGGGTTGTGTTTTTTTCGTTCAGATGGTTAATGGGTGACTAAGATTAAGTTTAATAGTTAATAATTAAAAGTTTCATATTTTAATTACTAAGAAGCGTAGAGTGGTGTACCGATAATCGATATATCTCGAGTGCGAAGAAAGTCTAACCAACCGTGTCGATGTCAACCCGCCAATTGCACAAAATTTTCATTTAAATTTTTATGTCTTCACATTTCCACTCAAAAATCTTAAAATAACGAAAATACAAACCTACGCTTTGTATAAATCGAAATTTTATTTAAAAAAATCTTACCGAGGAATATGGGCTAGGTCTCGGGCTCAGAGGAGAGTGGTTCAGCTTCGATCCCGGAGGAGAGTGGCGTGGGCCCGATCACAAAGGGAGGGGATTGAGCTCGATCACAAAGGAGAGGGGCTTGGATGGCGTCAGCTTGGAGGATGAGGAGGGGGTCGGTGGCGACGGATTGGAGGAGGAGGAAGAGAAGGGGGTCAGCTGCTGGAGGGGGATGGCGAAGGGGCGGCGTTTGGAGGGGCGACGGCTAGGAGGGGGTCGGTGAGGAGGAGGGGGTCAGCGGAGGAGGTGGCGATGGGTGAGGAGGGGGACGGCTACTGGATGGAGGGACGACGTCTAATTGGTAGAGGGGGTTGCCAGCGATTGGAGGAGGCCGGCGATCAGAACAAGACGAGGAGCTCCAGGGCCGGCGATTGGAGAATCTACGGTTTTTTTCCTTTTGGATGGGAAATGAGTGGAGCGATCAGCCCCAAGCCCCTTGTGATGTATTGGGTTATTCTGTCGGCTGCTAGTCGACAGAATAACCTAATAAATTTATTAAATAATTTTCGTGGGTATTAGGGTTTTTTTCGTCGGTTAGTTGGTTTAATCCGTCGGGTTTTAACCGACGGAATAAACCTACCAACAAAATAGTTATCTTTAAAATCCGGAAACCTATATTTCTTGTCGTGGTTATCTTTAAAATCCCGAAATGGTTGATGGTGTTTTATCAAATTCAAAAAACAATCCTGTCAATTTTAATGCTGTGATTCAATCCTATTGATTTAATTATTTGTGAATTTAGAATAAAATTTTAGAGATTACTCTAATATTACAAAGCGACAACTTAGTCTAGATAGATCTGAGTATGGGAGAGAAGGGGACATTAGGTTGTTTGAAATTTGAATTTAAAAATATTCAAATAAAATTTTAAATAGGATGATGCAGATGATTTAGGAGGAATAATTTGAAAGAAATTTCACATTTAAAAAATTATTTTGCTAAAATGAAAAGATCACCATTTGAACAAAAGATTTTGCATTAAAAGAAAAGAGATTCAATTTGTTCCACCAAAACCAACCCTCAGCAGCTCAATTGGTACAGGTACTTCTCCTTTTAGAGAGAGTGCGGGCCAGTAGAACCAATGAGCAGTAGCTTAGTTGGTACGGCCATTTTCCCTCTTGAGGAGAGTGCGGGTTCGAACCCCAGGACCCCAAAAGAGGAAATAGCAACAAATTAACGCTTTCGGGGCAATTTCGTTGGTCCGTTGAGTGCTTGTGTGTTGTGTGCGCGTGGATGTGGAGTGTGTTGTGTGCATAGGTTTATAAGCCAAACGAAAAAAAGAAAAAAATTCCGTTCTAGTAGAGAGTTAGAGATGACACGTTCAAGCAATCGGTAACATAGATCAATGTATTTTGAAAGTTGCGACAAAAATAATATAATTTGAAGACCTAAATGTGCTAAAATAGCATTTAGATGGAGTCGAACATCACAGGAAAGATCTCTGATCCATTCGACCCGTGGATCGACCAATATAACACTGGTAAGAGGACAAGAATTTACAAGTCATTAAAAATTATCTATACCCGGCATGTATGTTTAAAAGTATCGCCGGATCGTCCCGCGGAACACGGGTTTAGCCCGGTGTTTGGGATGAGCTTTTGATTTGTGATGCAGAGTTAAGATCCCCATAATAGCATGAAGAATTGTAGTTGAGACACGACCCTAACCCAAACTCGAAGGTACTCCCAACTTTAAGCGTTTGCTATCTATATATTCAATCATCATTTTACCTAATTTTACTTTTTTCCATAGGACAATGAACTTCTTCATGGTAAATTAATTAGCAATCTGGTTTGTTATATAATTGATTTTAGCCAATAAAATTAAACCCCCTACATAAGAAGTAGCCATGTAAATTATCTCCAAGTTTATGTTTGAGTGGAACAGAGCCGAAGTTTATGCATCCTGTAATATGCAAGGCTCTACCTTTAATTAATTAAAATTTTAACTTTGATTGACGGTTCGGTCATGGAGTCATCTAAACTCCTAAATATTTTTTTGGATTTATCTAAACTCTAAAATGAGCGTTTTCTTTAAACCATGTGAAGTTTAAATAGATCAGGTATATAAGGTTGGGTTTTAAGTACTTCACACAAACCGAAGTTTTCTATACTTCAAAATGAAAGTTTCAATCATGACATATTTAGGATTATAGAGTTAAATTTAGATAACTTTATGTAACTCCGGTTTCTTAACTTACGGCATATCTAAACATGACCGTAGAGTTCCTAATGTCCGTTAATTTTATAATTCCATCCAAGGCTTTTTTTGCTAACCAACAATGTTTATTGTTTATCAATTGGGCTCAGCTCCAGTACTAATTTCATTTCTCATGTGAGAGTCCACAAGTTCGAACTCCGAAGGGATCGATTTTAAAAAAAAGGAAGTTTATTTTTAGTTTAATAAAATTTATGTGGCTTCCTACTTCAACCAACAATGTTTAGATTTTGTAGCTCAAAGTATAATTTTAATGATGATGCATTAGGCATTTGGAACTCAGTGATTAATTCTCACAAATCGACTCCTTACTGGATATAAATATTTAAAGTAAATATTTGAAGTCCACTCTAACAATAATAACAAAAGTAAAGAAAGTTCTTAAGATCTGGTGCAAGAAAATTAAGTTATTTACAAAGTATTAGGTAATAGGTAGCAACCCTAATCAAGATCTAAGTATCTAACCACATATATATATATATATATATATATATATATATATATATATATATATATATATATATTTGATGCTATGACATCTACATTTATTAATGATTTAATTTATCTTTTCCTATACCAATAGCACAACCTAACCAATAGATTTTGATTTTGACCCCTATTGCACATGAAAATGTCAAAACCCTGTGCACATACCATGTAAAATTGTGGATAATAAATGTTTGATTGTTGACTTGAGTGATGGTTTGTATTTTGATGCTACAAAATAGAAGAAAGGAATATCTTATAACTTAAAACATGATGGTAAACAACTTCAAAAGTATATCCTGCCCGGACAAGAGCAAAAACTGAGGAATAACGCGCGCTACTCTTTTAGCAATTCAGTTCGTATTTGCACAATGAAGTATAAAGATTTTGGAAAGAAGGTGTGTCCGATTAGAGTTTGTGCGATGAATATAGACAATTCCAAAGCAAGAACCAATCCATCCTTTTAGATTAAAACGGATCCCCCCTCCCTCCAACCCCAAAAAATAAAAAGACCCCCGGTTATATTGAAACTGTTATGGTATCAGAGACAATGGATGTAATACTCATGATGCAAAACTAAAAGAAAACAATCGCACCAAAAGATAGATCTTAACCGATTCCCACGGATCATCAGTTTAGACTAATAAAGACAGATTGTCTCAACAGAAAGGTCAGCCTTTATCTTATAAGTTGCCTAGTCTCGTGTCACATTTCATTACCAAAAAGTATTTTTATAACTCCACTCTTTATTTTTCACAGTTCACTCTCTCTCTCTCTCTCTCTCCCTCACTCCCTCTGGTAAATTGTCAAAAAACCCCTGTGTGAGCTTTTTGGTCTTGTTAAAAAAACCCATGAGTTTCCTATAATATCTAAGCAGTTGCAGTTATCTGTAATATCTAAACAGGCAGTGTAATATCTAAGCAGCTGCATGTAATATCCAAACAGTTGAGGGACTATAAGGCCTAAATGAAATACAATTCAGGTTTTTTTCAAGAAAATTGTGAACGACAGACCCTTTCCAACAATTTCAAAAATTACAAGGGTTTTTAGACAACTCCGGAGCAGGCTGAGGGCTTGCGATATCTGAAAACGTATTTGGCTTTATGATAACAATTTCGAAAATCACAACGGTATCTGAAAATTACAAGGGATTTTAGACAAACATTTGATAATTTACCCGTACATGTATCCAATAATACTCTACAATAACAAATATTAGACACACAACTCTAGGAGCCCATACAAGAGGCAGCCCAATACTATTATAGGCTTGGGCCCAAAGGTCCGACCCAGTGGAGGCACATTTCCAATTCTAGAACAATAACAATATTTCCCTCTCTTATGTCATTGATGTCTCCTTGTTTCTTTCTACACCAGTACATAACTTCATGTACGAATACTCTTATTCGAATATCACTAATCTAAAGGGGGGTATTAGTTATATTTAATGTTTTATTGTCTTTTAAGCACTTAGCTGGACTAATATATAGCACCATTATATCCTTGTAGGCCCATGAGTATAAATCCTTTCAAAGCCCATAACAAAAGCCGTTTGTTTTCAATGGGCTCCGTGTTACTCTTTTCACGTGTATTCTCCACTTATTTTAGTAAACACCGAGCACAACATCTCTCAAACACAACCCAAGGGACCCACAAACTTTCCTCCAAAACGTTAATTTGTGATCATATTCGGTTTGAAGCCCGCACTCTCTGTGAGGAAGTGTCATACCAACCAAGTTATTGCCCATTTAGATGTGCTTTAGCGTAAGTCTTTTCAGAACTATGTTTGTGTAACATTTACACGATTCGAACCATTGAGCTCTCATATTTGGCTAAAGGCCTAAAGAAAAGGTTAACCAGGAAATAAGCTTTAGTTTTGTACAATTAGATTTAGCTCTGCAACATGCACAATTTTTTAACCATTATTTTGTGTAAATTGAGTTTTTTTTTTGTTAATATAACGTCCTTTTGAAAATTTTGCTTCCAAAAATCTTCCTTTTAAATTTGATATTATAAATATCCTTCTAAAACTTTTAAATTATCCAAATAACCCTTGACCATTAGTTTGACCCAGTATCTACGGGGAATATTTTTTCACAGTCAACTCTCAGCTGTTTGGGATAGGGAAATGATGAAAATACCCCAAATATGGCTTTTTTTGGAGACAAAACTATGGCTATTCCTTTCATCCAAAGAGCAATTTATTGATTAAAGTTAGTTTGGGATCCTCACCGTAGAAATCGTGTAGCCTCCAAGTATAAGAATGAGTTCATAAGAACGAGTTCACATCAGAGATTCTTACTTTGATTTCAAAAAGAAAAAACCTAGATTTTAGAATTTTGAGAAAAAATGCAAATTAGGTATAGAATCATAATCCAAAAATCCTTCAAAATTTGAATTATTTAAACAAGAAGATAAAGATTGAGACTTTTTCCCCAACAAGAAATCTTCTACGACATACTACTTCGTCTTCAACATCGATTTTCTTTGTGTTTTAAAGATTTTTTTTTATGAAAATCAAAGGATGAGAAAGAGAGGGAGGTTTTTTTCCCCAGAGTTATAGAGTTTTTAAAGAGAGTGAAGAAAGTTTGTAATGCGGGGCGGATCCGCGCGTCAAGATGTTACCTTCCGTTGGTCTGCTGATGGCGGCGATTGACGGCTGAGATTTAATCTGGAGGCTGGCTCCTGAAGCGTGTGGATCTCAATGTGTTTGAGGTTGTTTGCGCCGAGCTACCTTGTAATACCCGGCCCTTTTTATACCAATATCTGTATTTCTCTTTCACCTATAAAATTTATTCATTTTACTTATATTTATTTATTTAAATCTCATTAAACACCAAACCCCAAATCTTTCCTTTTCTTTTTCCCTTATTCCCAAGCCGGCCCAGACACTTCATTTCATTTTAATTATTTCTTAAATCCCCAGCTCAGCCTGTTTTCCTTTTATTAAACCCAAACCACCACATAAATTCCCTCGGCCCAATCACTTGGCCCCAGCCCATCAAGTAAATGAAAAGGAATTCATTTTAATTAAAACTTTCTCCTCAGCCCACAACCCCGGCCCACTCCCTCTCAGCCCAACACTTTTCTCTCTTCACCGCGCCCGTTTCACCCAACCCAACTCGCTTCTTCTCTCTTCTTCCCCAGCAGCTCCTTCGCTTTTTCCCGCTCCCTGTTCCCTCAATCCGCCTCCTCCGCCCACGCTCGCGCTCACGTCGCAGCGCCGTTACCCCGACTCGCGCACCCCACGACTCGATCCACTCAATCTCCTCCCCCTCATCACTCTTATCCTCCAACTCTTCACCTCTATCCCTATCCACAGAAAACCCACTCGAGTCCCTGCACACCCGCTCCCCTCGACGACGACGACGACGAATCACCCTAACCTCCTCCCTCATCACCTCCGTCCCTCTACCACTTTCTTCTCTCTCTCTCTCTCGTCCTCACCCACCTCATTCGCCCAACCCACTGCTTCCATCACCACACTCACGCCACCGACGACGACGTCCTCGCCGACGACCCTACCACCCTTCAAACTCCCTCCCTCGCTCTCCCCTCCACCACCAGAGCCCGACTGACTCCCATGCACCCATCTCGACTCCCCTGCAACCACCACCCAATACCCCAGAACCACCATCGCACCCTCCACAAGCCGAGTCGAGATCACCACACAACGTCGAACAAATCGAAGCCGCTGTTGCCTCCGCCGCTTACGACGCCGACCACTGTCTCATCACCAAAGAGCATTCCTTCCATGGCCAGAACACTACCACTGTCGTCGCCAGCAGCTCCGCCGTCGATTGAATCCAAATCTACACGAGCATCAAGCCCTGGTATTTCATCGAGCACTTTCATACGTCGTCAATCGCTGTTGTCTCGGTCGTCGCTGCATCGTTGCATCGCCTGACTCCTAGCCACTACCTGAGCTCTCTCTGCCGTACGAGCACCTTCGCCTCATCTCACCCAATGCTCTAGCCGCAACAGCCCCGTCACCAAGCTCGAGCCCAAGCCCAAGCTTAGCCGAGACTCGTCGTGTTGTTGCTACTTCATGCCCGTGCCGTGTCACCACTGCCTTTGCTGCCGTGCCATCAATTCATCCTCAGGCAAGTTCAATTACTTGCTTACATGCTAATCTACTCGTGTTACAAATTCAAAAGTATAAGTCATGAATTTACAATTCCCGATAAAACTAAACGACATACATGTTCGATGCATGATCCCAATGAAAATACTCACCTAATTTGACGGAATTGGATTGTTTATGTTGGCCCTTGTAGTGACGAATATCTTGTATGAATCTCACTGGAAAATACGACTGTTAGTGACTAAAATGAATACCCCCAAATATACTTGTAAAACAAGAATTTTCCCGTATCTGAAAATTGTTAAAATCACCATAAACTATGTACATACTGGAATGTTGCGTTCGAGGGCTTAAATCGAACCCGACTCGACGAACCATAACCCTATGCAAATTTCTATTGGTTTCAGTACTGAAATTGTGGCGATATTTGGATCGGAGTGCGACTCTGGACTGCAGTCCAGAGCGACTCTGGTTACTGTTTGCTGTCCCGTAATGGTTACCACCTTGTTTCCTTAACTCGTATGTTGCGGAACTCTGCAGTTTATTAAAGATGAATCTGTTATCTAAATAACACAATTGGTTTCATTCCGTTTCATCGTCGTTTGCTATTTAATTTGTAAATTAAGAGGGCAGGACGTATAACAGTCCAGAACAGATTCAGAAGTGACATACCAGTCTTAAATAGTGTATAACTTTCGACGTACAGACACGATTTAGGATCCGTATATTGAGTTGAATACCCTACTGAAAACCCTAGATTTCATTCAACTGTAGCGTCGCTAAATTCTGATCTCTACCTGGGTTAAAATGCGTTGCGAAACGGACTTCCGATTCTGAAACCAGATTTCCAGCCGTGAACGCTAAAAATGAAATGGCCATAACTAGTGATCCTGAAACCCGAATGATGTGAAACTAAATTCGCTGGATAGATAATCAAACATACTATTTATTCCCCATTCATCGTTTCGCTAAACTGTACACGTATGATTTATGATAAATTATGCAAGTGGTAGAATGTTGATTTATGACATCTTAATCATGCTTTACATACTGTTTTCTCATCATATCATACATATGTCACTGCATTGATAACCTAGTGATCATGTGCATTACCCAGTGTTAGGTATTAGTAGTGATTGTGGCAAGTACGTTAGTGTTCGTGCATGAGTGGATAAGTGAAAGTGACACGTACTTGTACACAATCAGTGAACCCTATTATTCTATTGCATTGTCGACGTCTGTGGGACGCGTGTAAGTATGACTATAAGTGGTATGGGACACTTATGGAAGCTCTTGCATGGGTGTCACAGATAAGGCACCAGACACTGTCCATTTATCTTGGGTATTAGTCGGGACGTGCTTGATGAAGATCCTGTCTCCAGTTCTCGCGCAGACTTGTCATGGACCGACCGATATTTGAGGTTGTGGTTGGCGTTTGATGTAGACCACGGGGTGTGGGGTAGTTTGAGTGTGAGTTCAACAGAATCTCGGGAGTCCCATGCCGGCTTATATATATGGAGATATATGGAGATTTACAGGGTGCATGATTATTACCGTGAGTTATATTTTGGGCCCGTGGTCCCTTGCCCTTGGGTCCTACCCTTGGGTGGAGGACACTCACGAGTGGTTGACTCTCACACTTAGACTGACGATAGGCTTAGTGACTTGTACAGTGAGACTTAGAGACTGATAGGGATAATGGCATTGATATACATTTCTTACTGTGTTGACATACCTGGCTTATTATTTTTACTGCTTTACCGTTCACCTGATCTATTGGACACTTCATTGGTTACTGCATATTCATATCTTTACCGTCTTGATTTACTATTATATACCTATTATCACTGTTCGAATTGCCACTTGCATCTATATATTTATATTGCTATCGTGTCGCTCTGACGACCTGAGTATGCATGCTCAGAGTGAGGATTGGATCTAGCTAGGACCAGGACCAGACGTACACCGCGGACATCTTGGTCAGCTATCCAGAGATATACTCTTTGTACCTCCATCAGGTCAGATCCTTTGTATTTGTTTTGTTTCAGTACGGCATTTCTCATTACCTGTGCATTGTTTACTGATTACCACGTAAAGCTAGAAGCCGAAGTGTGACTACGGCAGGATATTTCCTTGACCGTAGGAGCATGGCTGGCCTTGCCAACCCCTCGTATTCCGTATTTTGGGAAGCGGAGCGTGACATGGTTTTGTTGGTCTCAGAGCTAGGTTTTGGTTCGATTGGGATTGCAGTTTTCCGTGTAGAGCTTGACAATGTAAGACATCCCTCGGTCTAGGTTGTAAACTTTTTATTCTTAATCCTTATTCACATTGTGTATTCTGCTATCCGTCCGCTAGGGTTTCGGGTGACTTGGCAGAGTTACGTGTTCGTAATTGTGAACTATCTCATAGTTCCAATACTGTACTCGGTTTAAGTGACTTAGAGCCCTACAGTTGATTTCCACTTGTAATGAATTTCATCACACCCGATGTTCTTGATTCCTTGCCCAATCCATATTATATTTTAATTCTTATAGCTTGTGCCTTATATCGTTCTCAAAATTATTGTTTCAGAATCATGTCTTCCAACGACTCTTCCTCTATCTCCACTCCCCAGAATCAGACCGTTGAGATTCTGAGTGTACTATAAGGTCTGACGGAAGCTCAGGAGCGAACAAACGACTTGTTAGCTGAAGGACTGAGAAGGCAGGTGAATCAGGCACCGGCGGGAGTCTCCAATCGTAAGGGGATCCCTGTTAGACGGGGAAAAGAGAGGAAGATGAAGCGCCCATTTGTTCCCCCGAGACAGAAGCAGCAGAAAACCCAATGTTGTGGGTACTGCAGGAGGTCAGGACATCTTCAGAGGGATTGTCGCCGCGCCCAGGGGAAATGCCTGGTTTGCGGATCCAACGAACATATTATCAACGGTTGCCCTAATAGGAAGGAGCTACGAGGAGGCAGTTCGCCCACACTCCCCACTCCTGCTAATTGATGGATATTTCGTGGGTCGAGCTTCGAGGATAGTGCGGACCCAGCTTAGGATTCAACCCGTGTGACGAGATTGCAACGGTCCAGAAATCAAAAAAGAGTTATTGTGTTTTCTGCTTTTAATAATAATGCTGTTACCCCCTTTTGTAAAAATTTCCTTTCGTTTGAAATCTTGTATCCGTCGAACTTTTCGTTGAATTCAATAAAACTTTGAATCGTAATGTATGTATCATTCTCTTGTTTCTTCCCCTTGTTTCCTATACTCCGTACCCTTAGCTATCTTCTTGATGTGTTCTACTGTCTAATCATGACTCTTTCTTTTCAGGCCATGGCCCACCCTGGAGCAGCGGCGCATCTAGATGAGGATGCACAATCATGCGTTTCCTTAGACCGCATGCTGGTGAGTTCTGACGATGAGGTCAACGGTCCCCAGGTCAGTTTTGGAAACAGCGATTTCGAGGACGAAGGAGCCGCCGCCCCAGAGGTTGATATGATAGGCGATTCCGACGAAGAGGAAGGAGACCCTGAAGAGGACCCGATAGAGAAAGATCCCGGGGAAGGCCCGATAGAAGAAGATCCAGTGGAGGAAAATCCCATGGAAGAGAATCCAGAAGAAGAGGATCACATGGAAGCAGAGCTCGATGAAGAAACTCCAGCCGAGGAAGAAGGACCAGAAGAACAAGACCCTGCGGTGGAAGAACTCCCAATGGCGGTCCCTGCGAGGCGCTATAGAAATGGACGACCCTACTTGAGCGCACGAGCCTACCGTAACCTGCTGAACCTCCACAACCGCGACTGACGGGATTTAGCTGTTGTCTTCTCTGGCCAAATAAACCTATGTATAGTTTATGGTCATCTGTTACTTTTCGAGAGTGCTTTGTTTCGAATCTTCTAGAATGAAATAAACTTTCTGAGTTCGCAAATCTTTTGTTTACTGGTTCACTTGATGCTTTGACTTTTCTCTCATACATTCATCTTCTCCTGAGATCCCTGACTGTCCACCCTTGTACCTTGTGCAGTTTCGAACCCTCACTTAGATTAAAAAGTACCGCACCCGATCTTTTGAGTGGGCCACCCTTCATCCTTCGTATGTGTCTCGTTTGAGATCCTTCTGGGAGGAGAAATTCATAGTGAAATTTCCGAGTTAGCTGACCTTTCGGATTTAGATTCACATGATGTATCGACCGTTATCCTCCCCATACATTTTTTCCCCTTGTAGTCCTTTGCTGCTCACCCCTACTTCCTGTGCTGACCCGACCCCAATTTTTTTGACCTTCAGTCTAAAGCCGTCACACTCCGATCTTTTGAACGAGCCCCACTCCATTGTAATCCCTACCCGAGCTAGCCCTATACATTTTGTGCTTTTCCCTGTTACCCTAACTATATTCAGGGACATCATTATTCGAAAATTTAGTTTTCATTATTTTGTACCTATCGAAGAGTGCGTGTTATTGACTACTCCGTTTTATGTATTTTAAGTACATTACTATTCTTCTCATTTTTCGATAGCGTGACCATATGTATTACACATATTATTTTGGTGCTATGCTTATTATTTTCACCATGTAACTTTCTAAGTTATGTTAAAATGGTTTGATTGATACGTTATTCTAAAAATGTGATAAACCGCCGACAAGTCCTTCACTGCTTCATTATGATTATGCCTTATACTTATTATTTCTGTTGTGCTACTTTTGATATACTTATATGTGCACATATTTGGGTTTCGATTTTATCGAGCACGCCTCGAATATTATTATTCGTTATTGTTATTTATATTCTCGTATACATGTAGTTTGCCCTTATAGTTGTTCCTGCCTTATACTTAGTTAGATCTATCCTTTGTATGTTGTTCTTATATATATATACCTTCAAAATTTTATCCACCCGTTTTGAGTAAATCACTAAGTATTAGTGTTCGATGTGATAACTTTTCGCTTATTATTGTATAGCTTGTCGTTTCTTTAAATTTCGAGGACGAAATTTTCTTTAAGGGTGGTATGATGTAATACCCAGCCCTTTTTATACCAATATCTGTATTTCTCTTTCACCTATAAAATTTATTCATCTTACTTATAATTATTTATTTATTTAAATCTCATTAAACACCAAACCCTAAATCTTTCCTTTTCTTTTTCCCTTATTCCCAAGCCGGCCCAGACACTTCATTTCATTTTAATTATTTCTTAAATTCCCAGCTCAGCCCGTTTTCCTTTTATTAATCCCAAACCACCACATAAATTCCCTCGGCCTAATCTCTTGGCTCCAGCCCATCAAGTAAATGAAAAGGAATTCATTTTAATTAAAACTTTCTCCTCAGCCCATAACCCCGGCCCACTCCCTCTCAGCCCAACACATTTCTTTCTTCACCGCGCCCGTTTCACCCAACCCAACCCGCTTCTTCCCTCTTCTTCCCCAATGGCTCCATCCCTTTTTCCCGCTCCCTGTTCCCTCGATCCGCATCCTCCGCCCACGCTCGCGCCCACGCTCGCGCCCACGTCGCAACGCCGTTACCCCGACTCGCGCACCCCACGACTCGATCCACTAAATCTCCTCCCCCTCATCACTCTTACCCTCCAACTCCTCACCTCTTTCCCTATCTACAGAAAACCCGCTCGAGTCCCTGCACACCCGCTCCCCTCGACGACGACGACGACGAATCACCCTAACCTCCTCCCTTATCACCTCCGCCCCTCTACCTCTTTCTTCAGTCTCTCTCTCTCTCTCGATCTCTCGTCCTCACCCACCTCATTCACCCAACCCACTGCGTCCATCACCACACTCACGCCACCGACGACGACATCGCCGCCGACGACCCTACCACCCTTCAAACTCCCTCCCTCGCTCTCCCCTCCACCACCAGAGTACGACTGACTCCCATGCACCCATCTCGACTCCCCTGCAACCACCACCCAATACCCCAGAACCACCATCGCACCCTCCACAAGCCGAGTCGAGATCACCACACAACGTCGAACAAATCGAAGCCGCTGTTGCCTCCGCCGCTTACGACGCCGACCACTGTCTCATCACCAAAGAGCATTCCTTCCACGGCCAGAACACTACCACTGTCGTCGCCAGCAGCTCCGCCGTCGATTGAATCCAAATCAACACGAGCAACAAGCCCTAGTATTTCATCGAGCACTTTCATACGTCATCAATCGTTGTTGTCTCGGTCGCCGCCGCCACCATTGCATCGCCTGATTCCTAGCCGCTACCTGAGCTCTCTCTGCCATACGAGCACCTTCGCCTCGTCTCATCCAATGCCCTAGCCGCAACAGCCCCGTCACCAAGCTTGAGCCCAAGCCCAAGCCTAGCCGAGACTCGTCGTGTTGTTGCTACTTCGTGCCCGTGCCGTGTCACCACTGCCTTCGCTGCCGTGCCATCAATTCATCGTCAGGCAAGTTCAATTACTTGCTTACATGCTAATCTACTCGTGTTACAAATTCAAAAGTATAATTCATGAATTTACAATTCCCGATAAAACTAAACGACATACCTGTTCGATACATGATCCCAATGAAAATACTCACCTAATTTGACAGAATTAGATTGTTTATGTTGGCCCTTGTAGTGATGAATATCTTGTATGAATCTCACTGGAAAATACGACTGTTAGTGACTAAAATGAATACCCCCAAATAAACTTGTAAAACAAGAATTTTCCCGTATCTGAAAATTGTTAAAATCACCATAAACTATGCACATACTGGAATGTTGCGTTCGAGGGCTTAAATCGAAGCCGACACGACGAACTATAACCCTATACAAATTTCTATTGGTTTCTGTACTGAAATTGTGGCGATATTTGGATCGGAGTGCGACTCTGGACTGCAGTCCAGAGCGACTCTGGTTACTGTTTGCTGTCCCGTAATGGGTACCACCTTGTTTCTTTAACTCGTATGTTGCGGAACTATGCAGTTTATTAAAGGTGAATCTGTTAGATAAATAAAACAAGTGGTTTCATTCCGTTTCATCGTCGTTTGCTATTTAATTTGTAAATTAAGAGGGCAGGACATATACCAGTCCAGAACAGATTCAGAAGTGACATACCAGTGTTAAATAGTGTATAACTTTCGACGTAGAGACACGATTGAGGATCCGTCTATTGCGTTGAATACCCTACTGAAAACCCTAGATTTCATTCAACTGTAGCATCACTAAATTCTGATCCCTACCGGGGTTAAAATGCCTTGCGAAACAGAATTTCGATTCTGAAACCAGATTTCCAGCCGTGAACGCTAAAAATGAAATGGCCATAACTAGTGATCCTGAAACCCGATTGACGTGAAACTAAATTCGCTGGATAGATAATCAAACATACTATTTATTCCCCATTCATCGTTTTGCTAAACTGTACACGTATTATTTATGATAAATTATGCAAGTGAGAGAATGTTGATTTATGACATCTTAATCATGTTTTACATACTGTTTTCTCATCATATCATACATATGTCACTGCATTGAGAACCTAGAGATCATGTGCATTACCCAGTGTTAGGTATTAGTAGTGATTGTGGCAAGTACGTTAGTGTTCGTGCATGAGTGGATAAGTGAAAGTGACACGTACTTGTACACAATCAGTGAACCCTATTATTCTATTGCATTGTCGACGTCTGTGGGATACGTGTAAGTGTGACTATAAGTGGTATGGGACACTTATGGAAGCTCTTGCATGGGTGTCACAGATAAGGCACCAGACACTGTCCATTTATCTTGGGTATTAGTCGGGACGTGCTTGATGGAGATCCTGTCTCCAGTTCTCGCGCAGACTTGTCATGGACCGACGGGTATTTGAGGTTGTGGTTGGCGTTTGATGTAGACAACGGGGTGTGGGGTAGTTTTAGTATGAGTTCAACAGAATCTCGGGAGTCCCATGCCGGCTTATATATATGGAGATATATGGAGATTTACAGGGTACATGATTATTACCGTGAGTTATATTTTGGGCCCGTGGTCCATTGCCCTTGGGTCATATCCTTGGGTGGAGGACACTCACGAGTGATTGACTCTCACACTTGGACTGACGATAGGCTTAGTGACCTGTACAGTGAGACTTAGAGACTGATAGGGATAATGGCATTGATATACATTTCTTACTGTGTTGACATACCTGGCTTACTATTTTTACTGCTTTACCGTTCACCTGATCTATTGGACACTTCATTGGTTACTGCATGTTCATATCTTTACCGTCTTGATTTACTATTATATACCTATTATCACTGTTCGAATTGCCACTTGCATCTATATATTTATATTGCTATCGTGTCGCTCTGACGACCTGAGTATGCATGCTCAAAGTGAGGATTAGATCTAGCCTGGACCAGGACCAGACGTACACCGCAGACATCTTGGTCAGCTGTCCAGAGATATACTCTTTGTACCTCCATCAGGTCAGATCCTTTGTATTTGTTTTGTTTCAGTACGGCATTTCTCATTACCTGTGCATTGTTTACAGATTACCACGTAAAGATAGAAGCCGAAGTGTGACTACAGCAGGATATTTCCTTGACCGTAGGAGCATGGCTGGCCTTGCCCACCCCTCGTATTCCGTATTTTGGGAAGCGGGGCGTAACATACCTGTAAGGAAGTCCCGGGATGGTTGTACCACCGAGGACCCTCCGACAGTCAAGTTAGAGAGAAAATCCGAGCAGAGTAATGGCTTAATGGAATAAAAATGGTTTACTTGGACCGTCTGATGAAGGGGTTTATATAGCGGTGGCAGCAGGCAGGGCAGGCGCGAGAATCACGCCGGCCGTTACGCTCCCGACGTCACGCCCGCGTGATGAGCGGGATCTCCCATTAATGGCGAGACAGGCTCGTTAATGGGGGATCGTGATGGCATGGAACGTGGGATGTGGCCAGCGCAAATCTCGCGCATAGCGAGATTCACGGGATGGCGGTTGCGCCTGTGAGCGGTGTCGTTGGTCGGTCGATAAGACCGAGGAAGATGACCTTGGCGGGAGAGCTCGCGGACGAGCGGGAGAGCCGAGGTATCTTGGTTCTACTCGAGCCCGGAAGCGAGCTGAGAGGGTCCAGGAGGCTCGGGCCTGTGATAGCTCGGAAACGAGCTGTGAGGCCGAGGAGGCCAATTGTGCTGGGGGCTCGAAGGTGAGCCAATGTTTGTTCGTAGGACAGGCACAGGAGTGGCCTGGTCGGCCAATGTAGGTCCTTTCTTGTGAGCTTTGGGACACGCCATCCGCCACGTGTCATGATCTGGGAGATCACCGATATTGAGCATCATCATTAGCCCCCCACTCTCATCCCGACCAGCTGACGAGTCGAGTCGAGAGTGGTCTGCCGGGTCACCCGAGGTGAGCTCCTTTCGAAGATATCGTCGGGTCGTGTTCCCGGGCAATCTGTTGTATTTTCTGGATGACGCCAGTGGATCAGGAGAGAGATTTCTGCATTAAAAAGGGTGCGCCGGATCGTGTGTATGTTTACTGAAGCGACAGTCTACGTGTCAGGCGCTGGTTGGCTGACGCGACGGGCCGCAGACCTCTGGAGTCTGGGGGGGATATGCCAATGTGCATGCGGCAGGTGGAGCGATCGTGGCCGTCGAGTGTACTGAACCGCTTCGGCGGGAGATGACTGTCGCTGTTGGATGAGAACGCTGGTGGCAATAAGTAGAGATGGGGTCCACGTGAGGGCCCATTCCTCTTCATAATCTCCTCGTCTTTGGTCTTGTTAGCTCGGCGCTCTCCTTTTTAGGTCGGATCTCCGCGTTCCCGAGGACTTCTCTTCATCAGGTTAGATGTCTTCCTTTTCTTTCTTCTGCTTCTTCTACTTCAGAGTCGGAGTCTACCTCTCCCTTTGGCAGGGCAAATGGATCGATCTAGAACTCTTGGTGCTCTCGACGCTCAGTCCTGGATGGGGGCCAGCGGCGCGGCCGTGCCTCCAGCTGACCTGAGCCCAGCACCAAATGTGCTACTGATAGCGGGGTCATCTGCCTCGTCACGAGCTCCCGATGATTGTCCCAGCAGCGGCCAAAAGCGTCCACGGGTTCCCGAGCCCCAGACGAGGGATGTAAGAGAGGGTGAAGACGGGGTTCCTCTTAAGAGGAAGAGGACGGTCTCTCGTGCGCCACTGTCGGAGAATCCTGGGGGGATTCTTGTGCAGGAGGGGGACGTTTATTTCGTTGCCCCGTCTGGGCTTTCCGTTGCTGCCAGCCTGCTTGCTGGTATGGAAGAGTCGGCCGGGTGCAAGATTCTGCGGGGGACCCTGAGGGCCCAAATGGCGGCTATAGCTCAGGAGGCGGTGCAGGTACGTACTCCCTTATGTGTCGTTTTGAGCACCCTTTCTTTAGTTCGAGTGTCTCTAAGTCTCTCTGTTGTTTTCCCGTCAGGTCCTTCAGCGCTGCACCCTTGTCACTCGCTTGGAGGCCGAGGGGGCTATCCACGCTATGAGGCCGGTGGGAGAGTCTTCTTCGGAGGCCGAGGACCTGCGACTTGAGCTGCGTCTGGAGAGGGAGAGGATGGCTGTCTTGGAAGCCCGATCGGTCGCCGCGGAACTCGCTGTCTCAAGGTGCCGGGAGTCTTATCACCGCCTAAGTGAGTCCCACCGAGTTGTTGAGGCGAAGTTGATGGAACTGGCCGATCACTTTGCATCCATGAAGAGGGCGAGAGATGCCAGTAGGCAGGATGCCGAGGAGGCGCTTCAGGCAGCAGAGGCTGCCAAGATTCGGGCTAGGAAGGCAGTGACCGATTACAAGGGGTCGGACCAGTTTTACGTCGACCTCGGCGAGGCTTCCGCCATTGCATGGAACAAAGCTTTTGATGCCGTCAAGGAGCAATTTCCAGAGTTTGCCGATGGTGAGCTCCGTGCTCGAGTCCAACTTTCGGTGGTCATGCCTCCGGCCGACGGTGATGAGGGAGGCGAGGTCTAGGCGGGGCTTGCGACTCGAACTTTTTAGCTTTTCTTCCTCTCTCTTTTTTAAGCCTCCGGGTAACTTGATAAGGCTGAGGACCCCACAATACCCTTGTATAGACTTTTGGCTTCGTGAATAAAAACTTTTTGCAGTTGTATTTGCGCGCGTATTTTCCTTTGTCGGTAAACACTTGTAGTTGCATAATACTGCCTTTGTGTTATGTCGGTTCTTCGTCTTGCGATTACGCATCGAGTTGAATCTGTTAATTTGCCCAGTGTGCAAAGACGGTATCTCTATGGCCCCGAAGTTGAGGTGGAGATCGCTCAGACGTAGACAGACCGGATGCCTCGTGGTGATGTCATGTTCCTTAGCATGGGAGGCTCGGAGAAGCATGCCAAGGACGGGGCCGAGCAAGGTAGCTGCTCTGTGTCTCTTGGTGAGGGATTTGATCCTTAGTGCGGGAGGGGCCGTAAGTGGCCTACCAAGGAAGGGCCGAGCAGGATAGCTGCCCGGTGCTCATGGTGAGGGCTTGATCCCTGGTGTGTTGGGGTAGGAAGCTACTAGCCAGGGATAACCGAGGAAGGGCGGGCTCGGTTGCCTCTTTCGAGGGCTTTTGATCTTTAGCGCGGGAGGGGCCGTAAGTGGCCTACCAAGGACGGGCCGAGCAGGGTAGCTGCCCGGTGCCTCATAGTGAGGGTTTTAATCCCTGGTGTGTTGGGGTAGGGAGCTTCCATCTAGGGATAACCGAGCAAGGGCGGGCCCGGTTGCCTCTTTCGAGGGATTTGGATCCTTAGCGCGGGAGGGGCCGTAAGTGGCCTACTAAGGATGGGCCGAGCAGGGTAGCTGCCCGATGCCTCATGGTGAGGGCTTTGATCCCTGGTGTGTTAGGGTAGGGAGCTACCAGCCAGGGAAAACCGAGCAAGGGCAGGCCCGGTTGCCTCTTTCAAGGGCTTTGGATCCTTAGCACGGGAGGGGCCGTAAGTGGCCTACTAAGGAAGGGCCGAGCAGGATTACTGCCCGGTGCCTCTTGGCGAGTGCTTTGATCTTTAAGGATGTGCCGGGCAGGGTTGTTGCCTGGTGCCTCTTGGCGAGGGCTTTGATTTCGGGTTTGTCGGGGTAAGGAGCTACCAGCCAGGGATAACCGAGCAAGGGTGGGCCCGGTTGCCTCTTGCGAGGGCTTTTTATCCATAGCGCGGGAGGGGCCGTAAGAGGCCTACTAAGGATGGCCGAGCAGGGTTGCTGCCCGGTGCCTCTTGGCGAGGGCTTTGATCCTTAAGGATGGCCGAGCAGGATTGCTGCCCGGTGCCTCTTGGCGAGGGTTTTGATCCCTGGCGTTGTAGGGTAGGGGAGGTACCAGCCAGGGATAGCCGAGCGGGGTAGCCGCTTGGCTGCCTCTTAGTGAGGGCTTCGATCCTTGGCATTGTGGGGTAGGGGAGCTACCAGCCAGGGATAGCCGAGCAGGGTAGCCGCTCGGCTGCCTCTTGGTGAGGGCTTTGATCCCTGGTTTGTTGGGGTAGGGAGCTACCAGCCAGGTATAACCGAGCAAAGGTGAGCCCGGTTGCCTCGTGCGAGGGCTTTTTATCCTTAGCGCGGGAGGGCCGTAAGAGGCTTACTAAGGATGGCCGAGCAAGGTTGCTGCCCGGTGCCTCATGACGAGGGCTTTGATCCTTAAGGATGGCCGAGCAAGGTTGCTGCCCGGTGCCTCTTGGCGAGGGCTTTAATCCCTGGCGTTGTGGGGTAGAGGAGCTACCAGCCAGGGATAGCCGAGCGGGGTAGCCGCTCGGCTGCCTCTTAATGAGGGCTTCGATCCCTGGCGTTGTGAGGTAGGGGAGATACCAGCCAGGCTTCGATCCTTTGCGTTGTGGGGTAGGGGAGCTACCAGTCAGGGATAACCGAGTAGGGTAGCCGCTCGGCTGCCTTTTGGTGAGGGTTTTGATCCCTGGCGTTGTGGGGTAGAGAGCTACCAGCTAGGGATAGCCGAGCAGGGTAGCTGCTCGGTTGCCTCTCCATGAAGGCTTAGATCCTTAGCGCTGGAGGGCCATGGGAGGCCTGCTAAGAATTGACCGAGCAGTGAAGCTGCTCAGTTGCCTATTGGTGAGGACTTTGATCCCTGGCGTTGTGGGGTAGGGAGCTACCAGCCAGGGATAGCCGAGCAGGGTAGTCGCTCGGCTGTCTCTTGGTGAGGGCTTAGATCCTTAGCGCTGGAGGGGTCATAGGAGGCCTACTAAGGATTGACCGAGCAGTGAAGCTGCTCAGTTGCCTCTTAGCGAGGGCTTTGATCCCTAACGTTGTGGGGTATGGAGCTACCAGCCAAGGATAGCCGAGCAGGGTAGCTGCTCGGCTGCCTCTTGGCAAGGGCTCTGATCCCTGGCGTTGTGGGGTAGGGGTGCTACCAGCCAGGGATAGCCGCGCAGGGTAGCCACTCGGCTGCCTCTTGGTGAGGGCTTTGATCCCTGGCGTTGTGGGGTAGGGTGCTACCAGCCAGAGATAGCCGAGCAGGAGCAGGGTAGCTGCTCGGCTGCCTCTCTGTGAGGGCTTAGATCTTTAGCGCTGGAGGGGCCATGGGAGGCCTGCTAAAGATTGACCGAGCAGTGAAGCTGCTCAGTTGCCTCTTGGCGAGGGCTTTGATCTCTGGAGTTGTGGGGTAGGGAGCTACCAGCCAAGGATAGCCGAGCAGGGCAGCCGCTCGGCTGCCTCTTGGTGAGGGCTTAGATCTTTAGCGCTGGAGGGGCCATGGGAGGCCTGCTAAGGATTGACCGAGCAGTGAAGCTGCTTAGTTGCCTCTTGGCGAGGGCTTTGATCACAAAGACAGAACTCCTCTTTTTGCAATGTTCTAACGTTCCCTTCTTGTTATTTGAATGGAAAGGACTTTTTAGAAAAATTTACATTGTCATTGTGAAAGGAGAGGTGCACACTCGCAGGTATTGATTTCACTGGTACAGCTTGAGCTTCTCGGCGTTGTAAGGCCGCGGAAACTTGCGCCCGTCCGCATCCTGTAAGTGGTAGGCTCTGCCTGGAAGTACCTCGAAGACGAGGAAAGGACCGTCCCATCTTGGGGAGAACTTGTGCAGCTTGCCTTGATCTACGAACTCATTTCGCCGTAGGACTAGATCTCCGGTCCTGAAGGAGAGATGCTTGACCCGCGCGTTGTAGTATCGGGCAGTTTGCTGCTGATAGGCGGCAGCCCTGATCTGAGCCAGGTCTCGTTTCTCCAACAAGATGTCCAGGTTGATCCGTAGTGCCGCGGTGTTTGATTCATCTTCAAAGTGTTTGACCCGATGACTGGGTAGCCCGATCTTCGCTGGGACCATTGCCTCGGTCCCGTAGCAGAGGCTGAAAGGGGTTTCTCCGGTGGGGGTCTTCTTTGACGTGCGCAGGGCCCATAGGACCTGGGGCAATTCCTCGACCCAACTGCCTTGGCGTCCTTCTATGCGGGTTTGGAGGCCTCGGAGGACGTCCTGGTTGGCGACTTCAGCCTGCCCGTTGCATTGGGGATGTGCGACCGCGGCGAACTTCATGAGGATATGGTACTCATTGCAGAACTCCTTCACTTTCTCGTTTTCGAAGTTCGTCACGTGGTCGGTGATGATACACCTCGGGATGCCGAACCAGAGTATTAGGTTGTTCTGCAGGAATTTGATGGTCATAGCGGCGTCCGGTTTCCTAATGGGGACGACCTCGATCCACTTTGTGAAGTAATCTACTGCGACGAGGACATATTTATGCTCGCCCGCACCGGTAGGGAACTGGCCTATCATGTCCAATCCCCACTGGGCGAACGGCCACGGGGAGGTTAGGGCGGTCAGCTCGGTAGCCGGAAGGCGGGGTATGCTTCCGTGGAGTTGGCAGCTTTTGCATCTCCTGACGATCTTCTAGGCGTCTTGGTGGATAGTTGGCTAGTAGTACCCCTAGTGCAAGGCCTTCTGGATCAAGGCGTGGGTCCCTTCGTGTGCGCCGCCGACCCCTTCATGGATTTCACGGAGGACGTAGTCGGATTCATGGGGGTCGACGCACCGGAGCAGGGGCTGAGTGAAGGACTTCTTATAAAGGTTCCCATTGCTCCAGACGAAGTGACATGCTTTGACTTGGAGACGGCGGGCTGCTCCCCGATCTTCTGGGAGCGTACTATCTCTTAGGAATTCCACGAGGGGCGTCCTCCAGTCTGGGTCACCTTCCTGCGCCGTATATACATGAAGTATTGTCGCCCCGTCTTCCATGCTGGGCTGCGGCAAGGTCTCGAAGAGGATAGATCGCTTGTTGTTGGCCGAGTAGGATGAAGCCAGCTTGCTTAGGGCGTCAGCTTAGGCGTTGAGCTGCTTGGGTATCTGCTCTACCTGGACTTCATCGAAGTTCTTCCGAAGTTTTCTTACCTCGGCTAGATACTTTACCATTAGAGGTTCCCGAGCCTCGAAGTGGCCGGTCACTTGGCCAACGACTAGGGCTGAGTCACTGCAGATTCGAATTGTTTTCAGCCCCAACCCGGAGGCCATGCGCAGTCCATCCAGCAGGGCCTCATACTCTGCCGCGTTGTTTGAAGCCTTGAATCCGAGCTTTAGAGAATACTCCATTTCTGCCTTGTTCGGACCCCGAATGATGAGGCCTGTGCCACAGCCTTCCTCGGTTGAGGACCCGTCGACGTAGATGACCCACTCAGGGACCGAGTCGGGTCTCCCCAAGATCGGGTGTTGGTCCGCGAGGGTCGGCGTGGGCTCTGGTTCTTTGCTGGGGATAGTGCACTCGACGATAAAATTGACCGGGGCTTATGCTTTGATGGCCTGCCTCGGGCGGTACTTTATGTCAAACTGGGATAGCTCCCACCTCCACTTCTCTAAGCGACCTGAGGATTCGGGCGAGGTAAGGATAACCCTGGGGGGCGTTCAGTGAGAACGAGGATAGTGTGCGCTTGGAAGTGGTGCCGTAGCTTCCTTAAGGCTACAATGAGTGCCAAAACAATCTTCTTTATGGCTGGGTAACTCGTTTCTGCGTCTTTGAAGACATGGCTCACGTAGTACACCGGCTTCTGCGCTCCGTCGACCTCTCGAACGAGTACCGAGCCTGCTGCTTGGTCGGATACCGCCAGATACAGTGATAGCTCGTCTCCTTCAACTAGTCGGGTGAGCAGCGGTGGCGTCGCAAGATGCCTTTTTAATTGGTCAAAGGCGGTCTGGCACTCTTCTGACCACTCGAATCTCGGGATTTTCCTTAGAGCTTTGAAGAAGGGGAGGCACTTTTCTCCAGATCTCGACATGAAACGGCTCAGAGAGGCTACCCGCCCTGTCAGTCGCATGATCTCAACGTTGGTCTTGGGCACGGTCATGTTGAGGATAGCGTCGATTTTTCCGAGTTAGCCTCGATCCCACAGTGAGTGACCATGAAACCGAGGAACTTTCCCCCGGTGACCCCGAATGCGCACTTGGCGGGGTTCAACTTCATCTTGAACTTGCGGAGTACCTCGAAGGCCTCGCCCAGGTCCTTGGCGTGGTCGGCCGACGAGACTGATTTGACGAGCATATCGTCGATGTAAACTTCCATGTTCCTGCCAATCTGTGGTTTGAACATGCGGTTGACCAACGTTGGTACGTAGCCCCGGCGTTCTTGAGGCCGAAGGGCATCACCTTATAGCAGTATATCCCCCGATCCGTTGTGAATGCGGTGAGGTTTTCGTCTGCCGGATTCATACGGATCTGATTGTAGCCGGAGAAGGCATCTCGTGGCCTGCCGAGCTGTCGACGAGCTGATCTATCCGAGGTAGGGGATAGTTATCTTTGGGGCAGGCCTTGTTGAGGTCGGTGAAGTCGACGCACATGCGCCACTTCCCGCTTGACTTCTTCACCAGGACTACGTTTGCTAGCCACTTCGAATAGGGCACATTCCGAATGAAGTTGGCGGCGAGGAGCCGATCTACTTCGTCCTCGATAGCCCTCTGTAGGATTACTTGACGTACCCCCCGCCGCCATGACCATGGTTTTTGACGAGCCTCGGTTCTTTTCGGTGAGGTTCCACACGCCCCCCAGTAGGGTTGTTTTTGAGCTGCCGGGGAGAGTCTCGCGTGCGCAACCCCGTCGAGGGAGGGGGTGCAGGTCATGCATGCGAACAGGCGAGCTGACCGCCACCGCCTCGGGAGGGACAGGGGTGCGACGAGACTCGGGGCGAAACTCTCTGGCGTAAGACCTCAAGGCAAAACGAAGTGGTGCCCACCGGGTTATTGAACACATCGGCCCGGGGGGCCTGCGGCTGTTGGAAAAGGTGAGGCGACGATCGGCCGTGCCTGCACGAGCGGAGCCTTCTCTCCCTCGGCAGGGGTCCTGGTCCTGAGGCAGGGGACCGGCGACCTGGGGATCTTTCCTTGCCGTCTGGACGCAGATGAGAGCCTCTACGACAGACGCGAGCGTTGATGGAATTCGGCGGAGGGGTTCTTCCATGCCTCCGTTGAGGGGGAGGCGACGGCTGGTGCTGGGATCGTCGTGATGATCGCTCGCCATTAGATTAAGATTGGAAGATGAACTTTTGTTTTTGTGGAATCAAGTTTCCCACAGACGGCGCCAGCTGACGCGGGGCGGATCCGCGCGTTAAGATGTTACCTTCCGTTGGTCTGCTGATGGCGGCGATGGATGGCTGAGATTTGATCTGGTGGCTGGCTCCTGAAGCATGTGGATCTCAATGGGTTTGAGGTTATTTGCGCCGAGCTACCTGCAAGGAAGTCCTGGGGTGGTTATACCATCGAGGACCCTCCGACGGTCAAGTTAGAGAGGAAATCCGAGCAGAGTAACGGCTTAGTGGAGTAAAATGGCTTACTTGGACCGTCTAAAGAAGGGGTTTATATAGCTGTGGCAGCAGGCAGGGCAGGCGCGAGAATCACGCCGGCCGTTACGCTCCCGACGTCACGCCCGCGAGATGAGCGGGATCTCCCATTAATGGTGAGACAGGCTCGTTAATGGGGGATCGTGATGGCGTGGAACGTGGGATGTGGCCGGCGCAAATCTCGCGCATGGCGAGATTCGTGGGATGGCGGTTGCGCCTATGAGCGGTGCCGTTGGTCGGTCGGTGAGACTGAGTAAGATGACCTTGGCGGGAGAGCTCACGGACGAGCGGGAGAGCCGAGATATCTTGGTTCTGCTCGAGCCCGGAGGCGAGCTGAGAGGGTCGAGGAGGCTCGGGCCTGTGATGGCTCGGAGACGAGTTGTGAGGCCGAGGAGGCCAATTGTGCTGGGGGCTCGGAGGTGAGCCAGCATTTGTTCGTGGGACGGGCACAGGAGTGGCCTGGTCGGCCACTGTAGGTCCTTTCTTGTGAGCTTTGGGACACGCCATCTGCCACGTGTCATGATCTGGGAGATCACCGATATCGAGCATCATCAGCTTGAGAGCCGGAGGGAAACTCTTACTCTATCCTAAAACGAGTCTCTGGCCAGCCCCATCTCACCACAGTTAGTTTTTGGACGTTTAAATATAACGGAGGGGATATCTGAATTAACGGCTTAACTGGAAGGGGGATATTTAGAATATCGAATTTAAAATGGAGATTTTTAAAAATAAATTTTTTAAAAGGGATTTATAAAAAAAACCTTAAATTAATTATCTAAAGGTTCCTATGCACCTAAATTCGAACTTAGTTTCTAAATTCATGATTTAAGTGAGAACATATTGTTTAACAACAACACAGGTTTATGAAACAGTTTCGAAAAGCTTGCACTCTACTGAAACGGGTTTGAAATAATTTACTGTGGTTTTCGAATAATAGAGCCTGTTAATTTTTCGAAGCTTGGCTTGTATGTTCCATGAGATCATAGTTTCTATAGAACTTCTTTACAGAACAAAGCATCCATGCTTGTTGACAAACAATACCCTTTTGCTCCTATTTGACAAAAAATAATAATCACGGCCTTATCCTTAACACACAGCACATGTAACACACACAAATTTGTCGCGATTAATAAGAAAATTAAATCCTGGCTTCTATAGGAATTTAAATATGTTTTTATAATTGTAAATTTCAGATTAGTGAATGGGCACAAAAGATGTTGAGAATTTTGAGTAAAAGATGCTCTACAAATAAGCCAAAAAGAATAAGAATGAAAAGATCAATGTGCAAACCCAAAAAAGCAATTTAGATAGAATTGGAAAAGAGGGCCAAAGTCGGCACTAGAATACAATGCAAAAGGAATAAGATGGGCAAAGCCAAGGACAAAATTATTCGCAAGGCAGGCAAATTTGAAAGAAACTACACAAGACGGAAAATTATTTGGCTTTGAACTGAACCATTTATAATTGATCTGAATTCGACTTTATTGTTATATGAATTGTCTTTTTCAATCCAAATGTTACACGATCGATTAAAACCGAGTAACCGGAATTGACACCATTAACTACGTTTTTTTCAGTTTGAACCTAAATAAGAATAACATAACTAACTTATAAAACTAAATTCAAGAATGAGAAAAGTTGAGTATCAGTTAAGATAGTTTAATATGAAGAAAACATTGCTACACAAACCATTTCTTGCGCAAAATGCTATGCAACACACAACACCATGGGTCCCACACCTAAGCGCATAGGTCCCACGTCCAATATTAAGTGTGTTGCGTAGTTTGGTGCTTAGGGGCTTGATGAGCTACCCTAAGGTGTTTAAAATGTTGGTTACTTTATGAGTATATAGATTTTATTCTTAATCGTTTTAATATGAGAAGAAAATTTACTTGATTGTTGATTTCAGCGGGTCCAATTTGCAGATCAAATTCTTGTTTGTCGGGGTTTTTCCGCTAGACATGCAAGGAAGACGAGCAAAGAATACGCAACATCAATATTTAACGTGGTTCGACCAACGGTCTATATCCACGGGGCAAATATGAGAATCTTTTCATTAATTAATGATCAAGAATACCGATACATTTTATATTCTCTCATCTTTTTTCACATCTTAACGCTCATACAAACACAAAAACTATTCTTGGTAAATCTCTCCACCTTCACCTGTGGATTACTACTCTTCGTCTCTGCCTTCATCTCTTCATACAAACACAAAGACCACTCTTCTGATACTCCACCTTCACCTATGGATGACTACCCTTTGCCTTGGCCTTGGCCTTCGTCTTCGTCTTCATCATACTTCTTCTTCTTCTTCATATTTGGCCACTTTTCTCTTATAAGACCCTTCTCTATTTATAACACAAAATAATAGAATTTCTATGCCAATTAGGATCTCATCAAATCTTCAAACAAATCTTTCCAACATATTCTCTTAATTAATTTTCAATTTACCAAACTTCACAAATTTTCCAAACTACGTCAGAACTTGTCGACAGACGTCTGAAGCACAAGTGCTCAGACGTCTGACCACGCTCTGGATTTCTGAAAATTTCTTCTTCAGATGCCTGAAGCACTATGGCCCAGACGTTTAACCACTCTCTGCTTTTGAATACAAGTCACTTTCATAACAATCTCCATCTTGATTTGTATTCAACAAGCCATCTTCTATCTTCTCTCTTCAACACCTTACGGCCGTTTTTTCTTCTTCAAAACTCCACCTTGATCCGAACTTTCTCCATACCATCTTTTGTTTACCGCCGCTAAACTTAATCTTCTCCCTTGGATCTTTAAACCAACACCTTCGAAATTACAATTAAGAAGATGGGGAGCGGACACAAACGTCACCACCCACCGTAAACTTAGATAGTAGAATCAAAGATCCTTTGGTTTCCTATGCTCTGATATCAATTGTTGGGGTTTTTCCGCTAGACATGTAAGGAAGATGAGCAAGAATAAGAACACGCAATACAATATTTAACGTGGTTCGACCAACGTGCTACATCCACGGGGCAAACATGAGAATCTCTTCATTAATGATCAAGAATACTGGTACATTTTATATTCTCTCTCATTTCTTTTCATATCTTAATACTCATACAAACACAAAAACTGCTCTTGGTAAATCTCTCTAATTTCACCTGTGGATGACTACCCTTCGTCTCTACGTTCGTTTCTTCATACAAACACAAAGACTACTTTTCTGATGCTCCACCTTCACATGTGGATGACTACTTCTCGCCTTTGCCTTTGTCTTCTTCATATTTCTTCCTATTTTTCATGTTTGGACACTTTTCTCTGATAAAACCCTTCTCTATTTATAGTACAAAATAATATAATTCTTACTCCGATTAGGATCTCATCAAATCTTCAAAACAAATATTTCCAACAGATTCTCTTAATTAATCTTCAATTTACCAAACTTCACAAACTTTCCAAATTACACCAGAACTCGTCGACAGACGTCTGAAGCACAAGTGCTCAGACATTTGACCATGCTTTGGATTTGTGAAAACTTCTTCTTCAGACGTCTGAAACACTATGGCTCAGACGTCTGACCACTCTCTGCTGTTGAATACAAGTCACTTCCATAACATTGTTCTTAACCCAACATGTTTAATCGAGTTACGCATTTCTCTTCGGGGGAGGGGATTGGCTCCAATCTTTATAGTCATCTCTCGACGCTATGGGGTTAGGCTTTCGGTGCTAGGGGGTGGTGTTCTCTCCCTCCCTTAGGAGAGGATGGCTTGACCCTAGGTTTTAGATCCTGAAGTTGATCTCATTGCTGAAGAGGTTTTCAAGACCAATTCTTGAGCTTAAACAAGAATCCAAGGCCGAATCTTGATATTGATCTCGTCTTTGAAGAGGGTTTGAAGACTGAATCTTGTTTTCACCATGCACTGCTGAATTCTTCTTAATGATAACATCTTGTTGAGTCAATACGAATAAGGCGGTGCTCCAGCGAACTCCAATAATCTTAGAAAAAAAAGATACCGCCAGAGGTTTCCTTAGGTGTATCTTCTCTGATGCTCAAGTTAGTATATTGAAGAAGGAAAATTATAAGATTTTAGGATAGAGAGAATGGTTCATTCAATCAAGATATTCTAGTATTATATATTAGATTGGCCCGGGTATATTAGTAAAATATCGGTCATAGGGTCTTTACCCATTTTCTCTCGACATGTGTTCCATTCATATTTATACACATCATACGGGTTTGCACTAAACATTGCAACTTTTGGTATGTCTATATAGACAATAGGTTAGCTGGAGCTAGCAGAACTTTGGCAAGGCCTTCAACAATAGGGCCAACATATGCTCCTATTAGGATTACGACACAAAGATTTGTTGGTAGATGTTGCACACCCTCACAACACTTGTGAGGTGGCGGAAGTGGCAAACAATAATTTTCTTGCATGCAACAACTACCTTAACCCTAAACTTTAGCTAAACCACAACTAGATAACCCTAACTATAGATCTAATCTACTGCTATAGGGGTTATACCTCAAGGATACGGTCCTTCGGGTCTTTTCTCTGCTGCGACTCCTTGTCTCCTACGATGGTTGAAAGGAACTAGGTCTCCGATCGCTTCTAGATCCAAGATGATCCACCCGAGAGTTATGGAACAAGCTACAAACTCTTCACAAGAGCTAACTAAGAGATCAAGAGTGCTAGAGGTGATCACTTAGATGATATAGAGATCAAGTATTGGATTAATATGTCTCTTGACCTATGAATCACAACTCATGTGAGAGTTTATGTAACATTTCAAAAATATAAAATATTATTTTTGGAATTTAATATTAAAATAATATATTTCGCGAAAACTATTCAAATTGCGAATTTGGGGTTTTCGTAAAATGGTATAAATATATACCAATATTTGTGAAATAATTGGAGATTAAAATGATTTATTCATTTAAAAATATGTTTATCGGATTTGGGCATTTTTATAATTAATTATATGCAAGTTTAAATTAAACTCGATTAGTGCACTACTAATCACAATTATACCAAATCCGTATTTTTAATTAGTCATGGCTAGTGCATCATATTATGTTGCATTGTTGTTGCATGTTGTGTTATTTTATTTGTTTCATGTGGTATTTAGTTTTTGTGAGAAAGAGAGAGGAAACAAATAGATGCCATGGTTGATAAAAGAAAAAGAAAAGAAAAAGAAAAGAAAAGTCAATGGCATGGCATGTGATGAGAGAGAGAGAGATGAGAGTATGGTATGCTACCTTTAACATCAATTATTTCCTTCACTCTCATTTGCTTTCTTCAACTCCGCCTTCTTCTTCCTCACCTCCCTCCTCCACCTCCTCTACCCCATGAAAGAATCTTTAATCCTTCACCAAAATTCTATACTCCCTTCATTAAAAATAATCCCCACTTCATCCTACACACTATGGACCTTTCAAGCTTGGATTTTGAAAACTTTGAGCAACTCAAGAAAATTCTTGAGTTGCCAAATGAGGTAAAACCCATATTTTTTAGTTAAGTTATTATGTTTAGTGTATTCTTGTTTAGTTTAGAATTTGATTAAGTATGGATTTGTGGTCTTAGAAATTCCAAGTTAAGGTTTAGTGGGAAACTTGACTTGTAATTGGTAAATTGAAGTGTTGTGAGAGTTTGTAAGACCTTAATGATGATTTTACTGGCCAAGAACAGAGGTTTGGACCCGATACACGAACTTAGGATTTACCCCGTGTCGGTTTTGTGAAGTTATGTTGGCCTACAGGGAATTTAGTGCTATCTGGGATGTTTCTGAGATAAACAAACAAGTCTCTTAACCTAGATAAACTACTAGAAACCCACCACTAAAATACGAACCCAAAAATCCTCCTTCTGGCCGGCGAGATCGGATTTTATGAGGTTGTCGCCGGATTTCTGTTGGGCTATGGTGTTGAGTTTTTGGCTGTAGCTCACTTACCCTGTAACATATCCCCTGTACTTGCTTGTTTAGTCCCAATTAACCTGAGATGAAATCTGGAAGTGATTTCCTATGTTGCTGAATTTGGTATTTGTGATTTATGAACTTGGGTTTTGGTATTTGATATTGTATTGGATCGTTGGATGTTTTTACGCCAACGACGAGGGTTGTTTGGTTGTTTTTGCATGCGTAGGCTATATGTTCTAATCTATGAGCGCACCGTGTGCCGTATCGGTTTTCGAACATTGATTTTAATGGTATTGCGACTGTGTATTTATTGTAGGTACTTTCGCGTGGATTCCGAGACGACGAAGCACATCGACTACGGCTGAACAAGGAGTTCCGCAGGTGAGTAGATTTATATCTATGGGGGAAGTCGGGTGGATGGAGTATAGCACTCCCGCAAATTATAAATGGAAACCAATATATATAGAATATGGTTGGGGAAAACCATGTGAGAAACTTATGGATATGGTTAAAAGAGTTAGTAGGCGATAAGATAAGATAATACGAGCGGATATGGTTGATATAAGATATGAAACGAGATGTATAAGGATATGACATGAGATCGATGAATATGATAAGATTGAGATAAATGTGTTATGAGATCGGTAAAATAAGATAACTATATATAAGATCACTTGATGTGAGATATTGATGTGATGAAAAGAGAATGTGATAAAATAAGATGACTTAGCATGTTATGTCGATATACGGATGCGAGGTGATATGAGAGTATAGATACTGTTGCCAAGACATGATATGAGATTGATACGGATGCGACGTGAGATATTTATATATTTATAAGAATAATGAGTGTCATGCCGTACGAGACGTTGGGTCCGTATCCTCATTGTCATATAGGTTGATAGAATCCCTAATTGTTTGATGCTTCCGTACGATGGATTACCGTACGTGATGAGTTTTACCTGGTGATTGATCCATACCCTTGACTCGAGAATGCCGTACGATGGATTATACCGTACGTGATGTTATGAGGCTGGATTGCCGATTGATTGATTCATCGACTCGGATATGTTATAGATATGTATACCTTATAGCATTGCGCTTACGATTTACTTTCTGCTACGTTCATGATATTCTCATTGCATTATATATACCTGTGCTAGTTGTTGGGATTCCTCAGCACCCTACTGGGTTTTCTATGCAACTTCCATGACAATTTCAAAAATACAAGAGTGCTAAGGGACCCTAGACTAGGATCTTGCTAGAGTAACTAGACAATATGAACATGTAATCAAACATTACAACAAGTGAACAAGGATTACAACCTTTGTAGATCGGTCCTTCACTTCAAAAGCTCCGTGTAGTAGTCTCTTCGCTGCGAGTAGTGATCTTCCGAACTCTAGTTTGGGTTCCCTTGGAGAAATGAACAATCTTGCTCGAAGTCTTCGAGGCCGAAGATGATCTACGTCGAGAAGACTCAAACCCAACCTACCTCTTCACTAAGTGATGAACTTTGTGAAGAAAACACCCTAAACTAAATGGCTAATAGTAGAGGATGATGAAGTAGGAATTTTGCTCACTTTAGATTTATTTTTCTCACAATATTTCTTCACTTCCTCATAACCTAGAGAGCTTAAGGGAGATGAAGAAGAAGATGAAGAATCAACAAGAGAATGAGAGTGAGATTAGAAATACAACCATGGTGAGTATTTGTCATACACTAACCCTTGTAGAGACTAAACCATGGGTTAAGAGAATGGTTGGGTTAATAAATATCTAGGATAATACAAAATTAGTGGACCAAGTCAAGGAAACTACAAGCTTCTCCAAGATTCTAAACCCTTGAGATTTTCCACCTAATTTTACATTTATCCTTAATAATTAATTACCCTCATTATCTTAAATATGGTATAAGTATTATACACCCATGTCACATATATAACCTAGCATGATACATTAACATATATCACATATATATCATGTATGCATAAGTGAGAAACAAATAAATGGTCAAGTGAGCTAATATTAATTAATGAAAATTTATATATCAAATATATAATTATACATTAAATTATTAAATCAATACTTGATTTAATAATCCGGCTATATCATATATAACCGACTAATATCAATAATATCAACTTACCGAATCAACACTTGATTCGATAACCCGGCTATATCACATATAACCGACCGATAACTCAAATCGTGAGAATAGAATACGGTATCACATACTCGTATTAATCTCGATCCCGCACATATCACATATGTGCTCCTATTCCGTTTCGCTTGAGCCAGGAAACCTCTGTATAGAACTCTAAAGACTCGTCAATACGCCGGTAGTAGGTGATGATCATATCAAACACCCACAAGCCGCAAGAGGCCTGCTAAACATAACGCCCACCCGGGTATTGAACGATCAGAAGATCAACAAGAAAGCATGCTCATACTCTGCGAATCCAATCAGTAACACTACCGTACAGTCCGGTCTCTTCGTCTGATATGTCGTATATCTCGTCTAGGGGTGGTAAACATCAGACCCCAATAGCTTGATAAGTCATGCTGATGTAAGGTCCATAACGGGTCGAGAAACTACTGATAACACTTACCAGTAAATCTCATTTACCCTGGCCAGGAATTTCCAGTTATAGCTAGTCGGGCATAGCGCAACATCAACCCCCAATACCGGGAGAGACGAAATCCCCTCCTATCGCTCATTGCCTCCATGTGACTCGGGACTGTACCCAAAAACCACCTGTTTGCACGACTCAGTAGAGCCGTGGTAGGGTGGAAATCAAAGCACAGTGGGATACACACAAGACTCTATGACGATCTCGGGTCGACAGACTAACCTGTACAAGTGTCACCAGAGAACTGCTATCTGACGTGAGGTATAATACCATCTAGGAGTTCTTGGCGAGTCCGTTCAGTGTACCCAGTCATCGCTGAGCACCCGTATACGATCTCTGATGTCAAACACCAATGGATATGAGATCATCCATCGCCCATCATGTGGGTCGAGAAGCGTATACGCTAGTCTACTCTAGAATATCGATACCCCGTCTCGATACTCCCATGACTATGAACAATTGAAGGATAAACTCATGGACTGCCCAGGCCCCACTAGTATGATCTGCATCATAATCCTGGTAGTCTAGTACACATCTTAAGGGCTTTATCAACATGTAACAGAGAGACAGTAAGTGTACATGTTAAGATAAAGAGCAACCAGATAGCGTACTATCGTGTTGAGCAAGAAAGTCCTCCCTATATATGTCCAAGCATCCACTATAATATACATCTCATGTACAATAATGACCTCTAGGGTATACATACAACTAACAATCTCCCACTTGCACTAGGTCCATTTGTTGTAGTATCTCATACCCAACGTCCTATAAAAGTTTCTCGCAGGAAAGGCTTTTGTGAGTGGATCCGCCGTGTTATCCTTCACGTCAACTCTCCTGACCTGGATCCCCTGGAGATCAACCATCTCTATGATCAGGTGATGCTGCGTTAGAATATGTCTGGATCACTGATGGGACCGAGGTTCCTAGGCCGAAGCCACACCTCCATTGTCACACAATGGTAGGAACCTAGTTCATCTTATAAACAAATATACACCCAGACTGCCTCTTTGGTAGTATCTTTGATAGCGATGTATCCATCCTTTATCGTCTAGTTTGCCTCGGTATCTAGCTTGGAACTCTTCCAACATACCGCCCCTTTATGGGGTAAAGACAAAGCCTGTGACTGTCTGACAGTCGACCTTATCACTCTGGAAGCTTGAGTCGGTAAAGGACTCCCACTGGAGTTCACCATTACCAAACTCCAAAAATATTTCTTTAGTGCTTCAAAAGTACTTAAGAAGGTTCTCCAAAGCTATCCAGTGATTCTCCCCAGGATCATTTGATACCATCTCACTACACCTAATGAGAATCCTAACATCCACTAAGATCTATCTCATAGATCCAAAAACTAGGATTTAGGAGGTATCATCTAGATCCTATATGGAGAATCAATGTGATAAGTGGAGATTGACCGAATGTAGCATAGAAAACTCCTTTCTTATCAAGAGCAGGTTATCCATGTACAATACGAGGAAGACTACCTTACTCTCTACTACCTTTTTGTATATACAAGGTTCATCTTGTTGGATATAGTGCCCTCAAAGTCAATTATTGGATCGCAGGCACGTGATTGCAATGATTGAGGAGGACCTATACCGGTAGGATAGTCTTTCTCGAGGTGATGTATGCTATCTGGTTTCTCTTTATCATCTTTAGGCGACATTACAGATCACTATTGCACGTTGATAGAGCCCTTAGGATTCTTGCTTGACTACCAGCAGTATGATGGCGATCATATACGTGAGAGTTGGGTAGTCTATAAGCACATCCTTAAAAGTGGTCCCTAGTCGAGGGAGTTTCGAGACAGGGCATCGATACTCCAGAGTAGACTAGTGTATACAGTCGAGACCCCGACGAGGAGTGGTGGCTGGTCTCACAAACCATTGGTGTCAGTTGGTTCACCTAAGATGTATACAGGTGCTCATTGGGTTATGAGTACACCGGACAGGACTCGCCGGGAACCAGCTAGTTGGTATTATACCTAGCGTTAGATAGCAGTTCCCAGTTGACATGTGTACATGTTAGTTCATCGACCTGAGATCGTCATTTGTCCCGTGTGAGTTCCCACTATGCTGTGATTACTACCCTACCATGGCTCAAAGGAGTCGTGCAAACAGGTTTTAGTTGGGTACAGTCCCGAGCCACATGAAGGCAGTGAGCGGATCGGCAGGGGTTTCGTCTCTCCCGGTATTGGGGGTGAGATCGCGCTGTGTCTAGGAGAGCCATTACACAAAGTCCTTGGCCAAGGCAGGAGATTTACTGGTAGGTATTCCAGTAGTATCTCAGGATATTCTGGGCTACACACCGACATGACTTATACCGCTTTTGGGGGTCTGACGTTACCAGCCCCCTAGGCCCGATATGCGATGCTCATAGACGAACGGACCGGATTGTACGGATATTGTCACTGATAGGATCAGTAGGGTTCCAGGATGAGTTTGCTCATTGGCTTCTCTTTTGGTCAATACATAGGCAGCCGTTATGCACAGCTAGTGCCACTGACGTGCTCGTGGTTAAACCCACTGCCAAGGTATTGACGAGTCTTCAGAGTCCCCCACAGATAGTTTCCCAAGTTCGGGAGAAACGTTGTAGAGGCCGTATGGTTTTATGGCAGGGTTCGAACATACATGTGCACTTATGCACGTGTCATGTTTTGGACAGATAATACTAGTGGGCTTTGGTTTAAGCCGGATCCTAGTATTATATTGAGTCGGAATATTTTAGTCTCATTGTATTCGTATTCGGTCGGAATACGGATGCAAGTATGTATATACAGGTGAGGGGTATTTTTGTAATTCATTGCAAGATTACTTTAGAAGATGCATTTCTTTTTGGTTAAACATTTTGGTTTAAATGTTTATTGGATTTGGAAAGTGTGACTCATTTGGTGAGTCATTATTCTAGCATGTTCACTAATGACTCATGGTAATGAGTCATATAGTGAGTCATGATAGACTTAATGACTTTTGTTTTGGGTGTGATATTTTAGGATTTTGTGGGAGATATTTTGGTAAGATCTTTTCTTTGTTTTTCAACACAAAACCTCATTATATCACCACACTAAAGAGAGAGGGCAGCCATGATTTTTTTGGGCTTGGTTTTTGCTCTCTTGATATTTTCATGAGCTCACACTCTTCATCTCTTTGCATCTTCTTCAACCTCCACCCTAACCCTCTCATGTGATGAGAATCCTATGGTGTATTGAGACAAAGTATTCACACTCATTCTCTACTTCATCTTGGACATGTCGGTTGGCAAACTTCATGTCCGAGTTGCTTCGGTTTGAAGCGGGAGCCCGTATAAAGATTCGTTGACGTGATGCCACTTCGACGAGGAGATCGAGCGAGATCGGAGATGTCGCGAGGAGCGTGGGATGATGGCTAAAGACCGAAGGAAACGGATCGATCGGTATAGCCATTCTTACCTCTTTGTAGTTTGCTAGTTTAGTGTTAATGGCGCGATCTGGGTGAAAGTCTGCGTTAGCGCCAGTTATAAAAGTTTTTGTTCCGCGTTTGGCCTCGGATTGACGCCCGGGGCGCTACCGTAGACTTACATGGTATCAGAGCCACGCCATTAACCTTTTCTAGCTTGTTCTAACATGTTTAAAATATCGATCGAACGAAATTTCCAAAACCGCAAATCCAAAATTAAAGTTTCTGTCGAATTTTTTTTGTTGTCTAAAATTTTTTTTGGGTATGTCAGAAAATCGAGCAGGCTTTTTTAAGACTCTGGAAGAAATTTGGTCGACTGAACCCACAAGACTGCCGCGGAACCGCCGCATGTGTTGGCCGCGGTTCCGCCGCCGTTTTGGAGCAACAGTGTACCATTTTTCTTCTGGGTGTCTTTCATGTGGAATTGTGGTTTTTGGAATATTTTGTTTGGGCCCAGATTTTGTTAGAGTACTGGATTTGTACTTGGGGCCCACTTCGGGAAGTTTTGTCGATCGAGATTTTAAATACGTTAGTTTACAGTGCTTACATTATATCTGCGACTGTGAATGTCATTCAAGTGGTAAATCTTGTCTAATTACTATAGTCTTTTTAGACGGGTTTGCGAACATGATATTCACGTTGATGTTCTGTGTTGTGCTGTGATATTACGGATTTGTCATGGTGGATAGCTGTGTGCAATGGTAGTGCAGTTTGGATTCATTTGTACATTTGATATCGTGGGGCGAGCGTCCGATATGTGGACTGCCGTCACCGCGTGTTTGTATATTATTCTTTTGGGGCACGACCGGATTGAGGTCGATGTACCCGTTGTATATATTTTCATTTCTGTACTAGGATTACCCCGCGACGGAGTGCACGGATAGCCGGGTTCTGGAGGGAAACGGGTCCGCATCTCAAGGCTTTGAGAGGGAGGGGGCCTCACTCTAGGATTGGCAGGCTATTCGCCACACTCGTAGGGGGTATAGGTTGACCCAAGGTGGGGTGCTCAAGTTACCGGATTCCGTGAAGTGTCGGGTGGTCCATTCACTTTGCTGAAGGGGGCTACCTCGTTTCAGGTTTTGGCGGGTAACTTGCCGCACTCGTAGGGGTCTAGGTCTCATTGCACAGGCTATCCACACGACCAGGGGAACGTCGGATTTTGCTTGCGGCTCAAAAGAAACCCGGGGCTCCCAGATATCTGTATTGTTCTGTGATGTTTATTACTTTTCTGTAATGTTGCATTTATCACGCCTGGAGCGATTATTGTATATTGATATATATACTAGTAGATGTTGTATATGTTTTACACCCGCGCTAGTCCAGTCCCTGCTCTGTCGTTAGTTAAATAATCTAACGGGTGATGACGGGACCCAGAGGCGAATGCAGATGGCATATACGTACATCATATTTTCATTCTTTTCTGGTGTGATTAATTGATGGGACTGCATTGATTCTGATCAATGCAAGGAAAACAAGCCTATTCGATATTGTTGGAACAATTTTCAAAAAGCTGTTATTGTAAGGACGTTCTCTTTTGTTTTGCACAGCGGTATTCAGTTTGGAATATCCAACACCTCATTCGACGAGGCAAGGGCCGAGATCCCTTCACCGGGAGTGACCCCTTGGGTAGAGGTTTGCGTCAGGGTAATAACTTCACTATTGTCGATTACTTTTTGCTTTGCATCGTGGTATTCAGTTTGGAATATTTTGCACCTCATTCTACGGGGAAAGAGCCGAGATCCCTTCACCGGGAGTGACCTCTTTAGCAAAGGTTTTCGCCACTATATATTTGTAAAAAGCTATCAGGTTCCTTCAACGATATCAGGTTCATTACGTTAAAGGTTTTTCGCCAAAAACCAGCCATAGCCCTCCGTCATTTCAGACAGGTAGCACTTAGTATTCATGCTATGTTTATTGTCTTTCGTCAAGGCATAGTGTATGGTAGCTGCTTGTTACCTTTCTGTTGCATAGATAGATGCGTTGGTTTGGGACAGTCGTATTACCATATTGTCCTTCGTCAAGGGTATGTACGGGTGGGTTCAAATTAACCTGGATAATGACGGGCAGAACTTGAAATGTGACTTATGATTTGTTGGCGTTCGTTAAGGTCATAAGAGCATAGGGTAAAAATCATATCGGGAGTTTCTAAAGAAACTGAAACTTGGCAGGCATGCACATACCTTCTGGAGTGTGATAACGTGAGTGGATTCCTTCACGTTATCATGCGATAAGAGTTGGATCCCGATTCCCACTGATGAGTTGGTTTACTCCTCGGGCGATCCCGACTAAGTCTTCTTTCAGGTTTGGAGGAGAATTTGAGATTACAGTGGGAGACATGCTGATTAGATAAAGTGATAACCATTCTGATCTAGGTTAGAGTGCACGCAGAGTGTTTCTTTTCTCTTTCTCTTTGGCAACGACCATGGACCGATCCTAGACTATGACTCAGTGACCAAGTTAACCGAACCTTCTTAAAATACCGGCTTTTGGATTGTCTGAGTTGCATACATCATTGCCACTCCTTCTTTTACCCTTTGCATTTCTCCAAAACACCTCGTATCATCACGAACATCCACTTCCATTGGATAAATCCATTGTATGGTTATATACGAACTCGAAGGAACTTATTCCAGATTCAAGGATGGATTCTGGTTCTGGAGAGATTGAATAGGACTATTCAGTTGTCTTTTCCTTTTACCTTCTCTCAGGTTGTGAGGGCTCCTAGGATTAGGAGACAGTTCACCTATTACGTTTATTGAATAGTCTTCTTGTAAACTATAGGCAGGTGCCGAACGGTAGGGAAAGGAGAAAACCAATTAGCCTAAGTTGGTGTACAGAAGGTAATGAGTAAAGACAAATAAAGGGATTAGAAAGAGGGCAAAATAAATTGTGACTGCTATCATTCATGACCAAACCGCGTATTTCATCGCTACTCCTACTTTACCTTTGCTTTTCTCCAGTTCAGGAGAAATAGAATAAGGTTTATTCAGTTGTCTTTTATCATCACCTTCTCTCAGGTTGCGAGTACTCCTAGGATTAGGAGAGTACAATTATTACGCTTATTGGATAGTTTTCTTCCAAACCATAGGCTGGTGCCGAAAGGTAGGGAAGGAAGAAAACCATTAAGTCTAACGATGGTGTACAGAAGGTAATGACTAAAGACAAATAAAGGGATTTGGAGAGATGGCAAGGAAATATACGGTTACCGTCATGAATCTGGATAATGGAAGAGGCATTACTAGGAATACCCGGATACCCCTTCGAAACATTTTCATGTTTCAGTTTCACTGTGCATTATTAATTGTAAACTGATTTCCCAATTACACCCGTGCTCCAGGGTATGTATTCACCAGGTATGATGCTCACATCTGTATGGTTTTATAGATGTTGAGTGGGAGTAAGTTATTAGGAATTAGGTGATTGATTTATAGATTTATTTTGCATCAAAGAATATTTAACCGCAATCAAGAACGGCGTCTCTTGGTAGCTAGCCGGTGAGTACGGGTCGGTCCACAGGGATTTCGTGTATTCTCAATTTATTCTAACAAGTTAATTCCAAACGGTATTGGATTGATTATCAATAAAAACTAAGTTGATCTTGTAGGGTTGCTGGGCACTCTAACAAGGGTCTACGAGATATCAACCATGCCCGATTAAAAAATTAGCCATGCCGAACAACCCTTAACAAGATCTTTAAACTAGAGATTAGGCGAAAACAAGCATGTTAAACTCTTTAACACTAAGTGAGAGGGATTACAACCATTGTAGATCCAGTCCTTCACTTCATAAGCTCCGTGTTGTGGTCCCTTCGCTGCGATCATCGTGTTCCGGACTCTCGAGAGGCTCCACGAAGAGAAAGATGCAAGCTTACTTCCGATCTTCGATAACAAAGATGATCTACCTTGAAGTTTCATTAACACAAGCTAACACTCACTAAATGAAGTGAACACCCTCATCTAAATGGCAATGATAGATGAGGATGATGAAGTAGGATTTTTGGCTCTCATTTATAATCTTTTTCTCACACATAATCATCACTTAGAAAAAACTAGAAAGCTTTTTCCATGAAGAGCTTAAGGAAGAAGATGAATGAATAAAGAATAATTCTTTTGTGATGAATAATGAAAAGATGATAATGATGAATAATGCAACCATGGTTAACTACACCTTTGTAGAGATTTAACTAGGGCTAGGGTTTGGGTTGAGTTAAAGATGAGTCAGTTTAAAATATCTAACACAAAACAAAAAGAAACCTTCTAGAAACTTCTAGAAAAACTTAACCCAAATCAAACCCTAACCATGTTTAATCACCACTAAACATGTTGCATTAATAACCACATTATGTTACAATATTATATATCATATATATAATATTTATTGTAACAAAATAAAATAATACAATTAACATATATCGCATATATATCAATGTATTACCCGAGTGAGAAAAAGAATCTTTTAGTGAGCTTATATTAGTTAATGTAATTTAATATAACATATATATTATTATACATTAAATTATCGAATCAACACTTGATCCGACAATCCGGCTATATCGCATATAACCGACTAATATCTCATTTACCGATTCATCGAATCAACACTTGATCCGACGACCCGGCTGATATCAAATATCGCGAGAATAGAATACGGCATCTCATATCGCATTATCCTCGGACCCGCACATATCACATATGTGCTCCTACTCCGTTTTGCCTGAGTCAAGAAACCTCCGTGTAGGACTCTAAAGAATCGTCAATACGCCGGCAGTAGGTGATGATCATATCAAACACCCACAAGCTGCAAGCGGTTAGCTAAACGTAACAGCCACCCAGGTATTGAGAGCTCAGAAGATCAACAAGCAAGCCTGTACATTCTCCTATGAATCCAATCAGTAACACTCCCGTACAGTCCGGTCTCGTCGTCTGATATGTCGCATATCTCTCCTAGGGGTGGTAAACGTCAGACCCCAGTAGCTTGATAAGTCGTGTCGATATGAGGTCTATAACAGTTCGAGAAACTACTGATAACTCTTACCAGTAAATCTCAGCAACCCTGGCCAGGGATTTCCAGTTATAGCCAATCGAACACAGCACAACATCAACTCCCTATACCGGGAGAGACGAATCCCCTCCTATCGCTCATTGCCTCCATGTGATTCGGGACTGTACCCAAAAGCCACCTTTTTGCACGCCCTCTTGAACGTGGTATGATGGAAATCAAAGCACCGTGGGAATCACACAGGACTCTATAACGATCTCGGGTCAACAGACTACTCTGTACCAGTGTCACCGGAGAACTGCCATCTGACGTGAGGTATAATACCATCTGGGAGTTCTCGGCGAGTCCGCCCAGTGTACCCAGTCTCCACTGAGCACCCGTACACCATCCTTGATGTCAAACACTGATGGATATGGGATCATCCATCGCCCATCATATGGGTCAAGATGCGCATACGCTAGTCTACTCTGGTGTATCGATGCCTTATCTCGATACACCCTCGACTAGGAATAGTTATAGGATGTACTCGCCGACTACCGTGGCCCCACTAGTATGATCACATCATAGTCCCAGTAGTTGAGTACATATCCTAAGGGCTTTATCAACATGTAACATAGAGACAATCAGAGTATATGTTAAGATAAAGAGCAACCAGATAGCGTACTATCATATCGAGCAAGAAAGTCCTCCCTATATACGTCCAAGCATCCATTACAATATACATCATATGTACAGTAACGGCTTCTAGGGCATACATATAACTAACAGATCTAGACTAGGATTAAAATCTTGCTAGGGTTAGGTTTAGGTTAAGTTTGGAAATTTGGGATTTCCCACCGCTTTCAATGCCCGAGTTTAGATCTCATTAGGTGTTATGGTAATAATTAATAAAGGGATTAGTACCATTGGGAAGAAACTAGGTTTCTTCCTCTAGGTTCTTGTCCTTCCTTTCTTAATTCTTACCTTAACCTCCATGGAAAACATACGCAACCGGTCTTTTTAAACTACGGTATCATCACTACCTCGTGGGATAGAGTGCCGTAGGGAGTGATGTTTGTATGTATGCATGGAGCCCTATAAAAATATGTGATGGACAAGAAAGGGGTGAGAGATTTTCATCTCTCAAACCTTCCCTATTCCTAACCCTAACAAGTGAGGAACTACTCACTCATTAGGGAATTAATTAACATGTTCTAAACTAATTAACTAGGGCAGATATTGAAAATTATACTAGGGTAGAAAGAAAATTAAGAACTAGGGCAATGAAATAAAAATCTTACTTTATTTGATGGCTCTCTCCAAACATTTACATAGAATTAAAATTCTGAATAGATGAATAAAAAGAGGCATACCCCAAAAAGAGATTTAGGGCTTCTATTTATAGATCATAGAAACCCTAGGGTTACATTCGATACAGATCTGCATTTACAATTTTACCCCTAAGAAGACTAGTCAACGCACCGCCACGCCGTTAGAATTTGCACCGACACGCGCTTCCCATGGCCGCGGAACCGCGGCCAAAAGCCCTGTTTGGCAGCGGATCCGCGGCTATATGGTGGCTTCTTGAGCTGCAATTTTTAGGGGTTCTTTCTGTTGCTTTTGGCTTCTTGTTTCTTCACTTGGTTTCTCAGATTGTCTTCTAGTTCTCTTCCAGATTTCCACAGTGCATATTATCGCGGACTTTTACCCTTTGGTTCATGTCGAAGTCTCGAACCTTGCGCCGCCTTTGTGAACTTGTCCATTGATCTTCATTTGTCCCTCAAACTGTAGGCATGATCAAGATTCTTCTATTTGTTGGTCGTAGTCTCACTTTTGTATCGTCTTTTCATCATTTTCACTGTTTTGTTCCGAGAACCTGTAACCTGCAACTATGTAGCAGACATGGATCAAAAGCACCTGTTTATTTGTAAAATGAATAAGAATGGGGAATATAATAATGCAAAATTATGATATGAACAAATACCCCCAAACTTATCTTTTGCTCGTTCTCGAGAAAAACTAGTTTTATTCTCGAAAAAAGACCTAGCCTCACTTTCGTAGGGAAACGCGATTGCACTGAGCTCGTGCAACAAGCCGTTAAACCTCTAGGTGTCCCTAATAGGAGGAGTGTTGTCTCTTGAGGGTTTTCAGCGGATACTACCCACAAAATCATATCAATTCGGCCTATTGACTTTTATTATCCAATTAGATTTTATAACAAGAAACTTTATTATCTTTGACTCAGAAATTATCAACCCGTATTTTTCACGCTTCCTTATCATTTAACTTAAGATTATATATGTTCTTGTAAATTTACTTAGATTTTAGCATCTTTTGAGTTTTTCTTCTAGGGTTCTATCTCAACTTAGGAATTTTTATCATCTTTATTAAAGATATAAGTCATATTTTTTATTCCCATCTCTTATCTAAACCCCAATCACATACCCCTACGTGTGTGTATGTATCACCCCTACACTTGGAAATTCAAATCAAGCTATTATACTCTTGTCCATCGTCCAAAGTACTTTTCAATTGGTGAATTTTTAGATGAAATTTGCTCACACATTCTTCATGCGACCGTTAATACTTCTTGAGGTACCAACGCCCGATTACAAAATGTGTTTGCACATTAAAGCGTAATTCCTAATCTTGTAATACCTAAGGCTTTAGCAGTGACTCCCAAAACAGTTGGTCTAAGGCACTAGGTGATAAAGCACCCTCGCTAAATATTTTTTTTTATTTATGCAGCCTTAAGTAATCACAAAAACCAGTGTCCATTTTCTTTTTATCCCTTTATTCACACTTGTATTTTTATTTTATTTTTCTTCGTACTAAGGACTTTAGACAAGAGTATTTCAAGGTCTCTTCTACTATTCCAAGTTTCAAGGTTCATGTTTGTGCAATTTGTAGGATATATATTTTCAGAATTTAGACTTAAGCTTAGGAATTAATTTTCAGACTTATACTTTAATAAAAATATCAATACTTTTCCTTTGTTTTAACTTAGCCCAAGAAATGAACTCGAAATTTGCCTATTTCTAAATAAACTACAAGAACATATATTTTCTACCGTTAAATTTTAAGAAAGGTTATTTTTAGGGTTTTTAATTTACTAAGTCTAAGATCTAATTGTTCCTAGCTAGTTAACCTTTTTGTCAAACTCAAGTCAATTATGGCTAAAATTGAATGTTTAATTTTTTATAATTATTGAAAATTTTCAATTTTTATGGGTTTTAAAATAAGTATGCAAAAATATACATATGAATGCGAAGGAAGAAGGCTTACCGAGCACATCCCCAAACTTAAACTTGACAGTGTCCTCACTGTCAGGCTATACCAAGAGGGTCAAAATTGTCAGCACTCCCCTGTTAATTTTTTTATATTTTTTTTATTGTTAAAAGAAAAACAAAATATATATACAAAAGGTCCCCCCAAACTTAAGTGAGACAGTGTTTCCACTGTTTTAAGCGTTTAAAGTTTAAAGTTTAGGGAGGAGAAAAATCAAACTATACAAGGCCTTACACAGGCCAAAGGTTAGCACCAACCATTCAAAAATTTTATCGTTATCATGGTGTGGGTGGTGAAAAAATAGACTGTAGAGAAAGGAGTTGAGAAACACACGAGACCGTATGGGAAGAAGGGTGGAATATGGTCTCGGTATATTAGGAGAAGAATGGCGGAAGAGAGAAAGAAGTGTAGTACGAACTTGAGGGTGTAAATTGAGTGAATAAATTAGCACAAATTGTGATGAACGATTTGTTAAAAGCGATTATGCTAATCTATCAACCTGTCGAGAAATGGGGTCAAATCCCTCAAGATTCGCAAGAAAACATGGGTACGTTTAACTTGGTAAACCATCCATTGAAAATGGAAACGCGACAGATTCTTGCGCGGTCGAAACGATGGAAAGGACGAAGGGGAGTGATTTAGGGATAGTCTTATTCTCACCTAAGTAAACTGTCTCGAACTTGAAGGATTCCATCAATGGTTCGAAATGACTGTAAGCAACCGAGTCTGATGGTTCAACTAACTCATCCGAAAATTCAAAGGACTCAAACTCGGGCGGTGAGTCTTCAAAATCGTTCACAAAAGTGAAACACTCGTAATTGTTATCGGTTGCGAGAACTGTGTCAGATTCAAGGAGGAACGCACTAGTGGCGTCAAAGCTGCTGTGATCGAACAGAAATTTTTCAAGCTCACAGTCCTCATGCGTGATCTCTTGTGTGGTCGGAACGATGGAAAGGATGGGGGGTGATTTAGGAAGTATAACAGTTAAAGGTTCAGGAGGATGAATTGGAAAATCCGACTCATCAAACAAAACTGGTTCATCCTCAATACTATCCTCAATACTCTCCTTAATGCTATTCTCATAATTCTCCTCAAAAGTTATCTCATCCATGCAATTATCATCAAAATCAAGACGCACATGAAGTTCGAGAGAAATATTTAATGACTTGGGATGATGAATTGGAGAGAAAAATTCAGTCAAATCTGCAGGTTCATCATCCAAAGTATTCCCGGCGTCAATATCCTCAATCAAGTGAAAATTAATTTTCTCAGACACCTCATCAAAAGCATGGATATTTATCAATTCAGGTTCTAGAGTGGAGGTGTAGAGGTCAAAAGGATTGGTGATGGTTTCACTTGAAAAGGGCTCTTCACAATCAGGTAAATCAAACACCACAAAGTTGCACAACTCATTACACGTTTTATCTTTAACTGGTGAATCATTTGGGACACTTGATTAAAAACCGGAGTTGTGGAATTCAATTGGTGATGGGTAGGTTTGATTTGGAAGGGTGCACAGCTCACTCTCTCCACTCAAATTCTCAATCTTTTCCAACCGCCTCATCATACATTGGAAGATTTGGAACTAGTTGGAAACTAGCTACCGGGTCAGTATGTTGCATAGGGCGGCAATGGACGCATCCAAATTCCTCATCTGTTGGTTTGTCGCTACAATATACGCTTCCAACGACTGTTCCAGATTAGACATGGGTTGTGAAGGGGTTTTAGTAAAAGATTCAAAATTGTTTGGATTCTGGAAACTCCCAAATGGCTGTGTAGAAGCAATGTCTAGGGAAGGTGTGAAAGTCGGGTAGGACTGGTAGGAATTGAATGGTTGGACAGGATTAGGATCAACATTTGGATAAAAAGGTGAGTGGACTTGTTGATCCCAAGAACTAGAAGTGTTGAAAGGAGTGAAAGATCGGTTACGAGATTGTTCAATATGTTCAGCTATAGACATGGGTTTCGGAGTTACAACAGGACTCAAAAAAGTAGTATCAACGTACGAAGGTGGTGAAGGTTGAAATGGATGATACAAAGTGGATTGCAGAGTCGAACTGTTTCTCCTAGACGCTTCAATTCGATCTTTCAAAGAAATTTTGGGCATGGAGGGGTCGTCCGTAATTCGACCAAAACAATTTGCGTATGAAGCAATGTTTGGATGAGGGTACCAAAGTTCGGCAAGAGTTTTAGGAGGTGGAGTACCCATGATGTAAGAAGGAGAAGGAAAAGAATGTGGGTGCAAGTGAGGTGCACTGGATTTCTTAGCGACAAAATTTGCAAGTCTTTTATAAATTTTTTTCCGTTTTGTGTTTTTTTTTTATGTGGAGCTTTTTGCAAAAAAGATTTTCGATAAAAGGCTTAGACACACGTTCAATCAATCACAAATGCACAATCAAGCCTAGATCTAGGGTCATCTAGGTCAGTTAGACAGCTCCTAACTGTTCCAAAGGACAAGAAGTAGGACCTCTTCACCGCCTCTTCACCGCCAATTGTGGTCAGGTAAGCATAAGTAGAGAAAGGAGGGATCCGCTCACGAATCACCGTGAGACGGGCTTTTTAAAGTTACCTTTCACTACCTGTCTAGCCTAGGCACCACAAAGTCAGGTTAGGATCAACGATCGATACCTACAACTATTCCTTTGTCCTATTAAGCGCGAAGTCCTTAGGGCTGAGTCTAATCTTTTTTTAATTAGATTTATGGTCAATGCAATATGCCTTATGTGATTTTTGGGGTCTTGGGAAGGGTGATGAAATCCCCACCCAATCTGGATTGGTGTTCAAGCCCCTTAAAGTCAATTTAAATATGCAAAGCAGTAAACACAATCACTTGCAAACAATTTTTTTTAAGCGCGGCGCAAAGAATCCTGCACAAGATCAAGTTATTGGAGAAGGGGAGAAGTTTTTGCGCAAAGAACCCTTCAGGAAAATTTTTCAGAGGAGATCAGGGGGTTCAGAAGAAGAAAAGAAAACTTACAGAGGAGATTTGGCTGCTGACGTCACCTATGCGCCGCGGATCTGCCGCCGGACCGTGCCTTTGACCGCGGTTCCGCGGTTGACCTTACGGTTCAGTCCCCAAATTTTTTTCTGTTTGTCTGTTGTGGATCTCCTCCGTTTGTTCAGATCTTTTGTTTGCTGTTTTACTCTCTGAATTTTTCTAGATCTGAATCTGTTCTTCGATCCTGCACAATTCAAACGAAAATACCCTTCACAAAATAACAAGATGATAAATTTTTTATATTTTCAATTTTTTTAGTTTTTATGAATTTTATGATTTTATATTAACCCGAAATTGCAAAAAGAAAATACTACGCCATCCCCGGCAACAGCGCCATTTGATTTATAGATTTATTTTGCATCAAAGAATATTTAACCGCAATCAAGAACGGCGTCGCTTGGTAGTTAGCCGGTGAGTACGGGTCGGTCTACAGGGATTTTGTGTATTCTCAATTTGTTCTAACGAGTTAATTCCAAACGGTGTTGGATTGATTATCAATAAAAACTAAGTTGATCTAGACTAGGATTAAAATCTTGCTAGGGTTAGGCTTAGGTTAAGTTTGGAAATTTGAGATTTCCCACCGCTTTCAATGCCCCAATTTAGATCTCATTAGGTGTTATGGTAATAATTAATAAAGGGATTAGTACTATTGGGAAGAAACTAGGTTTCTTCCTCTAGGTTCTTGTCCTTCCTTTCTTAATTCTTACCCTAACCTTCATAGAAAACATACGCAACCGGTCTTTTTAAACTACGGTATCACCACTACCTCGTGGGATAGAGTGCCGTAGGGAGCGGTGTGTGTATGTATGCATGGAGTCCTATAAAAATATGTGATGGGCAAGAAAGGGGTGAGAGATTTTCATCTCTCAAACCTTCCTTATTCCTAACCCTAACAAGTGAGGAACTACTCACTAATTAGGGAATTAATTAACATGTTCTAAACTAATTAACTAGGGCAGATATTGAAAATTATACTAGGGCAGAAAGAAAATTAAGAACTAGGGCAATGAAATAAAAATCTTACTTTATTTGATGGCTCTCTCCAAACATTTACACCGAATTAAAATTCTGAATAGATGAATAAAAAGAGGCATACCCCAAAAAGAGGTTCAGGGCTTCTTTTTATAGATCATAGAAACCCTAGGGTTACATTCAATACAGATCTGCATTGACAATTTTACCCCTAAGAAGACTAGTCAACGCATCGCCACGCCGTTAGAATTTACACCGACATGCTCTTCCCATGGCCGCGGAACCGCGGCCATATGGTGGCTTCTTGAGCTGCAATTTTTAGGGGTTCTTTCTGTTGCTTTTGGCTTCTTGTTTTTTCACTTGGTTTCTCAGATTTTCTTCTAGTTCTCTTCCAGATTTCCACAGTGCATATTGTCGTGGACTTTTACCCTTTGCTTCGTGTCGAAGTCTTGAACCTTGCGCTGCCTTTATACTTTGTGAACTTGTCCATTGATCTTCATTTGTCCCTCAAACTGTAGGCATGATCAAGATTCTTCTATTTGTTAGTCGTAGTCTCACTTTTGTATCGTTTTTTCATCATTTTCACTGTTTTGTTCCGAGAACCTGTAACCTGCAACTATATAGCAGACATGGATCAAAAGCACCTGTTTATTTGTAAAATGAATAAGAATGGGGAATATAATAATACAAAATTATGATATGAACAGTGATCATCCTCATTATATCGGAATTCGTTGTAATTGGTGATATTTGAGGAAATCTCCTGGGTACAGTTTTCAACCTACGACGCACAGAGTTTGAGTTATTAAACTCAGGGGAATTATACAAAGTATTGTATGTTGTCCAGTGTCCATTATGACAAAGGGGTTGGTCCTCGTACTATATTCTGTTTACTTGTGACTTCTCTAGTTTTTAGACAAGTGTTTCGTAGAAATACAAGGTCTAAGTTTTGAGAAGTTATAGGTACAAGAATAAAGTAGAGAACTATGTGATGCAAGTATCGGGATTCTTCAAGGTGATCGAAGATGTAGATACTTGTATTAGGTATTCAGTTCATAGTAATGGTTTTGAGAACTTGCTTCTCTTTCAGGTTACTCATAATTGGATGTACTCCTAAGTGGAGTAATGCTGATCGGCCTCTCTCCATTTAGTTGACATGCACTAGAGACAGCTGCATGATTTTAATCTGGTTCCAATTAAATCAGTGCCTCTGTTTCTATATTGGATATAAAACGGTTTATATCTTAACAATGTTAAGGTACGAGGAGTTGTCCGGCTTATGCTTAAAACCAGACTCTGGATAACTCAAGGCATGTTTCTGTAATGGCTATTTGTGGGTTAACCCGAGCTATGATGAGGGTTGACTTTCTACCATCTGGAAGATCAATAGTGATATTGTTCTTGACTCACCACAGTTTTAGTAAAATGGATTTTTTCAGAAAACAGTAGTGGGAGTATGGTAGAACTGGAAGTGATTCCAGAATCGCAAACAATTACTGAAAATTTAATAGGACCTAAAGATTCAATCTGGATTGACATTCCATTAGCCACTCCGCAGATATGGTGGGTAAGCTCAGGCGCCCGAGAGGTACTTCGGTATGCTCAAAGACGGTGACAGGGAGGTTCTTGTTTAACCAGACTTGCCATTACTGCTGTTCCAGACTATGAGACCCGGCAGGAGGATGAGTATATCGTCGTTCTAAACTAGCTTTAGAAGTGCACGTGTATATGATTCTGCCAGAGGGTTGTTGTAGTCAGTGGGAATTGCGGAAGCATAGTGGACAAGTAGCTTGTGTCTATTTATAGATTAAAGCAGATATAGCGGAGATAGATCATCTATTTTTGATGTGATAGTCATGGGCTTTGACTTCATCAGAATAGTGGATGGATCTGTTAAGAAGGTAGTAGGGTATGATGTCCTGGTATTTGGATGACATACACAGAGTAGGAAATGAAATTCCTATACTACGATCGGTTATACTATGGTTGTCACACAGTTGTTTCTCCACATAGGATATGGATATTATATCAGACATTTTGGTAACTAGATCTATGGTTTTAGATCTAGATTTGGGAAGTGTCCCAATCTGGGTACTTAGACAGTATTATAAAAGGTATTTTAGAATGGACGATTCCTGGCATGGTGGTGTACCTGCAGGTGATGGAGTCACCCTCTCTAAAGGTGTCTTACAGACTAAAGGGGAGAGGGATGTGCATGATTGGCATATCACTTGCTTAGGCAATTGAGTCAATCATGAGATGTCAAGTACCACACCAGATGCTGTTTTTGTACTAGATGCAATAAGTTGAGATATTAATCCAATCCTGGAGAAACTTTCGGAAGCAGTTTTAGAACATAAGTGAATGTTCTAGGGATTTGATAACGACAGCCTCCTTTGGGAGACAGTTATCATTCCAGGCTTCCAAGGTGATCTCGATGACAGAGTGACTGTCAGAGTTATAGTTTTTCCTCTGATGAGGGGCAGTAGTTTGGATAGGTGGTCCAAGCGGATACTGAGAGAGGCATGGCGCAGGATACTGATTAAGTTCAGTTGACGATACAGTCTAAGAAGTTTGGATTTTGAGTTCATTAGTGAACTAGGTCCCATCAGATATCCAGACATATTCTAAGACATGTATTACTCAATTCGGGAGATGGCTTTCTCCGCGAACTTGAGATTAAGAGTGACATAGAAAGAAACATCAAGGTGGATCCACTCACTGAGGCTATTTCTCGAACGCAATAGTTTCACAAACAAGCTTTGTGAGACTGATCAGTAGAGGAGTTGGGTGTTCGGTATCACACGGGCTGTGAGTATGCGACATCGCAATAATTATCCTTAAGTGCAAGTGGGAGATTGTTGGATATAGTGCCCTCAAAGTCAATTATTCGATCGCAGACACGTGATTGCAATGATTGAGGAGGACCTATACCGGTAGGACAATCTTACTCGAGATGATAGTATGCTATCTGGTTTGTCTTTATCATCGTGTACTGCTTTAGGTAACATTACAGATCACTATTGCACGTTGATAGAGCCCTTGGGATTCTTGCTTGACTACCAGCGGTATGATGGTGATCATATACGTGAGAGTTGGGTAGTCTATAAGCACATCCTTAAAAGTGGTCCCTAGTCGAGGGAGTTTCGAGACAGGGCATCGAGACTCCACACTAGACTAGTGTATACAGTCGAGACCCCGACGAGAGAAGGTGGCCGGTCTCACAAGCCATTGGTGTCAGTTGGTTCACCTAAGATGTATACAGGTGCTCATTGGGTTATGAGTACACCGAACATGACTCGCCGGGAATCTGCTAGTTGGTATTATACCTAGCGTCCGATAGTAGTTCCCTGGTGACATGTGTACAGGTTAGTTCATCGACTTGAGATCGTCATTTGTCCCGTGTGAGTTCCTACTGTGCTTTGATTACTACCTTACTACGACTCAAAGGAGTCGTGCAAACAGGTATTAGTTGGGTACAGTCCTGAGCCACATGGGGGCAGTGAGCAGATCGGCAGGGGTTTCGTCTCTCCCGGTATTGGGGGTGAGATCGCGCTGTGTCTAAGAAAGCCATTACACAGTCCTTGGCCAAGACAGGAGATTTACTGGTAGGTACTCCAGTAGTATCTCAGGGTGTTCTGGGCTACACTCCGACATGACTTATACCGCTTTTGGGGGTCTGACGTTACCATCCCCTAGGCCCGATATGCGATGCTCATAGACGAACGGACCGGATTGTACGGATATTGTCACTGATAGGCTCAGTAGGGTTCCAGGATGAGTTCGCTCATCGGCTTCCCTTTTGGTCAATACATAGGCAGCCGTTATGTACAGCTAGTGCCACTGACGTGCTCGTGGTTAAACCCACTGCCAGGGTATTGACGAGTCTTTAGAGTCCCCCACAGATAGTTTCCCAAGTTCGGGCGAAACGTTGTAGAGACTGTATGGTTTTATGGCAGGGTTCGAACATACACGTGCACTTGTGCACGTGTCATGTTTTGGATAGATAATACTAGTGGGCTTTGGTTTAAGCCAGATCCTAGTATTATATTGAGTCGGCATATTTTAGTCTCATTGTATTCGTATTCGGTTGGAATACGGATGCAGGTATGTATATACAGATGAGGGGTATTTTTGTAATTCATTACAAGATTACTTTAGAAGATGCATTTCTTTTTGGTTAAACATTTTGGTTTAAATGTTTATTGGATTTGGAAAGTGTGACTCATTTGGTGAGTCATTATTCTAGCATGTTCACCAATGACTCATGGTAATGAGTCATATAGTGAGTCATGATAGACTTAATGACTTTTGTTTTGGGTGTGATATTTTAGGGTTTTGTTGGAGATATTTTGGTAAGATCTTTTCTTTGTTTTTCAACACAAAACCTCATTATATCACCACACCAAAGAGAGAGGGCAGCAATGATTTTTTTGGGCTTGGTTTTTGCTCTCTTGATATTTTCATGAGCTCACACTCTTCATCTCTTTGTATCTTCTTCAACCTCCACCTTAACCCTATCATGTGATGAGAATCCTAGGGTGTATTGAGACAAAATATTCACACTCATTCTCTACTTCATCTTGGACATGTCGGTTGGCAAACTTCATGTCCGAGTTGCTTCGGTTTGAAGCGGGAGCCCGTATAAAGATTCGTTGACGTGGTGCCACTTCGACGAGGAGATCGAGCGAGATCGGAGATGCCGTGAGGAGCGTGGGATGATGGCTAAAGACCGAAGGACACAGATCGATCGGTATAGCCATTCTTACCTCTTTTTAGTTTGCTAGTTTAGTGTTAATGGCACGATCCGGGTGAAAGTTTGCGTTAGCGCCAGTTATGAAAGTTTTTTTTTCGCGTTTGGCCTCGGATTGACGGCCGGGGTGCTACCGTAGACTTACACATCTACCATTTTGATGAAGTCAAACGCTTTGACTATCACATCAAAAAAAATGTTCCAACTCCGCGATGCCTGCTTTTACGCATAAAGCAACTTGCACACGTTTCCGCTGCTCCCACTGTCTACGAAGCCCTCTGGCTGTGTACTTATAGATGCTTTCTTCTAAATTACCATTTAGAAAAGCAGTCATGACACCCAACCGCCAGATATCGTAGTCATGGTATGTAGCAATGGAAAGTAGGATCCGGATGGACTTAAGCATAGGCACTAGAAAAGGTTTCATCATAATCCATACGTGGTCGTTGACGAAAACCTTTTACAACAAGTCCAGGTTTGAAAGTCTCAACTTTTCCATCTACACCAAGTAATCTTCTCAAGATATACTTGTTCCTGATGGGGATTTAACCCTTCAGATATAGCAATCAAAGTCCATACTTTGTTGGTGTACATGGATTCCATCTCAGATCACTTATCATTCATCCATTCTTACAGAGTCCCCACTCTTGATGGCCTGCTCGATACTAGTTGGGTCATCATCTCCCATGATGCAATCCTCGCTCCCACTGTCATCGAGAAACCGAAGTATCTCTCAGGCGGATGAGAAACCCTACCAGATCGGCGGAGTGGCTGAGGTTCGTCAGGAACTATTGATTCTTTCGGTCCTACCAAATCATTAGCTGTAGTTTGTATAGCTGGAACCTATACCAGTTCTACCTCATGACCACAAATTTCTTCCATAAAAAGTTCCTTTTCCTAAAAAGGTGGCATGCTGAGAAACAAAACACCTTCTGTATCTCGGTGCGGTAGAAGATATTCCCTTGCTAATGCTTGGGATATCTAACAAACTTCCACAGAACTGACCTTGCCTTGAGCTTGTCCGGATTTTGCTTTTAGACATAGGCCGGACAACCCCAAATCTTAACTTGCTTAAGACATGGGCTTTTCCCATACCATATCTCATATGGAGTGGTAGACACTGATTTGATTGGAACCCAATTCAATAGGTATGCAGCTTCTCAAGTGCATAACTCCCAAAAGGAAATAGGTAACTCAGTAGTACTCATCATAGAGCGCACCATATCTAATAGGGTATGATTGCTCCGCCCCGACACACTGTTGTGTTTTGGTGTATACGGAGGAGTAATGCTGAGAGAGAATCTCATTCTCCTTTTGAAATAGTCCAGGAATTCCATGCACAAGTATTCTCTTCCCCGATTACATCAAAAGACATAATACTTATACCCTTTTTGGTTCTTGACTTCGCATTTATATTTATTGAATTTCTCAAAAGTTTCAGACTTGTGTTTCAACAGGAACACATGTCTGAATCCTGAGAGATCATCAGTGAACATAATGAAGTACAAATAACTAGTCCTGGCATGTGTAGACAGGGGACCACATACATCATCATATATCAATCCCAAGAGTTCACTAACTCTTTCTCTGTTTCCAATAAATGGAGCATTGGTCATTTTATCTTTGTGACATGAATGGCAAGTTTCATAAGAAGTAAATTCAAACTGATTTAAATATGCATCTTTATGAAACTTAGCTAGTCTTGTTGCATTGATATGACCTTGTCTACAATGCCTCAAGAAGGATTCGTTCATTTCTGAACTCTTCCTCTTGTATGTGTTCTGTACGTTAAGAACTGTGATTTTATTTAGAACGTATATGTCATTAGATAACGTGCCTGAATCGATCAACTATTTGATATAGGAAATGTTCTAAACATTTATCCAACAATACAAAATTATATCCTTCTTTAGTAAATAAAGAGACTGATATAATGTTGCATATCAGGTTCGGTATCTAATAACATTCATTCAGAATCAATATACTTGGTAATACAAGGTGATATTCGCCAACTGATTTGGCTGCAATAATTGCACCATTCTCTATACCTAGAGACATATCACCCACTCCCAATTCTCTACCTTTCTGTAGCCCATGTAACAGATTACATATATGGGATCTTGATCCGGTATCAAATACCCAGGACGTAGAGAATACTGAGAAACAGTTCTTGGTAACGAACACACCCGAAGAAGATACATCAACATGCACTTTCTTCGTTTGGGCAGTATGGGAATCCTGGTATTCCCCATATCCTGTTCGGTCTTATAACAATTATAAGTTAGAGTGGAACCAACATTCCCCAGCTCAGTATAACAAGCGTGTTCGGTCAATTCATCCATATTATTATCTTGATTAAGGTGTGACATGGTCGCTACCTGGATAGAGAGAAGAAAACACTTTAGCGTGCGCTCTTGCAAGATTAGATTGGTTATATATTTTATCTAATCAGGATGGCTCCCACTGTTTTTATCAAATCTTCCTTCAAATCTTAAAAGGAAAGACTAGCCGGAATTAATTACACCCTACAAGTTCGCCAATTTTTCAGCCAGGCCAGTGCCGGTACTTTGAGGGAGGTTCCCCGTGCTTTCGCACGGACCTAATTAAAATAAACCTCGTTTTCCCAGGGGTGTAACCCCGTTGACACCTTTCTAGACACCTAATTGATCTGCTAATTGTAAAGCGCAAAACTCTCCCAGGAGTAACAATTACTCGCAGTGGGTATCAGGATCCAACTATCTCATAGAAGGTATGCAATCTCATTGCAAATTTCAACACTTGAAACTCCCGATAATGGTTTTTACCCCTAGCACTTATGACCTTGACTATAATCAACATATCATAAGCACTAGTCAAGTTCTACCCGTCATTTCTTGATTAATTAGACCCACCCATATGACCCTTGACTATAATCAACATAATCACATGACTGTCCTAATTAATCACATCATATACTGTGTAGGAAGACATCACTTAGCTACCGTATACTACGCCTTGACTATGATCAACATACGCAGCACGAATACTAAGTACTCTACTTCCTAAAATGACGGAGGGTTGCGGATGATTTTTGTGAAAACCTTTAACGCTTTGAACTTGATATCGTTGCAGAATCAAATGGTTTTAAAAGGAGTGTCTTAAGCTCCGCTTTTTGAAACTTTGCTTTTTCGTAAAAAGCCGAGTGGGTTTCAAATTCGATTCTACAATATCTTTAGGTTTATTTTCTTTCATTAATCACATTAATGAATGTCCCATCATTTAAGTTACTTAAACATCACAGATAAATACAACGTACGCTTACGCCATCCGCATTCGTCACGAAGTCCCGTCATGCACCGTTAGGTTAGGTAACTAACGGCAGAGCAGGGCAGGACTAGCGCGGGTGAAAAACATAAGCAACGTCTATTATATATCTCATATACAATATGTAAAGTATCTATCTCAGAATATAAAGTGATTACATCATAGAATATCAGCAGCAGAAGACAACATATGAAATATTGGATATATTAGGATTTCCGGGTTTTAATTTAAGCCTGTATAAAATACGGATTCCACGGTCGTGATGAATAGCCAAACCCACATCCCTAGACCCTTACGAGAGCGGAAAGCAACCCTACCAATTCTAGAGTTAGGAGACCAGGACTCGACGCTTTGAGATGGTTTCCCTCTGGACTCTAGAATCCGGTTACTTGTGCTCCCCTCCTTGGGTCTATCCTAATGCGGAAAAGTAAATAATATACATCAATGGTGACATCTTCCTCAACCCGGAAGTGCCCCAATAAAAGAATATTACATATAAGTTTTTACATGAATGAAAATGAAAAACTCTCATCTCACATAAAAAAACCCGGCTATTCAAACACGACGATCCAATATAACATATCACAGCAACACATAACATTACATGTCATCAACGTAAGTAAATATGCGTATCCCAATTGTCGTTGACATATAGAAACTAAACCGGCGATACACCACATATTACACTTACGGTCGCAGAAAAGAGAGTGAAAACTACAACAATTGGAATCCGCAACCACTTTAGACATCATAAACCCGAAATATCTCATATTCCGGATTTCATGCCTAACAATATGAATTCCTTAGATATCGCATGCCTAACAATTATAAACCCCACATTTTAGTCTCGATATTGAAAACACTTTTCAATGACAAGTCGGGCAATTCAACAAGATTCCCGACATCCCGATCGAATGCTCGTCGGAAACTTTAGTAGACGGCCGCACCCCCGATACCAACGACGAAGTGCGCTTAGGCGGAACACCACGGCCGCGAGCACCCGGACGGATGCTTTTGGCAGCGGAGTTCTCCTACAGTCACTTGGTCGGGGCTATGGGGTGTGGCTATCTATTAAGGTTACCCGGAGAGTATCCGCCTACGCTACGTGATTGCGACAGATTTTTGATCACATCAAAATCCCGTGGCAACCGATCAAATGAGACTAAATTGCTAGATTTATAAAATTCAAATATTGTGGATTCCAAGTATTGTATCCCATCATAAATATCCGGATGACGTTAAACTTTTCGATCGATTAATCAAAGTCCTACAATTCCCCGAGGGCTCAACACTTAAGCACAGTCTAAAAAATACCCAGAACATGCCACAACACCTATGGACCAACCGTAGAAGGGCAAACCCAAGCCTCATTAATGGCACCGCGGAACTGCCGCAAACTCTAAGGTTCGAAAGCGGTTCCATGGTCATTATGTCGAGTTAGGGTTTCATTCTTCTAGAGGGTCCACATAATTACTTGCATGATTTTCCGAATACCTCAAACTTGAAAAAATGGGTTTTTGATATTCGTTCGAACTTTTTAACTTCGCCTAGATAACATGTTAAAACCCGAAACCATGTTAAACTACGAATACGAAACACTCCGAATTGCCTATACAGTAAGACTGCATCATATGAAATCTTAGAAAAAACAAGCAGCACCTGAAACAGCAAACCCTAGAGCCTGGAACAGAGAAAAATTTGAGGCCAAAATACCCTAAATGGGCCGAGCTCACCGGATTTTGTACAAGTCTGGCCGGCCTTAATCCGACGAAATGGTCTTAAATTTCTTCTGTGTTCGTGTCATATCTCATACAACATTCTTCAGTTGCTTAAAAATTCTTTAGAAGCCATTTAAAAATCGACAGAAACTAGGTCATGTTGTTTCAAGTTTCGGAGTAGTTTCGGTTTCGTAATCTAACAAAAATCGTCTAATACTCTAGCCCGGCTCTGATACCACTGTTAGGATTCCTCAGCACCCTACTGGGTTTTCTATGCAACTTCCATGCCAATTTCAAAAATACAAGAGTGCTAAGGAACCCTAGACTAGGATCTTGCTAGAGTAACTAGACAATATGAACATGTAATCAAATATTACAACAAGTGAACAAGGAATACAACCTTTGTATACCGGTCCTTCACTTCAAAAGCTCCATGTAGTAGTCCCTTCGCTGCGAGTAGTGATCTTCCGAACTCTAGTATGGGTTCCCTTAGAGAAATGAACAAGCTTGCTCGAAGTCTTCGAGGCCGAACATGATCTACGTCGAGAAGACTCAAACCCAAGCTACCTCTTCACTAAGTGATGAACTTTGTGAAGAAAACACCCTAAACTAAATGGATAATAGAAGAAAATGATGAAGTAGGAATTTTGCTCACTTTAGATTTATTTTTCTCACAATATTTCTTCACTTCCTTATAACCTAGAGAGCTTGAGGGAGATGAAGAAGAAGATGAAGAATCAACAAGAGAATGAGAGTGAGGTTAGAAATGCAACCATGTGTAGCGTTTTGAAAATCGTTTCGGTGAAATTTCGAAAAAAACTGTAAAATAAGGGGGTTTTCGGTAAAAAGTCAAAATACAAATATCTTTATTACAAAATTAAATACACATATTCTAGCTATGTAATTGCTAGTATTTGGTGTTTATTGACCCACTGGTGAAATTTCAAATTTTTTGAAAATTTTTCCGAAATTAATTATTTTAATATTATTTTAAGCCGTCACTAATATATTTAATTAGGGAAAATTACAAATTGGAATAAGTTGAAACAAATTTTGTGCATCATAAAACATTAAACAAAATTTTATCATGTGGTTTTTGAAACGAAATGGTTTGCCAAAACGGTATAGAAAAATATCGAAGAAAAAGGCTTTTTTCGGTGAAATTAGTGTTAATGGGAATTGGGGTAATACATTTATCTTTTTTCCTAACCCACACACCCACACCTCACCCTCTCTTCCCCTCCCCATGTGGCCGGCCCCACCATGACAGCCCTCCCCCTCTCTCTCTCTCCAATCACCAAGAAAAGAAAAGAAAAGAAAGGAAAATGATAGAAAAAGGGTGGACTTTGACTAGATATTACTTTCTCCACCTCGCTCTCTCTCCTCCCTCACCCAAACCCCCTCCATTTCTGGCCCAAACCTGAACCCCCCACAGCAGCAGCCCTCCACCAAAATCCCACACCATTTTGCCTCAAAAATCCATTAAAATGCTTTAAAAATCCATGCAAATTCAAAGCAAACTCAAAATCCAAGCTATACCCATTTTTCCTTGGCTACCATAGCATGGATCTAGGAATTTAGATTTCAATTTGGGTGGCTAAGTGTGCTTGTGGGAGCTTCAAATTATTTGGGTATAAATTCTAACCTTTTTGCTTAATGTGTTGTTAATTGCTTAGGTTAGCTTAATTAATTGTTTAATTAGGTTTTTTAATTAGTTCTAGGTGCATGATTTAAAATTCAAGAGAGGGGTTTGATTTCAAATTGGTATTTTGTGTTGTGAGATTTAGTTTATGTGATATAATTGACATATTAATGTTATGCTAAATCCAATTTAAGTTGCTAGTTTGCATATTTGTTGATTTAAAAGTGATAATTATATAATTGGTAAACTAGGTTTTTTAAATAATTTTATTCTTGTGAGAGGAAATTCAAATTTAGGTTTCATGTCATTATAAATATTATATTGAGTGGTTTAATGCTTTAGTTCATGAAAATCCAAGTTAGATTGTAGTTTGTTCATTTTTGCTATAAAATTGTTAAAATTGGTTAATATTACAAACTAGGTTTTTGAAATCGAATTAAATTGTGGGTTAAAAATTTACGTAATGGTTTCTATGGCATAATTAAGATATTAAGTTATCATCTTGGTCATTAGAATTGTTAAAACATCATGTTTTGTACAAAAACGGCGAATTGTGCTTGCTAGATTTTCGGAAAAATGACTTTTTAAGTGAAATTGGGCTTTTTGTGAGTTTTAACCTATTTTATATTAAAATTAGTGTTCGTGAATGTGCAAATGAGTGTATTTGTCTTTTTCTCGATGGTCTAGCGTTTGTACACCGACGTCGAGGGTTTTTGGGTTGATTTGTGAAAACAACCATAGGTTTTGACTTATGTGGGATTCGTGTGTCGTTTTGGTCATGAGTCGGATTTTAATGCGATACGATGCGTTGTGATATGTAGGTACCCCCATGTGGACTTCGAGACGACAAGCAAGCGCGTGGCGACGTCGGCACCGGCGAGCGAGGACCAGGTGAGTAGATTTATATCTACGGGGAGAAGTCGGGTGGATGGCGTATAGCACCCCCGCAGTTCGTGGCGATGTATACGAATACGTATACACATATATATATTGTTTATATATTGTTTGAGTATATTGATGATAATATGGATATTTGGTGTTCTTGGATGATTTAGTGTCGCGAAACCCTAGAGTAGTGGTCGCACTACACATGCACACACCAACCCATACTTGTATACTTTCTTCTTTCATTTGTGCTTATACGGGAATATATAGTTATGTGTTCACATGGGTATGGGACTATGTGTTCATATACGGATTTGAGGATGATACTTGGGTTTGAGATGAGTCGATGAGATTTGTATTGAGGTTGTGAATTCGGTGATATGGCAGGATTCGTATTTGAGATACGACATGACGTTGTAGCGGGTCCTTGACGTAGTGTTTCACACACGTCCAAGCATACTTAGGCGGTATCAGTATTGTACTAGACGTAGATCAGTACCCCGATCATGATATTTGATAAAGAGGATACCGGGTGAATAGTATGATGAATGTGATATTAACCCGTACCCAGATTTGGGGATGCCGTATGACGGATTTACGTACAAGCTATATTTTGATGATTGATCCGCACTCTTGACTTAGGATGTCTGATTATAGATATGGTATCGGATATGATATTATTGAGGCGGGATCACCGACTAATATATATACAGGTATGTATATGTATCGACTCAGATGTTAGGCGGTTTCCTTACCTGTAGTCCAGCTTGTTAGCTTAGCCCTTTAGTTTAGTTTAGTTGTTAGATTAGATTCGATTCTTACCTATTTCAAAAACTAACGAATTGTGGGTATTTTAAAAGACAGCCCAAGGGATCCTACGGATATTTCAAAGGACGTATCTTTTCATAAAAACACCGTAGCCCCTATTTTCAAAACCCCATGATTCGTGTTATTTCAAAAGGCACCATTTGTAGGACTTATATTAGATTAATGCAGATTAGTTATAGTTGCATCTAGTATTCAGCTCCCGCTCATTATTGTGGTTCGCTTCACATCGCATGCTTATATTATGTTTCATACTCCATTGTTGATATCATGCTGTTAGGACACCAGCACCATTACCGATGATGCGTATGTACCACGTACACTTACTTGCCGGCTCACACACATCTTCATTGGTAATTACCATGTCACGTACATCTTAGAAAATATTATTGCTTGACATAGCCTGTTAGCTAATAGTTTAGACATGATATTAGTGTACTTGCCGTATATGTTAGTTTAGACATTGTAGTTATTCCTGCTACTTCATGCATACTGTTATTCATTGTTATGCCGCATTCATGGATTCTCATGCATATATTCACTATTTTACGTGTTATTGAGGTTTTGGATTCAGATTTCCATGAGATTTTCTGGATTTGGAGGAAAACCGCAAAAACATAAATAAACCTTTTCTCTCTTTTAAAATAAAAAGTGCGGTTTTCCCATGATGTATGAGTCGTCCACCATGAGTTTGCTGATGGATTTCGAGACCCGATTCGAGGAGTGGAGGAACCGTTTCGGGTACATGGTGGGCCCGGTGCGGTACCCCGGGGCAAGAGGATCGTGTTGTTGACGTTGAGCCTGGCAGGGGAGCACTACCGACCGGTGATATTACTCGACGCGTCGGATATCCGGAGGATACCGTCGTGGTCTTGAGATAGATGGTAGGGGCCGGTCTGGATTGACGGGGCCCTAGATATTGTGATTGAGATATTGAGATTTTGAGATATTGAGGTACAGAGATTGTGATACAGAGATATCGAGATATTTGGACACTTGTTTTGTGTCGATGCTGGGCACTGTTTTATGCTGATTTCATTTATGGTACCTCACTTTTAAAATACAGAAATCTCACTGATTTATGAAAGCAGTTTTCTTCAGTACATGCATTCTGTTTCTTGCATTCATACATTGCTACCTGAGGCACTGACACGGCACATGGTTTTACACTTGGGTTAGATATTTGCCCTAACCATTGTTATGGGTTGCTGGTTATTTTTTTGAGGATATATTATGATCATTGACCTAGGATTGTGTTATTTATGCGATTTCTTTTCGTAGATGTTTTTCTATTCACGAGTTGGCAACTCACCCCCGTTGTGCCCCAGTTCTTACAGGTTTGCCGTACAGGTTTCATTACGGCTTTGCGGGCATAGTTTCCCTCGGGTGATTTGCTAGTAGGTGGGTTTACTTGTATCGTACCCCCATTATATATCTTGTATATCATTATTCTGTTGTATCTAGAAGTTCCATCAACCAAACATGTATTTATTTTGAGATAGAGACTAGTGATGTTATTCCTTCGACCTTAGAGTCGCGCGTTATATTTCTGTGGTTTTCTTGTGGTTTTGAGTTTCCTTTTGAATTTTGATCCTCGCCGTTGGCGTTGTATATTATATTGCTTGTGTGGTTGTGACCGTCGATTGATGAAAAGCTAGCTCCCGCTTGGGGATGCCTTTTATTGATTTCGTATACTATTCATGTTGTATCCCGTTTGGGGGCCAGTATTTACAAAGGAGACTCTGCCGAAATTTTCAGGAAATTTTTGATGTTTTTAGAAACCCACATAATTCGGCTTATGCTATTGAAACTACTTGTTTTAAATCGGTTTTCCTTCAGTCTACTACTTTTCTTGTTTTGGATTTCTGGGGTTTCGGTTTACTTAGATTACGTACGCCTCGAGACGTTCGTAGTTTAAGTGCCAGTCTTGTTCCGTACTCTCGGGACGTGACAAAGTTGGTATCAGAGCGTTAGGTTTTACCTTCGGAGCGTAGGATGACCCTTGGTTGATGGAATAGGTGACTAAAGTAGAGTGATGTACCGTAGGTATGTTCCGCGGCATATTTACGATACGCTACTCCACTTAAGAAGTCTTAGGATGTACATTTCTTTGCTCAGTATTATATTCATTCCGATCTAGCCTCATCAGTACCGGTTATGATTTTGCTGCCATGATTACGGGCAGGGAAAGCTACGGCTAGAGTTGCGGTCAGCACGAGCTCGTCACGAACGAGGACTGACCAGGGCGAAATTCCGGCGACACACGATTGCGGAGATGTGTCTTTTTACTGTGTTTCCGCACCACGAGCATTTGGCGGATCGCCTTTATGAGGTTACTCGGATGTGCTGATCAGCACTAGAGGATTGAGCTAATGATAGAGACCAGCCAGATTTTGATGACCGTTGGTGTATTGCTCACTCATGATGATTGAGGCACTGTTCAGCGTGCAGACGAGTGAGCCAGTTGTTGCTGCGAGCGACGGGATATTGCCCCAGACGCTGGAGCTAATGCAGAATGAGTTGTACTAAGAGATGATAGAAGGTCGCTAGTCACCCGAGGATGAATGACTAGGACATGTGGTTCGTTCGCCTACCCGATGAGAGGTCATCAGATAGATTGATTCCAGCTAGAGACGACTTCACGCGGAGACGTTGGGAGTCGACAGAGACGATCGAATGTCAGAAACCTATTATTCCAAGTTTAAAGTATTCTGAAGGGCATGCAGGCAATTCTATAGACCCTCTAGAAGAATGAAACCCTAACTCGACTTAATGACCGTGTGAAATCCTTTGAACCTTCGGGTTTGCGGCAGTTCTACGGCGCCATTAGTGAGGCTTGGGTTTGCCCTTCTACGGCTGGACAACTGATGCTGTGGTATGTACTCGATACTATTAAACTGTACCCAAGATGTTGAGCCCTTGGGGGATTATGAGGTTTTGACAATCGATTGGATGGTTCGACTTAATTCGGATGCTAGGTGGTGAGATGCATTTCTTGGGAGACTCCCGATACGAGGATAGCCGTTAGAACTCAGTCCATGCAGCCGCGACGAGACGAGTCCAAAGCAGACGACATTAGAGAAAAGTGAAGTAAGAGGTTCGTACCAGATCTAGATAAGATGATGTTCCACTCCGCCGACATCAGAGATGCGATGCGCATGCCGAGGCATGGTACTTGGATTTACCTTCCAGAAGGAGTTGCGATGAGTATGCAGTCGTTCCAGAGCAAGATGCAGATATAGGAAAGGATGATGACTTCCGAACAGTTGGCAGAGACGAGACATGGAAGAGACCATGAGTAGGATTCCTTCCAGGACACTGCTGCAATGATACTTGCACCCAGGATCAGATGTGTCACGTACATTCAGAGAGCCAGAGGCCGACGCCAGTGATATGCTGTCTTACGAGTGGTCGCGATAATTGACCGGGAGATGACAAGAGACGTGCCAGAACGAGATCATCCCCGTTAGCACACCTGACAGGGCCGATGAGCCGATGGACCGAGAGATTGGTAATTCACAGTGAAGACCTTGACCCAGGAGTGGTCATTGTTACGCACACCAGCAGGCCAGAGTTCATGATTATCGACGAGACGTCCCACTAGTGACCACGACAGTTGGCCCGAGATTCTTAGAGGATGCGTTTGAGTGGTACTATTCCGCCATTATTGATTTCGATGTTTTGCGTGATTTATTCGCATGATTTGATTTTGATGATTGAGGATTTACGATCTTTGTACAGTGTTGCACTTGATATCGTTTTCGTGCTTTGGTTTCACATGTTTGTGATTTTACGGTTTTAAACATTTGAGTTGATTTTGTGCGTATGCACGCACTTGATTTGGTTCCTGCACTCTGTATAGTTTATATATGCTTGCAGTGCAGTGATACGCCTTTTGTGCACTTAGATGCACTGGACTTCGATTTCGATTGTGATACTCGATATTTGTTTTGTGCACTTTGTGCACCTGATTTGATTTTGCGCATGTTCGGCGCTTGATATTGGATTTCATGATTTCGTGCATGATGGATGCCCCTGGTTTTGGGTTTTCGCGCATGTTGAGCGCATGTCTTGAGATGCGATTTTGGTGCACACCAGATGCACTAAATCGAGATTTTTTTTCGTGCATGTCAGATGCACCTGATTTTGCTGTCAGGCACACACATTGCCTACGACAGATGCTTTGTGCACACCCGATGCACTTAGATCTTGTTTCTGTGCACTTGTATGGCACGTATATGGATTTTGATTGTCGTGCGCACCAGACGCACGTAGTATTCATACGCGTATTTTGGGATTGATTTCTTATAGAGCAGTACGTTTTTTTTTATGATAATTGTAATGTGTTTTCGTACTAAGCAGGACTAGTCAGATGACAGTACCTGAATATATTTTGCATGCATTGATAGCTATTGAAGAGAATTCCAAAAAGCGAGCTATAGTCTCAGTATTTACCTACGTGTCTGATATGACGCGAAACGTTTAAAACAAGGAAAACCCTTCTAAATTGTTTCCCAAAACGGCGGAACGTACATTTCAAACAAACTTATATATATATATATATATAGTTATTTTCTTATGATAGACGTCCGCCACTGTGCAGTGTTATGTGCATTGCACAGCAACTTAAAGGATTTAGCATGCATTTCCTCCTGATATTTACGTGTATAGTTTCGAGTTATATCATATTGGTTTTGGTATTGGATTTGACATTGTGTCATTACCATGACTCCGATGATTGCGGGATGCTTGACGGAGTTTTGATTTTGAGTTTTATGCTCATTTTTCATGCGCATGCGTTGCGCTATGATTTGTTTTATGTATTTATGATTTCGGAGCCCCGGCGATTTGATGGTTTTGGCTGAAATATTTTAGTATTTGGGGGAAGTTTTAATTTAAATTCGGGGACCGAATTTCTTTAAGGGGGAAGATTGTAGCGTTTTGAAAATCGTTTCGGTGAAATTTCGAAAAAACGGTAAAATAAGGGGGTTTTCGGTAAAAAGTCAAAATACAAATATCTTTATTATAAAATTAAATATACATATTCTAGCTATGTAATTGCTAGTATTTGGTGTTTATTGACCCACTGGTGAAATTTCAAATTTTCTGAAATTTTTTCCGAAATTAATTATTTTAATATTATTTTAAGCCGTCACTAATATATTTAATTAGGGAAAATTACAAATTGAAATGAGTTGAAACAAATTTTGTGCATCATAAAACATTAAACAAAATTTTATCATGTGGTTTTTGAAACGAAATGGTTTGCCAAAACGGTTTAGAAAAATATCGAAGAAAAAGGCTTTTTTCGGTGAAATTAGTGTTAATGGGAATTGGGGTAATACATTTATCTTTTTCCCTAACCCACACACCCACACCTCACCCTCTCTTCCCCTCCCCATGTGGCCGGCCCCACCATGACAGCCCTCCTCCCCTCTCTCTCTCCAATCACCAAGAAAAGAAAAGAAAAGAAAGGAAAATGATAGAAAAAGGGTAGACTTTGACTAGATATTACTTTCTCCACCTCGCTCTCTCTCCTCCCTCACCCAAACCCCCTCCATTTTTGGCCCAAACCTGAACCCCCCACAGCAGCAACCCTCCACCAAAATCCCACACCATTTTGCCTCAAAAATCCATTAAAATGCTTCAAAAATCCATGCAAATTCAAAGCAAACTCAAAATCCAAGCTATACCCATTTTTCCTTGGCTACCATAGCATGGATCTAGGAATTTAGATTTCAATTTGGGTGGCTAAGTGTGCTTGTGGGAGCTTCAAATTATTTGGGTATAAATTCTAACCTTTTTGCTTAATGTGTTGTTAATTGCTTAGGTTAGCTTAATTAATTGTTTAATTAGGTTTTTAATTAGTTCTAGGTGCATGATTTAAAATTCAAGAGAGGGGTTTGATTTCAAATTGGTATTTTATGTTGTGAGATTTAGTTTATGTGATATAATTGACATATTAATGTTATGCTAAATCCAATTTAAGTTGCTAGTTTGCATATTTGTTGATTTAAAAGTGATAATTATATAATTGGTAAACTAGGTTTTTTAAATAATTTTATTCTTGTGAGAGGAAATTCAAATTTAGGTTTCATGTCATTATAAATATTATATTGAGTGGTTTAATGCTTTAGTTCATGAAAATCCAAGCTAGATTGTAGTTTGTTCATTTTTGCTATAAAATTGTTAAAATTGGTTAATATTGCAAACTAGGTTTTTGAAATCGAATTAAATTGTGGGTTTAAAATTTACGTAATGGTTTCTATGGCATAATTAAGATATTAAGTTATCATCTTGGTCACTAGAATTGTTAAAACATCATGTTTTGTACAAAAACGGCGAATTGTGCTTGCTAGATTTTCGGAAAAATGACTTTTTAAGTGAAATTGGGGTTTTTGTGAGTTTTAACCTATTTTATATTAAAATTAGTGTTCGTGAATGTGCAAATGAGTGTATTTGGGTTTTTCTCGATGGTCTAACGTTTGTACACCGACGTCGAGGGTTTTTGGGTTGATTTGTGAAAGCAACCATAGGTTTTGACTTATGTGGGATTCGTGTGTCGTTTTGGTCATGAGTCGGATTTTAATGCGATACGATGCGTTGTGATATGTAGGTACCCCCATGTGGACTTCGAGACGACAAGCAAGCGCGTGGCGACGTCGGCACCGGCGAGCGAGGACCAGGTGAGTAGATTTATATCTACGGGAAGAAGTCGGGTGGATGGCGTATAGCACCCCCGCAGTTCGTGGCGATGTATACGAATACGTATACACACATATATATATATATTGTTTATATATTGTTTGAGTATATTGATGATAATATGGATATTTGGTGTTCTTGGATGATTTAGTGTCGCGAAACCCTAGAGTAGTGGTCGCACTACACATGCACACACCAACCCATACTTGCATACTTTCTTCTTTCATTTGTGCTTATACGGGAATATATAGTTATGTGTTCACATGGGTATGGGACTATGTGTTCATATATGGATTTGAGGATGATACTTGGGTTTGAGATGAGTCGATGAGATTTGTATTGAGGTTGTGAATTCGGTGATATGGCAGGATTCGTATTTGAGATACGACATGACGTTGTAGCGGGTCCTTGACGTAGTGTTTCACACACGTCCATGCATACTTAGGCGGTATCAGTATTGTACTAGACGTAGATCAGTACCCCGATCATGATATTTGATAAAGAGGATACCAGGTGAAGAGTATGATGAATGTGATATTAACCCGTACCCAGATTTGGGGATGCCGTACGACGGATTTACGTACAAGCTATATTTTGATGATTGATCCGCACTCTTGACTTAGGATGTCTGATTATAGATATGGTATCGGATATGATATTATTGAGGCGGGATCACCGACTAATATATATACATGTATGTATATGTATCGACTCAGATGTTAGGCGGTTTCCTTACCTGTAGTCCAGCTTGTTAGCTTAGCCCTTTAGTTTAGTTTAATTGTTAAATTAGATTCGATTCTTACCTATTTCAAAAACTAACGAATCGTGGGTATTTTAAAAGACAGCCCAAGGGATCCTACGGATATTTCAAAAGACGCATCTTTTCATAAAAACACCGTAGCCCCTATTTTCAAAACCCCATGATTCGTGTTATTTCAAAAGGCACCATTTGTAGGACTTATATTAGATTAATGCAGATTAGTTATAGTTGCGTCTAGTATTCAGCTCCCGCTCATTATTGTGGTTCGCTTCGCATCGCATGCTTATATTATGTTTCATACTCCATTATTGATATCATGCTGTTAGGACACCAACACCATTACCGATGATGCGTATGTACCACGTACACTTACTTGCCGGCTCACACACATCTTCATCGGTAATTTCCATGTCACGTACACCTTAGAAAATATTATTGCTTGACATAGCCTGTTAGCTAATAGTTTAGACATGATATTAGTGTACTTGCCGTATATGTTAGTTTAGACATTGTAGTTATTCCTGCTACTTCATGCATACTGTTATTCATTGTTATGCCGCATTCATGGATTCTCATGCATATATTCACTATTTTACGTGTTATTGAGGTTTTGGATTCGGATTTCCATGAGATTTTCTGGATTTGGAGGAAAACTGCAAAAACATAAATAAACCTTTTCTCTCTTTTAAAATAAAAAGTGCGGTTTTCCCGTGATGTATGAGTCGTCCACCATGAGTTTGCTGATGGATTTCGAGACCCGATTCGAGAAGTGGAGGAACCGTTTCGGGTACATGGTGGGCCCGGTGCGGTACCCCGGGGCAAGAGGATCGTGTTGTTGATGTTGAGCCTGGCAGGGGAGCACTACCGACCGGTGATATTACCCGACGCGTCGGATATCCGGAGGATACCGTCGTGGTCTTGAAATAGATGGTAAGGGCCGGTCTGGATTGACGGGGCCCTAGATATTGTGATTGAGATATTGAGATTTTGAGATATTGAGGTACAGAGATTGTGATACAGAGATATCGAGATATTTGGACACTTGTTTTGTGTCGATGCTGGGCACTGTTTTATGCTGATTTCATTTATGGTATCTCACTTTTAAAATACAGAAATCTCACTGATTTATGAAAGCAGTTTTCTTCAGTACATGCATTCTGTTTCATGCATTCATACATTGCTACCTGAGGCACTGACACGGCACATGGTTTTACACTTGGGTTAGATATTTGCCCTAACCATTGTTATGGGTTGCTGGTTATTTTTTTGAGGATATATTATGATCATTGACCTAGGATTGCGTTATTTATGCGATTTCTTTTCGTAGATGTTTTTCTATTCACGAGTTGGCAACTCACCCCCGTTGTGCCCCAGTTCTTGCAGGTTTGCTGTACAGGTTTCATTACGGCTTTGCGGGCATAGTTTCCTTCGGGTGATTTGCTAGTAGGTGGGTTTACTTGTATCGTACCCCCATTATATATCTTGTATATCATTATTCTGTTGTATCTAGAAGTTTCATCAACCAAACATGTATTTATTTTGAGATAGAGACCAGTGATGTTATTCCTTTGACCTTAGAGTCGCGTGTTATATTTCTGTGGTTTTCTTGTGGTTTTGAGTTTCTTTTTGAATTTTGATCCTCGCCGTTGGCGTTGTATATTATATTGCTTGTGTGGTTGTGACCGTCGATTGACGAAGAGCTAGCTCCCGCTTGGGGATGCCTTTTATTGATTTCGTATACTATTCATGTTGCATCCCGTTTGGGGGCCAGTATTTACAAAGGAGACTCTGCCGAAATTTTCAGGAAATTTTTGATGTTTTTAGAAACCCGCATAATTCGGCTTATGCTATTGAAACTACTTGTTTTAAATCGGTTTTCCTTCACTCTACTACTTTTCTTGGTTTGGATTTCTGGGGTTTCGGTTTACTTAGATTACGTACGCCTCGAGACGTTCGTAGTTTAAGTGCCAGTCTTGTTTCGTACTCTCGGGACGTGACACCATCGTGAGTATTTTTCATACACTAACCCTTGTAGAGACTAAACCATGGGTTAATAGAATGGTTGGGTTAATAAATATCTGGGTTAATAAATATCTAGGATAATACAAAATTAGTGGACCAAGTCAAGAAAACTACAAGCTTCTCCAAGCTTCCAAACCCTTGAGATTTTCCACCTAATTTTGCATTTATCCTTAATAATTAATTACCCTCATTATCTTAAATATGGTATAAGTCTTATATACCCATGTCACATATATAACCTAGCATGATATATTAACATATATCACATATATATCATGTATGCATAAGTGAGAAACAAATAAATGGTCAAGTGAGCTAATATTAGTTAATGCAACAAATTTGATATAAATTTGCATTAATTAATATTAGCTCACTTGACCATTTATTTGTTTCTCACTTATGCATACATGATATATATGTGATATATGTTAATGTATCATGCTAAGTTATATATGTGACATGGGTGTATAAGACTTATACCATATTTAAGATAATGAGGATAATTAATTATTAAGGATAAATGAAAAATTAGGTGGAAAATATTAAGGGTTTGGAAGCTTGGAGAAGCTTGTAGTTTTCTTGACTTGGTCCACTAATTTTGTGTTATCCTAGATATTTATTAACCCAACCATTCTCTTAACCCATGGTTTAGTCTCTACAAGGGTTAGTGTATGACAAATATTCACCATGATTGCATTTCTAATCTCACTCTCATTCTCTTGTTGATTCTTCATCTTCTTCTTCATCTCCCTTAAGCTCTCTAGGTTATGAGGAAGTGAAGAAATATTGTGAGAAAAATAAATCTAAAGTGAGCAAAATTCCTACTTCATGAAGAAAACACTCTAAATTAAATGGCTAATAGTAGAGGATAATACATTAAATTGTTAAACCAACACTTGATTTAATAATCTGGCTATATCATATATAAACGACTAATATCAATAATATCAACTTGTCGAATCAACACTTGATTCGATAACCCGGCTATATCACATATAACCGACCGATAACTCAAATCGCGAGAATAGAATACGGTATCACATACTCGTATTAATCTCGGTCCCGCACATATCACATATGTGCTCCTATTCCGTTTCGCTTGAGCTAGGAAACCTCTGTGTAGGACTCTAAAGATTCGTCAATACGCCGGTAGTAGGTGTGATCATATCAAACACCCATAAGCCGCAAGAGGCCTGCTAAACGTAACGGCCACCAGGGTATTGAACGATCAGAAGATCAACAAGCAAGCCTGCTCATACTCCTGCGAATCCAATCAGTAACACCACTGTACAGTCCGGTCTCTTCGTCTGATATGTCGCATATCTCGCCTAGGGGTGGTAAACTTCAGACCCCAATAGCTCGATAAGTCATGCCGATGTAAGGTCCATAACGGGTCAAGAAAATAATGATAACACTTACCAGTAAATCTTATCTACCCTGGCCAGGGATTTCCAGTTATGGCCAGTCGGGCATAGCGCAACATCAACCCCCAATACCGGGAGAGACAAAATCCCCTCCTATCGCTCATTGCCTCCATGTGACTCGGGACTGTACCCAAAAACCACCTGTTTGCACGACTCAGTAGAGCCATGGTAGGGTGGAAATCAAAGCACAGTGGGAGACACACAAGACTCTATGACGATCTCGGGTCGACAGACTAACTTGTACAAGTGTCACCAGAGAACTGCTATCTAACGTGAGGTATAATACCATCTAGGAGTTCTCGGCGAGTTCGTTCAGTGTACCCAGTCACCACTGAGCACCCGTATACGATCTCTGATCTTAAACACCAATGGATATGGGATCATCCATCGCCCATCATGAGGTTCGAGAAGCGTATACGCTAGTCTACTCTGTAATATCGATGCCCCGTCTCGATACTCCCATGACTAGGAACAATTGAAGGATGAACTCATGGACTGCCCAGGCCCCACTAGTATGATCTGCATCATAATCCTGGTAGTCTAGTACACATCCTAAGGGTTTTATCAATATGTAACAGAGAGACAGTAAGTGTAACGCCTTAAAAAGTCGTTTTGGTGTTTTCCCGAAAATCGGTGAAAATTTGGTATTTTTTCGTAAATCGTCGTTTTTGTTATTTTGCAGTTTAGGCCTAATTATACCTAATTTGGATAGGTAATTGCTAGTTTTTAGTAGATAATGAGTTACTTATAAATTTCTGGTCATTTAAAATGTTTCCCTAATTTTTCAATTTTTAATATTATTTTAAGCCGGTAAAAATATATTAAATTAGCGATAAATACAAATTTAAATGGGCTAATTTTAATCTTTAAAATCATGTTAACTAAAATCTAGTTAGTAATATAAATTTTTAGTATTTTATTTCAAGTTCTATTTGGTTTTAATTATGGAAAACAAAATTTAATTAATTTAAGCTAAAACTTGCAATTTTGAGCTTGTCGGTGGGTCTTTTTGCATAGAATTTTTTTGTGCACTCTCTCACAACCTCACCCCACTTATTTGGCTGGCCCCACCACCATTTCAACAGCCCATAATTTTTCCCCCTCTAAATTGTATTCTTCAACTCCTTTTAAATTGTTTAAAAAGGGTTTAAAATATAGTAAATGGGTGGGGGTATTATGGTATTTTTGGGGGGGGCTTTGACTTAGACTTTTTACACCATCCCCTCACATCCCCCATCCCTCTCCCTCTTAGCCAAAATTTCTGCAGCAACAGTCCAAAAAAATTTCCCCAATTCTCATTCCCTTTTGCTTCATTTTTATCTCATAAATCCATCAAAATCCAAAATTTCTTTCACAAATTCAAAGCAAACCCTTATTCCACCTCCTCTCAAACCTAAATTGGTTCAAATCTTAAAGAAAGGAGGTGTCTTGAGTGGTTAGAGCAACCAAGGGTTTGGGCTTGTGAGGTATAATTTCTAATCTATGGTTAATTGGTAGTTGTATTATGCTAAATTTGAACTTTGAAATGTTAAATTAGTGTTAATTTCTAATCTAGTTTTTTTAAGAGAGTAGTTGTTTTAAACTAGGGTTTTTAAAACACCATTAAGTGGTTAATTAATCTATTTTGTTATCTAGTGTTTTGCTAACCTAAATCTAAAAGGTTAACTTGCTTTTTGGGCTTCAAATTAGTGCTAATGTAGTGTTTCATGTATAGTTTGGGTTGGATTTTGCTATGTATGAAAAATCAAGAAAGGAATTGGTGTTGGAAAATAGGATTTGAAGCATTGCTAATGTGCTGTAATTTTAGTGTTGTGGCTAACTAGTTGTGCGGTTGGATGTTTAATTGATAGTAGTCTTTTGTCGCAAAGCGACGGTTTTTGCATCGATTTTGGAATGCAAATGCTTACTAGTTTTTTTTATAAAATTATGTGATGAAGTATTTGTGATATCTTGATGATTGTATTGGCATCTCCTATGACTTTTAGGGTGTGTGAATGCGGATTTTTGGTTTTATCGGGTTTTAGTTTTGCCGGGCGCCCAAAACGACGATTCTAGTTAGTTTTGCGATTTTCGTGTGTGTTCCGCGCACCTTGTGCACGTTGTGCCTAGCTTGTGAACGTTGATATTTTCGTTTTGGATTTACGTCGTTTCATGATATGTAACCTTATGTTTTGTATTGGTGCAAATTCCAGGTTCGGTCGTGGAGACTTCGGACGCGGCACGAAAAGGGAAAGCGGTGATTGGACGTAGCTAGCTGAGGATTCCGGTGAGTAGATTTAACATCTACGGCGGACTATCGTTTGGATGGCGCAGGTCGCCCGATAGTTTAAGTAGTTAAAGATTTCTAGTGATATTAGTAACCACATCCATGCTTTATTTTGACGTACATATGCGAACCCATTCTATAAGACACCTGCACCATTGCCAGGGTTTTATATGCAGCACGAGCACTATTCATGCGTACACACACGCCCTGGTAATTGCCATGCCACCACACTAGATAACCTATAATTTGAAACCTTTATACTATAATTGATGCTTAAACCTGTGCTATTGCTTTTAAATCCTTAAAATGAAATCGTAGGATTGCTATTCATGTGCATGTACCTCATCATATCGTTTGTTCATGCCTAGTCTATTAATCATACATCGCAACTTGATTATTGATACCATATGCATTCATTATCATTGACATATGCACTTATGAGGATTTCTTGAGATTTATGATATTTCTGGATTTCGGGGGAAAGCCGCAGAATTTCTAAAACTTACTACTTTTTTTAAATATGCAAATTGCGGTTTTCTAGTGATGTAAGTGTCGTCCACCATGAGTTTGTTGTGGTTTTCGAGACCCGTTTCGAGGAGTTGGATGAACCGTCTCGGGTACATGGTGGGACCGGTAAGGTACTCCGGGGCAAGAAGGTCGTGTTGCTGACGTTGAGCCTGGCAGGGGATAGACTACTTACCGGTGACTTTTTTTTGGCACGGTGGATATCCAGAGGATACCGACCGTAGCCGCGAGATGATGAGATATTGATATTTGAGATGGGTCAGCCGGACGGCTGAGGCCAGAGATACTATGATATGGATACATGAGATTGAGACAGTTTTGAGGTGTCGATACTGGACACAGATTCTTGTTGATTCTATTGGTATTGTGCTGATATTTCAAAAGAGATTCCTAAAGGAAAAATATGATTTCTTATACTCACACATTCAGATCACGAGTTGATTCATATTGCATACATACCTGCCAGTACATTCATATTGCATACATACCTGCTAGTATATCCTGCCATACCTGTATTATAGATGCTAGGATGCTTGTGTGCATGCTTGCGATAGCCTCTATAGATGTTATCTATTACTCACGAGTTGGAAACTCACCCCCGTTTTGCCATAGTCTTTTGCAGGTCCGCTCCGTCAGCACAGTAGCGGCGGGCGCACTTGCTTCTTTTGCCTCTTTTGCCTGGACTCGAGGCTTTTGCTCGTAGGTGGTTTGTATTATTATTTTGTACCACCTTGTATATTCTTTATATCTAGAGTACTCCATCTACTGTATCTACCAGTATTGTTGTATATTGATCTAGAGACGAGACTGTGAGATTTGTGGGCTTTCTATGCTGTATTTTGGGGTCGAGCCCACTTGAGTCGACATGATGTTTTACTTATGCTTCTTATGTTTATTTATGCACATTGCTGATTTACATTGCGTGGGATTTGTGACCGCCTTGTAGCGAAGAGCTAGCTCCCGCTTGGGGATGCCTTATTTGTTGTATTCATATATATTCTTGTTGTACCCATTTTGGGGCCAGTATTTACAAAGGAGACTCTGCCGAATTTTTGGAAAAATTGATGTTGTTTTTAAAAAGGCTTGATATGACTTATTTGATAAACTCGCTTTCAATTGATTGGTTTTCCTTCACTCTTCTGCTTATTTGGTTTTGATTTCTGGGCTTTGGCTTTCTTATTTTACGGACGCTTCGAGACGTTTCGTAACATAAGTGCCAGTCACGTTCCGTACCCTGCGGGTCGTGACAAAGTTGGTATCAGAGCGATAGGTTTTATCTTTCTGAGTGTAGGATGACCTTGGTAGATGGAGTAAGTGACTTAAGCAGGGTAACGGAGCGTGCATATTTCCGCGGCATACTTGCGATACGGTACTCCGCCTAAGTGACTTTAGGATATACTTTCTTGAAATTCCTTCTTCAATTCCGTGTATCCTATGATTCTATTGCACTGTTCTTATTATCCTATTTCCTGTACCAGCCACTATGCCGCCGAAGGCTACGAGAGCGCAGAGGGCTGCCGCCCGAGATGAGATCCGAGCAGGCTCGTCCGAGACGAGAACCGAGCAGGGTGGTATACCTACGCCTCAGGGACAGACTGATCCGCATTTCCCAGGCCGCATGGATAGGGTAGAGTCTGGTATGGAGGAGCTACGACAGATGATGGGAGGTATGCAGGAGTTACGACAGATGGTGGGATCCCTAGTAGCGGCCAGTCATGCACCGAGATCGGAGGACGTACCTACCACATCACAGACTACCATGGTGCCTGCTGCCCAGACAGTTGCTACCACCACCACCGTGGCTATCCCAGTATCGCTACAGGATTTCATGAGGCTGAGACCTCTAGTCTTCACGAGCACCGATGCAGCAGAGGATCCGCAGACATTTCTTGACAGTTTAGCCAGGATCTGCCGTTCGCTCAGATGTTCTGACGATCGATGGGCGAAGTTTGCGAGTTTCCATCTAGAGGGCCTCGCGCAGACATGGTGGGAGTCAGTCTTGAGAGGTCGAGCTGCAGGTCTTCCTCCAATGACTGGGGCTGAGTTTACAGCAGTCTTTCTAGCTCGTTTCCTCCCAGAGAGCGTTCGTGACGCCAGAGCTCGTAGTTTTGAGGCCTTGATCAAGACTCCAGGGATGACGGTGTCTGAGTACGATGTCCAGTTTACGCAGTTGTCCAGATATGCTCCGTATTTGGTGGATACTGAAGAAAAGAGAGTGAAGAGGTTCGTGCAGGGACTTGACACCCAGCTATTTGTTGCTATTGGCGTCCAGCACTTCGACACTTATTCAGCTGTTATGGACACGGCATTACGGATGGAGGCACACATTTTACAGACTTCGGCCATTTCTGGGCCGAAGAGGATTCGCACTGATGTGCCTTCGTAGAGGCAGCGCGCTAGATTTTTTCCGAGAGATGGGCCTGGCAGAGGATTTGGACGGGGTCAGTTATATGGTTCATATCTACAGGGACAGCAGACGTCGCCAGGATGTTTTCGGTGCAGGAGTCTGGACCACCGTATCAGAGACTGTCCGGTGAGACGACAGGGAGCGGCGACAGTTCCACATGTGACCTTACCACCATCACCACCTCCTCCCCAGAGAGTCCTACTTCCTACCACAGGCGATGCTCCACGATAGTTCGATACACCCAGAGGCCATGGTCGTGACGGTCCGATCCATAGAGGATGAGGAGGCCGAGGCCGAGGCCGAGGACAGCCAGTTATTGGTGGGGGTTAGGCCAGAGTTTTCGCTTTGACACCGCAGGATGCACAGGCATCCAACGCCGTTGTGACAGGTACCTTGCCAGTTTGTTCTTTCGATGCACGGGTATTATTCGACCCAGGTTCCACACATTCGTACGTATCTACACACTTTGCACCGATGTTGGGCCGTGAGTTGTCGTCGTTAGATTAGCCGCTTGTTGTTATTACTCCGGTAGGCGAGTCGTTTGTCGCTCGTTTTGTGTTTTGATTGTGTTCCGTTCATATCGAGGAGAGGGATTCGTCGGTTGATTTGATTCTCCTCGATATGTTGGACTTTGATGTGCTTCTGGGCATAGACTGGTTGGCCACTTGTTATGCTTCGGTGGACTGCTGTGAGAAGGCAGTCAGATTTAGCTTTCCGGGAGAACCAGTCCTTGTTATTCGGGGAGACCGCAGCGTCACCCTTCCCAGCTTGATTTCATCTCTTCGCGCTGGTCAGCTCTTGCGGAAGGGATGTCAGGGATTCTTAGCGTATATTTGTGATACTCGAGCTGCAGAGGTTCCGTTGGACCGGGTCCCGATTGTTTGTGAGTTCCCTGATATTTTCCCTGATGAGCTGCCTGGGCTACCACCTGAGCGCGACGTTGAGTTCTGCATTGACTTGATTCCCGGCTCGGGGCCTATTTCCATACCGCCTTATCGGATGGCCCCGGCGGAGCTTAGAGAGCTGAAGGAGCAGTTGCAGGATTTGTTAGATAAGGGACTTATTCGACCTAGCGTTTCTCCGTGGGGTGCTCCGGTCCTGTTTGTCGAGAAGAAGGACGGCAGTTTGCGTTTGTGTATCGACTACTGCCAGCTGAACAAAGTTACCGTACGGAACCGGTATCCCTTACCACGTATCGACGATTTGTTCGACCAGCTTCAGGGGGCAGGATATTTCTGGAGGATCGATTTGCGATCAGGATACCATCATCTATGAGTTCGACAGGAGGATATACCGAGGACAGCTTTCCGCACGCGCTACGGCCACTATGAGTTTTTGGTGATGTCGTTCGGACTCACCAACACCCCAGCAGCTTTCATGGATTTGATGAGCCGTATATTCCAGCCGTATCTCGACTTGTTCATTGACGATATTTTGGTGTATTCCCGGAGCCGAGAGGAGCACGAGCAGCACTTGCGGATTACGTTACAGACTTTGAGGGAGCACCAGCTTTTCGCAAAATTTTCCAAGTGTGCATTCTGGCTGGACAGCGTTGGTTTCTTGGGTCATGTGATTACGAGAGATGGCATATGTGTGGACCCGAAGAAGATTGAGGCCATTCAGCAGTGGCCCAGACCGACATCAGTTACGGAGATCCGCAGTTTCCTAGGCCTGGCTGGCTATTACAGGCGATTCGTTCAGGATTTCTCCCGTATTGCTGCATATTTGAGCGGATTGACCCGGAAGGGAGTTCCTTTCGATTGGACGGAGGAGTGCGAGCACAGTTTCCAGCAGCTACGGACTTGTTTGACTACGGCGCCGGTGTTATCTTTGCCTTCAGGATCAGGCGGATTCGTGGTTTATTGTGATGCTTCACGAGTGGGGCTAGGGTGCGTATTGATGCAGCATGACAGGGTGATCGCGTATGCTTCACGGCAGTTGAAGAAACATGAACAGAACTACCCCACTCACGATTTGGAGATGGCTGCAGTGGTCTTTGCACTTAAGATCTGGCGACAATACCTATACGGCGAGTCGTGTCAGATATTCACTGATCACAAGAGCTTAAAGTATATATTTCAGCAGCGAGACCTGAATCTCAGATAGCGCCGTTGGATGGAACTAGTAAAGGACTACGATTGCGAGATTTTGTATCACCCGGGCAAGGCTAATGTAGTGGCGGATGCTTTGAGCAGGAGGCCCAGGGGTAATCTATCTTGTTTGCGCGCAGTACAGAGGTAGCCGTTGGCAGATTGGCAGATTTTATGCGACAGTCGAGTTGAGTTCGAGTTCACTCCGACAGGGGGACAGCTTGCGCATGTTCGTGCACGTCCGCAGTTACTTGACCGTATTCGAGAGGCACAGCCCAGCGATGACCGTATTTCAGAGATCATGAAGCAGATTAGGCAGGGCAGAGATTCCGAGTTCGTGATCGATGATCAGGGAGTACTGCGATTTGGGACTCGATTGTGCGTACTAGATTCTGAGGGACTACGACGTGAGATTCTTGAGGAGGCGCACAGATCGACATACAGCGTTCACCCGGGTTCTACCAAGATGTACCATGATTTGCGAGATGTTTACTGATGGGACGGAATGAAGAGGGACGTCACTGATTTCGTGTCGAGATGCCTGACTTGTCAGCAAGTCAAGACCGAGCACCAGAGGCCCGCGGGAGAGTTGCAGCCTTTGCCCATTCCGGAGTGGAAATGGGAGCAGATTTCTATGGACTTCATTGTGGGTCTACCCAGGACCAGTCGAGGGTACGACTCCATTTGGGTGATCGTAGATCGATTGACGAAAGCGGCTCATTTCCTGCCAGTGAAGACGACTTTCCGTTTTGCTCAGTATGCCCAGATCTACATCGACGAGATTGTACGACTGCATGGAGTCTCGACGTGTATCGTGTCCGACAGAGGCACCCAGTTTACCAGCCGACTATGGTAGAGACTTCAGGAGGCATTGGGCACCCGTTTGAGTTTCAGCACAGCATTTCATCTGCAGACCGACGGCCAGTCAGAGCGGACTATTTAGACTCTTGAGGATATGCTCCGAGCGTGCGTCTTGGACTTTGGTGGTAGCTGGGATCATCATTTACCCTTAGTGGAGTTCTCCTACAACAACAGCTTCCAGGATACTATTCAGATGGCACCTTTTGAGGCATTGTATGGGAGGAGATGCAGATCGCCCGTCTGTTGGACCGAGCTCAGTGAGAGCAGTATATTGGGGCCGCAGCTTGTTGAGGAGACGACCGCGAAGATACAGTTGATTCGAGACCGGATGAGAGCGGCTCAGAGCAGGCAGAAATCATATGCAGACAGACGCCGTCGCAAGCTAGAGTTCGCAGTTGGCTATCATGTTTTTCTGAGGTTCTCTCCGATGAAGGGCGTGATGCGATTTGGGCGAAAAGGAAAGCTTAGTCCCAGATTTGTGGGTCCCTTCGAGATTCTTGAGCGTGTCGGCGCAGTTGTATATCGTTTGGCTCTTCCACCCAGTTTTCCAGATGTTCATCCCGTCTTCCATGTTTCGATGCTCCGCAAGCACCTTCACGACCCTTCGCATGCGATTCAGCACCCGACAGTCCAGCTAGAGCGCGACCTTTATTTTGCAGAGCAGCCGGTGGTCATCCTGGATCGGCAGGTGAAGAAATTGAGATCGAAAGTTATACCGACTGTCAAGGTCCTTTGGCGTGGCCCGAGCAGCGAGGAGGTCACCTGGGAGACCGAGGACGAGATGAGGAAGAAATATCCCCATCTCTTTGAAGGTACGCATAGCTATATTTTTAAAATTCGGGGACCGAATTTCTTTAAGGGGGGAAGATTGTAACGCCTTGAAAAGTCGTTTTGGTGTTTTCCCGAAAATCGGTGAACATTTGGTATTTTTTCGTAAATCGTCGTTTTTGTTATTTTGTAGTTTAGGCCTAATTATACCTAATTTGGATAGGTAATTGGTAGTTTTTAGTAGCTAATGAGTTACTTATAAATTTCTGGTCATTTACAATTTTTCCCTAATTTTTCAATTTTTAATATTATTTTAAGCCGGTAAAAACCGGTAAAAATACATTAAATTAGCGATAAATACAAATTTAAATGGGCTAATTTTAATCTTTAAAATCATGTTAACTAAAATCTAGTTAGTAATATAAATTTTTAGTATTTTATTTCAAGTTCTATTTGGTTTTAATTATGGAAAACAAAGTTTAATTAATTTAAGCTAAAACTTGCAATTTTGAGCTTGTCGGGGGTCTTTTTGCATAGAATTTTTTTGTGCACTCTCTCACAACCTCACCCTTCTTATTTGGCCGGCCCCACCACCATTTCAGCAGCCCATAATTTTTCCCCCTCCAAATTGTATTCTTCAACTCCTTTTAAATTGTTTAAAAAGGGTTTAAAATATAGTATATGGGTGGGGGTATTATGGTATTTTTGGGGGGGCTTTGACTTAGACTTTTTACACCATCCCCTCACATCCCCCATCCCTCTCCCTCTTAGCCAAAATTTCTGCAGCAACAGCCCAAAAAAATTTCCCCAATTCTCATTCCCTTTTGCTTCATTTTTATCTCATAAATCCATCAAAATCCAAAATTTCTTTCACAAATTCAAAGCAAACCCTTATTCCACCTCCTCTCAAACCTAAATTGGTTCAAATCTTAGAGAAAGGAGGTGTCTTGAGTGGTTAGAGCAACCAAGGGTTTGGGCTTGTGAGGTATAATTTCTAATCTATGGTTAATTGGTAGTTGTATTATGCTAAATTTGAACTTTGAAATGTTAAATTAGTGTTAATTTCTAATCTAGTTTTTTTAAGAGAGTAGTTGTTTTAAACTAGGGTTTTTAAAACACCATTAAGTGGTTAATTAATCAATTTTGTTATCTAGTGTTTTGCTAACCTAAATCTAAAAGGTTAACTTGCTTTTTGGGCTTCAAATTAGTGCTAATGTAGTGTTTCATGTATAGTTTGGGTTGGATTTTGCTATGTATGAAAAATCAAGAAAGGAATTGGTGTTGGAAAATAGGATTTGAAGCATTGCTAATGTGTTGTAATTTTAGTGTTGTGGCTAACTAGTTGTGCGGTTGGATGTTTAATTGATAGTAGTCTTTTGTCGCAAAGCGACGGTTTTTGCACCGATTTTGGAATGCAAATGCTTACTAGTTTTTTTTATAAAATTATGTGATGAAGTATTTGTGATATCTTGATGATTGTATTGGCATCTCCTATGACTTTTAGGGTGTGTGAATGCGGATTTTTGGTTTTATCGGGTTTCAGTTTTGCCGGGCGCCCAAAACGACGATTCCAGTTAGTTTTGCGATTTTCGTGTGTGTTCCGTGCACCTTGTGCACGTTGTGCCTAGCTTGTGAACGTTGATATTTTCGTTTTAGATTTACGTCGTTTCATGATATGTAACCTTATGTTTTGTATTGGTGCAAATTCAAGGTTCGGTCGTGGAGACTTCGGACGCGGCACGAAAAGGGAAAGCGGTGATTGGACGTAGCTAGCTGAGGATTCCGGTGAGTAGATTTAACATCTACGGGGGACTATCGTTTGGATGGCGCAGGTCGCCCGATAGTTTAAGTAGTTAAAGATTTCTAGTGATATTAGTAACCACATCCATGCTTTATTTTGACGTACATATGCGTACCCATTCTATAGGACACTTGCACCATTGCCAGGGTTTTATATGCAGCACGAGCACTATTCATGCGTACACACACGCCCTGGTAATTGCCATGTCACCACACTAGATAACCTATAATTTGAAACCTTTATACTATAATTGATGCTTAAACCTGTGCTATTGCCTTTAAATCCTTAAAATGAAATCGTAGGATTGCTATTCATGTGCATGTACCTCATCATATCATTTGTTCATGCCTAGTCTATTAATCATACATCGCAACTTGATTATTGATACCATATGCATTCATTATCGTTGACATATGCACATATGAGGATTTCTTGAGATTTATGATATTTCTGGATTTCGGGGGAAAGCCGCAGAATTTCTAAAACTTACTACTTTTTTTTAAATATGCAAATTGCGGTTTTCTAGTGATGTAAGTGTCGTCCACCATGAGTTTGCTGTGGTTTTCGAGACCCGTTTCGAGGAGTTGGATGAACCGTCTCGGGTACATGGTGGGCCCGATAAGGTACCTGTTCATACCAGAATATTGCATTTTATACCGCCCATTTTTTCGCTCATTTGGTTATAGGCAGGTGCTTTTAATCAGTGTTTGCTACATATTTACAGGATACCGGTTCTCAGCTCTAAACAATGAAATTCATGAAAAGTATGACAAATTCCGGATTACTGCCAACCACAGATAAAACACGGGTCTCCGCTCTCTATCCATATATTGCCACACACCAGTTTAATGGACAAAATGGCAAATCGATGTCATTTTCATGCACAAAGCTCAATGTCAACACAAGATCCAACATATTTACGCGGATCTCGAGGAAATCATGGCAAAAGATTCACATCATATCACCTTTTGTTCTACTGAAATTCTGGATGAATTGTTAAGAGATTCTGAGAAACAACATATACCATACTAAAGAGTACAGAGAACTAGGGAATACCACAAAAAACGAGGCACCAATTCCACTTTATGGCCGCGGTTCTGCGGCATAAGCACACTTAGGCCGCGGAACCGCGGCATAAGCACACTTAGGCCGCGGAACCGCGGCATAAGCACACTTAGGCCGCGGAACCGCGGCCGTATAGTCTCCGCAATTGTTTATTTTTCAGGGGTATTTTGGTAACTCTATTTGGGTTCAGAATGTTGCCCTAAGTTCTCTGTTTCCTGCCTATAAATAGCCCAGAACTTGCCAAGCCAATGGTGTTCTTTTTCATGCTCACTTTTTGTTAGTTTTTAGTTTACTTCTTCTTCTTCTTCTTCTTCTTCATTCTTTCCTCCATGAAATTGTTGTGAGAGCTTTTGAGTGGATGTTAAATGAAGATGAGGGTTTTTGTATCAGTCTTTTGCTTCGCTTCCCCCTTGAGCTCTCTACCTTAACTTGATCTTGCAACCTCTTAAGTGAGCTTGCAAGTTTAAGTTTTGGTCATTGATCTTGAGGGGTTGTATCATTTTGTTCTCTCTTTTGTGCTTCATTCTCCATATGTTCTTTGCCTTTTCTTGATCTTACAACCTCTTAAGTGAGCTTGCAAGTTTAAGATTTGGTTATTGAACCCATGTCTTGTATTTGGTTCTATGGTTCTTGTTGTTATTTTCTTGCTTATTTCTTTCTTGCTTTTTATTACCTTGCTTTACTTTCATGCACTTAAATTCCATGCATTTTTAATTACTTATTTGTAATCTTTTCTTTTCTTTGTTTATCTTTTCTTTTGCTCTTTTTGGTTCGTTTTGTGAATGGTTGTAATATGTGTTGTTAAGAATGAATACGATATTGTAAGTTAATGTTTCTTTACTCATTTCCTTTTCCCGTTATTTTCCTTTGAACTCCGCCCAAACATTACGCAAGCGCTCCGTTAGGCACCCTACCCTACCAAGGTAACGGTGATTCCTAAACACGACCGGTTGCGTTCGGTTTGGCCGGAGGCGAAAGCAAGAGACAAGAACGGAAGGACAAGGGTAAATAAGCCGGATTCCATGAATACCGTGCTTAAATCCCCTAATCCACGTTGTTGCCGATTGCTCTAGTTTCAATTGGTCAAGACTCGGCTCAAAGGTTTTGAGTGCGGATTTCCTTAGCTTACACTTTCGTATCTTTTTCTTAACAACTTTATACCTGCATATAAAACACATAGGTTAGATTTGAACAAACATATACAAATTCTTCATTGACTCGTCTAAAACTCGAACGGACATACAACCATCTCCCTGTGGATCGACCCGTGCTCAACCGGCTAGCTGCATAACGACACCATCCTGATCGCGGTTATAACTTTAGAACTTTGAATATCTGACACGCCAAAAGCGTGCGATCAAATGGCGCCGTTGCCGGGGAGACGGTAGCGTATTTTCTTTCTTGTTATTCGGGTTAATATTCTTTTTGTATATATTTATAAATAAAAAAATAAAATCTTTTTGTTATTTTTGATAATTTTTGTGAGCAAGTGTGCAGGCTAATCTGGAGCAAGTACAGTAATCCAAAAAGAAAACAGAGGTTTTTATTTTGGAGAAGAGAAGAAGTGGAGTTCGTTGACCAAAGACAAATCCCCAAGTCAACATTTTGACCGCGGAAACGCGGTCAAAAGGTGCCTTTAGCAGCGGTTCCGCGGTCCCATTGAGGCCTCTGTGCCTAATTTTTTCTCCACCCCTTTTTCTTTTCTTTTATTTTCTCTGTGAATTCCACTATACTGTATTTTCTGCAGATTTCTGCGGATTTGTAAACTGCGCTTGTGGGGAGCAAAGTGTACGTTCAAGGTTAAGGTGATTACGAAGTACAGTGCCAAAGATCCGGATAGTTTGACCCGCGCAAGCGAACTTTTTCAAGCTTACCAGAATTGATTCAACGGGGGTTTCCTAACCCAAAAACTTAACGGTACATATTTCTTAAACACCTTCTTCTCAAATCCGACGCATCCAATATACTATTCTTTGCAGGATTCTTTACAAGTTCGCTAGCAAACGCTAAAAATTGACTAACCCGTATTTGTTGCAGTGCCGTGCTTAAACTAAAAAACGATTGTTTGATTCTTTATAGAATTTTTATTGAATTGCGCATTGCATACATTAATACGGACTTAAGGGCAAGCGAACCCCACAACATACGGTAAAGGATTTCATCACCTTTTCCGTGGCCCACAAATCACGAACTTGAGCATAACGTTTACCCGCACAAACTTTAAAAGAAACTAGACTTTAAGCCTTAAGGACTTCGCGCTCACTAGGAGAAGTTAACTGTGTTTAGAACCTCGCTTAACGGTACATTGTTTACGGGGTGTCTAGGAAAGTGTTAACGGCGAAACCGCCAAAAGAGAAAGGGTTATTTAATTAAGGACCTTCGCGAAAGCATTGGAAAACCTCCGCTCATCTCTGCACTTACCTGCCTCGTGATTAGTGTATCTTGAGCCCGTTTCTCGACACAGTTTTACTTCGACAATCAAGTTCTGGAGCAGGTCTAGTTGATCTAGGTGAACCCTAGAACGATTAGGTGTGTGGTATTTTTGTGTCGTGATTGTTTTTGGTCCAGATTCTTTTTGTGTGTATATTTCAATCTTTTGTTAATAGCTAACTAAAAAATTAATTAAAAAAAATCACATTATTTTTCCCCTCCTTTTCTCTGCCTTTCTTTCTTTCTCTCTTCATATCATGGGTACCCCACCTCGCAAAACTCTTGCCGAACTTTGGTATCCACAACCAGACATCACTTCTTACAGTTCTTGCTTTGGTCGAATTTCGAACGACCCCTCCATGCCCAAAATGTCATTGAAAGATCGCATAGACGCGTCTAGGACAAACACTTGCCCTCCGCATTCCACTTTGTATCAACCTTTTCAACCTCCCGCACCCGCTTATGTTGATACCCCTTTTGCAAGTCGTCCTTTATCCATCGCTGTGTAGGGTTCCTAGGCACACTAGGGAGGTCTCACAAGGCATCGAACATGCCATTTTCAAATTTTACGGTGCCTACAAACCCTAAACTACGGATCGTTGGCTAGATTTCTAGGCGAAAAACTAACTAGTTAACACTTAACTAAAAGTTTATCGGAAATACAACCTTTGTAGATCCGGTGCTCCACCTCCATAGCTCCGCAACGTAGTCGTCTCCGCTGTCTAAAAGGAATCCGGGCTCTAGAGTCGGCTTCGTCGGAGAATGGGCAAGCTAGGTCGTCGATGTCCATGCCGAAGATGATCTACGTCGAGGCATCGCTAAATCAAGCTCCAACTTCACCAAGTCCAAAAACTTGTGAAGGAAACACACTCTACTACTTGGCAAGAGGTAGAGGATGAAGAAATAGGAAGTTGGTAGACTTTAGTTTGGATTTCTCACTTTTAATCATCAATCACCATTGATGGACATGAAGCTTTCTTCTTTGAAATGAAGAAGAAGAAGAAAGCAAGAAGAAGATGAATATTATGATAAGATTATTCAAAAAAGAAAAGAATAACAATACTTATCATAATATTAACTCTAGTCAAGTGTAGAGAATGAATCATGGTTAGTGGGAATGGTTAGGGTTAAGGATGAGATAAGAATGGTTGACTTGATCAAAGATTCATGAAGCTTCAACTAAACTCCAAATTAAGCCACCATTCTTTTCTCCTCTTTTCCAAAATAAATAAACAAATAAATAAATGAATAAATAAAGGAAATGAAACCCTAACCATTCTTTTAACCATGGTTTATTCTTTGCACTTAACCAAGTAATCATGTATCATCAAACATGATACAATCAAGTGCACAAAATCATATCGCATATGTAATGCGCACAATCCGAGTGAGAAAATCCATCTTAAGTAAACCGGTACTAGTTGATGCAAAGTAATATATCAAATATATAAATATGCATTAAATCATTAAATCAACACTTGATTTAACGATCCGGTTATGTCGCACACAACCGACTAGTATACAATATATCGGCTTATCGAATCAACGCTTGAATCGATAACTAGGTTATATCGCATACAACCATTCGATACATTTATCGCGAGAATAGAATACGGTATCACATACCCGCATTATTCTCGGTCCCGCACATATCTCATATGCGCTCCTATTTCGTTTCGCTTGAGCCAGGAAACCTCTGTGTAGGACTCTAAAGACTCGTCAATACGCCGGCAGCAGATGATGATCATATCAAGCATCCACAAGCCGCAAGCGGTCTGCTAAACGTAACGGCCACCCGGGTATTGAACGATCTGAAGATCGACGAGCAAGCCCGCTCACACTCCAGTGAATCCGACCAGTAACACTACCGTACAGTCCGGTCTGATCGTCTGATATGTCGCATATCTCGCCTAGGGGTGGTAAACGTCAGACCCCAATAGCTCGATAAGTCGTGTCGATATGAGGTCTATAACTGTTCGAGAAACTACTGGTAACACTTACCAGTAAATCTCAGCAACCCTGGCCAGGGATTTCCTGTTATAGCCAATCGAACACAGCGCAACATCAACCCCCATATACCGGGAGAGACGAATCCCCTCCTATCGCTCATTGCCTCCATGTGACTCGGGACTGTACCCAAAAACCACCGTTTTGCACGCCCTCTTGGACGTGGTAAGATGGAAATCAAAGCACAGTGGGAACCACACAAGACTCTATGACGATCTCGGGTCAACAGACTACTCTGCACCAGTGTCACCAGAGAACTGCCATCTGACGTGAGGTATAATACCATCTGGGAGTTCTCGGCGAGTCCGTCCAGTGTACCCAGTCTCTACTGAGCACCCATATATCATCTCTGATGTCAAACACCAATGGATATGGGATCATCCATCGCCCATCTGTATGGGTCGAGAAGGTACATGCTAGTCTACTCTGGTATATCGATGCCCCGTCTCGATACACCCACGACTAGGGACTTTGAAGGATGTACTTATGGACTACCATGTCCCCACTAGTATGATCTGCATCATAGTCCAGGTAGTCAAGTACAGATCCTAAGGGCTTTACCAACATGTAACAGAGAGACAAACAGTGTACACGTTAAGGTAAAGGTCAACCAGATAGCATACTATCATGTCGAGCAAGAAAGTCCTCCCTATATATGTCCCAGCATCCACTACAATATACATCCAATGTACAGTAATGGCCTCTAGGGCATACATATAACTAACACGCTGAACGTATTGAACAAACTCATAGCCGATCTTTCACCCGTTAGGTTACTTAACTAACAACAGAGAGGGGACTGGACTAGCGTGGGTGACAAACATATACAACATCTACTAGTATATATATATATCAATATACAATAATCACTCCAGGCGTGATAAATGCAACATCACAGAAAAGTAATAAGTATCACAGAACGATACAGATAATCTGGGAGCCCCGGGTTTCCTTTGAACCACAAGTGAAACCCGACGTTCCCCTGGTCGTGTGGATAGCCTGTGCAATAAAAACCTAGACCCCTACGAGTGCGGCAAATTGCCCTCCAAAACCAGAAGCGAGGCAGCCCCCTTCAGCAAAGTGAATGGACCACCCAACACTTCACGGAATCCGGTAACTTGAGCACCCCTCCTTGGGTCAACCTGTACCCCCTACGAGTGCGGCGAATAGCCCGCCAATTCTAGAGTGAAGCCCCCTCCGTCTCAAAGCCATGAGATGCGGGCCTATTGCCCTCAAGAACCCAATTATCCGTGCACTCCACCGCGGGGTAATCCTAGTACAGAAAAGAAAATATGTACAACGGGTACATCGACCTCAACCCGGCCGCGTCCCAAAAGAATAATATACAAACAGGCGGTGACGACAGTCCACATGTCGGGCGCTCGCCCTGCGATATCAAATGTACAAATAAAACTAAACTTTACTAATTTTGCAACCAATCTTCCACCATGACAATCCGCAACATCACATCACAACACAGAACATCAACGTGAATGTCACGTTCGCAAACTCGTCTAAAAGGACATATAGCAATTAGACGAGTTATACCGTTCTAATGACATTCACGGTCGCACATAGAAATGTATGTACTGTAAACTAACGTATTTAAAATTTCGATCGACAAAACTTCCCGAAGTGGGCCCCAAGTGCAAATCCAGCACTTAAAATAAATCTGAGCCAAAAACAAATATTCCAGAAACCACAATTCCATATAAAAGACACCTAGAAGAAAAATGGTGCACTGTGTCCACCATTCCGCCGCGCAACCGCGGCAAACATGATGGTTTGGCCGCGGTTCCGCGGTGCGATGGTAGGAATGTGCTCTCAAATTTCTTCCAGGGTCTTAAAAAACCCTGCACGATTTTCTGACATACCCAAAATAATTTTTAGACAACTTTAAATATTCGGCAGAAACTTGAAATATGGAAATGCGGTTTTAGAAAATTTGGCCGATCGATGTTTTAAACATGTTAGAAAAAACTAGTAGGGGTTAATGGCGTGGCTCTGAAACCATGTAAGTCTACGGTAGCACCCCGGCCGTCTATTCTAGGCCAAACGCGGAAAAAAACCTTTTACAAAACTGGCGCTAACGTAGTCTTTTACCTGGATCGTACCATTAACCCTAAACTAGCTAACTACAAAGAAGTTAGAATGGCTATACCGATCGATCCGTGTCCTTCGGTCTTTAGCCACCATTCCAAGCTCCTCGCGGCTTCTCCGATCAAGCTCGATCTATAGTCTCCACGTCAAGGAATCTTTTTACGGGCTCCCGCTTCAAAACCGAAGTAACTCGGACATGAAGTTTGCTAGCCGACATGTCCAAGGTGAAGTAGAGAATGTGTGTGATAACTTTGTCTCATGACATCCATGGATTCTCAACACATAAGATGGTATGGATGGAGCTTGAAGAAGAAGCCATTAATGGAAGTTATGAGCACAAGAAGAAAACTAGTGAAGAAGAAGAAGAGCTTTCTTATTGTGTGGGATAAATTGTGAGAGCTCTCTCTCTTAATCTCAAGACCAAGCCCCACTATAAGTGGCTGCCCTCTCTTTCTCCACATATCAATTCCACACAATAATCAATCATAAAAATGGACATGGCACAAAAAATAACACCATGAGTCGTCAACAAAGCACATGCCACATTTAATGCTCTTGATCATGACTTGGACAAACAATTTCCACCTAATAAACATTAACCCAAATGTTTAGAACAATAAATAGAATGGCATATTCTAAAGTAAACTCGTGACGGATCACAAGAATACCCCTCGTCTGTATATACATACCTGCATCCGCATTCCGACTGAATACGAATACTACGAGACGAAAGTAATCCAACAATCTAATACTAGGATCCGGCTTAAACCAAAGCCCAATAGTATGATCCGTTCGATCATGATCCGTGCATAAGTGTACGTATATGATCGAACCCTGCCATAAAATCATACGGCCTCTACAACGTTTCGCCCGAACTAGGGAAACTTTCTGTGGGGGACTCTAAAGAATCGTCAATACGATGGCAGTGGGTTTAACCACAAGCACGTCAGTGGCACTAGCTGTACGTAACGGCTGCCAAGGTATTGAGCAAAAGGGAGGCCGATGAGCGAACTCATTCTGAAACCCTACTGAGCCTGTCAGTGACAATATCCGTACAGTCCGGTCCGTTCGTCTATGAGTATCACATATAGGGCCTAGTGGGCTGGTAAACGTCAGACCCCCAATAGCGGTATAGGTCGTGTCGGAGTGTAGCCCAGAACACCCTGAGAAACTACTGGAATACCTACCAGTAAATCTCGCTTACTCTGGCCAGGGACTTTGTGTAATGGTTCTCCAGACACAGCACGAACTCACCCCCAATACCGGGAGAGACGAATCCCCTGCCAATCCGCTCACTGCCTCCATGTGGCTCGGGACTGTACCCAACTAAAACATGTCTGCACGACTCCTTTGAGCATTGGTAGGGTAGTAATCAAAGCACAGTGGGAACTCACATGAGACAAATGACGATCTCAGGTCGATAGACTAACCTGTACACATGTCACCAGGGAACTGCTATCTGACGACAGGTATAATACCAACTAGCATGTTCCCGGCGAGTCATGTCCGGTGTACTCATAACCCAATGAGCACATGTATAAGTCTTAGGTGAACCAATTGACACCAATGGCTTGTGAGACCTGCCATCGCCCCTCGTCGAGGTCTTGATCCGTATACACTAGTCTACTCTCGGAGTATCGATGCCCAGTCTTAAAACTCCCACGACTAGTGACACTTTAAGGATGTGCTTATAGACTATCCAACTCTCACGTATATGATCGCCATCATACTGCTGGTAGTCAAGCAAGAATCCTAAGAGCTCTATCAACGTGTAATAGTGATCTGTAATGTCACCTAAAGCATGTACATGATGATAAAGACAAACCAGATAGCATACTATCATCTCGAGTAAGACTGTCCTACCGGTATAGGTCCTCCCTTAATCTTTGCAATCACGTTCCTGCGATCCAATAATTGACTTTGAGGGCACTATATCCAACAGGGGAGAGACTGTAGAACAATATCAACATATTGTTCATTCTCCATTGATCATCCCAGGTCCTCTAGTTCTTCTATAAGTCCAATCATCTTCAGCACATGGTCACCAACAGATGTGCCTGCAGCCATTCTCATCTGAAACAGCTTTCGAGATGCCTCGTAACGGAGATTACGAGATTTCTCTCCATACAACTCCTTTGTATGGAGAAAGATGGATTGTACATCTATCTTCTCATGCTGCTTCCGATGTTCATTGTCCATCGAAGCAAGCGTGAGGCATTTGGCTGTTACACAGTCTGTATCCCATGTCTTGCGGATTTCCTTATCCGCAATTGAAGAATCAGGGCCTGGGAGGGTAGGGGCTGGAGTATTGAGGACATATGCCACCTTATCGTAGGTGAGTGCAATTGTTACGTTCCTCAACCAATCTTTGTAATTCGGCCCCGCGAGTTTATTTTTATCTAAAAGAAGCTTAAGTCCCGTCATTAGGTATCTGCCGGAGAGAGAAAAAGAACACTCAGCGATTGCTCTTGCATGATTAGATTGGTTATTTATTTTATCTAATCGATGTCTCCCACTTTCTTTTATCAAATTTTCCTTTAAACCTTAGAAAGAAAATTAGCCAGGATTAATTACAATCTACAAGTTCGCTAACCGGTCGGCCAGGCAAGTGTCGGTACTCCGAGGGAGGTTTCCCGTGCTTTCGCACGGACCTATTTAAAATAAACCTCGTTTCCCTAGAGGATTAACCCCGTTGACACCTTTCTAGATACCTACTGGATCAGCTAATTGTAAAGTGTAAAATTCTCCCGGGAGTAACTTTTACTCACAGTGGGATCGGGATCCAACTATCAAATGGAAGGTATACAATCACATTGTAAATTTCAACTCTTGAAATCCCTGATGTCGTTTTTACCAATAGTGTCTTATGACCTTAACTATGGTCAACAAATCATAAGCACCGGTCAAGTTCTACCCGCCATTTCGTGATTGATTTAGACCTACCCGTATGACCCTTAACTCTGGTCAACAAAGTCATACGAATTTCCTAATCTCTCGCATCATATGCTTTGTAGGAAGACATCACTTAGCTACCGTACACCACGCCTTAAATATAGTCAACAAACGTGGCACGAATACTAAGTACTCTGCTTCCTAAAATGACGGAGGGCAACGGATGGTTTTGATGAAAACCTTTAATATTTTGAACTTGATGTCATTGTAGAATCGAGTAAAGAGGGATGGTTTAAGCTCCAGTTTTGAAAACGAATAGTTTTGTAGTGTATTTCTAGTTTTGCTAAAGAGATCACTCCCGGTGAAGGGATCTCGGCTCTTTCCTCATCAAATGAGGTGCTGGATATTCATCATAGGAATACCACTATGCAAAGCGACAATTAGATCAACTATCAAAACAATTCGAGTGCTTTGTAACATTTGCTAGTTTCGCTATAGGGGTCACTCCCGGTGAAGGGAGCTCGGCCCTTTCCTCATCGAATGAGGTGCTGGATATTCATCTTAGGAATACCATTATGCAAAGCAAAAGCCAAAGTTACCCTTTTTGAAAAAGTTTGATTCTACAACATCTTTAGGTTTCTTTACTTAACATTAATCTCATCAATGTTATCCCATCATTTACGTTCCTAAACATCACAGAAAAGAAACAAAAATAGAACGTATGCTTATGTCATCCGCATTCTCCAGTGGGCCCCGTCATACACCATTAGGTTACTTAACTAACGGCAGAGCGGGGGCTGGACTAGCGCGGGTGCAAAACATAAGCAACGTTTATTATATATCTGATATATAAATAACCATTCGTCACACGCAGTTATAAACATTCTAGATCACAGATGAATACACTGGATATACTAGGAATTCCGTATTTCTTTTAAGCCCTTAACAAAAGACGGGTTCCACGGTCGTGATGAATAGCCAAAACCCCACCCTAGACCCCTACGGGTGCGGCAAACTACCCGCCAAATTCCCGAAGTGAAGCAACCTCCCTCAACAAAGTGAGTAGGCTACTCGGCACTTCGAGAACCTGGTAGTTTGTGCACCCCACCTTGGGTCTATCCTAGGAGCAACAACAGTAAAAAGAAATTATACAACGGTGGTTACAACCTCAACTCGGATGTGCCCCGCAAAATAATATTACATCACTTTTCACAAATTACAAGAATGAAAGAAAAGAAAAACACTCTTCTCACATCCTACCGGCTATTCATCTACGACGATCCAACACATTCATATACACATACCATCTCATGATACTCATATGTGCAACCCCCACTAATCGTCGTATAGCAATTAGTGGACGTTTCAAACACATATCAAACAAAAAACGGATAAACGATATTAAAAGTTCGATTTTGAAACACTCTGTATTTCCCTAACACTTAGTTTACATACATGTAATCTGGAAATATTTAAACAATACCATAAAACAAAGAACCCAGTGTACAGATAGCCCTAAAAAAATCAAGCCAAAACAACACAGGAAATCCGGCGACATCGGATTTTTCCTTCATCTTGTCGGTCCGATCATGGTTGTTTGGGCTCGTTTTTCTAGGGTTGTCTTAGTTATCTCATAACAAGCATTCTGCACTTGTTTAAATAATTTTCAGAACACTTTTGAAAAATTAACAGAAACTGTGTTTTGAAATACGGTATTCGGAATTGTTTCGTGTTCGATACTTTAAACGTCGTCTAAACAACTAGTTGTGGTTTAGTTAGGCTCTGATACCATGTTGGTAGATGTTGCACACCCTCACAACACTTGTGAGGTGGAGGAAGTGGCAAACAATAATTTTCTTGCATGCAACAACTACCTTAACCCTAATCTTTAGCTAAACCACAACTAGATAACCCTAACTATAGATCTAATCTACTGTGATAGGGGTTATACCTCAAGGATACGGTCCTTCGGGTCTTTTCTCCGCTGCGACTCCTTGGCTCCTACGATGGTTGAAAGGAACCCGGTCTTCGGTCGCCTCTAGATCCAAGATGATCCACCCGAGAGATATGGAACAAACTACAAACTCTTCACAAGAGCTAACTAAGAGATCAAGAGTGCTAGAAGTGATCACTTAGATGATATAGAGATCAAGTATTGGATTAATATGTCTCTTGACCTATGAATCACAACTCATGTGAGAGTTTAGGTCAAGAGGAGGAAGAAGGAGATAATGAGGAGAGAGAATATCAAAGTGAGTTATGAAAATATCAAGCATAATAGAAATGATATGGCTCTACAAAATAATTGAAGCATGCAATATCTTTATCACAAAATAATGCACCATGCTTCAATAGTAATCCCAAATGAATAAAGAATGAATTGAGCCATGCCATCACCCATGCTTAAGACTTTCTCCAAATTCCACCTCACAATTTCATTTTCACAAAATGAAAACTATAAATGAGGTGTCCCATTCTAGAAGGTATTCTTGTACAATTACAAGAATACCCATCACCGTATACCGTATAGGTATACCCATATCCGAATCCCGAAAAATACAAATACATATAATCCAATAATATAATACCGGTATCCGGCTTAAACCAAAGCCTACAAGTATTAACGTTCCGATCATCATTCGTGTAGCCAGTACACGAACATGATCGAAACCCTGCCGTAACAACTTACACCTCTATATCTTTTGCCTGAACCAGGGAACCCTCTGTGTGGGACTCTAAAGACTCGACAGTACGATGGAAGTGTGTTTAACCACAAGCCCGTCGCGACACTAGCTGTGCGTAACAGCTACCCAGGTACATCTCGAAAAGGCGGTCGACGAGCGAACTCATCCCAACCCCAACGAGCTTGTAAGCAACACTTACCGTATAGTCCGATCTCTTCGTCTGATACGTCGCATATGAAGTCTAGGGGTGGTAAACGTCAGACCCCAGAAACTTGATAAGTCATGCTGATTTGGCTCATAACAGTTCGAGAAACTACTGATAACTCTTATCAGTAAATCTCGACAACCTTGGCCAGGGATTTGGTGTTATAGCCGATCAAGCATAGCGCGGCATCAACTCCCTATACCGGGAGAGACGAAACCCCTCCTATCGCTCACCGTCTCTATGTGATCCGAGACTGTACCCAAAATACACCTATTTGCATGACTCAACAGAGCCGTGGTAGGAAGGAAATCAAAGCACAGTGGAGATCACACAAGACACTATGACGATCTCGGGTCTACAGACTAACCTGTACAAGTGTCACCAGAGTACTGCTATCCGACGATAGGTATATATACCATCTAGGAGTTCTCGGCGAGTCCTGTTCAGTGTACCCATTCTCCAATGAGCACCTGTGTACAATCTCTGATGTCTAACACTAATGGTTGTGGGATCAACCACCGCCCCAGGGTCGAGAAACGTACACACTAGTCTACTCTAGAATATCGATGCCCTATCTCGATATTCCCTCGACTAGGAACAACTTAAAGGATGTACTCATGGACCACCCTGGCCCCACTAGTATGATCTACATCATAATCCTGGTAGTCAAGTACATATCCTAAGGGCTTCATCAACATGTATACAAGATATGAAATAAACACATCACACGTTAAGATGAATATATAAACCAGATAGCATACTATCATTTTGAGCAAAGATTATTTCTGTACATATACATGCCTAGCATCCTATACAATACAGACCTCTAGAGCATACATATCCAACGAGATTTATTAAAGTTTTGATTCAAAAAAGTGGTTCTTGAGAACTTTGTTGTGTCTAATGTTTATTATCATTAGCGTATAGTGGTTGGTGATTCAAACTTCTACATTATTTTCATTAGGACAACGTCCATGTGCAGACAAATTTAGCTTGATGCCTACATTCTCATCTATGGCCGAGTCTTGCGGTTGACCGATTCATGTTAAAATCGATCGAGGCCTTGAGCTTCCAACAAGTAACTTTTTGATTAATTTTATATAGCCGATTTCATGTTAATATCTAGGTCAAACACTTTTTTGCCAATATTATTTTCTAGCAAACAATGTGAACCGAACATAATCCAACAACACATCGTCATCAAAAGCCGTTATCAGATCGTCCTCAAAGCACCGGATTCAGTTGAATCCCACTGTCTCCGCCTCGTCGGCAGCGACCTCAAAACGAAAAATACATGTCCTTTTGGTATAGATAGTCCTCCATCTGCATGTGCCACCAACCATAATTGTGATCATTGAATTTTTCAATCCTTACTTTATCCCTCCCCGTCTTTTCGTCTAAGTTGCAGTAAAACACAATTTCTCCCTAGATCTAAACCAACGTCTTTAAAACGGCGATCTAATAAAGTGGGGGAATAAGACATAAGCGTCGTTACCCACCGTTAACCTAGATTGTAAAATCGAAGAATCCTAAGTTCCTTAACCACGCTTTGATACCAGTTGTTGGTATCAAGCGTTAAGCCTTAGGCTTTGATACCAGCTGTTGGGGGAGGGAAGTTGATCCACGGACAATACTCGCGATAACACTAAATCACGCAATCAACACAATCATGCAATAACAACGAAAGATCACAAATAAATAAGTGCGAGAATAAATAAGAATCAAACACAGAAAAGAGAGCGACAAGGAATTTTTTAACGAACTTTACCCACTGTATGGCTAGTTCCCGACAGAGCGGAATCTGCATTGTCTACATTAATCTTGAATCAAGTACACAACGAGCAAACCCTAGGAGATTTCTTTCAAATCTCTCTTGATCTAAACCGTCACCCTCTCAATATAATAGTCTCTCCTTTTGATTTAATTTTGGCAGTACAAATATTATATGAGAGGTCTCTTTTCATAGGCAAACCCTGATCCTACCCAAAATAGAGATAAATCATAATTTGGTAAAATAAGATTCGCAGCAGTTATCACTTGGGCAGACGTCTGACCCACACTTAGGCAGACGCCTGTCCCGACTCTGTAAATTTTCAGCTCCTTAAGAAAGATGCCCGACCCACACTTGGGCAGACGTCTGCCTGCACTATGAATTGTGCTTTATTCTTCCACAGATGTCTTCCTTACTGGCCTGCAGACGTCTACCGTTACTCTGGTGTTTCTGACATGATTCTCATACACGTCCAGACGTTAGCCTCATTGAACTGGAGACGTGTCATGCCCCGCTTCCCAAAATACGGAATACGGGAGGTGACAAGGCCAGTCATGCTCCTACGGTTAAGGAAATATCCTGCCGTAGTCACACTTTGGCTTCTAGTATTACTTGGTAATCAGTAATCATAGCACAAGTAATGAGAAATGCAGTCACTAATTCTATCAAAACAGATGTAAAACTAACCCGATAAAGTCAAAGGAAAGGATAGTGCTGACGTCGCTAATCTAGATGTCCGCAGTATCCTCGAGGTAAGACAGATCCTGATCTGAGCTAAGTCCACTTCTCACTCTAAGCATGCATACTCAGGTCGTCAGAGCGACACAATAGCAATATATATATATATATAATGTGCAATGATGATAGACATAAATCAGTAAACATAGAGTAATGATGCGAGCATGAAATAACCGGTACATGTAACGATAAAGCAGGTGTATCAAATCAGTAATTAATGCAATGTCCATGTCATTAAAGCAATCAGCCTCTAAGTCTCAATGTCTAAGTCACTAAACTTATCGTCAGTCCAAGTGTGAGTGTCAACCACCGCAGAAGTATCCCCAACCCAAGGGTAATCCCCAGGGGTAAGGGAACACAGGCTCGAATAACTATCAGTAAGAATCAGAAACCTTATCAGTACAAATCCCGAAATCACTAAATATGCCGGCAGTGGGACTCCTGAGATTCCGTTGATCGAACTCACACTCAAACTACCCCACACCCCGCGGTCTACATCAAACACCGACCAGGAATCCAAATACTAGTCGCTTTATGATAAGTCTACGCGAGAACTGGAGACATGGTCTCCATCAAGCATGTCTCGACTGGCATCCAAGATAAATGGACAGTGCTTGATGTCTTACATATGACACTAATATAAGTGCTTCCATACCCGTCCCATACCAATTATAGTCACACTTATATATATCCCATAGGCGTCGACAATGCAATAACTAATTGGTTACGCTGATTGTGTGTAAGTACGTATCACTTCCATTATTCAATCACGCTTTTACACTAACGTACTTGCCACAATCCAATCACTAACATTTATCACTGGGTAATCTAGAAAAGTCACTGGGGTGTCGATGCAAATGAACACTATTTAAAAGGGTATAACATTCATGCAACATGATGTGGATACAGTAAATGCACTATTGAGTACATATGAGCAACCGGTGTCGATTGGATTAAAAAATCATATAAAATCACACGTACATAATTTGGCGAAACAATATAAAAAGCGTAAACATTGTATTAAATTATCTCTACAGAAAAATCGATTTCGAGTCAATCGGGTTTCATGTCACGACCTGAATTTAGCTCGTGACCGGCACTTAAATCACGCAACGTTTAAAGGCGTAACGTAATTCAAGAAAGCCGAAGCCCAGAAATCTAAATCTTTTTAAGAAAATAAAAGAAGTGCAGTTTTGAAATAAAGGTATAATGAAATCAATGGTTTTCTTAATGCATAGATAATGGAATAAGAAAATGCAAGTAGATTTATTAGTTGGAAAACATGTTTCGTCTTTTAAAAATTTGGGCAGCACCTCCCTTGTATATTTTGATCCAAAACCACATATACAAGATGATATAAAAGGCATCCCCAAGCGAGAGCTAGCTCTTCGCCAATCGGTGGATCCACAACCATGCAAGTGATAAAACAAGTATACGACACCCAACGGTGAAGATCCACACAAAAGATAATGAATAAAGCAAGACATCAACCCACCAAGCGAACATTTAACCCATCGCTCAAGTCTCGCAACTACAAGTCCTTCTAAGTCTTACTATTTATACAAATACTAATTTTGATTGATGGAGTTGACTAGATACAATATGAATAAAAAATACAAGAGGGGTACGATCCAACATGTACCACCTACCAAAAGCAAAACACCAGAATGCAGCTATGTGCCAGCGATGCCGCTATTGATCCTTGCGGTCAACCTGCAAGAACTGTGGCACAACGGGGGTGAGTTGCCAACTCGTGAGTAGAAAACATCTACAAGTAGAAATCGAATAAATAACGATTCCTAGGTCAACTATATCATAAAGGTGATACTATGATATCTAGGGTGACCGTATCTGCATGTGTGCCAATAATATCATCAATGTCTGTATGCATATGGATATCATCTAACAATGAAATCAATGCCTGTATGCATGTGGATCTCGTCCACGTGTTAACCACTGACACAACAACATCATTCATGTAAATATCATAAAAGCATATGCATGAAGGTATGAGGATATAAATCAACTTGTGTCCCACGCGACACATAAAAAGCATGGAACCTGAGTGTCCAACATCGACACTCGAAACATCATGAAATCCGTGCCCAGCATCGACACGTAAATCCCCATATCTCTCGGGTCCCGTCAGTCCGGATCGGCCCATATCATCTCACGACTCCGGTCGGTATCCTCCGGATAACCGCCAGGTCCGACCAATCACTGGTAGGTAATCCCCAACCTGCCAGGCTCATCGTTTACTCTACGAAAATCATTTCTCGCCCCGGGGAACCATACCGGGTCCACCATGAACCCGCAAACGGATCATCCACCTCCTCGAATCGGGTTTCTATCATACGTCTCAGAACCGAGAAAACGCATGGTGGACACACTGAAATATCATATCAAGAGAAACTGGGTTTTTAAAACAATACATAGTTTCTTTTGAAATATCCACGGTTCTCAAATCCAGAAATCTCATGAAAACAGCATATCTCAATGCGTATAATCGTAAAGCATGGTGTACGTGACATATAACAGAATGTAAGCTATCCGTATATCATGCAACATGGAACAGTGATGTGCACATATCGAGGGAAAACCGCTCTTTTAAATGAATCCAGTTTTAAAATATATCCTGCGGTTCCCAAATTCTCCAAAGTGAAATGCAACATCGTATAAAGGTGCATATGTAACTATAGCAAGTATATTATGCAAGGAATCATATCATGATGCAGCAATCCTACTGTGTAGTGACATGGAAATTTATCGATGATGAAGTGTGTGAGCCGGCCAATCTGAGTAAGTGTGACATACGCATAATCGATAATGGTGTAGGTGTACTAGCACGGGTATATGTAATGTAATGAGAGTGACATGAACGTAGCATAAAGTAAATTGTATGCGAATGCTGACAGGTATACGTATCTACAATATATCCGAGTCGGTGAATCTAACAATCGGCATCTAGCCTCACAGCATCACGTACGGTATAATCCATCGTACGACATCCTCTAGTCAAGGGTATGGATCAATCATCAAGTCAAGTTATCACGTACGGAAAATCATCGTACGGCGGCATTAAACCATTAGGGATCCTATCAACCTATACGACAATGAGGGTACAGACCTAACGTCTCGTACGGCATAGCACTCATGATTCACAACATTTTATATCTCTATATGCCTATATTCCAGGTCACATCCATACAATCTCATATCGGGGGACCGGCAAAGGTATCAATCTCTCTTATCGACTCGCATCTGTATACCGACATATCAATCATGTTATCATATCACATCGTATATTCTTTTCATCACATTAATATCTCATATCAAGTCATCTTACATATACATTCTATCCTATACATCAAATGTCACGCTCCTCTAAATCTCCTACTTATTTTCGTGCACTACCTATATTTATATATCGTGATTCATATTTACTTTTCCTATCCTTATATATCATTTCCATCATATCATGCCAAGAGTCCTATCCCTAAAACTTTCATCTCATTAAGTCATCTTTATATATACATTCTACTTTTGTTATAAGCATACGTATCTAATCTAACAACCGCGTATGAACCTTACGATCAGTTTTTTTAAAAGATGCGAATCGTAGTTTTGAAAGTAGGGGCTACGGTGTTTTTAAGGAAAATACATTATTTGAAAATCTGTAACGTCCCTCAAGGTATTTATTTAAGAGATGCATACGATTCTTCAGTTTGGAAATCTGTATGGTTCGGATGACACATTTGCGTCAGCTATCTAGTCTTATAGTATCCAAAACGGCAATATCATCGAACATCATCCTCAAATCTTGTCATCACGTAGTAATCATATCATATCACTTCTAACTATCCTTTTAGCCATTTTCCTAGTTTCCTAATCTAGGTTTCTATGACTGTATCCTATAGATCGGTTTCCATTTAATATTTGCGGGGGTGGTATACGCCATCCACCCGACTTTCTCCTTAGATATAGATCTACTCACCTTGATCCTTGATTTCCGAAGTCGATGACGCCATGCTCCGTCGCCTCAGAATCTACGCGAAGGTACCTACTATATCAACACAGATCGCAATTGCTATTAAAATCGAATCCGGAAAACTAATACGGCACACGGTTCGCTCATAGGTTAAAATCTATAGCCTCGCATGCAAAACACAATCAAATAACCCTCGTCGTTGACGTTCAAAAGCCCAACAACCAAATATAAATCAAATACCAAAGCTCAAGCATTCAAAATGCGGAAAACACGAAAACAGCAACATAGGTAAACCACTCCCAGATTTCACCGTAGGCCAAACTAGAACACTTTGCACATTGAGTTGCTCTAGATATCTGATAAGGAGGCTATGGTCCAAAAATCACACAAAACCACCCCGACTTGGCCGCAATTTGCGGCCAAATCCAATAAATCCACGGCCTGGAATGCTCATTAGGGGCTCAGGTTTCTAGGGTTGCTTCTATGTGGCATGCACGTCTCATGGTCATGGGAACTTATTTTATAGGTCTCTCGGGTCATCCCAGATTCCTAATTACACTCACAAACTGTCAAATATCAATTTCGGGCAAATTTCTGAGTTCGTGTTTGGGTTCTATTTTCTGTTCAGTAAAAACATCACTCAAGTCTTGTTAACAGCCACTACTCATCATCACTTCCACACAATTTCTCAAACCCTTCTCTTGAAATTTCTAACTTCACAACAACCAACCCAAATCAACTTCTAAACTAACTAGGATACGAGAAAACTCAAAACTAACTAAATTGAAGAAGCTATAACTCATTTGGGCAACCCAAGAAAACCCTAGCTTCCCAATGTCATCAAAATCCAACTTTGCTTGGTCCATTTTGTAGAGGATGAAGAGGGGGTCAACTTTTGTGAAAGCGGTTTAGGGTTTTGGTGAATATTTTGAGATGGTTTCATGGGGTAGAGGTGGAGGGAGATGAAGACGAAGGAGATGAAGAAAAATAATGGGGTGGAGTTTTGGTGGCTGCCCTCTTTCTCTCCTATCCTCACTCTCTCTTATTCTCACCCTCTTTCTCTCTCTCCAATCATTCTATCTTTTTAACCTTTTCTCTTTTTCTTTTCTTTTTAAAACCAAACTACATAATACCCCAAAATAACATAAGAAACAACATGTAAACAAATGCGACATGACACGGTGCACTCACTAAGGAAAACTGTAGAAACACGGATTTGACTTAATCGCGATTAGTAATGCACTAATCGGGTTTAATTTTAAACTGCATATAATTAACATTAAAAATGCTAAATCCAATAAATATCTTTTTAAATGAATAAATCATTTTAATCTCCAATTATTTCACAATTATATGTATATATTTATACCCTTTTTCGAAAACCGCAATTTCGCAAATCGGGTAGTTTTCGCGAAATATATTATTTTAATATTAAATTCCAAAAATAATATTTTATATTTTCCGAAATATTACAATCTTCCCCCCTTAAATAAATTCGGTCCCCAAATTTAAATTTAAATACCCAAATTCTAAAACATTTCAATAATCAGCTCAAATCAACGGGGCTCCGAAATCACGGAAGATACAGAAATAACACAGCGCATCGCGTGCGCTTGAGATCGAGTACGAAACTCAAAATCGAACTCCGTCCAGCATCACGCAAATCATCAGCTTTGCACGCATATCATCGAAGTTACAAAGGGGATACAGAACTCGAAATCCACTACTGAAATCCAATATACACTAGTCAAATACTATAATACGCATATAGTACGCATCCTTGGAAAAATCTCTAAAAATCGAATAAAAACACATGCAAAATCTTCTCTAAATCGCCGGGTGATGCGTAACTCACGGCACAAGTGACGGACGCTCATTTGTAAAGTAATAAATATATGTTTTGGTCAAATATACGTCCCGCCCTTTTTGAAATATCCCAAAAGGTTTTCCTTAGTAAACGTTCGTGTCGATCACGGACACGTAGGAATTTGCGAGACTATAGCTCATTTTTGAAAACCTCTTGTTAAACTTTAATGCATGCAAAGTACCCAGGAACTGTCCCCAGATCAGTCATGTTTGGCTACTACACAATATAGTGCCCAACATGAAAACAAGGTGCTCAAAAGCAAAATCAGCCTCAAAAGGCGTATCCAATAGCCACGTGCGTCTGGTGCGTACAGAAATCAAATCAAAATACAGGTGCCACAGTATGCACAAAAGCAAAACTAAATGCAATAGGTGTGCACGAAAGCATTTGTCCAGTGCCACGGGTGTGCATGACAACAACATCTAGTGCATCTATAGTGCATGAAAATCTCAATCCAGTGCAACTAATCATGTAGGAACAAAAATCCCAATCGAGTGCATCCGGTGTGCACAAAATCACATCTCATATCATGCGTCCAACATGCGCGAAATCCAAATCAAGTGCATCCGTCATGCACAAATAAAATCTAAATCAAGTGCATCCGACATGCACGAATGAAATCGCATCCAATATGCACGGATAAAATCTAAATGAAGTGCATCCAACATGCACGAATGAAATCTAAATCAAGTGCATCCATGCGCACAAAACCCAATACCAAGCGCCTAATATGCGCAAAAATCAAAATCAAGCGTGTCGGGTCCGTAAAAGCATCTAATGCAGTAGCATGCACGAAAACGAACGTCAAGTGCAACGCGCACAAAACATAAATTGGGTAAAACAGATGCTCAAAGACAAAAATCGATGCAACCAATGTACAGAGTATAAATCTAGTGCAACCAATGCACGAAATACCGATCTGGTGCAACAAATGCATGAAATGCAAGTCTAGTGCAACAAAGGCACGAAACAAAAATCCGGTGCCTCCAGTGCACGAAATACAAATACGGTGCATCTGATTGATCAAAGAATATTTATAACCGCAATCAAGAATGGCGTCGCTTGGTAGCTAGCTGGTGAGTACGGGTCGGTCCACAGAAATTTAGTGAATTTCCTAATTGTTCTTACGAGTTAATTCCGATTGGTGTCGGATTGATTAAATCTAAAAACTAAGTTTATCTAGATCTAAATCTTGCTAGGTTAGGTTTAGGTTAAGTTGGGAAATTGAAGATTTCCTCACCGCTTTCAATACCCTATTTTAGATCTATTAGGTGTTATGGTAATTATTAATAAAGGGGATTAGTACCATTGGGAAGAAACGGTGTTTCTTCCTCTAGGTTCTTCTCCTTCCTTTCTTAATCCTTACCCTAACCTCCATGAAAAACACACTCAACCGGACCTTTATACTATTGTATCACCGCTACCTCGTGGGATAGGGTGCCGTAGGGAGCGGTGTGTGCATGTATGCATCGAGTCCTATAAAAACGTGTGATGGGCAAGAAAGGGGTGAGAGATCTTCATCTCTCAAGCCTTCCCCAAAGCTAACCCTAACAAGCGAGGAGACTACTCGCTCATTGGGGAATTGAAAAACATTTCTAAACTATCTATCTAGGGCAAATAATTTAAAAGTAAACTAAGGCAATGGAATAGAAATCTTACTTTATTGATAGCTCTCTCCAAAGATCAACACAGGAATTACAGATATGAATTTATGAAATGAAAAGAGGCATAACCTAAATCAGGTTTTTAGGGTTCTATTTATAGATTCATAGAAACTCTAGGTTACAATCGCGTCATGTCTGCTTTTACAAAAATACCCCCTAAGAAAAAGACTTAGTCAACGCACCCCAGCGCACCGACAATTTTCCACCGAAACGGGTCCTTGATGGCCGTGGTTCCGCGACCAAACCCCACGTTTGGCCGCGGATCTGCGGCCGTATAGGGAGCTTGGTCCTTGTGCTTTTCCTGGATGCTTCTGGTTACATTATTCTTCTTGTTTCTTTACTTGTTTTCTCAGTTTGTCTTCTAGAGTTCTTTCAGATTTCCACAGTGAATAAGTCGTGGACTTTTACCGATTACTTCGTGTCAAAGTCTTGAACCTTGCACTGCCTTTGTTCATTGTGAAATCGTCCATTGATCTTCGTTTAGTTTCCAAACTGTAGGCTTGATCAAGATTCTTCCAATTATTGGTCGTAGTCTCACTTTTGTATCGTCTTATGTCTTTTTCACTGTTTTTGTCCCGAGAATCTGTAACCTGCAACTATGTAGCAGACATGGGTCAAAAGCACCTGTTTATTTGTAAAATGCATAAGAATGGGGTTTATAATAATGCAAAATTATGATATGAACAAATACCCCCAAGGTTATCTTTTGCTCATTCTCAAGCAAATCTAGTTTTTATTCTCAACAAAAAAAAACTAACCTCACTTTCGCAGGGAAACACGATTGCACTGAGCTCGTGCAACAAGTCGTTAAACCTCTAGGTGTCCTTATTAGGAGGAGTGTTGTCTCCTGAGGGTTTTTAGCGGATACTACCCACAAAATCCTATCAATTTGGCTCATTAACTTTTATTTTCCAATTAGGTTTTCCAAACAAGGAATTCTATTATCACGACTTAGAAATTATCCACCCGTATTCTTCACGCTTCCTTATCATTTAACTTTAGATTATATATATTTTGCTGACCTACTTAGCTTTTGGCATCTCTTAAGTTTTCCTTCTAGGGTTCTATCTCAACTTAGAAATTTTTATCATCTTTACTAAAGATAGAAGTCCTATTCTTCATTTCTATCTCTTATCTAAACCCCAATCACATACCCCTACGTATGTGTATATATCACCCCTACACTTGGAAATTCAAATCAAGCAATCATACTTTTGTCCGTTGTCCAAAGCACTTCTTAATTGGTGAATTTTTAGATGAATTTCGCTCACACATCTTTCAATCGATCGTTAATACTTCTTGAGGTACCAACAACCGATTACAAAATGTGTATGCGCATTAAAGTGTAATTCCTAGTCTTGTAACACCTAAGGCTTTAGCAGTGGCTCCCAAACCAGTTTGTCTAAGGCACTAGGTGATGAAGCACCCTCGCTAAATATTTTTTCTATTTATTCAGCCTTAAGTAATCACAAAAACCAGTGTTCATTTTTTTATTATCTCTTTATTCACACTTGTATTTTTATTTTATTTTTTCTTCGTACTAAGGACTTTAGACAAGAGCATTTCAAGGTCTCCTCTACTATTCCAAGTTTTAAGGTGCGTGTTTGTGCAATTTGTAGGGTATATATTTTCAGAATTTAGACTTAAGCTAGGAATTATTTTTCAAACTTATACTTTAATAAAGATATCAATACTTTTCCCTTGTTTTAACTTAGCCCAAGAAGTGAACTCAAAATTTGCCTATTTCTAAATAAACTACAAAGACATATACTTTCTACCGTTAAACTTTAAGAAAAGTTATTCTTAGGGTTTTTAACTCACTAAGTCTAAGATCTAGTTGTTCCTAACTAGTTAACCTATTTGTCAAACTCATGTCAATTATGGCCAAAATTGAATACTTTAATTTTTATAATTTTTTTTAAAATTTTCAATTTTTATGGGTTTTAAAATAAGTATGCAAATGCAAAAAATGTACATATGAATGCGAAGGAAGAAGGCTTACCGAGCATACCCCCAAACTTAAACTTGACAGTGTCCTCACTGTCATGCTACACCAAGAGGGTCAAAATGTCGGCACTCCCCTGTTTATTTATTTATAAAATTTATTTTTTTTAATTTTTTTTAAAAGAAAAACAAAATATATATACAACAAGGTTCCCCCCAAACTTTAGTGAAACAGTGTTTCCATTGTTTTAAGCGTTAAAATTCAGAGTCAGGGAGGAGAAAAATCAAACTATATAAGGCCTTACACAGGCCAAAGGTTAGCACCAACCATTCAAAAATTCTATCGTGATAATGGTGGGGTTGGTGAAAGAATGGAGTGTAGAGAAAGGAGTTGAGAAACACACGAGACCATGTGGAGATAGAAGCGGTGTACGGTCTCGATGGAGGAGAAGAATGGCGGAAGAGAGAAAGAAGTGTAGTACAAACTTGAGGGTGTAAATTGAGTGAATAAATTAGCACAATTTGTGATGACCGATGTGCTAAAAGCGATTGCGCTAATCTATCAACCCGTCGAGAAATGGGGTCAAATCCCTCAAGATTCGCAAGAAAACATGGGTACATTGAACTTGGTAAACCATCCATTGAAAATGGAAGCGCGACGGATTCTTGCGCGGTCGAAACGATGGAAGGGACGAAGGGGAGTGATTTAGGGATAGTCTTATTCTCACCGAAGTAAACTGTCTCGAACTCGAAGGATTCCATCAATGGTTCGAAATGACTGTAACCAACCGAGTCTGATGGTTCAACTAACTCATCTGAAAATTCAAAGGACTCAAACTCGGGCGGTGAGTCTTCAAAATCGTCCGAAAAAGTGAAACACTCGTAATCGTTATCAGCTGTGAGAACTGTGTCAGATTCAAAGAGGTACGCACTAGTGGCGTCAAAACCATTGTGATTGAAGAGAAATCTTTCAAACTCACAGTCCTCCTACGTGATCTTTTGCGTGGTCGGAACGATGGAAAGGAGGGAGGGTGATTTTGGAAGTATAACAGTTAAAGGTTTAGGAGGATGAATTGGAAAATCCGACACATCTAACAAAAATGGTTCATCCTCAATACTATCCTCGTAATTCTCCTCAAAATTTAGCTTATCCATGCCATTATCATCAATATCAAGACGCATATGAGGTTCGGGAAAAACATTTAATGACTCAGGATGATGGATTGGAGAGAAAATTTCAGTCAAATCTACGGGTTCATCATCCAAAATATTCCCTGTGTCAATATCCTCAATCAAGTGAAAATCTATTTTTTTAGACACCTCATCAAAAGCATGGATATTTATCAATTCAAGTTCTAGAGTGGAGGTGTAAAGTTCAAAAGGATTAGGTGTGGTTTCACTCGAAAGGGACTCTTCACAATCTGGCAAATCAAGTACTACAAAGTCGCACAACTCATTAAATGTTTTATTTTCAACTGGTGAATCATTTGGGACACTTGATTGAAAACCGGAGTTGTGAGATTCAATTGGGTATAGGTAGGTTTGATTTGGAAGTGTGTACAGCTCACTCTCACCACTCAAATTCTCACTCTGTCCAACCGCCTCCTCATACATTGGAATTTTTGGAGCTAGTTGGAAACTAGCTACCGGTTCACTAGGTTGCATAAGGGCGGCCATGGACGCATCCACAACCCTAATCATTTGGTTTGTCGCTACCATATAAGCTTCCAACGACTGTTCCAAACTAGACATGGGTTGTGAAGGGGTTTCAGTAAAAGATTCAAGGTTGTTTGGATTCTGGAAACTCCCGAATGGTTGTGTAGAAGCAATGTCTAGTGAAGGTGGGAAAGTCGGGTAGGACTGGTAGGAATTGAATGGTTGGAGGAGTAGGATCAACATTTGGATAATAAGGTGAATGGACTTGTTGATCCCTAGAACTGGATGTATGGAGAGGAGTGAAAGATCGGCTACGAGATTGTTCAATATGCTCAGCAATAGACATGGGTTTCGGAGTTACAATAGGACTCGAAAAAGGAGTATCAACATAAGATGGTGGTGAAGGTTGAAATGGTTGATACAAAGTGGATTGCAAAGTCGAACTGTTTCTCCTAGACGCTTCTATTCGATCTTTCAAAGAAATTTTGGGCATGGAGGGGTCGTCCATAATTCGACCGAAACAATTCGTGTACGAAGTAAAGTTTGGTTCACGGTACCAAAGTTCGGCAAGAGATTTGTGAGGTGGGGTACCCATGATGTAAGAAAGGGGAAGAAAAAAGAATGTGGGGTGCATGGATTTCTTAGCGAAATTTTTTTGCAAGTTTTTATAAAATTTTCCCTCTCTTTTTTTTATGTGGTGCTCTTTGCAAAAAGATTTTCGATAAAAGGCTTTGACACAAATGCAATCAACCACAAATGCAATCAACCACAATCAGGCCTAGATCTAAGGTCACCTAGGTCAGCTAGACAGCTCCTAACTATTCCAAAGGGCTAGAAATAGGACCTCAAACCGCCTCTTCACCGCCAATTGCGGACAGGTAAGTGCCAGGTGAGTGGGAGGCTCTTCACTACAAGTAGTGGCCCTAATTAAGTAACCACTCGCCTTAGACAGACTTGTCTAGACACCACAAAGTCAGGTTAGGATCAACGGCCGATGCCTACAACTAGTCCTTTGTCCTATTGAGCGCGAAGTCCTTAGGGCTGAGTCTAGTCTTTTTTAATTAAATAATGGTCAATGCAATATGCCTTATGTGATTTCTGGGGTCCTGGGAAGGGTGATGAAATCCCCACCCAATCTGGATTGGTTTTAAGCCCCTTAAAGTCTAATTAAAAATATGCAAAGCAGTAACAATCACTTGCAATCAATTTTTTTTTAGCGCGGCGTAAAGAATCCTGCACAAGATCAATTATTGAAAGGGGGGAGATTTTTTAGCGCAAAGAATCCTGCAGGAGATTTGACAGAACATATATAGGGATTTGCAGAGGAGGAGATCAGAAGGCTTATAGAGAAAATCCACGTGATGACGTCACCTTACCGCGGCGCTTCAGCCGCCAAAAGGAGGTTCCCACCACGGTTCGGCGGTCTGCTAGACCGTTCTGTTCCCGAGAATTTTTCCACGTGCTGACTCGACCAAGCCGCGGCGGATGCGCGGTCGGAGGTGGCTTCGCGCGGCGGTTCCGCGGTGGAGGCGACAGTACAGTTCCCAAAATTTTTTCTGTTGTTTTGTTGGTAAAATCCTCTGCTGTTCAGATCTGCCTTTTTCTATTTTGATCTCTGGATTTTTTTCAGATCCGAATTCGATTGTAGATCCTGCAAAATTCACACGAAAAAATACCCTTCACAAAATAAAAGATGATAAATTTTTATATTTTTTTTATTTTTCAGTTTTTTATGATTTTTTTTTAATTTTAGATTAACCCGAAATTGCAAAAAGAAAATAACACGCCATCCCCGGCAACGTCGCCATTTGATTGATCAAAGAATATTTGTAACCGCAATCAAGAACGGCGTCGCTTGGTAGCTAGCCGGTGAGTACGGGTTGGTCCATAGGGATTTTGTGAATTTCCTAATTGTTCTTACGAGTTAATTCCGATTGGTGTCGGATTGATTAAATCTATAAACTAAGTTTATCTAGATCTAAATCTTGCTAGGGTTAGATTTAGGTTAAGTTGGGAAATTGAAGATTTCCTCACCGCTTTCAATACCCTATTTTAGATCTATTAGGTGTTATGATAATTATTAATAAAGGGGATTAGTACCATCGGGAAGAAACGGTGTTTCTTCCTCTAGGTTCTTCTCCTTCCTTTCTTAATCCTTACCCTAACCTCCATGGAAACCACGCTCAACCGGGCCTTTATACTACGGTATCACCGCTACCTCGTGGGATAGGGTGCCGTAGGGAGCGGTGTGTGCATGTATGCATGGAGTCCTATAAAAACGTGTGATGGGCAAGAAAGGGGTGAGAGATCTTCATCTCTCAAGCCTTCCCCAAAGCTAATCCTAGCAAGCGAGGAGACTACTCGCTCATTAGGGAATTGAAAAACATTTTTAAACTATCTATCTAGGCAAATAATTTAAAAGTAAAATAAGGCAATGGAATAGAAATCTTACTTTATTGATGGCTCTCTCCAAACATCAACACAGGAATTACAGATCTGAATTTATGAAATGAAAAGAGGCATAACCTAAATCAGGTTTTTAGGGTTCTATTTATAGATTCATAGAAACCCTAGGTTACAATCGCGTCATGTTTGCTTTTACAAAAATACCCCCTAAGAAAAAGACTTAGTCAACGCAAGCCAGCGCACCGACAATTTTGTCCTTGATGGCCGCGGTTCCGCGGCCAAACCCCACGTTTGGCCGCGGATACGTGGCTGTATAGGGAGCTTGGTCCTTATGCTTTTCCTGGCTGCTTCTGGTTACATTATTCTTCTTGTTTCTTTACTTGTTTTCTCAGTTTGTCTTCTAGAGTTCTTCCAGATTTCCACAGTGAATAGAGTCGTGGACTTTTACCGATTATTTCGTGTCGAAGTCTTGAACCTTGCACTGCCTTTGTTCCTTGTGAAATCGTCCATTGATCTTCGTTTAGTTTCCAAACTGTAGGCTTCATCAAGATTCTTCCAATTATTGGTCGTAGTCTCACTTTTGTATCGTTTTATGTCTTTTTAACTGTTTTTGTCCGGAGAATCTGTAACCTGCAACTATGTAGCAGACATGGGTCAAAAGCACCTATTTATTTGTAAAATGCATAAGAATGGGGTTATAATAATGCAAAATTATGATATGAACAGCATCCAGTGAAAAAAATACTAATACAGTGCAACAATGCACGGCGTAAAAACCTAGTGCAACAATTGCACAAAAGACAAATCGGGTGCAACAAGTGCACGAAAACTCATCAATAACTCAAATGCGCATAAAAACAACACCGAGTGTACCAAGGTGTATAAAATCAAAAATGGGTGCAACTGCGTGCACAAAACACGTATCAATGCACTGCAAGCATATATGAGCTATACCAAGTGCAAAAATCAAATCGAGAGCGTACCACACGCACAACATTAAATCAACTGTATGAAGTCTATGAAATCATAAACACGTGCTACCAAAGCACAAATTCGACATCAAGTGCAATAGATACGCACAACTCATAAACCAACACAACAGTGTGTATAACGTATGCCAAGTGAAATAAATACGCACAAATCGCAAACCGATGTAGCGGTGTATAAACATAAATCAAGTGCAATAACTATGCACAAAATGTAAATACCCAGTAGGTGCAGCCATGGTGCACAGAAACGATATCATGAAACTCAATCATCAAAACTCAAATCCAAGCGATATACGCGTGATACTCGGATCAAAAATGCAAATCGCAACAAATGACATTGACGAACACATCCTACAATATCGAAAAATGTCGGTGCGCCCAAAACTGGCAGAGCAAGAACATCCGCTTGCCTCCTGCTCACGGTCTGGCGTCCTCCGTCTCTGGGTCCTCATTTTCTCTATGGATTTACCAATCTCGCAATCCATCGGCTCAACGGCCCGGTCCGGTGTACTAACGGAAACAACTCCACTCTGGCACTCCTCTGGTCATCTCTTGACCGATTATCATGACCACTCGTAAAGCAGCACGTCACTGGCGTCGGCCTCTGGCCCTCTGAATACTCGTGACACAACTGATCCTCGGTGAAAATCTCATCACAGTAGTGTCCTGGAAGGAACCTGCTCAGGGTCTCTTTCGACCTCGCCTATGCCGAACTATACGGAGGCTGGTACTCTTGCATAATATTTTCTCATTTTTCCGGACATCTGCGTTTTCAGCATAACATTTCCTCAGGAACTGGCCGCATCCCAACGCCTCTGCATGCATATCCGATCTCTAATCTCGACGGGGAGTAACAACGGCTGGCCAGCATCTCGCACGAACCTATGCTGTACTCGTTTTTATTATTGTCCACTTCGACGTTACGTCATGCTATCTGTGTACTACAAATGTTCTCGGCTACAGTCAATCCGGAGTCTCTCACACGGACTCGAAATCACGAACTCGGTATCTTCATCACTATGTAGAAGATATCTAGCCGAACCCGTCCTTGGGAACTCGTCCCAACCATCGGAGGAATACTCTATACTCGTCCGTTCTCGATCAACTCACAACGCATCTGGGTGAGGTCCTCTATCCGAAGCTGGTCAGCTTGCTGATCTCTTATCACATGATATCCAGACGACGTTAAACGTTTCGATCGATTCATCAAAGTCCCATAATTCCCCAAAAGCTCAACACCTGAGCACAGTCTAATAAGATCCAGTACATGCCACAGTACCTATGGACCAACCGTAGAAGGGCAAACCTAAGCCTCACTGATGGCACCGCTGAACTGCTGCAAACCCTAAGGTCCAGAAGCGGTTCCATGATTATCATGTCGAGTTAGGGTTTCATTCTTCTAGAGGGTCCACAGAATTACTTGCATGTTCCTTCGAATACTTTAAACTTGGAAAAATGGGTTTCTGACATTCGTTCAAACTTTTTAACTTCGCCTGGACGACATGTGAATACCCTTCGTCCGCAGGCTAAGCAATGCCTCAATCCTCCAGGAAAGACGATATATCAACGGTCATCTCTGGATCGGTCTACTCTATATCTGAATACGACTCCCCACAATGGAAATTTTCAACTCAACCGGGTCTGCGTCGGCGCATCAAATCGGACGAATCACCTTCGTCTCTCAACTCATGATAGACTAGCTATCCTCTGTCGCATCTCTGCCTGGAAGCTCCAACGATCTCAGCTCGTAAGCTCGGGAAGCGACATCCCATCAATCTCAACAAAAGCTGGGTCATCTGTCTGCACGGTAGATGACATCACGATCTTTGAGGTAGGCTGTACCTCAACATTCATCTCACAACTGGCAGCCTCTAACAATGGCCCGATCATCCGGTGCAAAACCAAACACTCGTCTCATCCGAGAGGTCACAACATAAATACTAACTCGATACGTTCCCATGTCACCAGAAAACACGATGGTCAGTTCTCGTCCATGACGAGTTCGCCCTGACCTCATCACTAGCAGCAGCTCAATCTGTGTACAAACCATGGTGACAGGAACCTCAAGCGTGTATCGATGAAAATAGATCAAGGGCATGAAAGGAAACGACAAATCCAAAATGGATACATGATCATAAGAAGAAACAGCATCAATGAGAGAATGATCATGGAAACGAATAGAATCAAGGATCTCAAATGGATGTATAATCATGTATACGAAGAGAATCACAGATCTCAAAATATGTACATCCTAAGGTTTCTTAAGTGGTGTATCATGTCGTAAATATGCCGCGGAACATACGTACGGTACGTCACTCTACTCAAGCTACCTACTCTATCAATCAGGATTATCCTATGAAATGAAAGTTCGGGTCTAATACCCCCCTGTTCAAGTCTAAGTTCCGTAAGGTCAAGCCTAGGTTCCGAAATATATACACGCCCTAGACTCCAAATAGTCAAAAATAGACTCGAACCAAGGTTAAACCTAGCGCTCCGATAAAAAATTTGTCATGACCCGAATTTAGCTCGTGACCGGCACTTAAATCGCGCAACGTCTAAAGGCGTAACGTAATTCAAGTAAGCCGAAACCCAGAAATCTAAACCTTTTTAAGAAAATAAAAAAGGTGCAGTATTGAAATAAAGGTATAATGAAATCAAAGGTTTTCTTAATGCATAGATAATGGAATAAGAAAATGCAAGTAGATTTATTAGTTGGAAAACAAGTTTCGTTTTTTTAAAAATTTGGGCAGCACCTCCCTTGTATATTTTGATCCAAAACCACATATACAAGATGATATAAAAGGCATCCCCAAGTGAGAGCTAGCTCTTCGCCAATCGGCGGATCCATAACCACGCAAGTGATAAAACAAGTATACGACGCCCAACAGCGAAGATCCACACAAAAGATAATGAATAAAGCAAGACATCAACCTACCAAGAGAACATATAACCCATCGCTCAAGTCTCGCAACTACAAGTCCTTCTAAGTCTTACTATTTATACAAATACTAATTTTGATTGATGGAGTTGACTAGATACAATATGAATAAAAAATACAAGAGGGGTACGATCCAACATGTACCACCTACCAAAAGCAAAACACCCGAATGCAGCTATGTGCCAGCGATGCTGCTACTGATCCATACGGTCAGCCTGCAAGAACTGTGGCACAACGGGGGTGAGTTGCCAACTCGTGAGTAGAAAACATCTACAAGTAGAAATTGAATAAACAATGATTCCTAGGTCAACTATATCATAAAGGTGATACTATGATATCTAGGGTGACCATATCTGCATGTGTGCCAATAATATCATCAATGTCTGTATGCATATGGATATCATCCAACAATAAAATCAATGCCTGTATGCATGTGGATCTCGTCCACGTGTCAACCACTGACACAACAACATCATGCATGTAAATATCATAAAAGCATATGCATGAAAGTATGAGGATATAAATCAACGCGTGTCCCTCACAACACATAAAAATCATGGAACCTGAGTGTCCAAAATCGACACTCAAAACATCATGAAACCCGTGCACAGCATCAACACGTAAATCCTCATATCTCTCGGGCTCCGTCAGTCCGGATTGGCCCATATCATCTCACGACTCCGGTCGGTATCCTCCGGATAACCGCCAGGTCCGACCAATCACTGGTAGGTAATCCCCAACCTGCCAGGCTCATCGTTTACTCTACGAAAATCATTTCTCGCCCCGGGGAACCATACCGGGTCCACCATGAACCCGCAAACAGATCATCCACCTCCTCGAATCGGGTTTCTATCATACGTCTCAGAACCGAGAAAACGCATGGTGGACGCACTGAAATATCATATAAAGAGAAACAGGGTTTTTAAAACAATACATACTTTCTTTTGAAATATCCACGGTTCTCAAATCCAGAAATCTCATGAAAACAGCATATCTCAATGCGTATAATCGTAAAGCATGGTGTACGTGACATATAACAGAATGTAAGCATATCTGTATATCATGCAACATAGAACAGTGATGTGCACATATCGAGGGAAAACCGCTCTTTTAAATGAATCCAGTTTTAAAATATATCCCGCGGTTCCCAAATTCTCCAAATTCAAATGCAACATCGTATAAAGGTGCATATGTTACTATAGCAAGTATATTATGCAAGGAGTCATATCATGATACAACAATCCTACTGTGTAGTGACATGGTAATTATCGATGATAAAGTGTGTAAGCCGGCCAATCTGTGTAAGTGTGACATACGCATCATCGATAATGGTGTAGGTGTACTAGCACAAGTATATGTAATGTAAAGAGAATGACATGAACGTAGCATAAAGTAAATCGTATGCGAATGCTGACAGGTATACGTATCTACAATATATCCGAGTCAGTGAATCTAACAATCGGCATCTAGCCTCACAGCATCACGTACGGTATAATCTATTGTGCGGCATCCTCTAGTCAAGGGTATGGATCAATCATCAATTCAAGTCATCACGTACGGAAAATCATCGTACGGTGGCATTAAACCATTAGGGATCCTATCAACCTATACGACAATGAGGGTACAGACCTGACGTCTCATATGGCATAGCACTCATGATTCACAACATTTTATATCTCTATATGCCTATATCGCAGGTCACATCCATACAATCTCATATCGGGGGACCGGCAAATGTATCAATCTCTCTTATCGACTCGCATCCGTATACCGACATATCAATCAAGTCATCATATCACATCATATATTCTTTTCATCACATTAATATCTCATATCAAGTCATCTTACATATACATTCTATCCTATACATCAAATGTCACGCTCCTCTAAATCTCCTACTTATTTTCATGCACTACCTATATTTATATATTGTGATTCACATTTACTTTTCCTATCTTTATATTGCTAGTTATTTGTATGCCCTAGAGGCCATTACTGTACATGAGATGTACATTGTAGCGGATTCTTAGACATATATAGGGAGGATTTTCTTGCTCGACATAATAATATGATATCTGGTTACTCTTTATCTTAACATGTATACTGATTGTCTCTCTGTTACATGTTGGTAAAGCCCATAGGATGCGTACTTGACCACCTAGATTGTGATGGAGATCATACTGGTGGGGCCTGGGTAGTCCATGAGTTCATCCTTAAATGTTCTTAGTCATGGGAATATCGAGACGGGGCATCAATATTTCAGAGTAGACTAGCGTATATCTTCTCGACCCATGTGATGGGCGATGGATGATCCTATATCCATTGGTGTTTGACATCAGAGATGGTATACGGGTGCTTAGTGGAGACTGGGTACACTGAACGGACTCGCCGAGAACTCCTAGATGGTATTATACCTCACGTCAGATAGCAGTTCTCTGGTGACACTGGTACAGGTTAGTCTGTCGTTCTGAGATCGTCATAGAGTCTTATGTGTCTCCCACTGTGCTTTGATTTCCACCCTACCACGGCTCTACTGAGTTGTGCAAACAGGTGGATTTTGGGTACAGTCCCGAGTCACATGGAGGCAATGAGTGATAGGAAGGGATTCGTCTCTCCCGGTATTGGGGGTTGATGTTGCGCTATGCTCGATTGGCCATAACTGAAATCCCTGGGCAGGGTAGATGAGATTTACTGATAAGTGTTATCAGTAGTTTCTCGCCCGTTATGGACCTTACATCGGCATGACTTATCAAGCTACTGGGGTCTGACGTTTACCACCCCTAGGCGAAATATGCGACATATCAGACGAACAGACCGGACTGTACGGTAGTGTTACTGAATGGATTTGCAGGAGTATGAGCAGGCTTGCTTGTTGATCTTCTATTCGCTCAATACCCGGGTGGCCATTACGTTTAGCAGACCGCTTGCGGCTTGTGGGTGTTTGATATGATCATCACCTACTGCCAGAGTATTGACGAGTCTTTAGAGTCCTACACAGAGATTTCCTGGCTCAGGCAAAACGGAGTAGGAGCACATATGTGATATGTGCGGGACCGAGAATAATACGAGTATGTGATACCGTTTTCTATTCTCTTGATTTGTGTTATCGGTCGGGCATATGTGATATAGCCGGGTTATCGAATCAAGTGTTGATTCGATAAATTGATACACATGATATTAGTCGGTTATATGTGATATGACCGGATCATTAAATCAAGTGTTGATTTAGTGATTTAATGTATAATTATATATTTGATATATTAATTTACATTGACTAGTATTCGCTCACTTAAGATTGCTTTTCTCACTTGATTATGTATTAAGTATATATATGATATATACTTGTGTACATGTTTGTGTCGTGGTTGATGATACATGCAAACTTGGGTGTGTGTATGGATTACACCATGCTTATTATAATTTAGGGTTTTATTTGTTTTAAGTAAATCAAAATGACATGGATTTGTCATGGCTTGAAAGCTTCATGAAGCTTGTAGACCATTGACCAAAGTCCACTCATTTTGTTTTACTTAAAATATTTTAAACCTAACCATTATGATAAAACCATGGTTTAGTCTCTACAATGGTTAGTATATGACACAAAATCACCCATGGTTGCTATTCTCACCTTATTAGTTTTGATTTTCTCATCTTGATCATTTCATCTTCTTCTTCCTCATGAAAGCTTTCTAGCTTTCAAAAATGTTGAGAAAATATTGTGAGAAAATAAAATCTAAAGTGAGTTTCCTACTTCATCATTCTCTACTACTTGCCATTTAGTTTAGGGTGTTCTCTTCACAAAGTTCATCACTAAGTGAAGAGGTAGCATGAGCTTGAGTCTCCTCGACATTGATCATCTTCGGCCTCGAAGACTTCGAGCAAGCTTGTTCATTTCTCCAGGAGAACCCATACTAGAGTTCGGGAGATCGATACTCACAGCGAAGGGACTACTACATGGAGTTTTAGAAGTAAAGGACCGGTCTACAAAGGTTGTATTCCTCATTCACTTAGAAGTAAAATTGTTTACTTGTTATTTATAACCCTAATTCTTTAGTATAGATCCTTACTTAGGTTGTTCGGCACTTGAAAATTTTAAATACACCATGTTAAATGCCTTGTTGAACCTTGTTCTAGTGCCTAAGAACCTTGCAGTGGTATCAGAGCCTAGCTAGAGCATTAGGAGTTGTCTAGATGAAGTTAGAATTCCGATTGAACCCTGAAAACCCGAAACGGACCCCCTCTTTGGAAACTTTTCAAAAAGTTGGATTTTTCCATGTTAAAAATATTCAGAAAATCATGCAGGTAATTCTACGGACACACCTGAAGAATGAAACCCTAACTCGTCTAAGTGACCGCGATCCGCGGCCAAAACTTGGTTTTGGCGGCGGATCCATGGCGCCACTTGAGAGGCTTGGGTCGGGCCCTTCAGTTGTTGGTCCGTAGGTACTGGGGCATACTTCTGGGCATTTTTAATTCTACTTAAGTGTTGAGCTCTCTAGGAATTTTGGGAATTCGTTGATTCGATCGTAATAGTTAACGTCGCCTAATTTTCTGTGATTGTGATACAATATTTGGAATCCACTATAATTAGTTATGTGATAACTAGTTTGAATTTTGTAAATCTAGCGGTTTAGTCTCATTTGATCGATTGCCACGGAATTTTGATATTGATCAAAAGTCCGTCGCAATTACGTAGTGTACGCGGATACTCGCCGGGTAACCTTATTAGGCAGCCACGCCCCATAGCCCCGACCAAGTGAATGTAGGAGAACCCTGTCGCCAAAAGCATCCATTCGGGTCCTCGCGGCAGCAGTGTTACGCCTTCGTGCACTTCGTCGACAGCATCGGGGGGTGCGGCCGTCTAATAAAGTTTCCGACGAGCATTCGATCATGTTAACGGGAATCTTGTTGAATTACCCGACAGGCTATTGGAAAGAGTTTTCAATATCGAGACTAAAATGAAGGGGTTTATAATTGTTAGGCATGTGATGTCTAAGGAATTCAATTGGTTAGGCATGAAATCCAAAGTATGTGATACATTGGGTTTATGATGTCTAAGATAGTTGCGAATTCCAACTGTTGTAGTTTTTCACTTTCTTTTTTGCGACCGTAAGTGTAATATGTGGGGTATCGCCGGTTTCATTGTTATATGTCAACGACAATTGGGATACACATATTTACTTACGTTGATGACATGTGATGTTATGTGTTGCTGTATATGTTATATTGGATCGTCGTGTTTGAATAGCCGGGTTTTTTTGTGTGAGATGAGAGTTTTTCATTTTCATTCATGTAAAATTCAATGCATGTAATATTCTTTTATTGGGGCACTTCCGGGTTGAGGAAGATGTCACCGTTGATGTATATTATTTACTTTTCCGCATTACGATAGACCCAAGGAGGGGAGCACAAGTAACCGGGTTCTAGGGTCCAGTGGGAGACCATCTCGAGAAGTCGAGACCGGGTCTCCTAACTCTAGAATTGGTAGGGTTGCTTGCCACTCTCGTAGGGGTCTAGGGATGTGGGTTTGGCTATTCATCACGACCGTGGAATCCGTGTTTTATACAGGCTTAATATAAAACCCGGGAATCCTAGTATATCCAATATTTCATATGTTGATTTCTGCTGCGATATCTGTGATGTGATCATTTGATATATGTTGAGATAGATACAGGATATAGTATATGTGATATATTATATAGACGTTGCTTATGTTTTACACCCGCGCTAGCCCTGCCCCGCTCTGCCGTTAGTTACCTAACCTAACGGTGTAGGACGGGACTCGTGGCGAATGCGGATGGCATAAGCGTACGTTGTATTTATCTGTGATGCTTAGGTAACTTAAATGATGGGACATTCATTAATGAGATTAATGAAAGAAAATAAACCTAATGATGTTGTGGAATCGAATTTTCAAAAACAGGTAGCTCCAGTTCTTGCTTTGCATAGCGGTATTCCTTGTAGAGTATCCAGCACCTTATTCGATAAGGAAAGAGCCGAGATCCCTTCACCGGGAGTGACCTCTTTAGCAATAACTGGCAGATGCTACAACCCTCGGTTTCGTTTTTTGATTGCTTTTCTAGTTCTTACTTTGCATAGTGGTATTGTGAATATCCTGCACCTCATTCGACGAGGAATGAGCCGAGATCCTTTCACCGGGAGTGATCTCTTTAGCGAAACTAGCAAAGGCCTAAAAAACACTCCATTTCAAATCATTTGATTCTATAACGATATCAAGTACAAAGCGTTAAAGGTTTTCTTAAAAACCATCCGCAACCCTCCGTCATTTTAGGAAGTAGAGTACTTAGTATTCGTGCTACGTTTATTGACCTTAGCCAAGGCGGAGTGTACGGTAGCTAAGTGATGTCTTCCTACAAAGCATATGATGCGATTAATTAGGACAGTCATGTGACTTTGTTGAGCTTAGCCAAGGGTCATGTGGGTGGGTCTAATTAATCACGAAATGACAGGTAGAACTTGACTAGTGCTTGTGATTTGTTGACCATAGCCAAGGTCATAAGCCACTAGGGGTAAAAACCATTATCGGGAGTTTCAAGTGTTGAAATTTGCAATGAGATTGCATACCTTCTATGAAATAGTTGGATCCCGATACCCACTGCGGGTAAGTGTTACTCCTGGGAGAATTTTACACAAGACAATTAGCCGATCAAGTAGGTGTCTAGAAAGGTGTTTACGGGGTTATGCCTCTGGGAAAACGAGATTTATTTTAATTAGGTCTGTGCGAAAGCACGGGGAACCTCCCTCAAAGTACCAACACTGGCCTGGCTGAAAGATTGGCGAAATTGTAGGGTGTAATTAATCCCGGCTAGTCTTTCCTTTTAGGGTTTGAAGGAAGATTTGATAAAAACAGTGGGAGCCATCTTGATTAGATAAAATAATAACCAATCTAATCTTGCAAGAGCATACGCTGAGTGTTTTCTTCTCTCTCTCTCTCTAGGTAGCGACCATGTCACGCCTTAATCAAGATAATAATACGGATGTATTGACCGAACCCGCTTATTATACTGTGCTGGGGAACGTTGGTCCCGCTCCAACTTACAATTGTTATAAGACTGAGAAGGAAATAGGGGATTACCAGGATTCCCGTGCCGTCCAAATGAAGAAAGTGCATGATGATGCATCTTCTTCGAGTGTGTTCATTACCGAGAACTGTTTCTCAGTATCCTCTACGTCCTGGGTATGAGATACCGGATCAGGATCCCACATATGTAATATGTTACATGGGCTAAAGATAACTAGAGAACTGAGAACGGGTGATAAAGTTTCAAGAATTGGAAATAGTGCAATTGTTGCAGCCAAGTTGTTGGCTGTTATCACCCTGTATTATCAAGTACATTGATTCTGAACGAATTTTATTAAATACCGAACCTGATATGCAACATTATATCAGTCTCTTTATTTACTAAAGAAGGATATAATTTTGTATTGTTGGATAACGTTTTGAACATTTCCTATATCAAAGAGTTGATCGTTTCAGGCATGTTATCTAATGACATATACGTTCTAAATCAAACATCAGTTCTCAACGTACAAAACACACGCAAGAGGAAGAGTTCAGAAATGAACGAATCCTTCTTGAGGCATTATAGACTAGGTCATATCAATGCGACCCGACTAGCTAAGTTACATTAAGATGCATATTTATATCAGTTTGAATTTACATCTTGTGAAATTTTCCAGTCATGTCACAAAGATAAAATGACCATAGCTCCGTTTACAAGAAACAGAGAAAGAGTTAGTGAACTCTTGGTATTGCTACATGATGTTGTATGCAGGTCCCCTGTCTACACATGCCAGGACTGGTTTTTTGTACTTCATTACATTCACTTATGATCTCTCAAGATTCGCACATATGTTCCTGTTGAAACACAAGTCTGAAGTTTTTGAGAAATTCAATGAATATAAGTCAGAAGTAGAGAACCAAAATGGGTATAAGTATTATGTCCTTTGATGTGATCAGGGAGGAGAATACTTGAGCACAAAGATCCTGGACTATTCTAAAAGAGAATGAGATTCTCTCTCAGCATTACTCCTCCGTATACACCATAGCACGTCAGTCTATCGGGGCGGAGAAATCGCACCCTATTTGATATGGTGCACTATATGATGAGTACTATTGAGTTACCTGTTTCCTTTGGGGAGTTGTGCACTTGAGAAGCTGCATACCTATTGAATTGGGTTCTAACCAAATCAAGTGCCTACCACTCCATATGAGATATGATATGGGAAGAGCCCATCTCTTAAGCAAGTTAAGATTTGGGTTGTTCGGCCTATGTCTAAAAGAAAAATCCGGACAAGCTCGAGGCAAGGTCAGTTCTGTAGAAGTTTATAAGATATCCCAAGCATTTCGCAAGGGAATATCTTCTACCGCACCGAGAAACAAAAGGTGTTTTATTTCTCGGCATGCCACCTTTTTAGAAAAAGATTTTTTTATGAAAGAAATTAGTGGTCATGAGGTAGAACTGGAAGGAGTTCTAGCTATACAAACTACAGCTGATGATTTGGTAGGACCGGAGGGATTCAATAGTACCCGACGAACCTCAGCCACTTCGCCGATCTGGTAGGGTTTCTCACCCACCTGAGAGATACTTCGGTTTTCTCTATGACAGTAGGAGCGAGGATTGCATCATGAGATGATGACCCAACTAGTTTCGAGCAGGCCATCAGGAGAAGGGACTCTGTGAGAATGGCTGGATGCTATGTGATCTGAGATGGAATCTATGTACACCAACAAAGTATGGACTTTGGTTGCTATATCTGAAGGGTTAAATCACCATCAGGAGCAAGTATATCTTGAGAAGATTACCTGGTGTAGATGGAAAAGTTGAGACTTTCAAAGCTAAACTTGTTGTAAAAGATTCTCGTCATCGACCAGGTATGGTTTCTCATGAAACCTTTTCTCCAGTGACTATGCTTAAAGTCCGTCCGGATCCCACTTGCCATTGCTACATACTATGACTACGATATATGGCGGTTGGGTGTCATGATTGCTTTTCTAAATAGTGATTTAGAAGAGAGCGTCTATAAGAACACAGCCAAAGAGCTTCTTAGACAGTGGGAGCAGCGGAAACGTTATGCGTTAAAGCAGGTATCGCGGAGTTGGAACGTCTGTTTTGTTGTGGTAGTCAAAACATTTGACTTCATCAAAACGGTAGATGAACCTTGTATATACAAAAAGGTAGTAGAGAGTAAGGTGGTCTTCCTCGTATTGTACGTAGATGACATACTCTTGATAGGGAAGGTGTTTCCTATGCTACACTCGGTCAATCTCGTCTTATCACATTGATTCTCAATATAGGATCTAGGTGATACCTCCTAAATCTTGGTTTTTGGATCTATGAGATAGATCTAAGTGGATATTAGGATTCTCACTAGGTGTAGTGAGAAGGTATCAATTGATCCTAGGGAGAATCACTGGATAGCTTCAAGGGTGGTAAGGACGACAGAAAGTCAGTCACAGGCATTGTATTTACCCTCAAAAGAGGGACGGTATGTTGGAAGTGTTCCAAGTTAGATACCGTGGCAAACTAGATGATAAAGGCTGGATACTTCGCTATCAAAGATACTACCAAAGAGGCAGTCTGGGTGTATATTTGTTCATGAGATGAACTAGGTTCCGACCATTGTGTTACAATGGAGTTGTGGCTTTGGCCTAGAAACCCCCGTCCCATCAGTGACCCAGACATATTCTAAGACAGTATCACCTGATCATGGAGATGGTTGATCTCCAGGGAGATCGAGGTTAGGAGAGTAGACTTAGAGGACAACATGGAGAATCCACTCACAAAGGCCTTTTCCCAGAGAAAGACTTTTATGGGATGGTTGAGTATGAGATACTACAACCACTGCTATATCATGGCCCTAGTGCAAGTGGGAGATTATTAGTTATTTGTATGCCCTAGAGGCCATTACTGTACATGAGATGTACATTGTAGTGGATGCTTGGACATATATAGGGAGGACTTTCTTGCTCGACATGATAGTATGCTATCTGATTACTCTTTATCTTAACATGTACACTGATTGTCTCTCTGTTATATGTTGGTAAAGACTTTAGGATGCGTACTTGACTACCTAGATTATGATGGAGATAATACTAGTGGGGCCTGGGTAGCCCATGAGTTCATCCTTCAATATTCCTAGTCGTGGGAATATCGAGACGAGGCATCGATATTCCATAGTAGACTAGCGTATATCTTCTCGACCCATGTGATGAGCGATGGATGATCCCATATCCATTGGTGTTTGACATCAGAGATATTATACGGGTGCTCAGTGGAGACTGGGTACACTGAACATACTCGCCGATAACTCCTAGATGGTATTATACCTCACGTCAGATAGCAGTTCTCTGGTGACACTGGCACACGTTAGTCTGTCGACCCGAGATCGTCATAGAGTCTTATGTGTCTCCTACTGTGCTTTGATTTCCACCCTACCACGGCTCTACCGAGTCATGCAAACAGGTGGTTTTTGGGTATATTCCCGAGTCACATGGAGGCAATGAGCGATAGGAGGGGATTCGTCTCTCCCGGTATTGGGGGTTGATGTTGCTCTATGCTCGATTGGCCATAACTGAAATCCCTGGCAAGGGTAGATGAGATTTACTGATAAGTGTTATCAGTAGTTTCTCGCCCGTTATGGACCTTACATCGGCATGACTTATCAAGCTACTGGGGTCTGACGTTTACCACCCCTAGGCGAGATATGCGACATATCAGACGAACAGACCGGACTGTACGGTAGTGTTACTGAATGGATTTGCAGGAGTATGAGCAGGCTTGCTTGTTGATCTTCTATTCGCTCAATACCCAGGTGGCCGTTACGTTTAGCAGACCGCTTGCGGCTTATGGGTGTTTGATATGATCATCACCTACTGCCAGAGTATTGACGAGTCTCTAGAGTCCTACACAAAGGTTTCCTGGCTCAGGCGAAACGGCGTAGGAGCATATATGTAATATGTGCGGGACCGAGAATAATACGAATATGTGATGCCGTATTCTATTCTCGCGATTTGTGTTATCGGCCGTGTATATGTGATATAACCGGGTTATCGAATCAAGTGTTGATTCGATAAATTGATACACATGATATTAATCGGTTATATGTGATATGACCGAATCATTAAATCAAGTGTTGATTTTGTGATTTAATGTATAATTATATATTTGATATATTAATTTACATTGACTAGTATTAGCTCATTTAAGATTTCTTTTCTCACTTGATTATGTATTATTTATATATATGATATATACTTGTGTACATGTTTGTGTCATGCTTGATGATACATGCAAACTTGGGTGTGTGATTGACTTACACCATGCTTATTATAATTTAGGGTTTTATTTGTTTTAAGTAAATCAAAATGACATGGATTTTGTCATGGCTTGAAATCTTCATGAAGCCTATAGACCATTGACCAAAGTCCACTCATTTTGTTTTACTTTAGATATTTTAAACCTAACCATTATGATAAAACTATGGTTTAGTCTCTACAATGGTTAGTATATGACACTAACTCACCCATGGTTGCTATTCTCACCTTATTAGTTTTCATTTTCTCATCTTCATCATTTCATCTTCTTCTTCCTCATGAAAGTTTTCTAGCTTTCAAAAATGGTGAGAAAATATTAAGAGAAAATAAAATCTAAAGTAAGCCCATTTCCTACTTCATCATTCTCTACTAATTGCCATTTAGTTTAGGGTGTTCTCTTCACAAAGTTCATCACCAAGTGAAGAGGTAGCATGAGCTTGAGTCTCCTCGACGTAGATCATCTTCGGCCTCGAAGACTTCGAGCAAGCTTGTTCATTTCTCCGGAGAACCCATACTAGAGTTCGGGAGATCGATACTCGCAGCGAAGGGACTACTACACGGAGCTATAGAAGTGAAGGACCGGTCTACAAAGGTTGTATTCCTCATTCACTTAGAAGTAAAGTTGTTTACTTGTTGTTTATAACCCTAATTCTCTAGTATAGATCCTTACTTAGGCTGTTCGGCACTTGAAAATTTTAAATACGGCATGTTAGATGCCTTGTAGAACCTTGTTCTAGTGCCTAAGAATCTTACATATATATCATTTCCATCATATCATGCCAAGAGTCCTATCCGTAAAGCTTTCATCTCATTAAGTCATCTTTATATATACATTCTACCTTTGCTATAAGCATACGTATCTAATCTAACAACCACACATGAACCATACGATCAGTTTTTTTAAAAGATGCGAATCGTAGTTTTGAAAGTAGAGGCTACGGTGTTTTTAAGGAAAAGACATCATTTGAAAATCCGTAACGTCCCTCAAGGTATTTATTTAAGATATGTATATGATTCTTCAGTTTGGAAATAGGTATGGTTCGGATGACACATTTGCGTCGGCTATCTAGTCTTATAGTATCCAAAACGGCAATATCATCGAAAATCATCCTCAAATCTCGTCATCACGTATTAATCATATCATTTCACTTCTAACTATCCCTTTAGCCATTTCCCTAGTTTCCTAATCTTGGTTTTTACGACTGTATCCTATAGATCGGTTTCCATTTAATATTTGCGGGAGTGCTATACGCCATCCATCCGACTTCCTCCGTAGATATAGATCTACTCACCTTGATCCTTGATTTTCGAAGTCGATGACGCCATGCTCCGTCGCCTCGGAATCCACGTGAAGGTACCTACAATATCAACACATATCGCAATTGCTATTAAAATCGAATCCGGAAAACCAATACGGTACACGGTTCGCTCATAGGTTAAAACCTATAGCCTCGCATGCAAAACACAACCAAATAACCCTCGTCGTTGACGTTGAAACGCCCAGCAACCAAATATAAATCAAATACCAAAGCTCAAGCATTCAAAATACGGAAAACACGAAAACAACAACATAGGAAAACCACTCCCAGATTTCACCCTAGGCCAAACTAGAACATTTTGCACATTAGGTTGCTCTAGATATATGATAAGGACGCTATGGTACAAAAATCACACAAAACCACCCCGACTTGGCCGCAATTTGCGGCCAAATCCAATAAATCTGCGGCCTGGAATGCTCATTAGGGGCTCAGGTTTCTAGGGGTGCTTCTATGTGGCCTACACGTCTCATGGTCATGGGAACTTATTTTATAGGTCTCTCGGGTCATCTCAGATTCCTAATTACACTCACAAACTGTCAAATATCGATGTCGGGCAAATTTCTGAGTTCGTGTTTGGGTTCTATTTTCTGTTCTAGGTCAGTAAAAACACCGCTCAAGTCTTGTTAACAGCCACTACTCATCATCACTTCCACACAATTTCCCAAACCCTTCTCTTGAAATTTCTAATTTCACAACAACCAACCCAAATCAACTTCTAAACTAACTAGAATACGAGAAAACTCAAAACTAACTAAATGGAAGAAGCTATGCCTCATTTGGGCAACCCAAGAAAACCCTATCTTCCCAATGTCATCAAAATCCAACTTTGCTTGGTCCATTTTGTAGAGGATGAAGAGGGGGTCAATTTTTGTGAAAGGGGTTTTGGGTTTTGGTGAATATTTTGAGATTGTTTCATGGGGTAGAGGTGGATGGAGATGAGGAAAAAGGAGATGAAGAAAAATAATGGGGTGGAGTTATGGTGGCTGCCCTCTCTCTCTCCTACCCTCACTCTCTTTTATTCTCACCCTCTTTCTCTCTCTCCAATCATTCTCTCTTTTTAACCTTTTCTCCTTTTCTTTTCTTTTTAAAACCAAACCATATAATACCCCAAAACAACATAAGAAACAACATGTAAACAAATGCGACATGACACGGTGCACTAACCATGGAAAACTGTAGAAACACGGATTTGGCTTAATCGTGATTAGTAGTGCACTAATCGGGTTTAATTTTAAACTTCATATAATAAACTTTAAAAATGCCAAATCCAATAAATATCTTTTTAAATGAATAAATCATTTTAATCTTCAATTATTTCACAATTATATGTATATATTTATACATTTTTTCGAAAACCGCAATTTCGCAAATCGGGCAGTTTTCGCGATATATATTATTTTAATATTAAATTCCAAAAATAATATTTTATATTTTCCGAAATATTACATTTCAGGTTTGTGAGTTATGATCATTCCATTCTAAGTGTCCTCTGCTGGAAATCCAATTTCTGAAATGGAAGTTCGTTTCGTAACACGTTTTACTCCCTGTTGGGATCATAATTAGACGACTCTACTGTTCAACCAATTGTAGGTCTATGAGTTAACGTTATAACATAGGATACGGATCAGCAGTAATCATCTTGGTTTAGGAGTTATGATCAAATTACTGATGAAGGGTGCAAGCTGAATTGACAGAAAACTGCCGTACTTGTCATCCGTTTAAAATATGATTTAAATACCAAATGATACTGGAATTTAGTGAAACCGGTACCATTGGAAAGCTGAAACAATTGTATACGCAGAGGAAATTGTATCCGCACACTATTGCAATTAAACATTACGATTTCAGGTATAAAAATGCATGTCAAAGGGTAAGTGCCTGCTCTAGACTGCAGTCCAAGGTCAGGTAAGTTCTTGGTTTTCGATGTTCAGAGGATACATCTAACAGTAAACCTACATGTCGTATTAAGTATTATGCATACCCTTCGCAATGAACCCAGGCACGCTGCGATTGTATTTTTCTGGAATTAATTATGAATTTAACGGTGTTAAGTATTCGGTAAAACGCAAGTTTCGGTATTGAAGTTAGGACGTCACTTTATGTGTGAAGATGACATCAATTTGCCACCAAATTTCTATAGAGTGTTTGTTACCAGTATTAGGGTCTAAAAATCATGAATTCCGCCATTCTAGATTTCATTTTCGCATAAGGTACGCATCGAGCACATAACACATCATTTCGAAGCCATGGCGGATTTGGTTTATCTCACATACATGAACGGGATTCGATCCCTGTGAACTTTGTATATCAACCACGGGATATTACACTTATTATTTGTTTAGTTCGTCATGCAACGCACGAATACGGATTGCCACATTTGTCAGACTCCAAGAAATATAATTAAGTTTCGATTGTGTGTGTGTGTGTGTATAGTGGTTTAGATAGCATGTAAAGCAAGTGTTTAACTTGCCTGGCGACGATAGCTTGACGATGGAGATGGATTGAACAACATAGATAACGGCATGGTCATGGCATGATCACAGCGACAGCAACGACGATCTCGGGTATGCAAAGGAGGTGGTGAGGGCTCGGGTCTGGCTCTGTGCAGCGGGGAGCTTGATGCGAGTGTAGTGGCGATGACGATAAGGGGCTGAGACGACGGTCGAGGGTGGCCGGCGACGATCCAAAGTAGCCCGACGAAGAGTGGTCGAGGTCAGGGGTGCGGGGTTGCTCGTCGAGATGGTGTGGGTCAGGGAGGGTGGCGATGGTGGTTAGGGGTTCTTCAGCGGTGTTGGGTGCAGTGTGGTCGCCGACAGGAGGAGGAAGAGCACGGTTGTGAGAGGAGAGAAGCACGTCGGGGCTATGGTGGGTAGATGTCGTGGTGCTCGAGCTCGTTGGCTGGGCTAGGCGGGGAGATGAGGAGGTCGGGGGAGGTGAAGATGGTGGCAAGGAGCTCGGGTTGGAGACGGTGAAGGCGATAGGGTTGGAGTCAGCGATGGGCGATCGCCGGCAAGGAAGGGGGCTTGTGGCAGTGAGGAGAGTGGTGTGGCTGCTCGGGCCTGGGAGGAGGAAGTGTGGTTGCGGTTGAGAGGGAGAAGGGTAGGCGAGGGGATCGCGGGGATGTGGGCGACGTTGAGGTTGTTGAGGAGATGAAGGGGTTCGGCGAGTGAATCCCAGGCGGTTGAGGGAGCGGGCTTCGTCGTCGTGGCCGTTGGGGAGCGGGCCTCATGGGTAGCGCGAGTGAGGGGAGGACGTGGGGCGAGGACATGTGTAACATTTCAGAAAAATAAAATATTATTTTTTGGAATTTAAATAATTAAAATAATAAATATTATGAATATTTAAGGTATGGAGATTAGTTTTAACAAAAAGAGGTATAATTATATACCGATAGTTGGAAAATATTTAGAAATTTATATTAATTATTGATTTTGAAAGAGATTATAAGAATGGAGCATTCATAGGTTTGTATATAATTAATTACATTCTATGTTAATACTAAAATCGTTTAATTTTCACTAATCTTGCATCAAACTTGATTTTTTTGCTTCATGACATGCAACAAAACTTGTTTCATTTTTGAATCATAACATCTTGTTTGTCTTTTATATGTATTTGGGTTTTTAATTGTTTTGGTTTTAAAATGAAAAGAAAAGGAAATAGAATATAAAAGAAAAGAAAAAGGAATGAATAAAGAATTGAGTTATGGGCAAGAGAGAGAGAGGGTGAGGGGTCTCTTTTGACTAAGGCTTATTCTTCTTCCCTCCGATTTCTTCATCATTCTCTCATCTTTCCTCCTCCTTGGCTACCCTCTCCTCCACCATCTCTACCTCCTCACTACACCTTCATTTCCACCTCAAAACATCATGTTTCTTTCACAATAAATGTGCACAAGCTCACTACAAGCATGGGGAACCAAGAAAGTTTGGATTTTGAGCACTTGGGGCAACTCAAGAAAATTTTTGAGTTGCCAAATGAGATAATTCTTTCACCATTAGAGTAGTATTTCGTTTACCTTATCATCTATTTTAGTTTAAATTCGATTTAGTGTAGTTTTGTGAACTTGGAAAATTCCAAGTTGAGATTAGGGTTTGATTTGAATTGAGATGGTGCAATTGAGGTGTAATTGGTGACTAGAACCCCCCCCCCTTTAGTGATAAAACCTAGATCAAACAGAGCCGAGAACCTGAAACCCAAAATCTGAAACTTTCCGTATCGATTTTGTGAACTTTTGTGCCTACAGGGAATCTGGTGCAACCTGAGACTTTTAGAAGATAAACAAACAACACCATTGACCTAGAATTAACACTAGGAGACCACCCTGCAAATACGAGACCAATCCAAGCCAATAAAACCGAGCTGACCAGATTTTTGGGTATAGTGGCGGCCACATTGTGGAGTTTGGGGTCAAGGTTGCTTCTGTAGCTCATATGCCCCCTATACAACACCCCAGTGCTGTTTGTTTATCCCTATTTCACCTGAACCAAAATCTGGGACCATTTTCTTGAGTTGCTGCTTTGTATTCCTTGATGTTTATGAATTGAAGTTTTGATATTTGTGTTTTGTATCGGTCACTTGATGTTTGTACGTCGATATTGGGTGTTGTTTGGTTGTTTTGCGTGAGTAGACCATAGGTTTTAACCTATGAGTGATTCGCTTGTCGTTTCGATTGCGAATCGGATTTTAATGCGATACGATGTGTTATAACTTGTAGGTACCTCCGTATGAACTTCGGGACGACAACCAAGGGCAAGGAGGCATCGACTTCGACAAGCAAGGATCAAGGTGAGTAGATATATATCTACGGGGGAAGTCGGGTGGATGGCGTATAGCACCCCCGCAGTTTCGTAGTGTAGTCTACGTATATATATATTTATGATATTGTGTATTGTGATACGAGGATAATTTAGCAAGAACGGCTTTAGGGAATCATGGGTTAGTGTAGCGTAATTGGAAGTTAGTGTTTTAGTTTAGTTTCTTAGTGGCGAGAACCTAGTGTAAAGGTATACACACATGCACATGCACACACGTGATATGTTTTTGGTATATATGGTTATATGTATATATATGTGTGTGTTTGTGTGTGTGTGTGTGTGTGGATGTGTTAATATATATATATATATAGACACACATACATATACGTATACACGGGTGATGAGGATAGTATTTGATACTTGGAGATGGGTCGATGTGATTGGGCATGATGCCGTGAGATCGGTGATGTGATTTAGGTCGTGTGATGAGACACGCCATGATATTATAGCGGATCGAATGGTAGATGTGATTTTATTCACACGCGGATATTCGTTGGATGGTATCGGTATGTACTAGACTTTAGATCAGTACCCTAGTTTATGATATGATGACAATGATACCATATGAATAATGAGATAAATGTGATATTTGACTCGTACCCCGATTTGGGACGCCGTACGATGGATTTTACCGTACGAAGTATATATATGATGATTGATCCGTACTCTTGACTCGAGGATGTCGTATTATATATTTTATCGTACGTGACGCTATTGAGGCGGGATCACCGACTACTAGATATATCGACTCGGACTTAGGTGGATTTCCTTACCCCTTTAGTTAGTCTCTTAGCATTGTCCTTTAGTTTAGCTAGTAGATGTTAGACTGGGATCGAGTCATACTTATTTCCAAAACTAATGAATCGTTGGTATTTTAAAGACAGGCCAAGGGATACTACGGCTATTTCAAAGGACGTACCTTTTCTTAAAAACACCGTAGCCCCTATTTTCTAAACACCACGATTCGTGCTATTTCAAATGCCAAAACTGTATGACTCGTATATATTATGTATATTCTTTATTGTTGTGTTTACTATTCATTTTCCATATATTCTTGCTATTCGCATCGCATTGCATGCTTAATGTGTTTTCGTAGTTATTATGAAACCCTACTGTCAGGACACCAGCACCTTTACCGATGATGCATATGCTCCACGTACACCTGCTTGCCGGCTCACACACATCATCATCGGTAATTTTCATGTCATGTACACATTAGAAAACACTACTTCATTAGTATAAATTGTTAGCTGATAGTTTCGAAATAGTACTAGTGCGCTTGCTTTCATATGCTAGCTTAGACATTGCATATATTACTGTGATATCTCATGCATGTTTATATTCATTTGTTATGCAATATTATGGGGCTTATTGCCGGTATTCATTGTTTATTGACTTTTGATTATGAGATTCGGATTTTCCATGAGATTTATGGATTTGGAGAAACCGCAAGGATTTTATAAACTTATTATCATTTTCAAAAGATAACTTGCGGTTTTCTCGTGATATGATGTGAGATATGTCCACCATGAGTTTTCTCAGCTCTTGAGCGGTATCATACACCCGATTCGAAGAGGAGGAGGAACCGTCTGCGGGTGTATGGTGGACCCGGTGCGGTACCCCCGGGGAAGATGGTCGCAGATGATGGCGTTGATCCCGGCAGGGGAGCACTACCGACCGGTTATTTATGACGCGGCGGATATCTGGAGGATACGGACGTAGTCGTGAGATATGATGATTTAGGCCAGTCCGGATTGCCAGAGCCCGGGGCCAGTCCGGATTGCCGGAGCCCGAGATATTAAGACATTGAGATTTTATGATATGGGCCAGTCCGGATTGCCGGAGCCCGAGATATTGAGATATTGGGATATATATTTTATGTCGATATTTGACACGGATTCCTTGTTGATTTCATTGATGATACTTCGATTTTTATGCAGATATCTCACTGAGATAAGAAAAAAGTTTTCTCATTTAGATGTATTCTCTTTTCATGCATTCATACATCATATATATGATATATTGTTACCTGAGGCACTGACACGAGCACTAGGTTTTATACTTATGTATAGATGTTTACCCTTGCCATTATTATATGCTTCAGGCTATATTATTTTGAGGATATTACTATCGTATGACCTAGGATAGATTCATACATGCGATTTCTGCTCGGTAATGTTTTCTACTCACGAGTTGGCAACTCACCCCCGTTGTGCCACAGTTTCTTGCAGATTTTGCCGTACAGGTTTCCTTGGCAGCTTTGCTGGCACACTGCTTCCTTCCGGGTGATTGCTTGGTAGGTGGGTTCATTTGCATCGTGACCACCATTATACCTTATTTACATTCTGTTGTATCTAGTAACTCTATCAACCAGACTTGTATATTTGTTAAACTTAGAAGACCAGTGTATATTCTTTCGACCTTAGAGTCGCGTGCCTGTATTTTTATGGTTTTTCTCTGGTTTTCTTGAGGATATTGCTTTTCTTGAGGAGTTTTGATCCTCGCCCTTCGGTGTTGTATATTATATTGCTTGCGTGGTTGTGTCTGCCAATTGGCGAAGAGCTAGCTCCCGCTTGTGGATACCTTTATCCATTATGTGTATTATTCATGTTTGTACCCGTTTTGGGCCAGTATTTACAAAGGAGACTCTGCCGAAATTTTCGAGAAAATATGATGTTTCTTTTAAATGTTTAATGTCATTTATGTTATTTAAACCACTTGCTTTAAACAAGTTTTTCCTTCACTTTCTGTAAAAATGATTTAGATTTCTGGGCTTTTGGCTTACTTGAATTAGGTGTGGTCCTATAGACTTCACATGATTCAAGTGCCAGTCACGTGCTATTTCGGGTCGTGACAAAGTTGGTATCAGAGCACTAGGTTTAATCTTAGTTCGAGTCTATGTTTGACAATGCGGAATCTAGGACGTTTATATATATTCGGAACCTAGGCTTAACCTTATGGAACTTAGACTTGGTCGAGGGGGTATTAGACCCGACCTTTCGTCGTGTAGGTTGGCCTTGGTTGATGGAGTAAGTGACTTAAGTAGAGTAACGTACTGTGTGTATGTTCCGCGGCATACTTACGATACGCTACTCCGCTTAAGTAGCCTTAGGATGTATATTTCTTTGCACAGTATTATATTCATTCTTATGATCTATCCTTATCGGTATCGGTTGGTGGTTTTGTTACCACGATTGCATAGGCAAAGAGAGTTGCGGCTAGAGTTATGGTCAGCATGAGCTCGTCTTGGACGAGGACTGACCAGGGCGTAATTCCGGTGACACACGATTGCATAGATATGTCGTTTTATTGTGTTTTCGCGCCATGAGCGTTTGGTGGATTGCTTTTACTAAAATTTCTCGAACGTGCAGATTAGCACCAGAGGATTGGGCTACTGATAGAGACCGGCTAGAATGTGATGACCGTCAATGCACCGTTATTCTTGATGATTAAGGCACTGTTTAGCGTGCGGACCAATGAGCCAAATGTTGCTGCGACTGAGATGATACCGTCCCAGATGTTGAAGCTATTGCAGCACGAGTTTATACTTAGAGATATGATAGAAGATCGCTAGTCACCCAAGGATGAATGACTAGGACATGTGGTTCATTGCATACCCCGAAGCGAGGTCATCAGATTGATTGATTCTAGCTTGAGAAGACTTCACGCAGGTACGTTGAGAGTCGATATAAACGAATGAATGTCAGAAACCCATTTTTCCAAGTTTAAGGTTTTCGGAAAACATGCAAGTAATTCTGTGGACCCTCTAGAAGAATGAAACCCTAACTCGACATAATGACCATGGGAACGCTTTTGAACCTTAGGGATTGCGGCAGTTCCACGGTGCCATTAATGAGGCTTGGGTTTGCCCTTCTACGGCTGGTCCATAGGTACTGTGGCATGTACTGTATATTATTAAACTGTGCTCAAGTGTTGAGCTCTCGGAAAATTATGGTACTTTGATGAATCGATCGAAAAGTTCGACGTCGTCCGGATATCATGTGATGGGATACATTACTTGGGAGACTCTAGATATGAGTATAGCCGTTGTAGCACAGTCCATACAACTACGAAGAGACGAGTCCGAATCAATCAACGTTAGAGAAAAGTGGAGTAAGAGGTTCGTAAGAGATTTTGATGAGATGACGTTCCACTTCATGGACATCAGAGATGTGATACGCATGCAGAGGCATTGAATATGGATATATCTTCCAGAAGGAGTTGTGATGAGTATGCAGCTGTTCCGGAACAAGAAATAGATTTAGTAAAGGGTGATAACTTCCGGGCAGTTCAGCAGAAACGAGATTGGGAGAGACCCCGACAAGATCTTTCTGGAAATACTAAATGAGAAGACTTGGACCCAGGATCGGTCGTATTACGCACACCCAGTAGGCCAGAGTTCGGCAGCATCGACGAGACATGTGGTGAGTGACCATGATAGTTGGCCAGAGATCTTTAGAGGATATGCCAGAGCGTAACTGTTTCCGTCGTCGTTCCATATTAGGGCCGTTAAGCCGGGGAGCTTTGTAACTAGCAATTCGCAGTGAGAGACGAGAGCCTAAGGGTATCAGGCGCCAGACCATGAAAAGGAGGCAAGTAGATATCTTGTTCTGCTAGCTTTGGATGCACCGACGCCTTCTCGACTTTGAAAGAAGGACACATCAACGACAGTGTTTACGATATGCGATTTGATGATTCGAATATCACGTGTCCGTTATTTTGGATTTCAGTATTTTGGGCGATTTATTTGCATGATTGAGTTTTCGTGCACCACTGTTGCACTCGATTTCTATTTGATGTCATTCGAGATGGTTGATTTTGATTCATGCCTATGGATGTATGTGATTTGACTTGTGCCTTCGGTGTAGTTTTCATACACTTCAGTATTTCGATTCGATTTTGTGCACGCTGATGCACGTGGATGTGAGATTTTATACCACGGTGTACCTGATTTGGATTTAGATGTGTTCTATACCGTCGATTTCGATTGTGATACTCGATATTTGTTTTCGTGCATTGTGCACTTGATTTGGATTCTTACGCATACTTGACATGCTTGATGCGATTTTGGTGCACACCAGATGCACTGAATCGGGATTCTTCATCCATATCAGATGCACCTGATATTATTAGCAGGCACACTCGTTGCCCTTGACAGGTGTTTTCGTGCACACCCGTTGCACTTAGATTTTTGTTTCTGTGCACATATATGGCACATTCATTGATTTCTATTTCTGTGCGCGCCAGGCGCACGTTGCATTATTTACATATGCTATTGAGTGTGATTTCTTGGAGCATTACGTTTTTATGATATTCACTATTTTGTTTAGTGACTGAGCAGGACTAGTCAGAGGACAGTACCTGAATATGTTTTTGCATGCATCAATAGTTATCGAAGGGATTTCCAAAATGGAGCTATAGTCTCAGTATTTACCTATGTGCCCGTGATGACACGAAACATGTTACAAAGGAAACCCATCTAAATTATTTTCATAACGGCGGGACGTATATGTTAAACAAAGGATATATACATATATATATATATATATATATATATATATATATATAGTTATTTTCTTACAATAAACGTCCGCTACTTTTGCCGTGATGCGCGCGCATCGCACAGCGATTTGAAAAAGGTTTCGCATGCATTTCTTTCAGATATTTTGACGAGTTTACAATGATGCGTACTATGTACATGTTATAGTTTTGAATATATCATGTCAGTTTTCGTATTGGACTTTGATATTGGTATCTTCACCATAACTCCGATGATTGTGTGATACTTGATGGAGTTTCGATTTTGAGTTATATACTCGTTCTTCATGCGCATGCATTGCGCCGAGATGTGTTTTGAGTATTGTTTATTTTGGAGCCCCAACGACTTGATAATTTTACTGAAATGTTTTAGTATTTGAGGGGTTTAAATTTAAATTCGGGGACCGAATTTATTTAAGGAGGGAAGACTGTAACATTTCAGAAAAATAAAATATTATTTTGGGGAATTTAAATAATTAAAATAATAAATATTATGAATATTTAAGGTATGGAGATTATTTTTAACAAAAAGAGGTATAATTATATACCGATAATTGGAAAATATTTGGAAATTTATATTAATTATTGATTTTGAAAGAGATTATAAGAATGGAGCATTCATAGGTTTTTATATGATTAATTACACATGTTAATGCTAAAATCGTTTAATTTTCACTAATCTTGCATTAAACTTGATTTTTTTGCATCATGACATGCAACAAAACTTGTTTCATTTTTGAACCATGACATCTTGTTTGTCTTTTATATGTATTTGGGTTTTTAATTGTTTTGGTTTTAAAATGAAAAGAAAAGGAAATAAAAAAGAAAAGAAAAGAAAAAGGAATGAATAAAGAATTGAGGTATGAGCAAGAGAGAGAGAGAGAGGCTGAGGGGTCACTTTTGACTAAGGCTCATTCTTCTTCCCTCCAATTTCTTCATCATTCTCTCCTCTTTCTTCCTCCTTGGCTGCCCTCTCCTCCACCACCTCTACCTCCTCACTACACCTTCATTTCCACCTCAAAACATCATGTTTCTTTCACAATAAATGTGCACAAGCTCACTACAAGAATGGGGAACCAAGAAAATTTGGATTTTGAGCACTTGGGGCAACTCAAGAAAATTCTTGAGTTGCCAAATGAGGTAATTCTTTCATCATTAGAGTAGTATTTCGTTTACCTTATCATCTATTTAAGTTTAAAATTGATTTAGTGTAGTTTTGTGAACTTGGAAAATTCCAAGTTGAGGTTACGGTTTGATTTGAATTGAGATGGTGCAATTGAGGTGTAATTAGTGACTAGAACCCCCCTTTGGTGATAAAACCTAGATCAAAAAGAGCCGAGAACCTGAAACCCAAAATCTGAAACTTTCCGTATCGGTTTTGTGAACTTTTGTGCCTACAGGGAATCTGGTGCAACCTGAGACTTTTAGAAGATAAACAAACAACACAATTGCCCTAGAATTAACACTAGGAGACCACCCTGCAAATACGAGATCAATCCAAGCCAATAAAACCGAGCTGGCCGGATTTTTGGGTATAGTGGCCGGCCACATCGTGGAGTTTGGCGTCAAGGTTGCTTCTGTAGCTCATATGCCCTCTATACAACACCCCAGTGCTGTTTGTTTATCCCTATTTTACCTAAACCAAAATCTGGGACCATTTTCTAAAGTTACTGATTTGTATTCCTTGATGTTTTTGAATTGAAGTTTTGATATTTGTGTTTTGTATCGGTCACTTGACGTTTGTACGTCGATATCGGGTGTTGTTTGGTTGTTTTGCGTGAGTAGACCATAGGTTTTAACCTATGAGTGATTCGCGTGTCGTTTTGATTGTGAATCGGATTTTAATGCGATACGATGTGTTATGACTTGTAGGTACCTCCGTGAGAACTTCGGGACGACAAGCAAAGGCAAGGAGGCATCGACTTTGGCAAGTAAGGATCAAGATGAGTAGATATATATTTACGGGGGAAGTTGGGTGGATGGCGTATAGCACCCCCGCAGTTTCGTAGTGTAGTCTACGTATATATATATATATATATATATATATATATATATATATATATATATATATGATATTTTGTATTGTGATACGAGGATAATTTAGCAAGAACGGCTTTAGGGAATCATAGGTTAGTGTAGCGTAATTGGAAGTTAGTGTTTTAGTTTAGTTTCTTAGTTGCTAGACCTTAGTGTAAAGGTATACACACACACACATGCACACATGTGTTATGTTTTTGCTGTATATGGTTATATGTATATGTGTGTGTGTGTGTGTATGGATGTGTTAATATATATATATATATATATATATATATATATGTATGTATGTATGTATATATATATATATATGTATGTATGTATGTATATATATATATATATGTATGTATGTATGTATGTATACGTATACACGGGTGATGATGATAGTATTTGATACTTGGAGATGAGTCGATATGATTGGGCATGATGCCGTGAGATCGGTGATGTGATTTGGGTCGTGTAATGAGACATGACATGATATTATAGCGGATCGAATGGGCGATGTGATTTTATTCACACGCGGATATTTGTTGGATGGTATCAGTATGTACTAGACTTTAGATCAGTACTCTAGTTTATGATATGATGATAATGATACCATATGAATAATGAGATAAATGTGATATTTGGCCTGTACCATGATTTGGGATGCCGTATGATGGATTTTACCGTACGAAGTATATATATGAAGATTGATCCGTACTCTCGAATCGAGGATGTCGTATTATATATTTTATCGTACGTGACTCTATTAAGGCGGGATCACCGACTACTAGATATATCGACTCGGACTTAGGTGGATTTCCTTACCCCTTTGGTTAGTCTCTTAGTTTTGTCCTGTAGTTTACCTAGTAGAAGGTTGACTGGGATCGAGGCATACTTATTTCCAAAACTAATGAATCGTGAGTATTTTAAAGACATGCCAAGAGATACTACGGATATTTCAAAGGACGTACCTTTTCTTAAAAACATCGTAGCCCCTATTTTCTAAACACCATGATTCGTGTTATTTCAAATGCCAAAACTGTATGACTCGTACATATTATGTATATTCTTTATTGTTGCGTTTACTATTCATTTTCCGTATATTCTTACTATTCGCATCGCATTGCATGCTTAATGTGTTTTCGTAGTTATTATGAAACCCTGCTGTCAGGACACCAACAGCTTTACCGATGATGCGTATGCTACACATACACCTGCTTGCCGGCTCACTCACATTATCATCGGTAATTTTCATGTCACGTACATATTAGAAAACACTACTTCATTAGTATAAATTGTTAGCTGATAGTTTCGACATAGTACCAGTGCACTTGCTTTCATATGCTAGCTTAGACATCGCATATATTACTGTGATATCTCATGCATATTTATATTCATTTGTCATGCAATATTATGTGGCTTATTGCCGGTGTTCATTGTTTATTGACTTTTGATTATGAGATTCGGATTTTCCATAAGATTTATGGATTTGGAGAAACCGCAAGGATTTTATAAACTTATTATCATTTTCAAAAGATAGAAATTTGCTGTTTTCTCGTGATATGATGTGAGATATGTCCACCATGAGTTTTCTCGGCTCTTGAACAGTATCATTCACCCAACTCAAGGAGGAGGAGGAACCGTCTGCGGGTGCATGGTGGACCCGGTGCGGTACCCCGGGGCAAGATGGTCGCAGATGATGGCGTTGAGCCCGGCAGGAGAGTACTACCGACCGGTTATTTGTGATGCGGCGGATATCCGGAGGATACGGACGTAGTCGTGAGATATGATGATTTGGGCCAGTCCAGATTGTCGAAGCCCGGGGCCAGTCCGGATTGCCGAAGCCCGAGATATTGAGACATTGAGATTTTATGATATGGGCCAGTCCGGATTGCCGGAGCCCGAGATATTAAGATATTGGGATATATATTTTGTGTCGATGCTTGACACGGATTCCTTGTTGATTTCATTGATGATACTTCGATTTTTATGCAGATATCTCACTGAGATAAGAAAACGGTTTTCTCATTTAGATGTATTCTGTTTTCATGCATTCATACATCATATATATGATATGTTGTTATCTGAGGCATTGACATGAGCACTTGGTATTACACTTATGTATAATGTTTACCTTTGGCATTATTATATATTTCAGGCTATATTATTTTGAGGATATTACTATCGTATGACCTAGGATAGAGTCATACATGCGATTTCTTCTTGGTGATGTTTTCTACTCACGAGTTGGCAACTCACCCCCGTTGTGCTACAATTTCTTGCTGGTTTTGTCGTACAGGTTTTCTTGGCGGCTTTGTTGGCACACTGCTTCCTTCCGGGTGATTGCTTGGTAGGTGGGTTCACTTGCATCGTGACCACCATTGTACTTTATTTACATTCTGTTGTATCTAGTAACTCCATCAACCAGACTTGTATATTTGTTAAACATAGAAGACCAGTGTATATTCTTTCGACCTTAGAGTCGCGCGCCTGTATTCTTATGGTTTTTCTCTGGTTTTCTTGATGAGTTTTGATCCTCGCCCTTCGGCGTTGTATATTATATTGCTTGCGTGGTTGTGTCCGCCAATTGGCGAAGAGCTAGCTCCCTCTTGGCGATGCCTTTATCCATTATGTATATTATTCATGTTTGTACCCGTTTGGGGCCGGTATTTACAAAGGAGACTCTGCCGAAATTTTCGGGAAAATATGATGTTGCTTTTAAATGTTTAATGCCATTTATGTTATTTAAACCACTTGCTTTAAACAAGTTTTTCCTTCACTTTCCTTAAAAATGGTTTAGATTTCTGGGCTTTTGGCTTACTTGAATTAGGTGTGGTCTTATAGACTTCACATGATTCAAGTGCCAGTCACGTGCTATTTCGGGTCGTGACAACATGGGTACGAGAAAGAGGTCCCGGGGAGGAGCGGGTCGTGGGAGCTCAGTGCGAAAAAGGCGGGAAAGAGAAGAGGAGGGAGAAGAAGAGGAAGCGTGGGAGTCGGGTCGGGTCGGGTAGGGGTTAGGTTGGGTTCGTGGGCTTTGGGGTTTAGAAAAATAAAAGGGTTTAGGGCTTGGGTTTACGGTTTAGGTTAGGAAAATATATAAATTAAATTTAGAAAATATAGGAAATATTAATTGTAAAATTTTCAATAGAAAATTTTTGGGAAAAGCATTTATTTAAAATACGAAAGATATTTATAGGGGAACTGGGTATTACATCATATCCCACTTACAAAAATTTCGTCCTCGAAATCCAAAATAAACGATAAGCTATAAAAATGCCATGCGAAAAGTAACAAAGTTAAATACTACTATATAGCGATTTACGCAAAAGCAACTAGATGAAAATCAAATATTTATATATATAAGAAACAGCGTAGCTAAAAAGATAGTCATAAGGAAAGAAAGTATGACAATTAATAGTAATGGACTATATATACAATACAAAGAAGAATAGAATTGGCTGATAAGCCTTAAGCTCCAAAAATACATTAGTAAGACTACAAATCAGGCAGTTATAAAATAGCTTAAGAATACTCATACGGAAAAATACAAGAGAAAATAAAACAAAATCGTATATACGATGTAATTTTGCACCATTGAAAATGTAAAAAATAGTAGAGTATTTAAAATAAGTAAAACAAAAGTAGTCAATAATACGCAATTTTGAAAAAAAACACAAAAATAGAGAAAACTAAATTTCGAATAACAAACGTCACTGAATGTAATTACAGTAATAGGAGATAATACTAGTAATGCATAGTAGAGTAACCAGGGCATGGATTGCGGTAAGACGCGGCCTAATCGAAAAGAAGTCGAGAAAGCGGCGCTAGTCTATAGTGCTCCAAACTGAGGGTCAGGTTACTACAAAATTCAAGGTTGGGATAGGACTCAAGAAGGGAAAGAAATTATTAAAAGGAGGAACAATCAATGCATCATGTGGATAAAGGTACAATACTCAAGGAAAAATTTTGCCCGAAATGAAATTTATTATCCAGAAAATTTTGACAGAGCACAATTGAGAGATAAACATGGCCCTAATCTATACATTGATTTTATTTGGCCGGAAGAAAAGAAAATAAGTCGCGTCAGTCGCGATTGTAGAAGCTCAACAGGTTACGATAAGCTCTCATGCTAAGATAGGGGCGTCCATTCCTATAGCGCCCTGCAGGGATTGCTACTGGAGGTTCTTCAGCCTCGAGTTCCTCCTCACTCGAGATTTCATCCTCCGACTCTTCCTCAGCTGGGGCCTCGTGCTCGGGCTCTTCCTCCATAAGGTTTCCTTCTCCCGGTCCTTCTTCCTCGGCAGGAGCTTCCTCATAGGGGTCTTCTTCCACATGATTCGCCTTTTCTGGATCCTCTTCTACTGGGTCCTCCTCAGGATCTTCCTCTACTGGGTCCTCTTCGGGATCCTCTTCTTCATCGTCAGAGTCACTGATCATGTTGATTTCTGGAGCCGCGTCTGCAACTTCTTCGTCCTCGGGATCGCTGTTGTCGAAAATAACCGGTGGGCCATCGACCTCATCATCTGAACTCACTAGTATGCAGTCAAAAAGAAACGCAGGACCGAGTGTCCTCATTAAGAGGCGCCGCTGCCCTAGGGTTGGCCATGGCCTAGAAAGAGAGAGTCACGATCAGATAGTGGAACACACAAAAACAACTAAAGATGTGGAGCTCATGGAAAAATATAAGGTGGATAAAATCTAAAATCACAAACTTGAGTGATGATGCAGTAAGTAGTATATAGAAGTGAAAGGTAAGGAAACGATATACAAATCACAACTCACATTTTTTTTAAACTAAGGGGTTCAACAAAATACAAGGTTTAGACGAAGAGAAACGATTACAAAATAAAATAATAAGGTCTTTATTGAAAGCAGGAAGGATGATAACTCTGCATTGATATCTAGGTCTCTGCGATCTCATAAAGCGAGTCTAAATCAAGTGGTGTGCCCGTGCCATCCGCGAAACGCAAACTACAAAAACAGTCAAGTTACTCAAGTAGATGTGGAGAGCGTTGACGAATCTCCTCCGTGTAGCTCTTTCCTTTGAGGGCAACCATTGACAAGAAGCTCGTCGGATCCACAAATCAAGCACTGCCCTTTGGCCCGGCGACGATCTCTCCGAAAGTGCCCCATTCTCTTGCAATAACCGCATACTTGGGTTCTTTGCTGCTCTTCAAGCTGAGGGACAAATGGGCGCTTCATCTGTACACCTCTTCTTTTACTAACAGGGATTCCCTCACGATCGGGGCTCCGCCTGGTGCTCGAAATAGCTACCTTTTTTACCCTTCAGCTAAAAGATCGTTCGTCTTCTCCTGGGCTTCTCTCAATCCTTGCAGTATGCCCAAAATCTCGGCAGGGGTGATCCTGGAAAGCAGAGGTGGAAGGAGAGTCGTGGGAAGCCATGATTCCGAAACAACAAATTTTCGGACAACGGTTTAAGATATAAGAATCAGAATAAGATATAGAATTGACAACGTAGCAAGAATGTGTGGTGACGCGAAACTTAACCGAGTGGAAATCGAATGTAGAACTCCAAGTCACTCAAGCAGAGTGCTTCCTTGTAACTATACTGCAGTTCATAGTTACAATCACACAACTCTACCAAATCACTCAAAACTTTAGCGGATGGAGTCAAAATGTAGCTTGACGACCTATAGGGACTCTAGTCAAGGATAACAAATTTACAATCTAGACCGAATGAGCGACTTAAATTGTCAAGCCCTCGTCGGAAACTGTAATCTCACAAACCTGGCTTTGAAACCAACAAAACCATGTCATACCCCGCTTCCCAAAATACGGAATACGGGATGTGACAAGGATAGCCATGCTCCTACGGTCAAGGAAATATCCTGTCGTAGTCATACTTCGGCTTCTAACATTACATGGTAATCAGTAATCATAGCACAAGTAATGAGAAATGCAATCATTAATTCTATCAAAACAGATGTAAAATAACCCGATAGAGTCAAAGGAAAGGATAGCGCTGACGTCACTAATCTAGATGTCCACAGTATCCTCGAGGTATGACATATCCTGATCCGAGCTAAGTCCACTTCTCACTCTGAGCATACATACTCAGGTCGTCAGAGCGACACAATAGCAATATATACATATATAATGTGCAACGATGATAGACATAAAGCAGTAAACATAGAGTAATAACGCGAGCATGAAATAACAGGTACATGTAACGATAAAGCAGGTGTATCAGATCAGTAATCAATGCAATGACCATGTCACTAAAGCAATCGGTCTCTAAGTCTCAATGTCCAAGTAACTAAACTTATCGTCAGTCCAAGTGTGAGCCCCAACCCAAGGGTAAAATCAGGGGCAAGGAAACACGGGCCCGAATCACTATCAGTAAGAATCCGAAACACTATCAGTACAAATCCCGAAATCACTAAATATGCCGGCAGTGGGACTCCTGAGATTCCGTTGATCGAACTCACACTCAAACTACCCCACACCCCGCGGTCTACATCAAACACCGACCATGAATCCAAATAGTAGTCGCTCCATGACAAGTCTACGTGAGAACTGGAGACATGGTCTCCATCAAGTATGTCTTGACTGGCATCCAAGATAAATGGACAGTGCTCGATATATTATCTATGACACTAATATAAGTGCTTCCATATCCATCCCTTACCAGTTATAGTCATGCTTATATATGTGCCATAAGCGTCGACAATGCAATAACTAATTGGTTACGCTGATTGTGTGCAAGTACGTATCACTTCCATTATTCAATCACGCTTTTACATTAACGTACTTGCCACAATCCAATCACTAATATTTATCACTGGGTAATCTAAGAAAGTCACTAGGGTATCGATGCAAATGAACATTATTTACAAGGGTATAACAGTCATGCAACATGATGTGGATATAGTAAATGCACTATTGAGTACATATGAGCAACCGGTGTTGGTTGGATTAGAAAATCATATAAAATCACACATGGATAATTTGGAAAAACAATATAAAAAGAGTAAATAGTGTATTAAATTATCTCTACAGAAAAATTGGTTTTGAGTCAATCGGGTTTCAGGTTTGTGAGTAATGGTCATTCCATTTTAAGTGTCCTCTGCTGGAAATCCAATTTCTGAACTGGAAGTCCGTTTCGTAACACGTTTTACTCTCTGTTGGGATCATAATTAGGCGATGCTACTGTTCAACTAATTGTAGGGCTATGAGTTAAATTTACAACACAGGAGACGGATCAGCAGTAATCATCTTGTTTTAGGAGTTATGATCAGATTACTGATGAAGGGTGCAAGCTGAATTGACAGAAAACTGCCGTATATATCATCCGTTTAAAATATGATTTAAATACCAAATGATACTGTAATTTAGTGAAACTGGTAGCATTGGAAAGCTGAAACAATTTTATACGCAGCGGTAATTGGCTCTGCACACTATTGCAATTAAACCTTATGGTTTCAGGTGTAAAAATGCATGTCAATGGATATGTGCCTGCTCTGGACTGCAGTCCATGGTCAGGTAAGTTCTTGGTTTTTGATGTTCAGAGGATACATCTAACAGTAAACCTAAATGTTGTATTAAGTATTATGCAGTACCCTTCGTAATGAACCCTGGCACGCTACGATTGGAATTTTCTGGAATTAATTATGAATTTAACGGTATCAAGTATTCGGTAAAACGCAAGTTTCGGTATTGAAGTTATGGCGTCACTTTGTGTGTAAACGGCATCGATTTGCCACAAAATTTCTACAGAGTGTTTGTTACCAATATTAGGGTCTAAATATCATGAGTTTCGCCATTCTAGATTTCATTTTCGCATAAGATTCACATCGAGCACATAACACATCATTTCGAAGCCATAGCGGATTTGGTTTATCTCACATACATGAACGGGATTCGATCCCTGTGAAGTTTGTATATCAACCATGGGATATTAGACTCATTATTTGTTCAGTTCGTCAAGGAACGCACGAATACGGGTCACCACATTTGTCAGACTCCAAGAAATATAATTAAGTTTCAATTGTATGTATATTATATATGTGTATGTGTGCGCGCACGCGCGCGCCCTCAAAAATTGGCCGAGCCCATCGGTGTCAAAACCGGCCATATCGAGCAGTTCTGGGCTGAAATTTATACCGTGTTTAAGGCTCTAGGTTCTGGTACTTTAGGTGTTGTTTGTTTTTTCTAATTTTGCATGCGATATTATCTTTTAGCAAAGGAAATTCGGAGAGCTTCGTATTCGTAATTCTAGGTTTTGTTTCGGTTATTTTAAACAGTGTTAAAAAGTTCAATCGGATATCAAATATCCACTTTCACCCTTGCCGGAAAATTTTCAAGTGTTGGATTTTTCCTTAGTTAAAAAACATTCAAATATCGTGCAAGTGATTCGGTGGACCCTCTAGAAGAACGAAACCTTAACTCGATTATGTGACCGTTAGAACCGCCACTAAACCCTAGGGTTTGTGGTAGTTCAGCGGTGCCACATGTGAGGCATTGGTTGGCCATTCTACGGCTGGTTCATTGGTATTGTAGCATGTACTGAGTATTTTTAAACCACGCCCAAGTGTTGAGCTTTTGGGAATTTTTGGGTGTTTGTTGATTCGATCGGAATATTTAACGTCGTCTAGCTTTTTCTGTAATATGATACAATAATTGGAATCTATCTAGTTGCGTGCAAGTTTAACATTTCGGTCTCGGACGGAATCGGGAATCTTGCAGAATTACCCGACTTCTTTTAAAAAGTATTTTCATGGTTGAGACCTAAATGTAAAATTTGCATTGTTAGGCATGAAATCCAGAATATGTGATATTCCGGGTTTATGATGTCTAAGGGCTGTGCGGATTCCAATTGTTGTAGTTTTTCACTTTTTTTCTGCGACCGTAAGTGTAATATGTGGTGTATCGCCGGTTTCGTTACTATATGTCAACGACAATTGGAATACGCATATTTACTTATGTTGATGACATGTGATGTTATGTGTTGCCGGGATATGTTATATTGGATCATCGTGTTTGAATAGCCGGGGGTTTTTATGTGAGATGAGAGTTTTTCATTTTCGTTCATGTAAAAAACTTGTATGTAATATTCTTTTATTGGGGCACTTCCGGGTTGAGGAACATGTCACCGTTGATGTATATTATTTACTTTCCGCATTAGGATAGACCCAAGGAGGGGAGCACAAGTAACCGGGTTCTAGAGTCTAGTGGGAGACCATCTCGAGGCGTCGAGTCCGGGTCTCCTAACTCTAGAATTTGTAGGATTGCTTGCCGCTCTCATAGGGGTTTAGGGATGTGGGTTTGGATATTCATCGTGACCGTGGAATCCGTGTTTTATACCGGCTTAATTAAAAACCAGGAAATCCGAATATATCCAATATTTCATATGTTGTATTCTGCTGCGATATTCTGTGATGTGATCATTTGATATGTTAAGATAGATACTGTATATAGTATATGTGATATATTAAATAGAAGTTGCTTATGTTTTACACCCGCGCTAGCCCTGCCCCGCTCTGCCGTTAGTTACCTAACCTAACGGTGCATGAGGGGACATCGAGACGAATGCGGATGACATAAGCGTACGTCGTATTTATCTGTGATGTTTAGGTAACTTAAAAGATGGGACTTCATTAATGAGATTAATGAAAGAAAATAAACCTAAAGATGTTGTGGAATCGAATTTTCAAAAATAGGTAGCTCTAGTTGTTGCTTTGCATAGCGGTGTTCCTTGTAGAATATCCAGCACCTTATTCGATAAGAAAAGAGCCGAGATCCCTTCACTGGAAGTGACCTCTTTAGCAATAACTGGTAGATACTACAACCCACGGTTTAGTTTTTTGATTGCTTCTATAGTTTTTGCTTTGCGTAGCGGTATTTGTGAAATATCCTGCACCTTATTTGATAAGGTAAGAGCCGAGATCCCTTCACCGGGAGTGGCCTCTTTAGCAAAACTAGTAAAAGCCTAAAAATCACTCCATTTTAAATCATTTGATTCTACAACGATATCAAGTTCATTACGCAAAAGGTTTTCTTAAAAACCTGTCGTAGCCCTCCGTCATTTCAGATAAGTACTAGTTGGTATTCTTGCTACGTTTGTTGACTATGTTAAAGCGTAGTGGGCGGTAGCTAATTAGTGCTTATCTATTTAAGCATGAGATGTGATTGGATTAGGACAGTCGTGCGACTTTGTTGACTATGTTAAGGGTCGTGCGGGTGGGTTTAATTCAATCAGGAAATGACGGGTTGAACTTGACTAGCACTTATGATTTGTTGACTATGTTAAGGTCATATAGCTGCTAGGGGTAAAATATTATCGGGAATTTCAAGTGTTGAAATTTGCAAAGAGATTGCATACCTTCTATGAGATAGTTGGATCCCGATACCCACTGCGAGTAAGGGTTACTCCTGGGATAATTTTACACAAGACAATTAGACGATCAAGTAGGTGTCTAGAATGGTGTTTACGGGGTTATGCCTCTGGGAAAACGTGGTTTATTTTAATTAGGTCCGTGCGAAAGCACGAGGATCCTCCCTCAAAGTACCAACACTGGCCTGGATGAAAGATTAGCGAACTTGTAGGGTGTAATTAATCCCGGCTAGTCTTTCCTTTTAGGGTTTGAAGGAAGATTTGATAAAAACAGTGGGAGCTATCTTGATTAGATAAAATAATAACCAATCTAATCTTGCAAGAGCATACGCTGAGTGTTTTCTTCTCTCTCTCCAGGTAGCGACCATGTCATGCCTTAATCAAGATAATAATACGGATGTATTGACCGAACCCGCTTGTTATACTGAGCTGGGGAACGCTGGTCCCGCTCCAACTTATAATTGTTATAAGACCGAGCAGGAAATAGAGGATTACCAGAATTCCCGTGCGGCTCAAACGAAGAAAGTGCATGATGATGCATCTTCTTCGGGTGTGTTCATTACAGAGAACTGTTTCTCAGTTTCCTTTACGTCCTGGGTATGAGATACCGGATCAGGATCCAACATATGTAATATGTTATACGGGCTACAGATAGGTAGAGAACTGAGAATGGGTGATAAGTTTTAAGAGTTAGAAACGGTGCAATTGTTGCAGCCAAGTCTATTGGCAGTTATCACCCTGTATTACCAAATTCATTGATTCTGAACGAATATTAGATACTGAACCTGATATACAACAACATATCAGTCTCTTTATTTAGTAAAGAAGGATATAATTTTGAATTGTTGGATAATGTTCTGAACATTTCCTATATCAAGAGTTGATCAGTTCAGACACGTTATCTAAAAGCATATACGTTCTAAATCAAACCACAGTTCTTAACGTACAGAACACACACAAGAGGAAGAATTCAAAAATGAACGAATCCCTCTTGAGGCATTGTAGACTAGGTCATATCAATAGGACCCGGCTGGCTAAGTTAAAATAAGATGCATATTTAAATCAGTTTGAATTTATATCTTATGAAACTTGTCTGTCATGTCACAAAGATAAGATGACCATAGCTTCGTTTATTGGAAACAGAGAAAGAGTTAGTGAACTCTTGGGATTGATACATGATGATGTATGGAAGTCCCCTGTCTACACATGCCAGGACCGGTTCTTTGTACTTCATTACATTCACTGATGATCTCTCAAGATTCGGACATATGTTCCTGTTGAAACACAAGTCTGAGACTTTTGAGAAATTCAAAGAATAGAAGTCAGAAGTAGAGAACCAAAACAGGTATAAGTATTATGTCCTATAATGAGATCAGGGAGGAGAATACTTGAGCACGGAGATCCTGGACTATTCTAAAGGAGAATGAGATTCTCTCTCAGCATTACTTCTCCGAATACACCACAGCACAACGGTATATTAGGGTGGAGCAATCGCACCCTATTAGATATGGTGCGCTCTATGATGAGTACTACTGAGTTACCTATTTCCTTTTTGGGGGTTATGCACTTGTGAAGCTACATACCTATTGAATTGCGTTCAAACCAAATCAGGTGCCTACCACTCCACATGAGATATGGTATGGGAAGAGCCCATGTCTTAAGTAAGTTAAGATTTGGGGCTGTCCGGTCTATGTCAAAAGAAAAATCCGGACAAGCTCGAGGCAAGGTCAGTTCTATGGAAATTTGTTGGATATCCCAAGTATTCGCAAGGGAATATCTTCTACCACACCGAGGAACAAAAGGTGTTTTATTTCTCGGCATGCCACCTTTTTAGAAAAGGAATTTATTTTGAAAACAAATTTGTGGTCATGAGGTAGAACTGGAAGAAGTTCCAGCTATACAAACTACAGCTGATGATTTGGTAAAACTGCAGGATTCGATAGCTCCCAACAAAGCTCAGCCACTCCGCCGATCTGGTAGGGTTCCTTATCCGCCTGAGAGATATATCGGTTTTCTCTATGACAGTGGGAGCGAGGATTGCATCATGAGATGATGACCCAACTAGTTTCGAGCAGGCCATCAAGAGTGGAGACTCTATAAGAATGGCTGGATGCTATGCAATCTGAGATGGAATCCATATGCACCAACAAAGTATGGACTTTGGTTGCTTTATCTGAAGGGTTAAACCCCCATTAGGAGAAAGTATATCTTGAGAAGATTACTTGGTGTAGATGGAAAAGTTGAGACTTTCAAAGCTATACTTGTTGTAAAAGGTTCTCGTCATCGATCAGGTGTGGTTTATGATGAAACATTTTCTCCAGTAGCTATACTTAAGTCCATCCGGATCCTACTTACCATTGCTACATACCATGACTACGATATCTGGCAGTTGGGTGTCATGACTGTTTTTCTAAATATTGATTTAGAAGAGAGCGTTTATAAGTACACAGCCAGAGGGCTTCATAGTCAGTGGGAGCAGCCGAAACATGTGCAAATTTATTTTCAGGTTAAAGAAAGCATCGCGGAGTTGGAACATCTGTTTTGATGTGATAGTCAAAGAGTTTGACTTCATCAAAATGGTATATGAACCTTGTATATACAAAAAGGTAGTAGAGAGTAAGGTGGTCATCTTCGTATTGTACGTAGATGACATACTCTTGATAGGAAAAGAGCTTCCTATGCTACACTCGGTCAATCTCCTCTTATCACATTGATTCTCCATATAGGATCAAGGTGATACCTCCTAAATCCTGGGTTTTGGAACCATGAAATAGATCTATGTGGATGTTAGGGTTCTCACTAGGTGTAGTGAGATGGTATCACTCGATCTTGGGGAGAATCACTGGATAGCTTCCAGGGTGGTAAGGTCGACTGAATGTCAGTCACAGGCATTGTCTTTACCCTCAGTGGAGGGACACTATGTTAGAAGAGTTCCAGGCTAGATACCATGGCAAACTAGACGATAAAGGCTCGATACATCGCTACCAACGATACTACCAAAGAGGCAGTCTGGGTGTATATAAGTTCATGAGATGAACTTCGTTCCTACCATTGTGTAATAATGGAGTTGTGGTTTTGGCCTAGGAACCCCCGTCCCATCAGTGACCCAGACATATTCTAAGGTAGTATCACCTGAACATGGAGATGGTTGAACTCCAGGGAGATCGAGGTCAGGAGAGTAGACTCAGAGGACAACACGGCGGATCCACTCACAAAGGCCTTTTCCCAAGAGAGACTTTTATGGGATGGTTAAGTATGAGATACTACAACCACTGCTATATGATGGCCCTAGTGGAAGTGGGAGATTGTTAGTTATATGTATGCTCTAGAGGCCATTAATGTACATGAGATGTATATTGTAGTGGATGCTTGGACATATATAGGGAGGACTTTCTTGCTCGACATGATAGTATGCTATATAGTTACTCTAACATGTACACCGATTGTCTCTCTGTTACATGTTGGTAAAGCCCTTAGGATGCGTACTTGACTACCTAGATCATGATGCAGATCATACTAGTGGGACAAAGGTAGTCTGTGAGTACATCCTTTAATGTTCCTAGTCGTAGGTGTATCGAGACAGGGCATCGATATACCAGAGTAGACTAGCGTATAGCTTCTCGACCCATGTAGATAGGCGATGGATGATCCTATATCCATTGGTGTTTGTCACGACCCGAAAGAGCACGTGACTGGCCCTTGAACCATATGAAGTCTATAGGACCCCATCTGACCCAAGTAAGCCAAAAGCCCAGAAATCTAAAACCATTTTAAGGAGTAAATAAGGAAAACTGGTTTTAAGAAGTAAAGAAATCATGTTTTGGAAATCAAAGTTTCTAAATAACTAAGCCGAAATGCATTTTAAAAATGTGTAGTCTTTTCTGAAAATTTCGGCAGAGTTTCCTTTGTAAAAACTGGCCCCAAACGGGGTACAACAAGAATAATATATATGAAATGATAAAAGGCATCCCCAAGCGGGAGCTAGCTCTTCGTCAATCGACGGTCACAACCACGCAAGCAATAATAATATACAACGCCAAGGGTGAGGATCAAACCCAAAAAAGAACTCAAAACAGCCAGAAAACCATAATACTACAAGCGCGACTCTAAGGTCGAAATAATACACACTGTCTCTAAGTCTTGAACAATATACAAGTTTTGGTTGATGGAATTTCTAGATACAATGAATAATACAGGAACAATGGCGGTTCTGTTACAAAGAACTCACTTACCCAAGAAAGTCACCCATATGTAAGCAGTATGCCAGAAATGCCGCAATGGAACCTGTACGGCAAAAACCTGCAAGGACTGTGGCACAACGGGGTGAGTTGCCAATTCGTGAATAGAAAATATCTACAAGCAGAGATCGAATGTATGACCCATCCTAGGTCAATACAATCAGATATAAATAAACCTCAATATGAATAAGTCCGAAGCATGCTTAACCGGCAATATAATCTCTGTACATGAGTGTAGTGCCAAGTGCTCGTGACAGTGCCTCAGGTAATAGCATATCATAAATGTGAGGTATAATCAATGAAAACAATCTGCATGTACGTGGATCTCGTCCACTCGTCACCCAATGACAATAACCGTCATTCATGTAAATATCATCAGCATATGCATGGAAATATGAGGATATAAACCACCTGTGTCCCTCGCGACACGTCAAAATCATGGAACCGGAGTGCCCAGCATCGACACTCGAAAACATCATGAAAACTGTGCCCGGCATCGGCACGTAAATCCTCATATATCGGGCTCCATCTGTGGAATCGGCCCTCGGCCCCAGCAGTACGCCCATATCCATCTATCGACTCTGGCCGGTATCCTCCAGATAACCGCCAGGTCCAACCAATCACCGGTAGGTACTCGCCCGCCTCCAGGCTAAATCGGCAAAATCCTTCGATCATCTTGCCGAGGGGAACCATACCGGGTCCACCATGTACCCGCAATCGGCTCGTCCATTCCTCGAATCGGGTTTCACATGTCGCTCTCAGCACCGAGAAAACACATGGTGGACGCACTGAAATATCATATCAAGGGTAACCGGGTTTTTTAAAGCAATGACATATTCTCTTTGAAATACCCACGGTTCCCAAATCCAGAAATATCATGGAAATAACAACTCTCAATGCGTATAATCAGAAAGCATGATGTATATGACATGTAAAAGAAATGTAAGCACATCAGTCTGTCATGCAAGAATCATATACTGAATGCAACAGTACTACAGTGTAGTGACATGGCAATTATCGATGATGAAATGTGTGAGCCGACAACAAGTGTACGTGGAACATACGCATCATCGATAATGGTGCTGGTGTCCTAGCCGCATGACTGTAATAAATCAATAAACACAAGCAATGCAATGCAAACAGCATGAATATGCGGAATCGAATAATCAGCGCAACAGTAAAAAAACCCGCCTCAATAATTATATCATGCAGCCTTGCCTTTTGAAATAAGACGAATCAGGGTTTTTGGTAAAATAAGGGCTACGGTGTTTTAGGAAAAGATGTGTCGTTTGAAAGTACCTGTAGAATCCCTTTTTCCTGTCTTTAAAATATCCCCGATTCGTTAGTTTTGAAATAGATATGACTCGGGTCTAGTCTAACGCCTACTATGCGAACTACGAACCCAACAGTCAAGTCAATCGGGAGGGGTATGAAAACCACCTAAATCTAAGTCAATATATACATTATCTCATCACATAACAGATATCACTACCATTATCTCACATCTCAAATACGAACTCTATCATATCGCCGATCTCACGGCCTCAAATCAAATCTCATCGACTCATCTCAATCCCACGTATCATCCTCAAATCCCGTATATGAACACATAGCCCCATACCCATGTGTAGGTATACACACCTCCATATGCGCATAGATAAATGAAAGAATGTATGCAAGTATATGTGTACGTGTATGTGCGGGTGCAACCACTACTCTAGAGTTTCGCACTATACTAAACCAATACATCCGTATCATCAATAATTCCATTATTACCATCAATAAAACTAACAACACATAATAAATATATGTGTGTATACGTATTCATATACATCACCACGGACTGCGGGGGTGCTATACGCCATCCACCCGACTTCTCCCCGTAGATATAAATCTACTCACCTTGCGTCTTTATCCGTCGACGTCACCACGCTTTTGCTTGTCGTCCCGAAGTCTTCATGGGGTACCTACACATTAACGTATCGCAAATGCGTATCAAAACCAATTCAAGACTAAAATGGCATACGAAACCCAAAACGATACGCTATGATCTATAAATTAAAACCTATGGACAACGCTTCCAAAACCATCAACAACCCTCGATATCGTCGTATAAACGCCAAGTAGTCGAGGTAAAACACCATACGCAACTCAGAATTCACAATACGGAAATACGGAAGCACGAATCCAAAACAGCAACTTAGGAAATAGGCTCCAGATTTCACCCTAGGTCAAATTAGACAAATCTATACATGCCAGGGGTCAAGTTTACTAGAGATAAGGCCCTGCATAAAAAACGAGGCAAAAACCACCTGCTCTGGCCACAAATTGCGGCCAGAAGGAATAAATCTGCGGCCGGAATTTGGAGTTGGGGGCTAGGGTTTGGTGTAGTGGTTCCATGGTGCCTGCACATCTCGCTGTCAACTCAGTTTTATTTTTGGGGTCTTGGGGTGATAGCAGATTCTTAAATACGATCACAGATTCACAGTTTTTCTCCGACATCGTCTCATAAATCCGTATTCTGGTTTCAAGTTCAGGTTTGGGTCCAAATTAGCATCACACAAGGGGTTCTAGGGTCACCACAAGCCTCAATTTCACTTTGATTTCAGATCAAACCGTAAACCCTAACTTGATGTTTCACAAATCCACCAAACAACACCATATCGATATGAAACTAGTATTGATGCACAAGAAATGAGATACTACTCTAATAGGTGCAGAAATTACCTCCTTTGGCAACTCAAGAAAATTCTTGAGTTCCTTAAAGTCCTCCAAATCCAATCTTGCTAGGTTCAATGTATAGCTAGTGAGCTCGGGAATATTTTTTGTGAAATAGGAATAGGGTTTTGGGTTGGATTTCTGGTGGATCTAGGGTTTTTGTGAAGAGGGAGAGTGAGGGAGAAGGAGCAGCAGCAGCTCAAGGAGAGGGAGAGGAGAGAGAATGAGAAGGGGAAAATGATGGGAGTATGGTTCATAAAGTGAGGGTTGACTTGGTCTCTCTCTCTCATAATCATTCCAACCTTTTTCTTTCTTTTCTTTTTCCTTTCTTCTCACTCCAATAGTGAACCCAAATGAACAACCATGGCAATAGAAATGTAACACAAGTGTAACAAGTGTGGAAAATGATATATGCACATTTTTGCACAAAATTGCCAAAAATCCGATTAGTGATTTTTAATCGCAATTAGCACTAAATTAGCATATAACTAATCATAAAAACTTAAAAATGGCATAATTCCATAAAATACCCTATTTTAGAATTTTCCATAATTTTTCCCCATTTATTGTATTTAATTATACCGGAATATTAAAATATTCATTAAAATAATATTAAATTATAAAAATTCCCAAAAATAATATTTTATTATTTTGAAACGTTACAATCTACCCCCCTTAAAGAAATTCGGTCCCCGAATTTAAATTTAAACCTCCAAATACTAAAACATTTCAATACAAATTCCAAGTCGTCGGAGCTCCGAATCGTCAATACATAAAACATCATAGCGCAATGCATGCGCATGAGTACCGAGCAGATAACTCAAAAGCAGAACTCCGTCAAGCATCCCTTAATCATCGGAGTCATGGTAAAGACACAAATGTCAAATCCAATACAAAACCAATATGATATAGATCAGAACTATACATGTAGACATCCAATCTATACATGTGAATAGCTGATGTAAATGCATGCCAAATCTTTTTAAATTGCCGTGCGATGCGCGTAACACTGCACAGTGGCGGACGTTTTTCATAAGAAAATAACTATATACGTATATATCTTTTGTTTACTATGTACGTTCCGCCGTTTTGAAAACAATTTAGAAGGGTTTCTTTGTTTTTAAAACATTTCGTGTCATATCGGACACGCAGGTATATATATACTGAGACTATAGCTCGCTCTTTGGAAATTCCTTCGATAACTATCAATGCATGCAAAATATATCCAGGTACTGTTCTCTGATTAGTCCTGCTCAGTACAAAACGAATATCAAATATCATAAAAATGTGCTGCTCCAAAAGGAATAAATCCCAAAATGCACATAACACCACCCTGTGTGTCTGGTGCGCACGGAAATCAAAATCCATATATGTGCCATACAGATGCACAAAACCACATCTAGGTGCAACGGGTGTGCACGAAGTATCTGTCATAGGCAACGTATGTGCCTGACAGCCAAATCAGGTACATTTGACATGCACGAGGAATCTCGATTTAGTGCATCTGGTGTGCACCCAAAATCGTATCTCAAAACATGTGCCCAACATGCGCAAAAATCCAAATCGGTGCATCCATCGTGCACGAATGAAAATCTAAACCCTGCGCACTCAACATGCACGGAATCACGAAACCCAATGGCAAACGGCGAACATGCGTAAGTCCAGTCAAAAGCACGGAGTGCAAGAATCAACATCAATATCAGAATCGAAATCGACATATCAAATGACATCAAATCGAAGTCAGGTGCAACCGTAGTGCACAAAATATAAATCTGGTGCAACAAAGGCACGAAATATAAATCTGATGCGATAAACGCAAGAAACATAAAACTGGTGTGACAAACGCACGAAGTACAGAACCGGTGCATCCCGTGCACAAATACCAAGCAATAACTCAAATGCGTAAGCAGCAACACCAAGTGTACCCAGGTATAAAGGAAATCATAAACGTGTGCAACTGCGTGCACAAAACACAAATCAATGCACTACAAGCACATATAAGCTATACCGAGTGCAAAATCAAATCGTGTACGTAACATATGCACAACATCAAATCAACCGTATGAAATCCATGAAGTCATAAGCAGGTGCAGCCAAGGCACGAAACGATATACAATGTGGCTTAATCAAAATCAGGTGTACTGCGATGGAAAATCTCACAACCGCGTGCATCAGCGTGCACAAATCAAATCAAAACACTAAAAGTACATGAAAACTATGCTGGAAGCATAAATCAAATCACCGGCATAAAATAGGCATGAAATCACAATCAATACCTCAAGAGTAATAACTATGCGCAAGGTATAAATATCCAGTAGGTGCAACCATGGTGCAAGAAAACAAATACCATGAAACTCAGTCATCAAGACTAAATCATGCGAATAGATCGCCCAAAATACCGAAATCCAAAGTGACGGATACGTGATAGTCAAATCACAAAATCACAAATCATAAATACCGCCGTCGGTATATCCTTCTTCAAAGTCGAGAAGGTGCCGGTACATCCAATACTAGCGGCGCAAGATATCTACTTGCCTCTTGCTCACGGCTGGCGTCCTCTGCCTCTGGTTCCTTATCTTTCCTGTGGATTACCAATCTCACAATCTATCGGCTCATCGGCCCGGTCAGGTGTGCTGACAGGAACGATTCCGTTCTGGCACTTTTCTGGTCATCTCTCGGTCAATCCTCACGACCGCTCGTAAAGCAGCACATCTCTGGCGCCGACCTCGGGCCCTCTGAATGCGCATCACACATCAGCTCCTGGCGCAAATCTTATTGCAGCAGTGTACTGGAAGGAATCCCGCTCAAGGTCTCTTCTGATCTCGCCTAAGCCAAACTGTACGAAGGCTGGTACTCTGACATAATCTTTTCTCACTCTCTGGACATCTGCGTCCTTAGTACAACATCTACTCGAAAGCTGGTCGCATCCCTGCGCCTCTGTATGCATATCCGACCTTTAATCTTAACGGGAGTAATAACAGCTCGTCTGCATCTCGCACGGACTTCTTGTCCCGCTTGTCTGTATCATCGTCCATTTCGACGTCGCGTCTCTATCTACGCACTGCAATGTCCACGGCTACGGTCCATCCGACGTCCTTCACACGGACTCGAAATCACGAACTCGGTATCTTCATCACTCAGTAGAAGATATCTAGCCAAATACGTCCTCAGCGTGCATATCGCATCTCTGATGTCAGCGGAGTGGAACGTCATCTCGTCGAAATCTCGTGCGAACTCTTTACTCCACTTGTTCCAAGGTCGACTGATTCGGACTCATCTCATCGTGGCTACGCGGACTGCACTCCAACGGCTATACTCGTATCTGGAGTCTCCCAAGCAGTGCCCCATCACAATATCCAAAAGATGTCGAACCATCCGATCGACTCGTCAGAACCTCGTAATCCCCCAAGAGATCAACATCTTGAGTACAGTTTAATAGTATCGAGTACATACTACAGCATCGGTGGTCCAACCGTAGAAGGGCAAACCCAAGCCTCACTAATGGCACCGCGGAACTGCCGCAAACATTAAGGTTCAAAGGCTTTCACACGGTCATTATGTCGAGTTAGGGTTTCATTCTTCTAGAGGGTCCATAGAATCGCTTGCATGCCTTTCCGAATACTTTAAACTTAGAAAATGGGTTCCTGACATTCGATCGTCTCAATCGACTCTCAACGAATCTGTGGGAAGTCGTCTCTAGCTGGAATCAATCTATCCGATGACCTCGCATCGGGGTAAGCGAACGAACCACATGTCCTAGTCATTCACCCTTGGGTGACTAGCGACTCACCATCATATCTCTAAGTATATGCTCATGCTGCAGTAGCTCCAATCATCTGGGCGATATCTCATCATTCGCAGTAACAACTGGCTCATTCGTCTATACGCTAAACAACGCCTCAATCATCCTGGATAAGCGATATATCAACGGTCATCACATCCTGGCTGGCCTCTATCAGTGGCTCAATCCTCTGGTACCGATCGGTGCGTCCGAGAATCTCGTAAAAGCGATCAGTCCAACACTCATGGCGATAAAACACAAAAAGACGACGCCTCTATATGCAATTGTACGTCTCTGGAATCATGCACTGGTCAGTCCTCGTCCCCGACGAGCTCATGCTGACGCAACTCGAGCCGTAGCTCACTCTGCCCGTGCAATCGTGGCAGAAAAACCGTAACCAGTATCGATAAGGATAGATCATAGGAAGGAATATAATACGGTGCAAGGAAATGTACATCCTAAGGTTTCTTAAGCGGAGTGGCGTGTCGTAAGTATGCCGCGGAACATACGTACGGTACGTCCCTCTACTCAAGCCACCTACTCCATCAACCAAGGGTCATCCTATGTGACGAAAGTTCGGGTATAATACCCGCTCGACTAAGTTTCGTAAGGTCAAGCCTAAGTTCCGTAAGGTCAAGCCTAAGTTCCGTATATATAAACGCCCTAGGCTCCACATAGTCAAACTTAGGCTCGAACCAAGGTCAACCTAGCGCTCTGATACCAACTTTGTCACGACCCGAAAGAGCACGTGACTGGTCCTTGAACCATATGAAGTCTATAGGACCCCATCTGACCCAAGTAAGCCAAAAGCCCAGAAATCTAAAACCATTTTAAGGAGTAAATAAGGAAAACTAGTTTTAAGAAGTAAAGAAATCATGTTTTAGAAATCAAAGTTTCTAAATAACTAAGCCGAAATGCATTTTAAAAATGTGTAGTCTTTTCTGAAAATTTCGGCAGAGTTTCCTTTATAAAAACTGGCCCCAAACGGGGTACAACATGAATAATATATATGAAATGATAAAAGGCATCCCCAAGCGGGAACTAGCTCTTCGTCAATCGACGGTCACAACCACGCAAGCAATAATAATATACAACGCCAAGGGCGAAGATCAAACCCAAAAAAGAACTCAAAACAGCCAGAAAACAATAATACTACAAGCGCGACTCTAAGGTCAAAATAATACACACTGTCTCTAAGTCTGAAACAATATACAAGTTTTGGTTGATGGAATTTCTAGATACAATGAATAATACAGGAACAATGGTGGTTCTGATATAAAGAACCCACCTACCCAAGCAAGTCACCCATATGTAAGCAGTGTGCCAGAAATGCCGCTATGGAACCTGTACAGCAAAAACCTACAAGGACTGTGGCACAACGGGGGTGAGTTTGTAGGGTTCCTAGGCACGCTAATGAGGTCTCACAAGGCATCAACCATGCCAATTTCAAATTTTACGGGTGCCAAGAAACCCTAATACGGATCGTTAACTAGATATATAGGCGACAAATGAAACTAGTTAACAACTTAACTACAAGAACGGAAATACAACCTTTGTAGATCCGGTCCTCCACCTCCATAGCTCCGCAATGAAGTCTTCTCGCTGTCCAAATCAAATCTCGGGCTCAAGCGTCGACTTCATCGGAGAAATGGGCGGGCTAGGTCATCGACTACGATGCCGAAGATGATCTACGTCGAGGCATCACAAGATCAAGCTCCCACTTCACCAAGTCATGAAACTTGTGAAGAGAACACCCTATACTACTTGGCAAGAGGTAGAGGATGAAGAAATAGGAGGTGGGTTCACTTTAGAATTGGATTTCTCACTCTTTTTCTCAAGTTGCCATTGATGGTGGCATAGTTTCTTCATGTTGAAGAAGAAGAAGAAGATTATGAATATTATGATAAGTTATTTTCAAATAGAAAAGAAAATCAATCCTTATCATAATACAACCATGGTCAAGTGTAGAGAATGAACTAGGGTTAAGTGGAGTGGTTAGGGTTAAGCATGAGACAAAATGGTCACTTAGTCAAAGCTTCATGAAACTTCAAGATGCAAACAAAGAAAGCCACCATTTTCTCTTTATGCTTTTTATTTTCCAAAAAGAATAAATAAATAAATAAATGAATAAGAAAATAAAACCCTAACCATCCAGATAACCATGGTTTAATCTTTACACAAACCCAAGTTATCATGCATCATCAAACATGATACAAACTTGTGCACAAAAATATATCACATATACAATGTGCACAAACAAGTGAGAAAAACCATTTAAAGTGAACCAATACTATTTAATGCAAACTAATATATCAAATATATATTTATGCATTAAATCATTAAATCAACACTTGATTTAACGATCCCGTCATATCACATATAACCGACTAATATCAAATGTATCGGCTTATCGAATCAATCATCGATTCGATAACTAGGTTATATCGCATACAACCATATCGATACATTCATCGCGAGAATAGAATACGGTATCACATACACGCATTATTCTCGGTCCCGCACATATCTCATATGCGCTCCTATTTCGTTTCGCTTGAGCCAGGAAACCTCTATATAGGACTCTAAAGACTCGTCAATACGCCGGCAGCAGATGATGATCATATCAAGCACCCACAAGCCGCAAGCGGTCTGCTAAACGTAACGGCCACCCGGGTATTGAGCGATCAGAAGATCGACGAGGAAGCCCGCTCACACTCCTGTGAATCCAACCAGTAACACTTACCGTACAGTCCGGTCTGATCGTCTGATATGTCGCATATCTCGCCTAGGAGTGGTAAACGTCAGACCCCAATAGCTCGATAAGTCGTGTCGATATGAGGTCTATAACTATTCGAGAAACTACTGGTAACACTTACCAGTAAATCTCAGCAACCCTGGCCAGGGATTTCCAGTTATAGCCAATCGAACACAGCGCAACATCAACTCCCTATACCGGGAGAGACGAATCCCCTCCTATCGCTCATTGCCTCCATGTGACTCGGGACTGTACCCAAAAACCACCGTTTTGCACGCCCTCTTGGACGTGGTAAGGTGGAAATCAAAGCACAGTGGGAACCATACAAGACTCTATGACGATCTCGGGTCAACAGACTACTCTGTACCAGTGTCACCAGAGAACTGCCATCTGACGTAAGGTATAATACCATCTGGGAGTTCTCGGCGAGTCCGTCCAGTGTACCCAGTCTCCACTGAGCACCCGTATATCATCTCTGATGTCAAACACCAATAGATATGGGATCATCCATCGCCCATCTGTATGGGTCGAGAAGGTATACGCTAGTCTACTTTGGTATATCGATGCCCCGTCTCGATATACCCACGACTAGGGACTTTGAAGGATGTACTTATGGACTACCATGTCCCCACTAGTATGATCCGCATCATAGTCCAGGTAGTCAAGTACACATCCTAAGGGCTTTACCAATATGTAATAGAGAGACAATCAGTGTATATGTTAAGGTAAAGATCAACCAGATAGCATACTATCATGTCGAGCAAGAAAGTCCTCCCTATATATGTCCAAGCATCCACTACAATATACATCCTATGTATAGTAATGGTCTCTAGGGCATACATATAACTAACAATCTCCCACTTGCACTAGGGCCATCTGATAGCAGTGGTTGTAGTATCTCATACTCAACCATCCCATAAAAGTCTCTCTCTGGGAAAAGGCCTTTGTGAGTGGATCCGCCGTGTGGTCCTCTGAGTCTACTCTCCTAACCTCGATCACCCTGGAGATCAACTATCTCCATGATCAGGTGATGCTGCCTTAGAATATGTCTGGATCACTGATGGGACCGGTGTTCCTTGGCATAAGCCACAACTCCATTGTCACACAATGGAAGGAACAAGTTCATCTCATGAACAAATATACATCCAGACTACCTCTTTGGTAGCATCGTAAATAGCGATGTATCTAGCCTTTATCGTCTAGTATACCACGGTATCTAGCTTGGAACTCTTCCAACATACCGTCCCTTTACTGAGGGTAAAGACAATGCCTGTGACTGACTTTCAGTCGTTCTTATCACCCTGGAACCCTTCCAGTGATTCTCCCCAGGATCGGTTGATACCATCTCACTACAACTAGTGAGAATCCTAACATCCAATTAGATCTATCTCATAGATCCAAAACCCAGGATTTAGGAGGTATCACTTTGATCCTATATGGAGAATCATTATGATGAGTGGAGATTGACCGAGCGTAGCATAGGATACTCCTTCCCTATCAAGAGTATGTCATCCACGTACTCTACGAGGATCATCACCATACTCCCTACTACCTTTTTGTATATACAAGGTTCATCTACCATTTTGATGATGTCAAACTGTTTGACTACTACATCAAAACAGATGTTCCAACTCCGCGATACCTGCTTTATCTTATAAAGCATCTTGTTCACGTTTCCGCTGCTCCCACTGTCTACGAAGCCCTCTGGCTGTGTACTTATAGACTCTCTCTTCTAAAACATCATTTAGAAAAGCAGTCATGACACCCAACCGCCAGATATCGTAGTCATGGTATGTAGCCGTGGCAAGTAGGATCTGGATGGACTTAAGCATAGCCACTTGAAAAGGTTTCATCATAATCCACGCTTGGTCGATGACGAAAAGCTTTAACAAGTCTAGCTTTGAAAGTCTCAACTTTTCCATTTACACCAAGTAATCTTCTCAAGATATACTTGCTCCTGATGGGGATTTAACCCTTCAGATATAGCAACCAAATTCCATACTTTGTTGGTGTACATGGATTCCATCTCAGATCACTAAGCATCCAGCCATTCTTACAGAGTCCCACTCCTGATGGCCAGCTCGAAACTAGTTGGGTCATCATCTCATGATGCAGTCCTCGCTCCCACTGTCATAGAGTAACCGAAGTATCTCTCAGGCGGGTGAGGAACCTTACTAGATCGGCGGAGAGGCTGAGGTTCGTTGGTCTGTACTGAATCCTTTGGTTCTATCAAATCATCAGCTGCAGTTTGTATAGCTGGAACATTCCCAGTTCTACATAACAGATCTTGCCTCAAGCTTGTCCGGATTTTTCTTTTAGACATAGGCCGGACAACCCCAAATCTTAACTAACTTATGATATGGGCTCTTCCCTTTCCATATCACATATGAAGTGGTAGGCAACTGATTTGATTCGAACCCTATTCAATAGGTATGCAGCTTCTCAAGTGCATAACTCCCAAAAAGGAAATAGGTAACTCAGTAGTACTCATCATAGAGCACACCTTATCTCATAGGGTGCTATTGCTCCGCCCCGATATACTATCATGCTATGGTGTATACGGAGGAGTAATGCTGAGAGAGAATCTCATTCTCCTTTAGAATAGTCCAGGAATTCTATGCACAAGTATTCTCCTCCCTGATCTCATCCTAGGATATAATACTTATACCCGCATTTTGGTTCTCTACTTCTAAATTATATTCCGTGAATATCTCAAAAGGTTCGGACTTATGTTTCAACAGGAACATATGTCTGAATCTAAAGAGATCATCAGAGAATGTAATAAAGTACAAAGAACCGGTCTTGGCATGTGTAGACAAGGGACCTTACATACATCAACATGTATCATCCCAAGAGTTCACTAACTCTTTCTCTGTTTCCAATAAACGGAGCTTGGTCATCTTATCTCTGTGACATGACTGGCAAGTTTCACAAGATGTAAATTCAAACTGATTTAAATATGCATCTTCATATAACTTCAGCCAGTCGGATCACATTGATATGACCTAGTCTACAATGCCTCAAGAAGGATTCGTTCATTTCTGAACTCTTCCTCTTGTGTGTGTTCCGTATACTAAGAACTGTAGTTTGATTTAGAACATCAATACTTTTAGATAACATGCCTGAACCGATCAACTTTTGATATAGGAAATGTTCAAAACATAATCCAACAATACAAAATTATATCCTTTCTTTACTAATAAAGAGATAGATATGATTTTGTATATCAGGTTCGGTATCTAATAACATTCGTTCAGAATCAATGTACTGGTCATACAGGGTGACAGTGACCAACAGACTTGGCTGCAACACTTGCCCCGTTCTCTGTCTCATGAAACTTATCACCCGTTCTCAGTTTTTCTACCTTTTTGCAGCCCTATGTAACAGATTACATATCTAGGATCCTGATCCGGTATCATATACCCAGGATGCGGAGGATACTGAGAAACAGTTCTGTGTAACGAACACACCCGAAGGAGATGCATCATATGCACTTTCTTCGTTTGGGCGGCACGGGAAATCTGGTATTCCCCAATTTCCTGCTCTGTCTTATAACAATTATAAGTTGGAGCGGGACCAACGTTCCCCAGCTCAGTATAATAAGCGGGTTCGGTCAATATTCCATATTATTATCTTGATTAAGGCGTGATATGGTCGCTACCTGGAGAGAGAGAGAAGAAAACACTCAGCGTGCGCTCTTTCAAGAATAGATTGGTTATTATTTTATCTAATCAGGATGGCTCCCACTATTTTTATCAAATCTTCCTTCAAACCCTAAAAGGAAAGACTAGCCGGGATTAATTACACGCTACAAGTTCGCCAATCTTTCAGCCAGGCCAGTGTCGGTACTTTGAGGGAGGTCCCCCGTGCTTTCGCACGAACCTAATTAATGTAAACCTCGTTTTCCCAGAGGCGTAACCTCGTTAACACCTTTCTAGACACCTACTTGATCGGCTAATTGTAATGTGTAAAACTCTCCCAGGAGTAACAATTACTCGCAGCGGGTATCGGGATCCAACTATCTCATAGAAGGTATGCAATCTCATTGCAAATTTCAACACTTGAAATTCCCGATAATATTTTGCCCCTAGTGTTCTATGACCTTGACGAATGCCAAACAACCCATAGTCCACTAGTCAAGTTCAACCCGTACATTTCTTGATTGAATTAAACCCACCCGCACGACCCTTGACGAATGCCAAACAACGCCGTACGAATACCCTAATCCAATCGCATCATATGCTCAAGCAGATAAATACTAGTTAGCTACCGTACACTACGCCTTGACGAATGCCAAACTACCGCAGCACGAATACTAACTAGTGCATATCTGAAATGACGGAGGGCTACGACAGGTTTTTCTGAAAACCTATTGCGTAATGAACTTGATATCGTTGTAGAATCAAATGATTTTAAAATGGAGTGCTTTTGAGGCTTTTCTAGTTTTGCTAAAGGAGTCACTCCCGGTGAAGGGATCGTCGGTCCTTTCCTCTTCGAATGAGGTGCGGGATATACCATATATATCACTGTGCAAAGCAGAACTCTTAAAAGCAATCAAAAGACAAACCGAGTGTGTAGCATCTGCCAGTTATTGCTAAAGGAGTCACTCCCGGTGAAGGGATCTCGGTCATTTCCTCATCGAATAAGGTGCAGGATATATCATATATACCGCTGTGCAAAGCAAGAACTGTATCTTCCTATTTTATTTTTGAAATTCGATCCTACAACATCTTAGGTTTCTTTTATTTTATTAATCACATTAATGAAGTCCCATCATTTAAGTACCTAAACATCACAGATAAATTCGATGTACACTTATGCCATCCGCATTCGCCACGATGTCCCCTCGTGCACCGTTAGGTTAGGTAACTAACGGCAGAGCAGGGCAGGGCTAGCGCGGGTGTAAAACATAAGTAACATCTATATAATATATCATATATACTATATACAGTATCTATCACAGAACATATCACATGATCACATCACAGATATCGCAGCAGAAGAAACATATGAAATATTGGATATACTAGGACGTCCTTGTTTTCAATACGAGCCAGTATAAAACACGGATTCCACGGTCGTGATGAATAGCCAAACCCACACCCCTAGACCCCTACGAGAGCGGCAAGCAACCCTACCAATTCTAGAGTTAGGAGACCCGGACTCGACTCCTCGAGTTGGTCTCCCACTGGACTCCAGAACCCGGTTACTTGTGCTCCTCTCCTTGAGTCTATCCTAGTGCGGAAAAGTAAATAATATACAAATGGTGACATCTTCCGCAACCTAGAAGTGCCCCAATAAAAGAATATTACATACAAGTTTTTACATGAATGAAAATGAAAAACACTCATCTCACATAAAAACCCTCGGCTATTCAAACACGACGATCCAATATAACATATCCAGCAACACATAACATCACATGTCATCAACGTAAGTAAATATGCGCATCCCAATTGTCGTTGACATATAGCAACGAAACCGGCGATATCACATATTACACTTACGGTCACAGAAAAGAAAGTGAAAAACTACAACAGTTGGAATCCGCAATCTGCATAGACATCGCATGCCTAATCAAATGAATTCCTTAGACATCACATGCCTAACAATTATAAACCCGGCATTTTAGTCTCATTATCGAAAACACTTTTCAATATCAAGTCGGGCAATTCAACAAGATTCCCGACATCCTGATCGAATGCTCGTCGCAAACTTTAGTAGGCGGCCGCACCCCTGATACCGTCGACGAAGTGCACCAAGGCGGAACACCGCTGCCGCGAGCACCCGAACGGATGCTTTCGGCGACGGGGTTCTCCTACAGTCACTTGGTCGGGGCTATGGAGCGAGGCTGTCTATTAAGTTTACCCGGCGAGTATCCGCGTACGCTACGTGATTGCGACGGACTTTTGATCACATCAAAATTCCATGGCAACCGATCAAGTGAGACTAAAGTGTTATGTTTATAACATTCATTCAGTTATCTCATAACAGCTTGTGAATTCCAATTATTGTATCCCATTCCAGATAAATAGAGAATGTTAAACTTTCCGATCGAACATTCAAACACCCAAGTTTTCCTGATAACAGCTCAACTCTTGAAATAAGTTTAAAAACATTCACTTCGTGTCTCAGTACCAACGGTCCAGCCGTAGAAGGGTCAAGCCAACGCCTCACATGTGGCATGCCGTACTGCCCCAAACCCGAAGGTTCAAAGGGCAGTTCAAGACGGTCACATAATCGAGTTAAGGTTTGTTGTCTTCTAGATGGACCATCGCGTTACTTGCACTACTTAGAACGTCTTCAAAACTCGGAAAAATCCAACACTTGGAAATTTTCCGGCAGGGGAAAGATTGGGTATTTATATCCGGTCGAACTTTTTAACATATTCTAAAATATCCGGAAAGCCAAATAGACAAAGTCTGATAATCCGATCGAATCTACGAACCCCCAATACAACCCAGAATATTCAACTCTTGAATAAATATTTAAAATTCCCATAAAACTCAGCATTTAAATAAAGAAGTTACTGTGCAAAAATGGTTGACTGAAGAGACTAAATGGGCGCGGAACCGCCGCAATAGGCGGCTAATGCCGCGGATCCGCCGCGCTTTAGACAGATCATTAGGTAATTTTTGCACCGTAATTCTTAGAATTTCCTGCTGAATTTTTTAAGCATTTTTAATTTGGAAAAAACCACTTTTTCAGAAAAAGTCCAGAGAGGGTTAAAAGTTAGGGTTTCGGGGTTCGATCGGGTTTCTAACATCGCCTAAGGCTCTAGCTAGTCTCTGATACCACTGTAGAGTTCCTAGGCATGCTAATGAGGTCTCACAAGGCATCAACCATGCCAATTTCAAATTTTACGGGTGCCGAGAAACCCTAATACGGATCGTTAACTAGATATATAGGCGACAAATGAAACTAGTTAACAACTTAACTACAAGAACGGAAATACAACCTTTGTAGATCCGGTCCTCCACCTCCATAGCTCCGCAATGAAGTCTCCTCGCTGTCCAAATCAAATCCCGGGCTCAAGCGTCGGCTTCATCGGAGAAATGGGCGGGCTAGGTCATCGACTACGATGCCGAAGATGATCTACGTCGAGGCATCACAAGATCAAGCTCCCACTTCACCAAGTCATGAAATTTGTGAAGAGAACACCCTATACTACTTGGCAAGAGGTAGAGGATGAAGAAATAGGAGGTGGGTTCACTTTAGAATTGGATTTCTCACTCTTTTTCTCAAGTTGCCATTGATGGTGGCATAGTTTCTTCATGTTGAAGAAGAAGAAGAAGATTATGAATATTATGATAAGTTATTTTCAAATAGAAAAGAAAATCAATCCTTATCATAATACAACCATGGTCAAGTGTAGAGAATGAACTAGGATTAAGTGGAGTGGTTAGGGTTAAGCATGAGACAAAATGGTCACTTAGTCAAAGCTTCATGAAGCTTCAAGATGCAAACAAAGAAAGCCACCATTTTCTCTTTATGCTTTTTATTTTCCAAAAAGAATAAATAAATAAATAAATGAATAAGAAAATAAAACCCTAACCATCCATATAACCATGGTTTAATCTTTACACAAACCCAAGTTATCATGCATCATCAAACATGATACAAACTTGTGCACAAAAATATATCACATATACAATGTGCACAAACAAGTGAGAAAAACCATTTAAAGTGAACCAATACTAGTTAATGCAAACTAATATATCAAATATATATTTATGCATTAAATCATTAAATCAACACTTGATTTAACGATCCGGTCATATCACATATAACCGACTAATATCAAATGTATCGGCTTATCGAATCAATCCTCGATTCGATAACTAGGTTATATCGCATACAACCATATCGATACATTCATCGCGAGAATAGAATACGGTATCACATACACACATTATTATCGGTCCCGCACATATCTCATATGCGCTCCTATTTCGTTTCGCTTGAGCCAGGAAACCTCTGTGTAGGACTCTAAAGACTCGTCAATACGCCGGCAGCAGATGATGATCATATCAAGCACCCACAAGCCGCAAGCGGTCTGCTAAACGTAACGGCCACCCGGGTATTGAGCGATCAGAAGATCGATGAGCAAGCCCGCTCACACTCCTGTGAATCCAACAAGTAACACTTACCGTACAGTCCGGTCTGATCGTCTGATATGTCGCATATCTCGCCTAGGGGTGGTAAACGTCAGACCCCAATAGCTCGATAAGTCGTGTCGATATGAGGTCTATAACTATTAGAGAAACTACTGATAACACTTACCAGTAAATCTCAGCAACCCTGGTCAGGGATTTCCGGTTATAGCCAATCGAACACAGCGCAACATCAACTCCCTATACCGGGAGAGACGAATCCCCACCTATCGCTCATTGCCTCCATGTGACTCGGGACTGTACCCAAAAACCACCGTTTTGCACGCCCTCTTGGACGTGATAAGGTGGAAATCAAAGCACAGTGGGAACCACACAAGACTCTATGACGATCTCGGGTCAACAGACTACTGTGTACCAGTGTCACCAGAGAACTGCCATCTGACGTAAGGTATAATACCATCTGGGAGTTCTCGGCGAGTCCGTCCAGTGTACCCAGTCTCCACTGAGCACCCGTATATCATCTCTGATGTCAAACACCAATAGATATGGGATCATCCATCGCCCATCTGTATGGGTCGAGAAGGTATACGCTAGTCTACTCTGGTATATCGATGCCCCGTCTCGATATACCCACGACTAGGGACTTTGAAGGATGTACTTATGGACTACCATGTCCCCACTACTATGATCCGCATCATAGTCCAGGTAGTCAAGTACACATCCTAAGGGCTTTACCAATATGTAATAGAGAGACAATCAGTGTACATGTTAAGGTAAAGATCAACCAGATAGCATACTATCATGTCGAGCAAGAAAGTCCTCCCTATATATGTCCAAGCATCCACTACAATATACATCCTATGTATAGTAATGGCCTCTAGGGCATACATATAACTAACAGAGTTGCCAACTCGTGAATAGAAAATATCTACAAGCAGAGATCAAATGTATGACCCATCCTAGGTCAATACAATCAGATATAAATAAACCTCAATATGAATAAGTCTGAAGCATGCTAAACCGGCAATATAATCTCTGTACATGAGTGCAGTGCCAAGTGCTCGTGCCAGTGCCTCAGGTAATAACATATCATAAATGTGAGGTATAATCAATGAAAACAATCTGCATGTACGTGGATCCCGTCCACTCATCACCCAATGACAATAACCGTCATGCATGTAAATATCATCAGCATATGCATGAAATATGAGGATATAAACCACATGTGTCCCTCGCGACACGTCAAAATCATGGAACCGGAGTGCCCAGCATCGACACTCAAAAACATCATGAAAACTGTGCCCAGCATCGGCTCGTAAATCCTTATATATCGGGCTCCATCTGTGGAATCGGCCCTCGGCCCCAGTAGTATGCCCATATCCATCTATCGACTCTGGCCGGTATCCTCCGGAAAACCGCCAGGTCCAACCAATCACCGGTAGGTACTCGCCCGCCTCCACGCTCAATCGACAAAATCCTTCGATCATCTTGCCGAGGGGAACCTACCGGGTCCACCATGTACCCGCAATCGGCTCGTCCACTCCTCGAATCGGGTTTCACATGTCGCTTTCAGCACCGAGAAAACACATGGTGGACGCACTGAAATATCATATCAAGGGTAACCGGGTTTTTTAAAGCAATGGCATATTCTCTTTGAAATACCCACGGTTCCCAAATCCAGAAATATCATGGAAATAACAACTCTCAATGCATATAATCAGAAAGCATGATATATATGACATGTAAAAGAAATGTAAGCACATCAGTCTGTCATGCAAGAATCATATACTGAATGCAACAGTACTACAGTGTAGTGACATGGCAATTATCGATGATGAAATGTGTGAGCCGGCAACAAGTGTACGTGGAACATACGCATCATCGATAATGGTGCTGGTGTCCTAGCAGCATGACTGTAATAAATCAATAAACACAAGCAATGCAATGCAAACAGCATGAATATGCGGAATCGAATAATCAGCGCAACAGTAAAAAAACCCGCCTCAATAATTATATCATGCAGCCTTGCCTTTTGAAATAAGACGAATCAGGGTTTTTGGTAAAATAAGGGCTACGGTGTTTTAGAAAAAGATGTGTCGTTTGAAAGTACCCGTAGAATCCCTTTTTCCTGTCTTTAAAATATCCCCGATTCGTTAGTTTTGAAATAGGTATGACTCGGGTCTAGTCTAACGCCTACTATGCGAACTACGAACCCAACAGTCAAGTCAATCGGGAGGGGTATGAAAACCACCTAAATCTGAGTTAATATATACATTATCTCATCACATAATAGATATCATTACCATCATCTCACATCTCAAATACGAACTCTGTCATGTCGCCGATCTCACGGCCTCAAATCAAATCTCATCGACTCATCTCAATCCCATGTATCATCCTCAAATCCCGTATATGAACACATAGCCCCATACCCATGTGTAGGTATACACACCTCCATATGCGTACAGATAAATGAAAGAATGTATGCAAGTATATGTGTACGTGTATGTGCGGGTGCAACCACTACTCTAGGGTTTCGCACTATACTAAACCAATACATCCTTATCATCAATAATTCCATTATTACCATCAATAAACCTAACAACACATAATAAATATATGTGTGTATACGTATTCGTATACATCACCATGGACTGCGGGGGTGCTATACGCCATCCACCCGACTTCTCCCCGTAAATATAAATCTACTCACCTTGCGTCTTTATCCGTCGACGTCACCACGCTTTTGCTTGTCGTCCCGAAGTCTTCATGGGGTACCTACACATTAACGTATCGCAAATGCGTATCAAAACCAATTCAAGACTAAAACGGCATACGAAACCCAAAATGATATGCTATGATCTATAGGTTAGAACCTATGGACAACGCTTCCAAAACCATCAACAACCCTCGATATCGTCGTATAAACGCCAAGTAGTCGAGGTAAAACACCATACGCAACTCAGAATTCACAATACGGAAATACGAAAGCACGAATCCAAAACAGCAACTTAGGAAATAGGCTCCAGATTTCACCCTAGGTCAAATTAGACAAATCTATACATGCCAGGGGTCAAGTTTACTGGAGATAAGGCCCTGCACAAAAAACGAGGCAAAACCCTCCTGCTCTGGCCGCAAATTGCGGCTAGAAGGAATAAATCTGCGGCCGGAATTTGGAGTTGGGGGCTAGGGTTTGGTGTGGTGGTTCCATGGTGCCTGCACATCTCACTGTCAACTCAGTTTTATTTTTAGGGTCTCGGGGTGATAGCAGATTCCTAAATACGATCACAGATTCACAGTTTTTCTCCGACATCGTCTCATAAATCCGTATTCTGGTTTCAAGTTCAGGTTTGGGTCCAAATTAGCATCACACAAGGGGTTCTAGGGTCACCACATGCCTCATTTCACTTTGATTTCAGATCAAACCCTAAACCCTAACTTGATGTTTCACAAATCCACCAAACAACACCATATCGATATGAAACTAGTATTGATGCACAAGAAATGCGAAACTACTCTAATAGGTGCAGAAATTACCTCCTTTGGCAACTCAAGAAAATTCTTGAGTTGCTCAAAGTCCTCCAAATCCAATCTTGCTAGGTTCAATGTGTAGCTAGTGAGCTCGGGAACATTTTTTTTGAAATGGGAATAGGGTTTTGGGTTGGATTTCATGGTGGATCTAGGGTTTTTGTGAAGAGGGAGAGTGAGGGAGAAGGAGCAGCAGCAGCTCAAGGAGAGGGAGAGGAGAGAGAATGAGAAGGGGAAAATGATGGGAGTATGGTTCATAAAGTGAGGGTTGACTTGGTCTCTCTCTCTCATAATCATTCCAACATTTTTCTTTCTTTTCTTTTTCCTTTCTTCTCACTCCAATAGTGAACCCAAATGAACAACCATGGCAATAGAAATGTAACACAAGTGTAACAAGTGTGGAAAATGATATGTGCACATTTTTGCACAAAAATGCCAAAAATCCGATTAGCGATTTTTAATCGCGATTAGCACTAAATTAGCATATAACTAATCATAAAAACTTAAAAATGGAATAATTCCATAAAATACCCTATTTTAGAATTTTCCATAATTTTTCCCCATTTATTGTATTTAATTATACCGGAATATTAAAATATTCATTAAAATAATATTAAATTATAAAACTTCCCAAAAATAATATTTTATTATTTTGAAACGTTACAGTGTTTGACATCAGAGATGATATACGGGTGCTCAGTGGAGACTGGGTACACTGGACGAACTCGCCGAGAACTCCCAGATGGTATTATACCTCACGTTAGATGGCAGTTCTCTGGTGACACTAGTACAGGTTAGTCTGTCGACCCGAGATCATCATAGAGTCTTGTGTGATTCCCACTGTGCTTTGATTTCCACCTTACCACGTTCATGAGAACTTGCAAAACGGTGGTTTTTGGATACAGTCCCGAATCACATGGAGGCAATGAGCGATAGGAGGAGTTTCGTCTCTCCCGGTATTGGGGGTTGATGTTGCGCTGTGCTCAATCGGCTATAACAGGAAGTCCCTGACCAGGACTGCTTCAAAGATATACTAGTAAGTGTTATCAGTAGTTTCTCGACCCGTTTTGAGCCTCACATCGGCACGACTTATCGAGTTACTGGGGTCTGACGTTTATCACCCCTAAACGAGATATGCGACATATCAGACGAAGAGACCGGACAGTATGGTAGTGTTACTGATTGGATTCACAGGAGTACAAGCAGGCTTGCTTGTTGATCTTCTGATCGCTCAATACCCGGGTGGCCGTTACGTTTAGCAGACCGCTTGCGGCTTGTGGGTGTTTGATATGATCATCACCTACTGCCGGCGTATTGACGAGTCTTTAGAGTCCTACACAGAGGTTTCCTGGCTCAAGCGAAATGGAGTAGGAGCACATATGAGATATGTGAGGGACCGAGATTAATACGATATGCGATGCCGTATTCTATTCTCGCGACTTGTGACATTGCTCGGTTATATGTGTTATAGCCGGGTTATCGGATCAAGTGTTGATTCGATAAGTTGTTACATATGATATTAGTCGGTTATATGTGATATAGCCGGATTATTAAATCATGTGTTGATTTAATAATTTAATGTATAATTATATATTTGATATATTATATTACATTAACTAATATTAGCTCACTTAAGTATTCATTTTTCTCACTTGATGATACATTGATATATATGTGATATATGTTAATTGTATTGTTTTGTGCACAAAATATATATGTGATATATATTGTTGTGTCATGCTAGGTTACACATGCAACATGGATGTATAAGACTCACACCATACTAGGTTAATGTTAGGGTTTCATATTTAATATCAAGTTAAACAAATTAATGAGAATTTGTCATGGTTTAAGCTTGGATGAAGCTTATGGATAATCATTGACCAAGTCCACTCTTTTGTCTAGCTTAAGATATTTATTAACCCAAACCTTAACTCTATGCTATGGTTTATTCTCTACATGAGTTAGCCATGATATTTTTTTCACCATGGTTGCATTTCTAATCTCATGAGTTCATTCTCTCATCTTCTTCACTTGAGCTTCTTCTTCCTTATGAGAAAAGCTTACTAGCTTTTCTCAAGGTGAGAAAATATTGTGAGAAAAATAAATCTAAAGAGAGCCCACTTCCTACTTCATCATCCTCTACTACTTGCCATTTAGTTTAGGGTGTTTGCTTCACTAATTTCACAATTAGTGAAGAGGTAGCATGAGCTTGAGTCTCCTCGACGTAGATCATCTTCGGCCTCGAAGATTTCGAGCAAGCTTGTTCATTTCTCCGGGAGAACCCATACTAGAGTTCGGGAGATCAATACTCACAGCGAAGGGACCACTACAAAGAGCTTTAGAAGTGAAGGACCGGTCTACAAAGGTTGTATTCCGTATTCACTTTACTTGCAAAGTAGTTTGCATTTCATTCCGTCCGATTTCTAGTTAATGATTCTAAGTTAGGGTTAGCTAGAACGGCAAATTTTTTAATTTGGCATGGACGATGCCTCCTGAAACCTTGCTTCCGTCCTAGGTAACCCTGCATACTCATAACCCAATGAGCACATGTATACGTCTTAGGTGAACCAACTGATACCAATGGCTTGTGAGACAGGCCATCGCCCCTCGTCGGGGTCGATCCGTATACACTAGTCTACTCATGGAGTATCGATGCCCAGTCTCGAAACTCCCACGACTAGGGACACTTTAAGGATGTGCTTATAGACTACCCAACTCTCACGTATATGATCGCCATCATACTGCTGGTAGTCAAGTAAGAATTCTAAGGGCTCTATCAACGTGTAATAGTGATCTGTAATATCACCTAAAGTATGTACACGATGATAAAGACAAACCAGATAGTATACTATCATCTCGAGTAAGACTGTCCTACCGGTATAGGTCCTCCCTCAATCATTGCAATCACGTGCTCGCGATCCAATAACTGACTTTTAGGGCACTATATCCAACAATCTTAAGATCTGTGATACTATTCGTTCCTATGATCATATATCCATTTGGGTTATGTTGATTTCTTCCATTCATTTGATCTATCATCGTCGATACCTACTTGAGGTTCCTGTCACCATGGTTTGAGCGCAGATTGAGCTGCTGCTAGTGTTGCGGTCAGAGCGAGCTCGTCACGGATGAGGGCTAACCATGATGTTGTTTTTAGTGACATAGGGACGTGTAGCTATAGTGTTGTGTTGTGACCTCTCGTTTGAGGAGAGTGTTCGATTTTGCACCGGATGATCGAGCTATTGATAGAGGCTTCCAGATTGAGAGGGTTATTGATGTACAACCTACCTCAGAGATCGTGATGTTGTCTACTGTGCAGACAGATGACCCAGCTGTTGCTGAAATTGATGAGATGTCGTTTCCAAAGTTTATGAGCTGAAACCGCTGGAGATTTCAGACAGATATGTGCCAGGAGATAGCTAGTTTATCTCGAGTTGAGCGACTGATATGATTCGTCAGATTTGATGTGCCGATGCAGGCTCAGTTGAGTTGATGAATTCTAGTTGAAGGATCTTACTCAGATCTAGAGTAGATCGATCAAGAGAGGACGTTGTTCGTTGGATGCTCCGATGTGAGATCGGTAAGTTGACCAGTTTTGGATAGAAGGACCTCACCAGATGTGATGTGAGTTGATCGAGAACGGACGAATAAAGTGTATTCCTCCGATGATTTGGATGATTTCCCGAGGACGTGTTCGGCTAAATATCTTCTACAGAGTGATGAAGATACCGAGTTCGTAATTTTGAGTCCGTATGAGAGACTCCGAATTGAACGTAGCCGAGAATGAATTGCAATATGTAGACAGTAAGAGATGACGTCGAAATGGACGATAATAAAGACGAGTGGAACAAGAGGTTCGTGCCAGATGTTAGCGAGCGGTTGTTACTCTCCGTTGATGTCAGAGGATTGATACGCGTGCAGAGGCGTTAGATACTGCCAAATTCCAGAGGAAAGCCGTGCTGAGAACACAGCTGTCCGGTTATGAGAAAAGAGTTAAGTAAGAGTGCTAACCTTCGTATAGTTCGGCATAGGTGAGATCGGAAAAAGCCATGAGCAGGTTTTTTCCAGGACACCGCAGCGATAGAGATTTGCACCCAGGATCAGTATTAGCGTGCGTATTCAGATGGCCAGATGCCGCCGTCAGTATTGTGCAGTTGAGAGTGGTCATGTTGATTGGTCTAACGGTGATCAGAGGAGTTCCAGAGCAGGACTGTTCCGTTAGTACACCTGACCGGGCCGACGAGCAGAAGGATCGTGAGATTTGTAATCCACAGAGAAAATGAGGACCCAGAGACCTAGGATGCCATATTGTGAGCAAGAGGCAAGTAGATGATCTTGCTTTGCCAGCTTTGGGCGCACCGACATATTTTTCGACATTGTAAGAGGTGCACCTCAATGTCAGTTATTGTGATTTGTGTTTTGTAATCCGAGTATCACATTTTTATCGCTTGGACTTGAGTTTCGATGATTGGGTGTAACGTTTTAAAAATAAATAAGTAAATAAATAAATCGTTTAGGGAATTTTTCAGATAATCGGTAAAATAAATCGTGGTTTCCGTAAAATTCGAGATATAATTATTTTGCATCATAGACTTAAATACACCTATTTTAACTACGAAATTGCTAGTATTTGGTATTTATTTAGTCACTTGTAAAATGGCTAATTAATTAAATATTTTCTAAATTAATTATTTTTAATATTATTTTAAGTTTTCACTTATACTTTTAATTAGTGTAAATTACAAATTGGATTGGGTTAATCATAATTTAGTGAACCATGATAATTTAGAACTAAGTTGATAACATGCTTATTCTTTCTTAATGTTGTCTCCATTGTTCTAGATTAATCTAGGTTGGCTAGAAAAATAAAACAAAATAAATTAATTATGATAAGACTTAATAAATGTGAAAATTATAGATGTTTCTACACACCCCCACACATATCTCCTTCTCTCTCTTTCTTTTTCTTCATGTAGCCGAGTCCCCCCTTCTAGCAGCCCAAATTTTCCCCACCTCCTTTTCACTCCAAAATTCTTCATTTTTGCTTTAAAAATTAACACAATGTCTTACTAATCCTTCATTCAACCATTACCCTATATTCTTTGACCAAACTAGCAAGGATCTTGGAGCAAAAGAGAGAAATTTGGGAGGCTAAGATTTGCATGCTAGGTCTCAAAAATTTGTGGAGGTATAATCCTAACCCTAGTGTTTAATTATTGGTTAATTACTTTGAATCAATTTAATTAGGAAATTAAATGGTTCCAATTTCAAGTTTAGAAAATTCAAGAAAGGGGTTATGAATTCAAGTTAGGGTTTTTAGCACATTATTAAGGTTGCAATGTATAGATTAACATCCTAAAACATGCAAAACCTAATCTAGTTACTAATTTGTTAAATTATTACATTTAAATTGTCCTAATTAGCATTTTTGCAAACTAGATTTTTATAAATAATATAAATAGGTGAGATAAAATTCTAGTGAGGGTTTGTGTGGCTTAATTGAGTTATTAAGAGATTATTGTGGCCACTAGATTTACTAAAATATCTAGAATTGAATTAAAACGGTTAATGACCGCTTACTAGGTTTTTGGAAATTAATCGATTTGAATTAAGTTGAGATTTTGATGACCTATAACCTAATTCCTATAATTTTTAGTGCGTTATGAATGCGCGATTGGTGTGATTGGATTTTAGGTTTGGGGATTTTCATGTATAGCAACCTTAGTTGTAGTTTGTGGTATTGTCGCGAGCGCGTTTGTGCACCAAGTGTATGCGAGTCTAGTAGTGCGCATGATTGATTTGTGTCGTTCGTCCCGTGACTATTCGTATATTTATCCTTTTAATTGCTTATGTCTGATACTAGGATTGGGTGCAAGGGTGTCGGATGCAGCGCGGAAAGACAGAACGGAGATCGGATCAGATTAGCCGAGGCGTCCCGGTGAGTAGATGTACACATTTATGGGGGGATCGTCTGGATGGCACGAGGCGCCCGATGGTTTAGTAGTACTTGTAGTATTTGCAATATATGCGTAGTTTCCTAGTGATGCATCTCATTTCATCGCATTGGTGTATGTGTGTGTGTGTGTGTGTGTGTGTGTGTGATATCATCTCATAGGACACTTGCACCATTACCATTGGTTCCTGCCGCACGAGCACTATTTATGTGAACACACACGCCATTGGTAATTGCTATGTCACGAACACTATAGAACTTTCTTAGAACTGATATTAGTGCATTGCATCATATATGATTCGTAGACTTATAGTTGTATATTCATTTCACTAAGATGTATACGTAGGGTTGTTAGTCATATATACATACCTCATTGCATCATGATTCATGCATAGTTTCTGGCCGTACTCCGTATGGTATATACTACCGTATCATAGATTTCCACATCATTGACATGTTTATATATTGTGATTCTTCTCGAGGATATGAGTATTCATGAGATTTCTGGACTTTTTGGGGAAAACCGCAAGAATTTTATAAATCTATTATCATTTTTAAACAGAAAAATTGTGGTTTTCTCGTGATGTATGGGTCGTCCCCCATGAGTTTTCCTGATTGCTGTTGGCTTTCGAGACCCGATTCGAGAAGTAGAATGAACCATTTCGGGTACATGGTGGGCCCGGTACGGTACCCGGGGCAAGAAACTCGAGTTGTAGACGATGAGCCTAGCAGGGGCAGACTACCTACCGGTGATGTCTGGCGCGGCGGATATCCGGAGGATACCGACCGTAGTCATGAGATTTGATGATTTGGTCCGATCCGGACTGACGAAGCCCGAGACATTAAGATTTGATGATATGGGCCGATCCGGACTGACGGAGCCCGAGATATTGAGATATTGTGACATTGAGATGTCGGAACACTGAGATATTGAGACATTGAGACATTGAGATTTATATAATTTGTGTCGATGCTTGACACGGATTTCTATGGATTTCATTGATGATACTTCAGTTATTTCACAGGAGTTTTACTAAGATGAGATTATAGATTTTCTCATACCAAAAATATTCAGATTTCGTGTTGATTATGCATTCATATTGCATACATACTAGTGCATCGCATCAGTATCGGTATATGTAGGGTGTGACACATTTGCGTGCATGCTTATGATAGCCTTATTAGATGTTACTTACTACTCACGAGTTGGCAACTCACCCCCGTTGTGCCATAGTATCTTGCAGGTCTGACCCGTCAATACAGTAGCGGCGGGCGTACTTTCTTTCCGTATCGTTTGCTTCGGCTTGCAGCTTGCTCATAGGTGGGTTTTGGAGGATTTTCTTTTGCTCCCACCGTGTATTTTGTTTGTATCTAGCACACTCTATCTACCCTTGTATATTGGACTAGACGGTGAGACTTGTATTTGTGGTTTTTGGTGTCGATGCTCACTTGAGCCGACGTGATGCCTTCTTACTTTTGTGTTTTTTTTTGTTTATGCTTATTTGATCAATGATATATTCATTGCATGTGGTTGTGATTCCGCCATTGGCGAAGACTAGCTCCCACTTGGGGATGCCTGTACATTATATGTATTTTCTTGTTTGTACCCGTTTCGGGGCGAGTATTTACAAAGGAGACTCTGCCGAAATTTTCAGGAAATTTGGATGTTCTTAATATGTTCAGTGCAACTTATTTTGTTTTAAATCGCTTTCTTTTAATAAGTTTTTCTTCACTCTATTTCTTTATTTGGTTTAGATTTCTGGGCTTTGGCTTACTTAGATTACGTTACGCCTTTAGACGTTTCGTAATTTAAGTGTCAGTCACGTTCCGTACCTTCGGGTCGTGACATTTGGTTTCGTGATTTATGTTTTTGTGCACCATGGCTGCACCTACTGGATATTTATATTTGTGCACCGTTATTGCACTTAATTTATGTTTTATACACAGCTACATTGGTTTATGATTTGTGCATATCTATTGCACTCGGTATCGATTGGGCCTTCATTGCACATATTTATTGTTTCATGGATTCGATACTGTCTATTTCGATTTCGTTCATGTCATACGCACTTGACTTGATTTTTGCACTCGGTATAGCTTATATGTGCTTGCAGTGTATTGGGATGGATTTTGTGCTTGCAGTTACACACGTTTATGATTCTATACACCTTGGTATACTCGATGTTGTTTTTGGGAGCATTTGAAATATTGATGAGTTTTCGTGCATTGTTGAACCAGATTGTATTTCGTACATTGGTTGCACCGGATTTGTATTTTGTGCATTTATTGCACCAGATTTATGTTTTTGTGAGCGTCTGCACTTGATGTTCGTTATCGCGCATACTATTGCACCAAAGACCACTAGTATTATCCGTCCGATCATGATCCGTGCATAAGTGCATGTATATATTCGAACCCTGCCATAAAACCATACGGCCTCTATAACATTTCGCCCGAACCAGGGAAACCCTCTGTGTGGGACTCTAAAGACTCGTCAATATGCTGGCTGTAAGTTGATGTCGTGCATCCCACGTGTTCGCGGGGAGGCGGAATTTGCAAAAAATGATTTTTACGAGCTTCGCAACACCAACTAGAACTAAGGATCGTTCATAAACTTTAGCTAGCAAACTACTTGAGGTTTAACTACTCGGATACGAAGTTATACCTCATGATACATGTCCTTTAGGTATTTATCGCTGTCCTCCTCGTCTACGTAGGCTCCAAGGATCGATCCGGATCGTAGCAACCTCCACGGCCGCATCGAGTCGAAGACGATCCACCCGAGAGTCTATAGTCCGAGCTCCACCTCAAAACCGAGGTAACTAGGGCAACAAGTTTGCTAAATATGATGTCCTAGGTGATGTAGAGTATAAAGATGGATTTATTTGTCTCTTGAAACCCTAATTTACTCAACTCATGAGACCTTGAGGGTTTTCTAGTGAGGAGGAAGAAGAAGAGATAGCATGAGAGCTCACTTGAAGAAAGAGAAAGTATTTTGATAAATGATCATCCAAATGAAAATGAGATGGCTACCCTTGACATGACCACCCACATGGCATCCAAAAATATCTCACCAAAATATCTAGCTCACAAAATATCTAACCAAAGAGTTAAACTAAGTCAAGTGGTCAAACCAAGTCAAATGGTCAAACCAAGTCAAGTAGTCAAAATAAGTAGCCATGCTACAATTATCATTTACAAAAATAACAAATACTTTCCTCCACCTCATAATTATTTTAATCAAGTAAATGGTCAAAACCCTAATGAGGTGTCTCTTTCTGTGCTCCTCACATCCGTATATACATACCCGCATTCGTGTTCCGAGAAACACGAATACAAAGAGACGAAACTGATCCATCAATATAATACTAGGATCCGGCTTAAACTAAAGCCCACTAGTATTATCCACCTGAACATCATATGCGCACAAGTGTACGTAAGTGATCGAAGCCGTGCCGTAAAACCATACGGCCTCTACACCTTTTGCCCAGTGCAGGGAAAATCTCTGTGTGGGACTGTAAAGACTCGACACTACACTGGCAGTGGGTTTAACCACAGGCCGCAAGCGGTACAAGACTGCACGTAACGGCCCCCCGGTAGTGTCGATAAGAAGGCCGATGAGGAAAACCCATCCGAACTCTTACTGAGCCTGAATGTGACAATCTTTGTACAGTCCGATCTGTTCGTCTAAGAGTATCGCATATGGGCCTAGGGGATGGTAAATGTCAGACCCCTAATAGCGGTATAAGTCATGCTAGAGTGTAGCCCAGAACACCCTGAGAAACTACTGGAATACCTACCAGTAAATCTCATTTTCCCTGGCCAAGGACTTTGTGTAATGGCTCTCCAAACACAGCGCTATATCAACTCCCAATACCGGGAGAGACGAATCCTATCTAACCGCCACTGCCTCCAAGTGATTCGGGACTGCACCCAACTACTACCTGTTTGTACGACTCCTTTGAGCCGTGGTAAGGTAGTAATCAAAGTACAGTGGGAACACACTCGAAGCGAAGTAGCAGTGTCAAGTCGACGAACTAAGGTGTACTCATGTCACCTGGGAATTACTACCTGACGATAGGTATAATACCCACCAGCAGTTCCCGATGAGTCATATCCAATGTACTCATAACCTAACGAGCACCTGCATACTATCTCCAGTACGACGTACTAATGGCTATGAAACAGACCATCTACCCTGGTGGGATGAGAAGCGTATACACTAGTCTACTCCGGAGTATCGATGCCCCGTCTCGATAATCCTACGGCTAGGGACCTGTATAAAGATGTGCTAGATTACCCAGCCCCAACTAGTGTGACTGCCATCACAACGCTGGTAATCAAGCAATGAACCTAAGGGCTCCACTAATATGTATAAGCGATATGCTAAAAGAAACACATGCACATATTGATGTAGAAACAAACCAAGTAGCATACTACCATTTTGAGTAAGACTGTCAATACAACTGTGAATATCCCAAGCTTTCATTAAGTAATATACAACCCAGCATGAACAATAATGGCCTCTAGGGCATATACACTAACAATCTCCCACTTGCACTAGGGCCATGTACTGGCGTATCGCAGATCTATCATCTCGATCAGCCGCTCGAACTATGTCTGAGGGATGGCCTTCGTGAGTGGATCTGTAGTGTTATTCTCCGTATCTACTCTCCTCACCTCGATCTCCCGGCGATTTATGATCTCCCTGATAAGTTGGTACCGCCTCAAAATATGTCTGGACTTCTGATGGGACCTGGGTTCCTTCGCTAAACCTATAGCGCCGTTGTTGTCACAATACAGAGGTATTGGATCAACAATGGTCGGAACTACCTGAAGTTTTGTGAGGAACTTCTTCATCCAGACAGCTTCTTTCGCGGCATCGCAAGTAACTATGTACTCCGCTTCTATCGTCGAGTCTGCAACGGTGTCCTGCTTGGAGCTCTTCCAATAGACCGCCCTTCCATTGAGGGTAAAGACATGACCCGACATGGACTTGGAGTCATTCTTGTCACTCTGGAAGCTGGAGTCTGCAAAGGCCTCGATCTGGATGTCTTTTCCGCCATACACCAAGAACATCTCCTTGTCCTTCTCAGGTACTTTAGAATGTTCTTTACTACTATCCAGTGCTTCTCCTCTGGGTTTGACTGATACCAGCTTATAACGCTCAATGCGTAGGCTACATCTGGTCTGGTACACAACATCGCAAACATTATAGAGCCTACTGCAGAAGCGTAAGGTATAGATGACATGCGAGCCCTTTCCAGATCAGTCTTTGGAGACATCTCTTTGGAGATGGTGATTCCGTGACAAGCCGGTAGATTACCGCACTTTGAATCTTCCATACTGAATCTTTTCAGTATGGTGTCGATGTACCTGGACTGCGAAAGTCCCAACATCCGTTTAGATCTATCATGATAGATCTGGATCCCCAGAATATAGGAGGCATCACCCAAGTCCTTCATGGAGAACCTCTGTCATAAGAATCCTTTGACTGATTGTAGCATAGGAATGGCATTTCCTATCAAGAGAATGTCATCCACGTACAAGACGAGGAATACTACATTTCTCCCTACAATCTTACTATATATGCATGGTTCATCTGGATTTTTTATAAAGTCGAATTCTTTGACTGTATCATCAAAACAGATGTTCCAACTCTGCGATACCTACTTTAGTCCATTAATGGACTTAAGCAACTTGCACACTTTCCCGCTGCTCCCACTCTGAATGAAACCTTCTGGCTGATCCATATAGACGCACTCTTCCAAATTTCCATTTAGAAAAGCCGTCTTTACATCCATCTGCCAGATCTCATAATCATGGAAGGCAGCAATGGCAAGAAGGATCCGAATGGATTTGAGCATAGCCACTGGAGAAAAGGTTTCATCATAGTCCAAACCAGGTCTTTGACGAAAACCCTTTGCAACAAGTCTAGCTTTATAGGTTTCTACCTGTCCATCTACACCAATCTTCTTTCTGAAGATCCATTTGCAGCCTACGGGTTTTACACCTTCTGGAGCAAAGTCCAAAGTCCATACTTTGTTGGTGTACATGGACTCCATCTCGGTCCGAATTGCATCCAGCCATTTTACCGAGTCGCCGCTTTGAATGGCTTGCTGGAAGCTAGTAGGCTCATCATTGTCAATGATGCAATCCTCTCGATTCCCGTCTATGAGAAAACCGTAGTATCTCTCGGGCGGATGAGACCGCCTACTACTTCTGCGGAGTGGTGCGGGGATGTCCGGTTCTTTTGAAATCTCTGGTTCTACCAAGCTTTCAGTAATAACTTGTGGTTCTGAAATTTCTTCCAGTTCTATTGCGCTCCCACTTATCTGAATTTCTAAAAATTCTGTTTCCAAGAAGCAGGCATGACGAGAAACAAAGACCTTTTGCTCCTCTGTGTAATAGAAAAGATACCCCTTGGAGTTCTTTGGGCATCTCACAAACTTACACTGTACTGATCGTGCCTCGAGCTTGTCCGCATGCTGCTTTTTAACAAAAGCTAGACATCCCCATGTCTTAATGTGTTTAAGACAGGGTTTCTTCCCACTCTACATCTGATATAGTGTGGCAGGCACTGACTTAGTAGGAACCTGGTTCAAAAGATATGCAACTGATTCTAGTGCATGTCCCAAGAAGGATCGCGGTAACTCAGCCATACTCATCATTGAACTAACCATATCCAATAGGGTTCTGTTCCGCCTTTCCGATACACCATTGTGTTATAGCGTGTATGGAGGAGTAAGCTGAGAGAGAATTCCATTCTCATTTAGATAATCCAGGAACTCAGCACTTAAGTATTCACCACCTCGATCAGATCTTAGTTTCTTGATACTTTTGCCTGTTTGTTTTTCCACTTCTTTCTTATATTCCCGGAATTTCTCAAAGGCCTCGAATTTATGCTTCATCAAGAAGACATGTCCATACCTAGAGAAATCATCTGTAAAAGTAATGAAATAGGAATAACCACTTCGCACATGTGTAGTCATTGGACCACATACATCGCTGTGTATGAGTCCCAAGAGCTCGCTCGCTCTTACTCCGTGCCCAGTGAACAGTGTCTTTGTCATCTTTCCCATGAGACAAGATTGACATGTTGCATAAGACTTATATTCGAACGGATCCAAATATCCCTCTCTATGTAGCTTCGTCAACCGTGTTTCATTGATGTGACCCAGCCTACAATGCCATAAGAAAGCCTGATTTAGTTCTTGAGACTTTCTTTTAAGTGTGTTCTGGACACTGAAAACCTGAGCTTGATTTAATACATATATTCCGTTATCTAATGTACCTGACCCAATCAAAGCTTGATTTAGGTGGATGTGGACCACATCGCTTACAAATGTAAAATCATATCCTTCCTTAGAAAGTAAGGATACAGATATGATGTTACAAGCTAGACTATGTACATACAAACAGTTACGTAGAATCAATATCTGCCCACTTGTCAATCCAGGGTGATATTCCCCTTCGAATTCAGCGTCCACGCTCATTCCGTGAGTAACCCTGAGAGTCATATCACCTAACCTGATAACTCTACGGTTTCTCAAAGCCTGTAATGAATTACAGATATGAGATCCTGATCCGGTATCTAGTACCCAGGAAGTAGAGTTAATTGACATACAGTTTTCTATTACAAACACACCCGAAGTCGAAGCCACAACATGTTTTGGATCCTGGATTCTAGCTTTCAAAGCCCTGTAATCCCTCTGCCAATGCCTTTTCCCGTGACAATAGGAATATCCCTCCTTCCCTACTGTTAGCCCAGAAACTTTTGCCCTTCCCTGTCCTTTTACCTTACTGACACCACATATTGGCTTTGTGGAGGCCTTCTTCTTCTCACCCTTTGCTTTTGCCTTGGATGCAGAAGAGGAAGATTCCCCAATAAGCAGAGTGGGTGTCACCCTGGTTTCCTTCAGGGTGCCCTCAACTGGAAGTATAACTTTCTTCCCCTGGGCATATGTAGGAGGTAGGGACTGTAGAAACAAGTCAGCATATGACCCGTTTCCCAACGTGGTCTCCAGGTCCATGGGCTCATCAATATAGCTAGTCATTCTAAGGACGCTGTCCCCTACAGATGACCCGACAGCCAACCTCGCTTGAAGCAATTCCTTCGAGGTCTCATATCTTGCGATACGAGATTGCTCTCCATATAAAACATTGTTATGGAGGAAGATAGAAGCTAAGTCCATCTTCTCGTGCTGCCTCTGGTATACACCATCAACTGAGGCCAACATGAGGCACTTGGCATTCGCACTGTCCTTTTCCCTTGTCTTACGGATATCCTTGTCCGCGATGGTGGAAACTGGACCTGGGACGGCGGGGGCTTGAGTAGTAATGAGGTGGTCAAGCTTGTCATAGGTAATGGACATCTGGACAGACCTTTGCCAGTCATTATAGTCAGATTCAGTCATTTTATTATCTAGATGTAACCTATGTCTGGTCACGGGGTCGCTGCAAGAGAGAGAGAAAAAAACACTTAGTATGATACTCTTGCAAGTTTAGATTGGTTTTTAATTTATCTAAACAGGATGGCTCCCACTGTTTCTCGAATCCTTCCTCAAACCATAAAAGGAGAATTAGTCAGGATTAATCTTACCGTACAATACTTGCTTAACCGTTCAGGCAGGCTAGTGTCGGTACTTCGAGGGAGGTTTTACGACGCTTTGGCGAAGTTTCTTAATTAAATAACCTCTTTTCCATGGAGGCGTAGCCCCGCTAACACTGTTCTAAACACCTACTTGGTTTATAGCATTGATCGTTAAGTGAAGAATGTCTCGAGGAGTAGCGGATACTCACAGTAGGATCGAGGTCCAAATATCATTGTGTGATAACCCTGAAGGAATCCTACCAACATTATCACACTCCAAATGGTATGCAACACCAGCAAGTTTCAGTTTCTTTAGAAACTCCCGATGTGGATTTTTGCCCCATGCTCTTATGACCTTGACTAAGGCCAACAAATCACAAGTCACATGTTAAGTTTTTTCCGGCATTGTCCAGGTTAATTTGAACCCATTCGTACATACCTTTGACTAAGGCCAACAAAGTAGTACGACTGGCCTAAACCAACGCATCTATCTATGCAACATATGATTACCCAGCAGCTACCAATCACTATGCCTTGACTAAGGCCAACAAACATAGCTTGAATACTATTGAATATTCATATGAAATAACGGAGGGCTACGAATGGTTTTGACGAAACCGTGAACGTAGTGAACTTGATATAATCGATGAAACCTGATAGCTTTTAAAAGGAGTGGTTTAAGCTCCGCATTTAAAAGTCTGCTGTTTTAAAATAACCGAGTGGTTTTAAAAGAATTTCCAACGATTCAGCTTTGGTTTGTTTGCATTGCATTAATGTAATGCAGTCCCATCAATTAAGCTACCATTGCAGAAAACAACGAAAATACAACGTACGCTTATGCCATCCGCATTCGCCACGGGGCCCCATCATCACCCGTTAGGTTACTTAACTAACGACAGAGCGGGGGCTAGACTAGCGTGGATGCAAAACATAAGCAATGTCTATTATATAATACATATATAATAATATCCATTCATCAGACGCAATGATAGGCATTCCAGATCACAGATGGACACATTGGATATACTAGGAATTCCGCGTTTCGTTTGAGTCTGTAATGAAAGACGGATTCCACAGTCATGATGAATAGACAAACCCCACCCTAGACCCCTATGGGTGCGGTAAACTACCCGCCAAATACCCGAAGTGAAGTAACCTCTCTCAACAAAGCGAGTAGGCCACTCGGCACTTCAAAATACCCGGTAGTTTGTGCACCCCACCTTGGGTCTATCTTAGGAGCAAAAATAGTAAAAGAAATAATACAACGGTGGCTACAAGCTCAACCCGGATGTGCCCCGCAAAAATAATATTACATCACTTTACAAATTTATATATTGAATGAAAAATGAAAACCCTCATCTCACATCCCCGGCTATTCATCCACGACGATCCAACAAGTTCATATACACAAACTATCACAACATCACAGATATGTGCAACCCCTACTAATCGACGTATAACAATTAGTCGACGTTTCCAAACACATATATACATCACAGAGCTTGTAAAGTATCTACGACATTAGAATTCCGCACGCAATTAGCAAACTTAAACAATTTTCCAAGACATGAAAATCCAGTGAGCTAAAGTTCCAAAACCGATAGTTTTGAGCCAATTCGGAAGTCCGAATCAAAACGAAATGCGCCCTAACCTTCACGGAAAGTTAGAGCATGAAATTAATTTCGAGTCAGAGGGCCTAGAGGGGGTACCCCACCCTCGAGGCTACCACAAGGTGGCCAGGGGGTGAGGCAGACCCGAAACTGCCCAAGGTGGGGCAGTTTCGGGTCCCCACCGGCAAGACCACCTTGTGGTGGTCTTGGGGAGTGGGCCCAGCCATTCACCCCCCCGGAGGGTCCCCGGGGTGCGCCCGCTCCACCCCGTGGCTTCTCGGTTCAAACCGTGAGCCCGCGGGGTGTGCAAACAACTCAAAACTTCACTTTTGAAAACAGTTTTTCAGCAGTTTTTGCGCGACAAAATATGGCGGAATTCTAACATCGCTAGAAGCTATCTAAGGTTTATGAGAGGCTCTGATACCACTGTAAGTCGATGTCACGCACCCCACGTGTTCTCGGGGAGGCGGAATTTGCAAAAAATGATTTTTACGAGCTTCGCAACACCGACTGGAACCAAGGATCGTTCATAAACTTTAGCTAGCAAACTACTTGAGGTTTAACTAATCGGATACGAAGTTATACCTCAAGATACATGTCCTTCAGGTCTTTATCTCTGTCTTCCTCGTCTACGTAGGCTCCAAGGATCGATCCGGATCGTAGCAACCTCCACGGCCGCATCGAGTCGAAGACGATCCACCCGAGACTCTATAGTCCGAGCTCCACCTCAAAACCGAGGTAACTAGGGAAACAAGCTTGCTAAACTTGATGTCCTAGGTGATGTAGAGTATGAAAGATTTATTTGTCTCTTGAAATCCTAATTTACTCAACTCATGAGACCTTGAGGGTTTTATAGTGAGGAGGAAGAAGAAGAACTAGCATGAAAGCTCACTTGAGGAAAGAGAAAGTATTTTGATAAATGATCATCCAAATGAAAATGAGATGGCTACCCTTGACATGACCACCCACATAGCATCCAAAAATATCTCACAAAAATATCTAGCTCACAAAATATGTAAGCAAAGAGTCAAACTAAGTCAAGTGGTCAAACCAAGTCAAATGGTCAAAACAAGTAGCCATGCCACAATTATCATTTACAAAAATAACAAATACTTTCCTCCACCTCATAATTGTTTTAATCAAGTAAATGGTCAAAACCATAATAAGGTGTCTCCTTTTGTGCTCCTCACATCCGTGTATACATACCCGCATTCATGTTCAGAGAAACACGAATACAAAGAGACGAAACCGATCCATCAATATAATACTAGGATCCGGCTTAAACCAAAGCCTACTAGTATTATCCGCCCGAACATCATACGCGCACAAGTGTACGTAAGTGATCGAAGCCCTGCCGTAAAACCATACGTGCTCTACACCTTTTGCCCGGTGCAGGGAAACTCTTTGTGTGGGACTCTAAAGACTCGACACTATGCTGGCAGTGGGTTTAACCACAGGCTGTAAGCGGTACTAGCTGCACGTAACGGTCCCCAGGTAGTGTCGATAAGAAGGCCGATGAGGAAAACCCATCCGAACTCTTACTGAGTCTGAATGTGACAATCTCTGTACAGTTTGGTCTGTTCGTCTAAGAGTATCGCATATCGGGCCTAGGGGGATAGTAAACGTCAGACCCCTAATAGCGGTATAAGTCGTGCCGGAGTGTAGCCCAGAACACCCTGAGAAACTACTGGAATACCTACCAGTAAATCTCACTTGCCCTGGCCAGGGACTTTGTGTAATGGCTCTCCAAACACAGCGCTATATCAACTCCCAATACCGGGAGAGACGGATCCTATCTAGCCGCCACTGCCTCCAAGTGCTTCGGGACTGCACCTAACTACTACCTGTTTGCATGACTCCTTTGAGCCGTGGTAGGGTAGTAATCAAAGTACAGTGGGAACACACTCGAGGCAAAATAGCAGTGTCAAGTCGACGGACTAAGCTGTACTCATGTCACCTGGGAACTACTACCTGACGATAGGTATAATACCCACCAGCAGTTCCCGACGAGTCCTGTCCAGTGTACTCGTAACCTAACGAGCACCTGCATACTATCTCCAGTACGACGTACTAATGGCTGTGGGACGGACCATCTCCCCTGCTGGGATGAGAAGCGTATACACTAGTCTACTCCGGAGTATCGATGCCCCGTCTCGATAATCCTACGACTAGGGACATGTATAAGGATGTGCTTATAGATTACCCAGCCCCCACTAATATGACTGCCATCACAATGCTGGTAATCAAGCAATGATCCTAAGGGCTCCACTAATATGTATAAGCGATATGCTAAAAGTAACACATGCACATATTGAAGTAGAAACAAACCAAGTAGCATACTACCATTTTGAGCAAGACTGTCAATACAACTGTGAATATCCCAAGCTTCCATTAAGTAATATACAAACCAGTATGATACAATAATGGCCTCCAGGGCATATGCACTAACACTGGCAATAGGTTTAACCACAAGCACGTCAGTGGCACTAGCTGTACATAACGGCTACCCAGGTATTGAGCGAAAGGGAGGCCGACGAGCAAACTCATCCTGAAACCCTACTGAGCCTGACAGTGAAAATATCCGTACAGTCCGGTCCGTTCATCTATGAGTATCGCATATCGAGTCTTGGGGGGAAAAAGTCAGGCCCCCTAATAACACGACATTTAGTGTCGGTATGAAACCCATCACCACATGAGAAACTACCGATCATAGATCAGTAATTCTCGTCTACCTCGGCCGAGGATTTCTGGTGATGGCCACCCATGCACAATGCGACATCTACTCCCAATACCGGGAGAGATGGATCCCCGACGATCCGCTCACTGCCTCCATGTGGCTCGGGACTGTACCCAACTAAAACCTGTTTGCACGACTCCTTTGAACCGTGGTAGGGTAGTAATCAAAGCACAGTGGGAACTCACACGAGACAAATGACGATCTCAGGTCGAGAGACTAACCTGTACACATGTCACCTGAGAACTGATAACTGACAATATGTACAATACCAATTTGCATGTTCTCGGCGAGTCCGTCCGGTGTAATCATAACCCAATGAGCACCTGTATACATCTTAGGTGAACCAACTAACACCAATGACTTGTGAGACCGGCCACCGCCCTTGTCGGAGTCTCGATCAGTATACACTGGTCTACTCATGGAGTATCGATGCCCAGTCTCGAAACTCCCATGACTAGGGACATTTTAATGATGTGCTTATAGACCCCCTGCTCCCGCGTATATGATCGCCATCATACTGCTGGCAGTCAAGCAAGAATCCTATGGGCTGTATCAACATGTAATAGTGATCTGTAAAGACACCTAAACCAGGTACATGATGATAAAGGCAAACCAGATAGCATACTATCATCTCGAGTAAGACTGTTCTACCGGTATAGGTCTTCTCTCAATCATTGCAATCACGTGCCTGCGATCCAATAATTCACTTGAAGGCACTATAGCCAACTTGTACTTGTGCACACATGATGGTTCGGACGGACAATACTGGTGGGTTTTGGTTTAAACCGGATCCTAGTATTGTACCGATGGATTGTTTTAGTCTTTTGTATTCGTATTTTTCGGAATACGGATACGGGTATGTATATACGGACAAGGGGCGTTTTTGTAATTTGTTCAAAAATGTTTTTGAAGATGACATTTCATAATTTGTATTTATCATTTTGGTTTAAATGATTATTCATTTTATGAATTAAGAAATGAGGTGGAAATTGCATGAATGTAAGCATGGCTTCTAATGACACATGGTAAGTTTTCAAGCAATGACTCATTTGTTTGTAACTTGAACCTTATTTTAATTATTCTTATGATTTATTCATAGGATAATTGAGTTTGGTTCAGTTAAGAAAAACAAGAGAAAGCCATCTTGATATTCATTCTTCTCCTTCACTAGCTTTTCCTAAAAGCCATCTTCATCACCCTCAAACCCTAGAACACTCATGTGTTGAGTAACCTAGGGTAAAAGAAGACATCCCAATCCATCTTCATACTCTATATCATCTACGACATCTTGTGTAGCGAACATGGTGCCCTAGTTGGTTCGGTTGAGGTAGGAGCTCGATGCACATTCTCTCGGGTGGATCATCTTCGATTTGAGGAGTCCGACAAGGAAGCGGCGATCTGAACGATCCATGGAGTCGATGACGAGGTGGAGGAAAGCGAGGAATGAAGACCCTAAGGATATGAATGTGAGGTACAAACTTCTGCGCATGTAGTTTACATCTCACTAAGTTTACTAGTTAGGGTTTAGCACCGATCCTGGAGTTCGAGTCTGTGTCGCGATCTTTGTAAAAATCGTTTTTCACATATTCCGCATCCTCGTGGACTCGCGGGGTGCGCGACATAAACTTACGGGTTGGGGTTAATGGAAGACTACGACATTGATCTACAGTATCACCCGGGGAAGGTGAACGTCGTTCCTGATGTTCTCAGTCGCAGGCCGTCAGCTGCGATACTGACTTGTCAGAAAAGGATTCTCGATGACCTTCAGAGACTCGAGTTGGAGGTAGTTACTCCGGGTGTGCTCGGACAGCTCTGGCAGTTGCAAGTTCAATCATCGCTTATAGATCGCATCAAATCCGTATAGGCTGGAGACTCTCGGTTGCAGAAGTTCAGAGGGTTGGTCGAGGCTGGTTTGAGGACAGATTTGTAGATTCACAAAGATGGTTCTCTGAGATTTGGCAGTCGGCTGCGTGTTCCAAAGGGGGGTATTCGAGATGAAGTTCTAGCTGAAGCACATAGTTCCGCTTACTCGGTGCACCCAGGTGGCACTAAGATGTACAGAGACCTGAGGCAGCACTTCTGGTGGAACGGGATGAAGAGGGAGATTTCTCGCTTTGTCTTCAAGTGTTTGGTATGCCAACAAGTGAAAGCCGAGCATCAGAGAATCGTTGGGTCGTTGCAACTGCTTCCAGTGCCAGAGTGGAAATAGAAGCACATCACCATGGATTTCGTGATGGCACTACCTCGAAGTCCAAGGGGTAACAATGTTGTCTGGGTTATTGTTGATCGTCTCACGAAGGCAGCACATTTCACACCTTTCCGAGTCGGACAATCTACGGAGTCGCTTGCAGAGAAGTATATGCAGGAGATTGTGAGACTGCACGGGGTGACCGTTAGTATCGTGTCTGATCAGGTTCATTTCCCATTTCTGGAAGAGCCTGCAGGAGAGTCTGGGCACTCGTCTCAAGTTCAGCATGGCCAACCATCCGCAGACATACGGGCAATCCGAGCGTACTATCCAGACACTCGAGGATATGCTGAGGGCATGCATGCTTGATTTTCAGGGTTCTTGAGAGGATCACCTCTGGTAGAGTTTTCGTATAATAACAGCTACCAAGCTAGCATCCAGATGGCACCGTTCGAGGCTCTGTATGGACGGAAGTGTCGATCCCCTCTTTGTTGGGATGACATGGGTGAACGAAGGTTGTTGGGCTCTGAGCTTATAATATAGACAGTGAGCAAAGTTCAGAAGATCAGGCAACGTATGAAGGCGGCTCAGGACCGACTGACCATCTGTCTGTGGGTGGAAAGCTGTACTAAAACTCAACCGTATACCCAGAGCTTCTTGAAGTTTCTGCCATAGCCTGCTAGTAAACTGGGTACCCCTATCTGGAACTATGCACGTCGGAACTCCATGCAGACGTACAATCTCATCGATATAAATCTGAGCATACTGTGCAAAACCATACGTCGTCTTCATTGGGAGAAAATGAGCTGCCTTTGTCAATCTATCAACAATCACCCAAATAGAATCGTACCCTCTGCTAGTCCTGGGTAGACCCACCACGAAATCCATGGAAATCTGTTCCCATTTCCACTCTGAAATGGGTAAGGGCTGCAACTCTCCGGCTGGCCTCTGGTGTTCTGCTTTGACCTGTTGACAAGTCAAGCATCTCGAAACATATCCCGCAACATCCCTCTTCATTCCTTCCTACCAGTAAACATCCTTCAAATCATGATACATCTTGGTGGAACCAGGATGTATACTGTATGCTGATCTATGGGCCTCCTCTAAAATCTCACGCCTTAATCCGTCAGAATCTGGCACACAGAGACGAGTCCTAAAACGTAATACTTCATGATCATCAATCACAAACTTCGTCTCCTTGCCCTACCTAACATGATCCAAAATCTCCATCATACGAGTATCTGCGAGCTGTGCCTCTCGAATGCGATCCAATAACTGAGGTCGGGTACGAACATGTGCTAGCTGTCCTCCTATCGATGTGAACTCAAACTGTATACGACTATCACACAAGATCTGCCAGTCTGTAGAAGACTGCCTCTGCAAGATGCACAAATGAGATAAGCTACCTCCAGGTCTTCGACTCAAAGCATCTGCTACAACATTCGCTTTGCCTGAATGATACAAGATCTCACAATCGTAATCCTTCACCAGTTCCATCCATTTACGCTGCCTTAGGTTCAGATCCTTCTGCTGAAAAATATACTTTAAACTCTTATGATCTGTGAAGATTTGACACGACTCTCCATACAAGTAATATCTCCAAATCTTCAATGTGAATACCACAGCAGCCATCTCTAGATCATGAGTGGGGTAGTTTTGTTCGTGCCTCTTCAACTGTCGAGAAGCATAAGCTACTACTCTGCCGTGCTGCATCAACACACAGCCTAAACCCATTCTAGAAGCATCACAATACACAACAAAGCCACCTGACCCCGAAGGTAAAGATAAGACAGGTGCAGCCGTCAAGCGCGTCTTCAACTGCTGGAAACTCTGCTCACATGCATCTGTCCACTGAAATGAAACCTCCTTCCTATTCAATCCGGTCAAAGGTGCAGCTATCCGTGAAAAATCCTGCACGAAGCGTCGGTAATAACCTGCCAGACCTAAGAAACTCCGAACCTCTGTAACCGACACAGGTCTGGGCCAGTGCTGTACCTCTTTAATCATCTTTGGGTCTGCATATATACCCTCTCTCGTAACTATGTGACCCAAGAACTCCACACTATCGAGCCAAAAAGCACACTTAGAGAATTTTGCAAACAGCTGATGCTCCTTCAAGGTCTGCAACGTAATACGCAAATGCTGCTCGTGCTCCGTCCGACTCCGAGAATAAACAAGAATGTCATCTATGAACACTATAATAAATCGATCAATGAAGGGTCTGAAGATATGGTTCATCATATCCATAAAAGCTGCTGGAGCGTTGGTGAGTCCAAATGACATCACCAGAAATTCATAGTGCCCATATCTTGTGCGAAACGCAGTCTTCGGAATATCGTCCTTCCGAATCTTCAACTGGTGATACCCCGACCGCAAATCAATCTTCGAGAAGTAACCAGCTCCCTGCAACTGATCGAGTAATTCATCTATATGTGGTAGTGGATACCTGTTTCGCACAGTGACGCGATTCAGCTGTCGGTAGTCGATGCACAGTCTCATACTACCGTCCTTCTTCTTTACAAATAAGACAGGAGCTCCCCATGGTGATACACTGGGACGAACAAGCCCTCTATCAAACAACTCTTGCAACTGGCTTTTGAGTTCCTTCAATTCCGTCGGTGCCATTCGATAGGGTGGTATAGAAATAGGCCCCGCACCCGGAATCAAGTCAATGCAAAATTCAATGTCACGATCGGGTGGCAATCCTGGTAACTCAGCAGGAAATACCTCAGGAAATTCTCGTGCGATCGAAACCTGGTCCAATGGAATCTCAGCGACCCCTAAGTCCTGAACAAAAGCCAAGAACCCCATGACAACCCTTTTTCAAGAGTCGCCCTGCATAAAGAGCAGAAATCATGTTGGCAAGAGTTATTTTACAATTCCCCTGCACAACAAACACCAGTTCACCTGGAAAACAAAATCTAACCGCCTTTCCCCGACAATCTACATAGGCATGATAGGCGGCTAACCAATCCATACCAAGAAGTATCTCAAAATCTAACATATCCAGGAGAATCAGATCAACTAGCGAATCTCTATCACCAATACGCACAGAACACGATTTGAATACGTGCCGACCTATAAAAGAATCTCCCACCGGGGTAATCACTACTAATGGTAACTCTAACAATGACGACTCTTTCCCCAAAGAAAGTGCAAATCGTGAAGATACATAAGAATGTGTAGAACCGGGATCAAATAAAACATATGTCTCTAACGGGCATACTGTAAGAGTACCTGTCACGACTGCATTTGATACCTGGGCATCCTGTGGAGTCAGCGCAAATACCCGTACCTGGCCCCTGCCCGCATCCTGTCGTCCTCTACCTCTATCTCCTCGACCTCGCTGAGAACGTCCCGCATAGCCTCGACCTCGTGGTGCAACTGCCTGGCATGTAGCGCCAACTGGGGGAGGAAGTAAAGCCATCGGCGTAGAAGGTGGAAGGGGTAAAGTAGCCTGTGGAGTAACAGTCCCACTATAATGTGTACACCCTCTAGCCGTATGTCCTGGACGCCCGCAATTATAATATGTAAGTGGGGTTCCCTGATCATCGGGGTATAAACTGAACATCTGGCCCTGAGTCCAACCTTGCCCGAAACTGCGGCCTGAAGCATATCTTCCTCTACCTCCACCAAACTGTCTAGCCAGTGGCCCGGTCGGCCTACTCCTCTTTGGCTCTGGAACAACCACTGCCTCGCTCAAACGCTCCTCTACTCGTATGGCTGGATCCATGGCCTATGCATACGTATCAAAATGCTGGGAGCCTATAGCCAGATACAACTGCGTGTCCAGACTCCTTAGGAACCTCTTCACCCTAAGCTCCTCCGTGGTACTAAGTATGGAGTATAGCGCGACAGCTGGGTGAATCGTAAATCATAATCTGCCACCGACATACTTGCCGATTTCCGCAACGCTTCAAAACTGCTAGCTCTAGCGTCCCTCACACTCTGTGGAAGAAATCTGGCAAGAAAGACCTCGGAAAACTCGGTCCACGACATCGGAGGAAGACTCATGGCTCGCCCTCTCTCCATCGACTCACACCACTCCTGTGCAAGTCCTTCCAAACGAAAGCTAGTCAGCTCAACTGACCTCGCATCAGAACATCGCAATGATCTGCCAATCCTCGCCATCCTATCAAGAAAAGACTGAGGATCTTCCACTACATCGGTCCCCGTAAATACCGGAGGTCTCAATCTAATAAACTCTGCAAGTGATACCTCCATCACTCTCGTATCTACAAGTGCTACCGTCTGCGTAGGCTGCACCTCGAACTCTGCTACGGTCAGTGCCGGATCCTGTCTCAGTACTCGAGTGGCCTCAGCTAACTGTCCCACCACTCGCTGCAATCCCAACATGCCCTCCTCAATCCTAGTCATGCGATCTGGAGGAGGAGGATCAACATGCTCATGCACCGCCGGAACGTCCGGTGTACCAGTCGCCATCACAGGCGGACTCGCCCTAGCTGCATCTCTGGCTGCGGCTCGCCTAGCCCGCGTAGCCATAGCAATTGGAACGAGAAACGAGAGTTGATAAGGCATAGGAATAGGAACAATCAATAACGGAGAATCAACGGAAGAATAGATCAAGATATACATCCTAAGATTAGTTAGGCTGAATACGATAACGTAAATATGCCGCGGAACATACGTACGGTACTGCATTCATCCTAATTCACCTACTCCATCAAACCAAAGGTCATCCTAACTCACGGACTCACGTCAACCTATTGAAATCCCCTACTCAATTCCGTAAGGTTATTTCTAGGCTCTGATACCAACTTTGTCACGACCTAAGTTTGGATGTGACCGGCACTTAGATTGTATCATATCTAAAGATATGCACACAGTCCAAGTAAGCCGAAAACCAAGATCAAAATCCTTTTTGCAGAATTCTTTATATAAAAAATTAATTTTTTTAAAGTGAAAATCACATGTTATGAAGTTAATATATTAAGAAAGTATAAGGTGTTAAGTTTGGTTGCATCCCTAGTTGGGATCAACAATATCAATGGCGGAAAAATAAAATCTCAGTATATAGGACATCAATACTAATCCCAGACATAAAGAAATGAAATAACAATTTATAGAACTAAACGATCTCAACTGTCAAATAATATACATATCATCTCTCGCTCTAGTCAAAATACAGGTCTGATGGAGATTTTCTAGATACAAAATACAATATCAAAAGAGAAGGTTACTACATATGTAACCCACCTAGCAAAAGATGTGATAAAGCTGCAAACGTAGATCTGCACCGCAGCTAACCGTCCACTCTACCCCTGCAAGTAACTGTGGCACAACGGGGGTGAGTTGCTAACTCAGTGAATATAACTAACATATAACGGTTAATAATGTAAATATGACGATCATACTAACAGAAATGTGAACAAGTATGACGTATGATTATATGTGGAAATCATGAATCTATACTACGAATCTCATCGTCAAAACTGAAATCTCATCATTTATTCCCAATAAAATTTTCATTTCCCCGTGTCCATCATCGACACAAAACTTCCATTTCTCACAGGCATCATTCCTCGAATGATCCTGAAATCAACAAGGTCCACTATGTATCCAACTGTATTCCCCACCGACTCAGACTGCATAAAAACTGTAAATCCGTAACCGTATATCCACCGACTCGGTTCGGAATAATACTATAAATCCGTAACCGTATATCCACCGACTCGGTTCGGAATAAAACCAATTCATAAAACATCTCAAGGTGTACATGTCACATCAATCATGAAAATCACTGGATTTATGTAATAATATTCCAAAAACTCAAAATCATAAATCCTCAATAATACCATTACCTCTTACATCAACATAGAATACTCAGATATTAAATATGATATTAATGATGCAATTTCCTACTATTATTGGTGTGTAAAATACGATATGAATCATTTTAACAATAAATTTGCTAAGTGTAAAAGTGACATAATAATATCGACGAGGTGTGTGTAACATATAAGATGTGCACGTGGCATGACTTGTCGATACTTGTGTAGTGTTCTAGCAACTAAACAAGTATATATGAATGATGAATGCATATGGTCAATGTGGTATAACAAAATAATGCATTGAGTTAAATAAAACTACGGGCGTATCACGCCATCTTTACACAATTCCCCGGTAGATGTTTAGTCTACTCACCGGAAACGTCGAATCTATTCAGGAATTGCCAATCCTTTCCCTTTCCTCGCTGCTTCTGTAAATCCCGTATGCGAATCTAATATCACAATTTAATTTATATAAGGAAACGGCTACTCCGACATGACGGAAATGAAAAACACCCGTTCCCACGTACTAATTGTATTGTATACGACTATATCGGGCTATTAACCACTTAACCTTACTGGATTTTTAACTCAAATCTGTATCGCGACAGAAAACAGTTCGCGATACGCTTTAACCGTGTCGTATTTTATGTTTTAAGATATCCTTTCCGATATACGCTTCCAGATTCTATCTTCAGTGAATTTAATTTATTTAAACAATATCAAAATAGCCAAAATGATACACTGAAATACACCCAACCAACCAAAACTACCTAGCCACCTACAAAACCGGCGTCGCCGGAATTTCCATATTGGTCGCCGGCCCAAATCCGAGCCCTCTGGTTCGTGATCCTATGGGTTGCTCTAGATGTTACATACATCATTTTATCACTGTTTTGTTAAGTTTATTCTTCTCAGAATGATAGCAGATTTTAACAGAGTCTATGATTAACTAAAATACGATATTATGGAACTTGTTCATTTCAAAATAATTTAACTACAGAACCTAAATTTCTACTGTGATTAAGAATTTACCCACAATATGTTGTTGGAATAACCCCTCCAAAATGCTAAGCCCCTTGTCCTAGCTTGATGGTGATGAAAAACTAGAACTTAGCTTCCTTCTTCTTCTTCCTCTATCTTTCTCTCTTTAGTTTTGTTTTTCTTTTCTTTTCTTTAAATTTTCAGCATTTTAATTAACCACTGATCTGAACAAGGCTTATATATGACAAATGAAAGGGATAAAGTGAAGGAGGAGGTGCCATCAAGCTAGAGATAATGGTTTCATGCAAGTAGGAGGTGTGAGGTGAATGTTGTGCATGCAGGCAAGAGGTGTTCATGCCTTATCTTTATAATTTGTTTTAATTTGAATTTAAATTCTGAACTAAATGATTTTCCATCCCATTTTCATTTACACCCTTAACAATTTTCCATTTGCACAAAAATCCTAAACTTTACCTAAAACCCCCTCACAACTTAGCTTATTATAAAACACCCATTTTTTTAAAAATGAAGCTAAAATTGTCACTAAAACCCTTATAACTTATTTATGTTGCATACTAAATTTTTTATTTAAATTGTTTTACATAGAATTTATGAAAATTGACTTATTTGTTTTTAACAACTTTGCGATTTATCATATTATTATTAAATTAATTGATTTTATTTATTTCTAAATTTTCAGAATGCTACAGAGAGTCTACCTGGGAACGCGAGGAGGACATCCGTCCATGTTTTCCGTACCTGTTTGAGTAGTGTTGTTTGTCCCGTCGTTTTCGTTCTTTAATTTCGAGGACGAAATTTTTGTACGGATGGGATAATGTACATCCTCAGTTTCCGTATATATGTTTTTCCATATTTTTCCTAAATTTTTCCATTTTTATATATATATATTTATTATATATTTATTATTTTATTTTAATTTCTAAACTCTAAACCCAACAAAACCCTAAACCCGATCCGCTTTCCCCTTCTTCTTCTTCTTCGCTCCTTTTCTTTCCAGCTCCTTTTCCCACGCTTCCTCCCTCGACTCACGCCCACCTCTGCGACGACCGTGCCCACTGCCAACTACTCCCCACGATCCTCTCCACCAAATCCTCTCTCCTCTCGTTTCCTCTCTCCCTCGCACCGACATCTCCGCGAGGCCCGCTTCCCCAACGGCCACGACGACCTCGTCCCCTCGCCAACGATCCCCGTGATCCCCTCTCCTAACTTTTCTAAACCCTCAACCGCTCTCTCTCACTAGCTCTCCCTCGCTCTCTTCATCTCTCGATCGCCTTCTCTCTCTTGTTCTCCTTCCCCAAAACCGAGCTCCCCTACTCATTCGTCAACACCACCGCCGTCGCTACCCATCGCCGCTGAGCTCTTCCTCCACCTTCACAGCCGACGAGTTTTTCCTCCACCTTCACAGCCGACGACTCCCTCATCACTTCGAGCCAAGCCCGGGTCTCCTCCATCGAGCTCCGAGCTCCATCTCGCCGATCACCACCTCAAGCGACCACCAACACTCTCGAGCCCGCTGCCTCCATCAACTACGACGATCCCAGCTCCCCACTGCACCCACTTCCTCCTCGTCATCCTCCAGACGCCGCCTCTTCATCGTTACTCGTGTCGCCAACATCGCCGCCTGGACCACCCCCGGAGCTCCTTTGCACCTCACCGCCGTGCCACAGCGCCCGTGCTTACCTCTGCATCGTGTCGAGGCCCCAAGTCCTCACCCGAGCTATGCGAGTTGCACGTGTATCGTGTCGTGATCGTGCCCGTGTCGTTCCTGCCGTGTTGTCTCCTATCTCTAGGCAAGTGGAACCCTCTTCCCTTACTCACTTTTGCTAATAATTATATTAGTTAATTGAAATAATAATGTTATATAATATGGTGCATATGTTTATGTATATAGCGATATCAATGATTAATAATCAATTAATTTTGTAGCAAACCACTTCATTCGATTATATTGAGAGTTTATTATCCCATGTCTATATCATTATAGCATTCATTTGAATAACCTTAGTCTGGATCGATTAATGAGAACGGATGTTTCATTTGATGCCTATACATAACCTATGTATTTGACACGACACCCTAGATGAAAACCCTATTTAAAATGGCGGAATTTATGGCCTATGTATCCCTTTAATGACATGATACATATATCGCGCTGTGTATATTCAAATGGCATTCATTATTTTTTTCATGTTCTGTATTCTGTCGCACCTTTCATGTTTAATAATATTGTACGCACATCATATATTTATTGCTATATATGTTGCCCTGACGAGCTGAGTGTGCATGCTCAGAGGACAAGGTGGACCCAGTCAAGAAGCATGACCTGCCATTCGAAATCGCGAAGGTCTATACCGCAACATCAGCATCATTCCTTTTGCTTTAAGCACATTGTATTTCGTTGGTTAGTTATTTCCTTCTGCATAAATGTATCTCGAACTCTTTTATTGTGATGTAATAAAGTTGTGAATTGTGATTTTCTTTACCCTGGTACTGTTTACTGACTACCATATAATGCTAGAAACCGAAGTGTGACTATGGCGGGATTATTTCCTGACCGTAGGAGCATGGCTAGTCTAGTCACTCCTCGTATTTCGTATTTTGGGAAGCGGGGCATGACACATGTCAACTGAGAACTGCTATATGATAATAGGTATAGTACCATCTAGAAGTTCTCGGCGAGTCCGTCCGTTGTACTCACCTTCAGTGAGCACATGTATACAATCTTAGATGCAACACACCAATAGGTATAAGACCTGCGACCGCCCCTTGTCGGGGTCTAGAAACGTATACGCTAGTCTACTCTGGAATATCGATATCTAGTCTCGATACTCTCACAACTAGGGACATTTAAGGATGTGCTTATGGACTACTAAGCTCTCACAAGTATGATCGTCATCATAACTCTGGTAGTCAAGCAAAAATTCTACGGACTTTATCATTATGTATTCGTGGCACGCAATAAAACGTATACACTTCAATGATAAAAACAAATCAGATAGCGTACTATCATATCGAGCAAGACTATTCTACCTATATAAGTTCTCCTTCAATTATCATAATCGTTTATTTTCGATTACAATAATTATAATTGTATTGAAAGCACTGTTGCCAACGAGAACCACATACCCAGGAATATTGTTGGAATTTTCAGGAATCTGCCATTCCGCCTACCAAATGCACAGTGGGTTTCAATGTTTAAAAAACAACAATCGTTGAACTCCTAATTTTAGCCCAGACACTAAGAAATTAGAAGTTCCAAATCAATAATTCTCTAACAAAACAAACAGAAACATTGAATTCTAGTCTAAAATCAAGAGATCCACCTCCTGATTTTGCAAACTCCATAAAACTTCTTGGAAACAAACAGTTCCTTAATTAGCCTACTTCTATAAGCTAATTAATTTACTTCTTTATTTACAGTGATCCTTGTGACTTTCATATACAAATGACTTCGTTAAATTTTACCCCAAGATCCTCTTCTACTATTTTGTGCAGTTATTCCAAGATCGTGTTTTACTTTTTGCTAACATATCTAAATATGAATAAAATCATCATATTTTCCCTAAACCAAATATATATATACACACACACACACACTTAATTAACCTAACAACCACAATCTATTATCCATGGTGACCAATTTATCACCACAATAATAACATATACAATTAATTTTTCTTAAGAAAATTCACATCTCTCCCCCTCCCTTAAAACCACTCAAAATTCATGATTCAAGATTTATCAAAGGGGGAAAAAATTCTAAAAAAAGATTAATTTCCTAATCCCTTCATCCTATATAATCAACAAACACAACTCTCCTCCGCTATGGTCTCCAGCTTCGGCCGCCTCGACCTGCACAAGCTCAGCCGATTCCTGAACTCCGCCACCGAATCATCCTCAAACTCCACCTTCAAACTATCCGGCGGCGGCGGAGGCGCCGTAACCAGCTCCGGCAGCACGCGGGCCCTGCCGCCCGACGCCCTTCGTACCGCCTTCCCCGCCGCCAGGACAAGCGTGGCCATGTCGGCGGCGCCGACCACGGAGCTGACCCTGCCCATGGGGAACATGACGTACACGTGCCCCGGCTCAAGGTCCTCGTCGGCCGAGAGGGCGCTGAAGCGGGCCCCGATGCGGAGGGACCGGGAGCTGACCAGGAAGTGTCCCGGGAAGTCAAGCATGACCTCGGCTGCGGTCGTGTGTGCGTCGCCGAGGTGGCGGATGTCGGAGTTGGGGAGGATGATTTGGATGGACTTGGGGTGGCTTGTGGTGAGACTGCATGACATGTAGTTGCCCATTTTGAAAGTTTTTTTTTTTTTTAGAGAGAGAAAGCGGTTTGAGACTTTGATCAGTTCTGAGTTTCTGCGAGAGAAAGAGAGAGGGAGGGGATTTATATGAAAAAGATTGGGTGTTGGATGCGCGTGAAAAGAGGGATTAGGGAATCATGTGGGAGGATTGGCTGGTGGTGATGAGGAATATCATTGAATGGATGCGTGTGGGGGCCACACACAACTATGATTGAGTTATGATAGTGTGTGTTGTCGTTATGATAGTGTGTGTTGCGTGTTGGTTTTGGTAGTTCGTTGATGGCAGGAAGAGTTACAACTTGCAAAAGGGTATCAATGTACAGTTGCTCAGCTGGTAACAATTTCCCTCCCGGAAGGAATGTGGGGTTGGAATCACATTGAGGAAAAATTGTCACAAATTAACGCTTTCATGCCAGATTCATGCGTGTTCTTGTTGAGTGTGTGTTATGTGCTTGGATAAAGTTTCTGGGCTAGGTCCAAAAAATTTTATTTAAAAAAAACGACTTGCAAGGACGGTGTCTGTTTCCTGAAAGGATTCTTAGATGGAAACTTGTTGAAGTTAATGAATGCTTGTATTGTTTACTAATCTAAACTTTACTTCTTAAGATCAAAAGGGGGATTAGCTAGCTTAGATTGCTTCTCTACTCATCAACCGGAATCCTGATTCGACTTTGAATAACAGAAGAAGTATTAAGGGTTAAATCAGACGATCGATAGCTGGACGTACACTTAAAGGGTTATAGTAGACGGACAGGGTGGATACCAATGGTAAACCAGTGGGAGCTTTTTTGACAAATTATCCTTGAGAAAACACATCTCTGTTTATTCATTTGGATTGCTAGATGACATTTTATCTAACCTTCTTTTCAAAGAATGAGAGTTTGAATTAAGGAAACCTTGATGGGCATCATCATTTGGACTCACAAAATAAAATAAAATAAAATAAACATGAGAGTTTGTTTTATGTTGAAAGGCTAATTATTTGCAAGGCTTTAAGTTGGGATTGACGAAATTGAGGGGACAAATATTATCTCTGTGTTGCATCATATTTTGTCTCTAGAAGTTCAAATTTAGTTTTATATTATCGAGAGAGAAAAAAAAGAAAGGATCTAAGGGTCCGTTTGGATGAATGGAAGTACCGGAAGTATCGGAAGTAATTTTGAAATTATTTCAAAAAGAAGTTCATGGAAATAGTAATTTCTTACAATTTTTTTGTTTGATTTGGTTATAAATATAGTTCTATTAAAATAATAAATGCAATTATTTTATATTAACTTTTATCAAGAAAAGCATGAGAGAGAATGAAAGAAACTTAAAATTAATTAATATTATGAATAAAATAGTATTTTTCTTCTTCTTTCCTTGTGCTCCATGCCACTTCTAAGCCCAAAAGGTCATGAAGAGAAATCTTTAAGTAAGGACTTCACATACGATCCACATCATCATATGGAAGTAACTTCAAATGTTACTTCTTTATCAAAACAAACACTTGAAATATCGTAAGAGATGATACTCATAAGTGGGAACTCTCCGGATCACGACACATAGCAGATGATGTGTCGTCCACATAAGCCCACTAGATTCCTGGAGGAATGGAGCTGGAATAGATATAATGCAATGGGGGCATTCCTCAGCGCATCGCTTCGGAGGTGGCACCCAACCTTTTGGGGGCGTCCTCTGAGGACGATCCCTCGTCGTCTAACCACCAGCTAATTGCTCGTCTCCGAGCAATCATAGAGTTGTGTTTCTTCGGCTCCCTAGCTCGTCTCTGAGCTATCCTATAGCTAAGATTCTTCAGCTCTCTTGCTCATCTCCGAGCTATCCTATAGCTGAGATTCCTCAGCGTCCCAGTTTGCCCGGGAGCACGGAGTACGAGCTCCCCTATAACGGCTCCGTGCATCTCGCCAAGACGAGATCTCCACCGCTCCATGTCCCACATCCCCCGCTAGCGTATCTCGCCATTAATAGGCGTATCCCTCCACCAACACGAACGTGACGCAGTGGTGAAACGGACGGCGAGAATGTCGCATTGGCTCGCTCCAATGCGACAACTAAACCCCTTCTCCAGATGATTCAGATAACTCGAATTGAATCCATTATGCCGCTACTCTGCCCAATCATTTCTCGGTACTTACTTGATCGTTGGAGGGTCCTACGGTGGTTTCCTACCTTAGGACTTCTTTTGCAGGTAGCTTGGCGTCAACAACAACCCATTGAGATCTACACGCTCAATTTTCCACAACAAATCTCAACCGTTTAGCCCCGCTGGCCGTAAGATCAATGGAGAACAACATCTAAGTGGGATTCCAACCTCCAGCAGTTGGCGCCGTCTGTGGGAACACCATTTTCCACCTAAAAAAGTTGATTTTCCACCTTCAATTTGATGGCCAGCGATCATCGCAACGAGGATCTTAGCACGAGCCATCCCGTCCTCCGCAACAGAGGCAGGGATGGTTCCATTCTTCCTCTCAACATCGTCGAAGCCTTATCGGCGCGGATCGACCGGCTGACAGCGATGATGGAGTGCTCGCTCATGTCCAAACTGCCGGCCACGCCAGGCAAACCGCCGCCCTTTCCCCCAAAATAGCGGCGTGCACAAGGCGGCAGAAGGACATGTGCAAGTCCTCGGCCTCGCTCGCGCCAACTACGACACCACAGAGCGCCGGTGTGTCGATTCCGGCAGTCACGGCCCCCAACCGAGGAATGATTCCATGACTCGTGGGCACCGGATAACCCGACGCCGAGAACTCAAGACTAACCAAATTATCACTTCAACGCCTGCCACGCTCCCTCGCCTTCCGAGGCGATGTCGGTCAGGTCACCTGACTCCACGGAAGACCGACGCCACCATACTCATTAAAGCCACGCATATGGCGCACGACGGGGTGAGCCATAAAGAGTTCCCTTCGAGGATCTGACGAACGTGATAAAGCGGAGCCGAAGCCGCTCTATCGCGCAGGCCCGAAGCAGAGACAGTAGGCACGCCGACTACGGAGAATCCTTGGGGTACGAGCAGCGGATCGAGGTCCTCGAAAAGAAGATCGAGGTCCTCGAAAAGAAGATCGAGGACATGTGACTTGCCACCCGTTCGCCCGACGGAACGAAAAGATACTTCGCAGATTCTCTCATAAGGCCTTTTACGGAGCAGTTACTGAATGAGTGGGTCTCATGTCGAAACAAACCGTCCAAGTTAGCCTTCTTCGACGGGAAGTCCGACCCAAAGGACTACTTGGACACGTTAACGGCGGGCATGAGCTTCAGAGACAACTCAAACGCTGCTCAATGCCGAGCCTTCCCCACCACCCTCATCCGGGCCGGGCGAGACTGGTCACGCGGCCTGACTCTGCATTCAATCTTAACCTTCGACGAGCTGGCTACTTAGTTCCCCGGTCATTTCGTCGGCAACCGACGACAGAAAAGGACAGTCGATTACCTGTTCACCATCAAGAGAGAGAACAAGGAATCTTTCAAGGGTTACGTCACCTGGTTCTACAATGCTCTCCTGGAAGTACCTGAGCACCGAGATGTCGGTCATCACCGCTTTGAAATACAGTCTTAGGCATAAAGAGTGGCTCCGCACTTTTACATTGGCACAACCTAAGACCATGGCTGAGGTAAAATTCTGAACCGGGCAGGAGATCCAATTCGAGTCTGAGGTGAACCCTAACCTTCCCTGCGAAGACCGGACAGACCGAAAGAAACTGGACCGAGAAGAAAAGAAAAAGACCGATCGTCCCAAACCTTATTCTCCTAGGTTTCATGAGTACACTCCTCTGAATGTCTCTCAGGCCGAACTGCTAGAGGAAGCAAAGAGTGAGAGATTCTTCAAACTCCTGCTGATGATCCAAAGAACAAGCAAGCGACTCCACGGCCTATACTGTGCCTTTCATCGGTCATAGGGACACCCGACCGAGAACTGCAAACAACTCCGCGATTACATCGAGGAGCTGATCCGCTTTTGTCACCTAGCAAAATACCTACGAGACAAACTCTAGGAAGATCGGGAGTAGGCAGACCAACCTCCAACCGGAGAGTTGACGGTTGGACAAATCATTGTCGTCTCTGTTGGCACGACTCCGCATGATGAGGACACCCACCGTATCCGGCCAGTCATCACCTTAAGTTCTCCTCCTACCAAGAAGTGCAAAACGGCTGCTCCCATCACCTTCACCATTGAAGTCCTTCATGGCAAATCCGTCCCGCACAACGACCCCTTGGTGATCATGGCCCGGGTTAATCGGTTCGAAGTCAGGAGAATCCTCGTTGACTCGGGAAGCTCGACAAATATCCTATTTTACGATTTTTTCCAGCGTATAGGGTTAAATACGTCCGATCTCCAACCAACCACGCACGTTCTCTCCAGGTTCACTAACCACTTCGTCCAAGCCGAGAGAACGATTACTCTCCCTTTCAACACTGGGGAGGCCGAAAAGACCCGAACAATGTCAGTGAGTTTCCTCATCGCTCGGGTTTCGTCTTCTTATAACATCCTCTTGGGTCGCCCCACTTTAAACGCCCTCCAAGCTCAAATCTCGACCTACCACCTCTCGCTCAATTTTTCTTTGGATGATGGGGGAATAGGCCAGGATTACGGAGATTAGCAAGTCGCCAGAGTGTGTCTCTCCATGACGGTGCTCAAGGACAAAGAAGTTGAGCTGTCTGAGGATCCATGTGATCCTCGGGAATCGCTGATGATAAGAGGGAGATCTGGGGTTCCCTGGTCGAAGCCTTGTCCGAGGTCCCCCTCAAAGAGGGAGACAACAGCCGAACTGTCTAGATCGGCTTTCTCTTGACCGGGAAAACTCGGGACAACCTTATTTCAATTCCTCCAAGACAACTCCGACGTGTTTGCTTGGACTCCTGCAGACATGCCGGGAATCTACCCCAAGGTGATCTCTAACAAGCTCGGAGTTGACTCAAAAGCTCAGCCAGTCCGACAAAAGAAAAGAAGTTTCGCGCCTGTCAAACAGAGGGCGATTGAGGAGGAAGTAGACCGGCTACTCGCGGCAAACTTCATCAGAAACCTGGACTGCTTGGCTGGGCTAGCCAACGTAGTCAAGGTCAAGAAAATGAATAGGAAGTAGCGCATGTGAGTCGATTTCACCGATCTGAACAAGGCATTCCCAAAAGAAAACTACCATCTCCTTCGGATAGATCAGTTGGTGGATTGCTCGGCTGGCCTTGAGCTGCTGAGCTTCATGGATTCCTTCTCGGTTATAATCAAATCCGAATGAACCCAGCCGATGAAGAGCTCACTGCCTTCACCACCGATCGAGCAATCTACTGCTACAGGTAATGCCCTTCGGCCTAAAAAAAGCTGGGGCAACGTACCAACGGCTGGTTAACAAGTTGTTGTAACATTTCAGAAAATAAAAAATATTATTTTTGGAATTTAAATAATAAATTTTATGAATATTATACAAGTATGGAAATGAGTTTTAGTAGAATGGTATAATTATATACCTACATTTTGGAAAATAATTGGTACTTAAAAATGAATTATTAATTATGAAAGTATTTATTTGATTTGGCTTTTATAAACTAAAATATAATTATGTACATACAACTTTAATGTTAAACTTGATTAGTATTTCCTAATTATGCATTAAACCAAATTTATTTTGTTAACCATGCTTGTGTGCATAACATGATATCTACATGTTTTTCTTATCTTTTATTTGTCATAGTTTTTATCTTTTAAAAAAGAAGAAAAGAAAAAGAGGGAGACAAGAAAACATGTAGGTATGGGTGAGTGAGAGAAGAAAAGAGAAAGGGGGGGGGAGAGAATATGGTAGCCATCCAATTTCTTTCTCATCTTCATCCATTTCTTCATCATCTCCTTCCCCTTCTTCTTCTTCATCCACCTCCTCTACCATCACAAACAATACCCCAAAACACTTCAAAATACCATGACACTTTCACAAAAAAATGTTCCTAAGCTCAATCTAAGCGACATGGTGGGATCAAGTTTGGGTTTGAGCATCTTAGACCATCTTAGAATTTTCTTGAGTTGCTTCTACAAGGTAAAACTCTTACTTTTAGATAAGTTTCTAGATTTCTTAACACCTTAAACTAGTTAGAGTTAGTTTAGAGGTTAAAGTGTGGGATTTTCTAAACTTAAGTTTCTAAAGTGAGAATTAGTGGGCAAGACATGTGGTAGTGATGTAGTAGGGGTTTAGTGAGTGTTTACTAGCCTTTAGTGATAGAATATCTGGTCTAAAAGGTGATTAGAAGTTTCAAAGATGAGTTTAGAAATTGCCAATGTCGATTTTGTGGAACTTTGGATGATTAAATGAAATCTGGGATGACTTAGGAACTTTGAAAATTAAATAGCGGATATTATGAGATGTGCAGACCAGTAGGAACCACCCTAGAAGCCCGAGCCCAAACCCCTAAATTCTAGCCGCAAATAAATTCCTCCTGGCTTCCAATTTCAGGTCAATGTTGGAATTTTGGTCCTAGGTTTGTTCTGTAGCTCACACACTAGATAACTAAGCCTACCATATATGCAAAAAAGTCTAAATTCACCTTAAGAAAAATCTGGAGTTGTTTTACTTGATTTCTGTCAATGTTTTCCGATATTTGAAACTTGGTTTTTGGATTTTCTTAATGTGACTTGGTCGTTCGACGTTCGTACGTCAATATCACAGAGTATTTTGTTGTTTTAGCATACGTTGACCATAGGTTCTAATCTATGTGCGCTTCGCTTGTCGTATCGGTTTTCGATTTGGATTTTTATGCGATACGATATGCTTTGATTGTAGGTACATTCGTGTGGACTTCTAAGATGACGAAGGAGGATAAGGAATCCGTCGAGAACGACTAGAGCAAGGCGTTGTAGGTGAGCAGATGTATATCTACGGGGGAAGTCGGGTGGATGGCGTATAGCACCCCCGCAACCGTAGTACTAGGATACTAGTTATGTGTGTATGTGTGTGTGTGTACACTTAGGCCTATAGGGTTATTAGAATACTATATGCGATAGTAGTAGACTTAGTAGAAGTTATATCCCTAGTGTTGTTCCTTAACCTATGAACTATATCTACTTATGTAAGTGTGTATGTGTGTGTGCGTGTATGATGATATGATGAGATGAGGATATGATCTGGTTTAATGATAGGAGTCGATATGATTGGATATGATGATATGAGATGAGATGACGTATGTGACGATATACCCATACTATTGATTTGATGATAACGTACGATGGATTATTCCGTACGATGGATTATTTCGTACGTGATATGATGAGGATGGATCGCCGATATTTATTCGACTCGAGAAAAACTTGTTTAAATTCACATAGTAGATATTATGATATGTTTAGACCATACCTATTTTCAAAACTAACAAATATTACACACTTTTAAATGATAAATTCAAAGAGACGCTACGACTTTTCAAAATGGTATCTTTTCAAAAACATCGCAGCCCTCTATTTTCTAAAACAACTATTCGTACTATTTTAAATTATAACTGTATGGATCATACGTAGTTGCTTATTTTTATACTGTTCACGTTACTATTGCTTATTTCTGTTTATGCTCGCGTTACGATTTCTTATTTCTGCATATGCTCATATTATTTTCATTTACGATATATGTACTACGTTTCAAATCTTTATCTTTACATGACTTCATTTGCTAGGACACATGCACTATTACCATTGATGCAAATGTTGCATGTATACATACTCGCCGGCTCACACACACATCATCGGTAATTGCCTTGCCACGTACACAGATAGAAATCGTTATAACCTGTTAGCATTTTAGTTACTGTTTAGTACCCAGTACCACATACTAGTTAAGATATTGCACTTTCTTTACCTTGCTACACGACACGCTCATATGAACACACTTGCTAAGCATTACAGTATTGTTTTGTGCCTATACATATTATTTAATTTATGCCATGTTTTCATGAGATTCTATTTTCATGAGATTTCTGAATTTGAGAAACCGTAGATATTATTTAAAAATTTGTGATTGTTTTAAAAACGCGGTTTCTCTTGATATGATATTTTGACGTCCACCATGAGATTTCTCGGTGCTGAGCTTTGATGATTATCCGAATTGAGACAGGGGAGGAACCGATTGTGGATACATGGTGGACTTGGTATGGTACCCGGGGCAAGAAGATCGTATAAAAAGGTGTTGAACCTAGCAGGGGAACACTACCTACCGGTGACGGTATTGGACTCGGCGGATATCCGGAGGATACCGATCGGAGTGATATGAGATAGATGGATATAAGGGCCGATCTAATGAGACGGCGCCTGAGATATGAGGATTTACATGTCGATGCTGGATGTAACAACCCTAATTTTTTATACACTTTTTCCTATACAATTTTTTTTCAAAATATTTTTTAAAAATCCATAAAGGGGTATTTAAGCCTGAGCACAAGATTTAGGTAATTATTTTTGTTTTTAATTACAAGCTATAAGAATGAAATAACTCCATTTTTAGTGTACAAGAAATTACTTTAAATTTAATGAATATTAGGAGTATTTATTCTTGCTGCTATCAGTTAAAGTAATTAAAAACCACAATAATTACAAGAAAGAGCTTGTAGCTCATTGGTAATACCTTGTATTGCTGAACCAAGCCACCAGAGTTCGAATCCCAAGCCCCACATAATATTTATATCTTTTTGTTTTAATATTTTTTTAGAAGTCAAACGGTCAAACAGCCATAACTCACGATTTATTGCGAACCAAGAAAAATAAAGTATGCCAAAATTCCCTCCAGACCGAGCCCGTCCTAACGAGACCCGACTCGGCCGAATCGGCTGGCGCCGCCGGCCGGACTCGGCCGGTCGGCCGAGTCGTCAACACGAAAAAAAATCGTGTTGACCTAGTCTCTTCAACTGCATACTCTAATTTTTTTGTACGGTTACCAATTTTCCAATAAATCTCTTTTAAGACAAAATTTAATGAATTTTTAATGTTTTTTTTAATATTTTTAATATTTTTTTAACCCTAACCCTAACCCTAGCCTAGCCCTATATAAAGACCCCTATACTCTATCTTTTCCCTTCACAACTCTAAGTCCACTCTCCCAAATTCTCGAGAACTCGGTACGAAGAGCGAGAAGCGAAGCGCTGCCAAAATCGACGACGGATTCCGGCGACCGGATCAGGACCTTCGCGACGTTTTCAACGAATCGACAACCATCACGACCTCTAGCTTCCTTAGCTTGTCCAAATCGTAAGTCCCACCTTCTTCTACCTCTCTTTTCTTTAAGATAAAAATACGACTTTTTGGAACCCGACGGAAATCGGACAAACCGATTTCCGATTCGGTTTTTCTCTAAATTTCCACTTGTCACCTAATACATATTATCTACCCATATGCTTGTTGACTATTAATCACCCATAAACCAATTTAAACAAACTTTTTCACATGAAATGATAGCTTCTTTGTAAAACCGTACTCTTTTCATAAAAATACCATGAAGTTCATTTTTCTTAGTTTAATTATTTCCCTCACTTCTAAATAGGTTTATCTTGATCACTAAACTTGTAGAACTCAATTTGAATAAAATTTCACATATAAAATGATAACGTTTTCGAATACCGTATTCTTGCGGTATAATACCTTTAAGTTTAACATAGCATGTTTTACCTTTAAGCTTCACCAAAACCTAAAATAAGTCACGAGGTAATGACCTACCTCTACACACACTCAATATAAACCTAATTGATAAATATCAAATCACAGAATACGAAATTACAGGACTTTTCACTAAAATACCCTAATATTTATAATCTTTATTTAAAGCTTTAAGTTGTAAACATTTCTAAATAAAATCTTTTAATAAAATGAAAGCACGATTGGTCATGGACATCAATCGTCTATCTAAACTGTCTTGTGGTGCCTAGGCAAGTGTGTCTAAGGCTAGTGGTTTTTAATTAGGCCCACGACTGTGGTTCCTTCCCACTTACCTGGCACTTACCTGGCCGCAATTGACGGTGAAGAGGCGATTTGAGGCTTCTAATGACTCATCGTTTAGACCTTAGAAGTAGGCTAGTTTGCTTAGGAAATCCTAACAACTAAAATATGGAAAACTAAACTCTTTTGCAAATAAATACCTTATATTTATAAAACCGTTTTCCTAAATGAGAAGTGTTTATAAAACCTAAGCAAAGTGCCGCTACAACCCACTTTTGGGGAACCTGTTAGGGATAGTACGGTTCATCGTGCACCCGCAGGCTAGTAGTGCGAGATTCAGACCTCCGCAAGGAGCATTCGGTCTCGAAAGGTTTAAAATACGATATTTAAGGAAAATGAGACTTTCTCTAAATAAAATATTTATATAAAATTATTTATGTGTTAATATATATATAATTAACATTTAAACACCTATTTTATCATAATCTAAAGTTTCCACTTTTTCCTAAAATTAAAAGATTAAAAGTTACGTTAAAATACCATGAATTTCAAATAAAACAATTAATACTTTTATTAGGATATATTCACTAGAATAACACAAATAAAATATACATTCATTATAACAATAAAGACGATTATTAAATACTTGAGGTGTATTTTGAAAACTATACAAAAGTACTTTTTACAGAAAACCCCCTCAAGTTTTACAAATTATAAAAAGGCCCCTAACTAATATTGGACTTCAAATTATCTTTCTTTTAGTCTGACTCGGGTTAGAGTCTGACTATTCCTGACTCGAATATGATTCAAGTCAAGCTATATTCTTTTATACTCCAACCCAATTTGAATACATGAAACCCTGAATCCAATTAACAATATATTCCTTGTGACTGAATCAAACCATGGATATTCATCCATTATCCCGATATCCCATTTACCTGATTATACAGTTACAACAATGCTTACTGATATCATGGTTTTGGTCAGTCACTCAATTTACATATTCCAATACTACAATACTGTTAAAACACTACGGGGTTTAAGGGGTAGATTGGTACGGAAGGTGTTAAAGGTGGCACGAGGTGGTCAGATTAAGACACCTAACCTGAATCCTATTGCTGTTGTACCGTGGCATAACGGTTCCTTGTACTTTACTTTTGCCCTGATCTCTAGCATATAGAGATCCCCCTCGTATACACTGGCATCCTTCTGTACCAAGCTACAAACAACAGCGTTACACAATGTTTCATAATATCCGACAATATAACACTTTAGAAAATATATACTGTTACTCTATCATTCTCATTCTCCTTATTCTTTGGGACTTACCGAGCGACCTGTTCGCTGACGACATTCTATTCTTTCTTCTTTGAATGTCGTCAGGTGCGTTGGACCAAGCTGAGATCGAGCCCACCGGTGAAGATTTGGAGCAGTTCCAGGAAGACCCAGAGCTCTAGATACTGTACCTTGTTCTTTTCAGTTTATTTCATTTTCTGTTATGCCACTGTTTAGGCATTGCTTTTCATTCCAGTTGTATTTTCTTTTCATGCATTGTACAAATAATGTTATTAATAAAAGTTGCTGTTATTTCAATATCATTTGTCTCTTGTGATTATTTTATATTGCTTAGCTACGCTTAGCGTATGTACTTCTGAGTACATACGTAGCGGACCTCGTCGCGTCCACTTCGCCGTACACTGGGAAGCGGGGCGTGACAGGTTTTGTTGGTGGCCCATGCAGGTCAGAGCTGTATGAATCCCTATCATGCAGTTCTGGTCTGCGTGAACAACCTAAGCAATATAACACAAGAACCAGCAACTAAAACATTCTTTACAATTCATGTTCCTTGAATCTTGCAAACTTCTATTCCTTGAATCTTATCATGTGTTTGAATCTGTCCTAACCCAAATTTTTCTTCAAGGTTATGGATTCCCCGAACAACACCAGCACCAACGTCAACAACACTCCTTCAGCACTACCTCTTACACCCGCTGTTCCTGCACCACCCACTGAGCAAACGATACTATTCGAGGCGATCCGCAGTCTTCTCGAGGGACATCAACAACTTTTGAACCGTCTTGAGGCCGATGCACCGGGAGTAAAGCAATTCAGGGCTTTGCACCCAAAGCAGTTCTCTGGTAAAGGAAGCCCTCTTGAAGCGGAAGAATGGGCACAAAGCATCGAAGACGATCTGGCAGTAGCTCAAGTGCCAGACAACGCTTGGGTCCGTGTAGCAAAACTACAGCTCACGGATAATGCTCGCAATTGGTGGAAGGCGGAAGAAACCCGTCTGGTACAGCCGATTGAATGGAAGACATTTCGCGAGAAGTTCGACGCGAAATATTTCCCTGTGACTGCCAGGTTCGCCATGGAGCAGCAGTTTATTCATCTGCAGCAAGGATCAATGTGGGACAAATCGGTAGATGAATACGACGCTGAATTCACCATGTTAAGCCGATTCGCGACACATTTGATACCGACGGACGACATCAGAGCCCGTCGCTTTCAACAAGGTTTGGACACCGAGATTAAGGCTGCTCTAGCCACAGGAAAGTTCTTGACTCACGAGGAAGCTCTAGAAGCTGCCCGCAGTTACGAGGCAGTAATAAAAGAGAGGGGCAGACCTCAGTCTGCAGGAGTCAAGCGCCCTGCCAACCAGATGGCAGGTGGAGCCTCTTCCAGGCCATTGTTTGAACCCAGGAGGACTGAAGAAATTTGTCATTACTGCCATAGAAAGGGACATTTGTGGAAGGACTGTAGGCGCGCAAAAGGTCTGTGCCTAATTTGTGGCGCATCCAACCACGAAATTGGGAACTGTCCTTACAACAGCAACTCATCTCACACACACATCAACCATCCACAGCGGCCGACCATCCAGGCTCCTGCAACTCGTCCTGCACTACCTGCTCCACCACCTGCACAGCCTGCTCGCCAATTCCAACAGGCAATGAGGGACATGTCTAGAGGGCAGAGAAACAGGCCCCAAACGCAGAATGTGCCTCCAGCCAGAAAGAATGTACCACGGCGACAGACCTTCACATTGGAAGCCGTAGAAACCGAGACTGTAGGTCAAGGTAACACCGGTAAGCCTTTTTCACCCTTGTATCTCTTTGTTATTTATACACTATCTATACACAATCACCAAACTTCTTTGCACTGTTACACTTTCCTTTTACAAATTTCGAGGACGAAATTTTTATAAGGAAGGTAAAATGTAACAACCCTAATTTTTTATACACTTTTTCCTATACAATTTTTTTTCAAAATATTTTTTAAAAATCCACAAAGGGGTATTTAAGCCTGAGCACAAGATTTAGGTAATTATTTTTGTTTTTAATTACAAGCTACAAGAATGAAATAACTCCATTTTTAGTGTACAAGAAATTACTTTAAATTTAATGAATACTAGGAGTATTTATTCTTGCTGCTATCAGTTTAAGTAATTAAAAACCATAATAATTATAAGAAGGAGCTTGTAGCTCATTGGTAATACCTTGTATTGCTGAACCAAGCCACCAGAGTTCGAATCCCATGCCCCACATAATTTTTATATCTTTTTGTTTTAATATTTTTTTAGAAGTCAAACGGTCAAACAGCCATAACTCACGATTTATTGCGAATCAAGAAAATTAAAGTATGCCAAAATTCCCCCCAGACCGAGCCCGTCCCAACGAGACCCGACTCGGCCGCGACTCGGCCGAATCGGCCGGCGCCGCCGGTCGGCCAAGTCGTCAACACGAAAAAAATTCGTGTTGACCTAGTCTCTTCAACTGCATACTCTAATTTTTTTGTACGGTTACCAATTTTCCAATAAATCTCTTTTAAGACAAAATTTAATGAATTTTTAATGTTTTTTTTTATATTTTTAATTTTTTTTAACCCTAACCCTAACCCTAGCCTAGCCCTATATAAAGACCCCTATACTCTACCTTTTCCCTTCACAACTCTAAGTCCACTCTCCCAAATTCTCGAGAACTCGGTACGAAGAGCGAGAAGCGAAGCGCTGCCGAAATCGACGACGGATTCCGGCGACCGGATCAGGACCTTCGCGACGTTTTCAACGAATCGACAACCATCACGACCTCTAGCTTCCTTAGCTTGTCCAAATCGTAAGTCCCACCTTCTTCTACCTCTCTTTTCTTTAAGATAAAAATACAACTTTTTGGAACCCGACGGAAATCGGACAAACCGATTTCCGATTCGGTTTTTCTCTAAATTTCCACTTGTCACCTAATACATATTATCTACCCATATACTTGTTGACTATTAATTACCCATAAACCAATTTAAACAAATTTTTTCACATGAAATGATAGCTTCTTTGTAAAACCGTACTCTTTCCATAAAAATACCATGAAGTTCATTTTCTTAGTTTAATTATTTCCCTCACTTCTAAATAGGTTTATCTTGATCACTAAACTTGTAGAACTCAATTTGAATGAAATTTCACACATAAAATGATAACGTTTTCGAATACCGTATTCTTGCGCTATAATACCTTTAAGTTTAACATAGCATGTTTTACCTTTAAGCTTCACCAAAACCTAAAATAAGTCACGAGGTAATGACCTACCTCTACACACACTTAATATAACCCTAATTGATAAATATCAAATCACAGAATACGAAATTACAGGTCTTTTCACTAAAATACCCTAATCTTTATAATCTTTATTTAAAGCTTTAAGTTGTAAATATTTCTAAATAAAATCTTTTAATAAAATGAAAGCACGATTGGTCATGGACATCGATCGTCTATCTAAACTGTCTTGTGGTGCCTAGGCAAGTGTGTCTAAGGCTAGTGGTTTTTAATTAGGCCCACGACTGTGGTTCCTTCCCACTTACCTGGCACTTACCTGGCCGCAATTGATGGTGAAGAGGCGATTTGAGGCTTCTAATGACTCATCGTTTAGACCTTAGAAGTAGGCTAGTTTGCTTAGGAAATCCTAACAACTAAAATACGGAAAACTAAACTCTTTTGCAAATAAATACCTTATATTTATAAAACCGTTTTCCTAAATGAGAAGTGTTTATAAAACCTAAGCAAAATGCCGCTACAACCCACTTTTGGGGAACCTGTTAGGGATAGTACGGTTCATCGTGCACCCGCAGGCTAGTAGTGTGAGATTCAGACCTCCGCAAGGAGCATTCGGTCTCGAAAGGTTTAAAATACGATATTTAAGGAAAATGAGACTTTCTCTAAATAAAATATTTATATAAAATTATTCATGTGTTAATATATATATAATTAACATTTAAACACCTATTTTATCATAATCTAAAGTTTCCACTTTTTCCTAAAATTAAAAGATTAAAAGTTACGTTAAAATACCATGAATTTCAAATAAAACAATTAATACTTTTATTAGGATATATTCACTAGAATAACACAAATAAAATACACATTCATTATAACAATAAAGACGATTATTAAATACTTGAGGTGTATTTTGAAAACTATACAAAATTACTTTTTACAGAAAACCCCCTCAAGTTTTACAAATTATAAAAAGGCCCCTAACTAATATTGGATTTCAAATTATCTTTCTTTTAGTCTGACTCGGGTTAGAGTCTGACTATTCCTGACTCGAATATGATTCAAGTCAAGCTATATTCTTTTATACTCCAACCCAATTTGAATACATGAAACCCTGAATCCAATTAACAATATATTCCTTGTGACTGAATCAAACCATGGATATTCATCCATTATCCCGATATCCCATTTACCTGATTATACAGTTACAACAATGCTTACTGATATCATGGTTTTGGTCAGTCACTCAATTTACATATTCCAATACTACAATACTGTTAAAACACTACGGGGTTTAAGGGGTAGATTGGTACGGAAGGTGTTAAAGGTGGCACGAGGTGGTCAGATTAAGACACCTAACCTGAATCCTATTGCTGTTGTACCGTGGCATAACGGTTCCTTGTACTTTCCTTTTGCCCTGATCTCTAGCATATAGAGATCCCCCTCGTATACACTGGCATCCTTCTGTACCAAGCTACAAACAACAGCGTTACACAATGTTTCATAATATCCGACAATATAACACTTTAGAAAATATATACTGTTACTCTGTCATTCTCATTCTCCTTATTCTTTGGGACTTACCGAGCGACCTGTTCGCTGATGACATTCTATTCTTTCTTCTTTGAATATCGTCAGGTGCGTTGGACCAAGCTGAGATCGAGCCCACCGGTGAAGATTTGGAGCAGTTCCAGGAAGACCCAGAGCTCTAGATACTGTACCTTGTTCTTTTCAGTTTATTTCATTTTCTGTTATGCCACTGTTTAGGCATTGCTTTTCATTCCAGTTGTATTTTCTTTTCATGCATTGTACAAATAATGTTATTAATAAAAGTTGTTGTTATTTCAATATCATTTGTCTCTTGTGATTATTTTATATTGCTTAGCTACGCTTAGCGTATGTACTTCTGAGTACATACGTAGCGGACCTCGTCGCGTCCACTTCGCCGTACACTGGGAAGCGGGGCGTGACACTGGACACGGGTTTTATGATGATTTCGAAAGTCGATACCGGATACTCATGATTATATATCGATTTTCATGTGTCGTTGATGGACATACGTTGGATGATACATATATACATGATATGGATGACATGGTAGCATATATTGACACGGGCACGAGTTTATATATTTATATACATATGTATACACGATCACTTTGATACCACACGGTACAATATTATTATATTACTGTATGACCTAGGAGATCGTCATACATTTGATTTCTACCTGATGATATCTTCTACTCACGAGTTGGCAACTCACCCCCGTTGTGCCATAGTTTTCTTACAGGATCGACCACTCGAATCAGTAGCGGCTTGCTGGCACATTGCTTCTTTGGGTGATTTGCATTTTTAGGTAGGTTACAGTACAGAGCGTAACCACCGTTGTATACTTTTATAATCATTATATCTACTTAAAAGCTCCATCTACCAGCCTATATATATTTAGTAGACCTAGAGACCAGTTTGTATATTATTTGGACTTAGTGACGAGACTTGTATTATTCTTTATATTGGATTTGATGATATTTGGGTTTCTTTACTTTCTTTCTATGATTGATCTTTGTCTCGGGCGATGCATATTTCATATTGCGTGGTTTTGATTCCGCCAATTGGCGAAGAGCTAGCTCCCACTTGGAGATGCCTATATTATTTTTGTTATGTACTGGTTTTGGATTAAAAACTTAAAGAAGAGGTGCTGTCCAAATTTTAAATGACGAAAACGATTTCAAACTCTAGTATACATCCACTTGCATTTCTATAAAAATTTACTTATACTTTAAAAGAAGCACTTGATTTCATTTATACCCTTCTTTTAAAACTTCACATCCACTATTTTCCTAAAAAGGTTTAGATTCTGGGTTTTCGGCTTACTTAGGTTCCGGTGGGGTCCTATAGACTTCACGTGATCCAAGTGCTGGTCACGTGCTATTTCCGGGTCGTGACAGCTGTTCAAGCCACAGATCGGGAGGAATATGGAAGTATAAGTCGATGACATGCTCGTGAAATCGACCCGGCCATCCGGGGATACCATGGACCTTGGCGAGTCCTTTAAGATCCTGTGAAAGTACAAAATGAAGATGAATCCATCCAAGTGTATGTTTGGCATCACAGGCGGAAAGTTTCTCCGATTCATGGTCACCTACCGAGGAATCGAGGCAAACCCGGAGAAGATCAAGGCCATCATCGACATGACGATGCCTAAGAGCAACATAGAAATCATAAGACTCACAGGCAGGGTGGCCGCTCTGAGTCGATTCTTGTCCAGAACCGGCGAAAAGTACCTACCTTTCTCCAAAGCTTTAAGGAAGACCCCCGGGTTTGAGTGGTCCAGGGAATGTCAAGTCGCCATCGACCAGCTTAAGGCTCATCTATCAATGCCTCTGCTTCTCACCCGACCAGTCGAAGGAGACGAGCTGCTGCTGTATTTGGCCGTCTTCGACAAGGCAACCGGCTCGGTGCTTATCAAAGAATCCGAGGGGATACTGTTTCCTGATTAAAAATTAGGAATTACCCCCAATAAGGTATCATGTGTTCACACGTGACCAATGGTCACATGATGACACGTGATGGATAAAACCCCATCAAACAGAAATGAAAACAAACGGTTGAAAGATGACTCAATTGGGGGTCACGTGCTCATACGTGACCAAGGGTCCCGTGCCAGCACGTGACAGGCTTCGAAAGCCTTACAGCTTAATAGAATTTAATTCTAAAAATCGGGAATTACCTCAATGAGGTATCACGTGCTCACACGTGACCAATGGTCACGTGTTGACATGTGACAATTAAAACAGACACAAAATAACAAACAGCTGAAAGAAATACCTCAATGAGGTGTCACGTGCTCACACGTGACCAATGATCACGTGTTGACACGTGATGGTTAAAACTGAAGCGTAAGTAAACGCTGAGAAAATGACTCAATTGGGGGTCACGTGCTCACATGTGACCAAGGGTTACGTGCCATCACGTGACTGGCTTCGAAAGCCTTACAGTTAATAGAATTAAATTCTAAAAACTTCTAAATCTTTCCAAATGGAAAACGATTATGGGGACCGTTGGATTAAAGATCCAAGGGTGATTAAAAATCACCAATTTATGGAAAGATTTTAGATAAGGAAAGATTTCCCTAAAAATCTCACCAGAAATAACAAACAGAATATCTTTAGATTTAAAATCCAACGGTGAATAAAATTCATTAAATGATCTAAAGGCTCATATTGACTATGAAAACAAACAAAATCTTTCAATGAAAAATTTGCTAAACAAATTGATTATTTTCCTTCTCCTATAAATAGGAGCCAAGTGGGAGAATTTTGGGATATAGAATTTTGAGGAGACATAGAGTTTCGGAATCTTGAAATTTCAGAGAGAAAAGAAAGGAGAATTTAATTCTCAACAAAGAAAACCCTAGGTGAGAAAGGGAAAAAGTATCAAAACTTCAATAAAGAGAATTTAATTCTCAAAATCTAAGAGTTTAACTCTTCTGCAAAAAAACTTAGTTCTTCCTCTAGTTGAAGATCTGCAGAAGCACATCTCCCCATAGGTTGAGAATTTAATTCTCATCGGGTTGAGATCCTGCCATGCAGATCCAAAATTTAGAAGGGGAATTGAGTTTAGAGAATTTAATTCTCCCAAAACAAAACTAGGGTTTAACCCTATATGAGAATTTAATTCTCCTAAAATTATAGAAATTTAATTCCTTCAAGATGGACAGAACTAGAGTTTAACCATAATTGAGAATTTAATCCTCTCAAATTCATAGGAATTTAATTCCTCTTAAAATGAAATTAGGGTTTCACCCTACACAAGAATTTAATTCTATTACATATGTGGGAATTCAATTCCTCTAAAAGAAATTAGGATTTAACACTATACAAGAATTTAATTCTTTTACATATGTGGGAATTCAACTCCTCTAAAAGAAATTAGGGTTTAACCCTATATAAGAATTTAATTCTTTCATAATAGGAATTTAATTCCTCCAAAATCATGATTAGGGTTTAACCCTACAGAAAATTTAATTCTCAAAATAAAATAAGAAGACTTAAAAGATCTCTGTGCATGAAAAGAACTAAGGTCACGTGTCCTCACGTGGCCCCTGAAGAGATCCCCAGAAATGAGAAGCAGGAAGCTTTGAGGCAACGCCTCACGTGCTCCCCCGTGACTTACAAAACACCGAAAGAAAAAGCAAAAGAAATAAAGGCTTTGGGCGCTTTCACGTGTTACCACGTGACCCCTTAACAAATGCTTTAACAGTCAGCGCATAAATTCCCATCACGTGTCAACACGTGATGCTCAAAATAAAAATAAAAAGTGTTTAACACTTAGTTGCAGAACGAAGTAAAGGAGTCTGATCCCACCTTTGAACGCCCTCACGTGTCCGCACGTGACCCCTTTTACTTTAGTGTTTAACACTAATTCGAGAGCTTTATTCTCAGTGTTTAACACTGATTATCTTTTAGTGTTTAACACTAATTTGAAAATATTATTTTCAGTGTTTAACACTGTTATTTTCTAGTGCTTAACACTACTTTTAGCCAAATTGGCTAATTTTCCAGAGGCAAAAGTCCCTCCGCCAAATGAATCTCAAAATTGAGGAAATCAAAGATGAAAATGTTTAGCATTGCTGAATAATATGGGCTTGAACCCAGACAAATGTCTAATGGACCAACAGAGGGCCAACACTTCAAACTCAATTGGACTTAGCCCAAGTAGGCCATAAGTCCTCAATTCAAACTCAACTGAGCCCATATGCTCATAATATAATTAATTGGTCTTAGTTCCAAACTGGGCTACATATAATTTAATCCACCTTGGTTCAAGGGTACATCTCTTCACTCCTTTGATATTTGTCATTGTAATTCCTCAACGTCTTCAAAGAGGTGATGGGTCCCGACAACCATACATTTCATGGACTGTGGGGTCCTTAAACTCATGGACTATGATGTCCTTAACCTCGACCGTGATATCTTAAAACTAACAATGGACTGTGGGGTCCTTAAACTCATGGACTATGACGTCTTTAACCTCGACCGTGATATCTTAAAACTAACAATGGACTGTGGGGTCCTTAAACTCATGGACTATGATGTCCTTAACCTCGACCGCGACGTCTTTAAACTAACATTTGACTGTGAGGTCTTTAAACTCACGGACTATGATGTCCTTAACCTTGACTGTAAGGTCTTTAAACTCATGGACTATGATGTCCTTAACCTTGACCGTGATGTCTTTAAACTAACAATGGACCACCATGTCCTTAAACTGACAATCGACCGCAACGTCATTAAACTAAACAATAGAGCCCAATTGCTTTTTTTTTGGATCTAAACGATCCCGTTAAGTTGATCTTAGTCTAAAATTAGACTAACGTATCCTTAACAAACGTTTAAGTTGATCTTAGTCTCAAATGAGACTAACGTATCCTTAAACCCAAAACCCCCAAACCCAAATCTAAGAAAGATACGGATTTGGACTAGTCCACGCCCTACGGGCGACAACATAACTTAGTCTCCGTATACAATCCACGGGCAACCAAACACACAACAAACACCCACGACACGTAGTGACCATCTGGAGAAGGAGAAAGTTGTTATCGTGATGCGGTAGCGTAATTAACTGCAGGGGCTTACGCCTGCAGGGAAGAGCGTCCCCACAATCAAAAACCCCTCAGATGAGGGGGAATCTGACGAAGTCTGCTACATCGGCCGCATCCGTTTAAACCTTCGATACATGGTGCCATAAATCAACTTGGCATCTTTGGAGAGGTGGACGGATAGCACCAATTAGCATCTGCCCCGAATTTCAGGCAAGACGGACCTACGCGGTCCCGTCTCCGTGATTCGGAGGGGAACAGATTCTGGCACGCCCGGTGGGACATTTTTCTCTTTCCACTCCACACTTTGTGTGTCGTGTTCGCGAACCAATCGCGGTTTGCTAATGGTTGCCCTTGGGTTTCGAGGTACTAAGACTTAGCGTTTTGCTTGGTGCAGAAAGCAAAGGATCAATGGCGTTCACCTACTCAAAGTGTTCCACATGCAACTGCAACCCGCGTCCTGCCTCAACTGGGGGCATAGCCTACGGGCCCCAAGCTGCTTCCCTGTTCACGATGCCCGTGGAACAGGTCGCTCAAGCCACCACAGGGTTATTTTTCGGGACCATGCTCCCGCCAACAAGCTTCACCGTTCCTGTGCCAACGCCGGAAGTTCCCAAGAAGTCGGTCTTCGATCGGCTTACAGCTACTACGGCCCCTCTCAACGGGTCGTCCAGCACCGGCGCCTCGGACTTCTCCAGATTAGGCCAAAGTTCAGGTGGGTCCATAATGAAGCCTGCACCTCCAGAGAAGATTATTCCGAAGAGACTAACCAACCCTGCTCCCGAAGTTGTCAAGGCGACTTCTCCTGCCAAGGGGTCGGTCTTTACAAGACTGACTGTCCCAACTCCCGCTCCTGCTTCTGCTACTCAAAGGACATCAGTCTTTAATAGGCTGACACCAGCAGCAACCCTTCACCTGGAAAGGGGGGGAGACAAAGCTATTGCTGAACCAACCCCAACAGCTCGACACGCTCGACGTCGCCACTAGCGCCGAGTAAGGAGGGCCGGGGGTAACTCCCCTTCTGGGCTAACTCCACCAGCCCCAACGGCGGAAATTAATACGGCTGTTCTAATTGGAAACAGTTTCGAGCTGCTGAATAAGGTGCGCAAGAATTCTCCTACCGCCGTACTGAAAAGATCTCCTCCTCCGATAGGGAATGTTGCGGAAGCCAAGCCAGAACAGTACCCTCAGCGGCTGTCCTCTAAAATCTACAAGGTCTGGCGCCAAGTCCAAGACTCGGTGATTGATCGAAATTTCTCCCGCCAACAGAAGAAGCTGAAGGTCCGACAGGAAGAAAACCGTCCTGTTAAGCCACAAAAGATGACGACTACTTGGGTGCCCACGGCAGCGGCCCCCTCAACGTCAACCACTCAGAAAAGAAGGAGGCTAGAGAAAGGCCCTGTAAACGTGGCAGACCACAAAGACGCTGAGTCCAAACGCTCCAAGTCTGGGGGCATGATGGTACATACTGTCTACATGGCATCCGGAAAAGAGGATAGCCGCGCTTCGACGGGCCACCGACCACTCACTCGATCCATTACGAGAGCTCAGGAACAGCAGCAGCAGAAGCTTCAGGAGATGCTGACTGGGATGGCCGCACTCACCGGACCAAAAGAAAGCCCGGAAACATCCACGGAGCAGCGCCATGATCACGAGACTGATGCTGAACTCCTTCGGAGAATGCTCGAAAAGAAGGACAAGGAGGCTGCGAAACAAGTAGCCAATATAAAGCAAATAGTCCTTCTATTCCAGGATATGGTGGGCATGATGATCCAGCCGGACCCTCCAGCTGAAGATCCTCCAGTAATAATTGAAAATGACATAGGAGAAACATCGAATCCCCTGCCGGCTCTTTCAGTAGCCAAGGAGGAAACCATTTCTAAGACCGTCCTGGATGATTATATTGCTCAACAAATACGAGTTCACCAGGCAAATGAAGCGGCCAGTCAAATCGTCAAAACTGGGCGACCATATCCGGGCTGGTATGACCAGATAAAATATCCGCCGGGATACACAATCCCCAAATTCTATGTGTACAAGGGGACGGGCAATCCCCACCAGCACGTCGCCCAGTTCAGAGCTCTGTGCAGCAACACTGGGGGCAATGATAAGCTTTTGCTCCGTCAATTCGTCGGCAGCTTATCGGAGATGGCGTTTGAGTGGTACTCCGAACTTCCAACCGACTCCGTCAAAACTTTCGCAGAAATGGAGTTATTGTTCACCCAGCGATTCGCGAGCGCAAGTGAACGCACCCCGATAACAGCATTGATCAATGCAAGGGTAAAGCCGGGCGAAACTTGGGTTCAATACGCAATCCGATGGCGAAATCTATGGTCAAAGTGCGAACAGCACATCGAAGAAGCACCAGTGGTGGGCATGTTCGTGGGCACCCTAGACCCTTATGCAACAATTTCACAATTCATGATGTTCTTCAAACCGACCACATTCTAGGCTTTAATTGACAAGCTAGCCCAGATGGATCAGATGGGTCACATACCGTCTCCTCCGAAACCGGAACCGCGGAACGAAAACGGTAAAGGGAAGGCGACCTTCGTTGCTAACACCCAACAACAGTCCAGTGCTCCAAAACTAACAGATCAGTTGGAAGAGAGACGGCGCTATTACAATGAGAAAATGAAACGTCCTTACTCATTCCCATGGGACAAAACGAAGAGACTATTCGAGCTGGCGATGCGCAACAGGCTCATCAATTTGCCGAATCCAAAGTGACCACTGCAACCCGGCGAAGCGAATAATCCCAATTATTGCCCTTACTACCAAACGGTAAGCCATCCGATCGAAGATTGCTTCGTCTTTAAGGGATGGATCGAGGATCAGTATCGGCAAGGTAACTTTGCGCTGTCTGAGAAGTGGAAAGTAAGCCCACCACAACCGCACACTCCTAAGAAGACGGACACACCGGGGGCAACATGCTCTTTTGTTGAAGAAGCTCCATGGGAGGTGGCTCTTTCGGCCAAAACCAAAAGGATGCTGAATGATCTCCAGACATGCCTGGCGATCAGGTGGAAAAATCCACTAGAACCCCAGATCATCGAAGGGGTGCTGAAGCCGCGCCCAACCCCAAAGATTGATGGTGATAGCCAAAATGCTCACACACAGCCGTCGAAATCTTCGAAAAAGAAGAAGAAATCCAAAAAGCCCGTGAAGCCTGGCGACAAGCGCACGGACCTGCAAAAGCAGATTGATGCGCTGGAAGAATATACAGAAGGCGCGAGCTCCAATCACGCTCCAAGAGTTCCTCAGCCGCGTCCTTGAAGATGAAGATGATGGAGAAGACTCATCGGATGAATCTGAGAATTACATAGCAAGTTGTCATGTGATCTCTCACTCATTAATAAACGATGAAGAGGCTCCTAGCACCAAGAGACTGGGGGCAGGTCCCGAGCCGGAATTTTTATGGCCGTCAGACGAAATGATCGACGCATTCCTGAACGAAGCTCTTCTGAAAAGTAAAGCTGATCGGGAACGTGAGATGGCTATACTTGAAAAGGCCAAACGCCGGCGACTGAATGAAAGAGGTGAGACATTCCCGCCGAATCAAGGCACATCTGTCGTGAATAAAAACAAGTTCAAGACGAGGAAAAGGTTCGCCAAAGCCATATCAATGGGGATGAAGCTACCACCCTCCAAAGCGAACACCCTTGGTGAAACAGAAACACACCCTAGCTACTGCTTATATCATCGAAAGATTTCGCACCCTACCGAAGAGTGCGACGCTTTTAAAAGATGGTGGCAGGAATACGTTGCTCACCGGCAACATTTCAAGTGGATGAAACGCAAAACTCGGCAGGAGCAGAGAAGTACGATAGAGGAGCATAAAAGAACTACCGGTAACTGTCCACCGGTCAACGCCGGGGGATCGCAAGTTCTTACTTTCGGGAGCGACTCTGACGAAGAGATGACTCTTGGTCCTCTCTTTAAAGAATCCACCTTGGGGAAAGAGGAAGAATCGAAGGCCTGTGAAAATATTCAGCTGCGCAATCGTATGCTGCCCAAAAAGAATCTCAGATCTACAAATAAAACAGATAAGGGAAAAGAAAAGGTCTCTGAGGATATCGCCCTAGATGACCAAGTCATGAAGGAGCTGACAGCTAAGGACCCGCCCAAGAAAAGTAAGGTGGACTACAACATTCTGGTACACTTGAGGAAGTTACCCTCGCAGCTCAGCATTCTCGACGCCCTTTTACTATCAAAAGAAGCAAGAGATTCATTGATCAAGACGCTACAAGAGCCAGAGCAATTCCAAGCTTTCCTCGCTGAAGAAAAGATGAAGGACGAGCTGGAAGAAGTGCACACAGCCGATGTCTCCTTCGGCGACGAAGATCTCCTACTTGGGACATGTGAGCACAACCGTCCCCTTTATGTCTCCGGATACAGCCACGATATAAAGATAGGCAAAATCCTGGTTGACAATGGGTCTTCCGTCAATCTCCTCAACGTGAAAGTATTGAAGGAAATCTGCATGAGCGTTCAGCACCTCGCTCGCGATAAAATTACCATCTCCGGTTTTGACTCCCAGTCATCACGGATTCTCGGATCTGTGATACTGATGCTGCACTTCGGTCTGCTTGTCACAGATATTAAGTTTCACGTCATTGACGCCAAGACATGCTACAATACTTTGCTCGGTAGGCCTTGGTTACATGAGTACAACATTATTCCTTCTACACAACACCAGTGTATGAAGTATTTTAAAGATGGCCTTGAGTACACTTTGACGGGAGAGTTGAACCCATTTTCCGTGAACGAGATCCGAAAGTATGAAGATGCAAAATACTTCTTACCAGATTTCGAGGACACGGAGAGATGTCACAAACCGAAGGACAAAGCTATCACCACTATTCCAGTTTTCGGGAGTGATACCGAGGAAGAAGAAGAGATAGTTTATTCAGGGCCGTCTCGACGTAATAACCCGGGACCGTCCGCCCCCATGTTGATCTTCGGCAGCGACTCGGAAGACGAAGTTAATGCTGTGTTCTCCGCTCGGCCGTCAATACAAGTTTTCGCTGGTGATAATCAGAGTCTGCAAATTATCATGGTTCCACGGGAGCATTACAAAGAGCTCGATGCACTTAAAGCTTATAATGTACAAGAACTGCAGAAATTTTACGTCCCTCCCAGGCGAGAAGTTGAACAGGCGATCCTATTCTACCGATCTGGAGAAACCAAAGTGGAGAAAGAAATTTGGCATGGCGCCGATTCTACGCTCGACAGGCTCCAGCCCATCCATCTGCCTAGATATTACTCAGAAGGCTTGAGAAGGCTTTTGAAGCACCAAGGGGTACCTTTCAAACAGACCATTCGACAAGCTCGGTTCTACAACAGGATTTGGGATATCCCTGGAACTCAGCGCAAGTTGCCCAACGGGGGAATGAAAACGCTTGGGCTTGGATATGTGAAATCCGGGAAACGGGAACGAATCCAAGGTAGCTACGTCATATATGACTTCGATGAAGAAGAGGACGCTCTGTCAGAAAACGCTAACCCTGAACCAAAACGAAATCCTGCAATCAAAATGCCGAGTCCATCGTTTGAAGAACAAATGGACAAACTAGTAAGGGAAGCGGGTCAAAAGATCCGGGATGACCATAACCGTGAGATGGCTATTTTCGAGAAAGCCAGGATGCAGCGCCTCCTTCAACAGGCCGCGGAGAATGACAATGCTCTTCCTTATCAACATATCATACAAAAGGCCCGACGTAGAGGCCGAAACAAACCAAAGAACGGGAAAGACATTCGAGAGCGACAAAGCGGGACCAAGAAGCCACGCGATCGGGAATCGAGCAATCCGGACTCGTCTCTTATAAAGAAGATGGGTCGAGCATACTCTTTTCCTCAGAATAAAACATGGAAGATAGTTGATCTCGCCATAAAACATCAGATGATTACACTTCCAAAGTCCAAACACCCCGAGCAAGCCAATGAGACCTCTCACCCAGACTATTGCACTTATCACCGAGCGATAGGACATCTTCTCGAAGACTGCTTCACCTTCAAGAATTGGGTCGAAGACCAATATCAGCTCGGCAAATTCACTCTATCCAGCAGCTGGAGGGTAACTCCGCCGCATAAGCATGAACCAAAAGCCTCCCATACAGCGAGGGTAGAACCGGATCAAAATCGGTCTTGGAAGCGAGCTCGTACTTGTTATATGATAACACTATCAAAAGAAGAACCTGAGAATATGGATGACCTCCCCTAGTGCTTCGAAAACAATAATGACGAGGTGATCTCAGAGTTTCCACCGGCGCCAAAAGAGCTGGAAGATGGAATACACACCACTGCGGATAACCTCAAGAAAATTGATTTGGGGACGGCAGACGACCCTCGATCGACATTCGTCAGTGAGCTGCTATCTGAAGAAAGGGTGGCCGCGCTAAAAGACGTGCTTATGCAGCATAAAAATTGCTTCGCAATGAATTATTCCGAAATGCCAGGACTAGATCCGGAGATTGCTGTCCACAAATTGGCAATATCCCCAGATACGAAGCCAATCAAGCAAGAGCCGAGAAGAATGCGGCTTGAGCTTGAGATGAGCATCAACGCCGAGGTCAAGAAGCTGATCGACTCTGGCTTCATCCTGATTGGATCGCCAACATCGTCCCGGTGATGAAGAAAAATGGGACAGTGCGCATATGTGTGGACTTTCGCGATCTTAATAAAGCTTGCGCGAAGGACGACTTCCCAGTACCGGTCACCGAGCTGATGATAGAAAATATGTCCACTCACGAAGTCTTCTCCTTCATGGATGGCTCATCAGGATATAATCAGATAAAGATGCATCCCGAAGACCAGAAGCACACCGCTTTCCGGACCCCTTTGGGTATATTTTGCTACAAGGTGATGCCTTTCGGTCTAAAGAACGCCGGCGCCACCTATCAGAGGGCCATGACGAAAATCTTCGATGACCTTATACATGAAATCGTCGAATGCTATATCGACGACCTCGTGGTGAAAAGCAAATCATACGAGGAACATCTCAAGCATCTGAAGATTGTGTTTCAATGCCTTCGGCAATATAACTTGAAGATGAACCCTCTCAAATGCGCATTCAGAGTTTCCTCGGGCAAATTCCTAGGATTCATTGTCCAGCACCGAGGTATCGAGATAGACCCGTCGAAGATCAAGGCGATCATGGAAATGCCCCCTCCAAGGACTCTGAAGCAATTACGGTCTCTCCAAGGGAAGCTCGCGTATATTCGGCGATTTATAGCCAATCTCTCCAGCAAGTGCCGCCCCTACAGCCACCTAATGAAGAAGGGAACCCCGTTCGTCTGGGATCACAAATGCCAAAGCGCGCTAGATGAAATCAAGCAATACCTGCAGAATCCGCCAGTGCTGACTGCTCCGGTCAAGGGAAAACCCCTCATTCTGTATGCAACCGCCCTTGAAGGTTCCTTAGGCGCATTATGGGCACAGGAGAACGACCAAGGGAAAGAGAGAGCCCTCTATTATTTGAGTCGGGTTCTACTGGGGGCAGAAAGCAATTATTCTCCTATTGAAAAACACTGCCTGGCGTTGATCTTCGCGATAATGAAGCTCAGGCACTATGCATTGGCGCACGAAGTCCGTCTCATATCGAAGGTGGATCCTCTCAAATATTTGATGTCAAAGGCCATATTGACAGGGCGGCTCGCTAAATGGGCCTTGCTCTTGATGGATTTCTCAATAATTTATCAGCCTCTTAAGGCAGTGAAAGGCCAAGCCATCGCCGACTTCCTCGCTGAGCATCCGATACCTGCCGATTCTCCTTTGAATTGCGAACTGCCAGACAAACATGCGTTTGACACGATCGACGGAGGTGATACCCGATGGGAACTTTACTTCGATGGAGCATCCTCCATGAAGAAGCGCAAACAAAACACTCCCATAATCAAATCAGGGGTAGGCCTCATCTTCGTAACTCCACGAGGAGGGATAATGCGCTTTGCCTTCTCCTTAACAGAGCCGAGGACAAACAATGAAGCCGAGTATGAAGCTTTGATAGCAGGTCTCGAGATCGCCTTCGACATGGGGATTGAGAACCTCCTCATATACAGAGACTCCCAGTTGGTCGTTAGTCAAGTAAATGGCGACTACCAAACGTGCAAACCAGAACTGGTGAAGTACAGCGAGAGGGTACAGCAACTGCTGACCCAAATACCTTCCTACACCTTGGAAAGCATACCGCGTGCGGAAAATAGCAAAGCGGATGCATTAGCCAAGCTTGCTAAAGAACTGGCCGACGAAAACCTCGATGACATGAAGATCGTTGTGCAAAGCCGTCGGGTTCTTGCGCCGGCAGAAATATCTCCGGAGTCGTCTAAGAAAAAGGGATCGACCGAGCAAATGGCCCTACAAGTGAAAGATCAGGAAAAGGCTGAGGATTAGAGAGAAGTCTTTATAGACTACTTCAAATCCCGTCGAACGCCCGAAGATGCGTCCTCAAGACATCAGCTTATGAAATGAGCTCTGTCTTTTGCCTTCGTCAATGATACTCTGTACAAGAGGTCATTTGATTCTCTGTGGTTAAGATGCATAGGACCTGAAGAAGTAAAAAGAGTCGTCCAAAAAACTCATGACGGACTCTGCGGCTCTCACCAAGCCGGGCCGAAGATGAAATTGAAGATCAAATGGATGGGTTATTATTGGCCCACGATGATCCAGGACTGCCTCGAGTATGCGAAGCAATGCCACTCATGCCAGATCCATGGGGACTTTATCCATCAGCATCGATATTCACTACACCCAACGGTGGCTAGCTGGCCATTCGAAATGTGGGGGACTGACATAATCGGCCCCATCGAACCAGTATCGTCCAGAGGACATCGGTTCATTTTGGCGACAACTGATTACTTCTCCAAATGGGCAGAAGCAGTACCGCTGAGGGAGTGAAGACCAAGAATATACTCCATTTCTTCAAGACACACATCATTTATCGGTTTGGAACTCCGCGACGGATTATCTCCGATAATGGGCCAGCCTACAGAAGCCACAGGATCAGCCGCTTCGCACAACAGCACAACATAGACTGGAGATACTCCTCAGTTTATAATCCCCGAGCTAACGGTCTAGCTGAGGCCTTCAACAAGACCTTGACGAAGATCGTGAAAAAGACGGTGTCACGAAATAAGAAAGACTGGCACGAGAGACTGTAAGAAGCTCTCTGGGCGTATCGAACTACGTTCAAGGCGGCCACGAACACAACGCCATACGCGTTGGTATTTGGTACAGAAGTGGTACTCCCCCTCGAGATAGAGTTACCCTCTCTACGAATGGCAGTTCATTACGAGCTAACGGACGAAGAGAACGCTCACCTTCGCCTCGAAGAGCTCGATGCCCTTGATGAAACCCGGCTCGTAGCGCAACAAAATCTGGAGGCTTATAAAGAAAAGATGACACGTTCATATGAGAGATTGACTAGGCCGAGAACATTCCGCCAAGGCGAACTCGTACTAGTGGTCAAAAGACCTATGATCCCCAATCGCGCCAAGCGGGGGAAATTCAAGCCGAACTATGAAGGCCCGTATATCATAGACAAGGTCTACCAGGGTGGGGCTTATATACTCATGGACATGCATGGTGAAAGACCTTTCAGGCCAATAAACGGTCACTTCCTGAAGAAATACTACGCCTAACAAGTCACGGCCTAGGTCAATGATAGACGACGACGACTATGTCCGCTCGCTATCTTCCTAAGTCTAAACTCTGTAAGTAGTAACCGGCTTCCTTAACAACGGACCGAAACGTCCTTAAACTAACAACGGACCGAAACGTCCTTAAACTAACGACGGACCGAAACGCCCTTAAAACTAACAATGGACCACTATGTCCTAAAACCAGCTGTTGACCGAGATGTCGATAAACTACGGTGGATTGCAGCATCCCAAAGCTGATACAAAAAAGAAAAAGAATAAAATAAAGAAGAGAAAACGGTATGTCCATAAGCAAAATGAGCACGGATGAAAACCCGAAAGAGCTCCGTGAGTAAAAACAGCAGGGCTACCGGCGAGTCTTGTGAAAACCCGAAAGGGCTCAACCTTGTTCGAATAAAAAAAAAAGAAAAACAAAAAGGGAAAAACGGTACGTCCACAAGCAAGACGGGCACGGATGAAAACCCGAAAGGGCTCCGTGAGTAAAAACAGCAGGGCTACCGGCGAGTTTTGTGAAAACCCGAAAGGGCGCAATCTCGTTAAAAGACACTTGCAAGGTCCTCTCGACCTTGTAAGGAGAAACCACCTGCGTGAGATCCTTACGACTCACAAGGGAGAAACACACTTAAGGATCCCCACGATCCCTAAGGAGAAACCAAACTTACGAGATCCTCACGACTCGTAGGGAGAATCCTCTTATGGAACCCTCACGGCTTATAAGATTTGAAAGTCTTAAGCTACAGCGATCTGAACCTGTTCTTAAGCACCCCCCACAACCTTCAGTACGGCCCTACAAGTGGTTCAGTATTGACCCTTGTATACAATCCACGGGCGCGAATAAACATTTCCCTAACAAAGTCCCATCCGTGACTAGGGATATGTTTACACGGTGGACAGCCCTTGTAAGTCCTCTCGACTTATAAGGAGAAAGCACTCTTGTAAGATCCTTACGACTTATAAGAGACCATGCACTTAGGAATCCTCACGACTCCTAAGGAGAAAACGCACCTATGAGATCCTCACGACTTGTAGGGAGAAATACCTTTATGAGACCCTTACGGCTCATGAAGTCAAAGGCCTTAATCGACAAGATCTTAACCCTGTCTACTAAGCCACCTTTGTTCGATATCGACAGAGGCAAATGATGATTCGCTCCCGGCAATATCCCGGTTGTAGCGATGCTGATGCCTAAATCGGTATCAAATTCCAAGTCCTTTCATGGCAAATGATAATTCGCTCCTGGCAATATTCCAATCGCAGCGATGCTGATGCTAAGATTAGCACCGGATTCTAAGTTCCATACTCGTGGCGAAAAGTCAACGAGCCAAACATGCATACGAAATAGCCGAAATGATGGGGCAACTTGTAACAGAAGCAGCAAGTAAAAGAAAAAAGGTATGCATGCAAAATAGCCGAAATGATTGGGCAACTCGCAATAAAAAACAGCGAGTAAAAATAAAAGAAATAGCCGAAATGATTGGGCACCGCGAAAAATAACCGAAATGATTGGGCAATCGTGACCTTCGCGATATAAAAAGCTGAAATGATAGAGCATCGCGGAAAGAAATAAAATAGAAATAAAAATGAAATTTATGCCCTACAGGTGATATCACAGCAGTCCCTGTATACAATCCAGGGGCCTAAATAAAAAAGGAATCACACTCTTCCTCCCCAGGTTTCATCAGAAGAAGAAGCCAAATCTCGACGGTTCGCAGAGAGCCTGCAGCTCAACTCAACATTCGTCTCATTACAACAAACACAATATCAAGTAAAGCGGAACAGCGGCAACTTCCAGTTCCATGATTCGGCGGTGCACAGATAACCAAGAGTCACACCCCGACTCCGTGAAATACGGATAAAGTCAACCCTTCCTGGTCCTCGTAGAGCACGGCAGTGAACCCGTGTGAAGCATTCAGAGCGGAGCCTAGTCTTCGCCGAACACGGCAGTGAACCCGTGGGAAGCATCTAGAGCAAAATTCCTGGCTACGTGGAATGCGGATTATGTCACTCCTGACCCCGTGTGAAGTATCCAGAGCGGATCCTGCTCCTCGCAGAGCACGGCAATGAACCCGTGTGAAGCATCCCGAGCGGAGCCTAGTCCTCGCCGAACACGGCAGTGAACCCGTGGGAAGCATCTAGAGCAAAATTCCTGGTTACGTGAAACGCGGCAGTGAACCTGTGTGAAACATCCAGAGCGGATCCTGGTCCTCGCAGAACACGGCAGTGAACCCGTGTGAAGCATCTAGAGCGGAGCCTAGTCCTCGCCGAACACGGCAGTGAACTCGTGGGAAGCATCTAGAGCAAAATTCCTGGCTATGTGGAACACGGATTATGTCACTCCTGACCCCGTGTGAAGCATCCAGAGCGGATCCTGGTCCTCGCAGAGCACGGCAGTGAACCCGTGTGAAGCATCCAGAGCGGAGCCTGCTCCTCGCCAAACACGGCAGTGAACCCGTGGGAAACATCCAGAGCAAAATTCCTGGCTACGTGGAACGCGGATTATGTCACTCCTGACCCCGTGGAAAACGTCCAGAGCGGATCCTGGTCCTCGCAGAGCACGGCAATGACCCCGTATGAAGCATCCAGAGTGGAGCCTGGTCCTCGCCGAACACGAGGAAGCATCCAGAGCAAAAATTGGACTGTGAGGTCCTTAAACTCATGGACTATGATGTCCTTAACCTCGACCGTGATGTCTTAAAACTAATAACGGGCTGTGATGTCCTTAACCTCGACCATGATGTCTTAAAACTAACAATGGACTGTGGAATCCTTAAATCCATGGACTATGATGTCCTTAACCTCGACCGTAATGTCTTAAAACTAGCAACGGACTGTGGAGTCCTTAAATCCACGGACTATGATGTCCTTAACCCCGACCGCGAGGTCTTTAAACTACAGTATCCTGGAAAACGTCCAGAGCGGAGTCTGTTCCTCGCAGAACATGGCAGTGAACCCATAGGAAGTATCCAGAGCAACCCCTGACCCCGTGAAATACGGATAAGGACAATTTCACCCATCACTTACGGGTCCTCACGACTCGTAAGGGAGCAAATCCTCTTGTGAGATCCTTACGACTTTCAAGAGAAAACACGCTTAGGAGTCTTCACGATTCTTAAGGAGAGATTACACCTACGGGATCCCCTCGACCTTTAGGGAGAAAAACTCTTTATGAGACCCTCACGGCTCATAAAGTTGAAAAGTCTTAGGAGGCAGATTTTAACCCTGAATCCTAAGCCATCGTTGTCCTGCAAAGAGATCAAGATAGACTATCCGCAGAATACATTCAATAAAAAGGGACGCACATTGAGAAGAAAAATATGTCTTTTATTCATGAACCAAAATGGATACAAAGTACAATTCATGATAGAATAAAAAATATACTCTCATTCAGGAGTATGTCCGAAAGAAGAAAATAAAACATATACAAGTCCTCAAGTCGGCGGGCGATTTAGCAGATTGGTCAGCTCATCCCTCTTTCGCCGGGCCCGCCTTCGGGATTCAATATCTCCAGAAGACGGGCCTCCGCCTGAGTTTGCTGGGCCTGATATGAGGCGAGCCGGCCTTCAAGCTCTTTCTCGGTGGCCTTGTGAGCCTCAACCCTTTCACGAGTGAACACGGCGGCTTTGTCGATAGCCACCACCTCCTTGATGGCCTCTTGAAGCACTCGCCAGAGTTCAAACACTTTGTTGGCTTTGGCCGTAAGGTTGGCTTGGAGCTCATTCAACACTTTCGAAGCCAGCTCCCTCTCTGAGAATTTGCAGCCGAGCCTCTTCTCACATGACACCATATTCGCCGCGCACCGCTCGATTAAGCCCCGTAAGCTCGCCTTCGCAGCCACAGCCTCCGAAGAAAGGCGGGTACACTCAAGCACATGCAAGCAAGCCTCCACCTGCCGACAAAACTCAACCCAGACTTGCACCACCACCTCATTATGATAGGTAGCAAGAAAGGGAAGAGAGCCGTTAGCTTCAGCAGCAAACGCTTCGGCTGTGATTACACTGCCCACACGAAGCTCCTCGATCAGGGATGACAGGGAGTCGAGGCTTAATTTCGCCAGACGGTCTGAGGCTCGCAAAGTATAAGGGCCGGGCGGCATGACGATGTGCGACTCCAGCACTGTGAGAGCTGGCAAGGTTGTTCAGATTTATAAAAAGAACAGTGAAACTTTTAAGCAAAAGAACAAGTGGGACGATATTGAGACTTCACTTACCCACAGTCATGCAAAAAGGAGCTGAAAACTCCCCTGGTCCTTTGAGGACCTCAACCTCGTCGTCGGCCTCCAGAACTGTAAAGGACATCAACGTCATTTCACGAAATAACAACAATGCTATGAAAAGATGGTAAACAACACTCACCTTGCCCAGACGAGAGGACAATGCGTTGAGGAGATATCGCCTGCGGAACGGCCATCTCCAGCAGACGCTGAAAGGATCGCCGGGGAGACAGATCGGTAATAGAGGCCGCCAGTCCGTGCAATTATGAAAAGACAAAAGAGTTCAGATAACGGAAAGATTACTAGTTTAAAAAGTGGAAGGTTACCTTCGACGCTCCTCCCATTCTGAGCTGGAGGGATAGCAGCTTCAACGGCTTCCGCCGCAACCTCGGGCACAGTATCAGGGACACGAGCTGGTGTAACGGCCTCTGAGGAAGGAGCAGCGGCAGCCACTGCGGGCTCCAACGAAGGGGGGTGGTCTCGACTATATCCATCCCAGCCTCTGGGCCGCCCTTAGGAAGATCCGTGGGGACGGCGACCACCAAGGGTGCCTCTCCCGAAAGAGCGAATGCTTCGGGAGCAAGAACCACCGCAGGAGGCTCTATCGCGAGTGGGACAGTGTCGTCAACCCCCTCCACATCGGGCAATGTTTCATTAGGAGTGTCAACAGGCTCTACCGTCAGTAAGCCTGTAGGAACCTCCCCCATCGCCGAAGTCTCTGCACAATTCACACAAGAATAAGAATACATATATACAAGTGCAGGCACTATGAAATATTACAAAGAAATACAGGAACATACCAATGCGTAAGGAAGCTTTCAATATGGCTTCTTTAAGCAGATGCTCCTTCTCAAGGAGGTGTGCTCGCCGAGGTTCAAAGGTGGACTCATGGCCGCCAGTCCACAACGAAAGCGCGTCCGCAGCATCCTCCGAAGCAGCCTGCTTAAGGGCCCTTTTGCCCCATTCCTCCAAAGGGCCGATGAATCGCCGTCGGATCCACGAAGGGTCTTCGTAAAAGATTACGGCAAGGTAGGGCTTCTTCGGAACCCTTACGTTCTGAGACTCGTCTATAGAACGTTTTATAGCCTCATCCAATTGTGTGGCTTCCTCGGCAGCTGAACCGGGAAAAAGTAAGTCAGCATCCGACTCTTGCACGGTCAATGGTTCATCCTGAAGAATGGGCTCAGACTCTACTGAAGAGTCGAGCAGGTTGGTAGCCACCTGTTCACACCATAATATTGTATGATTATATTCCTCATTCTTATTCTTTTTATAAATAAACAGGTGCTTTTGACCCATGTCTGCTACATGTTACATGTTACAGGTTCTTAGACAGAAAACAGTGAAAACGATGTAAAGACAATGAAAAAGTGGACTTTGACCAACAAATAGAAGACTCTTGATCAAGCCTACATCAAAGATAAAATTCACAAAGTACAAGACAATGTAAGGTCCAAGATTACAGAGCGAACGGTTAAAAATCCACCGCAATTATTCACTGGAGATCTGGATGAAACATAGAAGCTATTTTAATAAAGAACCAAATAATAAGGAAGCTCAAAGATCCAAGGCCCAATACTTTCTTTTAATAAAAAAACAGAGACAAAAATTTTACCAAAACTTGAAGTCTACTTTGACTAGGTCTTCCTAAGGATATTTTGGTAAATATAGACATGCAAATCAATTGTAACCTAGGGTTTCTTATTCTCTATAAATAGGAACTCTACTCATTGTAATTTCTTATGCCTCCCTTCATTAATAAATTTCACCATTCTTTTGGAGAGCATCATTTTTTGTAGGTAAATTATTTTCTTGCCTTAGTTTAATTTAGTTTAAGAATTTTATTAACTTGCAATAGATGTTTCTTCTCTTTAATAAAATCATGTCTTTCTTCATCCCTTCAATGAGCGAGTAGTTTCCTCGCTTGTTAGGGTTAGGAATAGGGAAGGATTTGAGAGATGAAGATCTCTCATCTCTTTTCTTTGCCAATCTTTTATGAAAATTAGAACTCCATGCATACCTTCTTATTCCGCTCCCTACGGCACTCTACCCTCGAGATAACGGTGATTCCGTAGTCTAAAGGCCCGGATTTTAAGGTTTTCCATGGAGGTTAGGGTAAAGATTAAGAAAGGAAGGACAAGAATCTAAAGGAAGAATCAATCTTCCCAATCATCCTAATCCCTTTTGTTAAGATTTACCATAACACTAATATGATATTTTTAATTAAAGGCAATGGAAAGAGATGTAAATCTTTGTTTACCAAATTTTCCATAAACCTAATCCTAGCAAGTTTTTAATCCTAGTATCATACAACTTCAATTTTTAGATTTAATAATCAATCCGAACACCCTTCGGAATTAACTCGTTAGCGCGATTAGAAAATTCACAACATCCCTGTGGACCGACCCGTACTCACCGGCTAGCTGCAAAGCGACGCCGTTCTTGATTGCGGTTACAAATATTTTTGATTTATCTTTTAGAAGGCGCAAGCACGCTAAATTAAACCAATCAAATGGCGCCGTTGCCGGGGATGTTGTGAATTTTTATGATGTTGCGAAACAGCAAATAAACGATCCTATCAACAGAAGATTGTAACAACAGAGGAACAGAAAAAAATTTAGAGGACCGAGTCAACAAGTCAACCGCGCGATCTGGTGCAAAAAAAAAAAAAAAGCGCCGGCGGCTCTTCCGGCCGCAGAACCGCCGCCGGAGACCACTTCTGGCCGCGGAACCGCCGCGGCCTAGTCTGTTCAAAAAAAAAAAAAAACAGGGGGCAGAAGCGCGGGAGAAAAAAAAAACTTTGTAAGTTTCTCTGTTCCTCCTCTGCAAAAATTTGCATATATTTTCTGAAAAATTCCTGCAAGATTTTGTGTGCTTTAAAAATCTTTCTCTTTCCAAATAACAATCTGGTGCAGGATTTTTGCGCCTAGATTAAAATAGAAATTGATTGCAAGTAATCTTTTTGTTGCACATCTTTTCTCGAAAATCTTTTTGCAACATTTTTTTCCAAATAAAGATTCTTTGTGATATTCTTAAAATAATAATTGATTGCAAGTGATCTTTTCTGATTTGCATATCCTTAATTTTTTTTTTGCTAAAAATATCTTTCCAAATAAAGAGCAAACGGAAAAAGGAAAATTTTAATTAGAAAACTTGCAAACCTTGAAATTCACAAAAAAGATTTGATTGTAAGTGATTTACTGTTTTGCATATCTTTAATTGGATTTTAAGGGGCTTTTGACCAACTCAGATTGGGTGGGGATTTCATCACCCTTCCCAGGACCCCAGAAAACATCTAAAGCATTTTGCATCGACCACAATTAATACAAAATACTAGACTCAGCCCTAAGGAAATCGAGCTCAATAGGAAAAGGACTAGTATAGGCATCGACCGTTTATCCTAACTGATTTTGCGGTGTCTAGGCTAGTGGTTTTTAATTAGGCCCACTGTCGTGGTGGTTCCTTCCCACTTACCTGGCCGCAATTGGCGGTGAAGAGGCGGTTTGAGGTCCTATTTCTAGCCTTTTGGAACAGTTAGGAGCTGTCTAGCTGACCTAGGTGACCCTAGATCTAGGTCTGATTGTGCATTTCTGGTTGATTACATTTGTGTCTAAGCCCTTTATCAAAAATTTTTCTGCAAACAGTCTCAAATAAAGAGAAAAGGGAAAAAGGAATTTTTTTAAAAAAGACTTGCAACTTTTGTCGCTCGGAAATCCTTGCACCAACAAACTTTCTTTCTTTCTCCCTTTCTTCTAACATGGGTACCCCACATAACAAATCACTTGCCGAACTTTGGTATCCCGAACCTAATTTTGCGTCGTTTGGCAATTTTTTCGATCAATTTAAAGACGATCCTTCCTTGCCTAAAATATCTTTGAAAGATCAAATAGAGGCGTCTAGGAGAAACAATTCGACTTTTCAACCCACTTTGTGTCAACCAAGTCAACCTTCACCACTTCCATATGTTGATACCACTCTTTCGAGTCCTTCTGTCACTCCTAAGCCGATGTCTATTGCTGAGCATATTGCTCAATCTCGCAGTCGATCTTTCACCCCTCTCCACTCATCCAGTTCTAGAGATCAACACGACTATTCACCTTTTTATCCATATGTTGACCCTACCCCTGCCCAACCACCCACTTCCTACCAGTCTTACCCGACCTTCCCACCTTCACTAGACACTGCTTCTACACAGCCTTTTGGGAGTTTCACATATCCAAACAATTTCGAATCTTTTGCCGAAACCCCTTTACCACCAAAGTCTAGTTTGGAAGAGGCGTTGAAGGCGTATATCGCAGCAACAAAAAAAATGGTTAGGAATGTGGAAGCGTCCGTGGCCACCCTTATGCAACCTGCTGAACCGGTAGCTAGTTTTCCGCTAGCTCCAAATTTTTCAATGTATGAGGCGGCAGTTGGACAGAGTGAGAATGAGAGAGGATTTTCAAATCAAACCTACCCTTACCCAATTGAAGCCCACAACTCCTGTTTTCCATCGATTGCCCTAAATAGTTCACCTGTTGAAAATAAAAATGAGTTGTGTGATTTTGTAGTGTTTGTTTTGCCAGATTGTGAGGAACCCCTTTCGAGTGAAACTGCACCTAATCCTTTTGACCTTTACACTTCCGCTCTAGAACCTACATTGATAAACATCCATGCTTTTGAGGAGGTGTCTAAAGAAATTGACTTTCACTTGATTGAGGATATAGACGCCGGGAATATTTCGGATGATGACCCTGTCGATTTAATTGAAATTTTATGTTCAAAGCATCATCCCGAGTTATTAAATGTTTCTCCCGAATCTCATATGCATCTTGATTTTGATGATAATAGCATGGATGAGTTGAATATTGAGGAGAATTATGAGGATAATATTGAGGAGAGTAGTGAGGATCATATTGAGGTTGAACCATTTTTCTTTGATGTGTCGGATTTTCCAATTCATCCTCTTGAACCTTTACCTAAATCACCCTCCCTCTTTTCCATCGTTCCGACCACGCCTCATTTCACACTTGACGACTATGAGCTTGAAAACTTTTCCTTCGAATCTGACACAGTTCTCACAGCCGATGACACTTACGAGTGTTTCACTTTTTCGGACGATGTTGAAGTCTCACCGTCCGAGTTTGAGTCCTTTGCATTTTCAGATGAGTTAGTTAATCCATCAGACTCGGTTGCTTACAGTCGTTTCGAACCATTGATGGAATCTTTCCAGTTCGACACGGTTTACTACGGTGAGAATGAGACTATCCCTAATTCACTCCCTTTCGTCCTTCCTATTGTTCCGACCGTGCAAGTGGCCGTTACGCTTTCATATCCTATACCAAGTTCGGCGTACCCATGTTCTCTTGCGAATCTTGAGGGATTTGATCCCATTTCTCGACGAGTTGATAGGATAGCGCAATCACTTTTAACACATCGGTCATCACAAATTGTGCTAATTTATTCACTCGACTTACACCCTCAAGATCGCGCGACCCTTCTTTCTTCTTTCCGCCATTCTTCTCCCCCACCGATACCATATTCTCTTCTTTCCACACGGTCTCGCGTGTTTCTCATTTCTTTCTTCTACACCCCATTCTTCCACCAACTTGACCATTACCACGATAAGATTTTTGAATGGTTGGTGTTAACCTTTGGCTTGTGTAAGGCCAAGCTTAAGTTTGGGGGAATCTTTGTATATATGTATATATTTTTTTGGTTTTCTTTTCTATAAAAAAAATAAAATAAAATTTAAAACATTAAAAATATAAAAAAAAAATTATTATAAATAAATAAACAGGGGAGTACCGGCATTTTGACCCTCTTGGTTTAGCATGACAGTGAGGACACTGTCAAGTTTAAGTTTGGGGGTATGCTCGGTACGTCTTCTTCCTTCACATTCATTTGTACATATTTTTGCATTTGCATAGTTATTTGAAAACCCCATAAAAATTTAAAAATTTCAAAAATTAGAAAAATTACTGTATTCAATTTTGGCTAATTGACATGAGTTTGACAGATAGGTTAACTGGCTAGGAACAACTAGATCTTAGACTTAGTGAATTAAAAACCCTAAAAATAACCTTTCTTAAAGTTTAACGGTAGAAAGTATATGCCTTGTAGTTTATTTAGAAATAGGCAAATTTTGGGTTCACTTCTTGGGCTAAGTCAAAATGAGGGAAGAGTATTGATGTTCTTATTAGAGTATAAGTTTGAAAAATAGTTCCTAGCTTAAGTTTAGATTCTGAAAACGTATACCCTACAATTTGCACAATCACGCACCTTGAAACTTGGAATAGTAGAGGAGACCTTGAAATGCTCTTGTCTAAAGTCCTTAGTACAATGAAAATAAAAGAAAAAAAGTGAATAAAGAAAAGAAAAAAATGAACACTGGTTTTTGTGATTACTTAAGGCTGTAAAAATAGAAAAATATTTAGCGAGGGTACTTCATCACCTAGTGTCTTAGACCAAATGGTTTGGGAGTCACTGCTAAAAGCCTTGGGTGTTGCAAGACTAGGAATTACGCTTTAAAGTGCAAACATATCTTGTAATCGTTTGTTGGTACCTCAAGAAGTATTAACAGTCGCATGAAGGATGTGTAAGCAAAATTCAATTAAAAATTCACCCACTAATAAGTACTTTGGACAACGGACAAGGGTATGATTGCTTGATTTGAATTTCCAAGTGTAGGGGTGATTTTTACACACACGTGGGGATATGTGATTGAAGTTTAGATGAGAGAAAGGAGTGAAGAATAGAACTTGTATCTTTAGTAAGGGTTGATAGAAATTCCTAAGTGGAGATGGAACCCTAGAAGGAAAACTTAAGAAATGCCGAAAGCTAAGTAGATCTACATAACATATATAATCTTAAGTTAAATAATGAGGAAGTGTGAAGAATGTGGGTGGATAATTTGCGAGTCAAAAGATAATAGAATTCCTTGTTAGAAAACCTAATTGGAGAACAAAAGTCAATGGGCCAAGTTGATAGGATTTTGTGGGTGTAATCCGCTGAAAACCCTCAGGAGACAACACTCCTCCTACTAGGGACACCTAGAGGTTTAACGGCTTGTTACACGTGCTCAGTGCAATCGCGTTTCCCTGCGAAAGTGTGGATAGGATTTTAGTGAATAAAAATAAGTTTGCTCGAGGACGAGCAAAAGATAAGTTTGGGGGTATTTGTTCACACCATAATATTGTATGATTATATTCCTCATTTTATTCTTTTTATAAATAAACATGTGCTTTTGACGCATGTCTGCTACATGTTACAGGTTACAGGTTCTTAGACAGAAAACAGTGAAAACGATGTAAAGACGATGAAAAAGTGGACTTTGACCAACAAATAGAAGACTCTTGATCAAGCCTACATCAAAGATAAAATTCACAAAGTACAAGGCAATGCAAGGTCCAAGATTACAGAGCGAACGGTTAAAAATCCACCGCAATTATTCACTGGAGATCTGGATGAAACATAGAAGCTATTTTAATAAAGAACCAAATAATAAGGAAGCCCAAAGATCCAAGGCCCAATACTTTCTTTTAATAAAAGACAGAGACATAAAATTTTACCAAACTTGAAGTCTACTTTGACTAGGTCTTCCTAAGGATATTTTGGTAAATGTAGACATGCAAGTCAATTGTAACCTAGGGTTTCCTATTCTCTATAAATAGGAACTCTACTCATTGTAATTTCTTATGTCTCCCTTCATTAATAAATTTCACCATTCTTTTGGAGAGCATCATTTTTTGTAGGTAAATTATTTTCTTGCCTTAGTTTAATTTAGTTTAAGAATTTTATTAACTTGCAATAGATGTTTCTTCTCTTTAATAAAATCATGTCTTTCTTCATCCCTTCAATGAGCGAGTAATTTCCTCGCTTGTTAGGGTTAGGAATAGGGAAGGATTTGAGAGATGAAGATCTCTCATATCTTTTCTTTGCCAATCTTTTATGAAAATTAGAACTCCATGCATACCTTCTTATTCCGCTCCCTACGGCACTCTACCCTCGAGGTAACGGTGATTCCGTAGTCTAAAGGCCCGGATTTTAAGGTTTTCCATGGAGGTTAGGGTAAAGATTAAGAAAGGAAGGACAAGAATCTAGAGAAAGAATCAATCTTCCCAATCATCCTAATCCCTTTTGTTAAGATTTACCATAACACTAATATGATATCTTTAATTAAAGGCAATGGAAAGAGATGTAAATCTTTGTTTACCAAATTTTCCATAAACCTAATCCTAGCAAGTTTTTAATCCTAGTATCATACAACTTCAATTTTTAGATTTAATAATCAATCCGAACACCCTTCGGAATTAACTCGTTAGCGCGATTAGAAAATTCACAACATCCCTGTGGACCGACCCGTACTCACCGGCTAGCTGCAAAGCGACGCCGTTCTTGATTGCGGTTACAAATATTTTTGATCTATCTTTTAGAAGGCGCAAGCACGCTAAATTAAACCAATCACCACCTTCCTCCGCCGCTTGGATCCAGAACCGACCGCCGAAGACGACCGTTTCCTTCCCCGTGGAGCCTTGACACGACGCTGACCCACCACACCTTCAACACCCTCATTTCCAGCACCCTCGCTTGGCGATGCTGCCGAGGACGATACGGCCATTGTCGACGCCGCTAGCAGTGGTACTGCTACTGGCGCCCTTTTACCCTTTGACTGAGCTCGGGTATCTAACGGCATACCAATTGTGGGGGTAAGGTCCACCTCCGACTCCCCTGGAATGAGCGCAACACTGGTGTCCCTCAGGAGAAAGCGGACCGGTGCACGCGGCCGCAGCGGAATTCCCGCGGCCTGAGCCGGAGCAAGAGCGCCATAGCCAAGAAGCAACCTCTTCTCCTCAGCAATAACTGGGTTGACCCGATGAAGATACCAGCCTGTGAAGGACCCCACGCATCGGGGAGTATGATCTGCTTCAGGGATCATGAAGTAAGAACCAGTGTTCAGCCTCACGAAGTGATGAAGCGCATCACGAACAGCTGCAGGTGAAGGGACCGACGCAATCGTAAAAGCCTCGAAGGGGACGCCCTGATCATATCCAAGCTGCCGGGCGATGCGATGCGGATTGTACCGCATAAACAGAGCCGCACTGTTCTGACGGAATACAAGATAGCCCGGTCTGATCGCGTACAAGTGCGTGGCCTCGCGGGGCTTCAGAGAAGGCACCTCACCTTTCGACTGGTCGTGGAGTTGTTGAATCGGACCTGAAGGAGCAGATAGAACCCGATCCATAAATACCAGTCCGCCCGCGCTAGCATAAGGAGCAATTAACACGCGAATAGCCCCGAACTGAGTCGGGTCAGGAGCAGAAGCGTCCACCAGCCGCATGAGTCACGGAAAAGTGTAGGCGTCATAAAATGCGGGTCTCTGGTGCGCAGCAAAAGCCCCCAACACGTGCATCTCAATCCAAGATGTAAAGTAGTGAAGGGAGAAGTTTACTACGTCCACACCGGGAGTTGAGGTGTTAGCGGCGGCGCCCAATCCATGATAGAGATGCGCTAGCGCCGGGATGCCTATGGCCAGCAGTGTCCCCTCAGCGATACGATGAGCCGGATAGATAACCGAAACTCTCATGAAGCGGCGATGCATAGGGATGACGAACCAGCTGAGCCAGACACTGATAAAGCCCATAAAGAATGTCTCCTCGTCCATGCCGGGAGCTGCAATCGATTCGAAAGATACCGGCGACATGATAGGAATATAATAATGTGGTAAATCCGATTCCTTAGTCGGCCGCCTGTTCAAACCAAACCCAAAGGGGTTGTTAATGCTTGCAAAGTTGGGAGCCGTCTTCGACAGGACATCCTCGCGAAGGAAGCAAGCGATGAAGCTCTTGAAAGTGACGCCCTGCTCCTCAGATTCTATGAACAGTTTGTCAAAGATACCCAGCGCCTTGATCAAACTCGGACGCTTATGGCGGACGGCGTTCTCGGTAGACAAGCAGTCACGCGTTGTGGGCTTAGTCTCAAAGACGTACTCGTCAGAAGGCAGCAATTCCTCGTAAAGTGTCCCTCTGATTGGCAGCCCCGAGATCTCGCGAAATTCTTCCAAAGAAATTGAAACTTCACGGTCCCCCAAGAGAAAAGTGTTGGTGGGAAGATTCCACTGGTTCAGGAAGGCCTTAACCCACCAGACGTGGGGAGACTGGTAGTGGAAGAAGGACGCATATATCGCCTGATAAAGCCCAACCTTCTGCAGTCGCGCACGATGGGCGGAAAGGATGTATCGAGCCCAAAGGAGATAGCCCGTAGGGTGTCGAGGGGTGAACCCTATTTTGTAAATCTGCCCCCATGGCTGGGCCTCGCCCTGGCAAATGCGGTGTCCCAGAATGTCTATGGTCAGGATCGGATGGTTCGGGATACCGGTCGTCGAAGGCTCGAGCCATCCCATCGGAGTCCAATTAGGCATCTCCACAGCGAAGACAGTCCCGGGAGGATCCATCGGCAAGAACGGAAAGGTAGGCTCCATCAGCACTTCGTAAAGAAAACTCCGGCGACCTCGGATAATATAACCATACCAGGTTCCCCACAAAAGCAAGTTGGTGAAGTTCGGGTCATGAGCCCTGATCATCACCATCACTTCCTCATCAGATGGCGACTGAGGAAAAGCAGCCTCCGAGCGAGTGAAAGGAAAGTACGGAACGGAAGTCATTGTACCTAAAATAAAATAAGGGGAAACTGTTAAAAGCGAAGCCAACAGTGTATATATATATGACTATAAATATATACATATAAAAAGACAGTGGAAGAAAGCGACAGCGGACTCATTTTATGTGACCATTAGTTACAAAACATATGGGTCCTACGAAATCAAGATGGCGGCTGGCTAATGATGAAGCAAAGCAATTATAATGAGACAAAAGGAAGATTCTCATTAAATAGACAGTGGATTTCAAATGACCCTATACATTCCCTTAAAAAGAAATCCATCTTGGACTCTGTGACAAATCAAACAGAATCAAAGGAATTAAATTCCTAGAAAGCAACATTGCAAACTTTTTCTTCTTGGTTGTGAAGAAGACAACTCAGGGCAAGAAAACCCAAGGAGTTCTATAGGATAGGAATTAAATTCCTTGTTAAATAAAAGGGGGAATTAAATTCCCAGAGACATTTTTCAGAACCAAAGCTTTTGGATATGGAATTAAAAGCCAAGGGAAAAGACAACCGTCACCATTAGCCCCCTGAAGATCAGAGAAACCATAAAGGGTCTGTTGATTGAAAATTGAATGGTTTTCTCTTTAAAGAACTTAAAAATGGGTTTTTGTTTAAAGGAAAAAACCCTTGGTGTGGATTTAAAATCCAAAGAGTTCATATGAATGGAAGTTCTTCGATCGTTCAAAGATCATTACCTGAAGAAAGGGTCTTTCTTGAACAGAGTTAAACTCTGAAAATATTCAAAGCAGAGAACTAAGATCTGAGAAAAGAGAATTAAATTCTCAAAAAGGGAAAAAGTTGCAAGGAAGAAGACGAAAGAGTGAAGGCGCTTCTGAAGTGACCCCTGCATTTATAGGATGTGATGGAAAACGTTTCATCTCCCCTATTCCCCAGACGGATCCAACGGTCACAAAAGTGACAGCGTTGCACTCACGTGCAGACACGTGAGAGCAACGCTGTGGGGGCATTTGTTTCCTGATTAAAAATCAGGAATTACCTCAATAACGTATCACGTGTTCACACGTGACCAATGGTCACGTGATGACACGTGATGGATAAAACCCCATCAAACAGAAACGAAAACAAACGGTTGAAAGATGACTCAATTGGGGGTCACGTGCTCACACGTGACCAAGGGTCACGTGCCAGCACGTGACAGGCTTTGAAAGCCTTACAGCTTAATAGAATTTAATTCTAAAAATCGGTAATTACCTCAATGAGGTATCACGTGCTCACACGTGACCAATGGTCACATGTTGACACATGACAATTAAAACAGACACAAAATAACAAACGGCTGAAGGAAATACCTCAATGAGGTGTCACGTGCTCACACGTGACCAATGATCACGTGTTGACACGTGATGGTTAAAATTGAAGCGTAAGTAAACGCTGAGAAAATGACTCAATTGGGGGTCACGTGCTCACACGTGATCAAGGGTCACGTGTCAGCACGTGACTGGCTTCGAAAGCCTTACAGTTAATAGAATTAAATTCTAAAAGCTTCTAAATCTTTCCAAATGGAAAAGGATTATGGGGACCGTTGGATTAAAGATCCAAGGGTGATTAAAAATCACCAATTTATGGAAAGATTTTAGACAAGGAAAGATTTCCCTAAAAATCTTACCAGAAATAACAAACAGAAAATCTTTGGATTTAAAATCCAACGGTGAATAAAAATCACTGAATGATCTAAAGGCTCATATTGACTATGAAAACAAACAAAATCTTTCAATGAAAGATTTGCTAAACAAATTGATTCTTTTCATTCTCCTATAAACAGGAGCCAAGTGGGAGAATTCTGGAATATAGAATTTTGAGGAGATATAGAGTTTTAGAATCTTGAAATTTCAGAGAGAAAAAAAGGAGAATTTAATTCTCAACAAAGAAAACCCTAGATGAGAAAGGGAAAAAGTATCAAAACTTCAATAAAGAGAATTTAATTCTCAAAATATAAGAGTTTAACTCTTCTGCAAAGAACTTAGTTCTTCCTCTAGTTGAAGATCTGCAGAAGCACATCTCCCCATAGGTTGAGAATTTAATTCTCATCGGGTTGAGATCCTGCCATGCAGATCCAAAATTTAGAGGGGGAATTAAGTTTAGAGAATTTAATTCTCTCAAAACAAAACTAGGGTTTAACCCTATATGAGAATTTAATTCTCCTAAAATTATAGGAATTTAATTCCTTCAAGATGGACAGAACTAGGGTTTAACCCTAATTGAGAATTTAATCCTCTCAAATTCATAGGAATTTAATTCCTCTTAAAATGAAATTATGGTTTCACCCTACACAAGAATTTAATTCTTTTACATATATGGGAATTCAATTCCTCTAAAAGAAATTATGGTTTAACCCTATATAAGAATTTAATTCTTTTACATATGTGGGAATTCAATTCCTCTAAAAGAAATTAAGGTTTAACCCTATATAAGAATTTAAATCTTTCATAATAGGAATTTAATTCCTCCAAAATCATGATTAGGGTTTAACCCTACAGAGAATTTAATTCTCAAAATAAAATAAGAAGACTTAAAAGATCTCTGTGCATGAAAAGAACTAAGGTCACGTGTCCTCACGTGACCCATGAAGAGATCCCCAGAAATGAGAAGCAGGAAGCTTTGAGACAACGCCTCACGTGCTCCCATGTGACTTACAAAACACCGAGAGAAAAAGAAAAAGAAATAAAGGCTTTGGGCGCTCTCACGTGTTACCACGTGACCCCTTAACAAATGCTTTAACAGTCAGCGCATAAATTCCCATCACGTGTCAACACGTGGTGCTCAAAATAAAAATAAAAAGTGTTTAACACTTATTTGCAGAACGAAATAAAGGAATCTGATCCTACCTTTGGATGCCCTCACGTGTCCGCACGTGACCCCTTTTCCTTTAGTGTTTAACACTAATTCGAGAGCTTTATTCCCAGTGTTTAACACTGATTATCTTTTAGTGTTTAACACTAATTTGAAAATCTTATTTCCAGTGTTTAACATTGTTATTTTCTAGTGCTTAACACTACTATTATCCAAATTGGCTAATTTTCCAGAGGCAAAAGTCCCTCCTCTAAATGAATCTCAAAATTGAGGAAATCAAAAATGAAAATGTTTAGCATTGCTCAATAATATGGGCTTGAACCCAGACAAATATCTAATGGACCAACAGAGGGCCAACACTTCAAACTCAATTGGACTTAGCCCAAGTAGGCCATAAGTCCTCAATTCAAACTCAACTGAGCCCATATGCTCATAATATAATTAATTGGTCTTAGTTCCAAAATGGGCTACAAATCATTTAATCCACCTAGGTTCAAGGGTACATCTCTTCACTCCTTTGATATTTGTCGTTGTAATTCCTCAACGTCTTCAAAGAGGTGACGGGTCCCGACAACCATACATTTCATGGACAGTGGGGTCTTTAAACTCATGGACTATGATGTCCTTAAGCTCGACCGTGATGTCTTAAAACTAACAATAGACTGTGGGGTCCTTAAACTCAGGACGATGATGTCCTTAACCTCGACCGTGATGTCTTAAAACTAACAATGGACTGTGGGATCCTTAAACTCATGGACTATGATGTCCTTAATCTCGACCGTGATGTCTTAAAACTAACAACGGACTGTGGGGTCCTTAAACTCATGGACTATGATGTCCTTAACCTCGACCGCGATGTCTTTAAACTAACATTTGACTGTGAGGTCTTTAAAATCACGGACTATGATGTCCTTAACCTTGACTGTGAGGTCTTTAAACTCATGGACTTTGATGTCCTTAACCTTGACCGTGATATCTTTAAACTAACAATGGACCACTATGTCCTTAAACTGACAATCGACCGCAACATCATTAAACTAAATAATAGAGCCCAATTGCTCTTTTGTTGGATCTAAACGATCCCGTTAAGTTGATCTTAGTCTAAAATTAGACTAACGTATTCTTAACAAACGTTTAAGTTGATCTTAGTCTCAAATGAGACTAACGTATCCTTAAACCCAAAACCCCCAAACCCAAATCTAAAAAAGATACGGATTTGGACTAGTCCACGCCCTACGGGCGACAACATAACTTAGTCTCCGTATACAATCCATGGGCAACCAAACACACAACAAACACCCACGACACGAAGTGACCATCTGGAAAAGGAGAAAGTTGTTATCGCGATGCGGTAGCGTAATTAACTGCAGGGGCTTGCGCCTGCAGGGAGGAGCGTCCCCACAATCAAAAATCCCTCAGATGAGGGGGGAATCTGACGAAGTCTGCTACATCGGCCGCATCCGTTTAAACCTTCGATACATGGTGCCATAAATCAACTTGGCATTTTCGAAGAGGTGGACGGATAGCACCAACTAGCTTCTGCCCCGAATTTCAGACAAGACGAACCTACGCGGTCCAGTCTCCGTAATTCGGAGGGGAACAGATACAAAGGCATGTCAACTATGTCAGCCACATTTTCAAAGACACGGTGACCAGGTTCCCGGCCATTCAAAAGATAGTCCTGGCACTCGTCGTTGCCTCCAGGAAACTCCGGCACAGTAACATTTCAGAAAATTTAAAATATTATTTTTGGAATTTAAAATTAAAATAATATTTTTCCCGCTGCCCGATTTGCGAAATTGAGGTTTTCGAAAAAGGGTATAAATATATACCAATAATCAAGAAATAAATGAAAATTAAAATGATTTATTGATTTAAAAATATATTTAAAGGATTTGGCATTTTTAAAATTTATTATATGCAGTTTGGATAAAAACCCGATCAGTGCACTGCTAATAGCGATTAAGCCAAATCCGTGTTTCTACAGCTTTTCATGGTTAGTGCACCATGACATATTTCATTTGGCTACATGGTTCCATTGTGTTGTTTTAGTTATGGTTGGTTTTATTTTTGGTAAGAAAAAAAAAGAAATGGATTATTGGAGAGAGAGAGGGGACACAATGATGAGGGGTAAGCATGCTAGGAGAGAGAATGAGAGTGAGAAAGAGAGAGAGGGAGAGTGCTGCCCCATTCATTTCCCCCCCCCCCCCACCATTTTTTCATCTCCTTCTTCATCTTCAAGCTCCATCATCTACCCTCATGACCCATCTCAAAATACTCCTCAAAACCCTATACCCCTTTCACAAAAAATGATCACCTCCTCACCTTCATCGCATTGGACCAACCAAAGTGGGATTTTGATGACATTGAGAAGCTAGGGTTTTCTTGAGTGGCCTAAATGAGGTATAATTTCTACCATTTAGATATTTTTAAGTTCCTTTATATTCTAGTTTTAGTTTAGAATTGGTTTAGTGGTGATTTGTGAAGTTAGAAAATTCTAGAGAGGGTTTGGGTGACTTGTGGACTTGTGATCAGTAGTGAGGGTGTACAAGACCCTAGAGATCAATTGGTGGACCTAGAATAGAGAATACTGATTTAGGAATTCATTCATGTCGGTTTTGTGGCATTTGAGTTGCCTACAGTGAATCTGGAGTGACCCGGGAAGATTTTGAGTTAAACAAACAACTCTAGAGACCAAATTGGACCAATATGAGACCACCCTGACAAGACGAGCACCAACAGAGATGATATGGCCGAGGTGGCCGGATTTTATAGGCATGTGGCCGGCCACTTTGGGGGGTATTAGGTCTAGGTTGGTCCAGTAGCTCACCTACTATATATACAACACCCTATACTTGTTTGTTTTGTCCCAATTGACTTGAGTCAAAATCTGGGAGAACATTTGTGTGATTTTTGGATACGTTTTCCGTATTTTGAATGTTTGGTTTTAGTGTTTGATATTGCATTTGATTGTTGGGCATTTGTACGTCAACAACAAGGGTTGATATGGTTATTTTGCATGCGTAGGCTATAGGTTTTAACCTATGAGCGCACCGTGTGCCGTATTGGTTTTCCGTACTTGATTTTAATGCTATTGCGACTTTGTATGTATTGTAAGTAGGATTTCAAGACGACGGAGTATAGCGTCATCGACTTCGGCAAGCAAGTATCAAGGTGAGTAGATCTATATCTACGGAGGAAGTCGGGTGGATGGCGTATAGCACCCCCGCAAGTTTTTGATGGAAACCGATTTATAGAACATGGTTAAGGAAACCTAGATTAGAAAACTATGGATAGGGTTAAAAGGATAGTTAGAGATGATGTGAATGATCGAATATGTATATCGAGATTTGAGATGAAAGATTTAGGGGTATGAAAAGTGAAGGTGAATCACGACTTATAGATATATGGTTGCACTAGAATAAGTATGAGTTTTAGAGTAACTTGACACTGATGTATAGGGTAGAATGTATATGTAGAATTGACTTGATGTGAGATATTAATGCGACGAAAGAATACGATGTGATATAATGATTTGATGATATGTTGGTATACGGATGCGAGTCGATTGAGATGATTGATACCTTACCGGTCTCCAGATATGAGATTGTTATGGATGTGGCCTGAGATATAGGTATATATATGTATATATATATGTTGTGAATCTTGAGTGATATGTCGTACGAGATGTTAGGTCCGTACCCCTCATTGTCATATAGGCTGATAGGATCCCTAATGATTTAATGCCGCCGTACGATGATTTTCCATACGTGATGAGTTTGACTTGATGTTTGATCCATACTCTTGACTAGAGGATGCCGTACGATGGATTATACCGTACGTGATATTGTGAGGCTGGACACCGATTGATAGATTCACCGACTCAATCATGTTAGATACGTATACCTTATAGCTGTTAGCTGATGGTTTACCTTATGCTGCATTCATATCATTCTCATTGCATTGCTTATACCTGTGCTAGTACACCTGCACCATTATCGATGATGCGTATGTTACACTTAGACAGATTTTCCGGCTCACACACTTCATCATCGATAATTTCCATATCACTACACAGTAGAATTGCGGCATCATGATATGATATGACTCCTTGCATAATTTACATGCTATAGTTACATATGCATCTTTATACGATATTGCATTTGACTTTAGAGAAATTGGGAACCGCAGGATATATATTTTTAAAACTGGAATCATTTAAAAGAGCGGTTTTCCCTTAATATGTCACATCACTGTTCTATGTTGCATGATATACGGATATGCTTACATTTCTTTCATATGTCGCATACATCATGCTTTATGATTTACGCATTAAGATATGCTGTTTTCATGAGATTTCTGGATTTGAGAATCGTGGTCATTTTAAATGAAAGTATGTATTGTTTTAAAATCTCGGTTTCTCTTGATATGATATTTCAGTGCGTCCACCATGCGTTTTCTCGGTTCTGAGACATGTGACATATGAAACCCGATTCGAGGAGCTGAACGAGGCCGATTGCGGGTACATGGTGGACCCGGTATGGTATCCCGGGGCGAGAAAGGATTTCTGTGCAGTAGACGTTGAGCCTGGCAGAGGGACTACTACCTACCGGTGACAATATTTGGGCTCTCGGCAGATATCCGGAGAATACCGACCAGAGTCGAGAGATGATATGGGTCGATCCGGACTGACGTAGCCTGTGGGCCGATCCGGAATGACGGAGCTTGAGATATGAGGATTTACGTGTCGATGCTGGACACGGGTTTCATGTTGTTTTCGAGTGTCGATGTTGGACACCCAGGTTTCATGATTTTGATGTGTCGTGAGGGACACCCGTTGATTTATATCCTCATACTTTCATGCATATGCTTTTATGATATTTACATGCATGATGTTGTTGTGTCATTGGTTGACACGTGGACGGGATCCACATGCATACAGACATTGATCATATTGTTGGATGATATCCACATGCTTATAGGCATTGATTATCTTGTTGTCACATATACAGATACAGTCACCCTAGATATTATAGTATTACCTTTATGATATAGTTGACCTAGGAGTCGTTGTTTATTCGATTTCCACTTGTGAATGTTTTTCTACTCACGAGTTGGCAACTCACCCCCGTTGTGCCACAGTTCTTGCAGGTTGACCGTCTGGATTAGTAGCGGCATCGCTGGCACACTGTTGCTTTCGGGTGATTGTTTTGGTAGGTGGGACATTTGTATCGTACCCACTCTTGTATTTATATTTCATATTGTATCTAGTCAACTCCATCAATCAAAACTATTATTTGTATAAGTAATAAGACTTAGTGAGACTTATGGTTGCGAGACTTAGAGCGAGGGGTATTCCGCTACTAGTGGTTTTGATGTCTTGCTTATTTCTTTATCTTTTGTGGTGAACTTCGCCGTTGGGCGTCGTATACATATATTTATGCTTTGCGTGGTTGTGGATCCGCCGATTGGCGAAGAGCTAGCTCCCGCTTGGGGATGCCTTTATATTATTATGTATTGTAGTTTTGGATCAAAAAATACAAGGGAGGTGCTGCCCAAATTTTTAAAAGACGAAACATGTTTTCAACTAGTAAAATTTACTTGCATTTTCATGTTCTATTATTTATGCATTTAAGAAAACTTGGATTTTTACCATACCTTTATTTCAAAACTTCACCTCTTTTTTTCTTAAAAAAGTTTAGATTTCTGGGTTTCGGCTTACTTGAATTACGTTACGCCTTTAGACGTTGCGTGATTTGAGTGCCGGTCATGAGCTAAATTTCGGATCGTGACAAAGTTAGTATCAGAGCGCTAGGTTTAGCCTTGGTTCGAGTCTATGTTTGACTATGCGGAGTCTAGGGCGGGTATGTATTTCGGAACCTAGACTTGACCTTACGGAACTTAGACTTGAACGGGGGGGTATTAGACCCGAACTTTCGTTTCATAGGTTGACCCTGATTGATGGAGTAGGTAGCTTAAGTAGAGTGACGTACCGTACGTATGTTCCGCGGCATATTTACGATACGATACTCCACTTAAGAAACTTTAGGATGTACATATTTTCGAGACTTATGATTCTCTTCATACCTATGATTATACATCAATTTGAGATTTTTGATTCTATTCGTTTCCATGATCATACTCTTATTGATGTTGTTCCTTCTTATGATCATGTATCCATTCTGGCTCTGTCATTTCCTTTCATACCCTTGATATGTTTTTATCGATACACGCTTGAAGTTCCCGTCACCATGGCTTGAGTGCAGATTGAGCTGCTGCTAGTGTTGCGGTCAGGGCGAGCTCGTCATGGACGAGGACTAACCATTGCATTTTCTGGTGACATGGGAACGTCTCGATGTAGTGTTGAGTTGTGACCTCTTGTTGAGGCGAGTGTTTGGTTTTTGCACTGGATGATCGAGCCATTGATAGAGGCTGCCTGTTGTGAGAGGACTGTTGATGTACAACATACCTCAGAGATTGTGATGACGCCTACCATGCAGACAGATGAACCAGCTGTTGCTGAGATTGATAGGATGTTACCTCCAGACTATATGGGCGGAGATCACTGGAGCTTTCAGGCAGAGATACGACAGATGATAGCTAGTTTACCCCTAATTGAGAGACGAAGGATATTCACATGTCGTCTAGGCGAAGTTAAAAAGTTCGAACGAATGTCAGAAAACCCATTTTTCCAAGTTTAAAGTATTCGAAGGAACATGCAAGTAATTCTGTGGACCCTCTAGAAGAATGAAACCCTAACTCGACATAATGACCATGGAACTGTTTCTGAACCTTAGGGTTTGCAACAGTTCAGCGGTGCCATCAGTGAGGCTTGGGTTTACCCTTCTACGGTTGGTCCATAGGTACTGTGGCATGTACTGGATATTATTAGACTGTGCTCAGGTGATGAGCTTTCGGGGAATTATGGGACTTTGATGAATCGATCGAAATGTTTAACGTCGTCTGGATATCATGTGATAAGAGATCAGCAAGCTGACCAGCCTCGGATAGAGGACTTCACCCAGATGCGTTGTGAGTTGATCGAGAACGGACGAGTATTGAGTATTCCTCCGATGGTTGAGACGAGTTCCCGAGGATGTGTTCGGCTAGAGATCTTCTATAGAGTGATGAAGATACTGAGTTCATGATTTCGAGTCTATGTGAGAGACTCCGGATTGACTGTAGCCGAGAACATTTGCAGTACGCAGAAAGCATGACGTGACGTCGAAGTAGACGATGACAAAGACGAGTGGAACAAGAGGTTCGTGCGAGATGCTGACGAGCTGTTGATACTCCCCAATGAGATTAGAGATCTGATATGTATATAGAGGCGTTGGGATACGACCAGTTCCCAAGGAAATGTTTTACGGAGAACGCAGATGTCCAGAAGACAAGAAAAGATTATGCAAGAGTACCAGCCTCCGTATTGTTCGGCATAGGCGAGATCGGAAGAGACCCTTAGCAGGTTCCTTCCAGAACACTACTGTAATAAGATTTGCACCGAGGATCAGATGTGATGTGTATTCAGAGGGCCAGAGGCCGATGCCAGTGACGTGCTACTTTACGAGTGGTCGTAATAATTGGCCGAGAGACGACCAGAGAAGTGCCAAAGCAAAATCATTTTCGTTAGCATACCTGACCGGGCCAACGAGCCGATAGATTGCGAGATTGGTGAATCCACAGAGAAATGAAGACCCAGAGACAGAAGACGCCAGACCGTTAGCAGGAGGCAAGTATATGATCTTGCTATGCCAGTTTTAGGGCGCACCGACTTTTTCGACATTGTAGGAGGCGTACCTCGATGTCATTTATTGCGATTTGCGTTTGTGATCTGAGTATCATGCTTATATCGCTTTGATTTGAGTTTTGATGATTGAGCTTTATAATATTGTTTTCGTGCACCATGACTGCACCTACTGGGTATTTACATTTTTGTGCATAGTTATTGCACTTGATATATATTTTATACACCGTTGTGTTGATTTGTGATTTGTGCATATCTATTGCACCTGATGTCGATTTTGTGCCTTGGTAGCACGTGTTTATGATTTCATGGACTTCATACAATTGATTTTATTTTTGCACTCAGTATAGCTCATATATGCTTGCAGCGCATTGATACGTGTTTTATGCACGCAGTTGCACACGTTTTTGATTTTCATACACCTTGGTACACTTGGTGTTGCTTTTATACGCATTTGTGTTATTGATGAGTTTTTGTGCATTTATTGCACCGGATTTGTATTTTGTGCTTTGGTTGCACCCGATTTATGCCTTTGGGCATTTCGTTTTACCAGATTTGGATTTTTGCGCATGATATGAGATGTGATTTTGTGCACACCGGATGCACTCGATTGGGATTTTCATTCGTGCATGTTAGTTGCACCGGATTGAGATTTTCGTGCACTCTAGATACACTTGACATTGTTGTCGTGCACACCCGTTGCACTGGACAGATAATTTCGTGCACACCCGTTGCACTTAGTTTTGGTTTGTGCACATTCGTAGCACCTGTATTTGGATTTAATTTCCGTGCGCACCAGATGCACGTGATGTTGGATACGCCTTTTGAGGCTGATTTTGCTTTTGAGCACCTTGTTTTCATGATGGGCACTATATTAGTAGCAGCCGAACAAGACTGATCTGAGGACGGTACCTGAGTACTTGCATGTAAAAAAAAAGTTTAACCAGAGGTTTTCGAAAAGGAGCTATAGTCTCGCTATTTCCTACGTGTCCGTGAGCGACACGAACGTTAAATAGGAAAACCTTTTGGGATATTTTAGAAAGGGCGAAACGCATATTTTAGCAGAACATATATTATTACTTTACAGATGAGCGTCCGTCACTTGTACCGTGAGTTACGCATCATACGGCGATTCAATAAAGATTTTGCATGTGTTTTATTCAGTTTCGAAGGTTTTTCCAAGGATGCGTACTATATATGTATTATAGTATTTGGCTAGTGCATATTGAATTTCAGTAGTGGATTTCGAGATCTGTATCTCTATTGTAACTCCGAGGATGTGCGTGAAAATCTGATTATTTGCGTGACACTTGACGGAGTTTGATTTTGAGTTTCGTATTCGTTTTCAGGCGCACGCGATGCGCGGTGGTATTTCTGTATCTTCCGTGATTTCGGAACCCCGTTGATTTGAGCTGTTTATTGAAATGTTTTAATATTAGGGGGTCTAAATTTAAATTCGGGGACCGAATTTATTTAAGGGGGGAAGATTGTAATATTTCAAAAAATATAAAATATTATTTTTGGAATTTAATATTAAAAAAATTATTTTCCCGAAAACTGTCCGATTTGCGAAATTGGGGTTTTCGAAAAAGGGTATAAATATACACCAATAATTGTGAAATAACTGGAAATTAAAATGATTTATTATTTAAAAATATATTTAAAGAATTTGGCATTTTTAAAATTTATTATATGCAGTTTGGATAAAAACCCGATTAGTGCACTGCTAATCGCGATTAAGCCAAATCCGTGTTTCTACAGCTTTTCATGGTTAGTGCACCATGACATGTTTCATTTGGCTACATGGTTCCTTTGTGTTGTTTTAGTTATGGTTGGTTTTATTTTTGGTAAGAAAAGAAAAGAAATGGATTATTGGAGAGAGAGAGGGGACACAATGATGAGGAGTGAGCATGCTAGGAGAGAGAATGAGAGTGAGAAAGAGAGAGAGAGGGAGAGTGCTGCCCCATTCATTTCCCCCCACCATTTTTTCATCTCCTTATTCATCTTCAAGCTCCATCATCTACCTTCATGACCCATCTCAAAATACTCCTCAAAACCCTATACCCCTTCACAAAAAATGATCACCTCCCCACCCTCATCGCATTGGACAAGGCAAAGTGGGATTTTGATGACATTGAGAAGCTAGGGTTTTCTTGTGTGGCCTAAATGAGGTATAATTTCTAACATTTAGATAGTTTTAAGTTCCTTTATATTCTAGTTTTAGTTTAGAATTGGTTTAGTGGTGATTTGTGAAGTTAGAAAATTCTAGAGAGGGTTTGGGTGACTTATAGACTTGTGATCAGTAGTGAGGGTATACAAGACCCTAGAGATCAATTAGTGGACCTAGAATAGAGAATACGGATTTAGAAATTCATTCATGTCGGTTTTGTGGCATTTGAGTTGCCTACAGTGAATCTGGAGTGACCCGGGAAGTTTTTGAGTTAAACAAACAACTCTAGAGACCAAATTGGACCAATATGAGACCACCCTGACTAGACGAGCACCAACAGAGATGATATGGCCAAGGTGGCCGGATTTTATAGGCATGTGGCCGGCCACTTTGGGGTGTACTGGGTCTAGGTTGGTCCAGTAGCTCACCTACTACATATACAATACCCTATACTTGTTTGTTTTGCCCTAATTGAGCTGAGTCAAAATCTGGGAGCACATTGGTGTGATACGTTTTCCGTATTTTGAATGATTGGTTTTAGTGTTTGATATTGCATTTGATTGTTGGGCATTTGTACGTCAACAACAAGGGTTGATATGGTTGTTTTGCATACGTAGGCTATAGGTTCTAACCTATGAGCGCACCGTGTGCCGTATTGGTTTTCCGTACTTGATTTTAATGCTATTGCGACTTTGTATGTATTGTAAGTAGGATTTCGAGACGACGGAGCATGGCGTCATCGACTTCGGCAAGAAAAGATCAAGGTGAGTAGATCTATATCTACGGGGGAAGTCGGGTGGATGGCGTATAGCACCCCCGCAAGTTTTTGATGGAAACCGATTTATAGAACATGGTTAAGGAAACCTAGATTAGAAAACTATGGATAGGGTTAAAAGGATAGTTAGAGATGATGTGAATGATCGAATATGTATATCAAGATTTGAGATGAAAGATTTAGGGGTATGAAAAGTGAAGGTGAATCACGACTTATAAATATATGGTTGCACTAGAATAAGTATGAGTTTTAGAGTAACTTGACACTGATGTATAGGGTAGAATGTATATGTAGAATTGACTTGATGTGAGATATTAATGCGACGAAAGAATACGATGTGATATGATGATTTGATGATATGTTGGTATACGGATGCGAGTCGATTGAGATGATTGATACCTTACCGGTCTCCAGATATGAGATTGTTATGGATGTGGCCTGGGATATAGGTATATATATGTATATATATATATGTTGTGAATCTTGAGTGATATGTCGTACGAGATGTTAGGTCCGTACCTCTCATTGTCATATAGGCTGATAGGATCCCTAATGGTTTAATGCCGCCGTACGATGATTTTCCGTACGTGATGAGTTTGACTTGATGTTTGATCCATACTCTTGACTAGAGGATGCCGTACGATGGATTATACCGTACTTGATGTTGTGAGGCTGGACACCGATTGATAGATTCATCGACTCAATCATGTTAGATGCGTATACCTTATAGCTGTTAGCTGATGATTTACCTTATGCTGCATTCATGTCATTCTCATTGCATTGCTTATACCTGTGCTAGTACACCTACTCCATTATCGATGATGCGTATGTTACACTTACACAGATTTGCCGGCTCACACACTTCATCATCGATAATTGCCATGTCACTATACAGTAGAATTGCTGCATCATGACATGACTCCTTACATAATTTACTTGCTATAGTTACATATGCAACCTTATACGATATTGCATTTGACTTTTGAGAAATTGGGAACCGCAAGATATATTTTTAAAACTGGAATCATTTAAAAGAGCGGTTTTCCCTTAATATGACACATCACTGTTCCATGTTGCATGATATGCGGATATGCTTACATTTTTATCATATGTCGCATACATCATGCTTTATGATTTTACGCATTGAGATATGCTGTTTTCATGAGATTTCTAGATTTGAGAACCGTGGTCATTTTAAATGAAAGTATGTATTGTTTTAAAAACCCGGTTTCTCTTGATATGATATTTCAGTGCGTCCACCATGCGTTTTCTCGGTTCTGAGACGTGTGACATGTGAAACCCGATTCGAGGAGTTGGACGAGGCCGATTGCGGGTACATGGTGGACCCGGTATGGCACCCCGGGGCGAGAAAGGATTGCTGTGCAGTAGACGGTGAGCCTGGCAGAGGGACTACTACCTACCGGTGACAGTATTTGGGCTCTTGGCGGATATCCGGAGGATACCGGCCGGAGTCGAGAGATAATATGGGCGAATCCGGACTGACGGAGCCCTTGGGCCGATCCGGACTGACGGAGCCCAAGATATGAGGATTTACGTATTGATGCTGGACACGGGTTTCTTGAGGTTTTCGAGTGTCGATGTTGGACACCCAGGTTCCATAATTTTGATGTGTCGCGAGGGACACCCGTTGATTTATATCCTCATACTTTCATGCATATGCTTTTATGATATTTACATGCATGATGTTGTGTCATTGGTTGACATGTGGACTGGATCAACATTTATACAGACATTGATCGTATTGTTGGATGATATCCACATGCTTATAGGCATTGATTACCTTGTTGGCATATATACAGATACGGTTACCATAGATATCATAGTATTACCTTTATGATATAGTTGACCTAGGAGTCATTGTTTATTCGATTTCTACTTGTTGATGTTTTTCTACTCACGAGTTGGCAACTCACCCCCGTTGTGCCACAGTTCTTGCAGATTAACCGCCTAGATCAGTAGCGGCATCGCTGGCACACAGTTGCTTTCGGGGGATTGCTTTGATAGGTGAGACATTTGTATCGTACCCACTCTTGTATTTATATTTCATATTGTTTTTAGTCAACTCCATCAATCAAAACTAGTATTTGTATAAGTAATGAGACTTAGTGAGATTTGTGGTTGCGAGACTTAGAGCGAGGGGTATTCCGCTATTAGTGGTTTTGATGTCTTGCTTATTTCTTTATCTTTTGTGGTGAACTTCGCCGTTGGACGTCGTATACATATATTTATGCTTTGCGTGGTTGTGGATCCGCCGATTGGCGAAGAGCTAGCTCCCGCTTGGGGATGGCTTTATATTATCATGTATTGTGGTTTTTGATCAAAAAATACAAGGGAGGTGCTGCCCAAATTTTTAAAAGACGAAACATGTTTTCAACTAGTAAAATTTACTTGCATTTTCATATTCCATTATTTATGCATTTAAGAAAACTTGGATTTTTACCATACCTTTATTTCAAAACTTCACCTCTTTATTTTCTTAAAAAGGTTTAGATTTCTGGGTTTCGGCTTACTTAAATTACGTTACGCCTTTAGACGTTACGTGATTTGAGTGCCGGTCACGAGCTAAATTTCGGATCATGACAGGCACTATTTCCATGCTCACACAATCATTGTTCTCACCAATCGACCCGTGGGGAACATCTTCGGTTCCCCCGAGTCGTCGGGCCCAATGGAAAAGTGGAGATGCGAGTTGTCGCAATTTGACATCCGATGCCGACTAAGGACAGCCATCAAAGCACAAGCCCTCGCCGATTTCATAGTCGAATGCACCATTCCCAACAGGGAAGAAGCACTGATGCGAGATCGAAGCACACAACCCTCAGTCGAAGAAAAGTTCGGTATGATTCCGGACTGGGTACTCTATGCGGACGGTTCCTCCACAGAGGAAGAAAGTGGGGCTGGGCTGGTCATCCGCGGCCCCAACGAAGCTAAGATGGAATACTCACTATGATTCAACTTCAAGGCCTCAAATTACGCCGCAGAATATGAAACCTTATTGGTCGGCCTACGAATCGCCTCGGGAGTGGGACTAAAGAGAATTAGAACTCACAGTGATTCCGCGTTGGTCGTTGGCTAAGTGACTGGACGGTTCGAAGCCCGGGATCCTCTAATGATGAAGTACCTCGCCGCGGTGAGGAGGATACGGAGAAATTTCGATGAAGTTCAAGTAGAAAAGGTTCCCCGGAGCATGAACGTCGAAGCAGACACCTTGAGCAAGCTCGCCTACTCCTATTCGGCCAATCACAAGAGGAATATCCTTTTCTAAATCCTGTCGCGGCCCAGTGTCGAAGATAATGAAGTGATACACCAAACCTATACGACTAAAGAGAGTTTCCCGGATTGGAGAAAGCTCATAATGGAGTTCCTCAAGAACGGAATGCTCCTCGAGGACCGAATGGAAGCGCGCTGGTTCCGCATGAAAGCTTGCTACATCATATAGAGCAAAGGAAACTTGTACAAAAAGTCGTACACCTAACCAATACTCAGATGCGTCGATTCCGACGAAGCTGAGTACGTTCTCTAAGAAATACACGAAGGAGTCGGAGGCACACATCAGGGGGCCACAATCTAATTCAAAAGATGCTGCTACAGGGGTATTATTGGCTGACTATCCACAGCGACACAGAAAAGCCGGTACGAAGATGCAAGGCATGCCAACTCTTCGGCAATGTTTTTCGATTACCAGCGACAGAGGTAACGCTACTGAGCTCCCCTTGGCCATTCGCACAGTGAAGAATGGACATGATTGGCCAGCACCCCACTAGCACAGGGTGGCATAAATATATTCTTGTCGCCATGGACTACTTTACAAAAAGGGTCGAAGCCACACCGATTAGGAAACTGGATGCTGCCTCCACAGTGAAGTTCCTGCAGGAGAACGTAATCGCCCGATTTGGAATCCCAAGGTGCATCATCACCGACCACGAAACCAACTTCGAAAACGAAAAAGTCAGAGAATTCTGCAGTGACTACCACATACTAATAAAGTTCTCCGCGGTCGCTCATTCCCAATGCAGCAGGCAAGTCGAGGTAGCAAACCGAGGTGTAATCCGGGGCCTCAGAGCCTGATTGGATGGAAGACAAGGCGAATGGGTCGAAGAACTGTCTCGGGTACTGTAGGCATTGCATACATCGAGGAAGACGCCCACGGGAGAAATCCCGTTCAGCCTCTGTTATGGCACCAAGGCAATGGTTCCCTCAGAGATCGGTCTACTTAGTTATCGAATCGAGCACTTCGACGACGAAGCCAATGTCTTAGCCCTTCGAAGCAACCTGGACATCCTGCTAGAGAAGAGGTACCGAGCGCAAATAAGGATGGCCTCATATCAGCAACGGACTGCTCGGTATTACAATTCCCGGGTTAAGCACCGAGCGTTTAAAACAGGAGACTTTGTCCTCCGGCATAACGAATTCGAGGATCAAGGGAAGCTGCACAAGTTCTACCCAAAGTGGGACGGTCCTTTCCTTTTGACCGAGGTATTCCCCGGGGGAGCCTACCGCCTCCAAGATTCTTTAGGGAATAACTTTCCACGGCTCTATAATACCGAAAAGCTTAAATTTTATAGATGAACTTTTACACTCTTGAATAATGAGATATCTCCTTATCTATCATTTAAACTTCCTTTTGTTTCCAAGCTAAGCCCTCACGGCGGGTAGATTCCTGCCCGACCAAACCTGTGAATCTTAAGCCCTCTCACGAGCCAACGGGCTATCTCCAACCCTGCTCGGAGGCAAGCGAAGTACCCTATACCGGCCCTTTACTCAGATGAATAAAACATGGGCACGCCTATAGGTAGCCGACCTAAGTCTCGCTCCACCCATCTTATCTCGACTACGGGGTGATAGAGGGAAGAATGAGCACCGATTTGCCTACGCTTAGAAAAAGAAACAAAAATTTGCAATGTTCGACACTCTGAGCAAAGAAAAATTCATAAGCAAAGGATAAATTTTATTGATGAGAGGTATTCTCGGTTCCTCAGCCTTACAAAAGCGTTTGGGGCTCGCAAAAGAAAAAGAAAAAATGCTTCTTAATGATTATAGAAAAGGGGGAGGGGGATCTTGAAAGAATTGATCGTGGTACTCAAAACAGAGATCCGACAGCCGAGCCCTGACAACATCCCATCGCTCCCTCTGTCTATGCCCGTGGACCCGAGCAGCTACGGTCCCGTCAGGGACTCCCGCCATCGAGCATGAAGCTATGATCAACCTCTGTTGGAAAGATCGATGAAGAATATCTATCGAGCGGTCTCGCCTGCTCTTCAAGATCAGGCCCAACTTATGGGTCGTGCGCATCTTGTCGATGGCCTCCTCCAGTGCTTATTGGGACAATGCCCTAAAAAGGCTGGGGGATGATCTCCATATCGCGTAGATAAGCACCTGCAAGAGAGAAGATCGGCGCGGAAGTAAACACCCGCAATGACGCTCCAGATGACCTATCACATCCTCATATGTTGTCTCGAAACTGTCAAAATCGTAATGATAGATATCATTGCATGTTACGATATCTCGGATGCTGTGCATATTGCCGGTCATCAGGAAATAATAAACTACGAAGATAGATCAAAGAAAAAGACGAGAAGATGGAGTCAATTAAAAGCAAATCGACAGAAGTTCCTAAGAGGGGGCCAAGGATCCTCTATTTATAGCCTCAACAAAAACTCCCCCAACATTAGAGATTCTCTCCCGCCAAGGTATGAATTACGGAGTATCATATCCATCCGATAAGGCGCCGTCATGCGGCACTCGGCTACTGGCCGCCTCCCTTTCACACAGATCCGGGAAGATTGAACGATGCCATCAGGAGATTCGCGTGGATCTCGAGATACTCGCCATGCGCCATGTAGCACAAGGAATCAAGGAGGCACAAATGTCAACGTCATGGAAATCCTACCTTCCATTGATCAATTCATGATGAGTAGATTCCTGCTCAGTCCCGACTCCCCCTCAAATGCCCTCATCATGAGGCTTTCGGGCAACTTCCTGTCCGGCCCATCCATAGCGGGTAGCTTCCTGCCCAACGACGTCGTGGATCTAAAGCCCTCATCACGAGGACACCGGGTAGCTTCCTGCCCGATCCATCTATAGCGGGTAGCTTCCTGCCCAACGATGACATGGATTTAGAGCCTTCATCACGAGGCCACCGGGTAGCTTTCTGCCCGGCCCATCCACAGTAGGTAGCTTTCTGTCCAACAACGCCGTAGATCTAAAGCCCTCATCATGAGGCCGCCGGGTAGCTTCCTTCCTGGCCCATCCTCAACGGGTAGCTTCCTGCCCAACGACGCCATGGATCTAAAGCCCTGATCACGAGACCGTCGGATAGCTTCCTTCCCGGCTTATCCACAGCGGGTAGCTTCCTGTCCAACAATACCATGGATCCAAAGCCCTCATCATGAGGCCGCCGGATAGCTTCCTGCTCGGCATTAATGGTGAATCCTAAGACCTTGTCCAAGTAAACAAAGCTCGCCTACGGTCGATAGCCGGCCTAATTCCAACCCCACTCGAATCCGATGAAGGGATAGCACCGAGCTCTCCTAAGGTTAATCCGAGTTCCTAAGTGTCTCCAAATGGACACCAGTCTATCTACACTTGGAAGAATAAGCCTAGTATTCGCTTGACTCCCGTTTCCCCTTCTATGGGGTGAGGGGAAATACTGGTCTATCTACACTTGGAAGAATAAACCTACCGCCGGATAGATTCCTGCCCGGCCCATCCACAGCGAGCAGCTTTCTGTCCAACAACACCGTGGCTCCAAAGCCCTCATCATGAGGCCGCCGGATAGCTTCCTGCTCGGCCTTAACAGTGGATCATAAGGCCTCGCATTGAATCAGCAAGCAAACCTCTACCCGGCGCATGTACTCGAAGTAGGAAAACTCCTAACATGGCCCAAGTAAATAAAGCCTGCCTATGGTCGATAACCGGCCCAACTCTAACCCCACTCGAATCTGATGAAGGGATAGCACCGAGCTCTGCTAAGGTTAATCCGAATTCCTAAGAGTCTCCAAGTGGACACCGGTCTATCTACACTTGGAAGAATAAGCCTAGTGTTCGCTCGACTCCTGTTGCCCCGTCTCATGGGTGAGGGGAAATACCGGTGTATCTACACTTGGAAGAATAAACCTAGTGTTCACTACACTCACGCTACCCATTCTCGGGGGTAAGGGGACTCCGGCCTATCCATAGTTGGAAAAGAAAAATAAAAGCGAGACTTTCCAATCAGAAAAATCAAAGACGATAAAAAATACTTCATTAAATTCCAAATTATGTACAAGGTATTATAGGCTCCTCAGCCGTACAAAATTGATATAAAATGCCTGTAGGCATACAAAAAAAGGAGAGAGAGCGGTGACTTCCAGTTACCTTCTCGGTCAAGGTCTCCTCGCCGCCAACCTGCTCGGTGCCTCCGCTCTTTTGCTCTTCTTCCAGGAGGGGTACCTCGCGTAAAGCTCTCGGTCATCGAACCTGAGCATTATCTCCTTGACGGTGTCGAGAGCGTTGTGCTACCCAACGGCCACGGAATCGTCCAGGTCGACGTAGAACTAGTCAGACTATCTTATAGTCCTCCACAGTCTTCTCCGCCCTCTCCTCGGCCCATTTTGCCTCCTCATTAGCCGCCTGGGCATCCCCCTTGAACGAGTCTCTTTGGTTTCTTATGGAATCAAAGAGCTCGTTAACTTCATCAACCTAAGCCTAAAGAGCCCAGTTAGACTCGGTCAGGGCCTGGTGGGACTCCTTCAGGCTCGTGGCCTTCACGCCTTACGAGACCAGCCTCGACTCGAGGGAGGCGGCGTTATCCTCGGCCTCCTTCAATCTAGCAAGGAGCTCTTCCTCATATGAAGAAGTCTCCCCGAATTTTTTTATCGCCGAGGCAACTTTCTCGACCTCCATAGCAACTAAGAGGGCGCAGTGTTGAAGGACCTGCAAAAAAGTGGCAAACAACGTTTGTCAGGGACTGAAAAGGGGAAAAATCACTTAGAAATTAGCGAAAAGTTCACCAACCTGGATGGTCTCCTGAGCTATCGCCGCAACCTGGCCCTTCATGGTGCCCTAAGGTATCTTGGCTCCCGCCGCTTTCTCCATGTCCACGAGAAGGCTGTTGGCCACGGAAAGCCCGGACAGCACCTCGATGCAGAAGTCACCCTCCTGCATGTGTATCCCGGCTGGAGGCAGACGAAAAACTACCTTCTTGAGTCTCTTAACCAGAGACTCGGAGAATGAAGGTGCCTCTGGTCTCACCCGGGGAGCTTGTTCCCGGGCATGTTTTTGCCCTTCGCTCCTATGCTCCTCCGAGATAGACGGAGCGACGAAGACCTTTGCGGAAGGAACCTGGCGGGGCTCCGTGCTAAGCACGGGCTTGGACGAGCCGCCGCCCTTCCTTCCCTACACCTTGGCGGCTAAAGCAGCCATGATCTTTGATCGGTCCATGGGTTCTATGAAAGGAAACAAAATGGGTTAGCGACAGAAGCGGCGAAATATACCGAGTCTAAACTGATCGGCTAAAACCTAACTTACCTATGAAGCTTGTGAGACTAATTCCCCTGAGCACAAGGCCTGCTCGGAAAGCAAGGCGTCAGCACGCTAGATCAGCTCCTACCAGGACACGACCCCCGCCTCCGGGGCATTAGACTGCTTGGCCTTTGGGAAATCTGCCATATGCCACTTGGTGGGAACTTTCCACTCCTCTGCATTCGGAGGATCGATGAACACGAACTTCTCCTTCCACTAATGGATGGAAGAAGGAACGACCACTACCCTCGACCCGGCTGCCCTATCCTTATACTTTTTAAAGGAGAAGTAAATATAACTTGATTCATCCTTATGAGTACCCGGGTGATTCTTATAGCACAGGAAGGACAGAAGAAGACCTAAACTAAAGGGGATCCGATCGATTTTTAGCCGGACCCGGAATCCGAGTAGAATCCTCCATGAATTTGGTGCTAGCTGGCCCAGAGCGAGTTGGAAACAATGAAGGACGACACAAATCTTGGGTGAAAAGGGTAGACACATCCCTGATCGGAACGCTTCCAAGAATAGGGCAATCTCATTGCTCTGTACAAGGTCTCCCATATTTATACACTCAGCAAAGGCCATCTGGCGTCCTAGATCCACTCCCGCCAAAATGAACCGTCGCGACCAACGACCCGGATGGCACCATGCGGTAGCCAACCATTAGGCGCCTCCCCACCCACGCGGATCTAATTGGCGGAAGCGACGTCACAATCCACCGTCTGATTATGGCTACATGGCACGAAATCAACGGCCCAAACAGGCGAAGCGACGTTTCCATTATGGTGCCGCCCTCTCAGTGATCCGCTGACATCATCAGGGATACGTGCGAAAATTAAGGTGCACGGTAAACACCATATGGACTCGGAGATTGAAAAGGCACAATCGCCGGACGTCATGTCGTTCCCGGAAAACCCGCTATGGAGAATCCTCGGCACCAAGCTGAACAGAGAAAACCGAGCAGACCACTCTCGACCCGACCCATAAATAGGTCGGAACGAGAGTGGGGGCTAATGATGATACTCATAAGTGGGAATTCTCCAGATCATGATACGTAGCAGATGACGTGTAGTCCACGTAAACCTACTAGATTCTTGGGGGCCATGGAGCTGGAATATGTATGATGAAATGGGGGCATTCCTCGGCGCTTCGCCTCGGAGGTAGCACCCGACCTTTTGGGGCCTCCTCTGAGGACGTTCCCTCTTCGCCTAACCACCAGCCAATTGCTCGTTTCCGAGTAATCATATAGTTGAGCTTCCTCAGCTCCCTAGCTCGTCTCCAAGCTATCCTATAATTGAGATTCCTTAGCTTCCATGCTCATCTCCGAGCTATTCTATAGCTGAGATTTCTCAGCGTCCCAGTTTGGCCAGGAGCACGGAGCACGAGCGCTCCCCGTAATGGCTCTGTGTATCTCACCACGACAAGATCTCCGTTGCTCCACGTCCCGCATCCCCCGCTAGCGTATCTCGCCATTAATGAGCGTATCTCGCCATTAATAAACGTATCCTGCCATCAATGTGAACGTGATGCAGGGGTGAAACGAACGGCGAGAATCTCGTATTGGCTCACACCAATGCGGCCCCTATATAAACTCCTCCTCCAGACGATTCAGGTAATTCGAATTGAATCCAATACGCTGCTACTCTGCCCAATCATTTCTCGGTACTTACTTGATCGTCGGAGGGTCCTACGGCGGTTTCCCACCCCGAGACTTTCTTTGTAGGTAGCTCGGCATCAATAACAACCCATTGAGATCACACGCTCAATCTTTCATAACAAATCTCAACCATTTAGCCCCGCTGGCCGCAAAATGGACGGAAAACAGCATATGAGGGAGATTCCGACCTCCATCAGGAAGTAAGCCTACTTCTGGTACTTCTATGCTACTTTATGGAAAACAAACAGGCCCTAAAAGTGTGATATCTGAACACCACCGCAAAATTAGGATTCCAATTCCCAGCGAAAAATTAGGAGTTCGGTTGATTCCTGGTAAGATAAAATGAAAAGAAAAGAAAATTAATTGTATGGCGTCTTATCGTATCAGACATAAAATCATTTTTCTTCACATTTGCAAACTTGCTCAAAACATACAAGGAAATTGGTTCATTCCCCAACATATTTCCTCAAAATAAACAACTTTTGAATTTCACCGGCAGAAACACTAATAAGGAAATTAGACACTAACTGGGGCTACATTCTGATGCAGATATTTGTACTCGGATCCATATCTATTTATAACATTCTTAAAGCAAATTGAGCTTTTGTTTTTCGACCGTCATATATAAAGTAATTCCCTATCCCAGCTGATCCCGGTCGCTATCTTTCTAAAGTCCCCGTTAAAAATCTATTTATCTCCCTAAATTCCCCATTAAAATCTATCACAATCCTAACTAAAATAAAATAATTGAATATGCAAATATTTAATAGTTTAATTTTTGTTATGAGCAAAGAAATATAGTTATTCATCAACGATTTATTTTAAATAGATTTGTATGGATTTTGATTTCATGGAATTCTCAATCTCAATGAGAACACTTTGATTTGATTTGTATGGAGAGGGAAGAGATATAGTTGTTCATGGAATAATTGTTTAATATTATATCTGCATGAATTTTGATTTCATGGAATACTCAACTATAACATTTTGATATATGTTATATTTTTGTTACTTTAAGATTTGTTATCGATTATTTCAACTGCAAGTTTTTTTATCTCCTAAAATCCCTATTAAAATCTATCACAATTCTAACTAAAATGAAATAATTCTATACACAAATATTTAACAGTTTAATTTTTGTCGTGAGCAATGAAATATAGTTGTTCATCCATGAATTATTTTAAATAGATTTGTATGGATTTTGATTTCAAGGAATCCTCAACCTCAACAAGAACATTTTGATTTGTATTGAGATGGAAGAGATATAACTGTCCATGGAATATTTGTTTTATATTATATTTGTAAGAATTTTGATTTCATGGAATACACAACTGTAACATTTTGATATATGTTATATTATTGTTACTTTAAAATTTGTTATCTATTTCAACTGTAATATTTTTTTTAGAAATGGGCATATTAAAAATAAATTTATATTCTTTATTTTGTATATGGATATTTCCAGTTTTATTTTTGGTGAAAACTAACACAATGTTGTCTTAGATATATTATTCGGTGCTTGTTTGAAAATAAACTATCAAGGATTAAGGATTCCGAATCTTTTTCTAATTTGATATCATTAGAGAGTATTTGGGTGCCTTTGAAAAAAAATTGTAGTCCGATTATTTTTTATTTTTTCAGAACTACGTAAATCTCATGATTGATTTGATAGTTAGATTAGGATTAAAAAAAAGATAGCTCCACGTAGCTGAACTAGATATTATAGTTCTATAGATTGGTTTAATTTTGATTTGGTTTGTTCAGGTTATGATTGTTTAGATAAATAATTGAGATAGTTTGTTATTAAATAGTTTTAATAAGAATTATATGAAGGATGGAATTCCTATTTCATTTGAATCATGAGCATATGTAAGGTAAGTTTTGTTTCTTTTCTTATATCATTTAAATAATTTGGATAGGTGATTAATCTTCAATATTTTAATGTTAAAAATATTAACCATTGTCAGGTTTTCTTTTTTTTTTCCCCCACTAAATCATACTGTATTTGCATTTGTAGTTCAAGAAATTATTATCTCTAAATAAATGAAGATGTTTGAGAAGGAAGAGGCTGCCGAAAAGACCCGAGCAATCCAAATAATAGTTATATAAAGAATGGAATTCCTATTTCATTTGAATCATGAGCGCGGTTAAGGTAAGTTTTGAAAGTTCCTAGTGCCCTTTCCGCTACAACCGCGGCCGATACGGAATTAAAAAACAAAAATTTTACTGGAAGTACTAGAAACTAATCCCTAACGATCGTTCCAAACACTAAACTAGAAAACTAAGCATACAAGATTTAGAGATTACAACCATTGATGCGTGTCCACCCAATCGTGGAAGACCCCTCCAAGTTCCTCGTAGGCCGTCGGGAATAAACTTGAGAGACGACCGTCCTTACCGAAGATGATCAACTCGAGAAAAAATGATCCAAGCTCCAGCTCACCTAGTGAAGCAACCGACACTGCAAGCTTGTTAGAAATGAAGTATGGGGATGTAGGATTTTTCCACCATCATTTCACTCATTTACATGCTCAAGAGAGCATCCGCACTCAAGAGGAAGAAGGGGGAGGGGAGAGGAGAGTGTGTGTGTATGTATGAATGAATATGAGAGAAGAATGACTTCATACCATTTTTTAACCATAAAAGAAAAATATCATAACAATTTTGTAATAAAAAATGAAGCCCATCGCACTCTATATGCCCTCAATCATACCCAAAGCCACCTTACCCTCTACCTCATTTCTAATTGATTTTCTAAAAAGAAAATCAATAATGAGGTTTCCTCCTTCTAGAATTTTTCCATATAAATAAGGAATACAATCCGGTATACGTATCGAAATACATATACGCGTATCCGTATAAAAATACGAATAGCCAAGAGAGAGAAAATTAATAGTGAACATTGTTAGTGTATATGCCCTAGAGGCCATTACTGTATCATACTAGTTTGTATATTACTTAATGGAAGTTTGGGATATTCATAGTTGTATAGACAATCTTGCTCAAAATGGTAGTATGCTACTTGGTTTGTTTCTACTTCAATATGTACATATGTTTCTTTTAGTATATAGCTTATACATATTAGTGGAGCCCTTAGGATCTTTTGCTTGATTACCAGCGTTGTGATGGCAGTCACACTAGTGGGGCTAGGTAATCTACAAGCACATCATTATACAGGTCCCTAGTCGTAAGATTATCGAGACGGGGTATCGATACTCCGGAGTAGACTAGCGTATACGCTTCTCATCCCAGCAGGGGAGATGCTCTGTCCCACAGCCATTAGTACGTCGTACCGGAGATAGTATGCGGGTGCTCGTTAGGTTACGAGTACACTGGACATGACTCATCGGGAATTGTTGGTTGGTACTAAACCTATCGTCAGATAACAGTTCCCAGGTGACAGAAGTACAGCTTAGTCCGTCGGCTTGACACTGCTACTTCGCCTCGAGTGTGTTCCCACTGTACTTTGATTACTACCCTACCACGGCTCTAAGGAGTCGTGCAAACAGGTAGTAGTTGGATGCAGTCCCGAAGAACTTGGAGGCAGGAGCAGTTAGATAGGATTCGTCTCTCCCGGTATTAGGGGTTGATATCGCGCTGTGTCTTGGAGAGCCATTACACAAAGTCCCTGGCCAGAGCAAGCGAGAATTACTGATAGTGTTTCCAGTAGAATCTCAGGGTTTTCTGGGCAACACTCCGGCACGACTTGTACCGCTGTTAGGGGTCTGACGTTTACCGTCCCCCTAGGCCCGACATGCGATACTCTCAGACGAACAGACCGGACTGTACGGAGATTGTCACATTCAGGCTCAGTAGGAGTTCGGATGGGTTCATCTCATCGGTCTTCTTATCGGCATCTACCTGGGGACCGTTACGTACAGCTAATACCGCTTGCGGCCTGTGGTTAAACCCACTGCCAGCGTAGTGTCGAGTCTTTAGAGTCCCACACAGAGGGTTGTTCGCCTTTGGGCAAAACAGAGTAGACTTGTGCACGGGGTTCGTTCACATCCGCGCACTTGTGCACGTTTGGTTTCCGGGCAGTTATTACTAGCGGGATTTGGTTTAAGCCAGATCCTAGTATTTGTTTTGGGATTGGTTTTGTCTCATTGTATTCGTGTTCCTCGGAACACGGATGCGGGTGTGTATGCACAGTTGACAGAGGCAGAGGAATCTCATTAGGGTTTTGACAGTTAACTTTTTCTAAACCCTATAAGAATGAGAAATATAATTAATAATATTAATTAAGGATAATTGTGCCATGGTTGAGGTTGGGTTGACCATTTGACTTTTGTTGACCATTTGACCATGATTATTTCTTTTGCAAGATGCTTCTTGAAGCTTGCAATTAGCATTAAATGTGAAATGATAATGGCCACTTGAACTAACCATCACAATTTCCTTTAATTATTATTATTATTATTTTCATATTCTCTCATATGAGAGTATGGTTGTAATTCTATTCTCATTCTCTCTTGCTTTTTCTCTCTCATGCTAAGCTCTTCCTCTCTCAAAGCTCTCTTCTTTCATGTGTTGAAAAACATGAGCTTTGTGAGATAAAACCATTAAAACAACTCTCTACTCATTTTAGGGTTCTTAGTCTAGCAAGCCAAGCACTCTAGTTACCTCTTGGTTGAGGTAGGAGCTCAAGATAGAGGCCTTCGGGTGGATCTTTCTTCGGCAAAGAAAAGACAAAGAGGAGGAGCCGTCTACACCACTCCAAGGAGCAAGCAAGAAGGAGGACCACAACAAGAAGAGAAGGAGTTCAAGATCTAGGTATAACCATCTTGCCTAGTAGTTAGAACTTGTAGTTAGTTTGTTAGTTTTTGTTTAGCAAAGATCCTCTAGTTTTAGTCCATGTTACTTTGTGTTAAAATTCCGTTTTTACTCTTTCCGCCTCCCCGTAAGCACTGGGGTGGGTAACGTGGACTTACAGTGGTATCAGAGCCTTACTAAACAACAACTAACATGTTAGCAAAGTGTTTAGAACTTCGATCCGGAAAAAATCACAAAATACGTCAAATTTTAGTGTTTTCTGCCGATTTTAAAAACAGGTCCAAAAATATTTCAACAGACCTGAAAAATACGTGTAGGGTTTTCTAGGAACACCCAAGAAAAATGAACTCCTGAATCGGTCAGACCGCCGCGGAAGCGCGGCGAAACCAAGCGTTTCACCGTGGATCCGCGGCCGAGTCGACTCGGTCGCGACTCGTTTTTCCTGTAGTGTTTCCAGATTGGTGTTTTGTGATTTTTAAGATGCTTTGTTTCTGCCCAGATTCTTCTGAGAACAGTCTTGTATTTGGGGTAGTTTCAAATTGGAATATTGATCGAAATTCTGTAAACTTTAGCTAATTGGTTATATCTGTAATGTGATATATGTACCGAACGTCGACTAATCGCTATACGTCGATTAGTGGGGGTTGTGCATATCTGTGATCTATGTTGTTGGATTGTGTATATGAACTTGTTGGATTGTCGCGGAAGAATAGCCGGGGTTGTGAGATGAGAGTTTATTTATCTTTCATTTGATGTAAATTGTAAATTGATGTAATATTATTTTTATGGCCGCACATCCGGGTTGAGATTGTAGCCGCCATTGTATATTATTTCTTTTACTGTTTTTTGCTCCTAGGATAGACCCAAGGTGGGGTGCACAAACTATCGGGTATTTTGAAGTGCCGAGTGGTCTACTCACGTTGTTGAGGATGGTTGCTTCACTTCGGGTACTTGGTGCGTAGTTTGCCGCACCCGTAGGGGTCTAGGGTGGGGTTTGGCTATTCATTGCGACCGTGTAATCCGTCTTTCGTTGCAGCCTCGAACGAAACGCGGATTCCTAGCATATCTAATGTGTTCATCTGTGATCTGGAATGGCTATCATTGCGTCTGACGAATGTATATATCTATATATGATATCTAGAAGGCGTTGCTTATGTTTTGCATCCGCGCTAGTCCATCCCACGCTCTGTCGTTAGTTAAGTAACCTAACAGGTGATGACGGGGCCCCGTGGCGAATGCGGATGGCATAAGCGTACGTCATATTTTCGTTGTTTTCTGCAATGGTAGGATTAATTGATGGGACGCATTATATTAATGCAAAGAAAATAAACCAAAGTTAAATCGTTGGAACAATTTCAAAACCACTCGGTTCCTTTTCAAAACAGAAAACTTTTAAAAACGCGGAGCTTAAACCACTCCTTTTAAAAGCTATCAGGTTTCTTCGATTATATTAAGTTTACTACGTTCACGGTTTCGCCAAAAACCATTCGTAGCCCTCCGTCATTTCAGTTAAATATTCAGTAGTATTCAAGCTATGTATTTTGACCTTCGCTAAGGCATAGTGATTGGTAGCTACCGAATATTTATCTGTTGCACAGATAGATGCGTTGGTTTGAGACAGTCGTACTACTATTTTGTCCTTCGTTAAGGGTGTGTACGGGTGGGTTCAAATTAACCTGGGTAAATGACGGGTAGAACTTGACATGTGACTTATGATATGTTGGCCTTCGTCAAGGTCATAAGAGCATGGGGCAAAAAAATCCACATCGGGAGTTTCTAAAGAAACTGAAACTTGCAAGTGTTGCATACCATTTGGAGTGTGATGATTTTGGTAGGATTCCTTCAGCTTTATCACACGATGATATTTGGATCCCGATCCTACTGTGAGTATATGCTACTCCTCGGGAAACTTTCTCACTTAACGATCAATGCTATAAACCAAGTAGGTGTCTAGAAAGGTATTAGCGGGGCTACGCCCACAGGGAAAAGAGGTTATTTAATTAAGGAACTTCGCGAAAGCGTCGTAAAACCTCCCTCGAAGTACCGACACTGGCCTGGCTAAACGGTTAAGTATGTATTGTACGGTGAGATTGATCCCGACTAATTCTTCTTTTATGGTTTGAGGAAGGATTCGAGAAACAGTGAGAGCCATCCTGTTTAGAAAAACTAAAAACCACTCTAAATTTGCAAGAGCATCATGCTAGAGTGTTTCTTCTCTCTCTCCTAATTGCAGCGACCAAACATCATGACCGGCCTTAAGTTACTACTAGATAAAAATATACCGACAGGGCCAAACTATAAAGATTGGCTCAGGAATGTCAAAATGGCAATCACTTATGACAAGTTGGGGTATCTCCTTACCAGTAAAGCCCCCGCCGTCCCAGGTCCAGAATCCAGCGTCACGGATAAGGAAATCCGTAAGATCTGGGAGATTGACTGCGCGAAGGCCAAGTGCCTCGTGCTTGCCTCTATGGACAATGAACATCAGAGGAGGCACGAGAATATGGATCTTGAATCCATATTTCTCCATACTAAGGAACTATATAGAGAGCAATCCCGTATCGCCAGATACGAAACCTCGAAAAAGTTGTTTTCAGCGAGGTTGGCCGTCGGATCATCTGTAGCGGAACACATGCTTAAGATGATTATCTACATTGAAGAGCTCGCGGACCTCGGGACCACGTTAGACAACGAGCTCTACACTGACTTGATTCTCCAGCCCCTTCCTTGCACTTACGCCCAGTTTATCCTGAACTTCAACATGCAAGAAAAAGAAGTTGAACTTCTGGAACTCCTCTGAAAGGTCCCTAGGCACCCTAATGAGGTCACACAAGGCATCGAACATGCCAATTTCAAAAATTATGGGTGCCGAGAAACCCGACTACGGATCGTTGGCTAAAGTTTAGGCGAAACAAGAAACTAGTTAACAACTTAACTATAAAGAATACGGAAATACAACCTTTGTAGATCCGGTGCTCCACCTCCATAGCTCTGCAACGAAGTCCCCTCGCTGTCCAAATGAGTTCCCGGGCTCTAGCGTCGGCTTCGTCGGAGAATGGGCAAGCTAGGTCGTCGATGTCCATGCCGAAGATGATCTACGTCGAGGCATCGCTAAATCAAGCTCCGACTTCACCAAGTCAAGAAACTTGTGAAGAAAACACACTCTACTACTTGGCAAGAGGTAGAGGATGAAGAAATAGGAAGTGGGTAGACTTTAGAATTGGATTTCTCACTCATTTCCATCAATCACCATTGATGGAGCTTGCTTTCTTCATGGAAGAAGATGAAGAAGAAGAAGAAAGTTTTATGATAAGAATAATTGAATTAGAATAATAATCATTTCTTATCATAATGCTAACTATGGTAATGTGTAGAGAATCAATCATGGTTAAAGGAATGGTTAGGGTCAAGCTAGAGACAAAATGGTCACTTAGTCAAAGTGTTCATGAAGCTTCATGAAAACAACAAATGAAAGCCACCATTTCATTTCATTTTCTTTTATTCATTTATCTAAAATAAATGGATAACTAAATAAGATAAATGAATAACAAATAATATACCCTAACCATTTCATTAACCAAGGTTTAATACTTTAAACTTAACCAATAAGCATGTATCATCAAACATGATACAAGCAAGTGCACAAAATCATATCACATATATAATGCGCACATCCGAGTGAGAAAAACCATTTAAAGTGAACCGATACTAGTTAATGCAAAGTAATATATCAAATATATATAAATTTGCATTAAATCATTAAATCAACACTTGATTCAATGATCCGGTCATGTCGCACACAACCGACTAGTATACAATGTATCGGCTTATCGAATCAACGCTTGAATCGATAACTAGGTTATATCGCATACAACCATTCGACACATTGATCGCGAGAATGAAATACGGTATCACATACACGCATTATTCTCGGTCCCGCACATATCTCATATGCGCTCCTATTTCGTTTCGCTTGAGCCAGAAAACCTCTGTGTAGGACTCTAAAGACTCGTCAATACGCCGGCAGCAGATGATGATCATATCAAACACCCACAAGCCGCAAGCGGTCTGCTAAACGTAACGGCCACCCGGGTATTGAGCGATCAGAAGATCGACGAGCAAGCTCGCTCACACTCCAGTGAATCCAACCAGTAACACTACCGTACAGTCCGGTCTCGTCGTCTGATATGTCGCATATCTTGCCTAGGGGTGGTAAACGTCAGACCCCAATAGCTCGATAAGTCGTGTCGATATGAGGTCTATAACAATTCGAGAAACTACTGGTAACACTTACCAGTAAATCTCAGCAAGCCTGGCCAGGAATTTCCTGTTATAGCCAATCGAACACAGCGCAACATCAACCCCCTATACCGGGAGAGACGAATCCCCTCCTATCGCTCATTACCTCCATGTGACTCGGGACTGTACCCAAAAACCACCGTTTTGCACGCCCTCTTGGACGTGGTAAGATGGAAATCAAAGCACAGTGGGAACCACACAAGACTCTATGACGATCTCGGGTCAACAGACTACTCTGTACCAGTGTCACCAGAGAACTGCCATCTGACGTAAGGTATAATACCATCTGGGAGTTCTCGGCGAGTCCGTCCAGTGTACCCAGTCTCTACTGAGCACCCGTATATCATCTCCGATGTCAAACACCGATGGATATGGGATCATCCATCGCCCATCTGCATGGGTCGAGAAGGTATACGCTAGTCTACTCTGGTATATCGATGCCCCATCTCGATACACCCACGACTAGGGACTTTGAAGGATGTACTTATGGACTACCATGTCCCCACTAGTATGATCCGCATCATAGTCCAGGTAGTCAAGTACACATCCTAAGGGCTTTACCAACATGTAACAGAGAGACAATCAGTGTACACGTTAAGGTAAAGAGTAACCAGATAGCATACTATCATGTCGAGCAAGAAAGTCCTCCCTATATATGTCCCAGCATCCACTACAATATACATCCAATGTACAGTAATGGCCTCTAGGGCATACATATAACTAACATCCTCAACATGTTGAGGAGTGCAGAGGGCACCCTACAGAAAGTCAGGGAAACCCCCACTTTGTCTGTTGGAGGAGCTTCTTCTTCTAGGTCCAAAGCGAAAGCAAAAGGAAAGAAGAAGAAGGCCCCCACCAAACCAAGGGGCGGTGTTAGTAAAGTGGAAGCCAAGGGAAAGGCAAAGGTAGCAAAGGTAGCGGGATAGCTTGTGGGAAAGGAAGAGTGCTTTTATTGTCACAAGAAAGGACATTGGAAGAAAGATCGCAGGGCTTGGAAGGCCAAGAACCAGGACCCGAAGCAAGTTGTGGCTTCGGCTTCAGGTGTGTATGTTATTGAAAACTGTCTATCAATCAACTCTACTTCCTGGGTATTGGATACCGGATCAGGATCTCATATCTGTAATTCTCAGGCACTGAGAAGGTGTAGGGTTTTGAAGGCAGGTGATATGACCCTCAGAGTTGCGAATAGAGCAGGCATGGATGCTGAGTCCGTGGAGGACTATCACTTGGGATTGACAGATGGACATGTTTTGGTTTTGCGTGACTGTTATTTTGTACCCAGTTCGACTTTTAATATCATATCTGTATCTTTAATGTCTAAATAAGGTTATGATTTTTCATTTGTAAGCGATGTTGTAAACATTCACCTTAATCATGTTCTGATTGGGTCGGGTACATTAAGCAACGGTATATACGTATTAAACAAACCGCAGATTTTCAATATTCAGAATACATACAAAAGAAAGTCTCTAGAAATAAACCATGCTTTCTTATAGCATTGTAGACTGGGTCACATAAATGAGACAAGGTTGACTAAGTTGCATAAGGAAGGATATTTGGATCCGTTCGAATATCAATCATATGCAACTTGTCAATCCTGTCTCAAAGGAAAAATGACAAAGACTCCGTTTACTGGACACGGAGTAAGAGCGAGCGAGCTCTTGGGCCTCGTACACAGCGATGTATGTGGTCCAATGTCTACACATGCGCGGAGTGGTTATTCTTACTTCATTACTTTTACGGATGATTTTTCAAGGTATGGACATGTCTTCTTGATGAAGCATTGTTCCCGCCAAAAATTTCTGCGCAAAAGAGCCCAAGGTATCAAATGGCAGTGATACGCTTATGAAAATGCGAACCAGTATTTTCCGGGCTGTTTTTTGACAAACTCCCGAAGGCTAAAAAGCTAAATTCTGATGGTATTGGAAGCATCTCGAAAAACCCTTCGATTTGATATATTATGGGCTTCATAATTCATTCGGGATCAAAAGTTATGGGCAAATATGCTATGCGTTGTTCCCTGATTAAAAATCAGGAATTATCTCAATGAGGTATCACGTGCTCACATGTGACCAATGGTCACGGGTTGACACGTGATGGTTGAAGCAGCGGCAAAGGACAGAGCGCAGAAGAAGAGCCCATTTAGAGGGTCACGTGCTCACACGTGACTGGGGGTCAGAAGAGGAGCCCATTCAGGGGGTCACGTGCTCACACGTGACTGGGGGTCACGTGCTCACACGTGACCAAAGGTCACGTGGCAACACGTGACTGGCGGTAAAAGCCTTGCTGTTCAACAGAATTAAATTCCGAAAAAGATCATTTAAATCTTTCCAAATAGAATTAAAATTCTAAATTTATCTAAATCTTTCCAAAATGGAAAAGGATTAGGGGGACCGTTGGATTAAAGATCCAAGGGTGATTAAAAATCACCAATTTATGAAAAAATCTTAAATAAGGAAAGATCTCCCCAAATCTCACCGAAATAACAAACAGAATATCTTTGGATCTAAAATCCAACGGTGAATAAAATTCACTGAATGATCTAAAGGATCATATTAATTTTGAAATCAAATCAAATCTTTCAATGAGAGATTTGCTAAACAAATTGATTCTTTTCCTTCTCCTATAAATAGGAGTCAAGAGAAGAGAAGAGGGGGATCTACCTTGGGGAAAGAAAAACAGAGAGAGGAGAATTTAATTCTCAACAGGGAAGAAAAGAAAGGAGAATTTAATTCTCAACAAAGAAAAACCCTAGGTGAGAAGGGAAAAATGATCAAAACTTCAATAAAGAGAATTTAATTCTCAAAATCCAAGAGTTTAACTCTTATACAAAAAGAACTTAGTTCTTCTTCTGGTTGAAGATCTGCATAGAGCACATCTCCCCATAAGTTGAGAATTTAATTCTCATCGGGTCGAGATCCTGCCATGCGAATCCTAAACTTAGAAGGGGAATTGAGTTTTGAGAATTTAATTCTCCTAAAACAAAATTATGGTTTTCCCCTAAATAAGAATTTAATTCTTCCAAAATAGGAATTTAATTCCTCCGGAATCAAAATTAGGGTTTTACCCTAAATAAGAATTTAATTCTTAAAGATAAGGAGACTTAAAAGATCTCTGTTCATGAAAAGAACTAGGGTCATGTGCCCCACGTGACCCCTGAACAGATCACCCAAAATGAGAAGAGGAAAGCTTTGAGGCAATGCCTCACGTGCTCCCACGTGACCCTCATTATATATGGAACAAAAGCAAAGGCATAAACAATTCTGGGCGCTCTCACGTGACACCACGTGACCCCTAATAAATGTTCTAATAAATCAGGGCATGAGTATACATCACGTGCCCACACGTGATGGCTATGAAAATTAAAAGTGTTTAACACTTGTTTGCAGAACAAAATAAAAGGGATCTAGCCCCACTTTTTGATGCCATCACGTGCTCCACGTGACTTCCAAAACGCAGAAAGAAAGAGCAAAGGAAATCTAAGCTTTGGGCGCTCTTACGTGTTACCACGTGACCCCTCAGCGAATGCTTTAACAGTCAGCGCACAGATCCCCATCACGTGCCAACACGTGATACTCTAAAATAAAGATGAAAAGTGTTTAACACTTATTCGCAGATTTGAGGATAAAACAAAGGAGATCTGGCTCCTTATTTAGGGCGCCCTCACGTGTCACCACGTGACCCCTAATGAGCATTCTAACAGACCAGAACGGGGGCCTCCATCACGTGCTCACACGTGATGGCCGTCAGAATTAAAAGAGTTAAACACTGATCTACAGAATAAAATAAATGAAATCAGGGCGCTCTCATGTGTCCACACGTGACCCCTCCCTCCTTAGTATTTAACACCAATCTGAAGACTTTGTTCCCAGTGTTTAACACTGATTTGCTTTAGTGTTAAACACTAATTTGAAATCTATGATTACCAGTGTTTAACACTGATTTGCTTTAGTGTTTAACACTAATTTGAAAGCCCTGTTGCTAGTGTTTAATACTGATTATCTTTTAGTGTTTAACACTAACTTGTTAATCTCATTCCCAGTGTTCAACACTGTTGACCTCTAGTGTTTAACACTAGCTTTAGCCCAATTGGCTAAGTTTCTAGAGGCAAAGCCTCTCCTTCAATGGATCAACAGAGAGCCAACATTTCAAACACAATTGGACTTAGCCCAAATTGGCCATAAGTCCTCAAATCATCTTGAACTGAGCACATCTGCTCTTTCAACCAACTCATTGGTTTAAGGGTACATCTCTGAGCTCCTCTGACATCTGTCGTTGTAATCCTTCAACGACGTCAGAGAGGTGATGGGTCCCGACGGCCATACATACAATGGACCACCATGTCCCTAAACTGGAGATGGACCACCACGTCCCTAAACTGGAACTTGGACCACCATGTCCCTAAACTGGCGATGGACCACCATGTCCCTAAACTGGAACAATAGAGCTCAAATGCTCTTTTGTCGGATCTAAATGATCCTGTTAAGTCGATCTTAGTCTCAAATTAGGCTAACGTATCCTTAACAAACGTTTAAGTTGATCTTAGCCTCAAATATGGCTAACGCATCCTTAAACCTTCAAACAGACTTTAGTCCCAAATTGGACTATAGATCCCCTCAATCTACTTTGGTTCAAGGGTACATCTCTGAACTCCTCTGACATCTGTCGTTGTAATCCTTCAACGATGTCAGAGAGGTGACGGGTCCCGACGGCCATACATACAATGGACCACCACGTCCCTAAACTGGAACTTGGACCACTATGTCCCTAAAATGGAACAATAGAGCCCAAATGCTCTTTTGTCGGATCTAAACGATCCCGTTAAGTCGATCTTAGTCCCAAACTGGACTAACGTATCCTTAACAACCGTTTAAGTTGATCTTAGCCTCAAATATGGCTAACGTATCCTTAAACCTTCAAACAGACTTTAATCCCAAATTGGACTATAAATCCCCCAATCAACTTTGGTTCAAGGGTACATCTCTGAACTCCTCTGACATCTGTCGTTGTAATCCTTCAACGTCGTCAGAGAGGTGATGGGTCCCGACGGCCATACATGTAATGGACCCCTATGTCCCTAAACTGGAACAATAGAGCCCAAATGCTCTTTTGTCGGATCTAAACGATCCCGTTAAGTCGATCTTAGTCCCAAACTGGACTAACGTATCCTTAACAAACGTTTGAGTTGATTTTAGCCTCAAATATGGCTAACGTATTCTCAAACCAAAACCCCAAATCCAAATCTAAGAAAATACGAATTTGGACTAATCCGCGCCCTACGGGCGACAACATAAATTAGTCTCCGTATACAATCAACGGGCAACCACAAACAAAACAAACACCCACGACACGAAGTGACCAGTTGGAGAAGGAGAAAGTTGTTACCGCGATGCGGTAGCGTAATTAACTGCAGGGGCTTGCGTCTGCAGGGAAGAGCGTCCCCATAATCAAAAACCTCTCAAGCGAGGGGGAATCTAACGAAGTCTGCTACATCGGCCGCATCCGTCAAAACCTCCGATACATGGTGCCATAAATCAACATGGCATCTACGGAGAGGTGGACGGATAGCACCAATAAGTATCTGCCCCGAATCACAGGCGAGACGTCCATGTCTCGGCCGCCGTTCGGAGGGGAACAAGCATAAATCTAAAGCCTTTAAAAAAATTCCAGGAATACAAGAATGAAGTAGAAAAACAAACAGGCAAAAGTTTCAAGACACTGAGATCTGATCGAGGTGGTGAATACTTGAGTGCCGAGTTCCTGGATTACCTAAAAGAGAATGGAATTCTCTCTTAACTTACTCCTCCATACACGCCACAACATAATGGTGTATCGGAGAGACGGAATCGAACCCTATTGGATATGGTACGTTCCATGATGAGTAACGCTGAGTTGTCGCGATCTTTCTGGGGATATGCACTAGAGTCAGCTGCATATCTTTTGAACCGAGTTCCAACTAAGTCAGTGCCTACCACACCATATCAGATGTGGAGTGGGAAGAAACCCTATCTTCAATATTTGAAGATATGGGGATGTCCAGCCTTTGTCAAAAAGCAGCATACGGACAAACTCGAGGCACGCTCAGTACTGTGCAAGTTTGTGGGATACCCAAAGAACTCCAGGGGGTACAGTTTCTATTACGCAGAAGAACAAAAGGTTTTTGTTTCTTGACATGCCCACTTTCTAGAATATCATTTCTTAGAAAAAGAAATAAGTGGGAGCGCAATAGAACTGGAAGAAATTCAGAACCACAAGCTATTACTGAAAGCTTAGTAGAACCAGAGGGTTCGAAAGAACAGGACATTCCTGCGCCACTCCGCAGGAGTAGTAGGCAGTCTCATCCGCCCGAGAGATACTACGGTTTTCTCATAGACGGGGATAGAGTGGATTGCATCATTGATAATGATGAGCCGACTAGCTTCCAGCAGGCCATTCAGAGCACTGACTCGGTAAAATGGCTGGATGCAATGCGGACCGAAATGGAGTCCATGTACACCAACAAAGTATGGACTTTGGACATTGCTCCAGAAGGGGTAAAATCCGTAGGCTGCAAATGGATCTTCAAAAGGAAGATTGGTGTAGATGAACAGGTTGAGACCTATAAGGCTAGACTTGTTGCAAAGGGTTTTTGTCAAAGACCTGGTTTGGACAATGACGAAACTTTTTCTCCAGTGGCTATGCTCAAATCCATTCGGATCCTTCTTGCCATTGCTTCTTTCCACGATTATGAGATTTGGCAGATGGACGTAAAAACCGCTTTTCTAAATGGAAATTTAGAGGAGTGTGTCTATATGGACCAGCCAGAGGTTTCATTCAGAGTGGGAGCAGCGGGAAGGTGTGCAAGTTGCTTAAGTCCATTTATGGACTGAAGCAGGCATCGTGGAGTTGGAACATCTATTTTGATGAGACGGTCAAAGAATTTGGCTTTATCAAAAATCCAGATGAACCATGTATTTATAGTAAGATTATAGCACGAACTGTCGTATTCCTCGTTTTATACGTGGACGACATTCTCTTGATAGGAAATGGCATTCCTATGCTACAATCTGTCAAAGGGTTCTTGTCACACAAGTTCTCCTTGAAAGACCTGGGTGAGGCCTCTAACATTCTGGGGATCCGGATCTATCGTGATAGGTCCAAAAGGATATTAGGACTTTCACAGTCCAGGTACATCGACACCATATTGAAAAGATTCAGTATGGAAGATTCCAAGCGCGGTAATTTACCAGCTTGTCATGGGATCACCCTCTCCAAAGAGATGTCTCCCAAGACTGATTTGGAAAGGGATCGCATGTCTGTTATACCCTACGCCTCTGCGGTAGGCTTTATAATGTATGCGATATTGTGTACCAGACCAGATGTAGCTTATGCACCGAGTGTGGTAAGCTGGTATCAGTCAAACCCTGGGGAGAAGCACTGGATAGCGGTAAAGAACATTCTGAAGTACCTGAGAAGGACTAAGGATATGTTTTTGGTTTACGGCGGAAAAGACCTCCAGATGGAGGCCTTTGCTGACTCCAGCTTCCAGAGTGACAAGGATGACTCCAAATCCATATCGGGTTATGTCTTTACCCTTAATGGAGGGGCGGTGTGTTGGAAGAGTTCCAAACAGGAAACCGTTGCTGACTCGACGATGGAAGCGGAATATATCGCAGCATCTGATGCCGCAAAAGAAGCCGTCTGGATGAGGAAGTTCTTGACAGAACTTCAGGTGGTTCCATCCATTGTTGATCCAATACCTCTGTATTGTGACAACAACGGGGCTATAGTTTTAGCAAAGGAACCCAGGTCCCATCAGAAGTCCAGACACATCTTGAGGTGGTATCACCTGATCAGGGAGATCGTGGATCGCCGGGAGATCGAGGTTCGGAGGGTTGCTACAGAAGATAACACTGCAGATCCATTCATAAAGGCCATTCCTCAGACGCAGTTCGAGAGGCTATTCGAGATGATAGGTCTTCGATACGCCAGTACATGGCCCTAGTGCAAGTAGGAGATTGTTAGTGTATATGCCCAATAGGCCATTACTTTATCATACTAGTTTGTATATTACTTAATTGAAGCTTGGGATATTCACAGTTGTATAGACAATCTTGTTCAAAATGGTAGTATGCTACTTGGTTTGTTTCTACTTCAATATGTACATATGTTTCTGTTAGCATATAGCTTATACATATTAGTGGAGCCCTTAGGATCTTTGCTTGATTATCAGCGTTGTGATGGCAGTCACACTAGTGGGGCTAGGTAATCTACAAGCATATCCTTATACAGGTCTCTAGTCGTAGGATTATCGAGACGGGGCATCGATACTCTGGAGTAGACTAGCGTATATGCTTCTCATCCCAGCAGGGGAGATGGTCTGTCCCACAGCCATTAGTACGTCGTACCGGAGATAGTATGCGGGTGCTCGTTAGGTTACGAGTACACTGGATAGGACTCGTCGGGAACTGTTGGTTGGTACTATACCTATCGTCAGATAACAGTTCCCAGGTGACAGGAGTACAGCTTAGTCCGTCAACTTGACACTGCTACTTCGCCTCGAGTGTGTTCCCACTGTACTTTGATTACTACCCTACCACGGCTCAAAAGAGTCGTGCAAATAGGTAGTAGTTGGGTGCAGTCCCGAAGCACTTGGAGGCAGTAGCGGTTAGATAGGATTCGTCTCTCCCGGTATTGGGGGCTGATATCGCGCTGTGTCTTGGAGAACCATTACACAAAGTCCCTGGCCAGGGCAAGCGAGAATTACTGGTAGTGTTTCCAGTAGTTTCTCAGGGTGTTCTGGGCTACACTCCGGCACGACTTGTACCGCTGTTAGGGGTCTGACGTTTACCGCCCCTAGGCCCGACATGCGATGCTCTCAGACGAACAGACCGGACTGTACGGAGATTGTCACATTCAGGCTCAGTAGGAGTTCGGATGGGTTCACCTCATCGGTCTTCTTATCGGCATCTACCTGGGGACCGTTACGTACAGGTAGTACCGCTTGCGGCCTGTAGTTAAACCCACTGCCAGCGTAGTGTCGAGACTTTAGAGTCCCACACAGAGGGTTGTTCGCCTTTGGGCAAAACAGAGTAGACTTGTGCACGGGGTTCGTTCACATCCGCGCACTTGTGCACGTTTGGTGTCCGGGCAGTTATTACTAGCGGGCTTTGGTTTAAGCCAGATCCTAGTATTTGTTTTGGGATTGGTTTTGTCTCATTCTATTCGTGTTTCTCGGAACACGGATGCGGGTGTGTATGCACAGTTGACAGAGGCAGAGGAATCTCATTAGGGTTTTGACAGTTGACTTTTTCTAAACCCTAATGAAAATGAGAAATATAATTAATAATATTAATTAAGAATAATTGTGCCATGGTTGAGGTTGGGTTGACCATTTGACTTTTGTTGACCATTTGACCATGATCATTTCTTTTGCAAGATGCTTCTTGAAGCTTGCAATTAGTATTAAATGTGAAATGATAATGGTCACTTCAACTGACCATCACAATTTCCTTTAATTATTATTATTATTTTCATATTCTCTCATATGAGAGTATGGTTGTAATTCTATTCTCATTCTCTCTTTCTTTTTCTCTCTCATGCTAAGCTCTTCCTCTTCTTCTCTCAAAGCTCTCTTCTTTCATGTGTTGAAAAACATGAGCTTTGTGAGATAAAACCATCAAGACAACTCTCTACTCATTCTAGAATTCTTAGTCTAGCAAGACAAGCACTCTAGTTACCTCTTGGTTGATGTAGGAGCTCAAGGTAGAGGCCTTCGGGTGGATCTTTCTTCGGCAAAGACAAGACGAAGAGGAGGAGCCGTCTACACCACTCCAAGGAGCAAGCAAGAAGGAGGACCACAACAAGAAGAGAAGGAGTTCAAGATCTAGGTATAACCATCTTACCTAGTAGTTAGAACTTGTAGTTAGTTTGTTAGTTTTTGTTTAGCAAAGATCCTTTAGTTTTAGTCCATGTTACCTTGTCTTAAAAATCCGTTTTTACTCTTTCCGCATCCCCGTAAGCACCGGGGTGGGTAACGTGGACTTACAAACATAATACTAGAATATTATATATATATATATATATATATAAATTATTAAATCAAAACTTGATTTAATAAACCGGTTTAATTCTAAACCGGCTAGTATTATCGACTGTCCGATTAAAGTCTGTATATCCAATACACGTATTTAATCGAACCCCTGCATGTATCAATATACGGTCTCTACATCATATTGTCTGAACAGGGAAAAATCTCTATGTGGGACTCTAAAGACTCGACAATACGCTAGCAGTGATTTACTGGATAAATCCAAAACCACAAGTAAGTCGGCGGCATTAGCTCTACGTATCGGCTACCCAGGTATCTGCTGAAAGGGAGGTCGACAATCAAGTCCTTCCGTAACCTATTGTGCCTGAATGTGATAATCTCCGTACAGTCTAGTCTCTCCGTCTAAGAGTATCGCATACCGGATCTAAGAGGTGAATAACGTCAAACCCCTAATAACCCGATAAGTCGTGCTGGAGTCAAGCTTATCACCAACCGAGAAACTACTTAACTCCTATCAGTAAATCTCATCCACCGTGGCCACGGATTTAGGGTGATGGCCAACCGAACATAGCGCGTCATTGACTCCTAATACCAAAAGAGATGAATCCCTGACAATTGCTCATTTCCTCTATATGGTTCGGAATTGTACCCAACTAAAACCTGTTTGCACGACTCTTTTGAGCCGTAGTAGAGTAGTAATCTAAGTACAGTGTGAACTTACATGAAACAAATGATAATCTTAGGCCAAAGGGCTAACCTGTACTCATGCCACTAGAGAATAGTTATCTGACAATAGATATAATACCATTTAGAAGTTCTCGGTGGGTCCGTCCAATGTACTCACTATTGGCGTTTCTAACGCTCTGGCCGCTAACCGCGGCCGTTGCGGAATGAAAAACTTTAAATTTTAAAACTTGGCGCTAGAAACAACTGAAAGCGTATGTTAGCACTACCACAGGATTTTAGAAGCATCAAGAATGCCATTTTTAAAATTTTCGGGATGCTAATCTACACTAACCAAGTTCTAGATGATTAGGGTTTAAGCTAGATATCAAAAACTTCACACTAAGAGAAAGGGACTACAACCTTTGTAGACCGTGTCCTTCTCTTCACAACCTCCGTGGCTCCACTTGAAGAAGGTGCAAGCTTCCTCCGATGACCATCGTGCCGAAGACGATCCACCCGAAGTCTGCCAATCCAAGCTACCTATTCACTAAACTCTTTAGTGAAGATAACACCCTAAACCAAAGTGCTAATCTAGTTTAGGATGGTGAAGTAGGGGTTCTAATTGCTCACTAGGATGCTCAAGCTCTATGGTTCACATCACATGTGAGGGTTTAGAGCTTGAAGATGGAGGTGAGGAAAAAGGGAGAGAGTTAGAGAGCAACTCATCACATGAGCTCTCAAGTGCAGAAAAATGGCTAAGTGTGGAATGAAGTGTTAAGAATGGCTCACTCTTTAGCTCACTTATTCAAGCATGGAATTCTTTGCAATAAGAAATTACAACCATGCTTGAATAGTGAGTCAAGACTAATATAAAATGATAAAGCTCATGCTTCACACCATACTCAAAAAATCTCCACATTTTACACCTCATTTTCTATTTTTCACAAAAATAGAAAATACATGCCATGCTTCATATAATATATATATATATATATATATATATATACATATATCAAATATATATATATATATATATATATATATATATATATATATTAAGAAACATAATTAGTGAGCAAATAATATTAGTTAACATATAATTATATCAAATAAAAATATATATCAAATTATTAAATCAACACTTGATTTAATAATCTGGTTATATCACATATGACCGACTAATATCATATATTTGTATATCACATTATCAAATCAACACTTGATTCGATAATCTAGTTATATCACGTATAACCTAACCGACAACAAATAACCGCCAGATTAGAATACGGTATCACATACTCGTATTCAATTAGGTCCCTGCACATATCAGCATATGTGCCCTACTTCGTTTCGCTTGAACCAGGAAACTTCTGTGTGGGATTCTAAAGACTCGTCAATACGCCAACAATAGGTAATGATCACATCATTCACCCACAAGCCGTCAATGGTACTAGCCGGACGTAACGGCTACCCAGGTATTGAGCGATTAGAAGATCAACAGGCAAACTTGTCCAAAATCTCTTGAAGCCTATAAGTAACACTACCGTACAGTCCGGTCTCTTCGTCTGATATGTCGCATATCGAGTCTAGGGGTGGTAACGTTAGACCCCGGTAACCTGATAAATCATGACGATGTATGGCTCATAACGGTTCAAGAAACTACTGGTAACTCGTACCAGTAAATCGCATCAGCAGCCCTGGCCAGGGACTTCCAATTATAGCCAATCAGCATATCGCACCATCAACTCCCAATATCGGGAGAGACGAAACCCCTCCTATTTCTCACCGCCTCCATGTGACTCGGGACTGTACCCAAAATCCACCTGTTTGCACGCCTCCTTTGAGCCATGGTAAAGAGGAAATCAAAGCACAGTGGGAGACACACAAGACTCTATGATGATCTCGGGTCTACAGACTAACCTGTACTAGTGTCACCTGAGAACTGCTATCTGACGATAGGTACAATACCAACTAGGAGTTCTCGGCGAGTCCTGTTCGGTGTACCTATTCTGTAATGAGCACCTATGTACAATCTTTGATGTCACACAAAAATGGTTATGGGATCAACCATCACCCCATACAGGATCAAGAAACGTACACACTAGTCTACTCTGTAATATCGATGCCCTGTATCGATATCCCCTCGAATAGGAACTGTTAAAGGATGTACTTGTGGACCACCCTGGCCCCACTAGTATGATCTGCATCATAGTCCTGGTAGTCAAGTACATATCCTAAGGGCTTTATCAATATGTAAGAGAGAGACTGTTTAATAATATCAGTCTACATGTTAAGAAAAAAGTAACCAGATAGCATACTATCATGTCGAGCAAGAAAGTCCTCCATATATATGTCCAAGCATCCACTATATCATACAATAATGGCCTCTAGGGCATACATATTCCTAACAATCTCCTACTTGCACTAAGGCCAGTTGTTGTAGTATCTCATACCCAACATCCCAAAAAGTCTCTTGATTAGCATCTGGGGGAGGGCCTTGGTGAGTGGATCCGCTGTGTTATCCTCTGTCTCAACTCTCCCGACCTTTATCTCCCGGAGATCAACTATCTCCCTGATCAGGTGATACCGCCTAAGAATATGCCTGGATCACTGATTGGACCGGGGTTCCTTGGACAAAGCAATAGCTCCATTGTTATCGTAATACACAGGTATTGGATGCTCAATGGATAGAACCTCACCAAGTTCATCTTATGAACTTCTTTATCCAAACAGCCTCTTTGGCAGCATTATTGGTAGCGATGTATTCAGCCTTCATCGTCGAGTCTGCTACGGTATCTAGCTTAGAACTCTTCCAACATACCGTCCCTCCACTGAGGGTAAATTCAAAACCCGAGACCGACTTACAGTTGTCCTTATCACTCTGGAAGCTCGAATCAGTAAAGGACTCCACCTGGAGTTTACTGTTACCATACACCAAGAACATTTCTTTAGTCCTTTCAAGTACTTAAAAATGTTCTTCACAGCTTTCCAGTGGTTTTCCCAGGATCTGATTGATACCTACTCACTACACCTAGAGAGTAAGCTACATCCAGTCTGGTATATAACATCGCATACATGATTGACCCGACTTCCAAAACATAGGGTATCCCTTGCATGCGAACTCTCTCCAAATCAGTCTTGGAAGACATCTCTTTAGAGAGAGTGATTCCTGAACGAGCGGGTAAATTACCATGCTTGGAACCTTCCATTCTAACCCTCTTTAGTATGGTGTCAATGTACCTGGATTGGGACAATCCCAATCATCTATTTAGATCTATCTCTATAGATCTATATCCCCAGGATGTAGGAGGCATCACTTAGATCATTCATGGAGAACATGTGTGATAAGAAGAGCTTGACTGAGTGTAGCATAGGAACATCGTTTCCTATCAAGAGTATGTCATCCACGTACAATATGAGGAACACAATCTTACTCTCTACAACCTTCTTATATATACATGGTTCATCTACATTTTTTATGATGTCAAACTCTTTGACAGTTTCAGTGAAACGAATGTACTAGCTCCGCGATGCCTGCTTTAATCCGTAGATTGATTTAAGCAGCTTGCACACGCTTCCGCTACTCCCACTGTCTATGAAGCCCTCTGGCTGTGTCATGTACATGCTCTTTTCTAAATCACCATTTAGAAAAGCGGCCTTGACGTCCAACTGCCAGATTTCATAGTCATGGTATGCTGCAACGACAAGTAGGATCCTGATGGACTTAAGCATAGCAACAGAAGAAAAGGTTTCATCATAGTTGACAAAAAACCTTTTACTACAAGTCTAGCTTTGAAAGTATCAACTTTTCCATCTATACCAATGATCTTCTCAAGATCCACTTGCTCCCTATGGGTTTTACCCCTTCAGGAGCAACTTCTAAAGTCCATACTTTGTTGGTGTACATGGATTCCATCTCAGATCGCATAGCATCCAGCCATTTCACAGAGTCCCCATTTATGATAGCCTGCTCGAAACTAGTTGGGTCATCATCTTTCATGATGCAATCCTCCCTCCGACTGTCTATGAGAAAACCGTAGTATCTCTCAGGTGGATGAGGAACCCTACTAGATCTGCGGAGTGGCTGAGGTTCGTTGTGGACTATTTAATCCTCCGGTTCCACCAAATCATCAGTTATAGTTTGTGTTGTAGGAACTTCTTGCAGTTCTACCTCATTGCCACTGATTTATTTCACAAAAAAAATTCCTTTTCTAAAAATGTGGCATATCGAGAAACAAACACCTTTTGTTCCTCGGTGTGGTAGAAGATATTCCCTCACGAATATTTGGGATATCCTACAAACTTACACAGAACTGACCTTGCCTTGAGCTTGTCTGGACTTTTTTTAACATAGGCCGGACAACCCCATATCTTAACTCGTTTAAGAGATGGTCTCTTCCCATTCCATATCTCATATGGAGTGGTAGGCAACGGATTTGGTCGGAACTCTATTCAATAGGTATGCAGCTTTCTCACGTGCATAACCCCAAAAAGAAATAAGTAACTTAGCAGTACTCATCATAGAGCGCACCATATCTAATAGGGTGTATTTTCTCCGCTCCGAAACTCCGTTGTGCTGTGGTGTATACGGAGGAGTAAGCTGAGAGAGAATCTCATTCTCTTTTAAATAATCTCGGAATTCCGTGCTTAAGTATTCTCCTCCCCGATCAGATCGAAGTACTTTAATAATTTTACCCGTCTGGTTCTCAACTTCGTACTTATATTCCTTGAATATCTCAAAAGATTCAGATTTATGTTTCAACAGGAACACATGCCCGTATCTTGAGAGATCATCGGTTAATGTAATGAAGTATGAGGAACCAATCCTGGCATGTATAGACATAGAACCGCATACATCACTATGTATCTGTCCCAAGAGTTCAGTAGCTCTTTCTCCGTGTCCAGTAAACGGAAATTTGGTCATCTAGCCTTTGAGACATGATTGGAAAGTTTCATAAGATGTAGATTCGAACGGATTCAAATATGCATCCTTATGCAACTCAGCCAGTCTTGTCGCATTGATATAACCTAATCTACAATGCCACAAGAAGTCTTCGTTCATTTCTGAACTGTTCCTCTCGTGTGTGTTCTGTATACTCAGAACTGTAGTTTGATTTAGAACGTATATACCGTTATACAGCGTACCATACCTAATCAACACTTGATTTAGGAAAACATGCACAATATTTTTGGTACAATAACAGTTGCTCAGAATCATTGTGTCACATGTTGGTAACACTAGGTGATATTCGCCAAATGCTTTGGCTGCAACAATTGCACCATTTCCTACTATTAGAGACTTATCACCCTTTCCCAGTTCTTTACCTATCTACAGCCCATGTAACAAATTACATACGTGGGATTCTGATCCGGTATCCAATACCCAGGATGTTGAGCAAACTGAAAAACAGTTCTTGGTAACGAACACACCCAAAGACGATGCATCAACATGCTTATTTTTCGTTTGGGTGGTGTGGGAATACGAATATTCCCCTATTTCTTGCTCAGACTTATGACAATCATAAGATAGAGTGGAACCTAGCCCAGTATAATAAGTGGGTTGGGTCAATACATCCATATTTTTATCTTGATTAAGGCGTGTCATTGGTTGCTACCAGGAGAGAGAGAGAAGGATAATCACTTTGTGTGTGCTCTTTGCAAGATTAGATTGGTTATTATTTTATCTAATCAGGATGGCTCTTACTGTTTTTATCAAATCTTCCTTCAAACCCTAAAAGGTAAGATTAGCTGGAATTAATTACATTCTACAAGTTCGCTAACTGGTCAGTCAGGCCAGTCTCGGTACTCCGAGAGAGGTTTCTCGTGCTTTCACACGAACCTAATTAAAATAAACCTCGTTTCTCTAGAGGCTTAACCCCGTTGACACCTTTCTAGACACCTACTGGATTAGCTAATTGCAAAGTGCAAAACTTTCCCAGGAGTAACTCTTACTCGCAGTGGGTATCGAGATCCAACTATCTTATAGAAGGTATGCAATCTCATTGCAAATTTCAACGCTTGAAATTCCTGATATCTGTTTTTACCCCTAGCGTCCTATGACCTTGACGCAGGCCAACAAACCATAGGGCGCTAGTCAAGTTCAACCCGTTCATTTCTTGATTGAATTAAATCCATCCGCACGACCCATGACGCAGGCCAACAAAGTCGCACAACTACCCTAATCCAATCGTATCACATGCTGCAGATAAGCACTAATTAGCTCCCACACACTACGCCTTGACGCAGGCCAACAAACGTAGCACGAATAATAAATAGTACTTATCTAAAATGACGGAAGGCTACGTTGGCTTTAAGAAAACCATTAGCGAAATGAACTTGATATCGTTGTAGAATCTAGTGATTTTGAAAAGGAGTGTTTTTGTAGCGTTTGCTAGTTTCGCTAAAGAGGTCACTCCCGGTGAAGGGATCTCGGCTCTTTCCTCATCGAATGAGGTGTTGGATATTCATCAAGGAATACCACCATGCAAAGCAAGAACTAGAGAAGCTATGAAAACTAAACCGAGTGGGTTGTAGCATTTTCTAGTTTCGCTAAAGAGGTCACTCCCGATGAAGGGATCTCGGCTCTTTCCTCATCGAATGAGGTGCTGGATATTCATCAAGGAATACTACTATGCAAAGCAAGAACTAGAGCTACCCTTTTTGAAAATATCGATCCTACAATATCTTTAGGTTTCTTTTCTTTCATTAATCTCATTAACGAAATCCCATCATTTAATGTTTCCCTAAACATCACAGAAAAATGAAACGAAAATAGAACGTACGCTTATACCATCCGTATTCGCCACGGGGCCCCGTCATGCACCGTTAGGTTACTTAACTAACGGCAGATCGGGGGCTGGACTAGCGCGGGTGCAAAACATAAGCAACGTTTATTATATATCATATATATAATACATCATTTATCTCATGTGGTTATATGATCTCATCACAGAACTAAGCAGCAGAAGATAACATATGAAATATTGGATATACTAGGACGTCCATATTTTAAATTCAGCCAGTAATGAAAAACACGGATTCCACGGTCGTGATGAATAGCCAAACCCACATCTCTAGACCCCTACGAGAGCTGCAAGCAACCCCGCCAATTCTAAAGTTAGGAGACCCGGTCTCGACTCCTCGAGATGGTCTCCCTAATGCGGAAAAGTAAATAATATACATCAATGGTGACATCATCCTCAACCTGGAAGTGCCCCAATAAAAGAATATTACATACAAATTTTACATGAATGAAAATTGAAAAACTCTCGTCTCACATAAAACCCCCGGCTATTCAATCACGACGATCCAATATAACATATCAGCAACACATAATATCACATATTATCAACGTAAGTAAATACGCGTATCCCAAATTCCGTTGACATATAGAAACGAGATTTGGGATACCCCATATATTACACTTACTGTCGCAGAAAAGAAATGAAAAACTACAATAATTAGAATCCGCATTTCCTTATACATCATAAACCCGGAATATCCCATATTCTAAATTTCATGCCTAACCCTATAAACCTTGCATTTTAGTCTCATATCAAAAACTCTTTTCAATAATTTAGTCGGGTAATTCAACAAGATTTCCGACTACCCGATCGAATACTCGTCGGAAACTTTAGTAAATGGCCGCACCCCCGATGCCGTCGACCAAGTGCACTTAAGCAGAACACCGTGGCCGCGAGCACCCGAGTGGATGCTTTTAGCAACGGGGTTCTCCTAAAGTCACTTGGTCAGGGCTATGGGGTGTGGCTACCTACTGCAGTTATTCGGCGAGTATTCGCGTATGATACACGATTGCGACGGAGTTTCGATTCGAATCGAAACTTCGTGGCAATCGATCAATAGAGACTAAAATGCTAGATTTACAAACAAACTTGTTTTCACAAAACTAATTTAATGTGGACCCTAACTACTGCATCCATATCAAACTTAAACCTGAAACGATGTAATAATTACGACTACGAAATACTCCGTATTAGCCCCTTAACAAAATTAACATCACATGCAATTTTGGACTAATCAAACATAACTTGAAACCCCAAAATCAAACCTACAGAACACCAAAAAATTTCGAGCCAAGAAAATGTATAGGGGGCCGGCGAGGCCGGTACTTTTGAGGATCTCGCCGAATCAAGTTTTGAATTTTGGTTTCAAATTTTTCTGGGGTTCTAGTTACATCAAATGTAAGCTTCTGCACTTGTTTAAACATTTTTCAGAGGCCTTTTAAAAATTGACAGAAAGTTGGTTTTGGGTTTCAGTGTCATTTCGATTTCTCGATTCTAATTACATCGTCTAATCTTCTAGTTTTGGCTCTGATACCATGAAAGCGTATGTTAGCACCACTACAGGGTTTTAGAAGCATCAAGCATACCATTTTTAAAATTTTCGAGGTGCTAATCTACGCTAACCAAGTTCTTTAACTAGATGATTAGAGTTTAAGCTAGACATCAAAAACTTTACACTAAGAGAAAGGGGCTACAACCTTTGTAGACCGTGTCCTTCTCTTCACAAGATCCGTGTAGTAGTCCACGCGACTCCACTAAGCTCCACTTGAAGAAGGTGCAAGCTTCCTCCGATGACCTTCGTGCCGAAGATGATCCACCCGAATTCCACTAATCCAAGCTACCTCTTCACTAAACTCTTTAGTGAAAATAACACCCTAAGCCAAAATACTAATCTAGTTTAGAATGGTGATGTAGGGGTTCTAATTGCACACTAGGATGCTCAAGCTCTATGGTTCACATCACTTATGAGGGTTTAGAGCTTGAAGATGGAGGTGAGGAAAAATGGAGAGAGCTAAAGAGAAACTCATCACATGAGCTCTCAAGTGAAGAAAAATAGCTAAGTGTGGAATGAAGTGTTAAAAATGGCTCTCTCTTGTGCTCACTTATTCAAGCATGGAATTCTTTGCAATAAAAATTGCAACCAGGCTTGAATAGTGAGTCAAGACTAATATAAAATGATAAAGCCCATGCTTCACACCATACTCAAAAAATCTACACATTTTACACCTCATTTTCTATTTTTCACCAAAATAGAAAATACATGCAATGCTTCATAATATGTATATATATACACACACATACATATATCAAATATATATATATATATATAAATATATATTAAGAAATATAATTAGTGAGGTAATAATATTAGTTAACATATAATTATATCAAATATAAATATATATCAAATTATTAAATCAACACTTGATTTAATAATCCGGTTATATCACATATTACCAACTAATATCATTTATCTGTATATCACATTATCAAATCAACACTTGATTCGATAATCTAGTTATATCACATATAACCTAACCGACAACAGATAACCGCCAGATTAGAATACGATATCATATATTCGTATTCAATCAGGCTCCCTCACATATCAGCATATGTTCCCTAATTCATTTCGCTTGAACCAGGAAACTTCTGTGTGGGACTCTAAAGACTCGTCAATATGCCAGCAGTAGGTGATGATCACATCTGTCACCCACAAGCCGTCAGCGGTACTAGTTGGACGTAACGGCTACCCAGGTATTGAGCGATTAGAAGATCAACGAGCAAGCTTGTCCAAAATCTCATGAAGCCTATAAGTAATACTACCGTACAGTCCGGTCTCTTCGTCTGATATGTTGCATATCGAGTCTATCGTTGGTAACGTCAGACCCTAGTAACTTGATAAGTCATGCCGATGTATGGCTCATAACGGTTCTGTCACGACCCGCAGGGTACGGAACGTGACTGGCACTTAAGTTACGAAACATCTCAAGACATCCGTAAAATAAGTAAGCCAAAGCCCAGAAAACCAAAACCAAATAAGCAAAAGAATGAAGGAAAACCAATCAATTGAAAGCGAGTTTATCAAATGAGTCACATCAAGCCTTTTTTTAAAAACAATATCAATTTTTCCGAAAATTTCGGCAGAGTCTCCTTTGTAAATACTGGCCCCCAAAATGGGTACAACAAGAATATATATGAATCCAACAAATATGGCATCCCCAAGCGGGAGCTAGCTCTTCGCCACAAGGCGGTCACAAATCCCACGCAATATAAAACAACAACATGCAAAATAATCATAAAGAGCATGAGAAAAACTGCATGTCGACTCAAGTGAGCTCGACCCCAAATACAGCATAAAAGTCCACAAATCTCACAGTCTCATCTCTAGGTCAATATACAACAATACTGGTAGATACAGTAGATGGAGTGCACTAGATACAAAGAATATACAAGGTGGTACAAAAATAATAATATAACCCACCTAAGAGCAAAACCTCGAGTCCAGGCAAAGGAGGCAAAAGAAACAAGTGCGCTCGCCGCTACTGTACTGACGGAGCGGACCTGAAAAAGGCTGTGGCACAACACGGGTGAGTTGCCAACTCGTGAGTAATAAATAACATCTACACAGGCTATCGAAAGCATGCACACAAGTATCCTAGCATCTAAAATACAGGTAAAGCAGGACATAATAGCAGGTAGGTATGCAATATGAATATACTAGCAGGTATGAATGCAATGCAAATCAATTCATGATCTGAATGTGTAAGTATAAGAATCATGTTTTTCCTTTTAGGAACCTCTTTTGAAATACCAGCACAATACCAATAGAATGAACAAGAACCTGTGTCCAGCAACGACACCTCAAAACTATCACAAATCTCATATATCCATGTCATAGTGTCTCTGGCCTCAGCCATCCGGGTGACCCATCTCAAAATCACTATCTCGTCATCTCGCGGCCACGGTCGGTATCCTCTGGATATCCGCCGTCCCAAACAGTCACCGGTAGGTAATCCGCCCCCTGCCAGGCTCATCGTCAGCACCACGAGCTTCTTGCCCCGGGGTACCTTACCGGGCCCACCATGTACCCGAGACGGTTCATCCAACTCCTCGAAACGGGTCTCGAAAACCACAGCAAACTCATGGTGGACGATACTTACATCACTAGAAAACCGCAATTTACATATTTTAAAAAAATATAATAAGTTTAGAAATTTTGCGGCTTTCCCCCGAAATCCAGAATATCATAAAATCTCAAGAAATCCTCATAAGTGCATATTGCAATGATAATGAATGCATATGGTATCAATAATCAAGTTGCGATGTGTGATTAATAGATTAGGCATGAACAAATAATATGATGAAGTACATGCACATGAATAGCAATCCTACGATTTCATTTTAAGGAATTAAAGCAATAGCGCAAGTTTAAGTATCAATTATAGTAAAAGGTTTCAATTTAAAGGTTATCTAGTGTGGTGGCATGGCAATTACCTGGGTGTGTGTGTAAGCATGAATAGTGCTCGTGCTGTATATAAAAACCCTGACAATGGTGCAGGTGTCCTATAGAGTGGGTTCGTATATGTATGTCAATATAAGGCATGAATGTAGCAAATAATCATACAAGTATTACACCCCTAATTACTAACATTACTAAGAATCTTTTAAGCTACTAAAACTATCGGGCGACTTGCGCCATCCAACGATAGTCCCCCGTAGATGTTACATCTACTCACCGAAATCCCTAGCTAGTCACGTCCAATCACCGCTTTCCCCTTTCGAGCCGCGTCTGACGTCCCCACGACCGAACCTGGAATTTACATCAATACCAAACATAAGGTTACACATCAAGAACGACGCAAAACCCAAACGAAGATACTAACGTTCACAAGCTAGGTACAACGTGCACAGGTGCGCGGAACGCACGCGAAAATCGCAAAACTAACTAGAATCGTCGATTTGGTCGCCCGGAAAAACTAAAACCCGAACACTCAAAAATCCGCACTCACGTATCCTAAAAGTCATAGGATACGCTAAAAATGTCATCAAGACATCGCAATAATTCATCACAATATTTTATAACACAACTAGTAAGCTAGAATTTGCAATTTGGTGCAAACATCGACAATTTGCGACAAAGTTAACACAATCCAACACAACAATCCAAACTAACTCACTAGATAGCCACTACATTAATTTTAAACCATTAACTATACTTCAAAACATATTTTCCACAACCAACCCTTCTCTTGAATTTGGTAAATAGCAATCTTAATGAAAATTTCACACAAGTTTAACATAGATTAGCATAACATCAAGCCACTTAAGCAAAGTAACCTTATAGATTGGTTAAGTAAACAACTAGATAGATAATTAGATTTAATTAACTAAATAATGGTTTCTAAAAACCCTAGTTTAACTCTAACCATAAACCTTTAAAAACTAGATTAGAAACTAACACTAAATTAACACTAGATTTTAGCCCAATTAGCAAGTTAATCACTTAGATTAAGCTAATCAAAATAACTAGGTAACAAAATAGCTTAATTAATCTCTTAATGGTGTTCTAAACCCTAAATTAATTTCAAACCACAAACTTTAAAAAAAACTAGTATGCAAATAGCACTAAAATTAACACTAAAATAATTTTCAAAGTTCTAATTAGCACACTTTAAACTACAATTTAACCAAAGATTGAAATTATACCTCACAAGCCCAAACCCTAAGTTGCTAAAGCCTCCCAAGATGCCATCTTTCTCCAAGATTTGAACCAATTTGGGTTTGAGAAGAGAGAGAATAAGGTTTTGTGTTGAAATAGTGAAGGATTTGTTGATTTTTATTGAATTTTGATGCAATTTTTTTTGAAGAAAATAAGAGAAAAGAGAAGGAAAATAATGGAATGGGGGGGGGGGGCTGCTCTCGACCAGTAGAAGGGAGAGGGGATGGTGTGGGGTGTGTGGAAAAAAATCACCAAGTCAAACCCCCTCAAAGTCAATACACCATACCTCCAAATACTATATTTTAATCAATTCTCAAAACAATTCAATTCATCACATGAATAAATTCAAAGTGAGGCAAGCAAATTTTCTGGACCTGATCATGGTGGGGCCGGCCTAGAGGGAGTGGGGGTGAGTGTGAGTGGATACAAAAAGATTTTATGCAAAAAGACCCCCCACAAGTCCAAAATTGCAAGTTTTAGCTTAATTCAATAAATTTCGTTTTCCATAATAAAAATTAGTTAAAACTTAAAATAAATTACTAAAAATTTATGTTACAACTAGATTTTAATTAACATGATTTTAAAGCTTAAATTTAGCCCATTTAAATTGTATTTATCGCTAATTTAATGTATTTTCTTACCGGCTTAAAATAATATTAAAAATTGAAAAATTAGGGAAAATTTTTAAACGACCAGAATTTCACAAGTAACTCATTTGCTACTAAAAACAAGCAAATTCCTATCCAAATTAGGTATAATTAGTCCAAAACTGCAAAATAACAAAAAAGACGGTTTTCGGAAAAATACCGAATTTTCACCGATTTTCAGGAAAACACCAAAACGACTTTTCGAGGCGTTACAATCTTCCCTCCTTAAAGAAATTCGGTCCCCGAATTTAAAAATATAACTACGCGTACCTTCAAAGAGATGGGGATATTTCTTCCTCATCTCGCCCTCGGTCTCTCAGGTAACCTCCTCGCTGCTCGGGCTACGCTAAAGGACCTTGACGGTTGGTATAATCTTCGATCTCAACTTCTTCACCTGCCGATCCAGGATGGCCACCGGCTGCTCTGCTAAAGAAAGGTCGCGCTCTAGCTGGACTGTCGGGTGCTGAATCGCATGCGAAGGGTCGTGAAGGTACTTGCGGAGCATCGAAACATGGAAGACGGGGTGAACATCGGGAAAGCTGGGTGGAAGAGCCAAACGATATGCAACAACGCCGACACGCTCGAGGATCTCGTAGGGACCTACGAATCTAGGGCTAAGATTCCCCTTTCGCCCAAAACGCATCACGCCCTTCATCGGAGAGACCCTCAGAAAAACATGATCGCCAACTGCGAACTCTAACCTGCGACGGCGCCTATCTGCATACGATTTCTGCCTGCTCTGAGCCGCTCTCATCCGGTCTCGGATTAATTGTATCTTCGCTGTCGTCTCCTCAACAAGCTGCAGCCCCAAAATTCTGCTCTCGCTGAGATCTGTCCAACAGACGGGTGATCTGCATCTCCTCCCATACAATACCTCAAAAGGTGCCATCTGAATAGTATCCTGGAAGCTATTGTTGTAGGAGAACTCCACTAGAGGTAAATGACGATCCCAGCTACCGCCGAAGTCTAAAACGCATGCTCTGAGCATGTCCTCAAGAGTCTGAATGGTCCGCTCTGACTGTCCGTCGGTCTGCGGATGAAACGCTGTGCTGAAGCTCAAACGAGTGCCTAAAGCCTCCTGAAGTCTCTGCCAAAGTCGGCTGGTGAACTGGGTGCCTCGATCTGACACGATACAAGTCGGTACGCCATGCAACCGCACGATCTCGTCGATGTAAAGCTGGGCATACTGAGCGAAGCTGAAAGTGGTCTTCACTGGCAGGAAGTGAGCCGCTTTCGTCAATCGATCTACGATCACCCAGATGGAGTCATACCCTCGACTGGTCCTGGGTAGACCCACAACAAAATCCATCGAAATCTGCTCCCATTTCCACCCCGGAATGGGTAACGGCTGTAGCTCTCCTGCGGGCCTCTGGTGCTCGGCCTTGACTTGCTGACAAGTCAGGCATCTCGATACAAACTCCGCAATGTCCCTCTTCATCCCGTCCCACCAGTAGGTCTCTCTCATATCATGGTACATCTTGGTGGAACCGGGGTGGACACTATACACTGATCGGTGTGCCTCCTCAAGAATGTCGCGCCGCAATCCATCAGCATCTGGTACGCACAGTCTAGATCCATAGCGTAAAATCCCCTGATCGTCAATCACGAACTCGGAAAATCTGCCCTGTCCCATCTGTGCCATGATCTCTGAGCAACGGTCGTCACTGCGCTGTGCCTCATATATACGGTCAAGCAACTGTGGGCATGCACGAACATGCGCGAGCTGTCCCCCTGTCTGAGTGAACTCGAACTCAACTCGGCTGTCGCATAACATCTGCCAATCTGCTGATGACTGCCTCTGCACTGCGCGCAAACACGATAGACTACCCCCGGGCCTCCTGCTCAAAGCATCTGCCACTACGTTCGCCTTGCCTGGGTGATATAAGATCTCGCAGTCATAGTCTTTCACCAACTCCATCCAACGACGCTGTCTGAGGTTCAGGTCTCGCTGCTGAAATATGTACTTTAATCTCTTGTGGTCTGTGAATATTTGGCACGACTCGCCATATAGGTAATGTCGCCAAATCTTCAGTGCAAAGACCACTGCAGCCATCTCCAAATCGTGAGTGGGGTAGTTCTGTTCATGCATCTTCAACTGCCGAGAAGCATAAGTGATCACCCGGCCATGCTGCATCAATACGCACCCTAGCCCCACCCGTGAAGCGTCACAATAAACCACGAATCCGCCTGATCCTGAAGCCAAAGATAATACCGACGCCGTAGTCAAACATGTCCGCAGCTGCTGAAAACTGCGCTCGCACTCCTCTGTCCAAACGAAAGGAACTCCCTTCCGGGTCAAACCGGTCAAAGGTGCAGCTATACGGGAGAAGTCCTGAACAAAACGCCTGTAGTAGCCTGCCAGGCCTAGAAAACTACGGATCTCAGTAACCGATGTAGGTCGGGGCCACTGCTGAACAGCCTCAATCTTCTTCGGGTCCACACATATGCCGTCTCTCGTAACCACGTGACCCAAGAATCCGACGCTGTCCAGCCAGAATGCACACTTGGAGAACTTTGCGAACAGCTGGTGCTCCCTCAGAGTCTGTAACGTAATCCGCAAGTGCTGCTCGTGCTCCTCTCTGCTCCGGGAGTACACCAAGATATCGTCGATAAACACGATGATGAACAAGTCAAGATACGGCCTGAATGTACGGTTCATCAAATCCATGAATGCTGCTGGGGCGTTGGTGAGTCCGAACGACATCTCCAAAAACTCGTAGTGGCTATAGCGTGTACGGAAGGCTGTCTCCGGTATATCCTCCTGTCGGACTCGCAGTTGGTGGTATCCTGATCGTAAGTCGATCCTCGAAAAATACCCCGCACCCTGAAGCTGGTCGAACAAATCATCAATGCGTGGCAACGGATACCTGTTCCGAACGGTAACTTTGTTCAGCTGGCGGTAGTCGATACATAAGCGCAAACTTCCATCCTTCTTCTTGACAAAGAGGACCGGAGCACCCCACGGAGAAACACTAGGTCGAATAAGCCCCTTATCTAACAAATCCTGCAACTGATCCTTCAGCTCTCGAAGCTCTGCCGGGGCCATCCGATAAGGCGGTATAGAAATAGGCCCCGAGCCAGGAATCAAATCAATGCAGAACTCAACATCGCGCTCAGGCGGTAGCCCAGGTAGCTCATCAGGGAAAACATCAGGGAATTCATAAACAACCGGGACCCGGTCCAACGGAACCTCTGCAGCTCGAGTATCACAAATATACGCTAAGAATCCCTGACATCCCTTCCGCAAGAGCTGACCAGCGCGAAGAGACGAAATCAAGCTGGGAAGGGTGACGCTGCGGTCTCCCTGAATAACAAGGACTGGCTCTCCCGGAAAGCTAAATCTGACTGCCTTCTCACAGCAGTCCACCGAAGCATAACAGGTGGCTAGCCAATCCATGCCCAGAAGCACATCAAAGTCCAACATATCAAGGAGAAATCAAATCAACCGATGAATCCCTCTCCCCGATACGAACGGAACACAAACGAAATACAAAACGAGCGACAAACGACTCGCCTACCGGAGTACTAACAACAAGCGGATGATCTAACGACGACGACTCACGGCCCAACATCGTTGCAAAGTGTGTAGATACGTACGAATGTGTGGAACCTGGGTCGAATAATACCCGAGCGTCGAAAGAACAAACTGGCAAGGTACCTGTCACAACGGCATTGGATGCCTGCGCATCCTGCGGTGTCAAAGCAAATACTCGGGCCCGTCCTCCACCGATAGCGGGCTGATCTCGACCTCGGCCTTTACCTCCTCGTCCTCTCTGAACAGGACCGCCGCGTCCACGGCCTCTGGGTGCACCTAACTAGCGTGGAGCATCGCCTGTGGTAGGAAGTAGTAGGGGGTGGTAATGGTGGTAGGGTCACATGCGGAACTGTCGCTGCTCCCTGTCGTCTCGCCGGACAGTCTCTGACAAGATGGTGCGGACTCCCGCACCCAAAACACCCTGGCGACGGCTGCTGCCCCTGGGGATAAGAACCATATAACTGTCCCCGTCCAAATCCTCTGCCAGGCCTATCTCTCGGAAAGAATCTGGCGCGCTGCCTCTGAGACGGTACATCGGTGCGAATCCTCTTCGGCCCAGAAACGGCCGAAGTCTGTGATATGCGTGCCTCCATCCGTAATGCCGTATCCATAGCAGCTGAATAAGTGTCGTAGTACTGGGCGCCAATGGCAAGATATAGCTGGGCATCTAGTCCCTATACGAACCTCTTCACCATCTTCTCCTCGGTATCCACCAAATACGGAGCATATCGGGATAACTGTGTAAACTGGATGTCATACTCAGACACCGTCATCCCAGGTGTCTTGACTAAGGCCTCGAAGCTACGAGCTCTGGCGTCACGAACGCTCTCTGGGAGGAAACGAGCTAGAAAGACCACTGTAAACTCGGCCCACGTCATAGGCGGTAGACCTGCAGCTCGACCTCTCAAGACTGACTCCCACCATGTCTGCGCGAGACCCTCTAGTCGGAAACTCGCAAGCTCTACCCATCGATCATCCGAACATCTCAGCGAACGACAGATCCTGGCTAAACTGTCAAGGAACGTCTGTGGGTCCTCCGCTGCCTCGGTGCCGGTGAATACTGGAGGTCTCAGCCTCATGAAATCTTGTAGTGAAACCGGGATGGCCATGGTGGTAGTAGTAGGAGCAGGTATCATGGTCGTCTGTGATGTAGTAGGTACGTCATCCGGCCTCGGTGTATGACTGGCTGCAACTAGGGATCCTACCATCTGACGTAGCTCCTGCATGCCCCCCATCATCTATCGCAACTCCTCCATACCAGTCTCGAGCCTATCCATATGGCCTGGGGAAGGTGGATCGGTCTGTCCCTGCAGCGTAGGCATACCACCCTGCTCAGTCCTAGTCTCGGACGAGCCAGCTCGAATCTCGTCTCGGGCGGCAGCCCTCTGTGCCCTCGTAGCCTTCTGCGGCATAGTGGCTGTTACAGGAAAACGGATAATAAGAACAGTGCAATAGGATCATAGGATACACGGAATTGAAGAAGGAATTTCAAGCAAGTATATCCTAAAGTCACTTAGGCGGAGTACCGTATCGCAAGTATGCCGCGGACATACACACGCTACGTTACCCTACTTAAGTCACTTACTCCATCTACCAAGGGTCATCCTACACTCAAAAAGATAAAACCTATCGCTCTGATACCAACTTTGTCACGACCCGCAGGGTACGGAACGTGACTGGCACTTAAGTTACGAAACGTCTCAAGACATCCGTAAAATAAGTAAGCCAAAGCCCAGAAAACCAAAACCAAATAAGCAAAAGAATGAAGGAAAACCAATCAATTGAAAGCGAGTTTATCAAATGAGTCACATCAAGCCTTTTTTTAAAAACAATATCAATTTTTCCGAAAATTTCGGCAGAGTCTCCTTTGTAAATACTGGCCCCCAAAATGGGTACAACAAGAATATATATGAATCCAACAAATATGGCATCCCCAAGCGGGAGCTAGCTCTTCGCCACAAGGCGGTCATAAATCCCACGCAATATAAAACAACAACATGCAAAATAATCATAAAGAGCATGAGAAAAACTGCATGTCGACTCAAGTGAGCTCGACCCCAAATACAGCATAAAAGTCCACAAATCTCACAGTCTCATCTCTAGGTCAATATACAACAATACTGGTAGATACAGTAGATGGAGTGCACTAGATACAAAGAATATATAAGGTGGTACAAAAATAATAATATAACCCACCTAAGAGCAAAACCTCGAGTACAGGCAAAGGAGGCAAAAGAAACAAGTGCGCCCGCCGCTACTGTACTGACGGAGCGGACCTGAAAAAGGCTGTGGCACAACGGGGGTGAGTTGCCAACTCGTGAGTAATAAATAACATCTACACAGGCTATCGAAAGCATGCACACAAGTATCCTAGCATCTAAAATACAGGTAAAGCAGGACATAATAGCAGGTAGGTATGCAATATGAATATACTAGCAGGTATGAATGCAATGCAAATCAACTCATGATCTGAATGTGTAAGTATAAGAATCATGTTTTTCCTTTTAGGAACCTCTTTTGAAATACCAGCACAATACCAATAGAATGAACAAGAACCTGTGTCCAGCAACGACACCTCAAAACTATCACAAATCTCATATATCCATGTCATAGTGTCTCTGGCCTCAGCCATCCGGGTGACCCATCTCAAAATCACTATCTCGTCATCTCTAGTTGCCAACTCATTTGCTACTAAAAACAAGCAAATTCCTATCCAAATTAGGTATAATTAGTCCTAAACTGCAAAATAACAAAAAAGACAGTTTTCGGAAAAATACCGAATTTTCACCGATTTTCAGGAAAACACCAAAACGACTTTTCGAGGCGTTACAGATTCGAAAAACTACTGATAACTCTTACTAATAAATCTCATTAGCAGCCCTGGCCAGGGACTTCCAGTTATAGCCAATCGAGTATAGCGCAACATCAACTTCCAATACCGGGAGAGACGAAACCCCTCCTATTGCTCACTGCCTCCATGTGACTCGGGACTGTACCCAAAATCCACCTGTTTACACGACTCCTTTGAGCCGTGGTAGGGAGGAAATCAAAGCACAGTGGGAGCCACACAAGACTCTATGACGATCTCGGGTCTATAGACTAAGCTGTACCGGTGTCACCTGAGAACTGCTATCTGACGATAGGTACAATACCAACTAGGAATTCTCGGCGAGTCCTGTTCGGTGTACCCATTCTTTAATGAGCACCTGTATACAATCTTTGATGTCACACACCAATGGTTGTGGGATCAACCATCGCCCCATACAGGATCAAGAAACGTACACACTAGTCTACTCTAGAATATCGATTCCCTGTCTCGATATCTCCTCGTCTAGGAACTATTAAACGATGTACTTGTGGACCACCCTGGCCCCACTAGTATGATCAGCATCAGAGTGTTGGTAGTCAAGTATATATCCTAAGGGCTTTATCAACATTTAAGAGATAGACAGTATAATAATACCAGTTTGCATGTTAAGTTAAAGGCAACCAAATAGCATACTATCATGTCGAGCAAGAATGTCCTCCATATATATGTCCAAGCATCCACTATATCATACAATAATGGCCTCTAAGGCATACATATTCCTAACAACTACTAACTAGAATATAACCAAATACTAAACTAGTAAACTAAAGAGGAGTTCTAGCTACTATGAAAAATGGTTATACTAAAAGATTCGTGTCCTTCGGTCTTCTACCCTCTTCCTTAGCTTCATGGGGTCTCCATGATCGAGCTTGACCGCGGGGCCTCCCCCGTCGAAGATGATCCACCCAAGAGATGTGGTTCATGGCTCTAGCTCCACACAAAAACCTAGTAGAGTAACTAAAGGCTCTAGGTTGCTCACCTAGAGTGTCTAGTGATGTAATGTGTTATTCTAGTATTTTTTCTATCTCTCTTCACCCAAGATTCTCAACTCATGAGAGTGTAGGGTGAAGAGGAAGAAAGAGCTCTAGAATGGAGAGAGAAAGAGAATGGTGAGAATGAAAATCTCCTCACCACAATAATAATGCAAGCATGGTTTTATCAAATGTTTTTTGCAAATTTAAAAACCAACCATACTTGAATAGTGTAGACAAATGAATTCCCTATTCAACCATGCTTCGCACCATTCTCTTTGCTACCTCACCCCTCCACCTCATTTCTATTTTCAAGAAAAGAAAAACCATGGAAAATGAGGTGTCCTCCTTTTAGAATGTTTTCCGTATAAATACGGAATACACTCTACCGTTTATTGTTGGCTATAGTGACCTCAAAGTCAATTATTGGATCGCAGGAACGTGATTGCAATGATTGAGGGAGGACTTATACCAGTAGGACAGTCTTACTCGAGATGATAGTATGCTATCTGGTTTGTCTTTATCATCGTGTACATGCTTCAGGTGACATTACAGATCACTATTATATGTTGATAGAGCCCGTAGGATTCTTACTTGACTGCCAGCAATATGATGGCGATCATATACGTGGGAGCTGGGGTCTATAAGCATATCCTTAAAAGGTCCCTAGTCGAGGGAGTTTCGAAACAGGGCATCGATACGCCAGAGTAGACTAGTATATACAGATCGAGACCCCGAAGAGGGGCGGTGGCCGGTCTCACAAGCCATTGGTGTCAGTTGGTTCACCTAAGATGTATACAGGTGCTCAATGGGTTATGAGTACACCGGACGGACTCGCCGGGAACATGCTAGTTGGTATTATACTATCGTAAGATAGCAGTTCCCTGATGACATGTGTACAGGTTAGTCTATCGACCTGAGATCGTCATTTGTCTCGTGTGAGTTCCTACTGTGCTTTGATTACTACCCTACCACGGCTCAAAGGAGTCGTGCAAATAGGTTTTAGTTGGGTACATTCCCAAGCCACATGGAGGCAGTGAGCAGATCGTCAGGGGATTCATCTTTCCCGGTATTGGGGGTTGATATCACACTGTGTTTGGAGAGCCATTACACAAAGTCCTTGGCTAAGGCAAGTGAGATTTACTGGTAGGTATTCCAGTAATTTCTCAGGGTGTTCTGGGCTACACTCCGACACAACTTATACCGCTATTAGGGGTCTGACACTTACCATCCCCCTAGGCCTGATATGCGATACTCATAGACGAACGGACCGGGATGTACGGATATTATCACTGTCAGGCTCAGTAGGATTTCAGGATGAGTTCGCTCGTCAGCCTCCCTTTTGCTCAATACCTGGGTAGCCGTTACGTACAGTTAGTGCCACTGACGTGCTTGTGGTTAAACCCACTGTCAGCGTCTTGACGAGTCTTTAGAGTCCCACACAAAGTGTTTCCCAAGTTTGGGCGAAACATTATAGAGGCCGTATGGTTTTATGGCAGGGTTCGATCATATACGTGCACTTGTGCACGGATCATGATCGGACGGATCATACTAGTGGGCTTTGGTTTAAGCCGGATCCTAGTATTAGATTGGTTGGATTACTTTTGTCTCGTAGTATTCGTATTCAGTCGGAATACGGATGCGGGTATGTATATACAGTTGAGGGGTATTCTTGTAATTCGTTACAAGATAATTTTAGTTGATGCCATTTCTTTTTTCTTGATTAAACATTTTAGTTTAAATGTTTAATGGTGGAATATGTGACTCATTCTTGGCATGGCTTGGTTTTTGTCATGACTAAGATATTTTTTAGGTGGGATTAGATATTTATGTGAGTGTGTGAGGCTCATTTACACATAACAATATATCAAAACACTCACCCACTCAAATTGGGGCAGCCATCACATTATTATTGAGCCATATCATTTCTTTTGCTAAGCTTGCTCATTTGATATTTTCTTGAGCTCACAACTTTCACCATAGGCATCTTCTTCAACCTCCACTCTATCCCTCTCATGTATTGAGAATCCTAGAGTGTATTGAGACAAAATAATCACACACTATCTCTAATTCATCTTGGTCATCTCGGCTAGCAAACTTGATATCCGAGTTGCTTCGGTTTAGAAGCGGGAGCCCGTATAAAGAATCCTCGACGTGGAGCCTCTTCGACGAAGGAGACCGGAGAGCGAACTCGTTCGGGGCAGTCGCGAGAAGCTTGGGTCGGAGATTGAAGACCGAAGGACATGGATCAATCGGTATAATCTCTAAACTCCTCTTTGCATGTTTGCTAGTATAAGGTTTTTGGTTCGATCTTATGCGGGTTTTGTTTGCGCCAAACTTTTAAATGTTTTTGTTCTGCATTTGATCACGGAAAAATGGCCGGGGCATCGGCAAAACCCAACATGGTATCAGAGCCACCCAAACACCTTAAACTAGCTAGTTGCGACATTAGAATTCACGTATTTTCGGGCATCGAAAACTGTCGAAAAAACAGTCCCGAATTTTTGAGTTTTGAGATGTTTGCACACTCCGCGGGCTCTCGGTTTGAACCAAGAAGCCGCAGGGTGCTGCGTGGGCACCCCGGGGAGACCCCCGGAGGGACCAAACGGTTGGGCCTACTCCCCAAGACCACCACAAGGTGGTCTTAGGGGTGGGCACCCGAAACTGCCCCTGCATGGGCAGTTTCGGGTCTGCCTCACCCTCTGGCCACCTCGTGGTGGACTTGGGGGTGGGGTGCCCCCTCTAGGCCTCCCAACTCAAAGTTAATTTCATGCTCTAACTCCCCGTGAAGGTTCGAGCGCGTTTCGTTTTGATTCAGACCTCCGAATTGGCTCAAAACTCAACTTTTTTGGATGTTTAGTGCACTTGGTTTTTGATCCTTAGTATATTTGGGATGTGCGCTAATTGTGTTTTGGAATTATAATGTCGTGACTTAATTTTCATGCATGGATGTGTTGGTAACGTTGTCTAATTGCTATATTCTCAATTAGACGGGGTTACACACTTGATTCGGTTACTTGTTTCTGTGGATAAATATATGTTGTGCTGTGTTGTTGCGGATTTGTCGTGGTGGATAGCTTGGGTGCAATGGTAGTGCAGTTTAGTTTCATTTATACATTTGATATTGCGGGACGAGCTTCCGACATGTGGACTGCCGTCACAGCCTGTTTGTATATTATTTGTTTGGGCACGACCGGGTTGAGGTCGATGTCACCGTTGTACATATTTTCTTTTCTGTACTAGGATTACCCCGCGATGGAGCGCACGGATAGCCGAGTTCTGGAGGGCAACGGGTCCGCATCTCATGGCGTTGAAAAGGAGGGGGCCTCACTCTAGAATTGGTGGGCTATTCGCCACACTCGTAGGGGGTACAGGTCGACCCAAGGAGGGGTGCTCAAGTTACCGGATTCCGTGAAGTGCTGGATGGCCCATTCATTTTGCTGAAGGGGGCTGCCTCATTTATGGTTTTGGCGGGTAACTTGCCGCGCTCGTAGGGGTCTAGGTTTTCATTGCACAGGCTATCCACACGACCAGGGGAACGTCGGGTTTCACTTGTGGCTCAAAGGAAACCCGGGGCTCCCAGATTATCTGTATTGTTCTGTGATGCTTATTGCTTATCTGTGATGTTGCATTTATCACGCCTGGAGCGATTATTATATATTGTTATATATATAGTAGTATATGTTGTATATGTTTTACACCCGCGCTAGTCCAGTCCCCGCTCTGTCGTTAGTTAAGTAACCTAACGGGTGATGACGGGACTCAGTGGCGAATGCGGATGGCATATACGTACATCATATTTTCTTTCTTTTGTGGTGTGATTAATTGATGGGACTGCATTGATTCAGATCAATGCAAAGAAAACAAACCTATTCGATGTTGTTGGAACAATTTTAAAAAAAAACTGTCATTACAAGGACGTTTTCATTTATTTTGCACAGCGGTATTCGGTTATGAATATCCGGCACCTCATTCGACGAGGCAAGGGCTGAGATCCCTTCATCGGGAGTGACCCCTTGGGCAGAAGTTTGCATCAGGGTAATAACTTCACTATAGTCGATTACTTTTGCTTTGCATCATGGTATTCAGTTGGAATATGATGCACCTCATTCTATGGGGAAAGAGCCGAGACCCCTTCACCGGGAGTGACCTCTTTAGCAAAGGTTTTCGCAACTATATATTTGTAAAAAGCTATCTGGTTCCTTCAACGATATAAAGTTCATCACGTTAAAGGTTTTTCGCCAAAAACCATTCGTAGCCCTCCGTCATTTCCGACGGGTAGCACTTAGTATTCATGCTATTTTTGTTGACCTTCGTCAAGGCATAGTGTATGGTAGCTGGTTGTTACCTTTCTGTTGCATAGATAGATGCGTTAGTTTGGGACAGTCGTACAGCCTTGTTGACCTTCATCAAGGGAGAGTATGGGTGGGTTTAAATTAACCTGGACAATGACGGGTAGAACTTGACATGTGACTTATGATTTGTTGACCTTCGTCAAGGTCATAAGAGCATAGGGTAAAAATCACATCGAGAGTTTCAAACATACAGGAAACATGCCAGATATGCGCATACCTTCTGGAGTGTGATAACGTGAGTGGATTCCATCAGGTTATCATGAGATGATAGTTGGATCCGATACCCACTGATGTGTTGGTTTACTCCTCGGGTGATTTTAGATGATCCCGACTAATTCTTCTTTCAGGTTTGGAGGAGAATTTGAGGATACGGTAGGATACATCCTGATTAGATAAAGTTATTAACCATTCTGATCTAGGTTAGAGTGCATGCAGAGTGTTTCTTTTCTCTTTCTCTTTTGCAGCGACCATGGCCCGACCCTAGACTAGAACTCATGAACCAAGTTAACTGGGCCTTCTTAAAACACTGGCTTTTGGATTGTCTGAGTTGCATATCTCATTGCCACTCCTACTTTTACCTTTTGCTTTTCTCCGGAACATTCCATATCACTACGAAGATTCACTATTATTGGATATGACCATCGTATAGTTACATACGAACTCGAAGAAACTTGTTTCAGATTCAAGGATGGTTTCCGGTTCTGGAGAAATTGAATTGGTTTATTCAGTTGTCTTTTCCTTTTACCTTCTCTCAAGATGTGAGGGCTCCAAGGATTAGGAGAGGGTACACTTATTGTACTTATTGGATAGTCTTCTTCCAAACCATAGGCAGATGCCGAAAGCTAGGGAAGGAAGAAAATCAATTAGCCCAAGTGTGGTGTACAGAAGGCAATAAGTAAAGACAAATAAAGGGATTAGAAAGAGGGCAAAGTAAATTGCGACTGCTATCATTCACGAACAAACCACGTATTTTATCGCCACTCCTACTTCACCTTTGAATTTCTCCAGAACACCTCGTATCACTACGAATATCCACAATTATTGGATAATCCATCGTATGGTTATATAAGAACTCGAAAGAACTCGTTCCAGTTCGAGGATGGATTCTGGTTCAGGAGAAATTGAATAAGCTTTATTCAGTTGTCTTTTATCTTTACCTTCTCTCAGGTTGCGAGGGCTCCTAGGAATAGGAGAGCACACCTGTTATGCTTATTGGATAGTCTTCTTCCAAACCATAGGCTTGTGCCGAACGGTAGGGAAGGAAGAAAACCATTTAACCTAAGGGTGGTGTACAGAAGGTAATGAGTAAAGACAAATAAAGGGATTTGGAGAGATGGCAACAAAATATATGGTTATAGTCATGAATCTGGATAATGGAAGAGGAATTACTAGGAATACCCGGATACCCCTTCGAAACATTTTCATGTTTCAGTTTCACTATGCGTTGTTAATTGAAAACTGATTTTCCAATTAGATCCTTACTCCAGGGTATGTATTTACCAGGTTTGATTCTCACATCTGTATGGTTTTATAGATGATGAGTGGGTATAAATTATTGGGAATTAGGTGATCATCCTCATTATATCGGGATTCATTGTTATTGGTGATATTTGAGGAAATCGCCTGGGTTTCTGCCTGACGGCAAATATTTGGTTTTGAATATCCGTTGTTATGCACCAATTTCAAATTTATATATCTGTACGTTTATTTTATAAAGTGAGATATAACCTTTTGAAATTATGTCCATGACATTTACCTATATCAGTTGATGGTTAGGTAAGGAGCATTAATCAGCGGTGTAATTCTTCTTAACCATAAGTACAGTTTTCAATCTACGCGCACAGGGTTTTGAGTTATTTAACTCAGGGGACTTATACAAAGTATTGTATGTTGTCCAGTATCCATTAGGACAGAGGGGTTGGTACTCGTACTATATTCTGTTTACTTGTGATTTCTCTAGTTTTTAGACAAGTGTTTCGTAGAAATACGAAGTCTAAGTTTTGAGAAGTTATAGGTATAAGAGTAAAGTAGAGAACCACGTGTTGCAAGTATCAGGATTCTTCAAGGTGATCGAAGATGTAGATACTTATGTTTGGTATTCAGTTGATAGTAATGGTTTTGAGAACTTGCTTCTGTTTCAGGGAACTCATATCTGGATGCACTCCTAAGTTGAGTAATGCTGATCGACCTCTCTCCATTTAGTTGACATGCACTGGAGACAGCTGCATGATTTGAATCTGGTTCCAATTAAATCAGTGCCTCTGTTTCTATCATATCTTAACAATGTTAAGGTATATGGAGTTGTCCGGCTTATGCTTAAAACCGGACTCCGGATAACTCAAGACACGTTTCTGTGATAGCACTTTGTGGGTTAACCCGGGCTATGACGAGGGTTTATTTTCTACCATCTGGAAGATCAATAGTGATATTGTTCTTGACTCGCCACAGTTTTAGTAAAATGGATTTTTTCAGAAAACAGTAGTGGGAGTATGGTAGAACTGGAAGAGATTCCAGAACCACAGACGATTACTGAAAATTTAATATGACCTAAAGATTCAATCGGCTTTGACATTCCATAAGCCACACCGCAGATATGGTGGGTAACCTCAGGCGCCTGAGAGATACTTCGGTACCCTCATAAACGGTGGCAGGGAGGTTCTTGTTTACCCAGACTTGACACTACTGTTGTTCCAGACTATGAGACCCGGCAGGAGGATGAGTATAGCGTCATTCTAAATTTACTTTAGAAGTGCACGTTTATATGACTCTGCCAAAGGGTTGTTGTAGCCAGTGGGACCAGCGGAAGCATCATGGATAAGTAGCTTATGTCTATTTATAGACTAAAGCAGATATAGCGGAGATAGATCATCTATTTTTGATGTAACAGTCATAGGCTTTGACTTCATCAGAATAGAAGATGGATCTGTTAAAAAGGTAGTAGGGTGTGATGTCCTGGTATTTGGATGACATGCACTTTATAGGAAGTAAAATTCCTATCCTACAAACGGTTATACTGTGGTTGTCACACAGTGGTTTCTCCACATAGGATATGGATATAATATTAGGCATTCTGGTCACTAGATCTAGATTTGGGAAGTGTCCCAATTTGGGTACTTAGACAACATTCTAAAAGTGTTTTATAATGGACGACACCTGGCATGGTGGTGTACCTGCAGGTGATGGAGTCACCCTCTCTAAAGGTGTCTTACAGACTAAAGTAGAGAGGGATGTGCATGATTGGCATATCACTTACTTGGGCAATTGAGTCAATCATGAGATGTCAAGTACCACACCAGATGTTGTTTTTTCACTAGCTGCAATAAGTTTATATTAATCCAATCCTGGAGAAACATTCGGAAGCAGTTTATGAACATAAGTGGATGTTCTAGGGATATGATAACAACATCCTCCTTCGGGAGACAGTTATCATTCCAGGCTTCCAAGGTGACCTGGATGACAGAGTGAACTGTCAAAGCTATAGTTTTCCCTCTGACGAGGGGCAGTAGTTTGGACAGGTGGTCCAAGCGGATACTGAGGGAGGTATGGTGCAGGTTACTGATTAAATTCAGTTGACGATACAGTCTAAGAAGTTTACTGGATTTTGAGTTCATTTGTGAACTGGGTCCCATCAGATATCCAGGCATATTCCAAGACAGGTATTGCTCATTTCGGGAGATGGCTTTCTCCGCAAACTTGAGATTAAGAGAGACATAGAAAGAAACATCAGAGCGGATCCACTCACTGAGGCTATTTCTCGAACACAATAGTTTTACAAACGAGCTTTGTGAAACTGATTAGTAGAGGAGTTGGGTGTTCGGTATCACACAGGCTGTGAGTATGCGACACCGCAATAATTAGCCTTAAGTGCAAGTGGGAGATTGTTGGCTATAGTGCCCTCAAAGTCAATTATTGGATCGCAGGCACGCGATTGCAATGATTGAGGGAGGACCTATACCGGTAGGACAATCTTAGTCGAGATGATAGTATGCTATCTGGTTTGTATTATCATCGTGTACATACTTCAGGTGACATTACATATCACTATTACATGTTGATAGAGCCCATAGGATTCTTGCTTGACTACCAGCAGTATGATGGCGATCATATATGTGGGAGCTGGGGTCTATAAGCATATCCTTAAAAGGTCCCTAGTCGAGGAAGTTTCGAGACAGGGCATCGATACTCCAGAGTAGACTAGTGTATACAGATCGAGACCCCGACGAGGGGCGGTGGCCGGTCTCACAAGCCATTGGTGTCAGTTGGTTCACCTAAGATACATACAGGTGCTCATTGGGTTATGAGTACAACGTACGGACTCGCCGGGAACGTGCTAGTTGGTATTATACCAATCGTCAGATAGCAGTTCCCTGGTGACATGTGTACAGGTTAGTCTATCGACCTGAGATCGTCATTTGTCTCGTGTGAGTTCCCACTGTGCTTTGATTACTACCCTACCACGGCTCAAAGGAGTCGTGCAAACAGGTTTTAGTTGGGTACAGTCCCGAGCCACATGGAGGCAGTGAGCGGATCGTCAGGGGATTCGTCTCTCTCGGTATTGGGGGTTGATATCGCGCTGTGTTTGGAGAGCCATTACAAAAAGTCCTTGGCCAAGACAAGTGAGATTTACTGGTAGGTATTCCAGTAGTTTCTCAGGGTGTTCTGGGCTACACTCTGACACGACTTATACCGCTATTAGGGGTCTGGCGTTTACCATCCCCCTAGGCCCGATATGCGATACTCATAGACGAACAGACCGGACTGTACGGATATTGTCACTGTCAGGCTCAGTAGGGTTTCAGGATGAATTCGCTCGTCGGCCTCCCTTTCGCTCAATACCTGGGTAGCCGTTACGTACAGCTAGTGCCACTGACGTGCTTGTGGTTAAACCCACTACCAGCGTATTGACGAGTCTTTAGAGTCCCACACAAAGAGTTTCCCAAGTTCGGACGAAACGTTGTAGATGCCGTATAGTTTTATCGCAGGGTTCGATCATATACGTGCACTTGTGCACGGATCATGATCGGACGGATCATACTAGTGGGCTTTAGTTTAAGCCGGATTCTAGTATTAGATTGGTTGGATAACTTTCGTCCCGTAGTATTCGTATTCAGTCGGAATACAGATGCGGGTATGTATATACGGTTGAGGGGTATTCTTGTAATTCGTTACAAGATAACTTTAGTTGATGCCATTTCCTTTTTCTTGATTAAACATTTTAATTTAAATGTTTAATAGTGGAATATGTGACTCATTCTTGGCATGGCTTGGTTTTTTTCTTGACTAAGATATTGTTTTGGTGAGCTTAGATATTTATGTGAGTGTGTGAGTGTAGAGATATTTTGTGAGTGTGTGAGGCTCATTTACACATAGAAATATATCAAAACACTCACTCACTCAAATTCGGGCAGCCATCACATTATTATTGAGCCATCTCATTTCTTTTGCTAAGTTTGCTCATTTGATATTTTCTTGAGCTCACATCTTTCACCATGGGCATCTTCTTCAACCTCCACTCTATCCCTCTCATGTGTTGAGAATCCTAGAGTGTATTGAGACAAAGTAATCACACACTATCTCTACTTCATCTTGGTCATCTCGGCTAGCAAACTTGATGTCCGGGTTGCTTCGGTTTAGAAGCGGGAGCCCGTAAAAAGAATCCTCGACGTGGAGCCTCTTCGACGAGGAAGACCGGAGAGCGAACTCGTTCGTGCCAGCCGCGACAAGCTTGGGTCGTAGATTGAAGACCAAAGGACACGGATCGATCGGTGTAATCTCTAAACTCCTCTTTGCATGTTTGCTAGTAAAGGGTTTTTGGTTCGATCTTGTGCGGATTTTGTTTGCGCCAAAGTTTTAAAAGTTTTTGTTCCGCATTTGGTCACGGAAAGATGGCCGGGGCGCCGGCAAAACCCAACATATATACATACCAGTATTCGTATTAAAATACGAATACCCAAAGCGGTAGAATAATACAAAGAACATAATACTAGAATATACATATCGAAATATGCATATATAAATTATTAAATCAATACCTGATTCAATAATCCGGCTTAATTCTAAACCGGCTAGTATTATCAACCGTCCGATCGAAAGTCCGGATAATACTAAAATATACATATCAAAATATGTATATGTAAATAATTAATTCAATACTTGATTTAATATTCCAGCTTAATCCTAAGCCAGCTAGTATTATCATTCGATCGGAACTCTGCACGTATCAAAATACGGCCACTACATCATTTCGCCTGAACCAAGGAAACCCTCAGTGTGGGACTCTAAAGACTCGACAATATGCCGGCAGTGGGTTTAACCACAAGCACGTCAGTGGCACTAGCTGTACGTAACGGCTACCCAGGTACCTGTCGGAAAGGAAAGCCGACGAGCAAGCTTATCCGAACCCCTACTGAGCCTATCTGTGACAATCTCCGTACAGTCCGGTCTCTTTGTCTAAGTGTATCGCATATCGGGTCTACGGGGGTGGTAAACGCCAGACCCCTAATAACCTGATAAGTCATGTCGATTCGTCTTAGGACCGATCCGAGAAACTACTGATCTAACCATCAGTAAATCTTAACTGCCTTGGCCAAGATCTTATAGTTCTGGCCAACCGAACACAGTGCGATATAGACTCCCAATACCGGGAGAGACGAATCCTTGACAATCACTCACTGCCTCTATGTGGTTCGGGACTGTACCCAACAAAAACCTGTTTGCACGACTCAGTAGAGCCGTGGTAGAGTAGTGATCAAAGTATAGTGGGAACTCACAATAGACAAATGATGATCTCAGGTCTAAAGACTAATCTATACTTATGTGACCTGAGAACCGCTATCTGACGATAGATATTATACTATTTAGAGGTTCTCGGTAAGTTCGTCCAGTGTACTCACCCCCAGTTAGCACATGTATACAAACTTAGGTGATTACACCAATGGCTATGGGTCCAACCACCATCCCTCGTCGGGGTCTAGAAATGTTTTCACAAGTCTACTCTAGAATATCAATGCCCGGTCTCGATTCTCCTGTGACTTGGGACCTCTAAGGATGTGCTTATGGTCCACCCAGCTCCCACAAGTATGATCGCCATCATAACGCTGGTAGTCAAGCAAAATCCTACGGGCTTTATCAACATATATCATCCATATGTGATATCGAGTATAACATATGCATATGTTAAGATAAAGAAAAACCAAAATAGTATACTACTGTAACGATTCTTTATTGTATAAGCAATACAAAGCAGTAAGAAAAACAAATACACATGTTCAGATAAAGGAAATTCAAATAGCATACTATATAACTGAGCAAGATTGTCCTGTACATACATATCCCCAACATCCTATACGATACAGGCCTCTAGGGCATACATATCCAATGCATACATATCCCTAGCATCCTATTATTACAGGCCTCTATGCTACACATATCCAACAATCTCCCACTTGCACTAAGGCCTGTAATTGGCATACCGAATACCCAACATATGTTCTAGGGCCAGTTGTTGGCGTATCATATACTTAACAACTCAAAAAGTCGCTCGAACTGCGCTTAAGGGAGGGCCTTAATAAATGGATCCGCCGTGTTGTCTTTCGTATCTAATCTCCAGACCTCGATCTCCCGGCTATCTACGATCTTCCTGATCAGGTCATACCGTCTCAAGATGTGACTGGATTTCTGATAGGACCGTGGTTCCTTCGCTAAAGCCATAAACCCATTGTTATCGCAATACAAAGGTATCGGATCAATAATGGACGGAACCACCTCAAGTTCAGTAATGAACTTCTTCATCCAGACCACTTCTTTTGCGGCATCGTTGGCAGCAATATATTCATCCTCCATCGTCGAGTCTGCGACGGTGTCCTGTTTGGAGCTCTTCTAATAGACTGTCTCTCCGTTGAGGGTAAACACAAAACCCGAAACGGACTTGATGTCATCCTTGTCACTCTGGAAGCTTGAGTCGGTAAAGGACTCGACCTGGAGGTCTCCATTACTATAAACCAAGAACATCTCCTTAGTCCTTCTCAGGTACTTGAGAATGTTCTTCAAAGCTGTCCAATGATTCTCATCTGGGTTTGAATAATACCGGCTCACCACGTTAAGTGCATAAACTACATCTTGTTTGGTACACAGTATCGCATACATTATAGATCCTACCGCCGAAGCGTAGGGTATAGTGCTCATGCGAACCCTTTCCTCATCAGTCTTGGGAGACATCTCTTTGGAAAGGGTGATTCCGTGCAAAGCGGGTACATTACCGCTCTTGGAATCTTCCATACAAAATCTCATTAGTATGGTCTCTATGTATCTAGACTGTGAAAGTCCCAACAATCTCTTGGATCCATCTCTGTAGATCTTAATTCTCAGAATGTAGGAGGCATCACCCAAGTCTTTCATGGAGAACTTTTGTGATAAGAACAACTCGACCGATTGCAACATATGAATATCATTTCCTATCAAGAAAATGTTATCTACGTACAAGACGAGAAATACAACAGTTATCCCTACAATCTTCTTGTAGATACATGGTTCATCCTCATTTTTGATGAAGTCAAATTTCTTGACTGTCTCATCAAAACATATATTCCAGCTCCGTGATGCCTGCTTTAATTCATAAATGGATTTAAACAACTTGCACGCCTTCCTGCTACTTCCACTGTCTATGAATCCCTCCGGCTGATCCATATAAACACACTCTTCTAAACTTCCATTTAGAAAAGCCGTTTTAACGTCCATCTGCCAGATATCATAGTCATGGTAGGCAACAATGGCAAGTAGGATCCGAATGGATTTCAGCATAGCCACTGGAGAAAAGGTTTCGCCATTATCCACTCCTCATCTTTGACGAAAGCCTTTTGCAACAAGTCTATCCTTATAGGTTTCCACCTGTCCATCCGCACCAATCTTCTTTTTGAAGATCCACTAGCATCCAACGAGTTTTACCCCAGGAGGAGCAACATATAAAGTCCAAACTTTGTTGTGTATATGGATTCCATTTCGGATCGCATAGCATCCAGCCATTTATCAGAGTCCCTGCTGGTAATGGCCTGCTTAAAACTAGTAGGATCATTTTCTTCTAAGATGCAATCCTCTCGATCCCCATCTATGAGAAAACCGTAGTATCTCTCGGGCAGATGAGAAATCCTACTAGATCTACGGAGTGGCTGAGGTTCGTCCGGAATTATTGAATCCTGAGATTCCACCAAATCTTCAGTTTCATTTTGTGGTTCCAGAATTTCTTCCAGTTCTACCATGCTCCCACTAATTTCTTTTGCAAGAAATTTCCTTTCCAAAAAGGTGGCTTGACGAAACACAAACACCTTCTGTTCTTCAGTGTGGTAGAACAGATATCCTAGTGATTTCTTAGGATATCCCACAAACTTACAAAGAACCGATCGTGCCTCCAGTTTTTCCAGATTTTGCTTTTTAACATAAGCCGGACAACCCCATATCTTAATGAATTTAAGATATGGTTTCTTTCCACTGCATATTTTATATGGAGTCTTAGGCACAGATTTGGATGGAACTTGATTCAATAAGTATGCCGATGTCTGAAGCTCATGTCCCCTAAATGAAAGAGGTAGATCAATACTACTCATCATGGAGCGAACCATGTCCAATAGGGTACGGTCCGTCCGTTCCGATACATCATTGTGCTGTGGTGTGTACGGAGGAGTAAGCTGAGAGAGAATACCATTCTCTTTCAAGTATTCCAGGAATTTCATACTCAAGTACTCCCCTCTTCGATCAGATCGAAGGACCTTGATACTTTTGCCAGTCTAGTTCTCTACTTCGTTTTTGAATTCTTTGAATTTCTTAAAAGCTTCAGATTTGTGTTTCAAAAGATACACATATCCGAACATAGAGAGATCTTCAGAGAATGTAATGAAGTACAACAACCCACCCCTCGCATGTATAGACATCGGACTACATACATCACTGTGTATGAGTCCCAAGAGCTCTGTAGCTCTTTCTCCGTATCCGGTGAACGGAGATTTGGTCATTTTTCCTTTGAGACAAGACTGACAAGTTTCATAGGATGAGAATTCGAACAGATTCAGATATCCATCCTTATGTAATTTACTTAGTCTTTTCTCACCGATATGACCAAATCTACAATACCATAAGTAGGTTTCGTTCGTATCTGAACTCTTCCCCTTGCGTGTGTTTTGTATATTGAAGTCTGTGTTTTGATTAAGAATATAAATACCATTACACAGTGTATCTTCTATAACCAATACCTGATTAAGGTAAATGTTCATGATATTTCTATCTAGAACAAAGTTATATCCATCTTTATCAAGTAAACAAACTAATATGATATTGAAAACCATGGAAGGTACATAGTAACCGTTGTTCAAAATCATAGTATTGCCGCTTGGCAATACTATGTGATATTCATCGACGGCAGTAGCATCAACTTGTGCTTCGTTCCATACTCTTAGGGACATATCACCAGATCCAACTATCCTACTTTTTCTCAGTCCTTGTAATAAATTACATATATGAGATCTTGATCCGTTATCTAGTACCCAGAAGGTAGGGTTGACCGAAAAACCGTTTTTAATAATAAATACACCCGAAGAAGATGGATTAGAATGCTTCTCCTTCAAAAGGGTCATCTGAAATTCCTCACAGTCCTCTTTCTCTGGCCCATACTCATGACAATTGTCACAAGTTAAAGCCGAACAGACGTTCCCTAACCCTATGTAACAAGCTGGTTCGGTCAAGTCTAATGTTTTATTATCCTGATTAGGACATGAATTGGTTGCTACCTGGAGAGAGAGAAAAGAAACACTCAGCGTGCGCTCTTACAAGATTAGATTGGTTATTAGTTTATCTAATCAGGATGGCTCCCACTATTTCCTCGAATTTTCCTTCAAACCTTAAAAGGAAAACTAGTCGGGATCATCCGCACCTTACAAGTTCGCTAATCGTTCAGCCACGTGGGTGTTGATACTCCGGGAGAGATTCTACGTGCTCTCGCACGGATCTAATTAAAATAAACCTCGTTTCCATATAGGCGTAGCCCCGTTAACACTTTTCTAGACACCTAATAGGTTATCTAATTGTGAAGTGAAAAATATCTCCCAAGAGTAATCCTACTCATCAGTGGGATCGGGACCCAACTATCATCGCGTGATAACCTAGATGGAAGCCACTCTAGTTACCACACTCCAGAAGGTATGCAACACTAGCAAGTTTCCTGTATATTTAAAACTCACGATGTGGTTTTCCTTAGGACCGATGTGACCTTGACGAATTATCAACAAATCAAAAAGTCCTAGTCAAGTTCAACCCGTCATTATCTAAGATTGCATTAGACCCACCCGCATGAACCTTGATGAATAATCAACAAAGTCACACGACTTTCCTAACCAATCCCATTATCTATGCTACAGACAATCATTACTTAGCTACCATACACTACGCCTTGACAAATAATCAACAAACGTAGCACGAATACTAAGTACTAATCAACTGAAACGACGGAGGGCGACGGCTAGGTTTTTGGCGAAAAACCCTTTAACGTAATGAACTTGATATCGTTGAAGGAACCGAGTAGTTTTGAAAATGAATGGTTTAGACTCCGCTTTTGTAAACAAGTGGTTTTGAAGAAAACCGAATAATCTATAGTAACACAAACTTTCGCTCAAGAGGTCACTCCCCGTGAAGGGATCTAGGCTCTTGCCTCCTCGAATGAGGTGTTGGATATTCATAACCGAATACCACTATACAAAGCAAAAGAATATGACTATAGTTTTTCAAAAATTTGTTCCAAAAACATATTTTAGGTTTATTTTTCCTTGCATTAATCAGAATTAATGCAGTCCCATCAATTAAATCTTATCACGCCATAAAAGAACGAAAATAAAACGTACGTATATACCATCCGCATTTGCCAAGGGCCCCGTCATGCACCGTTAGGTTACTTAACTAACGACAGAGCGGGAGCTGTATTAGCGTGAATGCAAAACATATACAACATATACTAATATATATATATATATATATATATATATATATGTCACGACCCGAAATTTAGTTCGTGACCGGCACTTAAATCACGCGACGTCTAAAGGCGTAACATAACTTAAGTACGCCGAAACCCAGAAATCTAAACCTTTTTAAAGAAAATAAAAGAGGTGAAGTTTTGAAATAAAGGTATAATGAAATCAAAAGTTTTCTTAAATGCATAGATAATGGAACATGAACAATGCAAGTGGATTTTTACTAGTTGAAAAACCTGTTTCGACTTTTAAAAATTTGGGCAGCACCTCCCTTGTATATTTTGATCCAAAACCACATATATATGATAATATAAAAGGCATCCCCAAGCGGGAGCTAGCTCTTCGCCAATCGGAGGAATCACAACCACGCAAGTCAGAAATATGAGTATACGACGCCCAACGGCGAAGATCAACACAAAGAATAATAAATAAAGCAAGACATCAACCCACCAAGCGAACATATAACCCATCGCTCTAAGTCTCGCAACCACAAGTCTTTCTAAGTCATACTACTTATACAAATACTAGTTTCTGATTGATGGAGTTGACTAGATACAACCGGAATAATAAATACAAGAGTGGCACGATCCAATATGTCCCACCTACCAAAGCAAATCACCCAAAAGAAAGTTGTGTGCCAGCGATACCGCTACTGATCCATGCGATCAACCTGCAAGAAATGTAGCACAACAGGGGTGAGTTTCCAACTCGTGAGTAGAAAACATCAGCAGGTAGAAATCGAATAAAACAACGACTCCTAGGTCAACTATATCATAAAAGTAATACTATGATATCTAGGGTGACCGTGTCTACATATATGCCAACAATATAATCAATGCCTGTATGCATGTGGATATCATCCACGTGTCCATCAATGACACAACAACATCATGGAACCTGAGTGTCCAACATCGACACTCGAAACATCATGAAAGCATAAGCATGTAAATATGAGGATATCAATCAACGTGTGTCCATCAACGACACATCAAAATCATGGAGCCTGAGTGTCCAACATCGACACTCGAAATATCATGAAACCCGTGTCCAACATCGACACGTAAATCCTCATCTCTCGGGCTCCGGCAGTCCGGATCGGCCCACGGGCTCCGTCAGTCCGGATCGGCCCATATCATCTCACGACTCCGGTCGGTATCCTCCGGATAACAACCGAGTCCAAATACTATCACCGGTAGGTTGTGCTCCCCTTCCAGACTCACCGCCTAACTATACGAGTCTTCTTGCCCCGGGGTACCTCACCGGGTCCACCATGTACCCGCAGACGGTGCCTACCGCTGCTCGAATCGGGTTTCACATGCCAATCTCAGAACCGAGAAAAAACATGGTGGACGTCTCGAAATATCATATCATGAGAAACCGGGTTTATAAAACAATCATACTTTCTTTTGAAATATAACCACGGTTCTCAAATCCAGAATCTAATGAAAACAGCATCTCAATGCATATAATCGTAAAGCATGATGTATGCAAACATAGAACAGAAATGTGAGCATATCAAGTATATCATGCGATATAGTATAGTGATGTGAGCATAGCAAGTATATAAGGCCAACGAGTCATGTGATAGTACTGAACCATTAAGAGTAACATAATGTAGCAATTCTACTGTGTAGTGACATAGCAATTATCGATGATGAAAGTGTGTGAGCCGGCCAATCTGCGTAAGTGTAACATACGCATCATCGATAAAGGTGTAGGTATACTAGCACTGGTATATGTAATGCAATGAGAATACCATGAATGTAGCATAAAGTACATCGTTGGCGAAATGCTATAAGGTATACATATCTATAACATATCCGAGTCAATGAATCTATCAATCGGCAATCCAGCCTCATAACATCACGTACGGTATAATCCATCGTACGGCGGCACTAAACAATTAAGGACCCTATCAACCTATATGACAATGAGGGTACGGACCTAAAGTCTCGTACGACATATCACTCATTATTCACATCATTATATATATATATATTTATATATATACACCTATATCTCAAGTCACATCCGTATCAATCTCATATCTTGGGACCGACAAAGGTATTAATTATCTCACATTGACTCGCATCCGTATAACGACATATCAAACCAAGTCATCATATCTCATCGTATACTCTTTTCATCACATCAATATCTCACTTCAAGTCATCTTATAAATCTCATGTCGTATTTATCTACCGCATAACATGCCACTATAAATCTCATATCGCTCGTATCCATTCGTATCATCTTATATCATCATATTGCTACCTCAATTCTCATCATCGCGTATTAATCATATTATCTCCTACCAATTCTTTAACCATATCCATAAGTTTCTAATATGGTTTCTCTAACCATTTTCTATATATCGGTTTCCATTTATAGTTTGCGGGGGTGCTATACGCCATCCACCCGACTTCCCCCGTAGATATAAATCTACTCATCTTGATCCTTACTTGCCGAAGTCGATGTAGTCATGCTCTTTCTTGTTATCCGAAGTCCACATGAAGATGCCTACATATAAACACATAGCATTGTAAACAAGAATTGCATACGGAAACTAAAACGGCTCACGAAACCCACATAGGTTAAAACCTATGGTCTACGCATGCAAGAACAAATATAAAACCCTTGTCGTTGACGTACAAACGTCCAACGATTGAATCCACAGTTCGAATACCAAAACCAAGTTATTGAAAACCACGAAACTCAAGAACAACCACTCAGAAATCTAGCTCCAGATTTTTGGTCAGGTAAAATGGGGATAAACAAGCAATGCAGTGGGGTAGTATATGGGGATTTGGAGCTATAGCCAATAACTCACCACCAGACTCCCACAAAAATCCGGCGACACCACCCTAAATTCCGAGCTCGCTGGCCGTACTAAGGTAAAATGGGTTCGTATTTTGGTGGCGGGTTTCCAGTGGTTAATCTAGGTCAGTGACATTGCTTGTTTTTCTCATAAACATCCCAGATTGCTCCAGATACCCTGTAGGCTATAAAATACCACAAAACAGACACGGGACAATATCTAAGTTCGTATTTCGGGTTATATTCTCTGTTCTTGGCCAGTAAAATCAAGACTAAGGCCTTGTAAATAGCCACCACATAACACAAGTCCACACAATCACCTAAACTCTCTTTTGGAATTTCCAAACATCACTAATCTAAATTGATTTAACTCTAAACTACTATAGGGTGCTAGGAAACTCAAAATCTAAACTATAAGTGTAGGAATTACCTCATTTGGCAACTCAAGAATTTTCTTGAGTTGCTCAAAGTCTTCAAAATCCAACTTTGAAAGGTTCAATGGGTTTAGGATGAGGTGGGGATCATTTTTAATGAAGGGAGTGTGGGGGTTTTAGCAAGGTTTTTGGGGTGATCCATAGAGCTGGAGGAGGTGGAGGAAGGATGAGGAAGGAGATGAAGATGATGAAGGAGTTGAAGAAACAAATGAGGGTGAGATGAAGGAAAGGTCAAAGGGTTCCATGCCATCCTCTCTCTCTCTCATGACATACTCCCACGCCATCATTTGGTCCCCTCTCTCTCTCCCCTCAATAATTGTCTTTCTTTTTCTTTTCTTTTAAAACCACATATCAACAAATACAAATGAAACAACATGCAACAAAAATGCAACATGTCATGGTGCACTAGCCATGATTAATTAAAAAAACGGATTTGGCCTAATCGCGATTAGTAGTGCACTAATCAATTTTTATTTAAACTGCATATAATTAATTATAAAAATGCCAAATCCAATAAATATCTTTTTAAATGAAAAAATCATTTAAATCTCTAATTATTTCACAAATATTGGTATATATTTATACCATTTTATGAAAACCCCAAATTGGCAAATCGAATAGATTTCGCTAAATATATTATTTTATATTAAATTCCAAAAATAATATTTTATATTTTCTAAAATGTTACAATCTGCCCCCTTAAATAAATTCGGTCCCCGAATTTAAATTTAAACCCCCAAATACTAAAACATTTCAATAATCAGCTCCACTCAACGGGGCTCCGAAATCACGGAAGATCCAGAAATACCACAGCGCATCGTGTGCGCCTGAAAACGAGTATGAAACTCAAAATCGAACCCAAGCGTCACGCAATTATCGGAGTTACAATGGAGATACAGATCTCGAAATCCACTACTGAAATCCAATTTGCACTAGTCGAATTTTATCATACATATATAGTACGCATCCTTGAAAAAACTGAATAAAACTCATGCAAAATCTTTTCCGAATTGCCGTGTGATACGTAACTCACGGCACAAGCGACGAACGCTCATTTGTAAAGTACTAAATATACGTTTATATATGTTTTGCTCAAATATACGTTCTGCCCTTTTGAAATATCCCAAAAGGTTTTCCTTTGTAAACGTTCGTGTCACTCACGGACACGTGGGAAATAGAGAGACTATAGCTCCTTTTTGAAAACCTTTTGTTAAACTTTTAATGCATGCAAAGTACACAAATATTGTCCTCAGATCAGTCCCATTCGGCTACTATATAATAAGTGCCCATCATGAAAACAAAGTGCTCAGGAGCAAAATCAGCCTCAAAAGACGTATCCAACAATCACGTGCGTCTGGTGCGCATGGAAATCAAAGCCAAATACAAGTGCTACGAATGTACACAAAACCAAACTAAGTGCAACGGGTGTGCACGAAAGTATCTATCCAGTGCAACGGATGTGCACGACAATAATATCAAGTGCATCTATAGTGCACGAAAATCTCAACCCAGTGCAATTAATATGCACGAATGAAAATCCCAATCGAGTGCATCCGGTGTGCACAAAATCACATATCATATCATGCGCCCAACATGCGCGAAAATCCAAATCAAGTGCATCCGTCATGCACGAATGAAATCTAAATCAAGTGCATCCGACATGCACGAATGAAATCTAAATTTAGTGCATCCAATGCGCACAAAATCCAATACCAAGCGTCTAATATGCGCAAAAATCCAACCCAAGCACGTAAGGTCCGTATAAATGCCCAGTGCAGTAAAGCGCACGAAAACGAGTGTCAAGTGCAAACGCATACAAAAAAATAAATCCGGTGCATCCAGTGCACGAAATCAAATCAACCGTATGAAGTCCACGAAATCATAAACACGTGCAGCCAAGGCACAAAACCGATATCAAGTGCAATAAATATGCACAAATCATAAACCAACACAACGGTGTATAAAGCATATATCAAGTGCAATAACTATACACAAACTGTAAATACCCAGTAGGTGCAGCCATGGTGCACGAAAACAATATCATGAAACTCAATCATCAAAACTCAAATCCAAGTGATATAAGCGTGATACTCGGATCACAAACGCAAATCGCAACAAATGACATTGAGGTACACCTCCTACAATGTCAAAAAATGACGGTGTGCCCAAAACTGGCAGCGCAAGAACACCCGCTTGCCTCTTGCTCACGGTCTGGCGTCCTCTGTCTCTGGGTCCTCGTTTTCTCTGTGGATTACCAATCTCGCAATCCATCGGCTCGTCGGCCCGGTCAGGCGTACTAACGAAAACGATTCCGCTCTGACACTCCTCTGGTCATCTCTCAGCCAATTAGTATGACCACTTATAAAGCAGCACGTCACTGGCGTCGGCCTCTGGCCCTCTGAATACACGTGACACAACTGATCTTCGGTGAAAATCTTATCGCAGCAGTGTCCTGGAAGGAACCTGCTCAAGGTCTCTTCCGATCTCGCCTATGCCGAACTATACGGAGCCTAGTACTCTTACATAATCTTTTCTCGTTTTCTGGACATCTACGTTCTAAGCACAATATTTCCTCGGGAACTGGCCGTATCCCAACGCCTCTGTATACATATCAGATCTCTAATCTCAACGGGGAGTAACAGCAGCTCGTTAACATCTCGCACGAAGCTCTTGTTCCACTCGTCTTTATTATCGTCCACTTCGATGTCACGTCATGCTATCTACGTACTGCAATTGTTCTCGGCTACAGTCAATCCGAAATCTCTCACACGGACTCAAAATTACGATCCCAGTATCTTCATCACTCTGTAGAAGATATCTAGCCGAACACGTCCTCGGGAACTCGTCCCAATCATCAGAGGAATACTCTATATTCGTCCGTTCTCGATCAACTCAACACATCTGGGTGAGGTCATCTATCCGAAGCTGGTCAACTTACTGATCTCCTATCGGAGCATCCAACGAACAACGTCCTCTCTGGGTCGATCTACTCTAGATCTGAGTAAGATTCTCCACACTGGAAATCTTCAACTCAACTGGGCCTGCGTCGGCGCATCAAATACAACGAATCATCTCAGTCGCTCAACTCAACTCAAGATAGACTAGCTATCTTCTGTCGCATCTCTTCCTGAAAGCTCCAGCGATCTCAGCTCGTAAACTCTGGAAGCGACATTCCATCAATCTTAGCTACAGCTGGGTCATCTGTCGGCAAGGTAGACGACATTACAAACTCTGAAGTAGGCTGTACATTAACAGTCCTCACACAACAGGCAGTCTCTAACAATGGCCCGATCATCTGGTGCAAAGTCGAACGCTCTCCTCAATCGAGAGGTCACAACACAAATACTAAATCGATACGTTTCCATGTCACCGGAAAACACGATGGTCAGTCCTCGTCCATGACGAGCTCGTCCTGACCGCATCACTAGCAGCAACTCAATCTGTGCTCAAACCAAGGTGACAGGAACCTCAAGCATGTATCGATGAAGATAAATCAAAGGAACGAAAGGAATCAACAGATCTAGAATGGATACATGATCATAAGGAGGAATGGAATCAATGAGAGTATGATCATAGGAACGAATAGAATCAAGGATCTCAAGATAAGTACATCCTAAGGTTACTTAAGCGGAGTATTGTATCATAAGTATGCCATGGAACATACGTACGGTACGTCACTCTAATCAAGCTACCTACTCCATCAATCAAGGTCAACCTATGAAACGAAAGTTCGGGTCTAATACCACCCCCGTCAAGTCTAAGTTTCGTAAGGTCAAGCCTAGGTTCTGAAATATCTATAGCCCTAGACTCCGCATAGTCAAACACAGACTCAAACCAAGGTTAAACCTAATGCTCTGATACAAACTTTGCCACGACCCGAAATTTAGTTCGTGACCGACACTTAAATCACGCAACGTCTAAAGGCGTAACGTAACTTAAGTAAGCCGAAACCCAGAAATCTAAACCTTTTTAAAGAAAATAAAAAAGGTGAAGTTTTGAAATAAAGGTATAATGAAATCAAACGTTTTCTTAAATGCATAGATAATGGAACATGAACAATGCAAGTAGATTTTTAGTAGTTGAAAATATGTTTCCTCTTTTAAAAATTTGGGCAGCACCTCTCTTGTATATTTTGATCCAAAACCACATATACATGATAATATAAAAGGCATCCCCAAGCGGGAGCTAGCTCTTCGTCAATCGGAGGAATCACAACCACGCAAGTCAGAAATATGAGTATACGACGCCCAACGGCGAAGATCAACACAAAGAATAATAAATAAAGCAAGACATCAACCCACCAAGCAAACAGATAACCCATCGCTCTATGTCTCGCAACCAAAAGTCTTTCTAAGTCTTACTACTTATACAAATACTAGTTTCTGATTGATGGAGTTGACTAGATACAACCGGAATAATAAATACAAGAGTGGCACGATCCAATATGTCCCACCTACCAAAGCAAATCACTGGAAAGCAAGCCGTGTGCTAGCGATACCGCTACTGATCTATTCGGTCAACCTACAAGAACTGTGGCACAACGGGGGTGAGTTGCCAACTCGTGAGTAGAAAACATCAGCAAGTAGAAATCGAATAAAACAATGAATCCTGGGTCAACTATATCATAAAGGTAATACTATGATATTTAGGGTGACCGTGTCTGCATATATGCCAACAATATAATCAATTCATGTATGCGTGTGGATATCATCCACGTGTCCATCAATGACACAACAACATCGTGGAACCTAAGTGTCCAACATGAACACTCGAAACATCATGAAAGCATAAGCATGTAAATATAAGGATATCAATCAACGTGTGTCCATCAACGACACATCAAAATCATAGAACTTGAGTGTCCAACATCGACACTCGAAACATCATGAAACCCGTGTCCAACATCGACACGTAAATCCTCATCTCTCGGGATCCGGCAGTCTGAATCGGCCCACGGGCTCCGTCAGTCCAGATCGGCCCATATCATCTCACGACTCCGGTCGGTATCCTCCAGATAACCGCCGAGTCCAAATACTATCACCGGTAGGTAGTGCACCTCTGCCAGGCTCACCGCCAAACTATACGAGTCTTCTTGCCCCGGGGTACCTCACTGGGTCCACCATGTACCCGCAGACGGTGCCTACTGCTCCTCGAATCGGGTTTCACATGCCAATCTCAGAACCGAGAAAACACATAGTGGACGTCTCGAAATATCATATCAAGAGAAACCGGGTTTTTAAAACAATATATACTTTCTTTTGAAATATAACCACGGTTCTCAAATCCAGAATCTCATGAAAACAACATCTCAATGCATATAATCGTAAAGCATGCTGTATGCAAACATAAAACAGAAATGTGAGCATATCAAGTATATCATGCGACATAGTATAGTGATGTGAGCATAGCAAGTATATCATGCCAACGAGTCATGTGACGGTGGTACTGATTCATTAAGAGTAATAGCATGATGTAGCAATTCTACTGTATAGTAACATAGCAATTATCGATGATGAAAGTGTGTGAGCCGGCCAATCTGTGTAAGTGTAACATACGCATCATCGATAATGGTGTAGGTGTACTGGCACTGGTATATATAATGCAATGAGAATATCATGAATGTAGCATAAAGTACATCGTCGACGAAATGCTATAAGGTATACATATCTATAACATATCCGAGTCGATGAATCTATCAATCGGCAATCCAGCCTCACAACATCACGTCCGGTATAATCTATCGTACGGCGGCATTAAACAATTAGGGATCCTATCAACCTATATGACAATGAGGGTATGGACCTAAAGTCTCATACGGCATATCACTCATTATTCACATCATTATATATATATATATATATATATTAGGTCACATCCGTATCAATCTCATATCATGGGACCGACAAAGGTATTAATTATCTCATATCGACTCGCATACGTATAACGACATATCAAACCAAGTCATCATATCTCATCATATACACTTTTCATCACATCAATATCTCACGTCAAGTCATCTTATAAATCCCATGTCATATTTATCTACCTCATAACATGCCACTATAAATCTCATATCGCTCGTATCCACTCGTATCATCTTATCTCATCATATTGCTACCTCAATTCTCATCATCGCGTATTAATCATATTATCTCCTACTAATTCTTTAACCATATCCATAAGTTTCTTACATGGTTTCTCTAACCATATTCTATATATCGGTTTCCATTTATAATTTGTGGGGGTGCTATACGCCATCCACCCGACTTCCCCCGTAGATATAAATCTACTCACCTTGATCCTTGCTTTCCGAAGTCGATGTCGTCATGCTCTTCCTTGTTATCCGAAGTCCACATGAAGATGCCTACATATAAACGCATAACATTGTAAACAAGAATCGCATACGGAAACTAAAACGGCACACGAAACCCACATAGGTTAAAACCTATGGTCTACGCGTGCAAGAACAAACATAAAACCCTTGTCGTTGACGTACAAACGTCCAACGATCGAATCCACAGTTCGAATACCAAAACCAAGTTATTGAAAACCATGAAACTCAAGAACAGCCACTCAGAAATCTAGCTCCAGATTTTTGGTCAGGTAAAATGGGGATTAACAAGCAGTGCAGTGGGGTAGTATATGGGGATTAGAAGCTACAGCCAATAACTCAACACCAGACTCCCACAAAAATCCGGCGACACCACCCTAAATTCCGAGCTCGCTGGCCGTACTAAGGTAAAATGGGCTCGTATTTTGGTGGCGGGTTTCTAGTGGTTAATCTAGGTCAGTGATATTGCTTGTTTTCCTCATAAACATCCCAGGTTGCTCCAGATACCCTGTAGGCTATAAAATACAACAAAACCGATACGGGACAATATCTAAGTTCGTATTTCGGGTTCCATTCTCTGTTCTTGGCCAGTAAAATCAACACTAAGGCCTTGTAAATATCCACCACATAACACAAGTCCACACAATCACCTAAACCCTCTCTTGGAATTTCCAAACATCACTAATCTAAATCGATTTAACTCTAAACTACTATAAGGTGCTAGGAAACTCAAAATCTAAACTATAAGTGTAGGAATTACCTCTTTTGGCAACTCAAGAATTTTCTTGAGTTGCTCAAATTCTTTAAAATCCAACTTTGAAAGGTCCAATGGGTTTAGGATGAGGTGGGGATCATTTTTAATAAAGAGAGTGTGGGGTTTTAGCAAGGTTTTTGAGGTGATCCATGGAGGTAGAGGAGGTGGAGGAAGGATGAGGAAGGAGATGAAGATGATGAAAGAGTTGAAGAAACAAATGAGGGTGAGATGAGGGAAAGGTCAAAGGGTGCCATGCCATCCTCTCTCTCTCTCTGTCTCTCATGGCATGCTCCCATGCCATCATTTGGGCCCCTTTCTTTCTCTCCTCAATAATTGTCTTTCTTTTTCTTTTCTTTTAAAGCCATATATCAACGAATACAAATGAAACAACATGCAACAAAAATGCAACATGTCATGGTGCAATATCCATGATTAATTAAAATTACGGATTTGGCCTAATCACGATTAGCAGTGTACTAATCAATTTTTATTTAAACTGCATATAATTAATTATAAATATGCCAAATCCAATAAATATCTTTTTAAATGAATAAATCATTTTAAATATCCAATTATTTCACAAATATTGGTATATATTTACACCATTTTACGAAAACCCCAAATTCGCAAATCGAATAGTTTTCGCGTAATATATTATTTTAATATTAAATTCCAAAAATAATATTTTATATTTTCTGAAATGTTACAATATATAACCATTTGTCTCAGGCATGATATAAGCAACATCACAGAACAACGATAAGAAAAATGGAATAGCGGATAATCTAGGAGTCCCGGGTTTCATTTGAGCCGCAAATGAAACTCGGCATTCCCCGGTCGTATGGATAGCCTGTCCAATATAGAATCAAGACCCCTACGAGTGCAGCAAGTTACCCGCCAATCCCGGAATTGAGGCAACCCCAACCAACGAAGTGAATGGGCCATCCAGCACTTCACGGAATCCGATAACTTGAGCACCCCTCCGTGGATCATCCTATACCCCCTACAAGTGCGGCGAGTAGACTGCCAATTCTAGAGTAAGGCACCCCGGTCTCAACGCCATGAGATGAGGCCTCGTTACCCTCTAGAACCCGGGTACTCGAGCACTCATACGTAAGGTAATCCTAGTACAGAAAGGAAAATATATATATAATGGTGACATCGACCTCCACCCGGCCATGCCCCAATAAAAGAATATACAAAGTGGCACAAACGGCGGTCCATATGTCGGACGCTCTCCCCGCAATAATGAATATATAAATGAATCAAAACTGTACAACCACCATTGCACTAGGGGCTATCCAATACGACAATCCGAATAAACCATCACATATATAAACATCACAGCAGCAGAAGCAAGTATGTGCAACCCCGTCTAAATGACATATAGAAAATAGACGACGTTTGAAAACACATACACCACATCACAAAGATCAACGATACAAAAGTTTCAAGTTCTAAAACTTCCCAAGTTACCCCAATGAAAAGATAACACTAAGTGAAATCTGGGGCAAATCAAACAAGACCAACAATTCCAATTCTCAAAACCCAAGACACTGAATGAAAACGAAGACCAGAAGACACTATAAAACCGCCGGTAGCAGGGATATTGAGGATTTGGGCGGTTTTTGTACGGCCAAATTTCCTCATTTTCATTGTGTGTCACTAACATATTAAGAGTAAGCCTCTGCACTTATTTAAAAAAATTCAGAGACTAAAAATTTTTCGAACAGAAAGTGGGTTTTGAAAATTAGAATTTTTCAGTTTTGAAACTAAAGCATCGTTTACTACTAGTTTATAATGTTTGGGTGGTTCTGATACCATGTTGGCGTTCCTAGCGCCTTGGCTGCTAAGCGCGGCCGTTGCAGAATGAAAACTTTAACTTTTAAAACTTAGCGCTAGAAACGACTACCTAGAATCTAACAAAATATTAAACTAGTAAACTAAAGTGGAGTTCTAACTACGATGAAAAAGGGTTAGACCAAAAGATTCATGTCTTTCGGTCTTCTATCCTCTTCCTTAGCTCTATGGGGTCTCCGTGATCGAGCTTGACCACGGGTCCTCCTCCGTTGAAGATGATCCACCCGAGAGATGTGGTTTATGGTTCTAGCTCCACACAAAAACCTTGTGGAGCAACTAAAGGCTCTAGGTTGCTAATCTAGAGTGTCTAGTGATGTAGTGTGTTGTTCTAGTATTTTTTTCTATCTCTCCGCACCCTTGATTATCAACTCATGAGAGTGTAGGATGAAGAGGAAGGAGCTCTAGAATGGAGAGAGAAAGAGAATGGTGAGAATGAAAATCTCTTCACCACAACAATAATGCAAGTATGGTTTTATCAAATGTTTTTTGCAAATATAAAACCAACCATACTTGAATAGTGTAAACAAATGAATTACCCTATTCAACCATGCTTCACACCATTCTCTTTGCCACCTCACCCCTCCACGTCATTTCTGTTTTCTAGAAAAGAAAAACCATGGAAAATGAGGTGTCCTCCATCTAGAATGTTTTCCGTATAAATACGGAATATACTCTACCGTATATACATACCCGTATTCGTATCAAAATATGAATACCCAAAGAGATAGAATAATACAAAGAACATAATACTAGAATATACATATCGAAATATGCATATATAAATTATTAAATCAATACCTGATTTAATAATCCGGTTTAATCCCAAGCCGGCTAGTATTATCAACCGTACGATCAAATGTCCGGATAATACTAGAATATACATATCAAAATATGTATATGTAAATTATTAAATCAATACCTGATTTAATAATCCGGTTTAATTCTAAGCCGGCTAGTATTATCATTCGATCGGAACCCTGCACGTATCAAAATACGGCCACTTCATCATTTCGCCTGAACCAAGAAAACCCTCTATGTGGGACTCTAAATACTCGACAATACTCTAGTAGTGGATTTAACTATAAGCATGCCAGTGGCATTAGCTATACGTAACGACTACCTAGGTACCTGTCGAAAAGGAAGGCCGACGAGCAAGCTCACCCGAACCCCTATTGAGCCTATTCGTGACAATCTCTATACAGTCCGGTCTCTTCGTCTAAGAGTATCGCATACCGAGTCTGGGGGTGGTAAACATCAGGCCCCTAATAACCAGATAAGTCATATCGATTCAGCTCAGGACCAATCTGAGAAACTACTGATCAAACCAGCAATAAATCTCAACTGCCTTAGCCAAGGTCTTATGGTTCTGGCCAACCAGACACAGTGCGATATCGACTCACAATACCAGGAGAGACGAATCCCTAACAATCACTCACTGCCTCCATGTGGCTCAGGAATTTACCCAACCAAAACCTGTTTGCACGACTCAGTAGAGCCGTGGTAGGGTAGTGATCAAACTACGGTGGGAACTTATACGAGACAAATGATAATCTTAGGTCTCATGACTAACCTGTACTCATGTCACCTAAGAACCGCTATCTGATGATAGGTATAATATCATCTAGAGGTTCTCGGCAAGTCCCTCTAGGGTACTCACCCCCAGTGAGCACCTGTACACAATCTTAGGTGATCACACCAATGGCTGTGGGACCAACAACCGCCCCTCGTCGGGGTCTACAAACATATACACAATTATACTCTGGAATATCGATACTCGGTCTCGATACTTCTGCGACTTGGGACCTTTAAGGATATGCTTATGGACCATCCTACTCCTATGAGTATGATCGCCATCATAACACTGGTAGTCAAGAAAAATCCTACGAGTTTTATCAACATGTATCCGCCATATGTGATATCGAGTATAACATATGCACATGTTAAAATAAAGAAAAACCAAAATAGTATACTACTGTAACAAGTATTTATCAACATATAATAGAAATAAAAAACAGTAAGAAAAACAAATACACATGTTTAGATAAAGACAACTCAAATAGTATACTATATAACTCAGCAAGATTGTCCTGTGCATACATATCCCCAGCTTCCTATATGATGCAGGCCTTTAGGGCATACATATCCAATACATACATATCCCTAGCATCCTATACAATACAGGTCTTTAGGGCATACATATCCAACACTCATCTCTAGTGAGCATCTGTATACTATCTTAAGTGACACAACACCAATGGCTTGTGAGATCGTCCACCGGCCCTCATCGGGGTCTCGAAACGTATACACTTGTCTACTCCGGAATATTAACGCCCAGTCTTGATGCTCTCTCGACTAGGTGTTGGCTATAGTGCCCACAAGGCAATTATTGTAATCGCAGGCACGCGGTTGTGATGATTGAGGGAGGACCTATACGGGTAGAACAGTCTTACTCAAAATGATAGTATGCTATCTGGTTTGTCTCTATCATCATGTATATGTATTATTTGGTATTACATATCACTATTACATGTAGATAGAGCCCATAGGATTCTTGCTTGACTACCAACATTATGATGACGATCATATACGTGGGAACTAGGTGGTCTATAGGCACATCCTTAAATGTCCTTGGTCGAGGGGATATCGAGACTGGGCATCGATACTCTGGAGTAGACTAGTGTATACTTTTCGAGACCCTGACGAGAGGCGGTGGCCGGTCTCACAAGCCATTGGTGTCAGTTAGTCACCTAAGATAATATACAGGTGCTCATTGGGTTATGAGTTACACTAGATGGACTCGCCGAGAACATGCTAGATGGTATTATACCTATTGTTAGATAGCAGTTCTCAGGTGACATGAATACGGGTTAGTCTGTCGACCTAAGATCGTCATTTGTCTCGTGTGAGTTCCCACTGTGCTTTGATTACTACCCTACCACAGCTTAAAGGAGTCGTGCAAACAGGTTTTAGTTGGGTACAGTTCCGAGCCACATAGAGGCAGTGAGCAGATCGTCGGGGATTCGTCTCTCCCGGTATTGGGGGTTAATGTCGCACTGTACACGGGTGGCGATAACCAAAAATCCTTGGCCAAAGTAGACGAGAATTACTGATTTGGATCAGTAGTTTCTCAGTGGGTGATAGGCTTCACACCGACACGAAATATCGCATTATTAGGGGTCTGACTTTATCCACCCCCTAAACCCGATATGCGATACTCTTAGATGAACAGACCGGACTGTATGGAGATTGTCACTGACAGGCTCAGTAGGGGTTCGGATGAATTTGCTCGTCGGCCTTCCTTTCGCTCAATACCTGGGTAACCGTTATGTACAGGTAGTGTCGCTGACGTGCTTGTGGTTAAACCCACTGCCAGCGTATTGACGAGTCTTTATAGTCCCACACAGAGGGTTTTTCCGGTTCAGGCGATATGATGTAGATGACGTATGTTGGTACATACAGGTGTCCGATTAAATATGTGTACAGGCTACACAGTTTTTAATCGGACGGTTGATAATACTAGCGGCTTAGGATTAAGCCGGATTATTAAATAAAGTTTTGATTTAATAATTTATATATATATAATTTAGCTAACCTATTATGCTTAAATTCTGACTCCTACTTCAGTTGTTTTTTCTCTTTACCTTCTCTCAGGTTTCGAGGACTCCTGGTATTAGGAGAGCACACCTATTACGCTTATTGGATAGTCTTCTTCCAAACCATAGGCAGGTGCCGAAAGGTAAGGAAGGAAGAAAACCAATTAGCCTAAGTGTGGTGTACAGAAGGTAATAAGTAAAGACATATAAAGGGATTGGAGTAAGAGTAAGGAAATATACGGTTACTGTCATGAATCTGGATAGTGGAAGAGGCATTATGAGGAATACCCGGCCACCCCTTCGAAACATTTTCATGTTTCAGTTTTACTGTACAGTGTTAATTGAAAACTGTTTTCCTAATTAAATTCTGACTCCAGGGTATGTACTTTCCAGACTTGATTCTCACATCTGTATGGTGTTACAGATGCTGAGTGAGAGTAGAATATTGGGAATTGGGTGAATATATTCTCAATATATCGGAATTCGTTGTAATTGGTGATATTTGAGGAAATCACCTGAGTTTTGCCTAACGACAAATATTTGGTTTTGAATATCCGTTGTTATGCACCAGTTTCAAACTGATATATCTGTACGTTTATTTCATAAAGTGTGATATAACATTTTGAAATTATGTTTATGACATTTACCTATATCAGTAGATGGTTAGGTAAGATGCATTCATCAACGATATAATTCTTCTTAACCATAGCACAGTTTTCAACCTACGACGCACAGGGTTTGAGTTATCAAACTCAAAGGATTTATACAAAGTACTGTATGTTGTCCGATGTCCATTAGGACAAAGGGGTTGGTACTCGTACTATATTCTGTTTACTTATGACTTCTCTAGTTTTAGACAAGTATTTCGTTGAAATATAAGATCCAAATTTTGAGAAATTATAGGTATAAGAATAAAGTAGAGAACAATATGTTGCAAGTATCAGGATTCTTCGAGGTGATTGAAGATGTAGATACTTATGCTAGGTATTCCGTCGTAAGTAATATATTTGAGAACTTGCTTCTCTTTCAAGTTAATCATACGTGGATACATTCCTTGATGAGTAATGCTACTTGGCCTTCTTCCATTTTGTCGATATGCACTGGAAACGACTGTATGTATTTTGAATCTGGTTCCAATTAAATTAGTGCCTTTGTTTCTATATTGGATATAGAATGGATTCATATCTTAACGATATTAAGGTATATGGAGTTGTCCGGCTTATGCTTAAAACCAGTATCCGGATAAACTCAAGGCACGTTTCAGTAATGGTAGTTTGTGGGTTATCCCGGGCATTGACGAGGGTTAAAATTCTACTATTTGGAGGATCAATAGTTATTTTGTTCTTGACTCGCCATCCATTTTAGTAAAATGAATTCTTTTCAGAAAACATTAGTGGGAGTATGGTAGAACTAAAAGTGATTCCAGAACCACAAACGATTACTGCAAATTTAGTAGAACCTAAAAATTCAATTGGTTTCGACGATCCATTAGCCACTCCGCAAATTTAGTAGGTAACCTCAGCCACTCGAGAGGTACTTCGGTCTCCTCAGAGACGGTGACAGTGAGGTTTTGATGACCCAAGATTGCCATTACTGTTGTTCTAAACTATGAGATCTGGCAAGTGGATGAGTATAACGCCGTTCTAAATTAGCTTTAGAAGTGCACGTGTATATGATTCTGTCAGAGGGTTGTTGTAGTCAGTGGGAGCAGCGGAAGCATGGTGGGCAAGCAGCTTATGTCTATTTATAGACTAAAACAAGTATAGCGGAGATTGATCATCTATTTTTGATGTGACAGTCATAGAGTTTGACTTCATCAGAATAAAAGATGGACCTATTAAGAAGGTAGTAGGGAGTGATGTCCTACGATCGGTTATACTGTGGTTGTCACAAGTCGTTTCTCCACATAGGATCTGGGTAAAATATCAAGGATTCTGGTGACTAGATCTATGGTTTTAAATCAAGATTTGGGAAGTTTCCCAATTTGGGTACTTTGACACTATTCTAAAGTATTTTAGAATGGACGACTCTTGGCGTGGTGGTGTACCCGCAGGTGCTGGAGTCACCCTCTCTAAAGAGACGTCTTCTAGACTAAAGAGGAGAGAGATTTCCATGATTGACATATCTCTTGCTTAGTCAATTGAGTCAATCATGAGATGTCAAGTACTACACCAGATATTGCTTTTGCACTGACTGCAATAAGCATATATTAATCCAATCCTGGAAAAACATTGGGAAGCAGTTATGAACATAAGAGGATGTTCTTGGTATATGGTAACGGCAGCCTCCTTCAGGAGGCGGTTATCATTTCTGGCTTCCAAGGTGACCTGGATGACAGAGTGACTGTTAGAGTTATAGTTTTTCCTCTTCTCTGAGGGGCAGTATGTTGGACAGATGGTCCAAGCGGATACTGAGGATAGCATGGTGCAGGATACTGATTAAATTCAGTGGAAGATACGGTCTAAGAAGTTTTTGGATTTGGAGTTCATTTGTGAACTGGGTCTCATCAGATATCCAGACAAATTCTAAGACATGTATCACTCATTTCGGGAGATAAATCTTTCTCCGCGAAATTGAGGCATAAAGAGATAAAGATAAAAACATTGGAGCGGATCCACTCACTAAGGTTATTTATCGACACAATAGTTTCACAAACGGGCTTTGGGAAACTGATTAGTAGAGAAGTTGGGTGTTCGGTATCACACGGGCTGTAAGTATGCGACATTGGAATCATTAGCCTTAAGTGCAAGTGGGAGATTGTTGGCTATAGTGCCCTCAAGGCAATTATTGTAATCGCAGGCACGCCATTGTAATGATTGAGGGAGGACCTATACGGGTAGAACAGTCTTACTCAAAATGATAGTATGCTATCTGGTTTGTCTCTATCATCATGTGTTGGCTATAGTGCCCTCAAGGCAATTATCATAGTAATAGGCAGGTGATTATGATGATTGAGGGAGGACCTATACCGGTAGAACAGTATTACTCGAGATGATAGTATGCTATCTGGTTTGTCTTTATCATCATGTTTTATGTGGTATTACAGATCATTATTACATGTTGACAGAGCCCATAGGATTCTTTCTTGACTACCAGCATTATGATGGAGATTATATACGTGGGAGCCGGGGGCCTATAAGCACATCCTTAAATGTCCCTAGTCGTGGGAGTTTCGAGACTGGGCATCGATACTCCAGAGTAGACCAGTGTATACTGATCGAGACCCCGATGAGGGGCGGTGGCCCGGTCTCACAAGCCATTGGTGTTAGTTTTTTCACCTAAGATAGTATACAGGTGCTCATTGGGTTATGAGTACACTGGACGGACTCGCCGGGAACATCCTAGTTGGTATTATACCTATTGTCAGATAGCAGTTCCCAGGTGACATGTGTACAGGTTATTCTGTCGACCTGAGATCGTCATTTGTCTCATATGAGTTCCCATTGTGCTTTGATTACTACCCTACCACGGCTCAAAGGAGTCATGCAAACAGGTTTTAGTTGGGTACAGTCCCGAGCAACATGGAGGCAATGAGCGGATCGTCGGGGATTCGTCTCTCCCGGTATTGGGGGTTGATATCGCGTTATGCACGAGTGGCCATCACCAGAAATCCTCGGCCGGAGTAGATGAGAATTACCGATCCAGGATCGATAGTTTCTCATGTGGTGATGGGTTTCATGCCGACACTAAATGTCATGTTGTTAGGGTTCTTACTTTATCCACCCCCTATACTCGATATGCGATACTCTTAGACGAACAGACCGGACTGTACGGATATTGTCACTGTCAGGCTCAGTAAGGGTTTAGATGAGTTTTCTCGTCGGCCTTCCTTTCGCTCAATACCTGGGTAGCCGTTACGTACAGCTAGTGTCGTTGACGTGCTTGTGATTAAACCCACTGCCAGCATATTGACGAGTCTTTAGAGTCCCACAAAGAGGGTTTTCACGGTTTAGGCGATATGGTGTAGATGACGTATGTTAGTATATACAGGTGTCCGATTAAATATGTGTACAGGCTGCACAGACTTTAATCGGACGGTTGATAATACAAGCGGCTTAGGATTAAGCCGGATTATTAAATCAGGTTTTGATTTAATAATTTATATATGTATTTATATATATGTATTCTAGTATTATTGTTCACTATTCATTTTCTCTCTTGGATATTCGTATTTTGGTATGAATACGCGTATATGTATTTCGATACGTATACCAGGTTGTATTCCGTATTTATACGGAATTGTTTCTAGAAGATGGCCACCTCATTAATTGATTTTCTTTTTTGAAAATCATTTAGAAAATGAGGTGGAAGGTGAGTTGGCATCAGCATGGGTGAGGCATGTAGAGAGGTATGGGTATTGTTTGTTTATTGTTAAAATAAGATGTGATATTTGTATGATTGAGAGAGAGGAGGCAGCCACCATTTCTTGGGTTGCTTTTGCTCAATTTTTTTTCACTTGATCATTCACTTGGTCTTTCATGCCTTGCTCACTTGGAATTCTCCACTTGCTTCATTACTTGTTCATTCTATTCTCACTTGGAAAAAGACTTAGCCATTTTCTTGAGTTGCTCATGCCACAAGTTTTCTCACCTCTTCATCATCTTCTATGGTTACTCATGGAGCATTTGTGATGAGAGAAAAATTATAGTGACACATTCCTACACCTCCACTCTCTATTGCTAGCAACCTTGGAGTGTCGGTTGCCTCGCTTGGCGAGGCTGTAGCTTGCGTCGTTTCCCTCAGGTGGATCATCGTAGATGAAGGAAGACCAGCAACCAAACTCGATCCAGATGACCATTAGGAGCTTGGAATGAAGTTTGAAGACCGAAGGACACGGATCAACTCGGTATAACCATTCTTAACTCTTTATATTGCTTGCTAGTATAGGGTTTAGGGTAGATCCGGGCATCGGGTAATGGTAGCGCCAGTTTTGAAAATTTTTGTTCCGCATTTGGCCACGGTTTGATGGTCGGGGCGCTGCCGTAACCCAACATGGTATCAGAGACAACCCTTAAACCCTTATCTAGCTAGTTTAGACAATGTTAAAGTATCGAAATCGAAACAAACCCAATACAGTTCACTGCACATTCCAGTTTCTGTAGAAATTTCAGAGTCTTCAAAAAAAATTTTAAGCAACTGCAGAAGACTACTTTGATGACAACTAGAACATACTGCAAAAACGAGCGCAAACCGCCGGTTTTGACCCGGTGAGATTTGATAAAAAACGGGTGAGGCCGGTCCAAATTTGGATTTTGGGCTTGAAATTTTTGGTGTGGTCTAGTCTCTAGAATATTAGTTCAATGGTATTGTTTGTTTAGCCCAGTTTGGATATAGTGTTATCAATTGTTCAGGGGAAACTCGGGGTGTTTCGAAGTCGATAATTTAGCACTGTTTAAATGTTTATCAGTATATACATTACTATCTGCGACTATGAATGTCATTCGATCGGTACAACTCGTCTAATTGCTATATGTTCTTTTAGACAAGTTTGCGAACGTGACATTCACGTTGATGTTCTGTGTTGTGCTGTGTTGTGGTTGGATTATCATGGTGGATAGCTTTAGTGCAATGTTAGTACTGTTTAGTCTCATTTGTATATTTGATATTGCAGGGCGAGCGTCCGACATGTGGACTGCCGTCACTGCCAGTTTGTATAATTTTTTATTTGGGGCACGACCGGGTTGAGGTCGATGTCACCCTTGTATATTATTTTCTTTTTTGTACTAGGATTACCCAGCGGTGGAGTGCACGAATAGCCGGGTTCTGGAGGGCAACGGGTCTGCATCTCATGGCGTTGAGACGGAGGGGACCTTACCCTAGAATTGGCGGGCTATTCGCCGCACTCGTAGTGGGTATAGGTTGACCCATGGAGGGGTGCCCAAGTTACCGGATTCCGTGAAGTGCTGGGTGGCCCATTCACGTTGTTGATTGGGGTTGCCTCGCTTCTGGAATTGGCGGGTAACTTTCCGCGCTCGTAGGGGTCTAGGTTTCATTGCACAGGCTATCCACACGACAGGGAATGTCGGGTCTCATTTGCGGCTCAAGTGAAACCCGGGGCTCCAGGATTATCCACCATTCTGTGTTGCTTCTGTGATACTTCTGTGATGTTGCTTTATATTATGCCTGGGACGATTATTATATATATTTATATATATACTAGTAGATGTTGTATATGTTTTGCACCCGCGCTAGTCCAGTCCCCGCTTTGTCGTTAGTTAAGTAACCTAACGGGTGATGACGGGACCCAGTAGCGAATGCGGATAGCATATACGCACATCATATTTTTCGTTCTTTTCTGGTATGATTAATTGATGGGACTGCATTGATTCTTATCAATGCAAGGAAAATAAACCTATTTGATGTTGTTGGAACCAATTTTAAAATACTGACATTACAGACGCTTTCTTTTGCTTTGCATGGTGGTATTCGGTTATGAATATCCAGCACCTCATTCGACGAGGCAAGGGCCGAGATCCCTTCATCGGGAGTGACCCGTTGAGTAAAAGTTTGCGTCAATGTAATAACTTCACTATAGTCGATTCTTTTGCTTTGCATCGTGGTATGCAGTTTGGAATATCCCGCACCTCATTTGACGATGAAAGAGCGAAGATCCCTTCACCGGGAGTGACCTCTTTAGCAAAGGTTTTCGCAACTATATATTTATAAAAGCTATCCGGTTCCTTCAACGATATCAAGTTCATTACGTTAAAGGTTTTTCGCCAAAAACCATTCGTAGTTCTCCGTCATTTCAGCCGGGCATCACTTAGTATTCATGCTATGTTTGTTGGCCTTCGTCAAGGCATAATGTATGGTAGCTATTTGTTACTTTTCTGTTGCATAGATAGAAGCGTTGGTTTGGGACAGTCATACTACTTTGTTAGCCTTCGTCAAGGATATGTACGGGTGGGTTCAAATTAACCTGGACAATGACGGGTAGAACTTGACATGTGACATGATTTGTTGGCCTTCGTCAAGGTCATAAGAGCATGGGGTAAAATTCACATCGGGAGTTTCATCATACAGGAAACTTGCCAGGAATGCGCATACCTTCTGGAGTGTGATAACTTGAGTGGATTCCATCAAGTCATCATGTGATGATAGTTGGATCCTGATTCCCACTGATGAGTAGGATTACTCCTCGGGTGATTTTAGATGATCCCGACTAATTCTCCTTTTTGGGTTTGGAGGAGAATTTGTGGATACAGTGGAAGCCATCCTGATTAGATAAAATGATTAACCATTTTGATCTAGGTTAGAGTGCACGCTTAGTGTTTCTTTTCTCTCTCTTTGGCTTTGACCATGGCCCGACCCTTGACTAAAACTCATGAACCAAGTTAACCGAACTTTCTTAAAACATTTTGGCTTTTGGAATGTCACGGTATCGCATATATCCTTGCCACTTCTATATCACCTTTGCGTTTCTCCAGAACACCCCGTATCACTACGAACATCCACTCCTGTTGGATATATCCATCGTATAGTTACATACGAACTCGAATGAACTTGTTCCAGATTCGAGGATGGATTCTGGTTCTGGAGAAATTGAATAGGATTATTCGGCTGTCTTTTCCCTTTACCTTCTCTCAAGTTGTGAGGGCTCCTAGGATTAGAAGAGAGTACACCTATTATGATTATTGGATAGTCTTCCTCTAGACCATAGGCAGGTGCTGAAAGGTGGGGAAGGAAGAAAACCAATTAGCCTAAAGGTGGTGTACAGAAGGTAATAAGTAAAGACAAATAAAGGGATTAGAATAACGGCAAAGAAAATTGCGACTGCTATCATTCACGACAAAACCGTGTATACCCCTGCCACTCCCACATCCACTTTGGATTTCTCCAGAACACTCCATATCACTACGGATATCCAATTCTATTGGATATGTTATCGTATAGTTACATACGAACTCGAAGGAATTCATTCCAGATTCGAGGATGGTTTCCGGTTCAGGAGAAATAGAATAGGATTATTCAGTTGTCTTTTCTCTTTACCTTCTCTTAGGTTGCGAGGGCTCCTGGTATAAGGAGTGTACACCTATTACGCTTATTGGATAGTCTTCATCCAAACCTTAGGCTGGTGCCGAAGGGTAGGGAAGGAAGAAAACTAATTAGCCTAAAGGAGGTGTACAGAAGGTAATAAGTAAAGACATAATAAAGGGATTGCAGTGAGGGCAGGTAAATATATGGTTACTGTCATGAATCGGGATAATGGAAGAGGCATTACTAGGAATACCAGGTTACCCCTTTGAAACATTTTCATGTTTCAGTCTAACTGTGCGATGTTAATTGAAAACTGTTTTCCCAATTGGATTCTAACTCCAGGGTATATATTTACCAGATCAGTTTCTCACATCTGTATGTTATTACAGATGGTGAGTGGGAGTAACATATTGGGAATTAGGTAATTAGATCCTCATTATATCGGAATTTGTTGTAATTGGTGATATTTGAGGAAATCATCTGGTTTTTGCCTAACGGCAAATATTTGGTTTTGAATATCCGTTGTTATGCACCAATTTCAAACTTATATATCTATACGTTTATTTTATAACATGGGATATAAATTTTTGAAATTATGTCCATAACATTTACCTATATTAGTTGGTGATTAAGTAAGGTGCATTCAACAGCGGTATAATTCTTCTTAACCATAGTACAGTTTTCAACCTACGACGCATAGGGTTTGAGTTATTAAACTCAGTGGACTTATACAAAGTATTGTATGTTGTCCAGTGTCCATTAGGACAAAGGGGTTGGTACTCATACTATATTCTATTTAGTCATGACTTCTCCAGTTCTAGACAAGTATTTCATTGAAATACAAGGTCCAGATTTTGAGAAGTTATAGGTATAAGAATAAAGTAGAGAACCATTTGTTGGAAGTATTAGGATTCTTCGAGATAGTCGAAGATGTAGATACTTGTGTTTGGTATTCCGTTGATACTAATGTTTTTTAGAACTTGCTTCTCTTACAGGTTACTTATATGTGGATGCACCCCTTGATGAGTAATGCTGATATGCCTCATTCCATTTGGTTGATATGCACTGGAGACAGCTGCATGATTTTGAATATGGTTTCAATTAAATTAGTGCTTTTGTTTCTATATGGTATATAGAATCAATTTACATCTTAACGATATTAAGGTATAGTGAGTTTTCCAGTTGATGCTTAAAACTAGAATCCGGATAAACTTGAGGCACGTTTCAGTAATGGCAGTTTGTGTTGGATATATGTATGCCCTAGAGGCCATTATATGATAGTGGATGTATCTATACATGTATATATATTCAGTTTGCATTCTTGCTCGACATGATAGTATGCTATCTGGTTCTTCTTTATCTGACATGTTGATTTGATCATGCTTTTATTCATTCATACATGCTGATAAAGCCCCAAGGATATCTGCTTGACTACTCTGATTATGATGGAGATCATACTAGTGGGACATCTGTAGTCTATAAGCATATCCTGAAATGTCCCTAGTCGCAGGTGTATCGAGACGGGGCATCGATATACCAGAGTAGACTAGCGTATATAATACTAGACCCATGTGATGGGCGATGGATGTTCCCACATTCATCGATGTTTGACATCAAGATCATGTACGGGTGCTCAGTGGTGACTGGGTACACTGGACGGACTCGCCGAGAACTCCTATATGGAATTATATCTATCGTCGGATAGCAGTTCTCAGGTGACACTGGTACAGGTTAGTCTGTAGACCCGAGATCGTCATGGAGTCTTGTGTGTTCTCCTACTGTACTTTGATTGCCACCCTACCACGGCTCTACTGAGTCGTGCAAACAGGTGGCCGTTGGGTACAGTCCCGAGACACACGAAGGCAATGAGCGATAGGAGGGGTTTCGTCTCTCCCGGTATTGGGAGTTGATGCTGTGCTGTGCTCGACTGGTTATAACAGCAAGTCCCTGGCCAGGGCTGCTGAGATTTGCTGATAAGTGTTATCAGTAGTTTCTCGATCTGTCATAGACCATTCACCGACACGACTTATTGAGTTATTGGGGTCGACGTGACCATCCCTAGGCTCGATATGCAGCATATCTGACGAAGAGACCGGACTGTACGGTAGTGTTGCCGGATGGCTCGACGGGAGTTGTAGCAGGTTCGCTTGTTGTCTTCTGATCGCTCAATACCCGGATGGCCGTTACGTTTAGCTGACCGCTTGCGGCTTGAGGGCACTTGATATGATCATTTCCCTCTGCCGGCGTATTGACGAGTCTTAGAGTCCCACAGAGGAGTTATCCAGTCCAGGCGAAACGTTGTGGTGCGCATATGCGATATACGCATGCACCCGATTGAAATATGCGTATATGATACCGAACATTGATCGGGTGAATTGCTTTTGGTAGGGTCATATGAGATATGACCGGATTAATAAATCAAGTGTTGATTTATCATCTAACCATAAGTTATCTCACTTGAAACCTTTCTAGGGTTTGATGGATGTATGCATGCATGCATGTATTTCTTTCTTCTTTTCTAGTTTTATGCACATGTAGATGTGCATACATGTACACATACATACATCAAACTATCATGGTTGATTATATATGGAAATGGTGGCAATATAAGCTTCACACCATAGATTATACAATGGATAATTATTTAATTTTGGTTTTAAAAGAAAATGAAAAGGAAAGGATAATTATGCTAGTTTCTACATGCTTCTTTTAACCTAACCATTCTCACCCACCACTAAACCATGGTTATCTTTTCCTTTATCATTCTAAACCCAAGTTAAATTAATCATCCATCATTTAATCATGGTTAGAGTCAAGAAGGATTAAATATATATAGTGATATTTATTTTCTTTTGCAAGTTTACCTTATGGTTATCATTTTATCTCTTGAAAGAAAAAGCCACCATTTTCATCCTCCTTCATCTTCTTCTCTCTAGTTCTTTTCTAGTGAGTGAAACACAATCAAAGAAAGGTTTTTGAAGTGAGATCCAAAGCCACAACACCATTTTATTCAAGTCTTGCCAACTTGATTAGAGTGTTTACTTCGATTCTACAAAGTAGCGAGCTTGGACGGAGATCTCCGCGGTGGATCATCGTGGACACAAGGGGAGTTCAAGAGGACCTCGTTTCAACACCAAAGAGCCTAAGGAGCGAAGCAAAAACGGGAGCTACAAAGGTTGTAGCCTTCAAACCCTAAATTTTGTTAGCTTTATGTTTAGCAAACCCTAATTTTCTAGGATCTATCCTTTGCATGTTAGTTTAGCACCTTAAAAATTAAAACTTTGGGTCATGTGATACTTCAAAACTCTTCATAGGGTGCTATACTAACGTTACAGTTTGTGGGTTATCCCGGGCTTTGACTAGGATTAAATTTCTACTATCAGGAAGATCAATAGTGATATTGTTCTTGACTCGCCACGGTTTTAGTAAAATCGATTTTTTTAAAAAACGGAAGTGGGAGTATGGTAGAACTGGAAGTGATTGCAGAACCACAAACGATCACTGAAGATTTAATAGATCCTGGGGATTCAATTGGTTTCGACGTTCCATTAGCCACTCCGCAGACATGGTGGGTAACCTCAGGAACTCGAGAGGTACTTCGGTCTTCTCATAGACGGTGACAGGGAGGTTCTTGTTTACCCAGACTTGACATTGCTGTTGTTCTAGACTATAAGACCCGGCAGGAGGATGAGTGTAACGTCGTTCTAAACTAGCTTTAGAAGTGCACGTGTATATGACTCTTTCAGAGGGTTGTTGTAGTCAGTCGAAGCAGCGGAAGCATAGTGGGCAAGTAGCTTATGTCTATTTATAGACTAAAGCAAGTATAGCGGAAATATATCATCTATTTTTGATGTGACAGTCATAGGTCTTGACTTCATCAGAATAGGATATGGATCTGGTAAGAAGGTAGTAGAAAGTGATGTCCATGTATTTGGATGACATGCACTTAATAGAAAGCGATATTCCTATACTACGATCGGTTATACTGTGGTTGTCACAAAGTAGTTTCTCCACATAGGATATGGATAAAATATCAGGGATTCTGGTGACTAGATCTATAGTTTTAGATCTAGATTTAGTAAGTGTCCCAATCTGAGTACTTTGACATTATTCTAAAGGTATTTTAGAATGGACGACTCATGGCATGGTGCTGTACCTGCAGGTGATGGAGTCACCCTCTCTAAAGGATGTTTTACAGACTAAAGGGGAGAGAGATTTGTATGATTGGCACATCACTTACTTAGGCAATTGAGTCAATCATGAGATGTCAAGTACAACACCAGATATTGCTTTTGCACTAGTTGCAATAAGCATATATATTAATCCAATCCTGGAGAAATGTTGGGAAGCAGTTAAGAACATAAGTGGATGTTCTTGGAATATAATAACGGCAGCCTCCTTCAGGAGACGGTTATCATTTCAGGCTTTCAAGGTGACCTGGATGACAGAGTGGCTGTCAGAGTTGTAGTATTCCCTCTTTTGAGGGAAAGTATGTTGGACAGGTGGTCCAAGCGAATACTGAGGAAGGCATGACGCATGTTACTGATTAAATTCAGTGGACGATACAGTCTAAGAATATTGTTGGATTTGGAATTCATTTATGAACTGGGTCCCATCTGACATCCAAACAAATTCTGAGACAGTTATTGCTCATTTCGGGAGATGGTCATTCTCCGCAAAGTTGAGATTTAGAGATATGAAGATAGAAACACTAGAGCGGATCCACTTACTGAGGCTATTTCTGAAACACAATAGTTTCGCAAACGGGCTTTGCGAGATTGATTAGTAGAGAAGTTGGGTGTTCGGTATCACACGGGCTGTGAGTATGCGACATCGCAATAATTGGCCTTAAGTGTAAGTGGAAGATTGTTGGCTATAGTGCCCTCAAGGCAATTATCATAGTCTCAGGCAGGTGATTATGATGATTGAGGGAGGACCTATACCGGTAGAACAGTATTACTCGAGATGATAGTATGCTATCTGGTTTGTCTTTATCATCATGCTTTATGTGGTATTACAGATCATTATTACATGTTGATAGAGTCCATAGGATACTTTCTTGACTACCAGCATTATGATGGTGATCATATACGTGGGAGCTGGGGGTCTATAAGCACATCCTTAAATGTCCCTAGTCGTGGGAGTTTCGAGACTGGGCATCGATACTCTAGAGTAGACTAGTGTATACTGATCAAGACCCCGACGAGCGGCGGTGGCCCGGTCTCACAAGCCATTGGTGTTAGTTTTTTCACCTAAGATAGTATACAGGTGCTCATTGAGTTATGAGTACACTGGACGGACTCGCCGGGAACATGCTAGTTGGTATTATACCTATTGTCAGATAGCAGTTCACAGGTGACATGTGTATAGGTTATTCTGTCGACCTGAGATTGTCATTTGTCTCGTTTGAGTTCCCACTGTGCTTTGATAACTACCCTACCATGGCTCAAAGGAACGTGCAAACAGGTTTTAGTTGGGTACAGTCCCAAGCCACATGGTGGCAGTGAGCGGATCATCGGGGATTCGCCTCTCCCGATATTAGGGGTTGATATCGCGTTGTGCATGGGTGGCCATCACCAGAAATCCTCGGCCAGGGTAGACGAGAATTACCGATCCAGGATCGATAGGTTCTCATGTGGTGATGGGTTTCATGCCGACACTAAATGTCGCGTTGTTAGGGGTCTGATTTTATCCACCCCCTAGACTCGATATGCAATACTCTTAGACGAACAGATCGGACTGTACGGATATTGTCATTGTCAGGCTCAGTAGGGGTTTGGATGAGTTTGCTCTTCGGCCTTCCTTTCACTCAATACCTGGGTAGCCGTTACGTACAGCTAGTGGTGCTGACGTGCTTGTGGTTAAACCCACTGCCAGTGTATTGACGAGTCTTTAGAGTCCCACACAGAGGGTTTTCATGGTTCAGGCGATATGGTGTAGATAACGTATGTTGGTACATACAGATGTCCGATTAAATATGTGTACAGGCTGCACAGACTTTAATCGGACGGTTGATAATACTAGCGGCTTAGGATTAAGCCGGATTATTAAATCAGGTTTTGATTTAATAATTTATATATGTATTTATATATATGTATTCTAGTAATATTGTTCACTATTCATTTTCTCTCTTGGCTATTCCTATTTTGGTACGAATACGCGTATATGTATTTCGATACGTATACCAGGTTATATTCCATATTTATACGGAATTGTTTCTAGAAGATGGCCACCTCATTAATTGATTTTATTTTTAGAAAATCATTTAGGAAATGAGGTGGAAGGTGAGTTGGCATGAGCATGGGTGAGGCATGTAGAGAGGTATGTGTATTGTTTGTTTATTGTTAAAATGAGATGAGATATTTTGTGTGATTGAGAGAGAGGAGGCAGCCACCATTTCTTGGGTTGCTTTTGCTCAATTCTTGTTCACTTGATCATTCACTTGGTCTTTCATGCCTTGCTCACTTGGAATTCTCCACTTGCTTCATTACTTGTTCATTCTATTCTCACTTGGAAAAAGACTTAGCCATTTTCTTGAGTTGCTCATGCCACAAGTTTCCTCACCTCTTCATCATCTTCTATGGTTTCTCATGGAGCATTTGTTATGAGAGAAAAATTATAGTGACACATTCCTACACTTCCACTCTCCATTGCTAGCAACCTTGGAGAGTCGGTTGCCTCGCATGGCGAGGCTGGAGCTTGCGTCGTTTCTCTCAGGTGAATCATCGTAGTTGAAGGAAGACCGGCAACCAAACTCGATCCACACGACCACTAGGAGCTTGGAATGAAGTTTGAAGACCGAAGGACACGGATCAACTCGGTATAACCATTCCTAACTCTTTATATTGCTTTCTAGTATATGGTTTAGGGTAGAGATAGCGCCAGTTTTGAAAATTTTTGTTCCGCATTTTGCCACGGTTTGATGGCCAGGGCGCCGTCGTAACCCAACATCATGTACATGTATTATGTGGTATTACAAATCACTATTACATGTTGATAGAGCCTGCAGCATTCTTGCTTGACTACCAGCATTATGATGGCGATCATATACGTGGGAGCTGGGTGGTCTATAGGCACATCCTTAAATATCCCTAGTCGAGAGAGTATCGAGACTGGGCATCGATACTCCGGAGTGGACTAGTGTATACTTTCTGATACCCCGAAGAGGGGCGGTGGCTGGTCTCACAAGCCATTGATGTCAGTTAGTTACCTAAGATAGTATACAGGTGCTCATTGAGTTATGAGTTACACTAGACGGACTCATCAAGAACATGCTAGATGGTATTATACCTATTGTCAGATAGCAGTTCTCAGGTGACAAGAGTACAGGTTAGTCTGTAGACCTAAGATCGTCATTTGTCTCATGTGAGTTCCCACTGTGCATTGATTACTACCCTACCACGGCTCAAAGAGTCGTGCAAACAGGTTTTAGTCCAGTACAGTCATGAGCTACATAGAGGCAGTGAGCGGATCGTCGAGGATTCTTCTCTCCCGGTATTGGGGGTTGATGTCGCACTATGCATGGGTGGCCATCACCAGAAATCCTTGGCCAAGGTAGACAAGAATTACTAATTTGGATCAGTAGTTTCTCAGTGGGTGATGGGCTTCACACCGACACGAAATATCACGTTATTTAGGGTCTGACTTTATCCACCCCCTAGACCAGATATGTGTTCATCACAGAAAACTGTATTTTAATACCGCCCATTCATTATCAATTTTATATATATATATCGGTACTATTAACCATTGTCTGCTCAGTAAATATAGATTACAGGTATTCGTGACAAAATATTGGAAACACACTCAAAATCACGGATATGACATTTGTGAGCCGACACTGCAATCAGCACAGAAAACCGATCGATATTCAAAGAGTTCTTTTGCAACAAATAAAGTGTACACAATTTTGGTCCAACACATTACAAGTGTGCACACATGCTTTTTGATACATGGACCTGGTGGGGCTGCCTAGTGCACAAGTGGGCACAAATGGGATGGTGTGTTAAATGAAGAAAAAGTATTGATGTGATATAAAGTGTGAGTTTCCCTCCAAATCCACTATGTACAAACCAGGGTTATTTAGACAAATCAAACTACACCAGAGGGATCATGGAGAGCACTCGAGACCACCATGAGATCCATTGCCCAACTTGTGACCGGCGACACTAACCAAAAAACCGGCGCCGCCGGCCCCCTTGTCTCCATCTTTCCCCTATTTTCTTCTGGTCATTTATAGTGGTCACATCATCCCATTTTTATTGTTTGTTTATTCTGGTGTTGTGCCTATAAATACCATAACATATTTAGAGAGAAGGACCCCAATATCCAAACCCATTCTTTAGTTTAGTTTTACTTTTTTGCTTTAGCTTGAGAGAGTTGTGTGAGCTCAAGTTTAGTTTTCTTCTTCTTCTTCCCTCTTGGAGCTTTCTTCTGAGAGCTTCATTATGGAGGTTGAACAAGTAACCAATACCATGTATCTCAACTCATTCATTTGTTAATACAATTGTCTTTTCTTTGTTTATTTACTTCTTTGTTGTTTTCATTTCTTTTGTTTATTATGTTTGAGTAATTTTATGGTTGTGGTGATGGTGAGGATGTGAGATGAATGGCTTTGCTTTCCTCCTCCTCTTGTAATTGTTAAATATACTCAAATTGTGATTCTAATTTCAAGATTGTTTTATGTATTGGTGTGATATGGTATGTTGAATCAATGGTTACAAGGTAACCTCTTCATATACCATATTCACTCCTATTCTCCATTTTCCAATGTTTAAGTTAAAATCAATTTAGTGTTAAGGTTGCTATGCATTAGATATGGTATTTTGTTATCAAGTTGCTTGACAAACTTCTCGGTTTCATATACCCTATACTATCACAAGCCACTTAGCAAACATAACCCTAAAACTACTTGCTCTCACATACTAATTTGTGTATTTGATGTTGATATATGCTTGCTAACCCTTGTGCTTAGTGTTGATACCTCAAGCTTGGACATACAAACGGTAAGTGAGACAAGACGGATTCATTTCGTGTCTTGTGTCGAACTTCAGTATTTTGATGACTTGTGCTTCGCAACCGCTTTGACAACTCATGCTTCACGTCAGGATCAACACAAGGACGGACAACTCATGATCAAGGGATTGTCGAAGAAATCGCCGCGATTCAACCATCCGAACCAAAGCCACGACCACTTTTCCTTAACCTAGTTCTAAAATTCCGTATTTTCCATTTTTGTGAGAAAACCCAAATTCTTTTATTCTCAAACTTTAAGCAACGATCCCTAATCACCAATTACCTATGGATCGACTCGCTCTTGCCGGCTTGTTACAACGCGCCGTGCATTTGCGGTTTATAAATTTTAAAACGAAACCGAGCTCACGTGCGCAATATTTCTCAAAACCAATTGCTTTCAAAACTATAAAAGCGCGCGCGGGTGAGGTCGCAACAAGTTTTTGGCGCCATTGCCGGGGATGCGGTAGTCATTAGGTGTTGTTGTTTCTGGTTCAAACTAACAAACTAACCATTAACTAATTTTTTTTTCAAAACTAACAAAACACTAAATTTCTAACTTTGCTCCCTGTCTTTGTGACCTGCTAACACCCCGTGATTAAATTAAAAAATCAAAGTATACTATTAGAATATTAATATAGCCTTGAGAACCCACAAAAAAATTGTGCACCCAAAGCTTTACTTTGGCCGGCGACATTCTTGAAAAACCCGACGGCGCTGGCCCCATTATTGATGTTTTAGAATTTTTCTTTTGGGATATTTCCAGTTCCTTGTTAGTACTCTATTGGTATTGTTTGATTTTTATAATTTTGTGTGTGCAGAAGTTTGTGCAGATATATCGCTTTTTCCACTAAATATCGTATTTTCCGACATTTTCAGATTTTAGCGGAATTACGAACAGCGATCGTGCGGAGCAAGGTTCAAATTCAATAACAAGACATTAGTGAACTACAGTGCCAAAGATCCGGATACTTTGACCCGCGCAAGCGAACATTCAAGTAATCGTGATCAATTCAAAGGGGGTTTCTTAACCCAAATCACTTCGGTACGTATTTTTCTAACACTTTCGCTCAAATCCGACGCATTCCACTATTATATCTTCTGCAGGATTCTTTGCACAATTTGTCGCCAATTGAACAGAGAACTAACCCGTATTTGTTGTAGCGCTTAAGCCTAAAACGAAAAAGATGTGCTTGATTGATTGATTTGCTTAAATTCTTTTATTGATTTGCGCATTCGCATCTTAATACGAATATTAAGGGCACAAGAACCAAACAAGATACGGTAAAGGATTTCATCACCTTTTTCCGTGGCCCACAAATCACAAAACTGCATACTTGCATACCCCTAGTAGTTTTAAAATCAATTAGAACTATGACATTAAGGACTTCGCGCTCATTAGGAGAAGTTAACTGTGTTTAGAACACTGCTTAACGATATATCGTTCACAAGGTGTCTAGACAAGTGTTCACGGCAAAACCGCCAAAAGAGAAAGGGTTATTATAATTAAGGAACTTCGCAAAAGCGTTGGATAATCACCCCTTATCTCTGCACTTACCTGGCTTTGTGATCCGTATATCTTGAGCTTGTTTCTCGACACAGTTTTACTTCGACAATCAGGTTCTTGAGCAGGTCTAGTTGACTTAGCATAACATTGACTGCTATGGGTGTGATATTCTTTGTTTTTGTGTTTTTGTGAGTTCTTGTTGATATGGGTGATACACAATTCGATTCGATTTTTAACGATCCTTATTCTTTTGTTTATACTCATTCCCAATTAGTTTGTTCAAATTTCCACGATTCTTTCCACATTCATGATAACTGTCCTTTCCTAGGGGGTGGCCAACCGTCCCAGAATTTTGATATTGGTCGCCCACCTAACACTCTTGAACCCAATCCCACTTCAAATATAGATCAGATGATTGAAAACTTAGAGAAAGAGGTCGACAGGATGACGGCTTTAGCATCACAACCTTCCTTTCCTGAAACATTTGACACGTCATTATGGTATGATTTTGAGATGGATGCTAGGTTGACCACTTTAGAGAAAGGTATTGAAGTGATGATTGCATTCGAGAATCAAACAGTTTCGACGCTAGCCATGTTCATACAACAATCTGATCAATTGTTTCACACTCAAACTCAATCATTGGCTAGAATCGACGAACAAGTAAAATATTTAGCTGTGAAGATTTTAGGGAGTGAACACAGTCAATTGGAACCCAATAATGTCAATATCTGTCATCTAGAAAGTCACCTGAGTGTGAGATAAAAGATCAAAAAAAATTTGATGATTTCATAGATGATATAATTAAGTTGACTGAGTGTTATCAGGACAAATAAGAAAACCCTCCAAGTCAGTCCAACACTAGCCTTCAGGTACCAAATAGGCCTCTTGTCACTTGTGATATTGAGGATGATTTAACCGATATACTACTTGAAGATGAGATTTTAGCACCGACTGATTTTTGCGCTAAATTTTGGAAGAGGAGCGAGCTTATGAATTTGACGGGTATGGTGCCGATGTAGTGCTTGATATAATTCACAATCAGGAACCCATAATTTTTGTATCACCTATTGATATTATTTCGGACGAAATGTTAGTGTGGGAACCTACTTTTTAGATGACATGGACCTACCCATTTATGAATGTGATGAGGGAGAGTTAGTTTTCGGAGATGTGAGATGTAACAACGAGAGTAGGATTTTGCGGGATTATAGGGAGGAAGACTGCCTTGAGAAACATTCTTTCATGCCGAGTTTTGAGGAGATATTTGCGGATGAGCTCGATATTTTGTGTGAGTTTGAGTCAGGATCAATTTGGGAACGTCCTCCGAACCTTTCATTGCTGAACTTTTTAAGGATGAACTCCAGTTTTTAAACGAACCTGACCTCGGAACTCAACACATGCTTCTTGAACATACAATTCATTCGGGCAACAGCTCTTTGACTCCTTCAAAACTTCATCTACGCATTCAACGTCTTCTGATCCCTACTTTCACACACCCATGCTCTTCACTAACATCTAACCATACTACTAATATGTACATTTTCTTTTTCTTTTTTATATACTTTTTCTTTTACCAGCCCTGGCCGTATATCGACAAAAATTTTAAATGGCTGGTATTAATTTATGGACTAGCTGTTGGAGATAGTGCCCTCAGAGTCAATTATTAGGTCACAGGTACGTGATTGCAATGATTGAGGGAGGACCTATCCCGGTAGAACAGTCTTACTCGAGATGATAGTATGCTATCTGGTTTACCTTTATCATCGTGTACTGCTTTAGGTGACCTGACAGGTCGCTATTGCACGTTGATAGAGCCCCTAGGATTCTTGCTTGACGACCAGCAGTATGAGGGCGATCATATACGTGAGAGCTGGGGTCTACAAGCATATCCTTAAAAGGTCCCTAGTCGTGGGAGTTTCGAGACAGGGCATCGATTCTCCAGAGTAGACTAGTGTATACAGTCGAGACCCCGACGAGGGGCGGTGGCCGGTCTCACAAGCCATTGGTGTCAGTTGGTTCACCTAAGATGTATACAGGTGCTCATTGGGTTATGAGTACACCGGACAGGACTCGCCGGGAACATGCTAGTTGGTCTTATACCTGACGTCAGATAGCAGTTCCCAGGTGACATGTGTACAGGATAGTTCATCGACCTGGGGATCGTCATTTGTCTCGTGTGAGTTCCCACTGTGCTTTGATTACTACCCTACCACGGCTCAAAGGAGTCGTGCAAACAGGTTTTAGTTGGGTACAGTCCCGAGCCACATGGAGGCAGTGTGCGGATCTTCGGGGGTTCGTCTCTCCCGGTATTGGGGGTGAGGTCGCGCTGTGTCTAGGAGAGCCATTACACGAAGTCCTTGGCCAAGGCAGGAGATTTACTGGTAGGTATTCCAGTAGTATCTCAGGATGTTCTGGGCTTCACTCCGACACGACTTGTACCGCTTTTGGGGGTCTGACTTTTACCAACGCCCTAGGCCCGCCATGCGATGCTCATAGACGAACGGACCGGACTGTACGGATATTGTCACTGACAGGCTCAGTAGGGTGTCAGGATGGGTTCGCTCATCGACGTCCCTTTTAGTCAATAGCTGGTGGCCCGTTACGTATTGGCTTATACCTCTGACGTGCTAGTGGTTAAATCCACAGCCATTGTATTGACGAGTCTTTAGAGTTCCCCACACTTTCAGTTACTCAGCTTTCGGGCGAAATGCTGTAGAGGCCGTATGGAGATATGGCAGGGTCCGATCAGATACGTGCGGTATTGCACGGATCAGGATCGGACGGTTTGTACTAGAGGCCGTATAGATATATGGCAGGGTTCGGTCAGATACGTGCGGTATTGCACGGATCAGGATCGAACGGATATTACTAGCCGTCTTTGGTATAAGCCGGATCCTAGTTTAGTACAGTGTAGATTTTGTCTCTTTGCATTTGTATCCGGACGGAATACAGATGCGGGTGTGTATGCACAGTATCGGGGTTTTTCCTGTAATTTATTACGGGACCAGTTTTCTGGAGTTGCCAGTTTGCATTCCGTTCCGGCCGGTTTTTCTTTGTTCTTTCCCGGCCGGACTTTTCCGATGGAGGGTGTTATTTGCAAGTTTGCAAATAACACTTTGTGGAGGACTTATTTGCAAAAGGTTTGATATGATAAGCATCTTTGCTTTTCATGTATTTATGTGATTGGATTAGATTTGAAATGAAGTGAGGTTTGATGTAAGTTTTGTGATGATTATGTTTATGGTTATGGTCACCTTTCTACTTTTACTACACTCACTCTCCTTCTTGGTTCATATGATGGTTGATTCCATTTTTTTTCCTCCACCATTGGTTTTTCTAAGTGAGAAAAGAAAGAGAAAAGAAAGAGAGAAGAAGAAAAGAGAAGAAGAGAGAGCTTCATCTTTGAGAGAGGTTTTCATTCTTGATCTCATTCCATGCCAAGAAAAATGCAAGCACCATTTTTCTTATCCTTGTTTCCTCCATCATCCACAAATGGCAATAAACCCCAAGTGAGACATGCATTCTACACTACACTTCCTACAGCAAATCTTGGACGCGTCGGGCAGCCTACTTCGCGCCCGAGTTGCTTCAGTATAGAAGCGGGAGCCCGTAAAAGTACCCGGCTTCGTGGTGCCCTTTCCGACGAGGAGGAGACGGACGGAGATCCCGCGAGGAGATCGGAGTGGAGATGAAGACCGGAGGACTCGGATCGTATGGTATACTTCTCTACCCCCTCTCTAGCTAGCTTAGACTAGTTTAATGGCACGATCCGGGTTATAGTGCGCGGTGGTGCCGGTTTGCTAAGTCCGCAAAATTTAAGTTTATCACCGCTTCCGCATTTGGCCGTCGGGTTGACGGCCAGGGCGCCGCCGTGCACTTACAGTGGTATCAGAGCCTCGCCATTAACTTAGTCTAGCTTTGTGTAATGTGTTTGCATTTCCGATCGATCCAAAAGTTCCAAAACTGCATTTTAGTTCGCATCAGTTTCTGTTGAAAATTTTTGGTCTCGAAATTTTTTTCAGGTTGTAAAATATTGATGTACTGGAAAATCTAAGAATTCTGTAAAATTTCGATGAAGTAACTCCACAGTGGGAGCGCGGAAGCGCCGCGCAACCCCCCATTGTGCCGCCCTTCCGCCGCTCACTATTCACATCACTTCACCAATTTTTTACAGAGGCCTTATGGGCTTATAATGTGGGTTTTGGAATATTAAAATTGGGCCAAGGATTTCTGTGAGTGCTACAGTTTTGATTGGGGGCCCACTTGTTAATTTTTGATCGATCGGAAAATTTTAAAACACATTTTTCACAGTATTTACATTATATCTGCGACCGTGAATGTCACTCGATCGGTAAATCCGGTCTAACTGCTATAGCCCGGTTAGACGGATTTGCGAACGTGACTTTCACGTTGATGTTCTATGTTTATACTGTGATGTTGCGGATCGGTCGTGGGGGATAGCCTGGATGCAATGCTAGTACAGTTGTGGTGGTATTATGTACATTTGATATTGCGGGGCGAGCGTCCGACATGTGGACTGCCGTCACTGCCCGTTTGTATTATTATTTTGGGGCACGACCTGGTTGCGGTCGATGTACCCGTTGTAAGTATATTTTACTTTCTGTACTAGGATTACCCCGCGGTGGGGTGCACGGATAGCCGGGTTCTGGAGGGCAACAAGCCCGCATCTCATGGCATTGAGACTGAGGGGGCTTCGCTCTGGGATTGGCGGGCTATTCGCCGCACTCGTAGGGGGGTACAGGTTGACCCAGGAGGGGTGCCCAAGTTGCCGGATTCCGTGGAGTGCTGGGTGGTCCATTCACGGAGCTGAAGGGGGCTGCCTCGCTTCAGGTTTTGGCGGGTGACTTGCCGCGCCCGTAGGGGTCTAGGATTTCATTGCACAGGCTATCTACACGACCAGGGGAACGTCGGTTTTCAGTAGTGGCTCTGTGAAACCCGGGGATCCCAGATATCTGTATTGTTCTGTGATGCTGTACATTTCTGTGATGTTGCATTTCTTTTCACGCCTTGAGCGAAATATAATATATTGGTATATATATTAGTAGATGTTGTATATGTTTTTCATCCGCGCTAGTCCAGTCCCCGCTCTGCCGTTAGTAAGCTAACCTAACGGGTGATGACGGGACCCAGTGGCGAATGCGGATGGCATATACGTACGTCAGTATATTTTCGTTCTTTGTGGTGTGATTAATTGATGGGACTGCGTTGATTCGGATCAATGCAAGTTAAACAAACCTATTCTGATGTTGTTGGAACACTTTTCAAAAAGCTGTTATTGCAAGGACATTCATTTTTGTTTTGCATCGTGGTATTCATTTGGAATATCCTGCTCCTCAGTCGACGAGGCAAGGGCCGAGATCCCTTCACCGGGAGTGACCCCATGGACAGAAGTTTGCGTCAGGGCATTAACTTCACTATAGCCGATTACTTTTGCTTTGCATCGCGGTATTCAGTTGGAATATCCTGCACCCCATTCTACGGGGAAAGAGCCGAGATCCCTTCACCGGGAGTGACCTCTTTAGTAAAGGTTTTCGTCACTATATTTTCTAAAAAGCTATCCGTTCCTTCAACGATATCAAGTTCACTACGTTAAAGGTTTTCGCCAGAAACCATTCGTAGCCCTCCGTCGTTTCATATGGGTAGTCAATAGTATTCAAGCTGTGTTTGTTGGCCTTAGTCAAGGCACAGTGTTTGGTAGCTATTGGGTATTCATATGCAGCATAGATAGATGCGTTGTTTTAGGACAGTCGTATAGCCTTATTGGCCTTAGTCAAGGGCTTGTACGGGTGGGTTCAAATCAACCTGGACAATGACGGGTAGAACTTGACATGTGACTTATGATTTGTTGGCCTTAGTCAAGGTCATAAGAGCATGGGGCAGAAATCTACATCGGGAGTTTCAAAAGAACTGAAACTTGCCAGATATGCGCATACCTTCTGGAGTGTGGTACCGTGAGCGGATTCCGTCACGTTATCATGCGATGATAGTTGGATCCCGATTCCCACTGATGAGTTGGTTTACTCCTCGGGTGACCCCGACTAATTCTTCTTTCAGGTTTGGAGGAGAATTTGAGGTACAGTGGGAGGATTCCAGATTAGAAAAAGTGATAACCATTCTGATCTAGGTTAGAGTGCACGCTGAGTGTTTCTTTTCTCTCTCTCTCTGGCAGCGACCATTGACCCGACCCAAGACTATGACTCAGAGACCAAGTTAACCGAACCTTCTTAACACTGGCTTTTGGATTGTCAGAGTTGCAGACCTCATTGCCACTCCTACTTTTACCCTTTTCTCCAGGACACCCCGTATTACTACGAACGTCCACTTCCATTGGACAAAACTATCGTATGGTTATATACGAACTCGAAGGACTTCGAGGATGGTTTCCGGTTCTGGAGAAAACGGATAGGATTATTCAGTTGTCTTTTCTTTTCACCCTCTCTCAGGTTGCGAGTACTCCTTGGTTTAGGAGTAGTACACCTATTGTGCAAATTGGATAGTCTTCTTCCAAACCATAGGCTGGTGCCGACCGGTAGGGAATGAAGAAAACTAATTAGCCTAAACGGTGTACAGAAGGTATTGAGATAAGACAAAGAAAGGGATTAGTAAGAGGGCAAAGTAAGTTGCGACTGCTATTCACGACCAAACCAAGTTTTTCTTCGCCAATCCTAAATCACCTTTGTATTTCTCCAGGACACTCCGTATCACTACGAAGATCCCATTTTATTGGATAATCCATCGTATGGTTATATACGAACTCGAAAGGAACTTGTTCCAGTTCGGGGATGGATCCTGGTTCAGGAGAAATAGGAATAAAGTACATTCAGGTGTCTCTTATCTTCACCTTCTCTCGCGTTGTGAGTGCTCCTAGGATTAGGACAGTACACCCTTTATGCTTTTTGGATAGTCTTCTTCCAAATCATAGGCTGGTGCCGAACGGTAGGGAAGGAAGAAAACCAATTGGCCTAAAGGGGTGTGCAGAAGGTAATGACTAAAGACATATAAAGGGATTTGGAGAGGTGGCAAAGAATTATACGGTTATAGTTGTGAATCTGGATAATGGTAGAGGCATTACTAGGAATACCAGGATACCCCATCGAAACATTTCAATGTTTCAGTTCTACTGTGTACTGTTAAAAGAAAACTGATTTCCCGATTAGACACTTACTCCAGGGTATGTATTTACCAGGTATGATTCTCACATCTGTATGGTTTTACAGATGATGAGTGGGAGTAAGTCATTGGGAATTGGGTGATCATCCTCATTATATCGGGATTCGTTGTAATCGGTGATATTTGAGGAGATCACCTGGGCTGTTTGCCGGTCGGCAAATATTTGGTTTTGAATATCCGCTGTTGTGCACCAATTTCAAATTGATATATCTGTACGTCTATTTTCATAGGGTGAGATATACCTTTTGATATTATGTCGATAACATTTACCTATATCAGTGGATGGTTAGGTAAGGAGCATTAAACAGCGGTGTAATTCTTCTTAACCATAAGTACAGTTTTCGACCTACGACACACAGCGAAAGAGTTGTTAGACTCAGCGGACTTATACAGAGTATTGTATGTTGTCCAGTGTCCATTAGGGCAGAGGGGTTGGTCCTCATACTATATTCTGTTTACTTATAACTTCTCTAGTTCTTAGACATGTGTTTCGTAGAAACACAGGATCTAAGTTTTGAGGAGTTATAGGTATTTGAATAGAGTAGAGAACCAAGTGTAGCAAGTATCGGGATTCTTCAAAGTGATCGAAGATGTAGATACTTGTGTATGGTATTCAGTTGATAGTAATGATAAAGAGAAAGTGCTTCGCTTTCAGGTTACTCATAATTGGAAGCATTCCTAAGTTGAGTAACGCTGATCGGCCTCTCTCCATTTAGTTGACATGCACTGGAGACAGCTGCATGATTTGAATCTGGTTCAATTAAATCAGTGCCTCTGGTTCTATATTGGATATAGTACAGTTCATATCTTAACATTGTTAAGGTACGGGGAGTTGTCCGGCTTATGATTAAAACCAGACTCTGGATAACTCAAGGCACGTTTCTGTAATGGCTGTTTGTGGGTTGACCCAGGCTATGCAGAGGGTTGACTTTCTACCATCTGGATGAACAATAGCGATATTGTTCTAGACTCGCCACAGTTTTATTAAAAATGGATTTTTTCAGAAAACAGTAGTGGGAGTATGGTAGAACTGGAAGTGATTCCAGAACCACAAACGATTACTGAAGATTTGATAAGGAACCTAAAGATTCAATCTGGATTGACATTCCACTGGCCACTCCGCAGATACGGTGGGTAAATTCAGGCACCCAAGAGGTACTTCGGTAGCCTCAAGGACGGTGACAGGGAAGTTCTTGTTTACCCACAATTACCATTGCTGTTGTTCCAGGCTGCGAGACCCGGCGGGAGGATGAGTATAGCGTCGTTCTGAACTCGCTTCAGAAGTGTACGTGTATATGACTCTGCCAGAGGGTTGTCGTAGTCAGTGGGAGCAGCGGAAGCATTGGTGGACAAGTAGCTTATGTCTATTTATAGACTAAAGCAGATGTAGCGGAGATTGATCATCTGTTTTTGACGTGACAGTCATGGGTTTGACTTCATCAGAATAGGAGATGGATCTGTTGAGAAGGTAGTAGGGTGTGATATCCTGGTATCTGGATGACATACACAGAATAGGAAAAGAAACTCCTATACTACGATCGGTTATACTTTGGTCGTCACACAGTTGTTTTCTCCACAAAGGAAATGGATTTTATATCAGACATACTGGTTACTAGATCTATGGTTTTAGATCTAGATTTGGGTGGTTTCCCAATCAGGGTACTTGACAGCATTCTAAGAGTATTTAGAATGGACGACTCCTGGCACGGTAGTGTACCTGCAGGTAATGGAGTCACCCTCTCCAAAGGTGTCTTACAGACTAAAGGGGAGAGGGACGTGCATGATTGGCAGATCACTTGCTTAGGCAATTGAGTCAATCATGAGATGTCAAGTACCACACCAGATGTTGTTCTTGCACTAGATGCAATAAGTTGACATTAATCCAATCCTGGAGAAACAGTCGGAAGCAGTTTTAGAACATAAGTGGATGTTCTAGGGATATGATAACGACAGCCTCATTCAGGAGACAGTTATCATTCCAGGCTTCCAAGGTGACATGGACGACAAGGAGATTGTCAGAGTTATAGTTTTTCCTTCTGATGAGGGGCAGTATTTTGGACAGGTGGTCCAAGGCAATACTGAGGGAAGCATGTCGCAGGATACTGATTAAGTTCAGTTGACGATACAGTCTAAGAAGTTTGGATTTGGAGTTCATTTATGAGCTAGGTCCCATCAGACATCCAGACACATTCTAAGACAGGTATTGCTCATTTCGGGAGATGGCTTTCTCCGCGAACTTGAGATATAGAGAGACATAGAAAGAAACAACTAAGCGGATCCACTCACTGAGGCTATTCCTCGAACGCAATAGTTCCGCAAACGAGCTTTGTGAGACTGACTAGTAGAGGAGTTGGATGTTCGGTATCACACGGGCTGTGAGTATGCGACATCGCAATAATTAGCCTTGAGTGCAAGTGGGAGATTGTTGGAGATAGTGCCCTCAGAGTCAATTATTAGGTCACAGGTACGTGATTGCAATGATTGAGGGAGGACCTATCCCGGTAGAACAGTCTTACTCGAGATGATAGTATGCTATCTGGTTTACCTTTATCATCGTGTACTGCTTTAGGTGACCTGACAGGTCGCTATTGCACGTTGATAGAGCCCCTAGGATTCTTGCTTGACGACCAGCAGTATGAGGGCGATCATATACGTGAGAGCTGGGGTCTACAAGCATATCCTTAAAAGGTCCCTAGTCGTGGGAGTTTCGAGACAGGGCATCGATTCTCCAGAGTAGACTAGTGTATACAGTCGAGACCCCGACGAGGGGCGGTGGCCGGTCTCACAAGCCACTGGTGTCAGTTGGTTCACCTAAGATGTATACAGGTGCTCATTGGGTTATGAGTACACCGGACAGGACTCGCCGGGAACATGCTAGTTGGTCTTATACCTGACGTCAGATAGCAGTTCCCAGGTGACATGTGTACAGGATAGTTCATCGACCTGGGGATCGTCATTTGTCTCGTGTGAGTTCCCACTGTGCTTTGATTACTACCCTACCACGGCTCAAAGGAGTCGTGCAAACAGGTTTTAGTTGGGTACAGTCCCGAGCCACATGGAGGCAGTGTGCGGATCTTCGGGGGTTCGTCTCTCCCGGTATTGGGGGTGAGGTCGCGCTGTGTCTAGGAGAGCCATTACACGAAGTCCTTGGCCAAGGCAGGAGATTTACTGGTAGGTATTCCAGTAGTATCTCAGGATGTTCTGGGCTTCACTCCGACACGACTTGTACCGCTTTTGGGGGTCTGACTTTTACCAACGCCCTAGGCCCGCCATGCGATGCTCATAGACGAACGGACCGGACTGTACGGATATTGTCACTGACAGGCTCAGTAGGGTGTCAGGATGGGTTCGCTCATCGACGTCCCTTTTAGTCAATAGCTGGTGGCCCGTTACGTATTGGCTTATACCTCTGACGTGCTAGTGGTTAAATCCACAGCCATTGTATTGACGAGTCTTTAGAGTTCCCCACACTTTCAGTTACTCAGCTTTCGGGCGAAACGCTGTAGAGGCCGTATGGAGATATGGCACGGTCCGATCAGATACGTGCGGTATTGCACGGATCAGGATCGGACGGTTTGTACTAGAGGCCGTATAGATATATGGCAGGGTTCGGTCAGATACGTGCGGTATTGCACGGATCAGGATCGAACGGATATTACTAGCCGTCTTTGGTATAAGCCGGATCCTAGTTTAGTACAGTATAGATTTTGTCTCTTTGCATTTGTATCCGGACGGAATACAGATGCGGGTGTGTATGCACAGTATCGGGGTTTTTCCTGTAATTTATTACGGGACCAGTTTTCTGGAGTTGCCAGTTTGCATTCCGTTCCGGCCGGTTTTTCTTTGTTCTTTCCCGGCCGGACTTTTCCGATGGAGGGTGTTATTTGCAAGTTTGCAAATAACACTTTGTGGAGGACTTATTTGCAAAAGGTTTGATATGATAAGCATCTTTGCTTTTCATGTATTTATGTGATTGGATTAGATTTGAAATGAAGTGAGGTTTGATGTAAGTTTTGTGATGATTATGTTTATGGTTATGGTCACCTTTCTACTTTTACTACACTCACTCTCCTTCTTGGTTCATATGATGGTTGATTCCATTTTTTTTCCTCCACCATTGGTTTTTCTAAGTGAGAAAAGAAAGAGAAAAGAAAGAGAGAAGAAGAAAAGAGAAGAAGAGAGAGCTTCATCTTTGAGAGAGGTTTTCATTCTTGATCTCATTCCATGCCAAGAAAAATGCAAGCACCATTTTTCTTATCCTTGTTTCCTCCATCATCCACAAATGGCAATAAACCCCAAGTGAGACATGCATTCTACACTACACTTCCTACAGCAAATCTTGGACGCGTCGGGCAGCCTACTTCGCGCCCGAGTTGCTTCAGTATAGAAGCGGGAGCCCGTAAAAGTACCCGGCTTCGTGGTGCCCTTTCCGACGAGGAGGAGACGGACGGAGATCCCGCGAGGAGATCGGAGTGGAGATGAAGACCGGAGGACTCGGATCGTATGGTATACTTCTCTACCCCCTCTCTAGCTAGCTTAGACTAGTTTAATGGCACGATCCGGGTTATAGTGCGCGGTGGTGCCGGTTTGCTAAGTCCGCAAAATTTAAGTTTATCACCGCTTCCGCATTTGGCCGTCGGGTTGACGGCCGGGGCGCCGCCGTGCACTTACACTAGCGCGGTCTCTTAACTTGTGAATATTGTAATTAGCTCTTAAGGAATAAAATCTCACCCAGATGTCTAAGTCTAGCTGCCGAAAACAGGGGCAACGATGAGGACATCGTAAAACTCAGATTTGAAGGTGAGCACTCCGTTTATTTTACCACATCATGTGTAAATTCCGCATTGCATGCATATTAAAAAACCATAAAAAATGAAATTTTTTCCAAAAACATAAAAACTTTGTCGTCATGTTAGCTAGCGAGGAAACTTAGACTCGAAGTCTGACGGTTCGGTTGATAAAATAGAAGCTACTAAATCCTTTTCGAGAAATCGAAAACCCGAAAGATAACCCTTCTTTGAGTTTAACCGTAAATAATATACGTCTTTTATATCACTTTACACGTGTCATATGTTTTTAAGAATTAGATGAAATGTCTGACATGTCTTAAACTTTTTGAAAATTGATAAACAGCTTTAGGATCAAACAGGTTTGTCTTGAATTAAAAAATATCAATAATAGTTCATAAAGTGAAGTGGATATGAAGGATATTATTGAGGTTTTAATAGAAGCTAAAAATCTGAAAAATAACCCGTCTGGAACCTTTTTGGAGTGATTACACACCTATCCACATGAACACATCTTCGGGATTAAAACGAAAAAGCTGGCAATATCTCCATTCGCACTGCTTTCAGAATATTTTTAACATAATAAAATGAGTCTTTTATTTTGTAGCCTTGGTAACTTGGGCAATTAAATCTTAGGGGTGTCTCCACACCTAATGCCCTAAAACCATCTAGTTTGGGAGTCATTGACCCAAAGCTCGCTAAGTCTCCAATTGCCAAATAAAACAAGCTAAGCAAGTGTTCTTTCCGAGTTAAAAGTCATCATGATTCTTTGTGGGAGAATAATCTTGGCGGAGACGAGTTTTCTATTATAACAGTTTTTTAGCGGAGATATGAAGGTTTAAATTATAAGACTTTTTGCACGATCACGAAAGGTGTGTATGAACAAAAACAGGTGAAGGATAGGAGTGAAGAATAAGACTTGGTTCTCTGTTAAAAATGATAGAAATTCTGACTTGAAATCTAACTGGAGAACGAAACTTGAGAAAATCTTAATTCTTTTCAAACTCGTTTAATCCTTTAGAAGTCTATCCCGGACTGTATTTATGACATGATGACCCTAATCGATTCTTAAAAACTTAAACGACACTATTCGCACAACCACGTAAAGACGTATATAAGCTTATGTTGAATAAAATGTGAGAAGTGAAAAATAAGGGTTGGACGTTTCTGACTAGGGTAATAGAACCGCTAGCTTTAATACATAACTTAAGATTAGAATCAACAGTTTTCTCACGAAACTAACATGACTGGATTTTGTGGGTGTAATCCGCTGAAAACCCACAGGAAACAACACTCCTCCTACTAGGGACACCTAGAGATTTAACGGCTTGTTGCACGGGCTCTGTGCAATCGCGTTTCCTGCGAAAGTGAGGTTAGGATTTTGTTTTGCTAGGGACAAGCAAAAGATAAGTTTGGGGGTATTTGTTCATCACAGAAAACTGCATTTTAATCCGCTCATTCATTATCAATTTTTGTATATATCGGTACTATTAACCAGTGTCCGCTCAGTAAATACAAATTACAGGTATTCGTGAAAAAATACTGGAAACACATTCAAAATCACGGATATGACATTTGTGAGCCGAAACTGCAATCAGCACAGAAAACATATCGATATTCAAAGAGTTATTTTGCAACAAATAAAGTGTACACAATTTTGGTCCAACACATTACAAGTGTGCACACATGCTTTTTGATACATGGACCTAGTGCTCGATTCATTAGCACCCTAACCGTGTTTTCTAAGTCGTCAAGCATGCAATTTTAAAAAATCTAGAGTGCTAACGAACCCGAACCAAGGATCTAACTAGAGAATTAGGGTTAAGCTAAGCAAGTAAACATATTTACTCTAAGTGAACAAGGACTAAAACCTTTGTAAACCGGTCCTTCACTTCTAAAGCTCCGTGTAGTAGTCATTTCGCTCCAAGTAGTGGTCTCCTAGACTCTCGTAGGTTCCACTAGGCGAAATGAATGAGCTTGCTCAAAGATCTTCGAGACCGAAGATAATCTACGTCGAGAAGACTCTAACTCATGCTACCTCTTCACTAATTGAGAATTAGTGAAGCAAAAAACATATACTAAAGGGCTAGTCTAGTCTGGATTGGTGAAGTAAGAATTTTGCTCACTTTAGAAATAATTTTCTCACTCTCTTTCTTCACCTCAAGAAAACGTAGAGAGAAAACTTGGGATGAAGAAGAAGAATTCTAGAATGGAATGGCAACCATGGGTGAGAAATATCTCATATAACTCTTGTAGAGACTTAACTATGGCTTTAGATAATGGTTAGGTTAATAAATATCTAAGGTGAGACAAAATTAGTGGACTAAGTCAATGGTTACACCAAGCTTCTAACCATGACAATTTTCCACCTAATTTTTTTTTACCCTTAATAATTAAAAAACCCACATTATCTAATGTATGGGATGAGTCTTATACACCCATGTATAATATATCATCAAGCATGACACAAGGAATATACATTAATATATATCACATATATATTAAATGTACAAATGAGAAAAAGAAATTTTAAGTGAGCTAATATTAGTTAATGTATGTTAATATATCAAATATATAATTATATATTAAATTATTAAATCAATACTTGATTTAATAATCCGGCTATATCGCATATAACCGACTAATATCATTTGTCGCGAGATTAGAATACGGTATCACATACACGTATTAATCTCGGTCCCGCACATATCGCATATGTGCCCTACTTAGTTTCGCATGGGCTAGGAAACCTCTGTGTAGGACTCTAAAGACTCGTCAATACGCCGGCAATAGGTGATGATCATATCAAACACCCACAAGCCGTCAGTGGTACTAGCTGGACGTAACGGCTACCTGGGTATTGAGCGATCAGAAGATCAACAAGCATGCTTTTCCATACTCCCGTGAATCTAACAGTAACACTTACCGTACAGTCTAGTCTCTTCGTCTGATATGTCGCATATCGAGTCTAAGGGTGGTAAACATCAGACCCCAATAACTTGATATGTCATGCCGATACGAGGCTCATAACGGGTCGAGAAACTACTGATAACACTTACCAGTAAATCTCTGAATCAGCCCTGGCCAGGGACTTTCCTGTTATAGACAATCAAGCACATCACGACATCAACCCCCAATACCGGGAAAGACGAAACCCCTCCTATCGCTAATTGCCTCCATGTGACTCGGAATTGTACCCAAAAACCACTATTTTGCATGTTCTCTTGAACGTAGTAAGGTGGAAATCAAAGCACAGTGGGAATCACACAAGACCCTATGACGATCTCGGATCTATAGACTAACTTGTACCGGTGTCACCTGAGAACTTCTATCTGACGTCAGGTATAATACCATCTAGGAGTTCTCGGCGGGTCCGTTCAGTGTACCCAGTCTCCACTAAGCACCATTATACCATCTCTGATGTCAAACACCAATGGATATGGGATCATCCATCGCCCATCATATGGGTCAAGAATCGTATACGCTAGTCTACTCTGGAATATCGATGTCCCGTCTCGATACACCAACGACTAGGAACAATTAAAGGATGAACTTATGGACTACCCTGGCCCCACTAGTATGATCTGCATCATAATCCTGGTAGTCAATTATACATCCTAAGAGCTTTACCAATATGTGAGAGCAAGACATTTTCAGTATACTAGTCTACATGTTAAGATAAAGAGTAACCAGATAACATACTATCATGTCGAGCAAGAAAGTCCTCCCTATATATGTCCAAGCATCTATTATAATATACAATCATGTACAATAATGGTCTCTAGGGTATACATATAACTAACAATCTCCCACTTGCACTAAGGCCACTTGTTGTAGTATCTCATACACAACATATAGGCTAGTGGTTGTAGTATCTCATACTCAACCATCCCAAAATCTCTCAAATAGTATTGGGGGAAATGGGCCTTGGTGAGTGGATCCGCCGTGTTAACCTCTGAGTCTACTCTCCTAATCTCGATCTCCCAGAGATCAACCATCTCCCTGATCAGGTGATACTGCCTAAGAATATATCTAGATCACTGATGGGACTGAGGTTCCTAGGCCAAAACCACAACTCCATTGTCACTACAATGGTAGGAACCAAGTTCATCTCATGAACATCTATACCCAGACACCCTTCTTTGGTAGCATCGTTTGTAGAGATGTATTCACCCTTTATCGTTGAGTTTGCCACGGTATCTAGCTTGGAACACTTTCAACATACTGTCCCTCCACTGAGGGTAAAAACCCACGACTGTCTTATAGTCGACCTTATCACTCTAGAAGCTCGAATCAGTAAAGGACTCGACAAGGAGTTCATTGTTACCAAACACCAAGAACTTTTCTTTAGTGCTTCTCAAGTACTTAAGAATGTTCTTCACAGCTGTTCAGTGATTCTCCCCAGGATCCGATTGATACCCGCTCACTACACCTAGTGAGTACGCAACATCTGGTTGGGTACACAACAACACATACACGATATACCCGACTGCCGAAGCATAGGGTATCCCTTGTATGCGAGCCCTCTCCAAATCAGTCTTGGGAGACATCTTTTTGGAGAGAGTGACTCTTGAGATCGTGGGTAAATTCCCACGCTTGGAATCCTCCTTACTAAACCCCTTTAGTATGGTGTCTATGTACCTGGATTGGGACAATCCAAACACCCGCTTAGATCTATCTCTATAGATCTCAATCCCCAGGATGTAGGAGGTATCACCTGGATCCTTTATGAAGAATCATTGTGATAAGAGAAGCTTGACCGAGTGTAGCATAGAAAACTCCTTTCCTATCAAGAGTATGTCATCCATGTACAATGCAAGGAAGACCACCTTACTCTCTACAACCTTTTTGTATATACAAGGTTCATCTACCTTTTTGATGAAGTGAAACTCTTTGACTACCTCATCAAAACAGATGTTCCAACTCCGCAATGCCTGCTTTAACCCGTAAATTGATTTAAACAACTTGCACACCTTTCCGCTGCTCCCATTAGCTATGAAGCCCTCTATCTGTGTCTTATGGACGCTCTCTTCTAAATCACCATTTAGAAAAGAGGTCTTGACACCCAACCGCCAGATTTCGTAGTTATGGTATGCAGCAATGGCAAGTAGGATCCTGATGGACTTAAGCATAGCCAATGGAGAAAATGTTTCATCATAATCCATACCTGGTGGTTGACGTAAACCTTTTGTAACAAGTCTAGCTTTGAAAGTCTCAACTTTTCCATCTACACCAAGTTTCTTCACAAGATCCACTTGCCCCTGATGAGTTTTACCCCTTTAGGTGCAACTACTAAAGTCCATACATTTTTTTGGTGTACATGGATTCCATCTCAGATTGTATTGCATCCAGCCATTTCATAGAGTCCCCACTCATGATGGTCTGCTCGAAGCTAGTTGGGTCATCATCTACCATGATGCAATACCCACTCCTACTGTCATTGAGAAAACCATAGTATCTCTCAGGTGGAAGAGGAACCCTACTAGATCTGCGGAGTGGTTGAGCTTCGTTGGGAACTATTGAATCTTCCGGTTCTACCAAATCTTCAGCTGTAGTTTATGTAGCTGGAACTTCTTCAAGTTCTACCTCATGACCATAAATTTTCTTTCCAAAATAAATTCCTTTTCTAAAAAGGTGGCATGCCGAGAAACAAAACACCTTTTGTTCCTCGGTGTGGTAGAAGATATACCCTCACGAATGTTTGGGATATCCAACAAACTTATACAGAACTAATCTTGTCTCAAGCTTTTCCAGATTTTGCTTTTGACATAGGCCGGACAACCCCATATCTTAACTCGTTTAAGATATGGTCTCTTCCCTTTCCATATCTCATATGGAGTGGTAGGCTTTGATTTGGTCGGAACCCTATACAATAGGTATGCAGCTGTCTCAAGCGCATAACCCCAAAAGAAAATAGGCAACTCGGCAGTACTCGTCATAGAGCGCACCATATCTAATAGGGAGCGGTTTCTGCGCTCCGATAGACCATTGTGCTGTGGTGTATACGGAGGAGTAAGCTGAGAGAGAATCCCATTCTCTTTTAGAAATTCCAGGAACTCCGTGCTCAAGTATTCTCCTTCCCGATCAGATCGAAGGACTTTAATACTTTTACCCGTTTGGTTCTCGACTTCGCACTTATATTCTTTGAATTTCTCAAAAGCTTCAGACTTGTGTTTCAACAGGAACATATGTCCGTATCTTGAGAGATCGTCAATGAATGTAATGAAGTACGATGAACCATTTCTGGCATGTGTAGACATGGGACCGCATACATCACTATGTATCAGTCCCAAGAGTTCAGTAGCTCTTTCTCCGTGTCCAGTAAATGGAGTTTTGGTCATTTTACCTTTGAGATATGACTGGAAAGTTTCATATGATGATAATTCGAACGGATTCAAATATCCATCCTTATATAACTTAGCTAGTCATGTCGCATTGATATGACCTAGTCTACAATACCACAAGAAGGATTCGTTCATTTAAACTCTTCCTTTTGTCTGTGTTCTGTATGTTGAGAACTGTAGTTTGATTTAGAACGTATATGCCATTAGATAACGTGCCTGATCCAACCAACTTTTGATTCAGGAAAATGTTCATAAAATTATCCTGCAATACAAAATTATACCCTTCTTTAGTCAATAAAGAGACTGATATAATGTTGCATATCAGGTTCGGTATGTAATAACATTCGTTCAGAATCAATGTATTACCATTTCGTAATACAAGATGATAATCGTCAACTTCCTTGACTGCAACAATTGCACCGTTTCCAACTCTTATATCCTTATCACCCATTCCCAGTTCTCTATCCTTCCTAAGCCCATATAACAGATTATATATATGGGATCCTAATCCGGTATCTAATACCCAGGATGTAGAGCATACTGAGAAACAGTTCTCGGTAACGAATACACCGGAAGAAGATGCATCATCATGCGCATTCTTCGTTTGGGTGGCACGGGAATTCTGGTATTCCCCTATTTCCTGCTCGATCTTATAACAATTATAAGGTAGAGCGGGACCAACGTTCCCCAGCTCAGTATAACAAGAGGGTTTGGTCAATACATCCATATAATTATCTTGATTAAGGCGTGACATGGTCGCTACCTGGAGAGAAAGAAGAAAACACTTAGCGTATGCTCTTGCAAGATTAGATTGGTTATTATTTTATCTAATCAGGATGGCTCCCACTGGTTTTATCAAATCTTCCTTCAAACCCTAAAAGGTAAGACTAGCCGGGATTAATTACACCCTACAAGTTCACCAATCGTTCATCCAGGCCAGTGCCGGAACTTTGAGGGAGGTTCCCCGTGCTTTCGCACAGACTTAATTAAAATAAACCTCGTTTTCCTAGAGGCATAACCCCGTTGACACCTTTCTAGACACCTACTTGATCGGCTAATTATAAAGTGCAAAACTCTCCCAGGAGTAACTCTTACTCACAGCGGGTATCGGGATCCAACTATCTCATAGAAGGTATGCAATCTCGTTGCAAATTTCAACACTTGAAATTCCCAATAATATTTTGCCCCAAGCGTCCTATGACCTTCACAAAGGCCAACAAACCATAGGACGCTAGTCAAGTTCAACCCGTCATTTCGTGATTGAATTAAACCCACCCGCACGACCCTTGACAAAGGCTAACAAGGTCGCACGACTACTCTAATCCAATCGCATCACATACTTTTGTAGATAAGCACTAATCAGCTACCGCACACTACGTTTTAAAAAAGGCCAACAAACGCAGCACAAATACTAAATAGTCCTTATCTGAAATGACGGAGGGCTACGACAGGTTTTTAAGAAAAAACCTTTTGCGTAATGAACTTGATATCGTTGTAGAATCAAGTGATTTTGAAAAGGAGTGGTTTAAGCTCCGCTTTTAAAAATCGAACATTTTTCAAAACAAACCGAGTGGGTTGTAGCATCTGCTAGTTTTTGCTAAAGAGGTCATTCCCGGTGAAGGGATCTCGGCTCTTTCCTCGTCAAATAAGGTGCAGGATATTCACAATACCTCTATGCAAAGCAACAACTAGAGCTACCTTTTTGAAAATTTGATTCCACAGCATCATTAGGTTTCTTTCTTTTCATTAATCTCATTAATGAAATCCCATCATTTATGCTTCCTAAGCATCACAGATAAATACAACGTACGCTTATGCCATCCGCATTCGCCACAGGGTCCCGTCATGCACCGTTAGGTTAGATAACTAACGGCAGAGCGGGGGCAGGACTAGCGTGGGTGCAAAACATAAGCAATGTCTATCATATATCATATATATAATATAAAGTATTTATCTTAAATAGTAAAATGATCTCATCATAGAACATGGCAACAGAAGACAACATATGAAATATTGGATATCCTAGGAGGTCCGTGTTTTAAATTAATCCAGTAAAAAACACGGATTCCACGGTCGTGATGAATAGCCAAACACACATCCCTAGACCCCTACGAGAGCGGCAAGCAACCCTGCCAATTCTAGAGTTAGGAGACCCGGTCTCGACTCCTCGAGATGGTCTCCCACTGGACTCTAGAACCCGGTTACTTATGCACCCCGCCTTGGGTCTATCCTATTGTGGAAAAGTAAATAATATACATCAATGGTGACAACATCCTCAACCCGGAAGTGCCCCAATAAAAGAATATTACATACAAGTTTTTTTACATGAATGAAAATGAAAAACTCTCATCTCACGCAAAAACCCCCGGCTATTCAAACACGACGATCCAATATAACATATCCCAGCATCACATAACATCACATGTCATCAACGTAAGTAAATATGCGTATCCCAATTGTCGTTGACGTATAGCAACGAAACTGGCGATACACCACATATTACACTTACGGTCGCAGAAAAAAAAGTGAAAACTACAACAATTGGAATCCGCAACAGCCTTAGACATCATAAACCCGAAATATATCATACTCCGGATTTCATGCCTAACATTATAAACCCGACATTTTAGTCTCAAATTGAAAACACATTTTCAATATCCAGTCGGGCAATTCAACAAGATTCCCAACAAATGATCGAACGCTCGTCGCAAACATTAGTAGACGGCCGCACCCCCGATACCATCGACGAAGAGCACTTAGGCGGAACACCGTTGCCGCGAGCACCCGAACGGATGCTTTTGGCAACGGAGTTCTCCTACAGTCACTTGGTCGAGACAATGGGCCGTGGCTATCTATTAGCGTTACCCGGCGAGTGTTCGCGTACGCTACGTGATTGCGACGGAGTTTTGATTCGAATCAAAACCCTGTGGCAACCGATCACATGAGACTAACTTTCTAGATTCATAAAGTGCTAACTAGTTTTCACAAAACCAATTCTTGTGGATTCCAAATATTGTATCACATCACAGATCTAGACAATATTAAACGTTTCGATTGAATCAACAAACACCCACATTTCCCAGAGATCTCAACACTTGAGACAGTATTAAAAATACCCAGAACATTCCACAAGCACGTATAGACCTTCACAAGAAGGGTCGTCCCTTGTCTCACCAAAGGCGCCGCGGAACCGCCGCAAACCCTAAGGTTTAGCTGCGGTTCCGCGGTCTTATAATCAAGATAGGGGTTTGTTCTTCTTGTGGGTCCATAGAAAACCCTGCATGATTTTTGGATGATTTTTAACTTGGAAAAATCCAACATTTGATTTTTTTTCCAGAAAGTGGGAAATTAAGGTTTTGTAAAAGCCGATCGAACACTTTAACTCTGCCTAGACAAACCCTAATGCTCTAGTAAGGCTCTGATACCACTGCTGGGTTCATTAGCACCCTAACCGTGTTTTCTAAGGCATCAAGCATGCAATTTTAAAAAATCTAGAGTACTAACGAACCCGAACCAAGAATCTAACTAGTGAATTAGGGTTAAGCTAAGCAAGTAAATATCTTTACTCTAAGTGAACAAGGAATACAACCATTGGAAACCGGTCCTGCACTTTTAAACCTCCGTGTAGCAGTCCCTTCGCTCCAAGTAGTGGTCTCCTAGACTCTCGTAGGCTCCACTAGGCGAAATGAACGAGCTTGCTAAAATATCTTCGAGGTCGAAAATGATCTACGTCGAGAAGACTCTAACTCATGGTACCTCTTCACTAATTGAGAATTAGTGAAGCAAACAACCTATACTAAAGGGCTAGTCTAGTGTAGATTGGTGAAGTAGGAATTTTGCTCACTTTAAAAATATTTTTCTCACTCTCTTTCTTCACCTCAAGAAAACCTAGAGAGGAAAACTTGGGATGAAGAAGAAGAAGTCTAGAATGGAATGGCAACCATGGGTGAGAAATATCTCATATAACTCTTATAGAGACTTAACCATGGCTTTAGATAAAGGTTAGGTTAATAAATATCTAAGGTGAGACAAAATTAGTGGACAAAGCCAATGGTTACTACAAGCTTCTCCAAGCTTCTTAACCATGACAATTTTCCACCTAATTTTGCTTTACCCTTAATAATTAAAAACCCCACATTATCTAATATATGGTATGGGTCTCATACACCCATGTACAATGTATCATCAAGCATGACACAAGGAATATACATTAATATACATCACATATATATTAAATGTACAAATGAGAAAAAAGAAATCTTAAGTGAGCTAATATTAGTTAATGTATATTAATATATCAAATATATAATTATACACTAAATTATTAAATCAATACTTGATTTAATAATCCGGCTATATCGCATATAACCGACTAATATCATTTGTTGCGAGATTAGAATACGGTATCACATACACGTATTAATCTCGGTCCTGCACATATCGCATATATGCCCTACTTCATTTCGCATGGGCTAGGAAACCTCTGTGTAGGACTCTAAAGACTCGTCAATACGCCGGCGGTAGGTGATGATCATATCAAACACCCACAAGCCGTCAGCGGTACTAGCTGGACGTAACGGCTACCCGGGTATTGAGAAGATCAACAAGCATACTTGTCCATACTCCTATGAATCCAACAGTAACACTTACCGTACAGTCTGGTCTCTTCGTCTGATATGTCGCATATCGAGTCTAGGGGTGGTAAACGTCAGACCCCGATAACTTGATACGTCATGCCGATACGAGGCTCATAACGGGTCGAGAAACAACTGATAACACTTACCAGTAAATCTCTGAATCCGCCCTGGCCAAGGACTTTCTTGTTATGGCCAATCGAGCACAGCACGACATCAACCCCCAATACCGGGAGAGACGAAAACCCTCCTATCGCTCATTGCCTCCATATGACTCGGGATTGTCCCCAAAAACCACTGTTTTGCACGTTCTCTTGAAAGTGGTAAGGTGGAAATCAAAGCACAGTGGGAATCACACAAGACCCTATGACGATCTCGGGTCTACAGACTAACCTGTACCGGAGTCACCTGAGAACTGCTATCTGACGTGAGGTATAATACCATCTAGGAGTTCTCGGCGAGTCCGTTCAGTGTACCCAGTCTCCACTGAGCACCCATATACCATCTCTAATGTCAAACACCAATGGATATGAGATCATCCAACGCCCATCATATGGGTCAAGAAGCGTATACGCTAGTCTACTCTGGAATATCGATGCCCCGTCTAGATACACCCACGACTAGGAACAATTAAAGGATGAACTTATGGACTACCCTGGCCCCACTAGTATGATCTTTATTATAATCCTGGTAGTCAAGTATACATACTAAGGGCTTTACCAACATGTGAGAGCAAGACAGTATCAGTATACTAGTCTACATGTTAAGATAAAGAGTAACCAGATAGCATACTATCATGTCGAGCAAGAAATTACTCCCTATATATGTCCAAGCATCCATTATAATATACAATCATATACAATAATGGCCTCTAGGGCATACATATAACTAACACCTAGTGGGGCTGCCTAGTGCATAAGTGGGCACAAGTGGGATGGTATGTTAAATGAAGAAAAAGTATTGATGTGATATAAAGTGTGAGTTTCCTTCCAAATCCGCTGTGTACAAACCAAGGTTATTTAGACAAATCAAACTACACCAGATGGATCATGGAGAGCACTCGAGACCACCATACAAACACGAGATCCATTGCCCAACTTGTGACTGGCGACACTACCTAAAACACCGGCGCCGCCGGCCCCCCTGTCTCCATCTTTCCCCTATTTTCTTCTGGTGATTTATAGTGGTCACGTCATCCCATTTTTATTGTTTGTTTACTCTGGTGTTGTGCCTATAAATACCATAACAGATTTAGAGAGAAGGACCCCAATATCCAAATCCATTCTTTAGTTTAGTTTTAGTTTTTTGGTTTAGCTTGAGAGAGTTGTGTGAGCTCAAGTTTGGTTTTCTTCTTCTTCTTCCCTCTTGGCGCTTTCTTTTGAGAGCTTCATTATGGAGGTTGAACAAGTAACGAATACCATGTATCATAACTCATTCATTTGTTAATATAATTGTCTTTTCTTTGTTTATTTACTTCTTTGTTGTTTTCATTTCTTTTGTTTATTATGTTTGAGTAATTTTATGGTTATGGTAATGATGAGAATGTGAGATGAATGGCTTTACCTTCCTCCTCCTCTTATGATTGTTTAATATGCTCAAATTGTGATTCTAACTTCAAGATTGTTTTATGTATTGGTATGATATGGTATGTTGAATCAATGGTTACAAGGTAATCTCTTCATATGCCATATTCACTCTTATTCTCTATTTTCCAATGTTTAAGTTAAAATCAATTTAGTGTTAAGGTTGCTAAGAATTAGATATGGTATTTTGTTATCAAGTTGCTAAACAAACTTCTTGGTTTCATATACCCTATACTATCACAAGCCACTTAGCAAACATAACCCTAAAACTACTTGTTTTCATATACTAATTTGTGTATTTGATGTTGATGTATGCTTGCTAACCCTTATGCTTAGTGTTGATACCTCAAGCTTGGACATACAAACGGTAAGTGAGACAAGATGGATTCATTTCGTGTCTTCTGTCGAACTTCGGTATTTTGATGACTTGTGCTTCGTAACCGCCTTGACAAGTCATGCTTCACGTCGGGATCAACACAAGGACGGACAACTCATGATCAAGGGAGCATCGAAGAAATCGCCGCGATTCAATCATCCGAACCAAAGCCACGACCACTTTTCCTTAACCTAGTTCTATAAATCCGTATTTTCCATTTTTGTGACAAAACCCAAATTCGTTTATTCTCGAACCTTAAGCAACAATCCCTAATCACCAATTCCCTTTGGATCGACCCGTACTTGCCGGCTTGCTACAACGCGCCGTGCACTTGCGGTTTATAAATTTTAAAACAAGACCGAGCTCGCGTGCACAATATTTCTCAAAACCAATTTCTTTCAAAACTATAAAAGTGCGCGCGGGTGAGGTCGCAACAATATGCGATAATCTTAGACGAACAGACTGGACTGTATGGATATTGTTACTGACAGGCTCAGTAGGGGATCGGATGAGTTTGCTCGTCGGCTTTCCTTTCGCTCAATACCTGGGTATTCGTTACGTACAGCTTATGCCGCTAACGTGCTTATGGTTAAACCCACTGCCAGCGTATTGACGAGTCTTTAGAGTCCCACACAGAGGGTTTTTCCTGTTCAGGCGGTATGATATAGATGACGTATGTTTGTACATATAGGTGTCCGATTAAATATGTGTACATGCTACACAGACTTTAATCGGACGGTTGATAATACTAGCGGCTTAGGATTAAACCGGATTATTAAATCAAGTTTTGATTTAATAATATGTGTGTGTGTGTGTGTGTATTATTGTTCACTATTTATTTTCTCTCTTGGCTATTCGTATTTTTATACGAATACGTGTATATGTATTTCGATATGTATACCGGGTTATATTCCGTATTTATACGGAATATCTTCTAGAAGATGGACACTTCATTATATGATTTTCATTTCAGAAAATCATTTGTAAATGAGGTGGAGGGTGAGGTGGCATGAGCATGGTTGAGGTATGTAGAGAGGCATGGCATATGATTATTTATTGAAAATAAGATGAGCTATTTTTCCATGATTGATAAAGGTTTTGAGATATTTTTTACATACCATTCATTTATTCACTCTCATTTTTTCACACTTAGTCATTTTCCTTCTTGAGTTGCTCATGCCATGGTTTTCCTCACCTCCTCCTCCTTCTTCTTTGGTTGCTCACTTGAGCCTGAGATATGAGAGAAAAAGATGGTGAAATATTCCTACATCCCCACTCTCCATTGCGAGCGACCTTAGAGCGTCGGTTGCTTCGCTAGGCGAAGCTGGAGCCCGCATCGTTTTCCTCGGGTGGATCATCTTCGACGGAGGAAGACCGGTGATCAACCTCAATCTAGGATATCTCTAGAAGCTAAGGAAGATGGTAGAAGACCGAAGGACATGGATCATTCGGTATAACACTTCTATCACAATATATTAGCTCTTTGTAGTTTTCTAGTTTAGGGTTTATGCGTCGATTCTACGACGGATTTGTTAGCGCAAGTTTTTTAAACACCATTTTTTCTTCCACATCGGCTACGGTTGATGGTCAGGGCGCTAGCAAACCCCAACACTAGGGATATTTAAGGATGTGCTTATGTACTACCCAACTCCTACGTATATGGTCGCCGTCATAATGCTGGTAGTCAAACAAAAATCCTACAGGCTTCATCATTATGTATCAGCGACACGTAATAACAAGTAAAACGTATACACATCAATGATATAGACAAATCAGATAGTAAACTATCATTTCGAATAAAATTATTCTACCTGTATAGGTCCAACCTCAATTATTATAATCGCCTACCTACAGTAACAAAAATTGCCTTGAGGGCATTATATCCAACAATCTTTATTTCTTTTCTTATATCATTTTAATAAATTAGATGATTAATCTTCAATCTTTTAATATTAAATTCTATTGACTGTTGTAAAGTTTCATTTTTTCACTGCATCACATGTATTTTCATTTGTAGTCGACGGGATTATTATCTCTTAATAAATGAAGCTGTTTGAGAGGGAAGAGGCGGCCGAAAAGACTCGAACAATCCAAATAAGAGTAATATAAATAATGAAATTCCTGTTTCATTTAAACGATGATCGCAGGTAAGGTAAGCTTTGTTTTTTCTCTAATATCATTTAAATAATTTAGATGTTTTATCATCAATCTTTTAATTTTAAATTCTATTGACTATTGTAAAGTTTCATTTTTTTCACTATATCACACTATATTTGCATTTGTAGTCGACGGAATTATTATCTTGTAATAAATGAAGATGTTTGAGAAGGATGAGACGGCTTGAAAAAACCTGAACAATACAAATAGGTCTTCAAGTGCTCTCGTTATGTTTATGTACTTTACATACAAGTTTTAGAATTCATCATTAATTTTTGCATTTTATATTTATTGTTATAATTTTAATTTCATTTTAGCAGTTTAAAGGAAAGGTCGAAGGATAATGGGACAACCAAGTAATATATAAGAGTGTGATATGCTAAATCCTAAATTATTTATTCTCTAACTTTGTTTATGTTAAATTTTAAAATATTTAGGTGTCATCACTTATTTGGAAATTAGAGAACATTGATGAAAGTCGATTTATAATTTTGTGAGTTTCCGTTGTCTTTTATTTTATTTTTTTGAATTATTATGTCTTTCAGTTTATTTATTTTGTTATTAAATAGGTGTCACGACCCAAAATTCGGCCCGTGACCGGCACTTAACCACGTAACGTCTACAGGCGTAACGCGACTAAGTAAGCCGAAACCCAGAAATCAAAACCATTAAAAGTATTGAGTGTTAAAACATTTAATAGAAACATTTGTTAAAACGTTTAGAAAACCTTAAGTAACTTAGTAAAATTCTTTAAAGTTCAAGTTATTTTCTTAAAAATTTTGGTAGCATTTCCTTTGTAAAAACTAGCCCCGAAATCGGGTACAAGACAATATACGAGTAAAATGATATACAACAAAAAAATAAAGTATCCCAAATGGAGCAATTACGCCCAACGGCGGAAACAACCACCACAATGATAATATACGACGCCGTAGCGAAGAATGAGTAAAATAAGTGAAGACAACATGAAATATAAGACTGCATAAATAAAGTCGGCTCACAACGAGCTCGACACCAGAGTACAAATAATATATATCGTCCTCACAACTGGTCTCTAAGTCAATACATAAATAGTAGATGGAGAGTACTAGATACAACAATGTATACAACTGGAAAATAAACAGATACCGCACAAAACCCACCTATCAGCAAAAGGGCTAGCAAGCCAACTACGGTGGTATCTGTATCAAAAGATGTAAGAAAACAGCCTGCCGCGACTACTCCGAGGGGCAACCTGTAAACACTGTAGCACAACGGGGGTGAGTTTCCAACTCGTGAATAGTAGATAACATATAAAGGTAATCGCGAGTATGCACGTGCTGCGATACTCTAACCTATGCCAACAGATAACATTTATATGATGAACTGGATGAGCAATAATCATGCAACAAGTGCGATCTAATAACATCTCTATATGATGAGCAGGGTATGCAATAGTCATGCATAGCATATGCAATCTAATAACATCTATATAGGATGAGCAGGGTATGCAATGATCGTGCATAGCAAGTGTACTCTATCGGGTACTATAGATACAGGATGAGATGTATAACACTGAATGCTGAGCATGGGAATAACTAACATCTACACGGAATGTCAACGTGGAAAGTAACCGGTGTCCATCAATGCACCCAAATCCCAGTAAAACTCAGGCGTCGTCACTCTAATCGGCCCTCATATCCTGTAAATCTCATAGAATCGTGAGTGCCCAACATCGGCACACGAAATATCATAAAATAATCGTGTCTAGCATCGACACGCAAATCCTCAAGTATCGGGCTCCGTCAGTCCGGATCGGCCCACGGGCTCCGTCTGCGGAATCGGCCCTCGGCCCCGGCAGTACGTGTCGTCCCGTATCTATCTATCGACTCCGGTCAGTATCCTCCGGATAACCGCCAGGTCCAACCAATCACCGGTAGGTAGTAATCCCTCAGCGATCCATTCTCGCCCCGGGGTAGCATACCGGGTCCAGCATGTACCCGCAATCGGCCTCGTCCAGCTTCTCGATTCGGGTTCACAAGTCATATGTCTCAGAACCGAGAAAACTCATGGTGGACGCACTGAAATATCATATCAAGGGAAACCGGGTTTTTAAAACAGTGTATTTTCTTAAATAATACCCCGGTTCCCAAATCCAGAAATCACATAAATCCAAACTCAATGCGTAAATCCATACAATGTGTCGTATGACACTAAGAGTAAAAGAAAGGGAAAACCGCTCTTTTAAAAAGGATCCAGTTTTGAAAATGTCTCGTGCGGTCCCTTAGTTTTTAAATCATGTCAATATCACCCATGTATGTAACATATGTATGTATATAGGTATGGATGTGCGAATGGATATGTACGCAATGTGAGTGTAGCAATGTACATGTGCACTAATATGGATATACGAGGTATATGTGCACAAGTATGGATATATCAATGAAGGTATGTGCTAACGTGAATATACAGTGTACATGTGCGCAAGTAGTGATATATCTAATAATATGTAAATATGCGACAAGTCACGACAATCATCAATGATGCGGAAATCAAACGATATGTAAATTGTAGCAATCCTATAGTGCAAGTGTCATGGCAATCACTAACGGTGTGAGTGTAACATACAAATAGTGCTCGTGCAGTTTTAACCGTTAGTGACAGTGCAGTGTTATATACTACCAATTCTATATGCAACAAGAAGGTATGCTACAATAGTCCATATGAACATCTACGACTAAATATCCTATGACGCCCTGACGCTTAACGCCAGACGGGCGATTTCCCCGTAGATGTTAAATCTACTCACCTGGTCGCGTGCTAAGTGTAGCCGACCACTTGCTTCCCCTTCTTTGCGGCGTCCGACGTACCCGCCTGCGAACCTGGAATTTACATAAGGAATCTATATAAGCAAATATCTCGCAAAACGCGATATCGAAATCAAACGAGAAACTCGCATTTCGAACTAAACGTGCGTGTGTACGATACGCTGAAACGTATGTATACGCGTCTAAAACTATCCCGACACGTCGCGGCACGCTGGATCACAGAACCCACTCACGTATCACACATGTCGCGCAAACAAAACGTATAGGAAAAACGATATAAGGTTCCAGATTCTTACTCAGGTGAAAAATTACAAAATTGCACATACCATTGGCCCTAAAAATATAGCAGACTACCCTCGCCAAAATCCAAGCACCCAGAACCCCTATCTTGCCGCAAATTGCGGCCAGAACGAATAAAACGACGGCCAAAGGTTGGGTAGGGGGTCTCGTTCCCTGGTGGTGTGATCAGGGTCTAAAAAGTAGGCTACAGTTAACCCAGATTTTATCTGAAATACCCCGGGTCTATAGCAGATCACAGAAAGCTAAAAATTCACTTTAAAACGTTATATTTTGCACAAAATGGAAACCTAGGGTATTTTGGTGAAATCTGGGGTTAAGCTGAGTTTAAGTGGTCCTAATAACACTTAACTAGGCTAGGCTAACCAGTAAAATCATCACTTGGCCACAACTTCACACAAAACACCATTTCCAGCACAAAACTCACTTTTATCACTAACCGAAGCTAATTCTACACATAAGTTTAGCAAAAGGAATGAGTTTAAGAAATATACCCCAATAGACCCTAGGAAGCAGGAGAAGGAGTAGAAGAAGAAGATTTGGTGCTGCTGTTGCTGCTGGAGCTGTTGCTGATGCTGCTGGTGCTGTTGCTTCAACTGCTGCTACCTCTTGTTGTTGTTGTTGTTGTTGTTGTTTGTTGCTGCTGCTGGAGCTCCTGCTGCTGCTTCTTCTGCTGTTGCAGCTGCTGGTGTGTGTGTGTGTGTGTGTGTGTGTGAGTGAGAGAGTTATGAGAAAAGAACAAGGAAATGAGAGCACAAAGTGTCAACCCCTTTCTCTCTCTCTTCATTTAATGCAAGCATGGCTCATGCCATGATGCACCCTCTCCCTCTCTCTTCCCAAGTCAACACCCTACAATTCAAATCATTTCCATTTAAAAAAAACAATTGACCCAAAAACACTTAATAAAAACCAAAGTGGCTTAACAAAATGGTTAGTCCACCATGGTTGCTAATCATGGTCTAACCCCATCCTCTAACCTTAGTTTACATGCACATGTGTGTGCAAGCTTAGAAAAATTCTAAAAAAATATTTATTAAATTTGATAAAATATTTAAAAATCAGTTTGGTAAACTTTTTATTAAAAACCACATATTAAAGTATAATTAGCCACTAATCACATCCTAAGGTGTTACAATAGGTTCTACATTGTTTAAAGAGTCGTTTTAATTAGAAATTGGATATGAATTCATATACTATAAGCTAATGATTAATTTGAGAAAAACAATGCATTAGTTTTAATTTATATACATATGTTCTCTTTTCTTAATTCTCATAATCAATTCATCAAATTGAGAAAGACAAACCCATTTTGAAGTGTAAATTAGTTCGAAAGGTAAGCCATGGATAAGATCGATAATATATTATAGATACCATAACGAATTATATCTTGATTTTGACAATTTCGACTCAGAGTTGTTGTAAGTTCATTATCACTACTACAACGAGTGATTGCCCCTACGGATAGAAGAATTCTTAGGGGCAACTTTTTATTGCCCCTACGGTTTACTCCGTAGGGGCATTGTTTGCCCCAACAGCTAAATCCGTAGGGGCATAAATAAATTAAAAAATATTAAAATGCAATGTCTTTATTTGGTCCTACGGTACCGCAAAAGAGAGCCCTACGGATTAATCCGTAGGGGCAAAAAAGGGTTATTTAAAAAAAATAATAAAGCTAAGAATTTTCCCACTGTCCCCCAAAATTTCCCACCAACCCGCGCCACAGGCATCGTCGCCTATCCTCGCCCTTCGTCGCCGCCCCACTCTCGTCACCGCCTTCCTCGTCGCCGACTTCCTCCTCTATCGCCGTCAAGTGAACTCGTCGTGGAGTTCCTCGTCGCCGCCAATCGTCATCGTCGCCGCCTCCACCTCTTCAAGCTCAATCTTCCCGGCCTCCTCCACCTCGTCGAAGCCTTGCTCTCCACGTCCTCGAGGAACAGCGGTCGTCGGCAGAGGTGGGTTAATTTTGATTTTAATTTATAATTTTGTTGTTTTAAATTGGTGTTATTGTTGTTGATTTTTGGGTTAGCGTTAGGGTTAGGGTTACCAGGCCGGAATAATTAGGGGTTAATTTGGGTTAGGGTTAGGTTTTGGGTGATGATTAGGGTTAGGGTTATAGGGCCGGGTTAATTGGGGGTTAATTTGGGTTATGGTTCGGCTTTGGGTGATGATTAGGGTTAGGGTTAGGGTTAATTAGGTAAAATAGGGTTAGAGTTTGGGTGATGATTAGGGTTAGGGTTAGGGTTAATTTAGGTTAATTAGGTAAAAAAAAATAGAGTTGGTGATGATTAGGGTTAGGGTTAGGCTTAATTAGATTAATTAAGGTTAATTTTGGTTTGGGTTAGGGTTTGGGTAATGATTAGGGTTAGGGTTAATTTGGGTTAGGGTTTGGATAATGATTAGAGTTAGGGTTAATTTGGGTTAATTAGGTAAAATAGGATTAATTTGGGTTAGGGTGCTAATTAGGGTTAATTTGGTTTAATTAGCTTAATTTTGGGTTAATTAGGGATAATTTGAGTTAGGCTGATGATTAGGGTTAATTTGGGTTAATTAGGTTAATTAGGGTTTAAGATGCACTAGTTTCTTCAGTAGGATACTCGATGATAACATAAACATAAAATTTTACCATAAACGTAAGAAAACCTTACCCTAAACTAAAAACTTCAAACTCTTAAAAATGAAACGTAAACGTAAAACCTATTCAAGTTAATTGTTCAAGTTAAAACCAATATATGATACTCGATGATAATATGAAACTTTCATATTCTCATCGATATTCATATGTGAAAATCAAAGCGCGACTTAGTCCCCGTCTATCGGTTTACATACGTTCGATGTTTGTCATGACATAGAACTATATGAAGGTTGTTAAATATCGGACGGTATAGTTCGGTGCTAACAACCATCGTGTAGTCTATATGACGAGAAGATTCAATCGTATGATAACCGATAGATTTGTCCAGTGTGGACAAGTTAGGAATGTATAAAGAAAACACCTGCATTCACTTGTATTTTCATTCGTTTTGAGTTATTTCGTCGGTACTTTTCCGCTGGTTCTCCGGGTACAAAGATAGATTAGATGTTCATTTCAACGTTGTTTCATAGCATTGAAATGATTATCTATTCTATTACAGTGTACTCGGAGAATAGCGGGGAGGTGCTGCCAAAATTTACTCGAAACAGATGAAAGCACAAGCGAATGGGTTTCTGCTCTATACATTCTTAATGGGATAGAAGCCTTACCCCCGACAGCCGAAACATACACATACAACACGAATACGCAACAAACGCACACACAAAGCACATACACACTAACAACCCTACACTTAAGCGAAATCATAAATTGAAACACACATACACAGAATACAACTCATACTTAGATACATTCAAATCTAACTTTGTTAATCGATAATTTATTCTTTTCAACGACAAACTTGCCTCTACGGATTTTCGTCTTTATCAATAACCATCTCGTTCTTAGATTTCTCAATATAGTCACCATAACCTATAATTTATATATTATATAGTCTAACATGGCCCATAATTACATCAGAGTTAAGGACTGGAGTACGTGGATTGGCAACAACGCATGCAATTTAAATTTGTCGCAGGAGTTGCTGCTTTTATTGAATTTGCATGCACACATAATAAGATCGTGTTAGAGAAGATTCTCTGACCGTGTGATAGATGTGGGAATAAGTTCTGGCAGAAGGTAGAAATCGTAGAGTTTCACATCTTTAAACATGATTTTACTAGACTTTATACAACTTGGCTATATTACGGGGAAGGACAAGAAGAAAACGGTAATGCGGCAGAAGAAGAAGGAGAAGACGGTAATGTGGCAGAAGAAGAAGAAGACGATAACTTCTTTTCAGGAGAAGAAATGGAGGATATGGTAGAGGCTGTCCTAGGTGATAGTATTCCTACCGAAGATGACATTCCTTCCGGTCAAGGACCGCGTGTGGATAAGTATGAAAAGTTCATGAATGATACTAGAAGAGCAATTTATGAGAATGCAAACTATTCCACTCTATCATGGTTCATCCAACTTTTCCAAATTAAGTGCCTAAATGGATGGAGTAACAAGTCATTCACGATGCTTCTGAAGTTCCTGAAAGATTCTATGTTCCCGGAAAAATAACGTGCTCGACAGCTGGTATGAATCCCAGAAGATGATGTCTGATTTAGGTCTGACGTGTGAGAAGATTCATGTATGTCCTAAAAATTGCATGTTGTATCGGAAAGAGAATTCAGATTTGAAATAGTGTCCAACATGCGGAGAGGCAAGGTATAAGTTTAAAGAATCTGATAAGAAGCCTGATATACCTTTCAAGGTAGCACGATACTTTCCCATAACACAGAGGCTGCATAGGCTATTCAGGTGCAAGAAAACAGCCGAGGCAATGATTTGGCATCACCGTGCTGCTCCAAGTGAAGATGGAAAAGTGAGTCATCTAAAAGATTCACCGGTATAGAAGGATTTTGATAGGAGGCACGAAAAATTCAGTAATCATCCTCGCAATGTCAGGCTCAGACTCGCTAGTGATGGCTTCTGCCCATTCAACTATATGGCTGAAAGACACAGCACATGGCCCATTGTAATGATAGTTTATAATCTGTCGTCTTAGTTGGCTATGGATCAATCCTACTTTATGATGTCTCTTCTTATTGACGGACCAAACTCACCGGGAAACAATATCGATGTCTATCTTCGATCTCTGATCGATGAGTTAAAATCTTTATTCATTGATGGTGTAGATACTTACGATGCAAACACAGATACAATCTTCACAATACGTGTGGTTTTAATATGGGCAATTAATGACTTTCCTTCGTATGAAATGCTATCAGGTTGGACCGTACATGGTCACAAAGCATGCCCTTACTTCCATCAATATACAACATCGAAATGGTTGAATTTTAGCAGGAAGGTTTGTTATTGCGGTTATCGGCGTTTCCTGGCACTAGACCATCCCTACAAGTTAGACGCTACTCACTTTAATAGTCATCAACAGATTCTTAGGCCTCTAGCCTCATTTTCTGGAGAGGACGTGATTGCTCAGTGGGATGGCTACAATAATGTGACCTTCGGGATAGATCCGGCAAAACAGGTCAAACCACCATACTAAAACAAATTAAGCATTTTCTACGAGCTTCCCTACTGGTCAACAAATTTAGTGCGTCATTGTCTGGACGTCATACACATAGAGAAGGGAGTATCCAAGCACGTACTCAACTTGCTTCTTTGTAAAGACGGAAAATCGAAAGACAGCCTCCGTACTCGGATGGATCTTCAGGACTGGGAAATTAGAAGTGAATTGCATCATAAACCGATAGCGGGTAAACCAGGAAATTTTGTACTTTACAATTCCGCGTATCATATGTCACAACCGGAGAAGAAAAGGTTCCTGCAGTGTTGCATGATTTGAAAGTTCCCACAGGTTTCTCAGGATCATTTAGCAAGAAGATAAAAATTGTGAAAGGAAAGATCGATGGGCTGAAAAGTCATGATCACCATGTTATTATGGATCACCTTCTCCCATTAGCCCTCAAGACTTCCCTTTCCGAATCGGTTGGTCTAGTAATCAATGACCTTTGTTGCTTTTTTAGATAATTGTGCGCTAAAACCCTGAATGTTGTGACACTGGAGAATCTAGAAAATTCTATTTCATTGATACTTTGCAAGCTTGAGCGTATTTTCCTACCGTCATTCTTCGATATTATAATACACCTGACGGTTTATCTTGCAATCGAGGCTAAGTTTGCCGGACCGGTACAATATCGATGGATGTATCCCGTCGAAAGGTACGTGGAATTTTTTGTTTCACACAATTTGTAAAATTATTGTTGTCCTATATGCTCGTATTTATTTATTTAACATATTTTTGTTTAGGTACCTCTACACTCTAAAATATTATATACACAATAGAAATTGACCAAAGGGTTCTATCATGCAAGGTTATCTTCTAGATGAAGTAACCATATTTTGTTCCCGCTATCTGGACGAGAACATTGAGACGAAGTTTAACCGGTCTTGGAGAATTCCGAACGGGCCATATGGTAAAGCTGATTATAAGAGAGTAGACACTATGTTTATCAACAAGATATATCGGTTTATCCTCCTCAATAGCGTATGTCTTGAAGAAATTAGAGAGTAACTTCTTTTGGATTAATTGTTATATTTGTGTTTGTGTGTGCATGAAATGATATAATATTAATGTCATAATTTATTGTTAAGAATAGAATTCATATTAATGAGGTTCGTGAGAGGCATCCTGATTGGAATGATGAACGATCGGAAAAATATCATCAGGATAATTTTTGCGATTGGGTTGCAGATCATGTAACTTGTTCGAATAAGATGTTAGTGTAAGTCCGTGTCACGAACCCCGCGTAACCGCGGGGAGGCGAAAGTTGTGAAAAACGATTATCTAAGCATCGCAACATGGACTCGAGCTCCCGGATCTTGTCTGAACCCTAACTAGCATGACTTGTGAAGAGGTTATCTACTCGGATAGGAGATTATACCTCATGATACAAGTCCTTCGGGTCGTCATCGCTTTCTTCCTCATCATCGTAGGCTCCGAGGATCGAAACGGATCGTGGCATCTTCGTCGGCTTCCTCGAGTCAAAGACGATCCACCCGAGAGTCTATAGTCCTAGCTCCAACCTCAACTCCGAGGTAACTAAGGCAAGTAACTTGCTATAGTAGATGGCCTAGGTGATGTAGAGAATGAAGATGGAATACTTTGTCTCTTGGAACCCTAAGTTTCTCAACTCATGAGACAATTAGGGTTTCATATGAGAGAAAAAGTGAACTTGAGAAATGAGAGAGGAGTTGTGAGCTCTTGGAAAAAGCTTAGCTGCCCTTAAGATAATAATTGAAGAAAATAAGATATTTTGGAGATAAATATCTCACCACAAAATATCTCACAAGCTTCACAAATATCTAATTTGTCAAGTGAATGAGTCACCTAGTAGCCATGCTTGATTCATTGCTCAATTCCACCTCATTTCTCCACCCATTTGTTTTAATCCCAAAACGAAATCAAAACCCTAATAGGTGTCCCTTCTAGAAGCTTTCCCGAACTATTTACGAGAATGACCCTCATCCGTATATACATACCCGCATCCGCATTACGAAGAATACGAATAAAAAGAGACAAAACAATCCATCAATATAATACTAGGATCCGGCTTAAACCAAAGCCCACTAGTATCGTCTGCCCGAACATCATACACACATAAGTGCACGTACGTGATCGAAGCCCTGTCGTAAAACCATACGACCTCTACATCTTTCGCCCGATGCAGGGAAACCCTTTGTGTGGGACTTTAAAGACTCGACAGTACGCTGGCAGTGGATTTAACCACAAGCGGTACTAGCTGCACGTAACGGCTACCCAGGTATCTGTCGATAAGAAGGCCGATGAGCAAACCCGTTCGAACTCCTACTAAACCTGGATGTGGCAATCTCCGTACAGTCTGGTCTGTTCATCAAAGAGTATCGCATATCAGGCCTAGGGGGATGGTAATCGTCAGACCCCTAATAGCGCAATAAGTCATGTCGGGGTGTAGCCCAGAACACCCTGAGAAACTACTGGAATACCTACCAGTAAATCTCGCTTGCCCTGGCCAGGGACTTTGTGTAATGGCTCTCCAAACACAGCGCGATATCAACCCCCAATACCAGGAGAGACGAATCATATCTAACCGCTATTTCCTCCAAGTGCTTTGGGACTGCACCCAACTACTACCTGTTTGCACGACTCCATTGAGCCATCATAGGGTAGTAATCAAAGTGCAATGGTAACACACTCGAGGCAAAGTAGCAGTGTCTAGTCGACGGACTAAGTTGTAATCATGTCACCTGGGAACTGCTACCCGACGATAGGTATTATACCCACCAGCAGTTCCCGACGAGTCCTGTCCGGTGTACTCATAACCCAATGAGCACCTGCATACTATCTCCAGTACGACATACTAATGGCTGTGGGACATACCATCTCCCCTGCTGGGATGAGAAGCGTATACACTAGTCTACTCTGGAGTATCGATGCCCCGTCTCGATAATCCTACGACTAGGGACCTTTATAAGGATTTGCTTATAGACTACCCAGCCCCCACTAGTGTGACTGCCATCACAACGCTGGTAATCAAGCAAGATCCTAAGGTCTCTACTAATATGTATAAGCGATATGCTAAAACACATGCATGTATTGAAGTAGAAACAAACCAAGTAGCATACTACCATTTTGAGCAAGACTGTTGTTGGGAATTCACCCGCGCGCGCTTTTGTGAAAATGGAAACGTTTTATGGAAATGGATGCGCACGCGAGATCGTTCTCGTTTTAAAATTTATAAACCGCATGTGCACGGCGCGTTGTAGCAAGCCGGCAGGTACGGGTCGATCCGCTGGGAATCGTATATTAGGTCTTGTGATTTAAGGTCCAACAAATAACGAATGGTTGGTTTTGTCACAAAAAATATAAAAAGAATACGAAAACAAAGAAACAGGGAAAACAATTTAAGAAAGAATGGTCGTAGCTTTGGCTCGGAAGATCGAATCGCGACGATTCCCTCGACGCTCCTTTGATCATGAGTTGTCCGTCCTCACGTTGATCCCGGCATGAAGCATGACTTGTCAAAGCGGTTGCGAGGCACAAGTCATCAAATTCCGATATTCTCCGCAAAACACGAAACTAGTCCGTTTTGTTCACTTACAGTTGTATGTCCAAGCTTGGAGTAACAACACTAAGCACAAGGGATAGCAAGCTTACCACAACATCAAAAACACAATTAGTGAGTGAGAGCAAATAGTTTTAGTGTTAACTTTGCTAAGAGTTTGTGATGGTATATGGTATATGAAACTAAGAGATTTTTCAAGTCTTTTAATCACAAAATACCATATCCAAGCTTAGCAAACTTAACACTAAATTGATTTTAACTTAAACATTGAAATGGGGAAAGGGAGTAAATATGATATATGAGAAGGTTACAAAGTAACCATGTGTCAAAATACCATATCATATCAAAACATAAGCAATATTTAAGTTAGAATCATTAAAATAAGCACATTAAACAATCACAAGAGGATGAGGAGGCGAAGCCTTTCATCTCACTTCCTTACCACTACCACAACTAAAAGAGATTAGTTACACAACATAATGAAAAGCAAAACAAAGTAAGTAAAGAAAAGAAAGCAAATAATATATTAACACTTGAAGAAGAGGTACAAGATATTGGTAACTTGTTCAACCTCCATAATGAAGCTCTCAAGAGAAAGCTTCAAAAGGGAAGAAGAAGAAGAAACCAAGTGATAGCCCACTCACTCTCAAGCCTAAACCAAAAATAAAGAAACTAAGAAAATGTATAAGAATATAAGAGAATATGAGGGAGACCTTCCTTGCTCACTGATCTGGCATATATAGGCACCAAAAAAGATTAAACAAGTAATAAGAATGAGGTGATGAAACTGCAAGGAAGGGACAAAGAAAATATGGGGATCATTGGGGTAAGGGGGCAGGCGAGCTCGGATCCACAGAGGGTGTGGCCGGCCCAAAACCGAGCACAGAGTCTCGTATTCATGTGGTGGTCTTGTGTCTACTCCAACATCACTCTTATGCTGCTTGATTTAGCTTTTTAAGCCTAGTTTGCATGCAGAGAATTGGAGGGAAACTTGATACAAAGTATCACAACAAAACTTTATGCATTTATTGCCCATCACACCGCAAGTGCCCACCACTTGCACAATCCATCATTTCTTGTTTGCCATGGGCAGCCCCACCATGTCATGGTCCATGCCAAAGAGTTGTGTGTACACTTGTATTGTGTTGGACTAAAATTGTGTACACACATTTATTTTGCAAAAAGCTCTTTGGATATCGGTCGGTTTACTGTTCTGTTTGCAGTGTCGGCTCCCAAATGCTATATCCGTGCTATTGAGTTTGTTTTCAGTATTAAATCAAGAATACCTGTAAACTGTAATTACAGAGCAGACACTGATTAATAGTACCGATATATAACAAAATAGATAATGAATGAGCGGTATTAAAATGTCGTTTTCTGTGATGAACAACTGTCAATACAACTGTGAATATCCCAAACTTCCATTAAGTAATATACAAACCAGTATGATACAATAATGGCCTCTAGGGCATACATCACTAACAATCTCCCACTTGCACTAGGGCCATATACAGGCATATCGCAGACCTATCATCTCGATCAGCCTCTCAAACTGCATCTGAGGGATGGCCTTCGTGAGTGGATCTGCAGTGTTATTCTCCGTATCTGCTCTCCTCACCTCGATCTCCTGGCGATCAACGATCTCCCTGATCAGGTAATACCGCCTCAAAATGTGTCTGGACTTCTGATAGGACCTGGGTTCCTTCGCTAAATCTATAGCGCCGTTGTTGTCGTAATATAGCGGTATTGGATCAACAATGGTTGGAACCACCTGAAGTTCGATGAGGAACTTCTTCATCCAAACTGCTTCTTTTGCAGTATCGCAACCAGCTATGTACTCCGCTTCCATCATTGAGTCAGCAACGGTGTCCTATTTGGAGCTCGTCGTACAAAATTATATCATTTCTTTACTAATAAAGAGACTGATATGATTTTGTATATCAGGTTCGGTATCTAATAACATTCGTTCAGAATCAATGTATTGGTAATACAGGGTGACAGTGACCAACAGACTTGGCTACAACTCTTGCCCCGTTTTCTGTCTCATGAAACTTATCACCCGTTCTCAGTTCTCTACCTATCTGTAGCCCTATGTAACAGATTACATATCTGGGATCCTGATCCGGTATCATATACCCAGGACGTAAAGGATACTGAGAAACAGTTCTGTATAATGAACAAACCCGAAGATGATGCATCAGCATGCACTCTCTTCGTTTGGGCGGCACGGGAAATCTGGTATTCCCCAATTTCCTGCTCTGTCTTATAACAATTATAAGTTGGAGCGGGACCAACGTTCCCCAGCTCAGTATAACAAGCGGGTTCGGTCAATAATCCGTTCTATTATCTTGATTAAAGCGTGATATGGTCGCTACCAGGAGAGAGAGAGAAGAAAACACTCAGCGTGCGCTCTTACAAGAATAGATTGGTTATTATTTTATCTAATCAGGATGGCTCCCACTGCTTTTTATCAAATCTTCCTTCAAAACCTAAAAGGAAAGACTAGCCGGGATTAATTACACACTACAAGTTCGCCAATCTTTCAGCCAGGCCAGTGTCGGTACTTTGAGGGAGGTCCCCCGTGCTTTCGCACGAACCTAATTAATGTAAACCTCGTTTTCCCAGAGGCGTAACCCCGTTGACACCTTTCTAGACACCTACTTGATCGGCTAATTGTAATGTATAAAACTCTCCCAGGAGTAACACTTACTCGCAGCGGGTATCGGGATCCAACTATCTCATAGAAGGTATGCAATCTCATTGCAAATCTCAACACTTGAAATTCCCGATAATATTTTGCCCCTAGCATCCTATGACCTTGACAGAGGTCAACAAACCATAGGCTACTAGTCAAGTTCAACCCGTCATTTCCTGATTGAAGTAAACCCACCCGCACGACCCTTGACAGAGGTCAACAAGGTCGCACGACTACCCTAAATCAATCACATCATATGCTTATACAGATAAGCACTAATCAGCTACCGCACACTACGCCTTGACAAAGGTCAACAAACGCAGCACGAATACTAACCAGTACATATCTGAAATGACGGAGGGCTACGACAGGTTTTTCTGAAAACCTATTGCGTAATGAACTTGATATCGTTGTAGGATCGAATGAATTTTGAAATGGAGTGTTTTTTAGGCTTTTCTAGTTTTGCTAAAGGAGTCACTCCCGGTGAAGGGATCGTCGGTCCTTTCCTCGTCGAATGAGGTGCGGGATATATCACATATATCACTGTGCAAAGCAAAAACTCTTAAAAGCAATCAAAAGACAAACCGAGGGTGTAGCATCGACCAGTTATTGCTAAAGGAGTCACTCCCGGTGAAGGGATCTCGGTCCTTTCCTTATCGAATAAGGTGCAGGATATATCACATATACCGCTGTGCAAAGCAAGAACTGTAGCTACCTGTTTTGTTTTGAAATTCGATTCTACAACATCTTAGGTTTCTTTTATTTCATTAATCTCATTAATGAAGTCCCATCATTAAAGTACCTAAACATCACAGATAAATACGACGTACACTTATGCCATCCGCATTCGCCTCGATGTCCCCTCGTGCACCGTTAGGTTAGGTAACTAACGGCAGAGCGGGGCAGGGCTAGTGCGGGTGTAAAACATAAGTAACGTCTATATAATATATCATATATACTATATACTATATCCATCACAGAGTCACAACACAGATATCGCAGCAGAAGAAACATATGAAATATTGGATATACTAGGACGTCCGTGTTTTCAATACGAGCCAGTATAAAACATGGATTCCACGGTCGTGATGAATAGCCAAACCCACACCCCTAGACCCCTACGAGAGCGGCAAGCAACCCTACCAATTCTGGAGTTAGGAGACCCGGACTCGACTCCTCGAGTTGGTCTCCCACTGGACTCCAGAACCCGGTTACTTGTGCCCTCCTCCTTGGGTCTATCCTAGTGCGGAAAAGTAAATAATATACAAACGGTGACAACTTCCGCAACCAGGAAGCGCCCCAATAAAATAATATTACATACAAGTTTTTACATGAATGAAAATGAAAAACACTCATCTCACATAAAAAAAACCCCGGCTATTCAAACACGACGATCCAATATAACATATCCAGCAACACATAACATCACATGTCATCAACGTAAGTAAATATGCGCATCCCAATTGTCGTTGACATATAGCAACGAAACCGGCGATATCACATATTACACTTACGGTCACAGAAAAGAAAGTGTAAAACTACAACAGTTGGAATCCGCAACCACCTCAGACATCGCATGCCTGACCAAATGAATTACTTAGACATCGCATGCCTAACAATTATAAACCCCGCATTTTAGTCTCAAAATCGAAAACTCTTTTCAATATCAAGTCGGGTAATTCAACAAGATTCCCGACATCCTGATCGAATGCTCGTCGCAAACTTCAGTAGGCGGCCACACCCCCGATACCGTCGACGAAGTGCACCAAGGCGGAACACCGCTACCGCGAGCACCCGAACGGATGCTTTCGGCGACGGGGTTCTCCTACAGTCACTTGGTCGGGGCTATGGAGTGAGGCTGTCTATTAAGTTTACCCGGCGAGTATCCGCGTACGCTACGTGATTGCGACGGACTTTTGATCACATCAAAATTCCGTGGCAACCGATCAAGTGAGACTAAACTGCTATGTTTATAACATTCATTTAGTTATCTCATAACTATTGTGAATTCCAATTATTGTATCCCATTCCAGATAAACAGAAAATGTTAAACTTTCCGATCGAACAATCGAACACCCAAGTTTTCCCGATACAAATCAACACATGAAATAAGTCTAACAACATTCAGTTCGTGCCTCAGTACCAACGGTCCAGCCGTAGAAGGGTCAAGCCAACGCCTCACATGTGGCACGCCGTACTGCCCCAAACCCGAAGGTTCAAAGGGCAGTTCAAGACGGTCACATAATCGAGTTAAGGTTTGTTGTCTTCTAGAGGGTCCATCGCGTTACTTGCACTACTTAGAACGTCGTTAAACTACGGAAAAATCCAACACTTGGAAATTTCCCGACAGGGGAAAAATTGGGTATTTATATCCGGTCGAACTTTTTAACATATTATAAAAATTATCCGGAAAGCCACACAGACAAAATTTGATACTCCGATTGAAACACCGAATCCCCAAAACAACTCCAGAAAATTCAACTCTTGAATAAAATTTAAAAATACCCAGAAAATCTAGCATAATATAATAAGAGTTACTGTGCAAACATACGACGATGACGTCATCAATGTGCGGTGGAACCGCCGCAGAAGGGAAGCTTCTGCCGCGCTTCCGCCACGAGATTTACTGTTCATGGAAAAAAAATTACACCGTAATTCTTATAATTCCCTGCTGAATTTTTTACGCATTTTTAATTTGGAAAAATCCCAGAATTTGGAAAAAGTCCAGAGAGCTATTTTGGGTTCGGATTTTTGGTTCAATCGGACTTCAAAGTCCGTCTAGACTTCGCCTAAGGCTCTAACTAGGCTCTGATACCACTGTAGGGTTCCTAGGCACTCTCAGGAGGTCTCACAAGGCATCGAACATGCCAATTTCAAAAATCTAGGTGCCGAGAAACCCTGGTGTACGGATCGTTTGCTAGAAATCTAGGCGAAAAACAATCTAGTTAACAACTTAACTAATGGGTTATCGGAAATACAACCTTTGTAGATCCGGTGCTCCACCTCCATAGCTCCGCAACGAAGTCCTTTTCTGTCCAAAAAGAATCCGGGCTCTAGCGTCGGCTTCATCGGAGAATAGGCGAGCTAGGTCGTCGATGTCCATGCCGAAGATGATCTACGTCGAAGCATCACAAGAACAAGCTCCAACTTCACCAAGCTTTGAAAACTTGTGAAGTAAACACCCTATACAACTTGGCAAGAGGTAGAGGATGAAGAAATAGGAAGTGGGTAAACTTTAGATTTGGATTTCTCACACTTTTCCATCAATCACCATTGATGGTCAAGCTTTCTCTTTCTTGCTCAAGATGAAGAAGAAGAAGAAAAGATATGATAAGTTAATAAAAATAGAAAAGAAAATACAATACTTATCATATCTTCAACCATGGTTTAGTGTAGAGACTTAACTTAGGTTAGATGAGTGGTTAGTGTTAGGCATGAGACAAGAATGGTGACTAAGTCAATGCTTCATGAATCTTCAACTAAAAACAAATATAGCCACCATTCATTTCTCTTTTTCTTTTCAAATGAAATAAATAAAAAGATAAATGAATAAGCAAATGAAATGATACCCTAACCACTAACTAACCATGGTTCAATACTTTACACAAAACCAAGAAAGAATGAATCATCAAACATGATACAATCATGTGCACAAAAATATATCACATATACAATGTGCAATACAAGTGAGTAAATCCATTTAAAGTGAACCAATACTAGTTAATGCAAAGTAATATATCAAATATATAATTATACATTAAATCATTAAATCAACACTTGATTCAATGATCCGGTCATGTCGCATATAACCGGCCAGTATCCAACGTATCGGCTTATCGAATCAATCCTTGATTCGATAACTAGGTTATATCGCATATAACTAATCGATACATTCATCGCGAGAATAGAATACGGTATCACATACACGCATTATTCTCGGTCCCGCACATATCTCATATGCGCTCCTATTTCGTTTCGCTTGAGCCAGGAAACCTCTGTGTAGGACTCTAAAGACTCGTCAATACGCCGGCAGCAGATGTTGATCATATCAAACACCCACAAGCCGCAAGCGGTCTGCTAAACGTAACGGCCACCCGGGTATTGAGCGATCAGAAGATCGACGAGCAAGCCCGCTCACACTCCTGTGAATCCAACCAGTAACACTTACCGTACAGTCCGGTCTGATTGTCTGATATGTCGCATATCTCGCCTAGGGGTGGTAAACGTCAGACCCCAATAGCTCGATAAGTCATGCCAACTTGAGGTCCATAACATTCATGAAACTACTGATAACTCTTACCAGTATATCACTGCAACCCTGGCCAGGGATTTCCTGTTATGGCCAGTCGAGCATAGCACAACATCAACCCCCAATACCGGGAGAGACGAATCCCCTCCTATCGCTCATTGCCTCCATGTGAATCGGGACTGTACCCAAAAACCACCTGTTTGCACAACTCAGTAGAGCCGTGGTAGGGTGGAAATCAAAGCACAGTGGGAGACACACAAGACTCTATGACGATCTCGGGTCAACAGACTAAGCTGTACCAGTGTCACCAGAGAACTGCCATCTGACGTGAGGTATAATACCATCTGGGAATTCTCGGCGAGTCCGTTCAGTGTACCCAGTCTCCACTGAGCAGCCGCATACCATCTTCGATGTCAAACACCAATGGATATGGGATCATCCATCGCCCATCGCATGGGTCGAGAAGATATGCGCTAGTCTACTCTGGAATATCGATGCCCCGTCTCGATATTCCCACGACTAGGAACAATGAAGGATGTACTCATTGACTACCCAGGCCCCACTAGTATGATCTGCATCATAGTCCTGGAAGTCGAGTACACATCCTAAGGGCTTTATCAACACGTAATCAGAGAGACAGAAAGTATGCATGTTAAGATAAAGAGCAACCAGATAGCGTACTATCATGTCGAGCAAGAAAGTCCTACCTATATATGTCCCAGCATCCACTACAATATACATCCAATGTACAGTAATGGCCTCCAGGGCATACATATAACTAACAATCTCCCACTTGCACTAGGGCCATCTGTAGCTGTGGTCGCAGTATCTAATACTCAACCATCCCATATGAGTCTCTCTCTGGGAAAAGGCCTTCGTGAGTGGATCCGCCGTGTTGTCCTCTGAGTCTTCTCTCCTAACCTCGATCACCCTGGAGATCAACTATCTCCATGATCAGGTGATGCTTCCTCAGAATATGTTTGGGTCACTGATGGGACCAGGGTTCCAGGGCCGAAGCCACATTTCCATTGTCATACAATGGCAGGTACTTAGTTCATCTTATGAACCAATATACACCCAAACTGCCTCTTTGGCAGTATCTTAAGTAGCGATGTATCCTGCCTTTATCGTCTAGTATGCCACGGTATCTAGCTTGGAATTCTTCCAACTTACCGTCCCTTTACTGAGGGTAAAGACAATGCCTGTGACTGACATTCAGTCGTCATTATCACCCTGGAACCATTCCAGTGATTCTCCCCAGGGTCTATTGATACCATCTCACTACAGCTAGTGAGTATCCTAACATCCATTTAGATCTATCTCATAGATCCAAAATCCAGGATTTAGGAGGTATCATTTTGATCCTATATGGAGAATTATGGTGATAAGCGGAGATTGACCGAGCGTAGCATAGGAAACTCCTTCCCCATCAAGAGTATGTCATCCACGTACTCTACGAGGATCGTCACCATACTCCCTACTACCTTTTTGTTTATACAAGGTTCATCTACCATTTTGATGATGTCAAACTCTTTGACTACTTCATCAAAACAGACACTCTAACTCCGCGATGCCTGCTTTATCCTATAAAACATCTTGCACAGGTTTCCGCTGCTCCCACTGTCTACGAAGCCCTCTGGCTGTGTACTTACAGACGCTCTCTTCTAAATCATCATTTAGAAAAGCAGTCAAGACACCCAACCACCAGATATCGCAGTCATGGTATGTAGCCGTGACAAGTAGGATCTGGATGGACTTAAGCATAGCTACTGGAAAAGGTTTCATCATTATCCATGCCTGGTCGATGACGAAAACCTTTAACAATTCTAGCTTTGAAAGTCTCAACCTTTCCATGTACACCAAGTAATCTTCTCAAGATATACTTGCTCCTGATGGGGATTTAACCCTTCAGATATAGCAACTAAAGTCCATACTTTGTTGGTGTATAAGGATTCCATCTCAGATCGATAAACATCCAGCCATTCTCACAGAGTCTCACTCCTGATGGCCAGCTCGAAACTAGTTGGGTCATCATCTCATGATGTAATCCTCGCTCCCACTGTCATAGAGAAACCGAAATATCTCTCAGGTGGGTGAGGAACCCCACTAGATCGGCGGAGAGGCTGAGGTTCGTTGGAATCTACTGAATCCTTTGGTTCTATCAAATCATGTGCTGTAGTTTGTATAGCTGGAACATTTCCAGTTCTACATTACAGACCTTGCCTCGAGGTTGTCCGGATTTTGCTTTTAGACATAGGCCGGACAACCCCAAATCTTAACCAACTTAAGAGATGGGCTCTTCCCTTATCATATCACATATGAAGTGGTAGGCAACTGATTTGATTCGAACCTATTCAATAGGTATGCAGCTTCTCAAGTGCATAACTCCCAAAAGGAAATAGGAAACTCAGTAGTACTCATCATAGAGCACACCTTATCATATAGGGTGTGATTGCTCCGTCCCGATATACCATCGTGCTATGGTGTATACGGAGGAGTAATGCTGAGAGAGAATCTCATTCTCCTTTAGAATTGTCCAGGATTTTCGCGCTCAAGTATTCTCCTCCTCGATCACATCAAAGGACATAATACTTATACCCTTATTGGTTCCCTACTTCTAACTTATATTCTGTGAATATCTCAAAAGGTTCGGACTTGTGTTTCAACAGGAACATATGTCTGAATCTAAAGAGATCATCAGAGAATGTAATGAAGTACAAAGAACCGGTCTTGGCATGTGTAGACAGGGGACCTTTATACATCAACATGTATTATCCCAAGAGTTCACTAAGCCTTTCTCTGTTTCTAGTAAACGGAGCTATGGTCATCTTATCTTTGTGACATGACTGGCAAGTTTCACAAGATGTAAATTCAAACTGATTTAAATATGCATCTTCATGTAACTTCAGCTAGTCGGGTCGCATTGATATGACCTAGTCTACAATACCTCAAGAAGGATCCGTTCATGTCTGAACTCTTCCTCTTGTGTGTGTTCCATATACTAAGAACTGTAGTTTGATTTAGAACGTCAATGCTTTTAGACAACGTGCCTGAAACGATCAACTTTTGATATAGGAAATGTTCAAAACATTATCCATCAATACAAAATTATATCATTTCTTTACTAATAAAGAGACTGATATGATTTTGTATATCAGGTTCGGTATCTAATAACATTCGTTCAGAATCAATGTATTGGTAATACAGGGTGACAGTGACCAACAGACTTGGCTACAACTCTTGCCCCGTTTTCTGTCTCATGAAACTTATCACCCGTTCTCAGTTCTCTACCTATCTGTAGCCCTATATAACAGATTACATATCTGGGATCCTGATCCGGTATCATATACCCAGGACGTAAAGGATACTGAGAAACAGTTCTGTATAATGAACAAACCCGAAGATGATGCATCAGCATGCACTCTCTTCGTTTGGGCGGCACGGGAAATCTGGTATTCCCCAATTTCCTGCTCTGTCTTATAACAATTATAAGTTGGAGCGGGACCAACGTTCCCCAGCTCAGTATAACAAGCGGGTTCGGTCAATAATCCGTTCTATTATCTTGATTAAAGCGTGATATGGTCGCTACCATGAGAGAGAGAGAAGAAAACACTCAGCGTGCGCTCTTACAAGAATAGATTGGTTATTATTTTATCTAATCAGGATGGCTCCCACTGCTTTTTATCAAATCTTCCTTCAAACCCTAAAAGGAAAGACTAGCCGGGATTAATTACACACTACAAGTTCGCCAATCTTTCAGCCAGGCCAGTGTCGGTACTTTGAGGGAGGTCCCCCGTGCTTTCGCACGAACCTAATTAATGTAAACCTCGTTTTCCCAGAGGCGTAACCCCGTTGACACCTTTCTAGACACCTACTTGATCGGCTAATTGTAATGTATAAAACTCTCCCAGGAGTAACAATTACTCGCAGCGGGTATCGGGATCCAACTATCTCATAGAAGGTATGCAATCTCATTGCAAATCTCAACACTTGAAATTCCCGATAATATTTTGCCCCTAGCATCCTATGACCTTGACAGAGGTCAACAAACCATAGGCTACTAGTCAAGGTCAACCCGTCAATTCCTGATTGAAGTAAACCCACCCGCACGACCCTTGACAGAGGTCAACAAGGTCGCACGACTACCCTAAATCAATCACATCATATGCTTATACAGATAAGCACTAATCAGCTACCGCACACTACGCCTTGACAAAGGTCAACAAACGCAGCACGAATACTAACCAGTACATATCTGAAATGACGGAGGGCTACGACAGGTTTTTCTGAAAACCTATTGCGTAATGAACTTGATATCGTTGTAGGATCGAATGAATTTTGAAATAGAGTGTTTTTGAGGCTTTTCTAGTTTTGCTAAAGGAGTCACTCCCGGTGAAGGGATCGTCGGTCCTTTCCTCGTCGAATGAGGTGCGGGATATATCACATATATCACTGTGCAAAGCAAAAACTCTTAAAAGCAATCAAAAGACAAACCGAGGGTGTAGCATCGACCAGTTATTGCTAAAGGAGTCACTCCCGGTGAAGGGATCTCGGTCCTTTCCTTATCGAATAAGGTGCAGGATATATCACATATACCGCTGTGCAAAGCAAGAACTGTAGCTACCTGTTTTGTTTTGAAATTCGATTCTACAACATCTTAGGTTTCTTTTATTTCATTAATCTCATTAATGAAGTCCCATCATTAAAGTACCTAAACATCACAGATAAATACGACGTACACTTATGCTATCCGCATTCGCCTCGATGTCCCCTCGTGCACCGTTAGGTTAGGTAACTAACGGCAGAGCGGGGCAGGGCTAGTGCGGGTGTAAAACATAAGTAACGTCTATATAATATATCATATATACTATATACTATATCCATCACAGAGTCACAACACAGATATCGCAGCAGAAGAAACATATGAAATATTGGATATACTAGGACGTCCGTGTTTTCAATACGAGCCAGTATAAAACATGGATTCCACGGTCGTGATGAATAGCCAAACCCACACCCCTAGACCCCTACGAGAGCGGCAAGCAACCCTACCAATTCTGGAGTTAGGAGACCCGGACTCGACTCCTCGAGTTGGTCTCCCACTGGACTCCAGAACCCGGTTACTTGTGCCCTCCTCCTTGGGTCTATCCTAGTGCGGAAAAGTAAATAATATACAAACGGTGACAACTTCCGCAACCAGGAAGCGCCCCAATAAAATAATATTACATACAAGTTTTTACATGAATGAAAATGAAAAACACTCATCTCACATAAAAAAAACCCCGGCTATTCAAACACGACGATCCAATATAACATATCCAGCAACACATAACATCACATGTCATCAACGTAAGTAAATATGCGCATCCCAATTGTCGTTGACATATAGCAACGAAACCGGCGATATCACATATTACACTTACGGTTACAGAAAAGAAAGTGTAAAACTACAACAGTTGGAATCCGCAACCACCTCAGACATCGCATGCCTGACCAAATGAATTACTTAGACATCGCATGCCTAACAATTATAAACCCCGCATTTTAGTCTCAAAATCGAAAACTCTTTTCAATATCAAGTCGGGTAATTCAAAAAGATTCCCGACATCCTGATCGAATGCTCGTCGCAAACTTCAGTAGGCGGCCACACCCCCGATACCGTCGACGAAGTGCACCAAGGCGGAACACCGCTACCGCGAGCACCCGAACGGATGCTTTCGGCGACGGGGTTCTCCTACAGTCACTTGGTCGGGGCTATGGAGTGAGGCTGTCTATTAAGTTTACCCGGCGAGTATCCGCGTACGCTACGTGATTGCGACGGACTTTTGATCACATCAAAATTCCGTGGCAACCGATCAAGTGAGACTAAACTGCTATGTTTATAACATTCATTTAGTTATCTCATAACTATTGTGAATTCCAATTATTGTATCCCATTCCAGATAAACAGAAAATGTTAAACTTTCCGATCGAACAATCGAACACCCAAGTTTTCCCGATACAAATCAACACATGAAATAAGTCTAACAACATTCAGTTCGTGCCTCAGTACCAACGGTCCAGCCGTAGAAGGGTCAAGCCAACGCCTCACATGTGGCACGCCGTACTGCCCCAAACCCGAAGGTTCAAAGGGCAGTTCAAGACGGTCACATAATCGAGTTAAGGTTTGTTGTCTTCTAGAGGGTCCATCGCGTTACTTGCACTACTTAGAACGTCGTTAAACTACGGAAAAATCCAACACTTGGAAATTTCCCGACAGGGGAAAAATTGGGTATTTATATCCGGTCGAACTTTTTAACATATTATAAAAATTATCCGGAAAGCCACACAGACAAAATTTGATACTCCGATTGAAACACCGAATCCCCAAAACAACTCCAGAAAATTCAACTCTTGAATAAAATTTAAAAATACCCAGAAAATCTAGCATAATATAATAAGAGTTACTGTGCAAACATACGACGATGACGTCATCAATGTGCGGTGGAACCGCCGCAGAAGGGAAGCTTCTGCCGCGCTTCCGCCACGAGATTTACTGTTCATGGAAAAAAAATTACACCGTAATTCTTATAATTCCCTGCTGAATTTTTTACGCATTTTTAATTTGGAAAAATCCCAGAATTTGGAAAAAGTCCAGAGAGCTATTTTGGGTTCGGATTTTTGGTTCAATCGGACTTCAAAGTCCGTCTAGACTTCGCCTAAGGCTCTAACTAGGCTCTGATACCACTGTAGGGTTCCTAGGCACTCTCAGGAGGTCTCACAAGGCATCGAACATGCCAATTTCAAAAATCTAGGTGCCGAGAAACCCTGGTGTACGGATCGTTTGCTAGAAATCTAGGCGAAAAACAATCTAGTTAACAACTTAACTAATGGGTTATCGGAAATACAACCTTTGTAGATCCGGTGCTCCACCTCCATAGCTCCGCAACGAAGTCCTTTGCTGTCCAAAAAGAATCCGGGCTCTAGCGTCGGCTTCATCGGAGAATAGGCGAGCTAGGTCGTCGATGTCCATGCCGAAGATGATCTACGTCGAAGCATCACAAGAACAAGCTCCAACTTCACCAAGCTTTGAAAACTTGTGAAGTAAACACCCTATACAACTTGGCAAGAGGTAGAGGATGAAGAAATAGGAAGTGGGTAAACTTTAGATTTAGATTTCTCACACTTTTCCATCAATCACCATTGATGGTCAAGCTTTCTCTTTCTTGCTCAAGATGAAGAAGAAGAAGAAAAGATATGATAAGTTAATAAAAATAGAAAAGAAAATACAATACTTATCATATCTTCAACCATGGTTTAGTGTAGAGACTTAACTTAGGTTAGATGAGTGGTTAGGGTTAGGCATGAGACAAGAATGGTGACTAAGTCAATGCTTCATGAATCTTCAACTAAAAACAAATATAGCCACCATTCATTTCTCTTTTTCTTTTCAAATGAAATAAATAAAAAGATAAATGAATAAGCAAATGAAATGATACCCTAACCACTAACTAACCATGGTTCAATACTTTACACAAAACCAAGAAAGAATGAATCATCAAACATGATACAATCATGTGCACAAAAATATATCACATATACAATGTGCAATACAAGTGAGTAAATCCATTTAAAGTGAACCAATACTAGTTAATGCAAAGTAATATATCAAATATATAATTATACATTAAATCATTAAATCAACACTTGATTCAATGATCCGGTCATGTCGCATATAACCGGCCAGTATCCAACGTATCGGCTTATCGAATCAATCCTTGATTCGATAACTAGGTTATATCGCATATAACTAATCGATACATTCATCGCGAGAATAGAATACGGTATCACATACACGCATTATTCTCGGTCCCGCACATATCTCATATGCGCTCCTATTTCGTTTCGCTTGAGCCAGGAAACCTCTGTGTAGGACTCTAAAGACTCGTCAATACGCCGGCAGCAGATGTTGATCATATCAAACACCCACAAGCCGCAAGCGGTCTGCTAAACGTAACGGCCACCCGGGTATTGAGCGATCAGAAGATCGACGAGCAAGCCCGCTCACACTCCTGTGAATCCAACCAGTAACACTTACCGTACAGTCCGGTCTGATTGTCTGATATGTCGCATATCTCGCCTAGGGGTGGTAAACGTCAGACCCCAATAGCTCGATAAGTCATGCCAACTTGAGGTCCATAACATTCGTGAAACTACTGATAACTCTTACCAGTATATCACTGCAACCCTGGCCAGGGATTTCCTGTTATGGCCAGTCGAGCATAGCACAACATCAACCCCCAATACCGGGAGAGACGAATCCCCTCCTATCGCTCATTGCCTCCATGTGAATCGGGACTGTACCCAAAAACCACCTGTTTGCACAACTCAGTAGAGCCGTGGTAGGGTGGAAATCAAAGCACAGTGGGAGACACACAAGACTCTATGACGATCTCGGGTCAACAGACTAAGCTGTACCAGTGTCACCAGAGAACTGCCATCTGACGTGAGGTATAATACCATCTGGGAATTCTCGGCGAGTCCGTTCAGTGTACCCAGTCTCCACTGAGCAGCCGCATACCATCTTCGATGTCAAACACCAATGGATATGGGATCATCCATCGCCCATCGCATGGGTCGAGAAGATATGCGCTAGTCTACTCTGGAATATCGATGCCCCGTCTCGATATTCCCACGACTAGGAACAATGAAGGATGTACTCATTGACTACCCAGGCCCCACTAGTATGATCTGCATCATAGTCCTGGAAGTCGAGTACACATCCTAAGGGCTTTATCAACACGTAATCAGAGAGACAGAAAGTATGCATGTTAAGATAAAGAGCAACCAGATAGCGTACTATCATGTCGAGCAAGAAAGTCCTACCTATATATGTCCCAGCATCCACTACAATATACATCCAATGTACAGTAATGGCCTCTAGGGCATACATATAACTAACAATCTCCCACTTGCACTAGGGCCATCTGTAGCTGTGGTCGCAGTATCTAATACTCAACCATCCCATATGAGTCTCTCTCTGGGAAAAGGCCTTCGTGAGTGGATCCGCCGTGTTGTCCTCTGAGTCTTCTCTCCTAACCTCGATCACCCTGGAGATCAACTATCTCCATGATCAGGTGATGCTTCCTCAGAATATGTTTGGGTCACTGATGGGACCAGGGTTCCAGGGCCGAAGCCACATTTCCATTGTCATACAATGGCAGGAACTTAGTTCATCTTATGAACCAATATACACCCAAACTGCCTCTTTGGCAGTATCTTAAGTAGCGATGTATCCTGCCTTTATCGTCTAGTATGCCACGGTATCTAGCTTGGAATTCTTCCAACTTACCGTCCCTTTACTGAGGGTAAAGACAATGCCTGTGACTGACATTCAGTCGTCATTATCACCCTGGAACCATTCCAGTGATTCTCCCTAGGGTCTATTGATACCATCTCACTACAGCTAGTGAGTATCCTAACATCCATTTAGATCTATCTCATAGATCCAAAATCCAGGATTTAGGAGGTATCATTTTGATCCTATATGGAGAATTATGGTGATAAGCGGAGATTGACCGAGCGTAGCATAGGAAACTCCTTCCCCATCAAGAGTATGTCATCCACGTACTCTACGAGGATCGTCACCATACTCCCTACTACCTTTTTGTTTATACAAGGTTCATCTACCATTTTGATGATGTCAAACTCTTTGACTACTTCATCAAAACAGACACTCTAACTCCGCGATGCCTGCTTTATCCTATAAAACATCTTGCACAGGTTTCCGCTGCTCCCACTGTCTACGAAGCCCTCTGGCTGTGTACTTACAGACGCTCTCTTCTAAATCATCATTTAGAAAAGCAGTCAAGACACCCAACCACCAGATATCGCAGTCATGGTATGTAGCCGTGACAAGTAGGATCTGGATGGACTTAAGCATAGCTACTGGAAAAGGTTTCATCATTATCCACGCCTGGTCGATGACGAAAACCTTTAACAATTCTAGCTTTGAAAGTCTCAACCTTTCCATGTACACCAAGTAATCTTCTCAAGATATACTTGCTCCTGATGGGGATTTAACCCTTCAGATATAGCAACTAAAGTCCATACTTTGTTGGTGTATAAGGATTCCATCTCAGATCGATAAACATCCAGCCATTCTCACAGAGTCTCACTCCTGATGGCCAGCTCGAAACTAGTTGGGTCATCATCTCATGATGTAATCCTCGCTCCCACTGTCATAGAGAAACCGAAATATCTCTCAGGTGGGTGAGGAACCCCACTAGATCGGCGGAGAGGCTGAGGTTCGTTGGAATCTACTGAATCCTTTGGTTCTATCAAATCATGTGCTGTAGTTTGTATAGCTGGAACATTTCCAGTTCTACATTACAGACCTTGCCTCGAGGTTGTCCGGATTTTGCTTTTAGACATAGGCCGGACAACCCCAAATCTTAACCAACTTAAGAGATGGGCTCTTCCCTTATCATATCACATATGAAGTGGTAGGCAACTGATTTGATTCGAACCTATTCAATAGGTATGCAGCTTCTCAAGTGCATAACTCCCAAAAGGAAATAGGAAACTCAGTAGTACTCATCATAGAGCACACCTTATCATATAGGGTGTGATTGCTCCGTCCCGATATACCATCGTGCTATGGTGTATACGGAGGAGTAATGCTGAGAGAGAATCTCATTCTCCTTTAGAATTGTCCAGGATTTTCGCGCTCAAGTATTCTCCTCCTCGATCACATCAAAGGACATAATACTTATACCCTTATTGGTTCCCTACTTCTAACTTATATTCTGTGAATATCTCAAAAGGTTCGGACTTGTGTTTCAACAGGAACATATGTCTGAATCTAAAGAGATCATCAGAGAATGTAATGAAGTACAAAGAACCGGTCTTGGCATGTGTAGACAGGGGACCTTTATACATCAACATGTATTATCCCAAGAGTTCACTAAGCCTTTCTCTGTTTCTAGTAAACGGAGCTATGGTCATCTTATCTTTGTGACATGACTGGCAAGTTTCACAAGATGTAAATTCAAACTGATTTAAATATGCATCTTCATGTAACTTCAGCTAGTCGGGTCGCATTGATATGACCTAGTCTACAATACCTCAAGAAGGATCCGTTCATGTCTGAACTCTTCCTCTTGTGTGTGTTCCATATACTAAGAACTGTAGTTTGATTTAGAACGTCAATGCTTTTAGACAACGTGCCTGAAACGATCAACTTTTGATATAGGAAATGTTCAAAACATTATCCATCAATACAAAATTATATCATTTCTTTACTAATAAAGAGACTGATATGATTTTGTATATCAGGTTCGGTATCTAATAACATTCGTTCAGAATCAATGTATTGGTAATACAGGGTGACAGTGACCAACAGACTTGGCTACAACTCTTGCCCCGTTTTCTGTCTCATGAAACTTATCACCCGTTCTCAGTTCTCTACCCAGCCTCCACTAGTGTGACTGCCATCACAACGCTGGTAATCAAGCAAGATCCTAAGGGCTCTACTAATATGTATAAGCGATATGCTAAAACACATGCACATATTGAAGTAGAAACAAATCAAGTAGCACACTACCATTTTGAGCAAGACTGTCAATACAACTGTGAATATCCCAAGCTTCAATTAAGTAATATACAAACCAGTATGATACAATAATAGCCTCTAGGGCATACATCACTAACAGTTATTGCTACCAGTCTTAATCTAAACTTATAACGTTATGTATTTGCCGTAAAATTTGTTTTATCAGATCCACGATCCGAACTTTTTTGCATCATTAGAGAGAGATTCAATATATTTTGCTCAGTTTCCTAGTATGGAGATTGCATATTATAAAGGATTCGGTGTCCTTGGATACAAATTTTAAGTTAAGAACATAGAAATATCTCGAACCACTTAGAATAGTGGGATTGCAACGGTAGGATCGGATGGTGTGATTTATTATGGATACTTAAATTACATACTTAGCATCCAATATCCCGGACGATCAGAACCGTTTTATATATTTCAGTGTACTCGGTACGATATATGAACTGTTGGAGATAGTGCCCTCATAGTCAATTATTGGATCGCACGTACGTGATTGCAATGATTGCGGAGGACCTATACCGGTAGGACAGTCTTACTCGAGATGATAGTATGCTATCTGGTTTGCCTTTATCAGTCGTGTACATGTTCAGGTGACCGATTGCATGTTACACTTTGATAGAGCCCTTAGGATCTTGCTTTACTACCAACAGTATGATGGCGATCATATACGTGAGAGTTGGGTAGTTTATATGCATATCCTTAATTGTGGTCCCTAGTCGTGGGAGTTTCGAGACAGGACATCGATACTCCGGAGTAGACTAGTGTATACAGTCGAGACCCCGACGAGGGGCGGTGGCCGGTCTCACAAGCCACTGGTGTCAGTTGGATCACCTAAGATGTATACAGGTGCTCGTTGGGTTATGAGTACACCGGACAGGACTCGCCGGGAATCTGCTAGTTAGTACTATACCTATCGTCAGATAGCAGTTCCCTGGTGACATGTGTACAGGTTAGTTCATCGACCTGAGGTCGTCATTTGTCTCGTGTGAGTTCCCACTGTGCTTTGATTTCTACCCTACCACGGCTCAAAGGAGTCGTGCAAACAGGTAGTTTTTGGGTACAGTCCCGTGCCAGATGGAGGCACGTGAGCGGATCGGCAGGGGATTCGTCTCTCCCGGTATTGGGGGCGAGGTCGTGCTGTGTCTAGGAGAGCTATTACACAAAGTCCATGGCCATGGCAGGAGATTTACTGGTAGGTACTCCAGTAGTATCTCAGGGTGTTTTTGGGCTACACTCCGACATAACTTATACTGCTTCTGGGGGTCTGACGTTACTAGCCCCCTAGGCGGATATGCGATATTCATTGACGAACGGACCGGACTGTATATACATTTTCACTGTTAGGCTCAGTAGGGTTTCCGGATGAGTTCGCTCATCGGCCTCTCTTGAGTTCGCTCATCGGCCTCCCTTGAGGTCAGTCCATGGGCAGCCGTTACGCATTGCTAGTGCCGCTGACGGTTTGTGGTTAAACCCACTGCCAGGGTACTGACGAGTCATTAGAGTCCCCCACAGACAGTTTCCCAAGTTCGGGCGAAACGTTGTAGAGGCCGTATGGTTTTATGGCAAGGTTCGGAAAATGCACGTGCGTTTACGCACGTGTTATTTTTCGGGCAGATGATACTGGTCGGCTTTGGTTTAAGCCGGATCCGAGTATTATATTGAGTAGGTATAATATCTTTGTCTCAGTTGCATTTGTATTCGGTCGTAATACAAATGCGGGTATATTTATACAGTTACGGGGTTATCCTGAAAGTCGTTTCAGGATCACTTTTGGAAGTTGTCAGTTTCCAGTTTTCTATCAGCCGTCTTTTAACATTTGGTTAAAGACGGATTTATCTTTTCTTGGATGAGAGTGAGTCATGCTTCTAGAAGGTTCTAGAAGGTTCTAGAAATTGATGACAAGGATTGTGACTCATGCTTTGATTTCAACCATTTCTTGTTTTGCTTAAGATCTTTATGCTTGATTTTTTCATGTGTTCACAGATGATATTTTCCTTGTAGTCACCCCCCTCTCCTACGATCACCTCCCTCTTTGCTATAAGAGGCCGGCCCCCTCTCTCTCCTCACACTCTCTCACTTGATGGTTTTCACTTGAAAAGATTATGATAGGTTTTATCGGTGTATGGAATTTCACAGCTCATTTCATTCCATCACCCGATTCCCTCGGCAACTTCATTAACCGTTCGTCCATGGTTTTGGACGAAGCGAAACAAAGTCATCTACTCATTCTCTACATCAATCTTGGTCGTATCTTTTAGCAAACTTGACGACCGAGTTGCCTCGAGACAGAGGCGGGAGCCCGTTTAAAGAATCAGTGATGTGGTGCCACCTGGACGAAAAGATCAGAGATCGACGAGATCAGAGCAGCCGCAACGGAGCGTGGGATGATGGTTGAAGAACGAAGGACTCGGATCGTTCGGTACAACCTTTCTACACTCTTTACAGTTTGTTAGTTTAGCAATAATGGAAGATCCGGGTTAAAGTATACGATAGCGCCAGTTAAAAAGTTTTTGTTCCGCATTTGGCGTCTGTAGACGGCCGGAGCGCTAGCGTAGACTTACAGTGGTATCAGAGCCTCACCATTTTGCTATACTAACTTGTGCTAACGCGTTTAAAACATCGATCGAACCGGAAATCAAAAACCGCATTTTTCCATTTTGACAGTTTCTGTTGATTTTAAACGGTGTCCTAAAAATATTTCACACATCTCAGAAAACTGTGCAGGGTTTTGTAAGAACGACGACAAAATTTGGGCACTTCATTCCTTCAAACAGCCGCGGAAACGCGGCCAAACCCATGGTTTGGCCGCGCATCCGCGGCCACTTGGTGAGATCATGCTCCCAAATTTGGTCAGTGTGTTCCCCTCTGGAAATTGGGGTTTTTGGTATATATCTTTTGGGCCCAGGTTTTGTTACTGTTCTGCAGATTTGCGTGGGGCCCACTTTATGATATTTTGTCGATCGAAATTTAAACATGTTAGTTTACAGTGCTTACATTATATCTCCGACCGGGAATGTCATTTGATCGGTAAACCGCGTCCGATTGCAATAGTTCTTTTAGACGGGTTTGCGAACGTGACATTCGCGTTGATGTTCTGTGTTGTGCTGTGATGTTGCGGATTTGTCGTGGTGGATAGCAGTGTGCAATGATAGTGCAGTTTGAGTTTATTTGTACATTTGATATTGCGGGGCGAGCGTCCAACTTGTGGACTGCCGTCACTGCCTGTTGTATAATATTCTTTTGGGGCACGTCCAGGTTGCGGTCGATGTACCTGTTGTACTATTTTTCATTACTGTACTAGGTTTTGCCCCGCGACGGAGTGCACGGATAGCCGGGTTCTGGAGGGAAACGGGTCCGCATCTCATGGCTTTGAGAGGCAGAGGGGCCCCACTCTAAAATTGGCAGACTATTCGCCGCACTCGTAGGGGGTACAGGTTGACCCAAGGAGGGGTGCTCAATTTACCGGATTCCGTGAAATGCCGGGTGTTCCATTCACTATGCTGTGGGGACTACCTCACTTCAGGTTTTGGCGGGTAACTTGCCGCACCCGTAGGGGTCTAGGTTTCATTGCACAGGCTATCCACACGACAGGGGAACGTCGGGTTTCAGCAGCGGCTCTGTGAAACCCGGGGATCCCAGATTATCTGTATTGTTCTATGATGCTTATTACTTTTCTGTAATGTTTCATATTATCACGCCTGGAGCGATTATTGTATATTGGTTTATATACTATTAGATGTTGTATATGTTTTACACCCGCGCTAGTCCAGTCCCCGCTCTGTCGTTAGTTAAGTAACCTAACGGGTGATGACGGGACCCAGTGACGAATGCGGATGGCATATACGTACATTTTATTTTCGTTCTTTTCTGATGTGATTATTGATGGGACTGCGTTGATTCTGATCAATGCAAAAAGTAAAACAAACCCATTTATAGTTGTTGGAACAAATTTAAAAAGTGTTATTGCAAAGTCGTTTCCTTTTGTTTTGCATAGCGGTATTCAGTGGAATATCCTGCACCTCATTCGACGGGGCAAGGGCCGATATCCCTTCACCGGGACTGACCCCTTGGGCAGAAGTTTGCATCAGGGTAACAACTTCACTATAGTCGATTACAAGTTGCTTTGCATAGCGGTATTCAGTGGAATATCCTGCACCTCATTCCACGAGGAAAGAGCCGAGATCCCTTTACCGGGAGTGACCTCTTTAGCAAAAGGTTTTCACCACTATATTTTAAAAAGCTATCAGGTTCCTTCAGCGATATCAAGTTCACTACGTTAAAGGTTTTTCGCCAAAAACCAGCCGTAGCGCTCCGTCACTTCTTTTGAGTATTCAGTAGTATTCAAGCTATGTATTTTAGCCAAAGTTAAGGCATAGTGTTTGGTAGCTGCTGGGTATTTCGATTGTTGCATAGATAGATGAGTTAGTTTGGGACAGTCGTTCTGCCGATTGGCCAAAGTCAGGGGCATGTGCGGGTGGGTTCAAATTGACAAGATAGTGACGGGTAGAACTTGGCATGTGACTTATGACATTTTGACCAAAGCCAAGGTTATAAGAGCATGGGGCAAAAATCATATCAGGAGTTTCTAAAGAAACTGAAACTTGCCAAGTATGCGCATACCTTCTGGAGTATGAGTAATGTGGATGCATTCCATCACGTTATCATACGATGAGAGTTGGATCCTGATTCCCACTGATGAGTTGGTTTACTCTTCGGGTGATCCCGATTGATTCTTCTTTAGGTTTGGAGGAGAATTTGACAGGACAGTAGGAGGTTTCCGGATTAGATAAAGTGATAACCATTCTGATCTAGGTTAGAGTGCACTCAGAGTGTTTCTTTTCTCTCTCTCTTTGGCAGCGACCATTGACCGACCCTAGACTATGACTCAGTGACCAAGTTGACCAAACCTTCTTAAAATACTGGCTTTTGGATTGTCTATGTTGCATAAGTCATTGCCACTCTTTCTTTTACCCTTTGAATTTCTCAGAACACCCGTATTACTACGGATATCCACTTCCATTGGATAGATCCATCGTATGGTTATATACGAACTCGAAGGGACTTCTTCGAGGATGGATCCAGGTTCAGGAGAAATAGAATTGGTTTATTCAGTTGTCTTTTATTAGCACCTTCTCTCAGGTTGCGAGAGCTCCTTGGTTTAGGAGAGTACACCTATTACGCTTATTGGATAGTCTTATTCCAAACCATAGGCAGGTGCCGAAAGGTAAGGAATGAAGAAAACCAATAAGCCTAAGCAGGGTGTGCAGAAGGTAATATGTAAAGACAAAATAAAGGGATTAGAAAGAGGGCAAAGTAAATTGCGACCGATATCATTCACGACCAAAACCGCGTACTTCATCGCCACTCCTATTTCACCTTTAAAAGAATAAGGTATTATTCAGTTGTCTTTTATCATCACCTTCTCTCAAGATACGAGTACTCCTTGGTTTAGGAGGGTACACCTATTATGCTTACTGGATAGTCTTCTTCCAAACCATAGGCTGGTGCCGAACGGTAGGGAAGGAAGAAAACCATTTAGCCTAACGATGGTGTACAGAAGGTAACGACTAAAGACAAATAAAGGGATTTGGAGAGATGGCAATAAAATATACGGTTGAAGTCATGAATTGGATTATGGAAGAGGCATTGCTATGAATACCAGGATACCCCTACGAAACATTTTCATGTTTCAGTGCATTGTTAAAGAAAAACTGTTTTCCCGATTAGACACTTACTCCAAGGGTATGTATTTACCAGGTTTCATTCTCATATCTGTATGGTTTTACAGATGATGAGTGGGAGTAAGTTATTGGGAATTAGGTGATTATCCTCATTATATCGGAATTCGTTGTAATTGGTGATATTTGAGGAAATCGCCAGGGTACAGTTTTCAACCTACGACGCACAGGTTTTGAGTTGTTTAACTCAGCGGACTTATACAGAGTATTGTATGTTGTCCAGTGTCCTTCAGGACAAAGGGGTAGGTCCTCGTACTATGTTCTGTTTACTTATAACTTCTCAAGTATTTAGACAAGTGTTTCGTAGAAATACAAGGTCTAAGTTTTGAGAAGTCATGGGTATAAGAATAAAGTAGAGAACCAGGTATCACAAGTATCGGGATTCTTCAAAGAGATCGAAGATGTAGATTCTTGTGATTGGTATTCAGATGATAGTGATGGTTTTGAGAAACGTGTTTCTCTTTCAGGTTACTCATAATTGGATGGATTCCAAAGTTGAGTAATGCTGATTAGCCTCTTTCCATTAAGTTGATATGCACTGGAGACAGCTGCATGATTTGAATCAGGTTCCAATTAAATAAGTGCCAAAGTTTCTATATTGAATATAGAATAGTTCGTACCTTAAAAGATGTTAAAGTACAGGGAGTTGTCCAGCTTATGCTTAAAACCAGACACTGGATAACTCAGGGCACGTTTCTGTAATGGCTGTTTGTGGGTTGACCCTGGCTATGACGAGGGTTGATATTCTACCATTTGGAAGATCAATAGTGATATTGTTCTTGACTCGCCACAGTTTTAGTAAAATGGATTTTTTCAGAAAACAGTAGTGGGAGTATGGTAGAACTGGAAGTGATTCCAGAACCGCAAACGATTACGGAAAATTTAATAGGACCTATATATTCAATCAAGTTTGACATTCCAATAGCCACTCCGCAGATATGGTGGGTAACCTCAGACACCCGAGAGGTACTTCGGTAGCCTCAAGGACAGTGACAGGGAGGTTATTATCTACTCAGACTTGACACTACTGTTGTTCCAGGACATGAGACCCAGTAGGAGGGTTGTCGTAGTCAGTGGGAGCAGCGGAAGCATGGTGGACAAGTAGCTTATGTCTATTTATAGACTAGAGCAGTTATAGCGGAGATAGATCATCTAATTTTGATGTGACAGTCATGGGTTTGACTTCAATCAGGATAGGGGATGGATCTGTTAAGAAGGTAGTAGGGTGTGATGTCATGGTATCTGGATGACATACACAGAGTAGGAAGTAAAATTCCTATACTACGATCGGTTGTACTGTGGTCGTCACACAGTTGTTTCTCCAGACAGGATATGGATATAACATTTGACATTCTGGTTTCTGGATCTATGGTTTTAGATCTGGATTTGTGTAGTTTCCCAATGTGGGTACTTTGACAGTATTCTAATGGTTTTTTAGAATAGATGACTCCTAGCATGGTGGTGTACCTGCAGGTGATGGAGTCACCCTCTCTAAAGGTGTCTTACAGACTAAAGGGGAGAGGGATGGGCATGATTGGCAGATCACTTGCTTAGGCAATTGAGTCAATCATGAGATGTCAAGTACCACACCAGATGTTGTTTTTGCACTAGATGCGATAAGTTTGTATTAATCCAATCCTGGAGAAACATAAGGAAGCAGTTTTAGAACATAAGTGGATGTTCTACGGATTTGATGACGGCAGCCTCCTTCGGGAGACGATTATCATTCCAGGCTTCAAAGGTGACATGGTTGACAGAGAGATTGTCAGAGTTATAGTTTTTCCCTCTGACGAAGAGGGACAGTATTATGGACAGGTGGTCCAAGAGGATACTGTGGGTGGCATGGTGCCGGATACTGATTAGGTTCAGTGATCGATATAGTCTAAGAAGTTTGGATTTGGAGTTCATTTATGAACTAGATCCCATCAGATATCCAGACATATTCTAAGACAGGTATTACTCAATTCGGGAGATGGCTTTCTCCGCGAATTTGAGATAAAGAGAGATATAAAAAGAAACATCTAGGCGGATCCACTCACTGAGGCTATTTCTCGAACACAATAGTTTTACAAACGGGCTTTGTGAAACTGATTAGTAGAGGAGTTGGATGTTCGGTTTCACACGGGCTGTGAGTAGTCAACATCGCAATAATTAGCCTTGAGTGCAAGTGGGAGATTGTTGGAGATAGTGCCCTCATAGTCAATTATTGGATCGCAGGTACGTGATTGCAATGATTGCGGAGGACCTATACCGGTAGGACAGTCTTACTCGAGATGATAGTATGCTATCTGGTTTGCCTTTATCAGTCGTGTACATGTTCAGGTGACTGATTGCATGTTACACTTTGATAGAGCCCTTAGGATCTTGCTTTACTACCAACAGTATGATGGCGATCATATACATGAGAGTTGGGTAGTTTATATGCATATCCTTAATTGTGGTCCCTAGTCGTGGGAGTTTCGAGACAGGGCATCGATACTCCGGAGTAGACTAGTGTATACAGTCGAGACCCCGACGAGAGGCGGTGGCCGGTCTCACAAGCCACTGGTGTCAGTTGGATCACCTAAGATGTATACAGGTGCTCATTGGGTTATGAGTACACCGGACAGGACTCGCCGGGAATCTGCTAGTTAGTACTATACCTATCGTCAGATAGCAGTTCCCTGGTGACATGTGTACAGGTTAGTTCATCGACCTGAGGTCGTCATTTGTCTCGTGTGAGTTCCCACTGTGCTTTGATTTCTACCCTACCACAGCTCAAAGGAGTCGTGCAAACAGGTAGTTTTTGGGTACAGTCCCGAGCCATATGGAGGCACGTGAGCGGATCGGCAGGGGATTCGTCTCTCCCGGTATTGGGGGCGAGGTCGTGCTGTGTCTAGGAGAGCCATTACACAAAGTCCATGGCCATGGCAGGAGGTTTACTGGTAGGTACTCCAGTAGTATCTCAGGGTGTTTTTGGGCTACACTCCGACACGACTTATACTGCTTCTGGGGGTCTGACGTTACTAGCCCCCTAGGCGGATATGCGATACTCATTGATGAACGGACCGGACTGTATATACATTGTCACTGTTAGGCTCATTAGGGTTTCCGGATGAGTTCGCTCATCGGCCTCCCTTGAGTTCGCTCATCGGCCTCCCTTGAGGTCAGTCCATGGGCAGCCGTTACGCATTGCTAGTGCCGCTGACGATTTATGGTTAAACCCACTGCCAGGGTACTGACGAGTCATTAGAGTCCCCCACAGACAGTTTCCCAAGTTCGGGCGAAACGTTGTAGAGGCCGTATGGTTTTATGGCAGAGTTCGGAAAATGCACGTGCGTTTACGCACGTGTTATTTTTCGGGCAGATGATACTGGTCGGCTTTGGTTTAAGCCGGATCCGAGTATTATATTGAGTAGGTATAATATCTTTGTCTCAGTTGCATTTGTATTCGGTCGTAATACAAATGCGGGTATATTTATACAGTTACGGGGTTATCCTGAAAGTCGTTTCAGGATCACTTTTGGAAGTTGTCAGTTTTCAGTTTTCTATCAGCCGTCTTTTAACATTTGGTTAAAGACGGATTTATCTTTTCTTGGATGAGAGTGAGTCATGCTTCTAGAAGGTTCTAGAAGGTTCTAGAAATTGGTGACAAGGATTGTGACTCATGCTTTGATTTCAACCATATCTTGTTTTGCTTAAGATCTTTATGCTTGATTTTTTCATGTGTTCACACATGATATTTTCCTTGTAGTCACCCCCCCCCCTCTCCTACGATCACCTCCCTCTTTGCTATAAGAGGCCGGCCCCCTCTCTCTCCTCACACTCTCTCACTTGATAGTTTTCACTTGAAAAGATTATGATAGGTTTTATCGGTGTATGGAATTTCACAGCTCATTTCATTCCATCACCCGATTCCCTCGGCAACTTCATTAACCGTTCGTCCATGGTTTTGGAAGAAGCGAGACAAAGTCATCTACTCATTCTCTACATCAATCTTGGTCGTCTCTTTTAGCAAACTTGACGACCGAGTTGCCTCGAGACAGAGGCGAGAGCCCGTTTAAAGAATCAGTGATGTGGTGCCACCTGGACGAGCAGATCAGAGATCGACGAGATCAGAGCAGCCGCAACGGAGCGTGGGATGATGGTTGAAGAACGAAGGACTCGGATCGTTCGGTACAACCTTTCTACACTCTTTACAGTTTGTTAGTTTAGCAATAATGGCAGATCCGGGTTAAAGTATACGATAGCGCCAGTTAAAAAGTTTTTGTTCCGCATTTGGCGTCTGTAGACGGCCGGGACGCTAGCGTAGACTTACATGAACCGATATGGATAAGTGGAGAAACAATCTCGGGAGTTGGAAAGATAAATATGGATTGACTAGTGTGAACACACTTCGATTTTACGGTCAGGGCGTTCCATTTATCTTTCCGAACCAAGCGTTCGTACTACTCATAGTGCTTGAAGCATCCGGGATGGAGTGTCGCATGCCGTTGGAAACCTAGGGATGTTTACGATGTCCTAGAATTTGAGGATCGTCTGGAGGACAGCGATGAGGATGAAGAAGAGAGAAGACTTAGAGTGCTCCGACCGTCTGTTTCAAAAGACGAGTTATCTTCGGCTGATCGTGAAGTTACGTGGGTTAGAAATGATATCGATAATGAAATCCAAGTAGATATGTCTAATGCGTCCACGAAACGAAAAAGGTTATCAGTAATGTTATATTATTACTTCACATTTCTATGATCTATACATATATTGCATGCATATGTAATGATTGTACTCTTATCTAGGTTTGATGACGACGACCGGAGCAGCGAGAGGCAGCAGGAGCACCAGCCGCGGCAGAGGCAGAGCGGTTCTGCCGCCCGGGGAGCTGCGTAGGGAGCTTCAGAGGGCTGGTCTTGCACCCCGATCGGTATCCCCTTCGGATGATGTAAGTCGATGTCGCGCACCTCGCGGGTTCGTGGGGAGGCGCAATATGCAAAAAACGATTTTTTACGAGCTTTATAACACTGACTAAACTACAGGGTCAATACTTAAACCTTAACTAACTAAACTAATAGGAGGTTCTAACTACTATGAAGAAAGTTATACCTCCGTGTACTAGTCCTTCGGTTCTTGTTCTCCTCCTCCTTTTCTTGAGCTCCTCGAAGAGTGTACGGATCGCTCTTGAACGTCGGCCTCCTCGCGTCAAAGATGATCCACCCGAGAGTGTGTATTTTGAGCTCTTACCTCTAAACTGAGGTAACTAGGGTACCTAGTATGCTAACTTAAGTAGCCTAGAAGATGTAGAGAGTGATTATGGATTAATATGTCTCACTAACCGTTAGTTTCTTAACACATGAGACTTTTAGGGTTTGTGGAAGAAGAAGAGAGCTTGGAGGAAAGAGAGTGTAGTGATGATAATAATATGAAGAATGGCTAAGGTTTTTAGATAATGAAGCATATCCATTTCCAATAATAATAATATCAAAATACAACCATGCTTCATTTGTCATCAAAAGAGAGTGAGTCACCAAGTAGCTATGCTTCATTAATTATCAAGTAACACCTCATACCTCCACCTCATTATCCATTTAACAAAATCGATTAAATCAAAATGAGGTGTCTTCTTCTAGAAGCACTCTTGCAAAATTATAAGAATACCCCTCACCGTATATACATACCCGTATTCATATTTCGAAAAATACGAATACAAAGAGACGGAAATAATCCAAGAATATAATACTAGGATCCGGATTAAACCAAAACCCACTAGTATTATCTGTCCAAACATCATCTGTGCATAAGTACACGTATGTGATCGAAACCCTGCCGTAAAACCATACGGCCTCTACATCGTTTCGCCCGAAGCAGGGAAACACTCTGTGTGGGACTCTAAAGACTCGATAGTACGCTGGCAGTGGGTTTAACCATAAGAACGTTACCAGTACTAGCTGCACGTAACGACTACCTAGGTACATGTCGAAAAGGAAGGCCGACGAGCAAACTCGTCCGAACTCCTACTAAGCATGTCCGTGACAATCTCCGTGCAGTCCGGTCTGTTCGTCTGAGAGTATCGCATGTAAGGTCTAGGGGGTGGAAAACGTCAGACCCCTAATAACCAGACAAGTCATGTCAGTGTGGCCCAAGACCATCCGAGAATCTACTAGTCCAACCACTAGTAATTCTCAATCCGCTCTGGCCAGGGACTTATGGTGTTGACCAACCGATCACAGCGCGACATCGACTCCCTATACCGGGAGTGAAGAATCCCCAACAGTCGCTCACTGCCTCCATGTGGCTCGGGACTGTACCCAACTAAAACCTGTTTGCACGACTCAGTAAAGCCGTGGTAGGGTAGTAATCAAAGCACAGTGGGATCTCACACGAGACTAATGACGACCTCAGGTCGACGGACTATCTGCACTCATGTCACCAGAGAACTGCTATCTGACGCTAGGTATAATACCATCTAGCCAGTCCTCGGCGAGTCCATCCAGTGTACTCACACCCAGTGAGCACCTGTATACAATCTTAGGTGTACCTCACCAATGGTTGCGGGACCAATCCATCGCTCCTCGTCAGGGTCTAGATATGTATACACAAGTCTAATCCGGAGTACCGATGCCCAGTCTCGATACTCCTACGACTTAGGACATTTAAGGATGTGCTTATCAACTACCTAGCTCCCACAAGTGTGACTGCCATCAAAACGCCGGTAATTAAGTAAAGATCCTAAGGGCTCTACCAATATATATTAGCGATATGTTAAAAGAAATATATACACATGTTGAGGTAGACTAAAATCAGATAGCATACTATCATGTTGAGCAAGACTGTTATAATATCTGTGTATATATCCCAAGCTTCCAAAATGTAATGTACAATCCAGCAATATACAATAATAGCCTCTAGCGCATATAACACTAACAATCTCCCACTTGCACTAAAGCCTGTTATTGGCGTATTGAGTACCCAACGTCTGCACTAGAGCCAGTTGCTGGCGTACCGCATACCCAACATCTCGAACTGTCTCTCGAACTAGACTTGAGGGATGGCCTTGGTGAATGGGTCTGCCGTGTTGTCTTTTGTGTCCACTCTCCGCACCTCGATCTCCTGGCGATCCACGATCTCTTTGATCAGGTGATACCGCATCAAGATATGTCTGGATTTCTGATAGGACTTTGGTTCCTTCGCTAAGGCTACAGCCCCATTGTAATCGCAATACAAAGGTATTGGATTGGCAATGGACAGAACCACCTGAAGTTCAGAGATGAACTTCCTCATCCAGACTGCCTCTTTTGCGGCATCGTTAGCAGCTATATACTCCGCTTCCATCGTTGAGTCTGTGACAGTGTCTTATTTGGAACTCTTCCAACATACCGCCGCTCCATTGAAGGTGAACACATAACCCGAGACGGATTTAGAGTCATCCTTGTCACTTTGGAAGATGGAGTCAGTAAAAGCTTCAATCTAGAGGTTCCCATTACCGAATACCAAGAACGTCTCCTCAGTCCTTCTCAGGTACTTGAGAATGTTCTTTACCGCTATCCAATACTTCTCACCCGGGTTTGATTGACACCTGCTTACCACACTAAGTGCATAAGCAAAGTCTAGTCCGGTACATAATATCGTATACATTATAGATCCTTTTGCCGAAGCGTAGGGTATAATGCTCATGCAAGTCCTCTTTTCATCAGTCCTTGGAGACATCTCTTTGGAGAGGGTGATCCCGTGACAAGCGGGTAAATTACCACGCTTGGAATCTTCCATACTAAATCTCTTGTATCTGGACTGTGAAAGTCCCAACATTCTTTTAGACCTATCACGATAGATCATAATCCCAAGAATATAGGAGGCATCACCCAAGTCTTTCATGGAGAACTTCTGTGACAAGAAGAGCCTGACTGATTGTAGCACAGGGATGTCATTCCCTATCAGGAGTATGTCGTCAACGTACAGTACGAGGAAGACTACTGCTCCTCCTACAATCTTCCTATAAATGCATGGTTCATCTACATTTTTGAAAAAATCAAATTTTTTTACCGTCACATCAAAGTGTAAGTCGATGTCGCGCACCCCGCGGGTTCGCGGGGGGGCGGAATATTCAAAAAACGATTTTTCAAAGCTCGCAACACCGACTTGAACTCCAGGATCGATGCTAAGCCCTAGCTAACAAACTACTGTGTTAGGTTTAACTACTCGGATGAAAGTTATACCTCACGATACCATGTCCTTCGGGTCTTCTTATCGCTGTCCTCCTCCTCGTCATGAGCTCCAAGGATCGTTTGGATCGGGCCACCTCGTCGGCTTCCTCGAGTCAAAGACGATCCACCCGAAAGTCTATAGTCCGAGCTCCAATCTCAAATCAGAGGTAACTAGGGCACCTAGTTCACTAAACTAGATAGCCTAGAGGAAGTAGAGAGTGTAGATAGATTCCTTTGTCTCTTAATACCCCAGGTTTCTCAACTCATGAGACACTTAGGGTTTAAAGGAAGAAGAAGAAGCTTGAGGAAAAGCTAGTGAAGAAGTGAGCATAGAATAAAGATGGCTCCTTATGTGTTAGAATAATGAAGCATTCAATAATTGAAGAGATAAATATCTTAACAAATATCAAGCATGCTTCAAAATATCTAATGAGTGAGTCATGCCATGAGTCACCAAGTAGCCATGCTAGATTCAATGTAAACCTCCACCTCATTTCCTCCACCTCATTTAAGTTTTAATCCAAAAGAATAAAACCCTAATGAGGTGTCTCCTTCTAGAAGCTTTCCTGAGGAAATTACGAGAATGCCCCTCATCCGTATATATATACCCATATCCGCATTCCGAAGAATACAGATACAAAGAGACGAAAATAATCCATCGGTATAAAACTAGGATCCGGCTTAAACCAAAGTCCACTAGTATTATCTGCCCGAACATCATACGTGCACAAGTACACATATGTGATCGAAGCCCTGTCGTAAAACCATACGACCTCTACATCTTTTGCCCGATGCAGGGAAACCCTCTGTGTGGGACACTAAAGACTCGACAGTACGCTAGCAGTTGGTTTAACCACAAGTACGTCAGTGGTACTAGCTGCACGTAACGGCTACCCAAGTATCTGTCGATAAGAAGGCCGATGAGAAAACTCATCTGAACTCCTACTGAGCCTATCTGTGACAATCTCCGTACAGTCCGGTCTGTTCGTCTAAAAGTATCGCATATCGGGACTAGGGGCGAAAATCATCAGACCCCTAATAGCGCAATAAGTCGTGCCGGATTGTAGCCCAAAACACCCTGAGAAACTACTGGAGTACTTACCAGTAAATCTCGCTTTCCCTGACTAGGGACTTTGTGTAATGGCTTTCCGAACACAGCGTGATATCAACCCCCAATACCGGGAGAGACGAATCCTATCTAACTGCCACTGGCTCCAAGTGCTTCGGGACTGCACCCAACTACTACATGTTTGCACGACTACTTTGAGCCGTGGTAGGGTAGTAATCTAAGAGCAGTGGGAACACACTCGAAGCGAAGTAGCAGTGTCAAGTCGACGGACTAAGCTGTACTCATGTCACCTGGGAACTGCTACCTGACGATAGGTATAATACCTACCAGCAGTCCCCTATGAGTCCTGTCCAGTGAACTCATAACCCAAGAGCACCTGTATACTATCTCCAGTACGATGTAGTAATGTCTGTGGGACAGACCATTTCCCCTGCTGGGATGAGAAGCATATACACTAGTCTACTCTGGAGTATCGATGCCCTGTCTCAATAATCCTACGACTAGGGGCCTGTATAAGGATGTGCTTATAGACTACCCAGCCCCCACTAGTGTGACTGCCATCACAACGCTGGTAATCAAGCAAAGATCCTATAGGCTCTACCAATATGTATAAACGATATGCTAAAAGAAACACATGCACATATTGAGATAGAAACAAACCAGGTAGCATACTATCATTTTGAGCAAGACTGTTAATACAACTGTAAATATCCCAAGCTTCCATTAAGTAATATACAAACCAGTATGATACAATAATGGCCTCTAGGGCATATATCACTAACACAAAGCAGATATTCTAACTCCACGATGCTTGCTTTAATCCATAAATGGATTTAAGTAACTTGCACACCTTTCCACTGCTCCCACTGTCTAAGAAACCCTCTGGCTGATCCATGTAAATACTTTCTTCTAAATTTCCATTTAGAAAAGGCATTTTTACGTCCATCTGCCAGATGTCATAGTCATGGAAGGCGGCAATGGCAAGCAGGATCCGAATGGATTTAAGCATAGCCACTAGAGAAAAGGCTTCATCATAGTCCAATCCTGGTCTTTGACGAAAACCTTTTGCAACAAGTATAGCTTTGTAGGTTTCCACTTATCCATCTGCACCAATCTTGTTTTTGAAGATCCATTTGCATTCAACTGGTTTTACTCCAGGAGGAGCAACTTCCAAAGTCCATACTTTGTTGGTGTACATGGATTCCATTTCGGATCTCATAGCATATAGCCACTTCACCGAGTCTTTACTTGTGATAGCCTGCTAAAAATTAGTAGGCTCATCATCATTGATAATGCAATCCTCTCGATCCCCATCTACGAGAAACCCATAGTATCTCTCAGGCAGACGAGAAAGCCTACTAGATCTGCGGAGCAGCGTCGGTCCATCGGGCTCTATTGAAACCTGAGATTCTACTAAGTCATCGGCAGTGGTTTGGAGTTCTGGAATTTCTTCCAGTTCTACCGCGCTCCCACTAATTTCTTTTGCAAGAAATTCGCTCTCTAAAAAGACTATGTGGCGAGCGACAAACACCTTTTGTTCTTCAGTGTGGTAGACAAGATATCCCTTTGAATTCTTGGGGTATCCCACAAACTTGCACAAAACCGATCGTGCCTCGAGCTTGTCCGGATTTTGCTTTTTGACAAAAACTGGACACCCCCATATCTTCAGATACTTGAGATATGGTCTCTTCCCACTCCACATTTCATATGGAGTGGTAGACACAGACTTAGTTAGAACCCTATTCAATAGGTATGCTTCTGATTCCAGAGCAAAACCCCAGAAGGAATGTGGCAACTCAGCACTACTCATGGAATGAACCATATCGAGTAGCGTGCGATTCCTTCTCTCTGATACATCGTTATGCTGAGGTGTATATGGAGGAGTAAGCTGAGAGAGAATTCCATTCTCTTTTAAGCATTCAAGGAAACTGGTACTTAAGTATTCTCCACCTCGATCAGATTAAAGTATCTTAATACTTTTACCAGTTTGTTTCTCTACATCATTTTTATACTCCTTAAATTTCTCAATTTCCTCACATTTATACTTCATTAAGAACACATGTCCATACCTTGAGAAATCATCAGTAAAAGTTATGAAGTAGGAGTAACCGCTTCGTGCATGTGTAGACATTGGACCGCATGCATCGCTGTGTATCAGTTCCAAGAGCTCATTGGCTCTTTCTCCGTGTCCTATGAACGGGGATTTGGTCACCAATTCTTTGATGCATGATTGACAAGTTGCATATGATGTATATTCAAACGGATCTAAATATCCATCTTTATACAACTTAGTCAACCTTGTTTCATTTATATGACCAAGTCTACAATGCCATAAGAAAACTTGGTTTGAATCTGGAGCCTTTCTTTTGAACGTGTTTTGGATATTGAAAACTTGATGTTGATTGAGTACGTATATGCCATTTTCCAGTGTGCCAAACCCAATCAGTTCTTGATTTAGGTGAATGTTCATGACATTTCTTTCAAGTGCAAAATTATATCCCTCATTAGATAATAAAGATACTGGTATAATATTACATAGCATACTGGGTACACAAAAACAGCTTTACAACACCAAAATGTGCCCACTTGTCAATCCCAGGTGATAATCGCCTACCGCAACAGCATCAAGTTTGCTCCGTTGCCAGCCCTGAGGGTCATATCACCTGCCTTCAGTGCTCTACGGTTTCTCAGAGCCTGCAAAGAATTACAAATATGAGAACCGGAACCGGTATCTAGTACCCATAATGTAGAGTTCACTGAAAAACGGTTTTCGATTACAAATACACCTGAAGCAGAAGCATCAGCTTGCTTCGTGTCCTTGCCCTTGGCTTTGAAAGCCCTGTAATCTTTCTTCCAGTGCCCCTTCTTATGACAGTAGTCGCACTCATCCTTATCTGGTTTTACTCTCTCCGATTTGTTCGTTCCCTACACCTTTTTGACACCTCCTTTTGGCTTGGTGGTGATCTTCTTCTTCATCCCCTTAGCTTTTGCTTTGGATTTAGAAGAGCATGATTCGCCAACAATAAGAACAGGTGTCTTCTCCTTTTTCAATGAGCTCTCTACTACCCTCAACATGTTGCGTAGCTTTGGAAGATCAGCTTCCATATCATGCAGGTTGAAGTTCAGCACGAACTGAGAGAAGGTGTGAGGAAGGGACTGTAGAATCAAGTCAATGTATAACTCGTTTTCCAGCACGCATCCTAGGTTTGCGAGTTCCTCAATGAGACTGATCATCTTTAGAACGTGCCCTCCTACAGGTGATCCTGGAGCTAATCTCATCTAGAATGATTTCCTTGAGGTCGCATACCTTGCGATACAAGAGTGCTCTCCATACAATTCATTGCAATAGAGAAAAATGGATTTGATGTCCATATCCTTGTGCTGCTTCTGGAGTTCATTATTCATAGACGCCAGCACGATGCACTTAGCTTTCTCGCAATCTAGATCCCAGGTTTTGCGGACCTCTTTGTCCGCAACTGAGGAATCTGGACCTGGGACAGGGGGAGCAGTACTGGTGAGGACGTATGCCACTTTGTCATAAGTAAGTGCAATGTTGACGTTCCTCAGCCAATCTTTATAGTTTGGCTCAGTCGGTGTATTTTTTTCAAGTAGTAATTTAAGCCCCGTCATGATTGCTGCCAGAGAGAGAGAAAAGAAACACTCAGCATATGCTCTTGCAAGTTTAGATTGGTTATTAATTTATCTAAATAGGATGGCTCCCATTGTTTTCTCGAATTCTTCTTCAAACCCTAAAATAAGAATTAGTCAGGATTAATCGCACGTCACAATACTTACTTAACCTTTCGGCCAGGCTGGTATCGGTACTTCGAGAGAGGTTTTCCAACACTTTCGCGAAATTTCTTAATTACATAAGCTCTTTTCCCTGGAGGCATAGCCCCGCTAACACTGTTTTAGACACCTACTTGGTTTATAGCATTGATTGTTAAGTGAAAAATCTCCCAAGAGGAATCTTACTCATCAGTGGGATCGGGATCCAACTATCATTGTGTGATGATCTAGATGGAAGCCACTCTAGTCACCACACTCCAGAAGGTATGCTATATCTGCAAGTTTCTTTTGTATTTGAAACTGCAAGGTTACCTAGCACGGCAGCAAGGTTTCGGGAGGTATCGCCCATGCCAAGTTCAAAAATTTGCCGTTCTAGCTAACCCTAACTTAGAATCGTTAACTAGAAATCGACGGAATAACATATGTAAACACTTTACAAGTAAAGTGAGAAAGGAATAAAACCTATGTAGACCGGTCCTTCACTTCAAAAACTCCGTGTAGTAGTCCCTTCGCTGCGATCATGAACTCCGGACTCTAGAGAGGCTCCAATGAATAAACGAGCATGCTTGCTTCGAAGTCTTCGAGGCCGAAGATGATCTACGTCGAGGAGACACTAACCCAAGCTATCTCTTCACTAATTATGGAATTAGTGAAGCAAACACTCTATACTAAATGGCAAGTAGTAGAAGATGATGAAGTAGGAAGTGGGCTCACTTTAGATTTGAATTTCTCACTCATTTTCTCACATCTCCATTGAACCTAGAAAGTTTTGAGGAAGAAGAAGAAGAATGAACTCAAGTGATGAATGAATAATCTCATGAGGTTATAAATGCAACCATGGTGAAATAATATCATGGCAAACTCATGTAGAGAATAAACCATAGCATAGGGTTAAGGTTTGGGTTGATAAATATCTTAAGTTAAACAAAAGAGTAGACTTTGTCAATGATTATCCATAAGCTTCATCCAAGCTTAAGCCAAGACAAATTCTCACTAATTTGTTTAACTTAATAATAAATATGAAACCCTAATTAACCCTAGCATGGTATAAGTCTCATACACCCTTGTTGCATGTGTAACCTAGCATGACACAAACATGTACACAAACATACATATCACATATATACATTGTGCACATCAAGTGAGAAAAGAAATCTTAAGTGAGCTAATACTAGTTAATGTAGTGTAATATATCAAATATATAATTATACATTAGATTATCAAATCAACTCTAGATTTAATAATCGGTTATATCACATATAACCGACTAATATTATATGTAACAACTTATCGAATCAACACTTGATCCGATAACCCGGCTATATCGCATATAACCGTCCAATGTCACAAATCGCGAGAATAGAATACGGTATCTCATATCGTATCAATCTCGATCCCGCACATATCACATATGTACTCCTACTCTGTTTCGCTTGAGCCAGGAAACCCCTGTGTAAGACTCTAAAGACTCGTCAATACACCAGCAGTAGGTGATGATCATATCAAACACCCACAAGCCGCAAGCGGTCTGCTAAACGTAACAGCCACCCGGGTATTGAGCGATCAGAAGATCAACAAGCAAGTCTGCTCACACTCCTGCGAATCCAATCAGTAACACTACCGCACAGTCCGGTCTCTTCGTCTGTGTAACGACCCGAAAGAGCACGTGACTGGCCCTTGAACCATATGAATCCTATAGGACCCCATCACGACACGAAGCATCTGTCATAGGCAACGTGTATGCCTGACAGCCAAATCAGGTGCATCTGACATGCACGAAGAATCCCGATTTAGTGCATCTGGTGTGCACCAAAATCGTATCTCAAAACATGTGCCCAACAAGCGCGAAAATCCAAATCGGTGCATCCATTATGCACGAATGAAAATCTAAACCCTGCGCACTCAACATGCACGGAATCACGAAATCCAATAGCAAACGTCGAACACGCATAAGTCCAATCAAAAGCACGGAGTGCAAGAATCAATCATCAATATCAGGGTCAAAATCGACGATATAATGCGGCTCAATCAAAATCAGGTGCAGCGCGATGGGAAATCTCATAACCGTGTACATCGGTGTGCACAAATCAAATCAAAACACTAAAAGTGCATGAAAACTATGCTGGGAGTGTAAATCAAATCACCGGCATAAAGTAGGCATGAAATCACAATCAATACCTCAAGAATAATAACTATGCGCAAGGTATAAATACCCAGTAGGTGCAACCATGGTGCACAAAATATAAATCCGGTACAACAAAGGCACGAAATACAAATCTGGTGCGATAAACGCAAGAAACATAGAACCGGTGCATCCCATGCACAAATACCCAACAATAACTCAAATCCGAAAGCAGCAACACCAAGCGTACCTAGGTGTAAAGAAAATCATAAACGTGTGCAACTGCGTGCACAAAGCACATATCAATGCACAACAAGCATATATAAGCTATACCGAGTGCAAAAATGAAATCGTGAGCGTAACATATGAACCACATCCAATCAACCATATGAAATCCATAAAACTCAGTCATCAAGAATAAATCATGTGAATAGATCACCCAAAATACCGAAATCCAAAGTGACGGATACGTGATAGTCAAATTACAAAATCACAAATCATAAATACCGCCGTCGGTATACCCTCCTTCGAAGTCGAGAAGGTGTCGGTATATCCAATGCTAGCGGCGCAAGATATCTACTTGCCTCTTGCTCGCGGCTGGCGTCCTCTGCCTCTGATTCCCTATCTTCCCAGTAGATTACCAATCTCGCAATCCATCGGCTAATCGGCTCTGTCAGGTGTGCTAACGGAAGCGATTCCGTTCTGGCACCTCTCTGGTCATCTCTCGGTCAATCCTCACGACCGCTCGTAAAGCAGCACATCTCTGGCGCCGACCTCGGGTCCTCTGAATGCACATCACACATTGGCTTCTGGTGCAAATCTTATTGCAGCAGTGTACTGGAAGGAATTCCTGCTTAAGGTCTCTTCTGATCTCGCCTAAGCCAAACTGTACGGAGGCTAGTACTCTGGCGTAATCTTTTCTCACTCTCTGGACATCTGCGTCCTCAGTACAACATCTACTCGGAAGCTGGTCGCATCCCTGTGCCTCTATCAGTAGCTCAATCCTCTGGTACGACCGGTACATACGAGAAATCTCGCAACAGCGATCTGTCAAACGCTCACAGTGCGGAAACACAAAAATACGAAGCCTCTATGCAACCGTATGCCTCTGGAAACATGCCCAGGTCAGTCCTCGTCCACGACGAGCTCAAGCTGACGCAACTCGAGCCGTAGCTCACTCTGCCCGTGCAGTCGTGGCAGCAAAACCATAACCAGTATCGATGAGGATAGATCATAGGAATGAATATAATACTGTGCAAGGAAATGTACATCCTAAGGTTTCTTAAGCGGAGTGGCGTGTCGTAAGTATGCCGTGGAACATACGTACGGTACGTCCCTCTACTCAAGCTACCTACTCCATCAACAAAGGGTCATCCTATGCGACGAAAGTTCGGGTATAATACCCCCTCGACTAAGTCTAAGTTCCGTAAGGTCAAGCCTAAGTTCCGTATATAGATAAACGCCCTAGGCTCCACATAGTCAAACTTAGACTCGAACCAAGGTCAACCTAGCGCTCTGATACCAACTTTGTCACGACCCGAAAGAGCACGTGACTGGCCCTTGAACCATATGAAGCCTATAGGACCCCATCTGATCCAAGTAAGCCAAAAGCCCAGAAATCTAAAACCATTTAAGGAGTAAATAAAGGAAAACTGGTTTTAAGAAGTAAAGAAAACATGTTTTAAAAATCAAAGTTTTTAAATAACTAAGCCGAATATGCATTTTTAAAATGTGTAATCTTTCCTAAAAATTTCGGCAGAGTTTCCTTTGTAAATACTAGCCCCGAACGGGGTACAACAAGAATAACATATATATATGAAAGGAAAATGCATCCCCAAGCGGGAGCTAGCTCTTCGTCAATCGACGATCACAACCACGCAAGCAATATAATACACAACGCCAAAGGGCGAGGATCAAAACTCAAAAAGAAACTCAAAACAGCCAGAAAACCGTAATACTACAAGCGCGACTCTAAGGTCGAAATAATATACAAGTTTTGGTTGATGAAATTTCTAGATACAATGAATAATAAATGTACAATGGTGGTTCTGATACAAAAGAACCCACCTACCAAAGCAAGTCACCCATATAGAAGTAGTGTGCCAGAAATGCCGCTATGTAATCTGTACGGCAAAAACCTGCAAGAACTGTGGCACAACGGGGGAGAGTTGCCAACTCGTGAATAGAAAATATCTACAAGCAGAGATCGAATGTATGATCCATCCTAGGTCAATATGATCAGATATAAGTAAATCTCAATATGAATAAGTCTGAAGCATGCTAAACTGGCAATGTAATCTCTATACATGAGTGTAGTGCCCAGTGCTCGTGCCAGGGCCTCAGGTAATAGCATATCATAAATGTGAGGTATGATCAATGTATCTGCATGTACGTGGATCCCGTCCACTCGTCACCCAATGACAATAACCATCATGCATGTAAATATCATCAGCATATGCATGGAAATATGAGAATATAAAACACCTGTGTCCCTCGTGACACGTCAAAATTATAGAACCGGAGTGTCCAGCATCGACACTCGAAAACATCATGAAAACTGTGCCCAGCATCGGCACGTAAATCTTCATATATCGGGCTCCGTCTGCGGAATCGGCCATCGGCCCCAGCAGTACGCCCATATCCATCTATCGACTCTGGTCGGTATCCTCCGGATAACCGCCAGGTCCAACCAATCACCGGTAGGTACACGCCCGCCTCCAGGCTCAATCGGCAAAATCCATCGATCATCTTGCCGAGGGGAACCATACCGGGTCCACCATGTACCCGCAATCGGCTCGTCCACTCCTCGAATCGGGTTTCACATGTCGCTCTCAGCACCGAGAAAACACATGGTGGACGCACTGAAATATCATATCAAGGGTAACCAATTTTTTAAAGCAACGACATATTATCTTTTGAAATACCCACGGTTCCCAAATCCAGAAATATCATGGAAATAGCAACCCTCAATGCGTATAATCAGAAAGCATGATGCATGTGACATGTAAGAGAAATGTAAGCACATCAGTCTGTCATGCAAGAATCATATCCTGAATGCAACAGTACTACAGTGTAGTGACATGGCAATTATCGATGATGAAGTGTGTGAGCCGGCAAACAAGTGTACGTGGAACATACGCATCATCAATAATAGTGCTGGTGTCCTAGCAGCATGACTGTAGTATATTAATAAACACAAGCAATGCAATGCAAATAGCATGAGTATGCGGAATCGAATAATCAACGCAACAGTACAGACTCTATCTTAATAAATATATCATGCAGCCTTGCCTTTTGAAATAAGACGAATCAGGGTTTTTGGTAAAATAAGGGCTACGATGTTTTAAGAAAAAATGTGTCATTTGAAAATATCCGTAGAATCCATTTTTCCTATCTTTAAAATATCCCCGATTCGTTAGTTTTTGAAATAGGTATGACTCGGGACTAGTCTAACGCTTACTATGCGAACTACGGACCCAACAATCAAGTCAATCGGGAGGGGTATGAAAACCACCTAAATCTGAGTCAATATATACATATATATACAATAGTCGGTGATCCCGCCTCAACAGTATCACGTACGATACAGTATATCATATAACATCCTCGAGTCATGAGTGCGGATCTAACATCAATACAAAGCTCGTACGGTAAATCATCGTACGGCATCCCAAATCTGGGGTACTGACCTAAGCCTAGTACAAACGACATCATCAATATATGCATGCACGAGTATGAAACACTTCGTCAAAGGATCCACTAAGTCATCATGTCGTATCTCGAATACGAACTCTATCATATCGCCGAATCTCACGGCCTCAATCAAACCTCATCGATTCATCTCAATCTCACGTATCATCCTCAATCCCGTATATGAACACATAGTCCCATACCCCTGTGTAGATATACACACCTCCATATGCGCACAGATAATGAAAGAATATATGCAAGTATAAGTGTACGTGTATGTGTGGGTGTGCAACCCCTACTCTAGGGTTTCGCACTATACTAAACCAATACATCCTTATCATCAATAATTCCATTATTACCATCAATAATCCTAAACAACACATAATAAATATATGCGTGTATACGTATTCGTATACATCACCACGAACTGCGGGGGTGCTATGCGCCATCCACCCGACTTCTCCCCGTAGATATAAATCTACTAACTTTGCTTCTCGTATGCCGATGCTGATGTCGCCATCTTCATCTTCTTCGCCTCAACATCACACCGGGTACCTACACGTATATCACAAACGCTAAAGCACATGAAAATCACATCGGAAAGCCAAAACAGCACACGCTACCCGCATAGGTAAAAACCTATCGTCTCGCATGTAAACACGATCAATATCCACTTGTCGTTGACGTCCAAACGCCACCCGACATGAATGAATCACCAAATACCAAAATCCATGCTAAAATAAGTCGTAAATCATGCGCCAACGTAGGAAAATCAACCCAGATTTTACCCTAGATGGAATCAGACAAAATTGCACATGCCATGGGTCAAAACTACTGGAAATAGGGCTACAGAACAAAACCAAGGGGGTTCCAACCTGCTTTAGCCGCAATTTGCGGCCAGAGGGATTAAATCTGTGGCCTCAAGAAGGAATTAGGGGCTAGGTCTTGGTGGGGTGGTTCTATGGAGCCTGCACATCTCACTGTCAACTCAGTTTTATTTTAGGATGTCTCGGGTGATAGCAGATTACAAAATACACTCCCAGATTTACAGTTTTCCCCGATATCGATTCCGTAAATCCGTATTCTGGTTTCTAGTTCAGGTTTGGGTCCAATTTAACATCACACAAGGGGTTCTAAGGTCACAACAAGCCTCAATTTCACTTTGATTTCAGATCAAACCCTAAACCCTAACTTGATGTTTCACAAATCCACCAAACGACACCATATCGACATGAAACTAGAATTGATGCACAAGAAATGAAACACTACTCTAATAGTTCCAGAATTTACCTCCTTTGGCAACTCAAGAAAATTCTTGAGTTGCTCAAAGTCCTCCAAATCCAATCTTGCTAGGTTCAATGTGTAGCTAGTGAGCTCGGGAACATTTTTTGTGAAATGGGAATAGGGTTTTGGGGTTGATTTCATGGTGGATCTAGGGGTTTTGTGAAGAGGGAGAGAGAGGGAGAGGGAGCAGGAGTAGGAGCAGCTCATGGAGAGGGGAGAGAGAAAATGAGAAGCAAAATGATGGGAGTATGGTTCAAAAAGGTGAAGGTTGACTTGGTCTCTCTCTCTCTCTCATCATGTAACCTTTATCTTTTCTTTTTCTTTTCCTTTTTTCTTCCTTCTCACTCAAGGAAAAACCCTAAGCAACCATATCCCCAAAACATGTAACAAGTGTGGAAAATGATATGTGCACATTTTTGCACAAAAATGCTAAAAATCCGATTAGCGATTGTTAATCGCGATTAGCACTAAATTAGCACATAACTAATCATAAAAACTTTAAAATGGCATAATTCCATAAAATACCCTATTTTAGAATTTTCCATAATTTTTCCCCATTTATTTGTATTTAATTATACCGGAATATTAAAATATTCATTAAAATAATATTAAATTATAAAAATTCCCAAAAATGATATTTTATTATTTTGAAACGTTACAATCTACCCCCCTTAAAGAAATTCGGTCCCCGAATTTAAATTTAAACCCCCAAATACTAAAATATTTCAATACAAATTCCAAGCCGTCGGGGCTCCGAATCATCAATACATAAAACATCATAGCGCAATGCATGCGCATGAGTACTGAGCAGATAACTCAAAAACAAAACTCCGTCAAGCATCCTGCAATCATCGGAGTCATGGTAAAGACACAAATGTCAAATCCAATACAAAACCAATATGATATAGATCAGAACTACACATGTAGACATCCAATCTATACATGTGAACAGCTGATGTAAATGCATGCCAAATCCTTTTTTTTTGTCGATGTGCGATGCACGTAACACTGCACAGTGGCGGACGTTTTTCATAAGAAAATAACCATATATGTATATATCTTTTGTTTACTATGTACGTTCCGACGTTTTGAAAACAATTTAGAAGGGTTTCCTTGTTTTTAAAACGTTTCGTGTCATATCGGACACGTAAGTATATATATGCTGAGGCTATAGCTCGCTTTTTGGAAATCCCTTCGATAACTATCAATGCATGCAAAATATATCCAGGTACTGTCCTTTGACTAGTCCTGCTCAGTACAAAACGAATATCAAATAGCATAAAAAAAAATATACTGCTCCAAAGGAATAAATCCCAAAAATGCATATAACACCACCCTGTGCGTCTGGTGCGCACGGAAATCAAAATCCATATATATGCCATACATGTGCACAGAAACAACAACCAGGGGCAACGGGTGTGCACGAAGCATCTGTCATAGGCAACATGTGTGCCTGACAGCCAAATCAGGTGCATCTGACATGCACGAAGAATACCGATTTAGTGCATCTGGTGTGCACCAAAATCGTATCTCAAAACATGCGACCAACATGCGCGAAAATCCAAATCGGTGCATCCAACGTGCATGAATGAAAATCTAAACCCTGCGCACTCAACATGCACGGAATCACGAAATCCAATAGCAAACGCCGAACACGCGTAAGTCCAATCAAAAGCACGGAGTGCAAGAATCAATCATCAATATCAGGGTCAAAATCGACGATATAATGCGGCACAATCAAAATCAGGTGTAGCGCGATGGGAAATCTCACAACCGTGTGCATCAGCGTGCACAAATAAAATCAAAATAATAAAAGTGCATGAAAACTATGCTGGGAGCATAAATCAAATCACCGGCATAAAATAGGCATGAAATCACAATCAATACCTCAAGAATAATAACTATGCGCAAGGTATAAATACCCAGTAGGTGCAACCATGGTGCACAAAATATAAATCCGGTGCAACAAAGGTACGAAATTCAAATCTGGTGCGATAAACGCAAGAAACATAGAACTGGTGCATCCCATGCACAAATACCCAACAATAACTCAAATGCGAAAGCAGCAACACCAAGCGTACCCAGGTGTAAAGAAAATCATAAACGTGTGCAACTGCGTGCACAAAACACATATCAATGCACTACAAGCACATATAAGTTATACCGAGTGCAAAAATCAAAGCGTGAGCGTAACATATGAACCACATCCAATCAACCATATGAAATCCATAAAACTCAGTCATCAAGAATAAATCATGTGAATAGATCACCCAAAATACCGAAATCCAAAGTGACGGATACGTGATAGTCAAATCACAAAATCATAAATCATAAATACCGCCGTCGGTATATCCTCCTTCGAAGTCGAGAAGGTGTCGGTATATCCAATGCTAGCGGCGCAAGATATCTACTTACCTCTTGCTCGCGGCTGGCGTCCTCTGCCTCTGATTCCCTATCTTCCCTGTGGATTACCAATCTCGCAATCCATCGGCTCATCGGCTCTGTCAGGTGTGCTAACGGAAGCGATTCTGTTCTGGCACCTCTCTGGTCATCTTTCGGTCAATCCTCACGACCGCTCGTAAAGCAGCACATCTTTGGTGCCGACCTCGGGTCCTCTGAATGCACATCACACATCGGCTTCTGGTGCGAATCTTATTGCAGCAGTGTACTGGAAGGAATTCCTGCTCAAGGTCTCTTCTGATCTCGCCTAAGCCAAACTGTACGGTGGCCAGTACTCTGGCGTAATCTTTTCTCGCTCTCTGGACATCTGCGTCCTCAGTACAATATCTACTCGGAAGCTGGTCACATCCCTGCACCTTTATCAGTGGCTCAATCCTCTGGTACGACCGGTACATCCGAGAAATCTTGCAACAGCGATCTGTCAAACGCTCACAGTGCGGAAACACAAAAATACGAAGCCTCTATGCAACCGTATGCCTCTGGAAACATGCCCAGGTCAGTCCTCGTCCACGACGAGCTCAAGCTGACGCAACTCGAGCCGTAGCTCACTCTGCCCGTGCAGTCGTGGCAGCAAAACCATAACCAGTATCGATGAGGATAGATCATAGGAATGAATATAATACTGTGCAAGGAAATGTACATCCTAAGGTTTCTTAAGCGGAGTGGCGTGTCGTAAGTATGCCGTGGAACATACGTACGGTACGTCCCTCTACTCAAGCTACCTACTCCATCAACCAAGGGTCATCCTATGCGACGAAAGTTCGGGTATAATACCCCCTCGACTAAGTCTAAGTTCCGTAAGGTCAAGCCTAAGTTCCGTATATAGATAAACGCCCTAGGCTCCACATAGTCAAACTTAGACTCGAACCAAGGTCAACCTAGCGCTCTTATACCAACTTTGTCACGACCCGAAAGAGCACGTGACTGGCTCTTGAACCATATGAAGCCTATAGGACCCCATCTGATCCAAGTAAGCCAAAAGCCCAGAAATCTAAAACCATTTAAGGAGTAAATAAAGGAAAACTGGTTTTAAGAAGTAAAGAAAACATGTTTTAAAAATCAAAGTTTTTAAATAACTAAGCCGAATATGCATTTTTAAAATGTGTAATCTTTCCTGAAAATTTCGGTAGATTTTCCTTTGTAAATACTGGCCCTGAACGGGGTACAACAAGAATAACATATATATATGCAAGGAAAAGGCATCCCCAAGCGGGAGCTAGCTCTTCGTCAATCGACGGTCACAACCACGCAAGCAATATAATACACAACGCCAAAGGGCCGGGATCAAAACTCAAAAAGAAACTCAAAACAGCCAGAAAACCGTAATACTACAAGCGCGACTCTAAGGTCGAAATAATATTCAAGTTTTGGTTGATGAAATTTCTAGATACAATGAATAATAAATATATAATGGTGGTTCTGATACAAAAGAACCCACCTACCAAAGCAAGTAACCCATATAGAAGTAGTGTGCCAGAAATGCCGCTATGGAATCTGTACGGCAAAAACCTGCAGGAACTGTGGCACAACGGGGGTGAGTTGCCAACTCGTGAATAGAAAATATCTACAAGCAGAGATCGAATGTACGACCCATCCTAGGTCAATACGATCAGATATAAGTAAACCTCAATATGAATAAGTCTGAAGCATGCTAAACTGGCAATATACTCTCTATACATGAGTGTAGTGCCAAGTGCTCGTGCCAGTGCCTCAGGTAATAGCATATCATAAATGTGAGGTATGATCAATGTATCTGCATGTACGTGGATCCCGTCCACTCGTCACCCAATGACAATAACCATCATGCATGTAAATATTATCAGCATATGCATGGAAATATGAGGATATAAACCACATGTGTCCCTCGCGACACGTCAAAATCATGGAACCGGAGTGTCCAGCATCGACACTCGAAAACATCATGAAAACTGTGCCCAGCATCGGCACGTAAATCCTCATATATCGGGCTCCGTCTGCGGAATCGGCCCTCGGCCCCAGCAGTACACCCATATCCATCTATCGACTCTGGTCGGTATCCTCTGGATAACCGCCAGGTCCAACCAATCACCGGTAGGTACTCGCCCGCCTTCAGGCTCAATCGGCAAAGTCCATCGATCATCTTGCCGAGGGGAACCATACCGGGTCTACCATGTACCCGCAATCGGCTCGTCCACTTCTCGAATCGGGGTTCACATGTCGCTCTCAGCACCGAGAAAACACATGGCGGACGCACTAAAATATCATATCAAGGGTAACCGGGTTTTTTAAGCAATGACATATTCTCTTTTGAAATACCCACAGTTCCCAAATCCAGAAATATCATGGAAATAGCAACTCTCAATGCGTATAATCAGAAAGCATGATGTATTTGACATGTAAAAGAAATGTAAGCACATCAGTCTGTCATGCAAGAATCATATCCTGAATGCAACAGTACTACAGTGTAGTGACATGGCAATTATCGATGATGAAGTGTGTGAGCCGGCAAACAAGTGTACGTGGAACATACGCATCATCGATAATGGTGCTGGTGTCCTAGCAGCATGACTGTAGTATCTCAATAAACACAAGCAATGCAATGCAAATAGCATGAGTATGCGGAATCGAATAATCAACGCAACAGTACAGACTCTATCTCAATAAATATATCATGCAGCCTTGCCTTTTGAAATAAGACGAATCAGGGTTTTTGGTAAAATAAGGGCTACGGTGTTTTAAGAAAAGATATGTCGTTTGAAAATATCCGTAGAATCCGTTTTTCCTATCTTTAAAATATCCCCAAATTCGTTAGTTTTTGAAATAAGTATGACTCGGGTCTAGTATAACGCATACTATGCGAACTACGAACCCAACAATCAAGTCAATCGGGAGGGGTATGAAAACCATCTAAATTTGAGTCAATATATACATATATATACAATAGTCGGTGATCCCGCCTCAATAGTATCACGTACGATACAGTAAATCATATAACATTCTCGAGTCATGAGTGCGGATCTAACATCAATACAAAGCTCGTATGGTAAATCGTCGTACGGCATCCCAAATCTGGGGTACTGACCTAAACCTAGTACAAACGACATCATCAATATATGCATGCACGAGTATGAAACACTTCGTCAAAGGATCCGCTAAGTCATCATGTCGTATCTCGAATACGAATTCTGTCATATCGCCGAATCTCACGGCCTCAATCAAAACTCATCGACTCATCTCAATCCCACGTATCATCCTCAATCCCGTATATGAACACTGTTGGGGTAAAAATTTACACCCCGGTTGACCAAGTCAAAATCAAAGTCAACCCCAAGCCAAGTGGGCCCGAGCCCAGATCCAGTGGGCCCATGCCCGGGTCGAGCCCGAACATGAAGCGGCCGGCCTCCCCCCATGCCAAGATAAGAATTTTGTAATAAATAATTTTGTTGTATTTCTTTTATTTTATTTTATTTTCGGATAAATGTAAGGAAAATAGGCATAAAGCCAAATTTTTGTAAAACCCATGGTTTATGTGCAAAAAGAAATGGCACATGAGCCATGGGATAGGCAAAATGCCATTTTGTGAAGCCCAAGGGGCTATGTGTAAAATGTATGGCCTATAAAGGCAAGGATAATGAAATATCCCAACAACTTTTTCTCTCTCCAAAAAAGGTCTCAGAGCTGAGCTCTTTCTTCCATCTTCAAGGTTCCAAAACCTTCTTCTTTCTTTTGAATTAAATCAAGAGTTTTACTCTTCCTTTTTCAAAAACAAAATAGTTTTCCACCACAAAACCCATTAAGGGGAACTCAGATCTGCCATCAGATCTCAAAAAGGAGAGATTTTGATATCTCACATCTCTTGATCTTCAAGATCCGGCCAAACAACAGGAGGAAGAAGAAGAACATTTTTCACTAAACCCCCAAAAAGGAAGAAAAAAAAACACTCAGGAGTCCAACTCCTTTTTGATTTCTCTTCAGAGAAATCTTTTTAGGCTAAAAAAGCCTCCTTTTCTCGCCGGCGCTCAAGCGCAGAGCGCCCACGTGCCGACACGTGGCGCGCTTACGCTCCAGCGCAAGCGCTCCAGCGCAAGTCGCCCTCGTGCCGACACGTGGCGCTCTTGCGCTCTAGCGCAAGCGCCCGAGCGCAAGTCACCCCGGTGTCGACACGTGGCGCGCTTGCGCTCCAACGCAAGCGCTCGAGCGCAAGTCGCCCTCGTGCCGACACGTGGCGCGCTTGCGCTCCAGCGCAAGCGCTCGAGCGCAAGTCGCCCTCGTGCCGACACGTGGCGCTCTTGCGCTCCAGCGCAAGCGCTCGAGCGCAAGTCGCCTACGTGCCGACACGTGGCGCGTTGCGCTCCAGCACTCTGCGCTCGAGCGCAAAGCGCCCACGCGCCGACACGTGGCGCGCTCACGCTCAAGCGCCTAGGCGCTGGCCCCACGCATCTTTTGGATGTCTTTTTCCCCTTTACTTATATATACATGTATATATATACATATGTATACAAATGTACATATACACATACTCCGCGACACTGTCCCTGTTAGAAAAAAATTTCTAACGGGGCGCTGCCCCGCACCCCGCAAGGGGGCTGCTAGCCCCCTTGACCCCCAGCCCGCTATCCGGGTAGCGGGACCCCCGTAAAAACTCTGCGTGGCTCCCGATATATCCAAAACCCCCCTTTCAGAACAGAACACACGCACACTGCACATTGAGTTCGCATGACCAGTTTAACCTGTTGATCGGAGGTTCCCTCGCCCCAAAAGCGAGGGGTAATTAACGGCAGCTTAGTCCGCGGCTGCCGGAGATTCGGATCCCCACAATCATTAAACCCCGGCCTACCCTAGGCAGGGGGAATCTGTAGTACGCCTGACAAGCGTGCGCGTATTCCCATCTCAATGGGGTGACGAAAAACACCCTACAGATTCTGGCACGCCCGGTGGGACCCTTCTCTCCTCTCATATTTCGGGTTAAACGTTCATGCGAACTCAATCAATATACATATCGATTGCCTATACTGAAATGATGTTTTTTTTTCCATGCAGCAATCAACCTTCGACGACAATGTCTCCCCAGATGAATTCAGCTTCCAACATGACCCCGATTCCGTACGTGGTCAAGATCAACGCTCGTGTGGTTCTCCCCGCAAGCCTCAGTCAACAATGGGAGGAACCGCCCCGCCAGTTTGGCTCTGTCATCATCTACCCTACCGGAAGTGCTCATCTGGCAGAGATCCCAGCAGAACAGGTGGCCAAGCCGGTCTCGAGGGGTAAGAGGCCGAATGTCGTGATCGCCAAGGCACCACAACCGAAGCTTAAGATGGTGTCTGAACGAGTCCCTGGCGCTCTAGCTGGGGGCAAGACTTCCGATGCGAAGGGCAACATTAAATGTTGCGGACGAGCTCAGGCGATGACTCCAACAAATGCACAATCGAGCGTATCTCCAAGGCCTTCCATCGCCCGGTCTGCGACGTCTTCCCAAAGAGTTGAAGTCTGCCAGGTGCTTAGAACAGAAAAGTTAAGGCAGAAGCGGCTCAGGTATCGAGCCAACAAGAGGGCCAAGGCTTCGACCAAATGGAATCATGTGAAGTTCCAAGTGCAGGGTTTCCCCGCGACGACGGCTGAGTCGGACGTAAGAATCAGCAATTCCTTCGAGCCTCTGAAGTGGGTTCAGAAAAACGCCATGACCGCCAGAATCAAGAAGACAGCGGTCCGAACAGTGCCACAAAGAGACGTGTCCCGGCCCCAACAGAAAAAATATGACACTATCTCTTCAAGGGTCTATCAGGCGCTCTATGTCGCACGAAAGCAGCGGGGCAAATCCAGAAAAGAAGCGCCAGCACCATTTAAGAACCTGGTTAGGCCAGCCGCCTTTAATCGATTACCAGCTACCGAAGCAAGGGGGTCAAGACAGCGATCCGTGAAATTAGCTTCCAGTGATGAAAAGATGGCCGGATACATCATCCATACGGTCTATATGGCGGGCGGACGCCCCAGCGACAACCTTCGCAGTAAAAGCAAGGATGGGGCCACCACATCCCAAGCCCAATCTAGCCTGAATGTGGTCGCCGCCGCTCAAGAACAGCCGCCCCCGCTGGATGAAGAAAACCCTCTCGATGAGGATGATAGGCAGAAAGACCCCTCGGTCCATGAAGAGTCAAGCTCGGACAGCGAGGAGGAGCCGACTTTCCGCCCCAGGACTGCGGAGCAAGAGCTGCTTCAAGAGCTTCGAAAACAGCTCAGGAGCAAAGATAAAGAGATGGCCAAGCTCTACTCGAAGATTGACGACTTAACGAACGTGGTGATGCAGCTTACGGCTCAAATTGCTCGAGCGCCTCCCAATCAAGCACAAGCCGCTACTAATCAGCCGGGTGATGACAATCCGAGGCAGCCAATGCCTGTTCCTTCGGGTCCAAGACTGGTCGAGCCACATGAGAGCCGTCCACACTCCGCTTCTGGGGACGCCTTGGCCCCAGATAGCACTATCCCGCTAACACAGGATCGGATAATGGATTTGGTCACCAGCAAGGTTAAAACATTGGTGGCCGAAGCTGAAGCTCAGAAAGAAATCGGCAGTAGTGGCCGGCCATATCCCGCGCAATACGATCTGATCGAGTTCCCAAGCGGCTACGTCATTCCTAAGTTCGGAAGATTTGATGGAACGGGGAATGCAAATCAGCACGTTGCCCACTTCAAAGCATCGTGCGGAAATACAGGGGGCAATGACGCGCTCCTTCTTCGTCAATTTGTCAACAGCCTGACCGGTGTCGCTTTCGACTGGTACGCGAGCATACCAGACGGGTCCGTCATTACCTTTGCCCAAATGGAATCTCTGTTCCGGCAAAGATTCATGAGCGTCAGTGATAAAATCTCCATTGCCGACCTTGTGAGGACCAAGCCGGGGAAGGATGAAAGCAACACTGACTTTATCGCCCGATGGCGTAATCTCACGGTCAAGTGCGAACCGCCGCTGGAGCAGGACCAGTCCGTCAGCCTTCTTATTGGGAACCTCAGCAATTGGATGGTCCCATTCTTGTGTACAGCGGGCCTCAAGACATTTCAGGAGCTAACCAAGAAAGTCCAGATGCTGGAACGCTCGAAGCAAGAGTCCCCGCCGGACTCTCAGAGAGACAAAACCTGGAAAAGCAAGCGGGACGACAACTGTAGAAGTGGGAGTTCCAGCAGTACCAATGTCTTCAATGCGTCCGAAAATGAAGAAAAGCGAAGGGCGGGCGAATCCAAAACTAACCGGTCTCGAAAGCCATTGCTGGGAGGAGATGGGCCCACCCTAGAGGAGAAAAAGAACAAGGTTTATTCTTTCAGAAGGGACAAGGTTCGCAAGATATTTAAAGATGCCTTGAACAACGGCCTACAATTGCCGGAGTCGAAAAGACCCCAAGAAGCAAAAATGACCGACAATCCTCTGTATTGCCCGTACCACCGAGTAGTGAGCCATGCGATCGAGGATTGCTATATCTTCAAAGACTGGGTCGAGAAGCAGTACAAGGCTGGAGAGATCGAGCTGTCTAAAAGCGTGTTGGTGAACAACCAAGTTGCAACCACCAACTTTATACAGAAAAAAGTTGAAGCCTTCTGGGAGCAGATAGCCGAACCCGCTGCCCCGAGAAATGAGATGGACTCATCGCGGTCTCCATGGAGTACGCACATATCTAATAAGACGAAGAAGATGCTAAAGCTGCTTCAGAAAGAGCCCAGGATAGAATGGGAAGGACAGAAGAAGCCTACCAGTCCAGCTGCCAATGCGGCCCCATCAGGCTCAAAATCCAAGAAGCTCAAGAAGAAGAAAAGTGCAGCTCGGCGCAACAAAGAGTCTGCAGGGAGATCGACCATTCAAAAATATATCGATTCCCTCGAAGAGTATGAACAAAGGGAAAGAACATTGGTACAATTGAAGGAGTTCTTCCCTGTGCAAGCGGCTGAAATTTTGGAGGAGTTAGAAGAAGACTCCAATGAAGGGATCCCAGTAATGACCTGCTATGCCATCCATCTTGGCAGCGACTCCGAGGATGAGCTCTGTTTTCCCGAAGAGGATGAGGAGCTCACCACAAAGGCCAATCAAATCCAGCTCAGAAGCGGCAGGGCTCTACCGCCAAATCAGGGCAACGCCCCAAAAGGAAAGGAAAAACAAGTCACTAATGAAGAAGATGGCAGAGAACCGGCTGATGAAAACATAAGTCCTTCCTCGGTGGACTATAATGTCTTGGCGCATCTCCGGAAGCTTCCGTCTCTCCTGAGCATCTACGACGCCTTGGTCCTATCTAAGGAGCTTAGAGATGTTCTCGTTCACGCTCTGCAAAACCCCGAGCGGTATCAGGCTCACTTTGCGGAAATTAATATGAAAGAAGCCCAACACGCTTTGTATGCCGCCGCAGTCACATTAAGGGATGAAGACTTGCTACTGGGAACGGCTGAGCACAATCGGCCGCTTTACGTGACCGGGTACAGCGACGGAGATCGAATTAATCGCATATTGATTGATCCGGGGTCCTCAGTGAACATCATGAACTTGCGAACTCTGAAGAGTTTGTCAATGGACGTCCGACACCTGTCAAGGGAAAGGATTGTCATTCAAGGCTTCAACCAAAATTGCCAGCAAGTTCTGGGGTCTATAGCTTTGCCAATCAAATTCGGGGATCTGCAAACTGAAGCTAAGATATACGTGATCGATGCCGACACGTCTTATAAGATTCTCTTGGGGCGGCCATGGCTCCACGATTATGGCATCATTCCGTCAACTCTCCATCAATGCATGAAGTATACCAAAAATGGCGAAGAAAGACGCATTGACGGAGACATCCAGCCGTTCGGTGTGCATGAAGTCCGCTATGAAGATTCTCGGTACTTTATGAACCACCAAAATGCTAAGCCACAACTGACTGAGGATAGACCGGCCCCAAGACCCAAAAGCAAATCTGCGCCGGTTGTCACTTTCAAAAGTAAAAACGCCCAAGTGCGCTCACATTTCGGTAGCGACACTGATGAGTCCGACGCTGGAAGTCCGTCTTTCCGTAAAAATCGCCCTCGTTTCGGTAGCGATACGGACGAATCTGATGCTGAAGGCCCATCTAGCAGCAAAGTCCGCCCTCATCTTGGCAGTGATACTGAAGAGTCAGAAGAAGAGAACCTGCCGTGCAACAGCTGTGCAGATTGGCCCCCCATGCAGCAAGCGAAACTACGAGAGACCTTCGAAGTCGCAGAAGGGTCCCTGGCCGTCACAAGGGTACCAGAGCAGATGTGCAAAGAGCTCGATGCGTTATCAGTCTCCACCATGGACCAGCTGAAGACTTTCTACGTTCCCGGGAGGAATAGTGGACAGAAAGGCATCCTGTTTTATGGGTCAAATCCCGTTGCGCACCCGGACGATTTGTCTGTCGCGTGCCTTCCATATGAGAGAGGCATAAGAGCCGTCCTCAATCCCAGATACTATGCGCCCGAGATGCGGGAATACTTTAAGAAGTGCGGATGCCGGTTATATCAAACGGAGTCCGAAGCAAAGTTTTACGAAGGGCTATGGTATCCGCCCCAGGTCCGAGCACTCATCGATGGACGAATTCCAGATAGACGGGGCATAGGCTACATTCAACCTGATTCCAAAGCGTGCTACATGATCCATGTTGGTGAGGCCAGCGAAAGATCAAATGATGATGACGAGATAGCCGAGCCAGAAGAAGCTCCTCAAGAGCTCGAAGATGGCGGACAAGCAACCTTTAATGAGCTAGCCGAGATTGACTTAGGAACGCCCGATAATCCGAGGCCGACCTACATCAGCTCACTCTTGTCGGAGGAAATGAAAGAGCAGATAATTGCCCTGCTGCGTGAGTTCGTCGACTGCTTCGCGTGGACGTACAAAGAAATGCCTGGCCTTTCTCCTGAGGTAGCCGTGCATAAGCTGGCTATATCTCCTGATGCTAAGCCAGTCAAACAAGCTCCTCGAAGAATGAGAAGGGAGTTGGAAGAAAAGGTCATCGAGGAAACCAAGAAACTCATCGATGCCGGCTTCATCAGGGAAGAGAAATATGCAGACTGGATCGCATGTATAGTCCCAGTGAAGAAGAAAAATGGGCAGATCCGAGTTTGTGTCGATTTCAGGGACCTCAACAAAGCATGTCCTAAAGACGACTTCCCGCTACCGGTCATGGAAATGATGGTCGATGACACCTCAAATTACGAACTGTTCACCTTTATGGATGGCTCGTCTGGATATAATTAGATCAAGATGTCGCCTGAGGATGAGAAGCACACAGCATTTCGAACCCCGATCGGAATATATTGCTATAAGGTAATGCCATTCGGACTGAAGAACGCAGGTGCTACATATCAAAGGGCAATGACTAATATCTTTGATGACCTAATCCATAAAGTCATCGAATGCTATGTTGATGATCTGGTCGTCAAGACTAAAGCCAAGGCCGATCATATCCAAGATCTCAGGACCGTTCTCACCAGACTGAGGGAATACGATCTGAAGATGAATCCTCTGAAGTGCGCTTTTGGCGTGTCATCGGGAAAATTCCTGGGCTTCATAGTCCGACATCGAGGGATCGAAGTTGACCCATCAAAGATAAAGGCCATCATGGAGATGCCCCCTCCGAAGAGTCTGACGCAGCTAAGATCTTTTCAAGGCAAGCTTGCTTATATACGGAGGTTTATCTCAAATTTATCAGGGAGATGTAGGCCCTTCTCAAAGCTCATGAAGAAAGGAGCTCCTTTTATCTGGGATACCGAATGTCAAGCAGCGTTCGAAAGCATCAAACAATACTTGTTGCACCCTCCAGTGCTGGCCGCTCCCATTCCAAATAAACCGTTGATTCTCTATACTGCCGCGCTAGATGAGTCACTCGGTGCGCTCCTCGCCCAGAATAACGAGGAGGGAAAGGAAAATGCCCTCTACTACCTCAGTCGAACTCTAGTCGGGGCGGAACACAACTATTCCCCAATTGAAAAGCAATGCCTGGCTCTGATATTTGCTGTGAAGAAGCTGAGGCACTATCTGCTGGATCATCGGGTTATGCTAATCTCCAAGGTCGACCCGCTCAAACACTTGATGACCAAAGCAAGCCTAGCCGGCAGGATGGCAAGATGGGCTGTCATGCTACTTGAGTTTGATATAGTTTATACTCCTCAGAAAGCCGTAAAAGGGCAAGCCCTTGCAGATTTTCTCGCTGCTCATCCCATACCAGAAGGGTCGCCGCTAAATTGTGAGTTACCCGACGAGCAAGTGCTACACCTCGAGGAAGATGGGCCATGTTGGGAGCTCTACTTCGATGGAGCCTCATCAATAAGAACCTCCAGTAAATCAAGCATTCCGGAGATAAGAGCAGGGATAGGATTGGTGTTCATCACACCATCAATGGGAACCCTACGGCGTTCTTTCGCTCTCACCGAGCCTCGGACAAACAACGAAGCTGAGTATGAAACTCTGATAGCTGGTTTGGAGCTCGCCGTAGAAATGGAAATCCGTCGGCTACGAGTTTACGGTGACTCCCAGCTCGTCGTCAACCAAGTAAGCGGCGATTATAAGATATACAAACCCGAGTTAGCTCGGTACAGAGGTCGAGTGGTGGAACTCATGAAACGGTTCACTCATATTGAACTAACGAGAGTCCCTAGAGCGTTGAACGGAAAGGCTGATGTACTCGCTCGCTTGGCCAAGGAGCTGGCCGATCCTGACATGGACGAAATTCTGATCACAGTCAGGAGCCGGCAAATCCTACCCCCTGTCTCTCTACGAGAAGAGGAAAGCGCGGAACAGAAGAGCAATCCCGCCGAAGAAGCTTCGATCGTGCAAGACGAGCCCGATTGGAGAGAACCCTTCATAGAGTACCTCCGATATGACAAGCTTCCCGAAGAAAAATCTGCGAGGATCCAGCTGAAGAAAAGAGCTCTCCGATACGTGTTTGTAAATGACACGTTATACCGCAGGTCATATGACCAACTCTGGCTCAGGTGTCTGTCATTAGCCGAAGCCCAAAAGGTCATGAAAGATGTTCACTCGGGCGTTTGCGGTGCTCACCAATCTGGCCCCAAGATGCGACTTCAAATCAAACGGCTTGGGTATTACTGGCCCACCATGATACGGGATTGCGGAGAGCATGCAAAGAAATGTTATATCTGCCAAATTCACGGTGATTTTATTCACAAGCATCCCAACCCATTGCATCCTACAGTGGCGTCGTGACCCTTCGAAGTTTGGGGCACCGACATTGTTGGCCCAATTGATCCTCCGTCATCTAAAGGCCACCGGTTCACACTGGCCGCGACGGACTACTTCTCCAGGTGGGCTGAAGCTGTCCCGCTAAAAGAAGTCAAGACAAAAGATATTCTGACATTCTTCCTGCACAATATTCTATACCGCTTTGGTACACCAAGAAGAATCATTTCTGACAACGGGCCTTCTTTCAAGAGCTTCAATGTCTCAAGGTTCGCTACTCAGCACAAGATAGACTGGAGATATTCCTCCATCTATAATCCAAGAGCCAACGGGCTAGCCGAAGCCTTCAATAAGACTCTATGCAAGCTCCTGAGGAAAAATGCTTCAGCCAACAAGAGAGACTGGAATCTCAAGCTTCACGAGGCGTTGTGGGCATATCGTACCACGCACCGTACTCCAACTCAGTCCACTCCATACTCATTGCTCTTCGGAGTGGAGGCGGTCCTCCCCCTCGAAGTCGAAGTTCCCAGCTTAAGAATGGCCGTTCAGCATGAGTTGACAGAAGAAGAAAACGTGCTCCTTCGACTTGAAGAACTCGATGCCCTCGAAGAAAAGAGGCTCGCGGTGCAGCAAAATCTGGAGCTATACCGAGCCCAAATGTCACGGGCCTATGACAAGATAACTAGTCTCCGTGCTTTCAAGAAAGGTGAATTGGTGTTGGTCCTCAAAAGACCGATCATCCCCAATCGACATGCCAAGGGAAAATTCGAGCCAAACTGGGAAGGACCATACGTCATTGAGAAGGTGTTCGACGGAGGATCCTACCAACTGATAAGTGCCGAGGGAGAAAGGCCCATGCCGCCCATCAATGGCCGATACCTCAAGAAATACTACACGTGAATGCTCCAAGTCGCAGGCAAATTGAGCACATCAGCCCTACGGTCTGGATCAGACATCCTGCAAAACCGTATACAATCCACGGGCGTAAATAACCCTTATTTCTCCCAAATCCTGCCGGTGAGACTACTTTTAAAAGTCCCACCAGCGGCAAAAAAAAAAAAGAAAAAGAAAGAAAGGAAGGAAAAAAAAGATAAGAAATAAACGGTATGTCCACAAGCAAAACGGGCACGGATGAAAACCCGAAAGGGCTCCGTGAGTAAAAACAGCAGGACTACCGGCGAGTCTGTGAAAACCCGAAAGGGCGCAAACTCGTGAAAAGAGATGAAATACACTCGCAAAGTCCTCTTGACCTTGTGAGGAGAAAACCCCTGCGTGAGATCCTTACGACTCACAATGGAGCAACACACTTAGGAATCCCCACGATTCCTAAGGAGAAAATACACCTGCGGGATCCTTACGACTCGTAGGAAGAAAATGCTTTTATGGGACCCTCACGGCCCATAAAATTGAAAAGCCTTAGGTGATAGGGACCCAAACCTGTCTCCTAAGCCATCGTTCCCCAACGGGCAACGGCAAATGATGATTCGCTCCTGGCATTTCGCTTCAGTGTTAGCGGTGCTGATGCCGACCAAAAACCCAAATCCCAAGTCCTCCCGAGGCAAATGATGAGTTGCTCCTGGTATTATTCCAGTGCAGCAATACTGATGCCAAACAAGATCCAAATTCCAAGTCCCCAAACGGCGAATGATGAGTCGCTCCTGGTACCATATTCCAGTGTAGCGATGCAGACGCCAACCAAAATCCAATTTCTCAAAATTCTCCGGCCCTACGGTGGGTCCCCAAATTGACCATCGTATACAATCCACGGGCTCAAATAATTCTCATCATACCCATGCCCCACCGTAATCACCAGTTACGCGGCCGGTCTCCGCTTTGGGAATGATGCTCCATTGATAAGACCCACTCATGTGTCCTCACGATATATGAGGAGAACAAACCTTTGTGGGATCCTTACGACTCATAAAGGAAAAACACACTTAGGAGTCCTCACGACTCCTAAGGAGAAAATACACCTGTGGGATCCTTACGACCCGTAGGGAGAAAATGCTTTTATGGGACCCTCACGGCCCATAAAATTGAAAAGTCTTAGGCGATAGGGATCTAAACCTGTCTCCTAAGCCATCGCTCCCCAATCCCCAAATGGCGAATGATGAGTCGCTCCTGATACCATATTCCAGTGCAGCGATGCAGACGCCAACCAAATTCCAAATCCCATACCCCAACGGCGAATGATGAGTCGCTCCTGGTACCATATTCCAGTGCAGCGATGCAGACGCCGACAAAATCCCAAAATTTTTTCGGCCCTACGGTCTGGATCATACATCCTGCAAAACCGTATACAATCCACGGGCGTAAAACAACCCCAATTTATCCCAAATCCTCTCAGGGCAAATGATGAGTTGCTCCTGGCATTATTCCAGTGCAATAATGCAGATGCCAAACGAAAACCAAAATCCCAAAATCCTCTCCATGACAGATGATGATTCGCTCCTGGTACCATATTCCAGTATAGCGATGCTGATGTTAACCCAAATCAAAATCAACAAGTCAACTTCCACTCCGACACCGCAAGAAGCGGAGCAAGTCAAGTCTACCCCTGACATTGCAAGAAGCAGAGCAAGTCAAACCAAGCACCGACCGTCCAAGTCGCTAAAATGGCAGCAACGACCGTCCACGTCGCTAAAAGGGCAGCACCGACCGTCCAAGTCGCAAAAAGGGCAGAACCGACCGTCCACGTCGCTAAAAGGGCAGCACCGACCGTCCACGTCGCTAAAAGGGCAGCACCGACCGTCCAAGTCGCAAAAAGGGCAGAACCGACCGTCCACGTCGCTAAAAGGGCAGCACCGACAGTCCACGTCGCTAAAAGGGCAGCACCGACCGTCCACGTCGCTAAAAGGGCAGCACCGACCGTCCAAGTCGCAAAAAGGGCAGAACCGACCGTCCACGTCGCTAAAAGGGCAGCACCGACCGTCCAAGTCGCAAAAAGGGCAGAACCGACCGTCCACGTCGCTAAAAGGGCAGCACCGACAGTCCACGTCGCTAAAAGGGCAGCACCGACCGTCCACGTCGCTAAAAGGGCAGCACCGACCGTCCAAGTCGCAAAAAGGGCAGAACCGACCATCCACGTCGCTAAAAGGGCAGCACCGACCGTCCACGTCGCTAAAAGGGCAGCACCGACCGTCCAAGTCGCAAAAAGGGCAGAACCGACCGTCCAAGTCGCAAAAAGGGCAGCACCGACCGTCCAAGTCGCAAAAAGGGCAGCGCAGGATTCCTACAAAGCGGTAACCAGATCACTCCGGCCAGGGAAAACGTCTATCACAGACACTCTGTCTCGGATACATGTCAAGCAACGACCGTCCATGTCGTAAAAAGGGCAGTGCCAGCTTCCCAAAAAGCGGGAACCAAATCAAGTCGCCTCCACGTGAAAGAAGATCCATCAATTTCATGCACACGACCCACATATGTGGTGTGCATTTATTGATGGGGGGCAATTTGTTGGGGTAAAAATTTACACCCCGGTTGACCAAGTCAAAATCAAAGTCAACCCCAAGCCAAGTGGGCCCGAGCCCAGATCCAGTGGGCCCATGCCCGGGTCGAGCCCGAACATGAAGCGGCCGGCCTCCCCCCATGCCAAGATAAAAATTTTGTAATAAATAATTTTGTTGTATTTCTTTTATTTTATTTTATTTTCGGATAAATGTAAGGAAAATAGGCATAAAGCCAAATTTTTGTAAAACCCATGGTTTATGTGCAAAAAGAAATGGCACATGAGCCATGGGATAGGCAAAATGCCATTTTGTGAAGCCCAAGGGGCTATGTGTAAAATGTATGGCCTATAAAGGCAAGGATAATGAAATATCCCAACAACTTTTTCTCTCTCCAAAAAAGGTCTCAGAGCTGAGCTCTTTCTTCCATCTTCAAGGTTCCAAAACCTTCTTCTTTCTTTTGAATTAAATCAAGAGTTTTACTCTTCCTTTTTCAAAAACAAAATAGTTTTCCACCACAAAACCCATTAAGGGGAACTCAGATCTGCCATCAGATCTCAAAAAGGAGAGATTTTGATATCTCACATCTCTTGATCTTCAAGATCCGGCCAAACAACAGGAGGAAGAAGAAGAACATTTTTCACTAAACCCCCAAAAAGGCAGAAAAAAAAACACTCAGGAGTCCAACTCCTTTTTGATTTCTCTTCAGAGAAATCTTTTTAGGCTAAAAAAGCCTCCTTTTCTCGCCGGCGCTCAAGCGCAGAGCGCCCACGTACCGACACGTGGCGCGCTTGCGCTCCAGCGCAAGCGCTCCAGCGCAAACGCTCCAGCGCAAGTCGCCCTCGTGCCGACACGTGGCGCTCTTGCGCTCCTGCGCAAGCGCCCGAGCGCAAGTCACCCCGGTGTCGACACGTGGCGCGCTTGCGCTCCAACACAAGCGCTCGAGCGCAAGTCGCCCTCGTGCCGACACGTGGCGCGCTTGTGCTCCAGCGCAAGCGCTCGAGCGCAAGTCGCCTACGTGCCGACACGTGGCGCGTTGCGCTCCAGCACTCTGCGCTCGAGCGCAAAGCGCCCACGCGACGACACGTGGCGCGCTCGCGCTCAAGCGCCTAGGCGCTGGCCCCACGCATCTTTTGGATGTCTTTTTCCCCTTTACTTATATATACATGTATATATATACATATGTATACAAATGTACACATACACATACTCCGCGACACTGTCCCTGTTAGAAAAAAATTTCTAACGGGGCGCTGCCCCGCACCCCGCAAGGGGGCTGCTAGCCCCCTTGACCCCCAGCCCGCTATCCGAGTAGCGGGACCCCCGTAAAAACTCTGCGTGGCTCCCGATATATCCAAAACCCCCCTTTCAGAACAGAACACACGCACAATGCACATTGAGTTCGCATGACCAGTTTAACCTGTTGATCGGAGGTTCCCTCGCCCCAAAAGCGAGGGGTAATTAACGGCAGCTTAGTCCGCGGCTGCCGGAGATTCGGATCCCCACAATCATTAAACCCCGGCCTATCCTAGGCAGGGGGAATCTGTAGTACGCCTGACAAGCGTGCGCGTATTCCCATCTCAATGGGGTGACGAAAAACACCCTACAAACACATAGTCCCTTACCCATGTGTAGATATACACACCTCCATATGCGCACAGATAATGAAAGAATGTATGCAAGTATAAGTGTACGTGTATGTGTAGGTGTGCAACCCCTACTCTAGGGTTTCGCACTATACTAAACCAATACATCCTTATCATCAATAATTCCATTATTACCATCAATAATCCTAAACAACACATAATAAATATATGTGTGTATACGTATTCGTATACATCACCACGGACTGCGGGGGTGCTATACGCCATCCACCCGAGTTCTCCCCGTAGATATAAATCTACTCACTTTGCTTCTCGTGTGCCGATGCCGATGTCGCCATCTTCATCTTCTTCGCCTCAACATCACGTCGGGTACCTACACGTATATCACAAACGCTAAAGCACATGAAAATCACATCGGAAAGCCAAAACAGCACACGCTACCCGCATAGGTAAAAACCTTTCGTCTCGCATGTAGACATGATCAATATCCACTTGTCGTCAACGTCCAAACGCCACCCGACAGGAATGAATCACCAAATACCAAAATCCATGCTAAAACAAGTCGTAAATCATGCGCCAACGTAGGAAAATCAACTCAGATTTTACCCTAGATGGAATCAGACAAAATTGCATATGCCATAGATCAAGACTACTGGAAATAGGGCTACAGAACAAAACCAAGGGGGTTCCAACCTGCTCTGGCCGCAATTTGCAGCCATAGGGATTAAATATGCGGCCTCAAGAAGGAATTAGGGGCTAGGGCTTGGTGGGGTGGTTCCATGGTGCCTGCACATCTCACTGTCAACTCAGTTTTATTTTAGGATGTCTCGGGTGATAGCAGATTACAAAATACACTCCCAGATTTACAGTTTTCCCCGATATCGATTCCGTAAATTCGCATTCTGGTTTGTAGTTCAGGTTTGGGTCCAATTTAACATCACACAAGGGGTTCTAAGGTCACAATAAGCCTCAATTTCACTTTGATTTCAGATCAAACCCTAAACCCTAACTTGATGTTTCACAAATCCACCAAACGACACCATATCGACATGAAACTAGAATTGATGCACAAGAAATGAAATACTACTCTAATAGGTCCAGAATTTACCTCCTTTGGCAACTCAAGAAAATTCTTGAGTTGCTCAAAGTCCTTCAAATCCAATCTTGCTAGGTTCAATGTGTAGCTAGTGAGCTCGGGAACATTTTTTGTGAAATGGGAATAGGGTTTTGGGATTGATTTCATGGTGGATCTAGGGTTTTTGTGAAGAGGGAGAGAGAGGGAGAGGGAGCAGGAGCAGGAGCAGCTCATGGAGAGGGGAGAGGGAAAATGAGAAGCAAAATGATGGGAGTATGGTTCAAAAAGGTGAAGCTTGACTTGGTCTCTCTCTCTCTCATCATGTAACCTTTATCTTTTCTTTTTCTTTTCCTTTTTCCTTCCTTCTCACTCAAGGAAAAACCCTAAGCAACCATATCCCCAAAACATGTAACAAGTGTAACAAGTGTGGAAAATGATATGTGCACATTTTTGCACAAAAATGCTAAAAATCCGATTAGCGATTTTTAATCGCAATTAGCAATAAATTAGCACATAACTAATCATAAAAACTTTAAAATAGCATAATTCCATAAAATACCCTATTTTAGAATTTTCCATAATTTTTCCCCATTTATTTGTATTTAATTATACCGGAATATTAAAATATTCATTAAAATAATATTAATTTATAAAAATTCCCAAAAATGATATTTTATTATTTTGAAACGTTACAGTCTGATATGTCGCATATCTCGTTTAAGGGTGGTAAACGTCAGACCCCAGTAACTTGATAAGTCGTGTCGATATGAGGCTCATAACGGGTCGAGAAACTACTGGTAACACTTACCAGTATATCTCTAAAGCAGCCCTGGCCAAGGACTTCCTGTTATAGCCAATCGAGCATAGCGCAATATCAACTCCCAATACCGGGAGAGACGAAACCCCTCCTATCACTCATTGCCTCCATATGATTCGGGATTGTACCCAAAAGCCACCGTTTTGCACGTTCTCTTGAACGTGGTAAGGTGGAAATCAAAGCACAGTGGGAATCACACAAGACTCTATGACGATCTTGGGTCTACAGACTAACCTGTACCAGTGTCACTAGAGAACTGCCATCTGACGTTAGGTATAATACCATCTGGGAGTTCTCGGCGAGTCCGTCCAGTGTACCCAGTCTCCACTGAGCACCCGTATACTGTCTCTGATGTCAAACACCAATGGATATGAAATCATCCATCGCCCATCTACATGGGTCGAGAAGCTATACGCTAGTCTACTCTGGTATATCGATGCCCTGTCTCGATACACCCACGACTAGGAACATTTAAAGGATGTACTTAGCGACTACACTGTCCCCACTAGTATGATCTGCATTATAGTCCTGGTAATCAAGTACTCATCCTAAGGGGTTTATCAACATGTAATATAGAGACAATCAGTGTACATGTTAAGATAAAGAGCAACCAGACAGCATACTATCTTGTCGAGCAAGAAAGCCCTCCATATATATGTCCAAGCATCCACTACAATATACATCGTATGTACAGTAATGGCCTCTAGGGCATACATATAACTAACAATCTCCCACTTGCACTAGGGTCATCTGTTGTAGTATCTCATACCCAATAATCAGCAGTGGTTGAAGTATCACATACTTAACCATCCCATAAAAGTCTCTCCTGGGAATAGGCCTTTGTGAGTGGATCCACGCCGTTGTCCTCTGTGTCTACTCTCCTATCCTCGATCTCCCTGGAGATTAACCATCTCCATGATCAGGTGATACTGCCTAAGAATATGTCTGGATCACTGATGGGACGGAGGTTCCTAGGCCAAAACCACAACTCCATTGTCACACAATGGTAGAAACGAAGTTCATCTCATGAACCTTTTTACATCCAGATTGTCTCTTTGGTAGTATCCTTGGTAGCGATGTATCCAGGCTTTATCGTCTAGTATGTTACGGTATCTAGCTTGAAACTCTTCCAAAATACCGTCCCTCCACTGAGGGTAAAGACAATGCATGTGACTGACATTCAGTCGACCTTACCACCCTGGAAGCTATCCAGTGATTCTCCCCAGGATCGTTTGATACCATCTCACTACACCTAGTGAGAATCCTAACATCCACTTAGATTTATCTCATAGATCTAAAACCCAGGATTTAGGTGGTATCACCTTGATCCTATATGGAGAATCCTTGTGATAAGAGGAATTGACAGAGCGTAGCATAGGAAACTCCTTTCCTATCAAGAGTATGTCATCTACGTACAATACGAGGATCACCAACATACTCCCTACTACCTTTTTGTATATATAAGGTTCATCTACCATTTTGATGAAGTCAAACGCTTTGACTACCACATCAAAACAGATGTTCCAACTCCGCGATGTCTGCTTTAACCCATAAAGCAACTTGCACACATTTCCGCTGCTCCCACTGTCTATGAAGCCCTCTGGCTGTGTACTTATAGACACTCACTTCTAAATCACTATTTAGAAAAGCAGTCATGACACCCAACCGCCAGATATCGTAGTCATGGTATGCAGCAATGGCACGTAGTATCCGGATGGACTTAAGCATAGGCACTAGAAAAGGTTTCATCATTATCCACACCTGGTCGATGACGAGAACCTTTTAAAACAAGCCTTAGCTTTGAAAGTCTCAACTTTTCCATATACACCAAGTAATCTTCTCAAGATATACTTGCTCCTGATGGGGATTTAACCCTTCAGATATAGCAACCAAAGTCCATACTTTGTTGGTGTATAAGGATTCCATCTCAGATCGCTTAGCATCCAGCCATTCTCACAGAGTCCCCACTCCTGATGGCCTGCTCGAAACTAGTTGGGTCATCATCTCATGATGCAATCCTTGCTCCCACTGTCATAGAGAAAACCGAAGTATCTCTCAGGTGGGTGAGGAACCCTACTAGATCGGTGGAGAGGCTGAGGTTCGTCGGTAGCTATTGAATCCTTCGGTTCTACCAAATCATCAGCTGCAGTTTGTATAGCTGGAACTCCTTCCAGTTCTACCTCATGACTACTAATTTCTTCACAAGAAATTCCCATTCCCAAAGGTGGCATGCTGAGAAACAAAACACATTTTGCTCCTCAGTGTGGTAGAAGATATTCCCTTGCGAATGTTTGGGATATCCAACAAACTTCCACAGAACTGACCATACCTCAAGCTTTTCCGGATTTTGCTTTTAGACATAGGCCGGACAACCCCAAATCTTAACTTACTTAAGAGATGGGCTCTTCCCATACTATATCACATATGGAATGGTAGGCACCTGATTTGGTTGGAACCCTATTCAATAGGTATGCAGCTTCTCAAGTGCATAACCCCCAAAAGGAAATAGGCAACTCAGTAGTACTCATCATAGAGCACACCATATCACATAGGGTGCGATTGATCCGCCCCGATATACCAACGTGCTGTGGTGTATACGGAGGAGTAATGCTGAAAAAGAATCTCATTCTCCTTTAGAATAGTCCAGGAATTCCGTGCTCAAGTATTCTCCTCCATAATCTCATCAGAGAACATAATACTTATACCCGTTTTGGTTCTCTACTTCTAACTTATATTCATTAAATTTCTCAAAAAGCTTCAGACTTGTGTTTCAACAGGAACATATGTCCGAATCTTAAGAGATCGTCAGTGAATGTAATGAAGTACAAAGAACCGGTCCTGACATGTGTAGACAGGGGACCTACATACATCATCATGTATCAATCCCAAGAGTTCACTAACTCTTTCTCTATTTCCAATAAACAGAGCTATGGTTATCTTATCATTGTAACATGACTGGCAAGTTTCACAAGATGTAAATTCAAACTGATTTAAATATGCATCTTAATATAACTTAGCTAGTCGGGTCGTATTGATATGACCTAGTCTACAATGCCTCAAGAAGGATTCGTTCATTTCTGAACTCTTCCTCTTGTGTGTGTTTTGTACGTTAAGAACTGTGGTTTGATTTAGAACGTATATGCTTTTAGATAATGTACCTGAACCGATCAACTCTTGATATAGGAAATGTTCAAAACATTATCCAACAATACAAAATTATATCCTTCTTTACTAAATAAAAAGACTGATATGATATTGTATATCAGGTTCAGTATCTAATAACATTTGTTCAGAATCAATGTATTCTGGCAATACAGGGTGATAACTGCCAACATACTTGGCTGCAACACTTGCACCGTTTCCAACTCTTGAAACTTATCACCCATTCTCAGTTCTCTACCTATCTGTAGCCCATGTAACATATTACATATGTGGGATCCTGATCCGATATCTCATACCCAGGATGTAAAGGAAACTGAGAAACAGTTCTCTATAATAAACACACCCGAAGAAGATGTATCAACATACACTTTCTTCATTTGGGCGGCACGGGAATTCTGGTAATCCCTTATTTCCTGCTCGGTCTTATAACAATTATAAGTTGGAGCGGGACCAATGTTCCTTAGCTCCGTATAACAAGCGGATTCGGTCAATACATCCGTATTATCATCTTGATTAAGGCGTGACATGGTCGCTACCTGGAGAGAGAGAAGAAAACACTCAGCGTATGCTCTTGCAAGATTAGATTGGTTATTAATTTATCTAATCAGGATGGCTCCCACTGTTTTAGTCAAATCTTCCTTCAAACCCTAAAATGAAAGACTAGCCGGGATTAACTACACCCTACAAATTCGCCAATCTTTCGGCCAGGCCAGTGTCGGTACTTTGAGGGATGTTCCCCGTGCTTTTGCACGGACCTAATTAAAATAAACCTCGTTTTCCCAGGGGCGTAACCCCGTTGACACCTTTCTAGACACCTACTTGATCGGCTAATTGTAATATGTAAAACTCTTCCAGGAGTAACTCTTACTCGCAGTGGGTATCGGGATCCAACTATCTCATATGAGGTATGCAATCTCATTGCAAATTTCAACACTTGAATAATGTTTTGCCCCTAGCAACTTATGACCTTAACATGGTCAACAAATCATAAGCGCTAGCCAAGTTCAACCCATCATTTCCCGATTGAATTAAACCCACCCGCACGACCCTTAACAAGGTCAACAAAGTCGCACGACTACTCTAATCCAATCGCATCATATGCTTATGCAGATAAGCACTAATCAGCTACCGCACACTACGCCTTAACATAGTCAACAAACGTAGCACAAATACTAACCAGTACTTATCTGAAATGACGGAGGGCTACCACAGGTTTTTAAGAAAACCTTTTGCGTAATGAACTTGATATAGTCGTAGAATCGAGTGATTTTGAAAAGGAGTGCTTTTGAGGCTTTTACTAGTTTTGCTAAAGAGGTCACTTCCGGTGAAGGGATCTCAGCCCTTTCCTTATCGAACAAGGTGCAGGAGATTTCACAAATACCACTATGCAAAGGAAAGACTATAAAAACAATCAAAAGACAAACCGAGTTTGTAGCATCTGCTAGTTTCGCTAAAGAGGTCACTCCCAGTGAAGGGATCTCGGCTCTTTCCTTATCGAATAAGGTGCTGGATATTCTACAAGGAATACCGCTATGCAAAGCAAGAACTAGAGCTACCAGTTTTCGAGACAAGTTTCTACAACATGTTTAGGTTTCTTTTTTTTCATTAATCTCATTAATGAAGTCCCATTTATTTTGCTTCCCAAGCATCAGATGTGAAACGAAAACAGCAATATTAATTATATCTCATATATATAATATATAGGCATTCGTCTCAAAATATAATCAATGATCACATCACAGAATATCGCAGCAGAATAAAACATATGAAATATTGGATATACTAGGATTTCCGGGTTTTAAATTAAGCCAGTATAAAACACGGATTCCACGGTCGTGATGAATAGCCAATCCCATACCCCCTAAACCCCTACGAGAGCGGCAAGCAACCCTATCAATTCTAGAGTTAGGAGACCCGGTCTCGACTCCTCGAGATGGTCTCCCACTGGACCCTAGAACCCGGTTACTTGTGCCCCCCGCCTTGGGTCTATCCTAATGCGGAAAAGTAAATAATATACAATGGTAACATCATCCTCAAGCCGGAAGTGCCCCAATAAAAGAATATTACATACAATGAATTTTACATGAATGAAAATAAAAAACTCTCATCTCAAATAAAACCCCCGGCTATTCAATCACGACGATCCAATATAACATATCACAGCAACGCATAACATCACATGTCATCAACGTAAGTAAATATGCGTATCCCACTTGTCGATGACATATAGCACCGAAACCGGCGATACACCACATATTACACTTACGGTCACAGAAAAGAAAGTGAAAAACTACAACAGTTGGAATCTGCAACCACCTTAGACATAATAAACCCAACGTATCACATACTTTGGATTTCATGCCTAACCAAATGAATTCCTTAAACATCGCATGCCTAACAATTATAAACCCCGCATTTTAGTCTCGATCTCGAAAATACTTTTCAATATCAAGTCGGGCAATTCAACAAAATTCCCGACAAGCTGATCGAATGCGCGTCGGAAACTTTAGTAGACGGCCGTACCCCCCGATGCCGTCGACGAAGTGCACTAAGGCGGAGCACCGCTGCCGCGAGCACCCTAACGGATGCTTTTGGCGACGGGGTTCTCCTACAGTCACTTGGTCGGGTTATGGGGCGTGGCTATCTAATAATGTTACCCGGCGAGTATCCGCGTACGCTACGTGATTGCGACGGACTTTTGATCACATCAAAATCCCGTGGCAACCGATCAAATGAGACTAAATTGCTAGATTTATAACATTCAAATTAGTTATCTCATAACTACATTTGTGGATTCCAAATATTGTATCCCATCACATAATATCCGGACGACGTTAAACTCTTCGATCGATTCATCAAAGTCCCACAATTTCCCGACAGCTCAACACTTGAGCACAGTTTTAATAATACCCAGAATATGCTACAATACCTATGCACCAGCCGTAGAAGGGCAAACCCAAGCCTCACTCATGTCGCAACGGAACTACGGCAAATCCTAGGGTTTGACCGCGGTTCCGCGATCCAAAAAAGTCGAGTTAAGATTTCATTCTTCTAGAGGGTTCATAGAATCACTTGCATGTTTTTCCGAATACGTTAAACTTGGGAAAATGGGTTTTTGACAATCGTTCGAACTTTCTAACTTCGTCTAGAAAACAAGCGAATAATCCAAAACAATGTTAAAACCTCGAATACGAAACACTCCGAATTGTTTATAGTGTAAGATTACATCACATGCAAAATTAGTAAAAACAAACAACACCTTAAACATCAAAACCAAGTTTCTGGAATACACAAAAAATTTCAGGGAGGGCTCGGATTTAGCCGAGATCATGGGGTAGGTGGCCGGCCAAAATTGGATGAAACCCCCTCAAATTTTCACAGTGTTCTTGATATATCTAATACATCATTCTGTACTTGTTTTTAAAAAAATTTGAACAACTTTTAAAATCGACAGAAACTTCATTTTCCCGTTTCAAGTTTCGGAGTATTTCGGTTTCGTAATCCTAACAAAATACGTATAAATTTCTAGCATAGCTCTGATACCACTGCAGGGTTACCTAGCACGGCAGCAAGGTTTCGGGAGGCATCGCCCATGCCAAGTTCAAAAATTTGCCGTTCTTGCTAAGCCTAACTTAGAATCGTTAACTAGAAATCGACGGAATAACATATGTAAACACTTTACAAGTAAAGTGAGCAAGGAATACAACCTTTATAGACCGGTCCTTCACTTCAATAGCTCCGTGTAGTAGTCCCTTCGCTGCGATTGTGAACTCCAGACTCTAGAGAGGCTCCCATGAAGAAACAAACATGCTTGCTTCGAAGTCTTCGAGGCCGAAGATGATCTACGTCGAGGAGACACTAACCCAAGCTATCTCTTCACTAATTATGGAATTAGTGAAGCAAACACCCTAAACTAAATGGCAAGTAGTAGAGGATGATGAAGTAGGAAGTGGGCTCACTTTAGATTTGAGTTTCTCACTCATTTTCTCACAACTCCATTGAAGCTAGAAAGCTTTGAGGAAGAAGAAGAAGAATGAACTCAAATGATGAATGAATAATCTCATGAGGTTAGAAATGCAACCATGGTGAAATAATATCATGGCTAACTCATGTAGATAATAAACCATAGCATAGGGTTAAGGTTTGGGTTAATAAATATCTTAAGTTAGACAAAAGAGTGGACTTTGTCAATGATTATCCATAAGCTTCATCCAAGCTTAAGCCATGATAAATTCTCACTAATTTGTTTAACTTAATAGTAAATATGAAAGCCTAATTAACCCTAGCATGGTATAAGTCTCATACACCCTTGTTGTATGTGTAACCTAGCATGACACAAACATGTACACAAACATACATATCACATATATACAATGTGCACATCAAGTGAGAAAAGAAATCTTAAGTGAGCCAATACTAGTTAATGTAATGTAATATATCAAATATATAATTAAACATTAGATTATCAAATTAACTCTTGATTTAATAATCCGGCTATATCACATATAACCGACTAATATCATATGTAACAACTTATCGAATCAACACTTGATCCGATAACCCGGCTATATCGCATATAACTGTCCAATGTCACAAATCGCGAGAATAGAATATGGTATCTCATATCGTATCAATCTTGGTCCCGCATATATCGCATATGTGATCCTACTCCATTTCGCTTGAGCCAGGAAACCCTGTGTAGGACTCTAAAGACTCGTCAATACGCCGGCAGTAGGTGATGATCATATCAAACACCCACAAGACGCAAGCGGTCTGCTAAACGTAACGGCCACCCGAATATTGAGCAATCAGAAGATCAACAAGCAAGCCTGCTCACACTCCTGCGAATCCAATCAGTAACACTACCGTACAGTCCGGTCTCTTCATCTGATATGTCACATATCTCGTCTAGGGGTGGTAAACGTCAAACCCCAGTAACTCGATAAGTCGTGTTGATATGAGACTCATAACGGGTCAAGAAACTACTGATAACACTTACCAGTATATCTCTAAAGCAGCCCTGGCCAGGGACTTCCTGTTATAGCCAATCGAGCACAGCGCAGCATCAACTCCCAATACCGGGAGAGACGAAACCCCTCCTATCACTCATTGCCTCCATGTGATTCGGGACTGTACCCAAAAGCCACCGTTTTGCACGTTCTCTTGAACGTGGTAAGGTGGAAATCAAAGCACAGTGGGAATCATACAAGACTCTATGATGATCTCGGGTCTACAGACTAACATGTACCAGTGTCACTAGAGAACTGCCATCTGACGTTAGGTATAATATCATCTGGGAGTTCTCGGCGAGTCCGTCCAGTGTACCCAGTCTCCACTGAGCACCCGTATACTATCTCTGATGTCAAACACCAATGGATATGGGATCATCCATCGCCCATCTACATGGGTCGAGAAGCTATACGCTAGTCTACTCTGGTATATCGATGCCCTGTCTCGATACACCCACGACTAGGAACATTTGAAAGATGTACTTAGCGACTACACTGTCCCCACTAGTATGATCTGCATCATAGTCCTGATAGTCAAGTACTCATCCTAAGGGCTTTATCAACATGTAATATAGAGACAATCAGTGTAATGTTAAGATAAAGAGCAACCAGATAGCATACTATCATGTCGAGCAAGAAAGTCCTCCATATATATGTTGAAGCATCCACTACAATATACATCGTATGTACAGTAATGGCCTCTAGGGCATACATATAACTAACAGAAACTCCCGATGTGATTTTTGTCCCAAGCTCTTATGACCTTGACGAAGGCCAACAAATCATAAGATGCAAGTCAAGTTCTTCCCGTCGTTGTCCTGATTAATTTAGACTCATCCGTACTTGCCCTTGACGAAGGCCAACAAGGCTATACGACTGTCCTAAACTAATGCATCTATCTATGCTACAAACGAGCAACATACCGCTACCATTCACTATGCCTTGACGAAGGCCAACAAACATAGCATGAATACGATGTGCTGCTCATTTGAAACGACGGAGGGCTACGGCTGGTTTTTGGCGAAACCGTGAACGTAATGAACTTGATATAATAGAAGGAACCATGATAGCTTTTAAAAGAGTTGTTTAGGCTCCGTATTTAAAAGTTGTTTTTTTAAGAAAACCGAATGGTTTTGAAACTGTTCCAATGATTCAACTTTGGTTTGTTTTCTTTGCATTAATCAATTAATGTTGTCCCATCATTTAATCCTATCATTGCAGAAAGAAACGAAAATACAACGTACGCTTATGCCATCTGCATTCGCCACGGGGCCCCGTCATGCACCGTTAGGTTACTTAACTAATGGCAAAGCAGGGGCTGGACTAGAGCGAGTGCAAAACATAAGCAACGTCTACTATATATCATATATATATATATATATATATATATATATATATATACATTCGTCTCACGCAATAAGAGGCATTCCAGATCACAGATGAATATATTGGATATGCTAGGAATTCTGCATTTCATTTAAGCCTATAACGAAAGACGGATTCCACGGTCGTGATGAATAGCCAAACCCCACCCTAGACCCCCTACGGGTGCGGCAAACTACCCGCCAAATTCCCGAAGTGAAGAAACCTCCCTCAGTAAAATAAGTAGGACACTCGGCACTTCAAGAATCCAGTAGTTTGTGTGCCCCACCTTGGGTCTATCCTAAGAGCAAAAAACGGTAAATGAAATAATACAACGGTGGCTACAACCTCAACCCGGATATACCCAGCAAAATAATATTACATCAAATTACAAATTTACATGAATGAAAGAAAAGAAAATACTCTTCTCACATCCCCCGGGCTATTCATCCACGACGATCCAATACTCCATATCTATAAACCAACAACAAGATCACAGATATGTGCAACCCCCACTAATCGACGTATAGCGATTAGCAGACGTTAAGCATCATATACAAACTCAGAACAATATTTAGCCAAGAACTTTAGAATTTCGATCGAACATATATTCCTTGTCTACCCAATGTACAAAACAGCACACAAACAATACTAGGCAGAAAATAAATATTCCAAAAATCACAATCCCAAAAATAATACCAACAGAAGAAAATCGGTGCAATTCGGCCTCGACTCGGCCGCGGAACCACGGCGAAACACACTGTTTCACCGCGCTTCCACGGTGGTCTTGGCGAGTTACCTCCTCATTTTTCTTTTGCTTTCTTAAAATACCCTGCTTGTATTTTTAAGGCTACTGAAATAATTTTTTGATCAGATTTTAAAAACAACAGCAAGCATAGGTTTGAAGTTATGATTTCGGGTTTTTCCGACGATCGAAGTTCTAACTACTTGCTAACTAACCAGTTAAGGTTTAGTAGGCTCTGATACAACTGTAAGTCGATGTCGTGCACCCCACGGGTTCGCGGGAAGGTGGAATACGCAAAAAACGATTTTTTTACGAGCTTCGCAACACCGACTAAACTACAGGATCGATACTTAAATCTTAACTAACTAAACTAATAGGAGGTTCTAACTACTATGAAAAAAGTTATACCTCCATGTACTATTCCTTCGGTTCTTGTTCTCCTCCTCCTCTTCTTGAGCTTCTCGAAGAGTGTACGGATCACGCTTGATCATCGGCCTCCTCGCGTCAAAGATGATCCATCCGAGAGTGTGTACTTTGAGCTCCGACCTCTAAATTGAGGTAACTATGGTACCTAGTATGCTAATCTAAATAGCCTAGAAGATGTAGAGAGTGATTATGGATTAATATGTCTCAATAACCCTAGGTTTCTCAATATATGAGATTTTTAGGGTTTGAGGAAGAAGAAGAAAGCTTGGAGGAGAGAGAGTGTGGTGATGATGATAATATGAAGAATGGCTAAGGTTTTTAGATAATGAAGCATATCCATTTCCAATAATAATAATATCAAAATACAACCATGCTTCATTTGTCATCAAAAGAGAGTGAGTCACCAAGTAGCCATGCTTCATTAATTGTCAAGTAACACCTCATACCTCCACTTCATTATCCATTTAACAAAATGGATTAAATCAAAATGAGGTGTCTTCTTCTAGAAGCACTCTTGCAAAATTATAAGAATACTCCTCACCGTATATACATACCAGTATTCGTATTTCGAAAAATACGAATACAAAGAGACGAAAATAATCCAAGAATATAATACTAGGGTTCGTCTTAAACCAAAGCCCACTAGTATTATCCGTCCAAACATCATCCGTGCATAAGTACACGTATGTGATCAAAACCCGACCGTAAAACCAAAAGAGAGTGAGTCACCAAGTAGCCGTGCATAAGCCCACTAGTATTAAAACCGTAAAACCATACGGCCATGAAAACGCCGGTGGTTAAGCAAAGATCCCGATAGCTCTACCAACATGTATTAGCGATATGTTAAAAGAAATATATACACATGTTGAGGTAGAATCAAATCAGATAGCATACTATCATGTTGAGCAAGACTATTATAATATCTGTGTATATATTCCAAGCTTCCAAAATGTAGTGTACAATCCAGCAATATACAATAATGGCCTCTAGGGCATAACAGATGACTTCTTCCGTGTGGACTTTGCCACACCTCCAGGTATATTGCACGCATATTCATTTTGAATGTAATATTATAGATATACACGCATATTTATTTCAAAATTACTTATATAGTCAATGTTTAATTGTCTAGCTATTGGTGGTGCGTACATATCAGAGGCAGAGGCCACTACCGCACCTGCAGGTATGTTAATATATCCTATAGTGCATGCATATTGATTTAGAATGTTATATCATAAATATACACACATTCTTTTTGCTCTTACTTAGATAATCATTTTTTGATTGTCTAGCTGTAGGTGGTGCCTCCACATCTCGGGCAGAGACCACCACCGCACCTGCGAGTATATTGATATACACATTCTTTTTGTAATTACTTATATAATCTATTTTTAATTGCTAATTATAGGTGGTGCATCCACATCTGGCACAGAGGCCACTCCCGCCACTTCCGTACCCTCCGCTCAGACTGCAGATTAGTATGAATAAATATAAAATATTTATTCATTTTACATATACTCTAAGAATAAACATGAACTTCATCTAATTTTATCGTCAATATTTATTTTCTAGTTGGAGGGGATGCGTCTACGTCCGGGACACTGGCTGTTCCTCACAGGAGAAACTATCGTCCCGCTCGTGCTGCTACCCAGGCCCAGGCTCATGCTGCTGTCGCCGGAGGTATATATCGCACTTCAATTTTCGTTAATCCTTAATTTCTTAATACCGCTTTATCTTAATATTGCTTGTCTTGATATTTTTTGTAGATGCAGGGCAGCCCCATCCCGAGAAGGGGACTCGAGAGCCGAATCAGTCCTACAGGATGAGGCCCGATAGAGCTAGGGGGGAGGCACCATTCCCCCTCTTCTTTACCCCCGATTATCGCTATACTGGCGATTATTCCGAGAGCGTCGGCCGGTATATGGGGGATGAGAGCTGCATCCAAAAGAAGTATCCACTTCACGTTGAGTGGGGCGATCAGCACCGGCGCTCATTTACCCTCTTCTGAGATTAGGCTCGGGTATTAATATATATTTTCATTTGACTTATCCAATATATTTATTATTATTTAACACTTGCAATTTAAATACATTATTTTTTTATATTTGCAGTTGGATTACGACTTTCAGCCTGTACCCGACCATGATCACCCTGAGAGAGTGCTCGATCTTCACGCTCTGTACCTGGGCCTGATGAAGAACATGCAATCAAAGGTCCGATATAATAGGAACAAGCTGAAGATCGACTGCTATTTGGTATGGATGGCGACCCCCGAGGCAAAGAAAGCGGCTCTCCTACATACTCCGGCCTTTGCGAGAGTCGACGTAGATACACGGCCTCTCTTGTGCCAATATTACGACTCTCAGCACAAACAGCTTTGTAATTTAAATGCAATTCATTGTTTAGTATATAACTTATTTTTTTGTGTTGCTTAATTAGAAAACTAAATCTGAATGTGTTGTGCAGAAACAGACCGATCAAAATAAGGAGAATAGGAAGTCGGTGAAGAGGGGTCGCCCCACTTATACAGGTGACTCGAGTAACATTACTCGTGCCATGGAGGCATCGGTAAATTACAATAGATCTATTTTGATATAATGTAATATTAAGAGTTATTTTATAATATATGTAAATTTTTATCGAATTGCAGAAAGCTCAGACCCTGGCGCTGGATGGTACACCGAGTGTGGTGACCGCGTATCTTGCCGTCCACGGCACCTCGACAGATCCCGCCACAGGCGAGTTTTGATTCCCCAACACCGCTACCCAGGAGTATTACGTAAGTGTTAATATTTAATCTAATTCGAATGAAATTTTTGTTTTGATAAGTTCAAATTTAAATGATATACTTATATTTTAATGGTTAATGTAGGTGTAAGAGCGGGTAGTGAGCAGGAGGAGGCATCGGGGATCGATTTTAGTGGACAGACCGATCCGATGCTACTGACCCCAATCCTAAACACCGCACACGGAGGTCAGCACGGAGGTTGGGAGAGAGGCCCGGGACTGGGTCCTAGCAGGGCCCATATAAGCTTGGTCTCCACTCTGGCGGTTACTTCCCCTACCCTGTGAGCAACGTCTGGAGCATGATGTTGCTGCCTTGAAGACCACCGTCGAGGAGTTGAAGGAGATGTTGGTGTGTATATTACTTAACAGTAAAATATTATATCACATTATAGATAGTACCATATGCAATATTTGCAGCCTGAGCTTATTTGGTTGTAGACTTAACTTTGATTAATCATACTTACATAAAACTATCTAATTAAAATAAACTACAGTTTTCCAAACTAGATACTCAAACGAGGTCTAAGTCTCTAAATATTCTAAGATTGGGGTTTCGCAATAACCTGCTAATGATACGAATTCGACTATAATCTAATACACCGTTCTTAATCGTTTATTACACACAAAATTTAACAGATGCAGCAGGCTACTTCGGCTGCGGGTCCACATGCATCTCTTTCGGCTGCGGCTCCGCAAGCCACTACCTCGGCTGCGGTTGCGCAGACCACTCATGCAGCTCCACAGCCCGCTCAGAATCCCGCACAGTCCGCTCCTTCATTAGTCGAGTCATTGACGACTCAGGGCTACACCGAGGAGCAGATGCGCCAGATTACGGCGATTATCAGAGGTGGAGGAGCTGGACCGAGTTAGGGTAGCTTTTATTTATATTTTTGAGGATGTATGTAAGTATGTGATACATATTGTATATATTTTGGACGATATTGGTGGGTGTTTGCTTGCTCATGATGATTTAGATTGATATTGTATTCTGTTTGTTTATTTCTTTTATATATTATGTATGAGAAGTTGATTATGAATATTTCTATATTTGGTTATATGATGTATATATTATTGATCACAGAACGGGGGGAAAACAGGAAGTCCATTTTTATTAAAAAAAACCTAATATTTTGTCCCTGCGGATTAATCCGTAGGACCATCTATTGCACCTACGGATTAATCCGTAGGTGCAATGTTTGTCCCTACACAGTTAGCCGTAGGGACAAAATATCATAATATCTGATATTTTGTCCCTATGGACTCAGTAACAGAGGTAAAACTTGCCCCTACGGATTAATCTGTAGGGCCATTTATCAGACCCTACGGATAAATCCGTAGGGACGTGTATTTTATTTTATAAACCAATAAATTAAATAAAGATTATGTCTCTACGGAGTAAGACGTAGGAATAAATGTCCCTACGGCCTAAGACGTAAAGGCAATTATTACTTCGTAGGGGCAAGTTCAGAGCGAAGACTTGCACCTGCGGCCTTTGAACCTACGGTGAAGTTTTATGCCCCTACGAATATCTCCGTAGAGACACTGATTTGCCCCTACGGCTAAATCCGCATGGGCAACCCATTATTGTAGTAGTGTATATATACATTCCAAAAGGAGATGGGTATAATATTGGATACCATGTTTTGGTGAGTGTTAGGTTTCCATCATGTCTGGATGATATAACATTTTGTAGCTTCTGGTGTTACTATAGGTGAGTCAAGTAAACTTTTGAATTTTCACATTTATTGTTTTTTCCCTTAAATATTTTGTATCAAATAGTGACGTCGATCTAGAAATTCAGGAGAGGTTATCAATGACTTGCTTCCAGCAGTTCTATGAAAGAGAGACAAAGCTTGAGGCAAATAACATCAATTGTATCATTATAACTTTCTTATATAGAAAGGACGATTTTTTTTGAAGAGTAGGAGTAATGAAATCAAGATTGTACTTTGACCGTTGTCATTATAACTTCTGTTTGTGTTTATTTGCAATAATTGCTTAATAGCTAACTTTGTCATGTAGTTAAACTTTTTGTTTTGTACTGATATTTGACTTGATCTACTATGTTAAATAGAAAGATTGGTTAATCATATTTTAACAAGAAAGTGTAGCTAATATTTTCTTAAATTTATGTAACGAGTTACCAAAATAAAACTAATTATCAAAATTAACAATGGTTGCCAAAATAACTATCATTTTTTTATTTTGCTTTCTTAAATTAACTATTGTCTATGTTGTTCTTCCGAGAGAAAAGTAAAGTCTACATAAAGTACCTAAGTCCAATGTCTATTTTTCTCCTTCTTGCGTTACATTTAAATCTTATTTTTCTTTTTCCTAATTGGCTCTGGAACCACCTACTTCATAAGTTGGTAGATGATGATGCTCAACATTGGTGATCCCCAGGATCACGACACGTGGCAGATGACGTGTCCAAAAACTCAGAAGAAAGGGCCCACAAGGACCGACCCGGCCACCCGTGTATCCGACCTGCAAGCCCTAGCCGGCTTTCCTCAGAGCCCCCTTTAAATTGGCCTCCTCGGCCTCTCAGCTCGTCCCGAGCCGCCACAAGACCAACACTCCTCAGCCCTTTCGCTCGTCCCGAGCCCCCCAGCCGAGGCCGTCTTCCTCGGTTCTCCAACCGACTCCACCACTCGCTGGCGTAACCACCGCTCCGCGAATCTCGCCATGTGCAGATTCTCCGCCGGCAACATCCCACGTTCCACGCCATCATGATCTCCATTAATGGGCGATCCGCTCTTTACCCAGGCGTGACGTCGGGAGCGTAACTGCCGGCGAGATCTTCACGCCTGCTGCTGAATGCTGCCGCCGCTATAAAAAAACCCATCACAGAGGGGTCAAGTAAGCCAATTTTATCCCACTTAGCCGTTACTCTGCTCGGATCTAGTACTAACTTGATCGTCGGAGGGTCCTCGGTGGTACCAAACCACTCCGGGACTTCTTTGCAGGTATTCGGCGTTAAACTCCTCAAATCACCAATCTCCTCAAAACCCATTGAGACCCACACGCAACAGGAGATCACATTCAAAATCCAATGGGAGATCAACGGAAGACAACATCTGACGGAGACCCGAAAAGGACCTCCATCAGTTGGCGCCGTCTGTGGGAACAACAACTCCACAAAACAAAAAGTTGGCCTTCCGATCTCCATCCACATGGCAACCGATCCCCTTGAAGTTCCAAACACCCGCTGCCGCCTCTCCCACAACGGAGGCGCGGGAGAGCCTTCACCGAATGTCGTCGGCTCCCCCGCCAGCTGTCGTTTCACAGACTCCGGCGGCCGCAGGCCCCTCGATCCGTCCCATTCAATCCCAAAGCCCCGCGTCGGGGAGCCTCTCCTCGAGCCTTGCCGCATCCCTGTTCCAACCGAGGCGGTGGCGGTCAACTCGCCTGCTTCGAGGCATGACCGGCATCCCCTCCCCCGACGGGGTCGCTCCCGCAAGGCCCGCCAAGGCAGCCCGAGGACCACCCTACAGCAGGGCCCAAAGGACCTCGCCAAAAGGAACCAGGGCCCATCGAGAACTATGGTCATGACGACAGGGGACCGGTCGAGCCCATGCGAGACTCGGCACCCCACGCCGGCAGCAAACGCCGACGGCCGCCCGGGCAAAAGGGCCAGGGGCCACGAGCCTATCACCTTTGGCGATGGAGACCTCCACAGCATATCCGTGCCCCACAACGACCCTCTAGTGATCACGGCCCGGATCCACTGGTACAAGATCCAACGGATACTTGTCGACTCGGGCAGCTCGGTAGACATCTTCTTCCACGACAGCTTCCAGCGCATGGGGCTTGCCCCAGCAGACCTGAAGCCAACCTCACACGTCCTTTCAGGGTTCACCAAGCACTCCATTCCCGCGCAAGAGGTGGTCACCCTGCAGTTCAACATCGGTGAGCCCGGCCGCACCCGTACGTTGCCTGTGGACTTCATCGTAGCAAAGGTCCCATCGGCCTACAACGTCCTCCTCGGCCGCCCGACGCTCAACTCCCTCCAGGCCCAGATATCAACCTACCACCTGGCAATGAAGTTCCCTCTCGATCAGGGCGGAATAGGTCGAGTCTACGGAAACCAGCGGATCGCGAAAGTATGCCTTACCGAAACATCTTCGTCCGAGCAACCGGCTGACGACAGTGAGGAAAAAGATGACATCAAGGGTTCTCTAGACACTCGAGACGAGCAGAAGGAGGTCCGGGGGACGCCGGTCGAACCACTGATCGAGGTGCCCCTGACAGAAGGGGACAATGAAAAAACCGTCCAGGTCGGATCACTCCTGACAGGGGCTCGGCGAGATGACCTGGTCAGCTTCCTCAGAAATAACTCCGACGTATTCGCCTGGGCGCCCGCCGACATGCCCGGGATCAACCCCAAAATCATTTCTCACAAGCTCGGAGTTGATCCTGCGACCCGACCCGTCAGACAGAAAAAGCGGAGCTTCGCCCCGGTCAAACAGAAGGCTATCGAAGATGAGGTTGATTGACTTCTCGCCGCCAACTTCATCCGGAATGTACCGTACTCGGAATGGCTGGCAAACGTAGTTCTGGTCAAGAAGTCAAGCGGGAAGTGGCGCATGTGCGTCGACTTCACCGACCTCAATAAGGACTACCCCAATGACAACTATCCACTCCCTCGAATAGATCAGCTCGTCGACAACTCAGCGGGCCACGAGCGGTTGAACTTCATGGATGCTTTCTCCGGCTACAACCAGATCCGTATGAATCCGGAAGATGAAGATCTCACCGCATTCACAACGGACCGAGGGGTGTATTGCTATAAGGTGATGCCCTTCGGCCTCAAGAACGCCGGGGCCACGTACCAACGGTTAGTCAATCGCATGTTCAAGCCACAGATCGGCAAGAATATGGAGGTCTATGTTGACGACATGCTCGTCAAATCCGTCTCGACGGCTGACCATGCCAGGGATCTGGGCGAGGCCTTCGAAGTGCTCCGCAAGTTCAAGATGAAGCTAAACCCAGCCAAGTGCGCATTCGGAGTCACCGGGGGAAAGTTCCTCGGGTTCATGGTCACTCACCGTGGAATCGAAGCCAACCCAGAGAAAATCGACGCTATCCTCAACATGGCCGCGCCCAAAACCAACGTCGAGATCATGCGGCTCACGGGACGAGTCGCCGCTCTGAGCCACTTCATGTCCAGGTCAGGGGAGAAATGCCTCCCATTCTTTAAGGCTCTGAAAAAGATCCCGAGGTTCGAGTGGTCGGAGGAGTGCCAAGCAGCCTTCGACCAATTGAAGAAGCACCTCGCGACGCCACCACTGCACACCCGACCAGTTGAAGGAGATGAGCTGTCGCTGTATCTGGCGGTATCCGATCAAGCAGCAGGCTCGGTGCTCGTCCGGGAGGTCAAAGGAACGCAGAAGCCGGTGTACTATGTGAGCCACGTATTTAAGGACGCGGAAACGAGATACCCAGCCATAGGGAAGATTGTCTTAGCCCTCGGGGTGGCCTCAAGGAAGCTACGGCACTACTTCCAAGCACACACCATCATCGTCCTCACCGAGCGCCCGTTAGGGGCTATCCTTGTGTCACCAGAATCCTCAGGCCGCTTAGAAAAGTGGAGGCAGGACATCAAAGCGCAGGCCCTGGCCGACTTAATCGTTGAATGCACCATCCCTAGCAAGAAACCGGAGTCCACGCCGCCCCTTGCAACTCAGTGTCCCATCGCGGAGAGGCCTGGCTCGGTTCCTGAGTGGGTCATCTACGTCGACGGGTCTTCAACCGAGGAAGGCTGTGGTGCCGGCCTCATTATCCGGGGCCCGAACGAAGCGGAAATGGAGTACTCTCTGAAGCTCGGTTTCAAGGCCTCGAACAACGCAGAAGAGTACGAGGCCCTCCTTGCCGGACTGCGCATGGCCGCCGGGCTGGGGCTAAAGATAATTCGAATCCGCAGCGACTCGGCCCTTGTTGTCGGACAAGTGACTGGCCGCTTTGAAGCTCGGGAGCCGCTGATGGTGAAATACCTGGACGAGGTGAGGAAACTCTGGAGGAACTTTGATGAAGTCCAAGTAGAACAAATACCCAGGCAGCTGAATGCCCAAGCCGATGCCCTGAGCAAGCTGGCTTCATCATACTCAACCAACAATAAGCGGTCCATCCTCTTCGAAACCTTGCGTCAGCCCAGTGTGGAAGACGGAGCAGCCACGCTCCACGTGTATGCGGCGCAAGAAGGCGACCAAGATTGGAGGAAGCCCCTCGTAGAATTTCGGAAGGACGGTACGCTCCCGGAGGACCAGGGGTCTCCCGCCGTCTCCGGGCCAAAGCCCGCCACTACGTCTGGAGCAATGGGAACCTCTACAAGAAATCCTTCACTCAGCCCCTGCTCCGGTGCATCGACCCACAAAAAGCCGACTACGTCCTCCGTGAGATCCATGAGGGGGTTGGCAGTGCGCACCAAGGGGCCCGAACCTTGATCCAAAAGGTGCTGCTCCAGGGGTACTACTGGCCCACCGTTCACGAGGACGCCCAGAAGCTAGTCAGAAGATGCAATAGTTGCCAGCTCCACGGCAGCATCCCTCACCTCCCTGCTACCGAGCTGACCGCCCTAACATCCCCATGGCCGTTCGCCCAATGGGGATTGGACATGATCGGCCAGCTCCCTACCAGCACTGGAGGGCACAAATATGTTCTCGTTGCGGTAGATTACTTCACCAAATGGATCGAGGCCGTCCCCATCAAAAAACCGGATGCCGCCACGACCATCAAATTCCTGCAAAACAACCTGATACTCCGGTTCGGCATCCCGAGATGTATCATCACTGACCACGGGACGAACTTCGAGAACGAGAAAGTGAAAGACTTCTGCAAAGAATACCATATCCTCATGAAGTTCGCCGTGGTCGCGCACCCCCAATGTAACGGACAGGCCGAAGTCGTTAACCGAGATATCCTCCGAGGTCTCCGGAGCCGCCTAGAAGGGCAACAAGGCAGCTCGGTTGAAGAACTGCCCCGGGTCTTACAGGCCTTGCGCACGTCAAAGAAGACTCCCACCGGGGAAACCCCTTTCAGCCTCTGTTACGAGACCGAGGCAATGGTCCCAGCGGAGATCGGGCTACCCAGTCATCGGGACGAGCACTTCGATGATGATGCGAACACCTCGGCATTACGGACCAACCTAGACATCTTGCTAGAGAAGAGGGACCGGGCTCAGATCAGGGCTGCCGCTTATCAACAACAAATGGCCCGATACTACAACGCACGGGTCAAACACCGCTCCTTCCAGACCGGTGATATGGTCCTACGGCGAAACGAGTTCACTGATCAAGGCAGGCTTCACAAGTTCTCCCCGAAGTGGGATGGTCCCTTCTTCGTCTCTAAGGCGCTCCCCGGCGAAGCCTATCGCCTACAAGACACGGACGGACGCAAGCTCCCGCGGCCTTACAACGCCGAGAAGCACAAGCTATACAAATGAAGCCAAGACAAACAAGTGTGTACCTCCCCTTTCACAAAGTCGATGTAAATGCTTCGAAAAATCCTTTCCATTCGAATAAAGAAACGTCGAAACATTGCAAATAGAGCTCTGTCTTCGCGATCCAAAGCCCTCACCAAAGAGGCAACCGCGCGGCTTCACCTCCCGGCAACCCTCCGAAGCCCTCCTTAGAGGCAGCTCAGCAGCAACCCTGCTCCTGCTCGGCTGGTAGCTTCCTACCACAACTGTCACGACCCGAAAGGTACGGAACGTGACTGACACTTAAATTATGAACGACTCAAGGATGACGTAATCTAAGTAAGCCAAAGCCCAGAAATCAAAACCAAATAAGCAGTAGAGTGAAGGAAAACCAATTTATTGAAAGCGATTTTAATCAAATAAGTCCCATCAAGCCTTTTAAAAGCAACGTCCATTTTTCCGAAAATTTCGGCAGAGTCTCCTTTGTAAATACTGGCTCCCAAACGGGTACAAACAGGAATATATATGAATAACATGAAATAAGGTATCCCCAAGAGAGAGCTAGCTCTTCACCCCAAGGCGGACTCAAATCCCACGCAATATAAATCATCAATGTGCAAATAAGGATAAAAAGCATAAGTAATAAGCAACATGTCGGCTCAAGTGAGCGCGACCCAAAGAAACAATATACATGCCCACAAATCTCACTGTCTCGTCTCTAAGTCAATATACATCGGTACTGGTAGATGATACAGTAGATGGAGTACACTAGATACAATGAATATATAAGGTGGAAACAAAATAATGATACAACCCACCTACGAGCAAAAACCTCAAATCCAAGCAAAAGGAGGAAGTGCGTCCGTCGGTACAGTGCTGACAGATCGGACCTGCAAAAAGGCTGTGGCACAACGGGGGTGAGTTGCCAACTCGTGAGTAATATGTAATATCTATAAAGACTATCGTAAGCATGTACGCAAAGTGTCACAATTCTACAACATTGATATGGTATGATGTACTAGCATGTATGCGACATGAATGCAATTTAACACGTGATCTGAATATGCTAGTATGAGGAAATCATTATTTTCATCTTAGAAAACTCTTTTGAAATATCTGAAGTAATATCAATTAAATTAACAGAAATCCGTGTCCAGCATCGACACCTCAAATGAATATCTCAGTGTCCCAAGTATAGGTATCTCAAAAAGTCTCGGGCTCCGGCAATCCGGACTGGCCCATCTCAAGTATCAATATCTCAATATCTCACGACCACGGTCGATATCCTCCGGATATCCGCCGCGCCAACAATCACCGGTAGGTAGACTGCCCCTGCCAGGCTCATCGTCTACTACTCGAACTTCTTGCCCCAGGGTACCTTAACGGGCCCACCATGTACCCGAGACGGTTTATCCTACTCCTTGAAACGGGTCTCGAAAACTAACAGAAAACTCATGGTGGACGACACAAGTATCATATCTCGAGAAAACCGCAACTTGCAATATTTAAAATGATATCAGTTTTATTAAATCATTGCGGTTTCTCCAAAATCTTATAAATCTCAAATGCTGAAATCCTCAAGAAAGAAAGTACCACAAGTACACATGTCAATAATGATAAATACCTATGGTATAAACAATGCGAACCGCAATATATGACTAAAAGACTATGTATGATCGAATGATGTAATGAGGTACATGCATCTGACTAGTAATTCTACATGTTCATCTTGCGGAATTTACTATATTAGTACTGATTTATATGTCTTATATGGTGAAATTATTCTAAATTCCGATTTAAACAGGTTATCTAGTGTTTGTGGCATAGCAATTACCAAGGCGTGTGTGTCCGCATGAATAGTGCTCGTGGTGCATAAAACCCTGGTAATGGTGCAAGTATCCTATGAGACGATGTTGCACAATTATATATAATGAACTAAGCAAGCCAAATATTTCTTGTGTCGCATATCTTATTGTTATGGTTTCTATACGAAGAATTAGCACATATATGGATATAAAGGTCATGCAATGCAGTAAAATAGGTAACTAGGAACTACATGCAACAAGCTAGTATTACTAGAAATTCTAAACTATCGGGCGCCTCGCGCCATCCAAACGATTTTCCCCGTAAATGTATACATCTACTCATCGGAAATCCCCAGCTAGCTTGATCCAATCACCACTTTCCCTTTTCGTACCGCGTCCGAAGTCTCCGCGACCGATCCTGAAATTTGCACAACACAAAACATAAGATTACATATCCTGAAATGACGCCAAGTCACAAAATGAAAGGATCAACGTCCACAAGTTAGGCACAACATGCACAAGGTGCGCGAAACGCAAACGACATCGCTACAACCTTAACTAGAACCGTTATTCAAGACAACCACCAAACTAAGACCCGATTAAACCAATACGCATCTACGAATCCTTAATTATCATAGGAGATAATATATAGGTATTCACAAGGTCCAAATAGATCAATATCAAATTTTAACAAAAACCTAGTAAGCACCCAATATGGAAATTTGGTGCAAATATTGTGAATTAGCGATCTAGCGGTCAAAATCTCAAGTAAACATCCAAACTAAACAAACTAGATAACAACTACACTTAGCTAATCTAGTTGTGATGCTTAAAATCCTAATTCAAAATCAAACCCCTTTCTAGAATTTCATAAACAAGTAATTACAATCAAATTTCACACTTGAAATAACTAACTTAGCACAATTAAACTACAATTTAGCTAAAAGGTTATGAATTATACCTCACAAGTTAGAAATCTAGCTTGCACTTAGCCTCCAAAGATGGCTTCATGGCACCAAGATTCAAGCTAGAATAGCCAAGGAGAATTGGATAAGGAATGGGCTTGAAATTGTGAGGTTTAATTTGGATTTTAAAGTAATTTATGATGAATTTTGAAGGAAAATGAGAAGGGGAAAATGGAGGGGGAGTGGCTGCTGTTTTCGGTCAGAGGAGGAATGGGGAGGTGTGTGGGTGATTTGTGGGGAAATTTCAAAGTCAAACCCCTCTCATATCATGGTACACCATGCCTCCAAATTAATATATTTAAAACCTACACTTTTTAATTCATTTCTTCACAAGAGTTGAAGTCAAACAAGAGGGGGGAAAAGTAAGCTGTTGTGGTGGTAGGGCCGGCCAAGGGAGGGGTGAGGATTGTGTCAGTGATTGCACAAAAAAAATTCCATGCAAAAAGACCCACCACAAGCTCATAATTGCAAGTTTTAGTTTAATTTATTTAAATTTTAATTTTCCCTTAATTATAACCAATTAGAACTTGTAATAAAATGCTAAAAATTTATATTACTCACTAGATTTTAGTTGTCATGGTTCTAAAGTATGTGATTTGCCCATTCAAATTTGTATTTATCGCTAATTTAATGTATTTTTAACAGCTTAAAATAATATTAAAAATAATAAATTAGGGAAAAAATTTAAACAACTAGAAATTTATAAGTGACTCATTAGCTACTAAATACAACCAATTACCTATCCAAATTAGGTATAATTAGGCCTATATTGCAAAATAAAAATAATGACGATTTACGGAAAAATACCAAATATTTACCGATTTTCGGGAAAACACCAAAACGACTTTTCAAGGCATTCCAATCTTCCCCCCTTAAAGAAATTCGGTCCTCGAATTTAAAAAATCTAGTTACGCGAACCTTCAAAGAGATGGGAATATTTCTTCCTCATCTCGTCCTCGGTTTCCCAGGTGACCTCCTCGCTGCTCGGGCCACGCCAAAGGACCTTGACGGTCGGTATAACTTTCGATCTCAATTTCTTCACCTGCCGATCCAGGATGACCACCGGCTGCTCTGCAAAAGAAAGGTCGCGCTCCAGCTGAACCGTCGGGTACTGAATCGCATGAGAAGGGTTGTGAAGGTACTTGCGGAGCATCGAAACATGGAAGACGGGGTGAACATCAGGAAAGCTGGGGGGAAGAGCCAAACGATACGCAACTGCACCGACACGCTCGAGGATCTCGAAAGGACCCACAAATCTGGGACTAAGCTTTCCTTTCCGCCCAAACCTCATCACGCCCTTCATCGGAGAGACCCTCAGAAAAACATGATCGCCAACTGCGAACTCTAGTCTGCGACGGCGTCTGTCCGCATACGATTTCTGCCTGCTCTGGGCCGCTCTCATCCGGTCTCGAATCAACTGTATCTTCACGGTCGTCTCCTCAACAATCTGCGGCCCCAAAATACTGCTCTCGCTGAGCTCTGTCCAACAGACGAGCGATCTGCATCTCCTCCCATACAATGCCTCGAAAGGTGCCATCTGAATAGTATCCTGGAAGCTGTTGTTGTAGGAGAACTCCACTAAGGGTAAATGATGATCCCAGCTACCTCCGAAGTCTAAAACGCACGCTCGGAGCATGTTCTCAAGAGTCTGAATAGTCCGCTCTGACTGGCCGTCGGTCTGCGGATGAAATGCTGTGCTGAAACTCAATCGGGTGCCCAACGCCTTCTGAAGTCTCTGCCATAGTCGGCTGGTAAACTGGGTGCCTCGGTCTAACACGATACAAGTCGGGACGCCATGCAACCGTACGATCTCGTCGATGTAAATCTGGGCATACTGAGCAAATCCGAAAGTGGTCTTCACTGGCAAGAAGTGAGCCGCTTTCGTCAATCGATCCACGATCACCCAAATGGAGTCATACCCTCGACTGGTCCTGGGTAGACCCACAATGAAGTCCATAAAACTCTGCTCCCATTTCCACTCCGGAATGGGCAAAGGCTGCAACTCTCCCGTGGGCCTCTGGTGCTCTACCTTGACTTGCTGACAAGTCAGGCATCTCGACACGAAATCTGTGACGTCCCTCTTCATTCCGTCCCACCAATAAACATCTCGCAAATTATGGTACATCTTGGTGGAACCGGGATGAACGCTATACATCGATCTATGGGCCTCCTCAAGAATCTCACGCCGCAGTTCCTCAAAATCTGGTACACACAATTGAGTCCCAAATCGCAGTACTCCCTGATCATCGATCACGAACTCGGAAACTATGTCCTGCCGAACCTGCTCTATGATCTCTGAAAGACGGTCATCACTGGGCTGTGCCTCTCGAATACAGTCAAGCAACTGCGGACGTGCACGAATATGCGCAAGCTGTCCCTCTGTCGGAGTGAACTCAAACTGCACTTGGCTGTCTCATAGAATCTACCAATCTGCTGACGACTGCCTCTGCACGGCGCTCAAACAGGATAAACTACCTCCGGGCCTCCGACTCAAAGCATCTGCCACCACGTTCGCCTTGCCCGGATGGTAAAAGATCTCGCAATCATAGTCTTTCACCAGCTCCATCCAACGGCGCTGCCTCAGATTCAGGTCTCGCTGCTAAAATATGTACTTCAAGCTCTTGTGGTCCGTAAATATCTGGCACGACTCGCCGTATAGGTAATGTCGCCTGATCTTAAGTGCAAACACCACTGCAGCCATCTCTAAATTGTGCGTAGGATAGTTCTGTTCATGTGTCTTCAGCTACCGAGAAGCATACGCAATAACTCTATCGTGCTGCATCAACACGCAACCTAGTCTCACTCGAGAAGCGTCGCAATAAACCACGAATCCGCCCGATCCCGAAGGCAATGACAACACTGGTGCAGTAGTCAGACGAGTCTTCAACTGCTGGAAGCTATGCTCGCACGCCTCGGTCTAATCAAAAGGAACTCCCTTATGGGTCAACCCAGTCAACGGTGCAGCAATACGGGAGAAGTCCTGAACAAATCGTCGGTAGTAGCCATCCAGGCCTAGGAAACTGTGGATCTCCATAACTGATGTCGGTCTGGCCAATGCTGAACGGCCTCGATCTTCTTCGGGTCCACACATATGCCATCTCTCGCAATCACGTGACCCAAGAAATCAACGCTGTCAACCAAAACGCGCACTTGGAGAATTTCGCGAACAGCTGATGCTCCCTCAAAATCTGTAATGTGATCCGCAAGTGCTGCTCGTGCTCCTCTCGGCTCCGGGAATACACCAAAATATCGTCAATAAACACGATGATGAACAGATTAAGATACGGCCTGAAAATACGGTTCATCAAGTCCATAAACACGACTGGTGCATTGGTGAGTCCGAACGACATCACCAAAAACTCATAGTGCCCGTAACGTGTGCGAAAAGCCGTCCTCGGAATATCCTCCTGCCGCACCCGCAACTGATGGTAACCCAATCGCAAGTCAATCCTCGAAAAGTATCCCACACCTTGAAGCTGGTCGAACAAATCATCGATACGTGGTAAAGGATATCTGTTCCATACGGTAACTCTGTTTAGCTGGCGGTAATCAATGCACAAGCGCAAACTTTCGTCCTTCTTCTTGACGAACAGGACAGGAGCACCCTACGGAGACACACTAGGTCGAATAAGCCCTTTATCTAACAAATCCTGCAACTGATTCTTCAGCTCTTTAAGCTCTGCCGGGGCCATCCGATAAGGCGGTATAGAAATAGGCCCCGAGCCGGGAATTAAGTCAATGCAGAACTCAACGTCGCTCTCAGGCGGTAACCTAGGAAGCTCGTCAGGGAAAACATCAGGAAACTCACTAACAATCGGGACCTGGTCCAAAGAAACCTCTGCAACACGAGTATCACAAACATATGCTAAGAATCCCTGACATCCCTTCCGCAAGAGCTGACCGGCGCGAAGAGACGAAATCAAGCTGGGAAGGGTGACGCTGTGGTCTCCCTGAATAACAAGGACTGGCTCTCCCGGAAAGCTAAATCTGACTGCCTTCTCACGGCTGTCCACAGATGCATAACAAGTGGCCAGCCAGTCCATGCCCAGAAGCACATCAAAGTCCAAAATATCGAGGAGCATTAAATCAACCGACGAATCCCTCTCCCCGATACGAACGGAACACAATCGAAACACAAAACGAGCGACAAACGACTCGCCTACCGGAGTAATAACAACAAGCGGCTGATCTAACGACGATGACTCACGGCCCAACATCGGTGCAAAGTGTGTAGATACATACGAATGTGTGGAACCTGGGTCGAATAATACTCGCGCGTCGAAAGAACATACTAGCAAGGTACCTGTCACAACGGCATTGGATGCCTGCACATCCTGCGGAGTCAAAGCGAACACTCGGGCCTGTCCTCTACCAATAGCTGGTTGTACTCGGCCTCGGCCTCCTCGTCCTCTCTGAATAGGACCGCCATGTCCACGGCCTCTGGGGGCACTGATTGTTGTGAAAAAGAGTGTGTTTTTGTAGTTTAACCGCAATCAGAACGGTGTCGCGTGTAGCTAGACCGAGATGATTACGGGTCGTCCTCAGGGAAACGTTGAATCTTTTACTCTTACTTTAGATGTGTTGAAAAAGGAGGAAGAAATAAGAATGTTGTAGAATATTTTCTAGATCTACGTTAAGCACTAATGCAAAAATATAGATCTAGATTATTTTAAGGATGTAGTTAATATAATAAGAGGGCTTGTAGGGTTCGTTAGGATTTAGTAGTTTTGCATGATTAATTAAAAGTTACCCCTTTTATCCTTTAATAGATTTAAAACTAGAACGACGGTGATGCGTATAGATTAGGGTTTCTGGAGGGAAAAGGAATCCCACTCTTAACCCTTATCTCGACACGGAACTTCGTTCATATCTAGCCTTTACCAAAACAATCATTAATCTAATCTCTAATCGCGGTCGGAACTAACAAAGAATTGTTAGCGCGCCCGATTAGGATGTTAATGATTCTTTTGATAAAATTCATAAATTTTATAGGACTTAAAAAGGGTTTAGGGATGTTCATCATCCATTAGCCTACCCTAATCCTACGAACCCTAACAAGCGGAAAATTACTCGCGCGTGTTGGGAGAAAAAGAGATGGAGAGAAAATGCATAATTAAACTACGAAGAAATACAATAAAAAAAAAGAACTACCTTTATTAATCAACAATATTCATTACACTTTGATTCCTTAGGAAATGATTACAAAGACTAGCTTGCTTCTCGATCTCTTCCAAGGAGGTAGACGAACAGTTGATGATCAGCCTGGATGCGTGAGCCGTCTTGGATTTCGTAATCGCGTCGACTTGATGATTTTTCCAAGAGGCTCTCGGTCCCTTTTTATAGTCCAAAAGCCAGAAAGTTAGCTTCTAAAATTGGAAGCTAGTAGTAAAGATTTATCTCCCAAAATTTCAGCATCTAATCCCCCAATGATGCCGCGGATCCGCGGCATCAAGGGGCTTGGGCCGCGGATCCACGGCCTGATGATCAGGGCCTTTGATCATTTTTCTGGGGCTGGCGTATTGTGACATTTGGCGATCCTTGGAACCTTCAGAATTTGGAAATCTTTTCTTTTCTTCTGCCAGAATTGATTTCTTAATTTTGATTTCTTAATTTGGCAGGTTAGTTTTAACAACTTGATTTCCTTGATTTAAGACCTGAAAATTCTGCACAACAACTTAAATAATATTTAGTAGACTTAGTTCTAATAGAATTAGGTCAATGATATTATTTGTATACATTTTCCTACCAAATGCTAATTATAATATATCAACACATGGAAAATAGTATTTTTACAAATAAACCCTCATATGTATGATGTATTATAATAAAGACCTTTTTTAATATGAAAATGGTAGGAAAAATGTAATAACAAATGTGCAGTTTTATCAACTGAACAAATACCCCCAAACTTATCTTTGATCGTCCCGAGCAAACTAGTTTATTCAAGAGGAGAAAAAGAAAGAAGAAAACTAAGCACACTTTCGTAGGCAAACACGATTGCACTGAGCATGTGCAATAAGCCGTTAAATCTCTAGGTGTCCCTAGTAGGAGGAGTGTTGTCTCCTGAGGGTTTTTAGCGGATTACACCCACAAAATCCTATAATAAAAGAGAGATGGTGAAATTTACATATAAAAATAAGAACCATAAAAGAAATACTTTGAAAATAAGAGTTTCCAACTACACTAACTTTTCAGTTGTCATGAGCCCTATCTTAATAGTTATGAAAAGATGTTAGAAATCACATTATCCCTCAATAAAACATCGTCTTTATTCTTTATTCCTACCTTTCGTCCAAATATTGATCATATACCCCTACGTGTGTGTAAAGGACATCCCTACACTCTGAGAATTCAATTCAAGCTATCATACTCTTGTCCATCTGCCTCAGTACTTTTTAATTTGATGAATATTTAGATTTGCTCACACATTTTCATGCAACCGTTAATACTTCTTGAGGTACTAACCGACCGATTACTCATGTGCTTGCTGATTAGGTGATAATATTTTCCTCGTCTTGCACCACCTGAGGCTTAGTAGTGACTCCCAGACCAGTTGGCCTTAGGGCACTAGATGAAGAGGCACCCTCGCTATATTTTTTTATTGCTGCCTTGGCGATACAAAACCAGTGTTCATTTTTTTTCTTTTCACCATTTTTATATTTTCTTCATTTATTATTTCCTTAATACTTTGGCTTTTAGACAAGAGCATTTCAAGGTATCCTCTACTATCCCGAGTTTCAAGACGTGTGTAAGTGCATATAGTAGGGTATCAACATTCAAATGTTTGGCTTCCAGAATAGAAATTATTTTTCAGACTTATTTTTATCATCAGATTAGTGACTTCCTTCATCTTACTAACCCTTGGGACAACAGCTCATAACTACTTATTACTAGTTCGTTTAAGAAAACTTCTAATTTTCTTGGTTTTCTTAAACTATTCCTATCTTTCATATATAATTTTTTCACTTTCTATTCTTTTATTATCAAAAAAATTTTGTGCTTATATATAGTATAATGCAAAGTATGTGTAAATAAGCACAAACCTCCCCCAAACCTGTTTACAGCAGTGTCCTCACTGATGTTATCCGTTAAACTCAAAAACCTGTAGATTTGGGAGGAAATTATTAATGGGGGCAAGAATATATGCAAGTGAAATCCTCCCCCAAACTTATTTTTGGCTCACAATTTTGTAAAAATCATTTTCTTTCAAGAGCCAAAATATAAACCCCCCCCCCAAAACTTGAGTTAAACAATGTTAATCTTTTAAAATCACACGAGGGGGTCAAGGTTATTGGTCAAAGTAAAGCCTTACAAAGACCAAAAGTCAACACCAACCATTCAAAAAATTTATCGATGAAGCACCAAGGTTGGTGGAAGAACATGTCACCTTTCGACGTGAAGAAGTGGGGAGATGATAAGAGGTGTAATGGAAAAGGATTGCGTCTCAATTTGAAGAGACGATGCAGTGATAGCAATGATGGATTGCTCGCATTATCATGATTGTCCAAAAGAAGGGGTGGAGGTCCAATTTCTTCATCTTGGAGTTGATTCATCTCAACACCCGTGTCTTGTAAATATGCGAGTTCATCAGCGAAAATTTCCTCAAAGCTTTCATCGATAGCCTGAAGAATAATGTCATCAAGAAAAACAGGGTGATCGTCAGACTCTATAAAAAGTTCCTCATCAGCGTTAGATGTTGACCCGGACAACTCGGTGGAAGAGTCCGTGTATGTATAATACATGGTTGGGTCAAACAACATATGAAAAGAGTCAGTATCATGAGGTTGATCCAATTCGCTACTGTCGACATCCATTAATTCGACAGAACACACATGAGCATAGGGTTCAGAGGGTTCACTTCCCAACTTGTAAATGTTAAGCTCAATTGACTTATTTCCAAAGGATAGGGTCATAGAGCCGTTTCTACAATTGATTACAGCGTTGGAAGTGGCCAAAGAGGGTCGACCGAGTATCACCGGGATTTAATTGCGTGGGTTTGCCACAGGTTGTGTATCAATAACGATAAAGTCCACAGGAAATATAAATTCCCCGACTTTGATTAACACATCCTCTAGCTCACCCCTAGGTTGGGTGATAGATCGATCGGCCGTCTGAAGAGTGCAATGCACAGGTTTTAACTCTCCGATCCCTAATTGCCCATAAACAGAATACGGAAGCAAGTTAACACTAGCACCTAAATCGAGTAGAGCACGATTGATATTTTTACCCCCAATTGAAATAGAAATTGTAGGACTTCCGGGGTCCTTTCGTTTCTTGGGTAGTTGTTGTGTAAAAGCTGTGCTCACATTACTCGCAAGGAAAACTTTTTTAGGTACTTGAACTTTTCTCTTCCTAGTGGACAAGTCCTTTAGGATTTTCTCATATGACGGAACTTGTTGAATAGCATCTAAGAGAGGAATGTTTATGTTAACTTGCTTAAAAATTTCCACAATCTTCTCCATTTGTGGGTTAGGACTGTTAGCCCTTAATCGGTTTGGAAATGGAGCTCGATCAATAAGTTTTGGGTCCAACGTTTGTGGAGAAAACTGTGGCGACGGATTCGATCCCAAAATTGGAGTAGGAATCGACTTAGATAGATTTGGCGAAATGTTCGAGCCTTGGGGAAAACGGAGAATAGGCTCGGATGAAGGTGGAAGACTAGACGAATTAGGGGAAGAAGAAGAAGCTGGGGTATCAATGGTGTCACTAACATCAAATTTCTCACCCACTCGGTTATTCAGCACTCTCTCCGATCTCAACGTAGTAATGGCATTCACATTATAATTTTGTGAATGGCCAGGATTCGGTAGGGGTTGAGATGGGAGTTTCCCTTTTTCTCTCGCACTCATTGCGGCGTTTAACTGTGCGATTTGGTTTTCTATTGATTTAGTACTCTCACCATGGGAGGCGGAGTTTTTCGTTATGGTATCAATAGAAGACTTCATCTCAGCCGACAATTGCATGGATTGTTTCATGAACAAATCCAAGGTTTGTGCAAGTGAGTTGTCAGTACCGGCCACTTGTGGTGCAAAAATGTTGGCCGGATTGTAGAAATTCTGTGACTGAAAGGGGGGCTGATTCTGTGGTTGTGGTTGCTGTGGAGGAGGTCTTTGATAATTGCTTTGTTGGTTTTGACTCCAAGCAAAGTTAGGATGATTCCTCCATCCTTGATTGTACGTGGAAGAATAAGGATCGTTTCTAGGTCGCTGCTGAAAAGCAGCATTAGTTTGCTCGTGACCTTGAAACGGTGCATTCATAGGACATTATTCCGTTAAGTGCGAAGGATCCGAACAGCAACCATAGACGGTCTTAGGAAGCGTGACCTGATTTAGGGAGAATGATGAGAATTTGTTCTCAATAGCGTCGAGTTTCTTCTGTATCGCTGCCATTTCGGCTTTTACTGCGATAGAAACATCGAGCTGGTGAACACCTCCCCTAGATGAAGGTGATCTTACGCTTTCCCACTGCAAAGTGTGTTCAGCAAGGTCTTCCAGATATTTCCAAGCTTCACCGTCGTCTTTGGACATGAAATTGCATTGACACATTGTTTCAAGCATCTGCTTTGTCTCTGGATTAATGCCCTCATATATAATCCGACATAAATCCCATCTATTGATTCCATGATGAGGACATTGGACAAGAAGATCCTTGAAACGTTCAAAGCACTTCCAAAATGGTTCATTGGGAAGCTGGGTGAACTGGTTGATCTCGCTTCTAACACGGGCGGTCTTATGATTTGGGTAAAACTTCTTAAGAAATACTATAACGAATTCATCCCAATTAGTGATAGAGTGTCCGGCAGTATTGTAAAGCCATTTTTCAGTCAAGTCGCACAGTGTGAATGGGAGAAGACGCAAGCGTATAGCATCTACAGTCAATTGTGAAGTACCCATCATTGCGCATACGTTCTCGAATTTGGTGATGAAAACGTACGCGTCTTCCGATTCAAGCCCGTGAAATCTGGGCAGCAGATTGATGTAGTGGGGTTTAATTTCGAAATTATCCCCGTTAGGTGGTGGAAGAGATAGACAAGTAGGAAGAGGACCACGGATAGGATAGCATCTCTCTTGGAGAGAGATGCACGGTGGATTTTGCGCACCTACGGGTGGTGGCAGCGTGGTGTTATAATCTGATGGAGTACCGTCCATCTCGGTCGTGGTGTGTGGTGGGGGAAAAGAGGATGAAGAAGTACCGACTTCGGCGTCGATAGCAGGAACGCGGACAAGACGGGCACTAGAATCCCGTGTCCAGCCGAGCATGCACTAAGCGGGTTTAGTGCAAGTGGCAGCGTGTGTGTGGCTTAAAATTGGCTTGTTTTGAAAAAAGTGGGACTCAAGACAAATCACTCTAAAATGCACAAGCAACCCTAGAACTAAGGTCACCTAGGTCCAGTCTCTAGACCGCTCCTAGACTTCCAAAGGACAAGCCGCAGGATCAATCCTCTACCACCTCTTTACTACTCTTGTAGCCAGGTAAGTGCCAGGTAAGTGGGAGGTATCCGCTATACGAATCACCGAAAATAGCGGGCCTTAATTAAGTAACCACTTGCCTTAGACACACTTGCCTAGGCACCACAAAAGTAATGCGGATAAGCGATAGATTACCCACGACCTTCCTCTGTCCATAATGAGCGCGACAGTCCTTAGAGTCTGGTCTAGATATTTTTTAAATTAATGTAGGGTTGATGCAGATGCTCGGTTTGTGATTTGTGGGGCTTAGGAAGGGTGATGAAATCCCCACCTAATCTGGATTTTGGTCTTGCCCCTTAAAAATCTGTATTAAAATATGCAAAAACAAACCGCAAAACAAAACTTTGCAAAAAGATTTTTGAGCGGCGATATTTTGCAAAGAATCCTGCAGAAAATAGATTTTATTGGATTTGAGAGGAGAGAGAAGGAGGTTAGAATCTTACCAGAGAAGACTGAAGCCCTAGATCTCCTAACTGGCCGCGCTTCCGCCGCCTATGTGCACTTCCGGCCACGGTTCCGCCGCAAGAGGGAGAGATCAATTGATTAAATTTTTTTTTCCGTGGCCTTCTCTACTTCTTTGGATCTCAATGAATGTATCTGTCTCCTGTTTCCTCAAGTCTGTGACTCTAGATTCCCTCGTAAAATTCACACAATAATCGTTAAATATACAATTTGCAGTTTTGTTTTATTTATGATATGAATCGAATAAGAATTCAACACAAATAGTAAGAATAAAAAATTACGCACGTATCCCCGGCAACGGCGCCATTTGATTGTTGTGAAAAAGAGTGTTTTTGTAGTTTAACTGCAATCAGAACGGTGTCGCGTGTAGCTAGACCGAGGTGAGTACGGGTCATCCTCGGGGAAACGTTGAATCTTTTACTCTTACTTTAGATGTGTTGAAAAAGGAGGAAGAAATAAGAATGTTATAGAATGTTTTCTAGATCTACGTTAAGCACTAATGCAAAAATATGGATCTAAATTATTTTAAAGATGTAGTTAATATAATAAGAGGGCTTGTAGGGTTCGTTAGGATTTAGTAGTTATGGATGATTAATTAAAAGTTACCCTTTTTATCCTTTAATAGATTTAAAACTAGAACGACGGTGATGCGTGTAGATTAGGGTTTCTGGAGGGAAAAGGAATCCCACTCTTAACCCTTATCTCGACACGGAACTCCGTTCATATCTAGCCTTTACCAAAACAATCATTAATCTAATCTCTAATCGCGGTCGGAACTAAGAAAGAATTGTTAGCGCGCCCGATTAGGATGTTAATGATTCTTTTGATAAAGTTCATAAACTTTATAGGACTTAAAAAGGGTTTAGGGATGTTCATCATCCATTAGCCTACCCTAATCCTACGAACCCTAACAAGCGGAGAATTACTCGCGCATGTTGGGAGAAAAAGAGATGGAGAGAAAATGCATAATTAAACTGCGAAGAAATAGAATAATAAAAAGAACTACCTTTATTAATCAACAATATTTATTACACTTTGATTCCTTAGAAAATGATTACAAAGACTAGCTTGCTTCTCGATCTCTTCCAAGGAGGTAGACGAACAGTTGATGATCAGCCTGGATGCGTGAGCCGTCTTGGATTTCGTGATCGTATCGACTTGATGATTTTTCCAAGAGGCTCTCGGTCCCTTTTTATAGTCCAAAAGACAGAAAGTTAGCTTCTAAAATTGGAAGCTGGTAGTAAAGATTCATCTCCCAAAATTTCAACATCTAATCCCTCAATAATGCCGCGGATCCGCGGCATCAAGGGGCTTGGGCCGCGGATCCGCGGCCTGATGATCAGGGCCTTTGATCATTTTTCTGGGGCTGGCGTATTATGACATTTGGCGATCCTTGGAACCTTCAGAATTTGGAAATCTTTTCTTTTCTTCTGCCAGAATTGATTTCTTAATTTTGATTTCTTAATTAGGCAGGTTAGCTTTAACAACTTGATTTCCTTGATTTAAGACCTGAAAATTCTACACAACAACTTAAATAATATTTAGTAGACTTAGTTCTACTAGGATTAGGTCAATGATATTATTTGCATACATTTTTCTACCAAATGCTAATTATAATATATCAACACATGGAAAATAGTATTTTTACAAATAAACCCTCATATGTATAATGTATTATAATAAAGACCTTTTTTAATATGAAAATGGTAGGAAAAATGTAATAACAAATGTGCAGTTTTATCAACTGAACAGGCGCCTAACTGACGTGGAGCATCACCGGGGGCAGGAAGTAGAGCTCTCTGAGGAGGTGGTGAAGGTGGTAAAGTCACGTGTGGAACTGTCGCCGCTCCCTGTCGTCTCACCGGACAGTCTCTGATATGATGGTGCGAACTCCCGCACCCAAAATATCCTGGCGACGCCTGCTATCCCTGTAGATAAGAACCAAATAGCTGACCCCGTCCAACTCCTCTACTGCCACCATCTCTCGGAAAGAATCTGGCACGATACCTCTGAGCTGGCATATCGGTACGAATCCTCTTCGGCCCAGAAACCGCCGAAGTCTCTGAAATGCGCACCTCCATCCGTAAGGCCGTGTCCATAACAGCCGCATAAGTGTCAAAGTGCTGGGCGCCGGTGGCGAGAAATAACTGTGTGTCGAGTCCCTGCACAAACCACTTTACCCTCTTCTCTTCAGTGTCTACCAAGTACAGAGTATATCTGAACAACTGCGTAAACTGGATATCATACTCTGATACTGTCATCCCTAGAGTCTTGCGCAAAGCCTCAAAACTACGAGCTCGATCATCACGAACGCTCTCTGGAAGGAAACGGACTAGAAATACTGCTGTGAACTCGTCCCAAGTCATAGGAGGTAGACCTGCAGCTTGACCTCTCTCGACGGACTCACACCATGTCTGCGCAAGGCCCTCTAGACGGAAACTCGTAAGCTCCACCCATCTATCATCGGAACATCTGAGCGAACGGCAAATCCTAGCTAAATTGTCAAGGAATGTCTGCGGATCCTCCGCTGCATCGGTGCCGGTGAAGACTGGGGGCCTCAGTCTCATGAAATCCTGTAGTGATACTGGAATAGCCACGGTAGTGGTTGGAGCAACTGTCTGGACAGCAGGTACTATTATAGTCTGTGCTGGGGTAGGTACGTCCTCCGATCTCGCTGCACGACTGGCCTCTACTAAGGATCCCACCATTTGTCGTAACTCCTGCATACCTCCCATCATCTGTCATAACTCCTCCATACCCGACTCTAGCCTATCCATTCGGCCTGGGGAAGGCAGATCAGTCTGTCCCTGAGGCGTAGGTACGCCACCCTGCTCGGTCCTCATCTCGGACGAGCCTGCTCGGATCTCATCTCGGGCGGCGGCCCTCTGCGCTCTCGTAGCCTTCGGCGGCATAGTGGCTGGTACAGGAAACAGGATAATAAGAACAGTGCAGTAGAATCATAAAATACACGAAATTGAAGAAGGAATTTTCAAACAAGTATATCCTAAAGTCACCTAGGCGGAGTACCGTATCGCAAGTATGCCACGGACATACACACGCTACGTTACCCTGCTTAAGTCACTTACTCCATCTACCAAGGGTCATCCTACACTCAGAAAGGTAAAACCTATCGCTTTGATACCAACTTTGTCACGACCCGAAAGGTACGGAACGTGACTGGCACTTAAATTACGAACGACTCAAGGCGGACGTAATCTAAGTAAGCCAAAGCCCAGAAATCAAAACCAAATAAGCAGTAGAGTGAAGGAAAACCTATTTATTGAAAGTGATTTTAATCAAATAATTCCCATCAAGCTTTTTAAAAGCAACGTCCATTTTTCCGAAAATTTCGGCAGAGTCTCCTTTGTAAATACTGGCCCCCAAACGGGTACAAACAGGAATATATATGAATAAAATGAAATAAGGCATCCCCAAGCGGGAGCTAGCTCTTCGTCCCAAGGCGGACTCAAATCCCACGCAATATAAATCATCAATATGCAAATAAGCATAAAAAGCACAAGTAATAAGCAACATATCGGCTCAAGTGAGCGCGACCCAAAGAAATAATATACATGCCCACAAATCTCACTGTCTCGCCTCTAAATCAATATACATCAGTACTGGTAGATGATACAGTAGATGGAGTACACTAGATACAATGAATATATAAGGTGGAAACAAAATAATGATACAACCCACCTACGAGCAAAAACCTCAAATCCAAGCAAAAGGAGGAAGTGCGTCCGTCGGTACAGTGCTGACGGATCGGACCTGCAAAAAGGCTGTTGCACAACGGGGGTGAGTTGCCAACTCGTGAGTAATATGTAACATCTATAAAGATTATCGTAAGCATGTACGCAAAGTGTCACAATTCTACAATATTTATATGGTATGATGTACTAGCATTTATGCGACATGAATGCAATTTAACACGTGATCTGAATATGCTGGTATGAGGAAATCATTATTTTCATCTTAGAAAACTCTTTTGAAATATCTGAAGTAATATCAATTAAATCAACAGAAATCCGTATCCAGCATCGACACCTCAAATGAATATCTCAGTGTACCAAGTATAGGTATCTCAAAAAGTCTCGGGCTCCGGCAATCCGGACTGGCCCATCTCAAGTATCAATATCTCAATATCTTACGACCACGGTCGGTATCCTCCGGATATCCGCCGTACCAACAATCACCGGTAGGTAGTCTGCCCCTGCCAGGCTCATCGTCTACTACTTGAACTTCTTGCCACGGGATACCTTACCGGGCCCACCATGTACCCGAGACGATTCATCCTACTCCTCGAAACGGGTCTCGAAAACTAACAGAAAACTCATGGTGGACGACACAGGTATCATATCTCGAGAAAACCGCAACTTGCAATATTTAAAATGATATCATTTTTATTAAATCCTTGCGGTTTCTCCAAAATCTCATAAATCTCAAATGCTGAAATCCTGAAGAAAGAAAGTACCACAAGTATACATGTCAATGATGATAAATGCCTATGGTAACAACAATGCGAACTGCAATATATGACTAAAAGACTATGTATGATCGAATGATGTAATGAGGTACATGCATCTGACTAGCAATTCTACATGTTCATCTTGCAGAATTTACTATATTAGTACTGGTTTATATGTCTTATATGGTGAAATTTTTCTAAATTCCGGTTTAAACAAGTTATCTAGTGTTTGTGGCATAACAATTACCAAGGCGTGTGTGTCTGTATGAATAGTGCTCGTGCTGCATAAAACCCTGGTAATGGTGCAAGTGTCCTATAAGACGATGTTGCACAATTATATATAATGAACTAAGCAAGCCAAATATTTCTTGTGTCGCATATCTCATTGTTATGGTTTCTATACGAAGAATTAGCACATATATGGATATAAAGGTCATGCAATGCAGTAAAATAGGTAACTAGGAACTACATGCAACAAGCTAGTATTACTAGAAATTCTAAACTATCGGGCGCCTCGCACCATCCAAACGATTTCCCCCGTAGATGTATACATCTACTCACCGGAAATCCCCAGCTAGCTTGATCCAATCACCGCTTTCCCTTTTCGTGCCACGTTCGAAGTCTCCACGACCGATCCTGGAATTTGCACAACACAAAACATAAGATTACATATCCTGAAATGACGCCAAGTCACAAAATGAAAGGATCAACGTCCACAAGTTAGGCACAACGTGCACAAGGTGCGCGAAACGCAAACGACATCGCTACAACCTTAACTAGAACCGTTATTCAAGACAACCACCAAACTAAGACCCGATTAAACCAATACGCATCCACGAATCCTTAATTATCATAGGAGATAATATATAGGTATTCACTAGGTCCAAATAGATCAATATCAAATTTTAACAAAAACGTAATAAGCACCAAATATGGAAATTTGGTCCAAACATCGCGAATTAGCGATCTAGCGGTCAAAATCTCAAGTAAACATCCAAACTAAACAAACTAGATAACAACTACACTTAGCTAATCTAGTTGTGATGCTTAAAACCCTAATTCAAAATCAAACCCCTTTCTAGAATTTCATAAACAAGCAATTACAATCAAATTTCACACTTGAAATAACTAAATTAGCACAATTAAACTACAATTTAGCTAAAAGGTTAAGAATTATACCTCACAAGTTATAAATCTAGCTTGCACTTAGCCTCCAAAGATGGCTTCATGGCACCAAGATTCAAGCTAGAATAGCCAAGGAGAATTGGATAAGGAATGGGCTTGAAATTGTGAGGTTTAATTTGGATTTTGAAGCAATTTATGATGAATTTTGAAGGAAAATGAAGGGAAAATGGAGGGGGAGTGGCTGTTGTTATCGGCCAGAGGAGGAATGGGGAGGTGTGTGGGTGATTTGTGGGGAAATTTTAAAGTCAAACCCCTTTCATATCAAGGTACACCATGCCTCCAAATTAATATATTTAAAACCTACACTTTTTAATTCATTTCTTCACAAGAGTTGAAGTCAAACAAGAGGGGGAAAAAAGTGAGCTATTGTGGTGGTAGGTCCAGCCAAGGGAGGGGTGAGGATTTTGTGAGTGATTGTACAAAAAAAATTCCATGCAAAAAGACCCCCCACAAGCTCATAATTGCAAGTTTTAGTTTAATTTATTTAAATTTTAATTTTCCCTTAATTATAACCAATTAGAACTTGTAATAAAATAATAAAAATTTATATTACTCACTAGATTTTAGTTGTCATGGTTCTAAAGTATGTGATTAGCCCATTCAAATTTGTATTTATCGCTAATTTAATATATTTTTAACAGCTTAAAATAATATTAAAAATAATAAATTAGGGAAAAAATTTTAAACAACTAGAAATTTATAAGTGACTCATTAGCTACTAAATATAAGCAATTATCTATTCAAATTAGGTATAATTAGGCCTATATTGCAAAATAACAATAATGACGATTTACGGAAAAATACCAAATATTTACCGATTTTCGGGAAAACACCAAAACGACTTTTCAAGGCGTTACAACAACCGACAGGGATCACAAAGCCCTCCCAGAGGAAGTCGAGTCCTTGCTCGGCTATCCCCGGCTGGTAGCTTCCTACCACGACCGACAGGGATCACAAAGCCCTCCCAGAGGCAGTCGAGCCCGAGGATCCCTCGCTCGGCTATCCTTCAGGACAAAAGCCTCGCCAAGAGGCACCGGACAGTGACCCTACCCGGCCAAGGGTCCTTGGTAAGCTTCTTACAGCCCCTCCCGCGCTAAGGACCAAAGTCCTCCCAGAGGCAGTCGAGTCCTTGCTCGGCTATCCCCGGCCGGTAGCTTCCTACCACAACCGACAGGGATCAAAGTCCTCGCCAAGAGGCACTGGGCAGTAACCCTGCTTGGTCCCCGTCCTGAAGGATCAAAGCCCTCGCAAGAGGCAACCTAGCAGCTACCCTGCTCGGTCATCTCAAGCTGGTAGCTCCCTACCCATGACGCCAGGGATCGAGGCCCTCGCAAGAGGCGCCCGAGCGGCTATCCCGCTCGTTCATCCCAGGCTGGTACTTGCCTACCCACGACGCCAACGATTAAAGCCCTAGCAAGAGGTAACCGAGAAGCTACCCTGCTCGGTCATCTCCGGCTGGTAGCTCCCTACCCATGACGCCATGGATCGAGGCCCTCGCAAGAGGTGCCCGAGTGGCTGCCCCGCTCGGTCATCCCAGGCTGGTAGTTGCATACCCACGACGCCAAAGATTAAAGCCCTCGCAAGAGGTAACCGAGTAGCTACCCTGCTCGGTCATCTCCAGCTGGTAGCTCCCTATCCATGATGCCAGGGATCGAGGCCCTCGCAAGAGGTTACCCCGCTCGATCATCCCAGGCTGATAGTTGCCTACCCACGACGCCAGAGATCAAAGCCCTCGCCGAGAGGCAACTACGCAGCTTCACTGACCGGTCATCCTTGGAGGGCTTCCTACGGCCCTTCCAATGCAAAGGATCCAAGCCCTCCTTAGAGACAGCTCAGCAGCTATCCTGCTCAGCTATCTCCGACCGTTGGGCAGGAATGAGCCGGGAACCTGCTCGGCACAAATACAGCGGACATCCTTCTGCCCATCACACGAAGGGGATCCGAGGCCCTAATAAGGGGCACCAGGTCTATCCAAGTCTAAGCGATCGAAATCAACTCGACTTCGGGACCATGGAGATGCCACGCTTGGCAAACGATCAAAATCAACTTGACGAACGATCGCAAGACAGATAGCTGACCCGACACGAAAGCCCAACAACGCAAACGGGGACATTTTACAAGAATTCCTCACAAACCAAAGAAAAAAGTTTTATTACCGAAGGCAAAGTCTTTTACAAAGGGTATTTTGGGCTCCCCGGCCTTACAAACTGCCCGGAGGCTTACAAAAAGGGCCTAAGTCGCAAACCCCCCCTCCCCCCCGCGCCTCGCTTCCCTCGTCACCGTAATCACGGCCTGCCGAAGGCTTCACCACCGGAAGTTTCGCCACCAGGGGCGTGCCTCGCTTCCCTCATTGTTGTCTGTCGGAGGCCTTGCCGCCGGGAGCGGGACCCGAGCACGGAGCTCGCCATCGGCGAACTCGGGAAGCTACTCCTTCACGGCATCCAGAGCCTTATTCCACGCGACGGAAGAATACTCGCCAAGCTCGACATAAAACTGCTCTGACACCTTGTAATCAGCCACGGCTTTCCTAGCCCGAACCTTGGCGGTCTCGGCCTCCAGAAGCGCTGCCTCGGCGTCCCCCTGCTGGCGTCTCTCTCCTTCTCCATGGCCGCGAAACGATCGACCAGGTCCGCCAGCTTCCTCTCGGCAACTCGGAGGGATGCACTCAGACGACGATGGACACCCCGATTCGCTGAATTGGCGAGCTCAGCGGCCTCCGCACGGGCTGCCAGGACGTCGGCCCTCGCCCTCTCCAGACGCAGGTCACGCCGCAGGACCTCGACCTCTAAAGGAAACGCTTCTACCGGCCTCGGTGTGTGGAACACCCCCTCGGCCTCCATACGAGAAGCGAGGGCGCGGTGTTGAAGGACCTGACAAGAAGCGGATGAGAAACCGGGAGGCACTCGAGCCAAAGAAAGGAAGTCCAAAAAACAACGCGTAGAGGAGTTCGTACCTGGACCGCCCCTTGGGCTATGGCCTCCATTTGGGCCCTCAGGGTGCCGAGCGGAAGCGTTCCCCCGGCCGACTCTTCCATCCCAGCGGGCAGGCCAGCGGTGACGGAAAGCCCAGAGGGAACTATGAAGACGGCATCGCCCTCCTGCACGGGGATCCCCTCGGGAACCATCGACTGCGGCGCACGAGAAATTGTCCTTTTTCTCGTAAGAGAGGCCCCGTCCTCGCCCTCCCCTCTGTCTCCCGTCTGAGGCTCGGATGACCAAGGACGTCTCTAGCCGCCGCCGGAACAATCACCGGGAGCCGTCAACGAAGCAGACGGCCCTATCGCCGGCAGAACATTCGGCGGAGGGCATGAGCCGGCCAGGGGCTCGGCCGCGCCACTGGCCTCCCTCTGGAGCGAGCAACCCAGAGAGTGGGAACGAACCATGTATTCAAAATAAGAAGAACGCCGAGCAGCCAAGACTTAGAAGAAAGGAAATATGAAGGAGTAGGGGCCCTGGAGCGAGCCCCGCCCCTACTAATCGCCGCAAAAGACCTCATCCAACGGCGCCCTTCATCTCCCGCCAAAACGTCTCCTCGGGTCTAACGGCTCCGATTGCTCCACTTGTCGTTCCCATACAGGGCCGTACCCCATCAGGCGTTGCAGGTCTGCACACGTCGCGTCGGGCAACCAATGCTTGACACGTGGACCGTCGCTTCAGTGGAAGGAAGCACGAACCGACGCACCTTCCTTAAATGCAAAGATCTCGCCCTGATTCGCTAGCAGAAAAGACAACTGACAGCCCGGGGACGCGTCCCGACGAAACCTTAGGAGGGAGCTCACCCCGAGCGGCCCGGCAGTCCACTCCTGACCCGACCCGCTAGCTGGTCGGGATAAGAGTGGGGGGCTAATGATGATGCTCAACATTGGTGATCTCCAGGATCACGACACGTGGCAGATGACGTGTCCAAGAATTCAGAAGAAAGGGCCCACAGGGACCGACCCGGTCACCCGTGTACCCGACCTGCAAACCCTAGCCGGCTCTCCTTATAACCCCCTTTAAATTGGCCTCCTCGGCCTCTCAACTCGTCCCGAGCCGCCACAAGACCAACACTCCCCGGCCCTTTCGCTCGTCCCGAGCCCCCCAGCCAAGGCAGTAACAGCCCTATTTGAATGCAGTGGTTCAAGATTTATCGAGATTCCTTTTCCATAATTTTTGAACTTTTAGTTAGCCGCTAGAATATTTTATTTTGAATTTTTCCATAAATAATTTTGATATGAGAAAAATATTCAGTTTTTATATTATATATATATATAATATTTTCTTAATGGCAGCAAAATAATATTTTGCGTATTTGTTTACTGTTAATATGAGAACAAGAAAATCTGTGCCGAATCTCTGATTACGATCAATTGAAGATATGTATCTATGTATGTATGTTTATAAAATTTCCTTATATATACAAACAAAATATCTCTCTCTATCTCTGATACACACATCTCTCTCTCCCCCCCTCGCTGCTCATCAAATCCCGACCCCCTCATCAAATCCCCTCACCCTCACGAAACCCTAACCCACGTCTCCATCATCGCATCGCCACCATCACCGCCGCCGCAAACCTTGACTCCCGCTCCTCACTCGTCGACCCTTGCCTCCTTCTCCTTCCCTCTTCGCCCCCGTCTTCTTCGCATCGCGATCCCCATCACCACCACAACCCTGAGCGGCAATCCTCGCCGTCGAACCCATCGCCCCCTTCGCCCTCATTGGAAATCTCCCCCTCTCGACGACACCATCACGCAGATCTCCATCGTCCTCATCATCGCTTCCCTGCAGCAACACCGCAAGCCCTCACCGTTGCCATCCTCACCACCACAGCCTCCCATCTCCAGATCCGAGTGCTCTCGACTCGACCTAGGACCATCCGAACCCTAGCTTGATACGATCATCCTCTGTGAGTTTTTCCCTGATCCCTGTTTTTTTTTCAAAAATTAAAAAAAATTAAAAAAATGAAATGAAAAGAAATCAGTGAACATTGAAAGGGGAAAATTAGTATCAAAACCCTAAGTTGATATAATTGTGTTTGGTTGTATGACAATATTTATGAAGATATTTATGGTTTAACCAATGACAAATTTACCTAGGCGGGTCGTATAACTCAGATCCCAAGTCGCACTTTAGCTGAGATCATGCCTCGCATCTTCGTGCATCGTCCTCCCGTGATCTTTATCTTCAGGCAAGTACTCTTGCTTTACTTTTGGTCGATGTACATCGGCATTCCTTTGTTTTTATATGTATGTATGTGTGTGTGTGTGTGTGTGTGTGTGTGTGTGTGTGTATTTCCTGCACTGTTAGGACAAAAGGGAAATGTGTTAGTATCTATTCTTCGTTATATCATACAAAAATATATATAGGCAAACTTTTATGTAGCAAGTGAGAATAATTAGCAAGTGTGGTTTTAAAATGAGATTTATTTTAACTACAAATAAAGTTCGAAAGTTGTTAACCTATCTCACATGTATATATTTCTAGTCAGATTGTGATTAATATACCCACATTAAGGTTAACGGTAAAGATGACAATTGTGACTAAAACCAGCTTGTACAACTTCATGCAGTTACCATTACCAGATAACAATTACTTTCGACATGTTTTGACTATTCATTACTCTAGTTCTAATGGACGAGATCATCAATTGGAATGCTGAACTACATGCCATGACACCACTATTCACCAGTTTTACTTCCATACAATTACCATACCACAAGTTCCTGTCTTTTCAGCATTCTTAATTAGCGATCTAGTCATTACCATAGTAGCTATAAATACGCGGGTGTTGGGGTAGTTTGAGTGTGCGTTCGTACAACAGGATCTCAGGAGTCCCATGCCGGCAGCTCGTACCGGGCTATATCGGTCTCATGTTTACAGCTCGTACCGGGCTATATCGGTCTCATGTTTACAGCTCGTACCGGGATATATCGGTCTCATGTTTTCAGCTTGTACCGGGCTATGTCGGTCTCATGTTCATTCCACGGTTTGGCCCGTGTTTCCTAGCCCCTGGGACACCACTCTTGGGTTAGGAATACTCCTGCAGAGGTTGACGCACACACTCGAGCTTACGATAGGATAGTTTACCTTTAAATGACCAGTTAGGTTATGACTCGACCTCTTACATACTTGTTTCATAGTGTTAATGCATCTAATTATTTATATATCTGTTTTTCTTGCGCATTGGGCTTCACTATTTTCATATATTCATATTATTATACCATACACACACCTTATACGTTGAGTACTTGTTGGGATGTTCTGACATCCCTGAGATTTGTCATCTCAGATTTAGAGACAGATTTTTAGGCTGAACAGGACCGCAGCGACTACCAGGACTTTGCCGAAGATCAGTAACCGTAGGTTTATTTCCCCTTTTCAGTTAGTTTTTAGCATGTGTGCCCTTATGAGACATTAAGACTTATGTATCTCTTTTGGATCTTATTGTATTTCTGAACCTATTGTATTGAATATTTAATTACATCAATTATCTAGTGGACCCATTTTTAGGATTTCTTGTGGTTTCATTGCAGCATGATTATCAGTATTATTCCTTTTTGGTATTGGATTTTATCTTTGACAGGTTAATCTAGACAGCCTTATGTGACTATTGTTGAATATAGTGCCCTCGAAGTCAATTATTGGATCGCGGGTACGTGATTGCAATGATTGAGGGAGGACCTATACCGTTAGGACAGTCTGACTCGAGATGATAGTATGCTATCTGCTTTGTCTTTATCATCATGTACATGTTGATAGAGCCCATAGCATTCTTGCTTGACAGCCAGCAGTATGATGGTGATCATATACGTGGGAACTGGGGTCTATAAGCACATCCTTAATGTGTCCCTAGTCGTGGGAGTTTCGAGACTGGGCATCGATACACCAGAGTAGACTAGTGTATACAGTTCGAGACCCCGACGAGGGGCGGTGGCCGGTCTCACAAGCCACTGGTGTCAGTTAGTTCACCTAAGATGTATACAGGTGCTCATTCGGTTATGAGTACACCGGACAGGACTCGCCGAGAACCTGCTAATTGGTATTATACCTATTGTCAGATAGCAGTTCCCATGTGACATGTGTACAGGTTAGTCTGTCGACCTGAGATTGTTATTTGTCTCGTGTGAGTTCTCACTGTGCTATGATTACTTCCCTACCACGGCTCAAAGGAGTCGTGCAAACAGGTTTTAGTTGGGTACAGTCCCGAGCCACATGGAGGCAGTGAGTGGATCGTCGGGGATTCGTCTCTCCCGGTATTGGGGGTTGATGTCGCACAGTGCACGGGTGGCCATCACCAGAAATCCTTGGCCAAGGTAATCGAGAATTACTGATTCAGATCAGTAGTTTCTCAGGTGGTGATGGGCTTCATACCGACACGAATTATCGCGTTAGTAGGGGTCTGACTTTATCCACCCCCTAGACTCGATATGCGATATCCATAGATGAACAGACCGGACTGTATGGATATTGTCACTGTCAGGCTCAGTAGGGTTTTAGGATGAGTTCGCTCATCAGCTGCCCTTTCTTTCAATACATGGACAGCCGTTACGTACAGCTAGTGCCACTGACGTGCTTGTGGTTAAATCCACTGCCAGCGTATTGATGAGTCATTAGAGTCCTCCACAGACAGTTTCCCAAGTTCGGGCGAAACGTTGTAGAGGCCGTATGGTTTTATGGCAGGGTTCGAACATTTCATGTTTCGGATGGATAATACTAGTGGGCTTTGGATTAAGCCGGATTCTAGTATTATATTTTGTTGGAATATTTTTGTCTCGTTGCATTCGTATTCAGTTGGAATACGGATGCAGGTATGTATATACGGTTTAGGGGTAATCTTGTAATTAGTTACGAGATTATTTTTGAAGTTGCCAAATTTTAGTCTTCCATTCTAAACTTTTGTTTAATGGAATTTCCTAGCATTCCTTTTTTGGGCCTATTTCTTTTGTGAGCATAATTTATTTTGGGTGGGCTGCCAATTTCGTGGGCTTCTTTCATGTGCTGGGAATTTTTAGTGCATGCATTTTGTGATGGGCAATTATTGGGTGGCTGCCATTTTTTTTGGCAGTGGATTTTTTTAGTAAGCATGGGCAAACATTTTCAAGTCAAGGGTTAGGAATGGGCAGCATGGGAGGGGTGTGCTGTTGTTTTTTGGAGTGAGGGATTAATTTTGTATGAGTGAGGAATTGATAAGGTTGCAAGAAAAAAAGATACACACCTCACCCCACTTGAAGAAATCCCCAGAGAACTCCCTGGCCTTGGCCGAGCACACATGAGTGTGTGCGCGCTTTGATTTTTCTTAGAAAAATTCTTTGCTCACTCCATCATTTGATTTTGGCAACTTCATTGACCTTCACCCAATTGCTTGGGTGCCTTGAGACAAAATATTCTACACTCTCTCTACTTCAATCTTTGACTTGTTGGCTAGCAAACTTCATGTCTGAATTGCTTCGGATCGAAGCGGGAGCTCGTATAAAGATTCATCGATGTGGTGTCATTCCGACAAGCGAGACTGGAGAGCGGACTTGATCGGGACAGCGGCGAGGAGCTAGGAAAGAGATTGAAGACCGAAGGACACGGATCGATCGGTCTAATCTTTGAACTTAACTTTGTAGTTTTGCTAGTTAACGGTTAATGAAAAGATCCGGGTATTGGTTGCGGTAGCGTCAAGTTTTGTAAAAGTTTTTTGTTCCGCATTTGGCCTCGGATTGACGGCCGGGACGCTGCCGTAACCCAACATGGTATCAGAGCCAAATCATTAACTGTATACTAATTGTTTAGACAATGTTAAAATATCAAAACCGAAATAACCCAAAATAATACCAATGAAATTTGTCATGAGGGAAAAATTTCTTGGCCTATGATTTTTATCTGCAGGCCAAAATCTGTGGCTGTTTTTTTTTTTTTTTTTTTTTTTTGGCTAGCTGTGTATCTTTGTTTTGTGGTGGCTGTGAATTTGGATTGTGGTGATGATTTTAACGTGTTGATTAATTTATTAACATAACACACGCTCCCCACAATTCACCATAAAAATCCCCAGAGAACAAAATTCAACAGAGGCCAAAATTCGTTGCCTTTTATTTGTGTGGCTTGAAAATTTTTTTTTTGCGGCTTTAGAAGACTAATTCTCACATCTCCACTCAAAAGTAAATCAACAACCATCATTTTTTTTCCTCACAAGCAATTTCTTTTGCTTCACATTTTCTTCATCCCAATGTATGCTTTTGAGTGGAGTTGTGAAATTTTTAGTTCGTTGGTATTGTCTTTTTAGCCTAGTTTGGATATGGTTTTATCTACTAGTTTGGGGGCTATTCGGGGTTATTTCGAAGTCGATATTTTCTAACATTATTTAATATTTGCAGTACATTACATTTTTATCTGCGACCGTAAATGTCATTTGATCGGTAAATCTTGTCTAATCTCTATAGTCTCTTTAGACGGATTTGCGAACGTGACATTCACGTTGATGTTCTGTGTTGTGCTATGATGTTGCGGATTTGTCGTGGTGGATAGCTTGTGTGCAATGGTAGTGCAGTTTGGATTTATTTGTACATTTGATATTACGGGGCGAGCGTCTGACATGTGGACTGCCGTCACTGCCTGTTTGTATATTATTCTTTTGGGGCACGACCGGGTTGAGGTCGATGTACCTGTTGTATATATTTTCTTTTCTGTACTAGGATTACCCCGCGGTGGGGTGCACGGATAGCCGGGTTCTAGAGGGCAACGGGCCCTCATCTCATGGCGTTGAGACGGAGGGAGCTTCACTCTAGAATTGGCAGGCTATTCGACGCACTCGTACGGGGTATAGGTTGACCCAAGAAGGGGTGCTCAAGTTACCGGATTCCGTGAAGTGCTTGGTGGTCCATTCACTTTGCTGAAGGGGGCTGCCTCGCTTCAGGTTTTGGCGGGTAACTTGCCGTGCCCGTAGGAGTCTAGGTTTTCATTGCACGGGCTATCCACACGACCAGAGGAACGTCGGGTTTCATTTGCGGCTCAAAGGAAACCCAGGGCTTCCAGATTATCTGTATTGTTCCGTGATACTTATTACTTTTCTGTGATGTTGCATTTATCATACCTGGAGCGATTATTATATATTGGTATATATACTAGTAGATGTTGTATATGTTTTACACCCGCGCTAGTCCAGTCCCCGCTCTGTCGTTAGTTAAGTAACCTAACGGGTGATTGCGGGACCCAGTGGCGAATGCGGATGGTATATACGTACATCATATTTTCGTTGTTTTCTGGTGTGATCAATTGATAGGACTGCGTTAATTCTTATCAATGCAAGGAAAACAAACCTATATTTGATATTGTTGGAACAATTTTTCAAAAAGTTGTTATTGCAAGGACTTTCTCTTTTGTTTTGCACAGTGATATTCGGTTATGAATATCCAGCATTTCATTCGACGAGGCAAGGGCCGAGATCCCTTCATCGGGAGTGACCCCTTGGACAGAGCTTTGCGTCAGGGTAATAACTTCACTATAGTCGATTACTTTTTACTTTGCATCGTGGTATTCAGTTTGGAATATCCTGTACATCATTCCACGAGGAAAGAGCCGAGATCTCTTCACCAGGAGTGACCTCTTTAGCAAAGGTTTTCGCCACTATATTTTTATAAAAAACTATCCGGTTCCTTCAACGATATCAAGTTCATTACGTTAAAGGTTTTTCGCCAAAAACCAGCCGTAGCCCTCCGTCATTTCAGATTAGTAATGCTTAGTATTCGTGCTACGTTTGTCGTTGCTATTCGCCGAGGTTTAGTGTGCGGCAGCTCTGTAATCCTTTTCTGTCGCATGGATATGTGGATTGGTTAGGACAGTCGTACGACTTTGTTGATTATTCGTCAAGGGTCATGCGAGTGGGTTTAACGCAATCAAGATAATGACGGGTTGAACTTGACTAGGACCTTTTGATTTGTTGATTATTCGTCAAGGTCACTTGGTCCTAGGGGTAAAAATCATATCGGGAGTTTCAAACATACAGGAAACTTGCCAGGCTTGCGCATACCTTCTGGAGTGTGGTGACTTGAGTGGCTTCCATCAAGTTATCATGCGATGATAGTTGGATCCCGATTCCCACTGATGAGTAGGATTACTCCTCGGGTGATTCCGACTAATTCTCTTTTTAGGTTTGGAGGAGAATTTGAGGATACAGTAGGAGACATTCAGGTTAGAGTGCACGCAGAGTGTTTCCTTTCTCTCTCTCTCTTTGACTGTGACCATGACCCGGCCCTAGACTATAACTCAGTGACCATGTTAACCGAACCTTCTTAAAATACTGGCTTTTGGATTGTCTGAGTTGAATACATCATTGCCACTCCTTCTTTTACCCTTTGAGTTTCTCCAGAACACCCCGTATTATTATGAACATCCAATTCTATTGGATAAATCCATCGTATGGTTATATACGAACTCGAAGGAACTTTTTCGATAATGGATTCTAATTCTGGAGAGATTGAATAGGACTATTCAGTTGTCTTTTCCTTTTACCTTCTCTCAGGTTGTGAGGACTCCTAGGATTAGGAGAGGGTATACTTATTATGCTTATTGGATAGTCTTCTTCCAAACCATAGGCTGGTGCCGAAAGGTAGGGAATGAAGAAAACCAATTAGCCTAAGTTGGGTGTGCAGAAGGTAATAAGTAAAGACATATAGATGGATCAGAAAGAGGGCAAAGTAAAATGTGACTGCTATCATTCACGACCAAACCAGGTATTTCATCGCCACTCCTACTTCACCTTAGTATTTCTCCAGAACACCTCGTATCACTACGAACATCCACTTCCATTGGATAAATACATCGTATGGTTATATACGAACTCGAAGGAACATTTTCGAGGATGGATTCTGGTTCAGGAGAAATAGGAATAAGGTTTATTCAGCTGTCTTTTATCATCACCTTCTCTCAGGTTGCGAATACTCCTAGGATTAGGAGAGTACACCTATTATGCTCTTTGGATACTCTTCTTCCAAACCATAGGCTGGTGCCGAGCGGTAGGGAAGGAAGAAAACCTCTTAGCTTAACGATGGTGTACAGAAGGCAATGACTAAAGATAAATAAAGGGATTTGGAGAGATGGCAAAGTGATATACGGTTACAGTCGTGAATCTGATAATGGAAGAGACATTACTACGAATACCCGGATACCCCTTCGAAACATTTTCATGTTTCAGATTCACTGTGCATTGTTGATAGAAAACTGATTTCCCAATTAGACCCTTGCTCTAGGGTATGTATTTACCAGGTTTGATTCTCATATCTGTATGGTTTTACAGATGATGGGTGGGAGTAAGTTATTGGGAATTAGGTGATCATCCTCATTATATCGGAATTCGTTGTAATTGGTGATATTTGAGGAAATCGCCTGGGTACAGTTTTCAACCTATGACGCACAGGGTTTGAGTTATTCAACTCAACGGACTTGTACAAAATATTGTATGTGGTCCAGTGTCCATTAGGACAAAAGGGGTTGGTCCTCGTACTATATTCCGTTTATTTGTGACTTCTCAAGTTTTAGACACGTGTTTCGTAGAGATACAAGGTCAAAGTTTGAGAAGTTATAGGTATAAGAATAAAGTAGAGAACCAGGTGCCGCAAATATTGGGATTCTTCAAGGTAATCGAAGATGTAGATACTTGTATGAGGTATTCAGTTGATAGTAATGGTTTTGAGAAACTTGTTTCTCTTTCAGGTTACTCATAATTGGACGCACTCCTAAGTTGAGTAATATTGATCGGCCTCTCTCCATTTAGTTGACATGCACTGGAGACAGCTGTATGATTTGAATCTGGTTCAAATTAAATTAGTGCCTTTGTTTCTATATTAGATATATATAGAATCAATTTATATCTTAACGATGTTAAGGCATAGGGAGTCGTCCGGCTGATACTTAAAACCAGAATCCGGATAAACTCTAGGCACGTTTCTGTAATGGCTGTTTGTAGGTTATCCCGGGCTTTGACGAGGGTTAACTTTCTACCATCAGGAAGATCAATATTTATATTGTTCTTGACTCGCCACAGTTTTAGTAAAATGGATTTTTTCAGAAAACAGAAGTGGGAGTATGGTAGAACTGGAGGTGATTCCAGAACCGCAAACGATTACTGAAAATTTAATAGGACCTAAAGATTCAATCAGATTTGACATTCCATTAGCCACTCCGCAGATATGGTGGGTAACTTCAGGCACCCGAGAGGTACTCCGGTAGCCTCAAGGACGGTGACAGGGAGGTTCTTGTTTACCCAGACTTGTCATTACTGCTGTTCCAGACTATGAGACCCGGCAGAAGGATGAGTATAGCGTCATTCTAAACTAGCTTTAGAAGTGTACGTGTATATGACTCTGCCAGAGGGTTGTTGTGGTCAGTGGGAGCAGCGGAAGCATAGTGGACAAGTAGCTTGTGTCTATTTATAGACTAAAGCAGATATAGCGGAGATAGATCATCTATTTTTGATGTGGCAGTCATAGGTTTTTGATTTCATCAGAATAGGGGATGGATCTGTTAAAAAGGTAGTAGGGTGTGATGTCCTGGTATTTGGATGACATACACCGAGTAGAAAGTAAAATTCCTATACTACGATCGGTTATACTATGGTTGTCACACAGTGGTTTCTCCACATATGATATGGATATTATATCAGGCATTCTGGTTACTAGATCTATAGTTTTAGATCTAGATTTGGGTAGTTTCGCAATCTGGGTACTTAGACAGTATCCCAAAGATATTTAGAATGGACGATTCCTGACATGGTGGTGTACCTATAGATGATGGAGTCACCCTCTCTAAAGGTGTCTTACAGACTAAAGGGGGGAGGGGTGTGCATGATTGGCATATTACTTGCTTAGGCAATTGAGTCAATCATGAGATGTCAAGTACCACACCAGATGTTGTTTTTGCACTAGATGCAATAAGTTGATTTATTAATCCAATCCTGGAGAAACGTTAGGAAGCAGTTTTAGAACATAAGTAAATGTTCAAAGGATTTGATAACGGTGGTCTCCTTCGGGAGACGGTTATCATTCCAGACTTCCAAGGTGACCTGGATGACAGAGTGACTGTCAGGGTTATTGTTTTCCCTCTGACGAAGGGCAGTATTTTGGACAGGTGGTCCAAGCGGATACTGAGGGAAGCATGGCGGAGGGTACTGATTAAATTCAGTTGATGATACAGTCTAAGAGGTTTGCTGGATTTGGAGTTCATTAATGAACTGGGCCCCATCAGATATCCAGACATATTCTAAGACAGGTATTGCTCGTCTCGAGAGATAGGCTTTCTCCGAGAATTTGAGATTAAGAGAGACATATAAAGCAACATTAGGGCGGATCCACTCACTGAGGCTATTTCTCGAACGCAATAGTTTTACAAACGAGCTTTGTGAAACTGATTAGTAGAGGAGTTGGATGTACGGTATCACACGGGCTGTGAGTATGCGACATCGCAATAATTAGCCTTAAGTGAAAGTGGGAGATTGTTGGATATAGTGCACTCGAAGTCAATTATTGGATCGCGGGTACGTGATTGCAATGATTGAGGGAGGACCTATGCCGTTAGAACAGTCTTACTCGAGATGATAGTATGCTATCTGCTTTGTCTTTATCATCATGTAAATGTTGATAGAGCCTATAGGATTCTTGCTTGACAGCCAGCAGTATAATGGCGATCATATACGTGGGAGCTGGGGTCTATAAGCACATCCTTAATGTGTCCCTAGTCGTGGGAGTTTCGAGACTGGGCATCGATACTCCAGAGTAGACTAGTGTATACAGTTCGAGACCCCGACGAGGGGTGGTGGCCGGTCTCACAAGCCACTAGTGTCAGTTAGTTCACCTAAGATGTATACAGGTGCTCATTCGGTTATGAGTACACCAGACAGGACTCGCCGGGAACCTGCTAATTGGTATTATACCTATTGTCATATAGCAGTTCCCAGGTGACATGTGTACTGGTTAGTCTGTCGACCTGAGATCGTCATTTGTCTCGTGTGAGTTCCCGCTGTATTTTGATTACTATCCCACCACGGCTCAAAAGAGTCGTGCAAACAGATTTTAGTTGGGTACAGTCCCGAGCCACATGGAGGCAGTGAGCGGATCGTCGAGGATTCGTCTCTCCCGGTATTGGGGGTTGATGTCGCACAGTGCACGGGTGGCCATCACCAGAAATCCTTGGCCAAGGTAATCAAGAATTACTGATTCAGATCAGTAGTTTCTCAGGTGGTGATGGGCTTCATACCGACATGAATTATCGCGTTAGTAGGGGTCTGACTTTATCCACTCTCTAGACTCGATATGCGATACTCATAGACGAACAGACCGGACTGTACGGATATTGTCACTATCAGGCTCAGTAGGGTTTCAGGATGAGTGCGCTCATCAACTTCCCTTTCTTTCAATACATAAGCAGCCATTACATACAACTAGTGCCACTAACGTGTTTGTGATTAAATCCACTGCCGGCGTATTGATGAGCATTAGAGTCCCCCACAGACAGTTTCCCAAGTTTGGACGAAACGTTGTAGAGGCCGTATGGTTTTATGACAGGATTCGAACATTTCATGTTTCGAATGGATAATACTAGTGGATTTTGGATTAAGCTGGATTCTAGTATTATATTGTGTTGGAATATTTTTGTCTCGTTGCATTCGTAATCAGTTGGAATACAGATGCGGGTATGTATATACGGTTTAGGGGTAATCTTGTAATTAGTTACGGGATTATTTTTGAAGTTGCCAAATTTTAGTCTTCCATTCTAAACTTTTGTTTAATGGAATTTCCCAGCATTCTTTTTTTGGGCCTATTTCTTTTGTGAGCATAATTTATTTTGGGTGGGCTGCCAATTTCGTGGGCTTCATTCATGTGCTGGGAATTTTTAGTGCATGCATTTTGTGATGGGCAATTATTGGGTGGCTGCCTTTTTTTTGGCATTGTGTATGAGGTGGATTTTTTTAGTAAGCATGGGCAAACATTTTCAAGTCAAGGGTTAGGAATGGGCAGCATGGGAGGGGTGTGCTGTTGTTTTTTGGAGTGAGGGATTAATTTTGTATGAGTGAGGAATTGATAAGGTTGCAAGAAAAAAAGATACACACCTCACCCCACTTGAAGAAATCCCCAGAGAACTCCCTGGCCTTGGCCGAGCACACATGAGTGTGTGTGCGCTTTGATTTTTCTTAGAAAAATCCTTTGCTCACTCCATCATTTGATTTTGGCAACTTCATTAACTGTCACCCAACTGCTTGGGTGCCTTGAGACAACATATTCTACACTCTCTCTACTTCAATCTTGGACTTGTCGGCTAGCAAACTTCATGTCCGAGTTGGTTCGGATCGAAGCGAGAGCCCGTATAAAGATTCATCGATGTGGTGCCATTCTGACAAGCAAGACCGGAGAGCGTACTTGATCGGGACAGAGGCGAGGAGCTAAGAAAGAGATTGAAGACCGAAGGACACGGATCGATCGGTATAATCTCTGAACTTAACTTTGTAGTTTTGCTAGTTAACGGTTAATGGAAATTTCCGGGTATTGGTTGCGGTAGCGTCAAGTTTTGTAAAAAGTTTTTTGTTCCGCATTTGGTCTCGGATTGACGGCCGGGGCGCTGCCCTAACCCAACAACTATGAAAGTATTTTTTCTTACCGTAGGTATCACGGCTGGCCTTCGTCTCTTCCGTATCCCGTATTTTGGGAAGCGGGACGTGACAAAGTTTTGTTGGTATCAGATACTGGCTAACGTCAAAGGTTAGTCTGGGTTATGCCGACCTTTTAGGTTAGAATCACATGTCTAGGTTTTCCCCAGACTGTTATGCTGCAGATTCCGTTGACTCTGACCGTAGAATTCAGGCGGCTTACATAGAGTTACGATTTTGTGCCCATGTACCGCGGCATGGATACAATACGGCATTCTGTATGAGTAACTTAAAGTTCTACACTTAATCTGTATTCTTTGAATTGATTGTTACATTATCTCTTTGCTTCGCTCAGTTTTAGTATTTTGAATCTAAACCTCGTTTTCGTTGCTAAACCTCTTCGTTCGTTTTGACTTCAGAATCATGGCCGAAGAAAATTTGCGAGTATATGAGAGACGTGACAACAATATTGCACTACTTGGAGTTATACGTGGCATGCTTGAGAGTCAACAACAGCATACCGAATTGCTACAAGGGGGCCTACTTGCTTCTCAGCAGACCGCAACTGCGGCCCTGAACAAGGTGGCTAAGGTTCGTGAAGGTAGACGTCTGGGCAGCGTCGCCGATTTCAGGAGACTACAGCCTGCAGTTTTCACTGGCACGGGCGGACCACTGGATGCTGAGCAATGGATTGTCGACATGTAGAATTTGCTGTCAGCCGCCCGGGTTCCTGAAGAGGACAGAGTGGATATAGTCAAGATTCAGCTGCAGGATTTTGATAGAATTTGGTGGCTCGCAGAAGAGAACAGGTTGAAGAAACCAATTGCATGGGCTGATATCTCTACGGCTTTCCTTGAGAAATTCTTTCCCAAATCGGCCAGGATCCAGATGGAACAGCAATTTATTAGTCTTCGTCAGAGAGATCGCACAGTGGACGAGGTAGCGACTGAGTTTATCCGACTCGGTCGTTTCGCTCCTTCAATGGTAGCCCAGGAGGAGGATAGAGCTAGAAGATTCTTACAGTGTCTCACTCTGGAAATACAGAAGAAACTAGCTTCACATGGTCTGGGGACTTATTCAGAGGTATTAAATGCGGCCTGCAGAATTGAGACAGTTATGGATAAGAGGAGGAAATTTCAGAGTGGAGGATTCAAACGGCCGGTGAATCAAATTTCAGGGAGGATTCCAGTTAGACAGCATGGAGGAGTTCAGATGAAGCGTACCGCAACCCCACCACAACGAGAACCTCCGGTTTTTGGATACTGTCAAATATCGGGACACGTCGAGAGAAATTGCCGCCGCGCTAAGGGTCTATGTCTAATTTGTGGTGCTAGTGACCATCAGATTGGGAGTTGTCCTAGGAGAGCTGAGCGCAACCAACCTCAGAAAGGACTTGTCCATCAGAAGCAACTTTTTGATCAGAGACGAGGAAACACAGGTCGTGGACAGGGGAGAGCCTTTACCCTGACAGCTGAGTAGAAGGAGGCGTCGGAGGGTGTCATTTCAGGTACCATTCTAATTTGTTCTGTTCCTGCTAGAGCACTTTTCAATTCCGGGGTTTCGCATTGTTTTATGTCTTTGGATTTTTCCACAACATATTCTATTACACACAAAACACTGACTAGAGGTTGGGACATTCACACTGGAAATGGAATAGTTACCACCAACTTAGAGTGCAAGCTTTGTCCGGTAGTGATTTGCGGCAGGGAGCTTTTCGCAGATTTCCTGTTGATCGGGACCGGTAGTTATGATCTCGTTTTAGGAATGGATTGGTTGGGCACCTTTCACGTAGATATTGATTGTCAGTCCAAAACTGTAAACTTTCGCATTCCTAACCACCCAGAGTTCGTGTTCACTGGAGGGAGCAAATCTCTGGGACCCATAAAGTATCGAGCAAAGCCGACGTGCAGCATACTAGCGTCAATGGAGGTTGATTTGAGTTCGGCACCGGTCGTAATTCGGGAATTTTTGGATGTCTTTCCTGATGACCTACACGGCTTACCCCTGCCTCGTGCTTTGGGGTTTTCGATAGAATTATTATCAGGAACGGCACCGATTTCTAAATCACCCTACAGGATGGCACTAGTTGAATTGGCAGAATTGAAAAGGCAGATAGAAGACCTCCTCAGCAAAGGATTCATTCGCCCGAGTACTTCTCCGTGGGAAGCTCCAATTTTACCAGTAAAGAAGAAGGACGGCTCGTTATTCATGTGCATTGACCACCGAGAGTTGAACCGGGTTACTATTAAAAACAAGTATCCTATACCTCGGATCGATGATTTGTTCGATCAATTATGTGGTGCTCGAGTGTTCTCTAAGTTGGATCTTCGATCGGGATACCATCAAGTTCGTGTTAAAGCGGAGGATGTATGTAAGACAGCTTTCAGAACTCGATATGGTCACTATGAATTCTTGGTAATGCCATTCGGTGTTACTAATGCCCCAGCCGTGTTCATGGATTTAATGAACCGAGTTTTCTCTCAGTACCTTGATTAGTTTGTCGTAGTTTTCATCGACGACATTCTTGTGTACTCCAAAAGCAAGGAGGAGCATGCCGAGCATTTGAGGATCGTGTTGCAGATATTGAGACAGGAAAAGTTATACGCCAAGCTTAGTAAATGCGAATTTTGCCTTGAACAAGTTCAATTTTTGGGCCACATCATTTCTGGAGACGGTATTTCAGTAGATCCGTCGAAGATTGAAGCAGTGAAGGATTGGCCAGCACCAAAGTCAGTAGCAGAGATTAGGAGTTTCTTGGGACTCGCAGGCTACTACCATAGATTTGTTAAAGATTTTGCACGAGCGGCTGAGCCGTTGACAAGACTTACTCTAAAGGGAGTACCGTTCGGATGGTCAGAAGAGTGCAACCGAGCGTTCGAACTATTGAAAGAGAAACCCACAACTGCACCCATATTGACTGTACCAGATGGGACAGGAGGACTGGTGATTCATAGTGACGCTTCTGGCAAAGGGCTAGGCTGTGTCTTGATGCAGCGTGGGAGTGTTGTCGCTTATGCCTCGCGTCAACTGAGGACGCACGAGAAGAATTACCCAACTCACGATTTAGAGTTGGCCGCAGTGATCTTTGCTTTGAAGATTTGGAGGCATTATCTTTTGGGAGAACGAGTGGAAATTTTTACGGGCCACAAGAGCTTGAAATATGTATTCATGCAGAAAGAGCTAAATATGAGACAGCGTAGGTGGTTGGAGTTCATGGATGATTATAATGTTGATTTGCAATATCATCCTGGGAAGGTAAATATGGTACCGGATGCTCTCAGTCGAAGACCAACAACGATGTGGTTGACTGGTCAGAAGGAACTCATTGATGAATTTCGACGACTAAATTTAGAAGTGGTAGAGCAGGGGATGCACGGACAGTATTGGCAACTGCAAGTGCAGTCTTCGTTAGTAGATCGTATTAAAGTTGCACAGGCTGGGGACCCGCAATTGCAGAAGTTCCGCGGGTTAGTAGAGGCTGGATTGAGAACAGATCTATTGATACACGAAAATGGCTCATTAAGATTCGGCAGTCGATTATGGGTACCAAAAAGCGAGGTTCGAGAGGAAGTGTTGAAGGAAGCACACAGTTCAGCCTATTCGGTGCACCCGGGTGGCACCGAGATGTATAGGGATGTTAAACAACACTTTTAGTGGAATGGCATGAAGAGAGAGATTGCCCGCTATGTGTCAAAATGCTTAGTGTGCCAGCAGGTGAAGGCCGAACATCAACGAGTGGCCGGCCTGTTGCAACCACTTTCTATTCCCCAGTGGAAATGGGAACACATCACTATGGACTTCGTGACGGCTTTACCGCGGAGTCCTAAGAGCAATAATGCTATTTGGGTCATCGTCGACCGTCTCACAAAGGCGGCCCATTTTCTACCCTTTCGAGTGGGATAATCGACGGAGACATTGGCAGAGAAATATATACAAGAGATCGTACGGTTACATGGGGTGCCTATCACTATAGTATCGGACTGGGACACGAGATTCCTCTCACATTTCTGGAGAAGCTTACAAGAGAGTTTAGGCACTCGTCTCCGTTACAGCACGTCTTACCACCCCCAGACTGACGGACAGTCTGAACGTACGATACAGATATTAGAAGACATGTTGAGAGCCTGTATGCTAGATTTCAAGGGATCGTGGGAGGATCATCTTCACTTGGTGGAATTCTCGTATAATAACAGCTATCAGGCGAGTATTCAGATGGCACCGTTCGAGGCACTTTACGGGCGTAAGTGTCGTTCCCCATTTTGTTGGGATGATGTGGGTGAGCGAAGATTACTAGGACCGGAGCTTGTAACCCAAACAGTTGAGAAGGTCCAGTTGATCAGGAACCGTATCAAGGTAGCACAAGATCGTCAGAAGAGTTGGGCGGATACTAGTCGAAGACCTCTTGAGTTTGGAATAGGAGATCATGCCTTCCTTAAGATTTCGCCGACTCGAGGAGTGATTAGATTCGGTAGTCGTGGGAAACTCAGTCTCCGATTTATCGGACCATTCGAGATTGTGGAACGCGTTGGAGTAGTGGCATACAGATTGGCCTTACCACCTTCTTTGGCTGGTCTGCACGATGTATTCCATGTGTCACAGTTGCGTCGGTACGTTCACGATGACAGTCATGTTCTCGATCACTCTGAATTAACCTTGAGTACTGATCTTTCGTATGAAGAGCAACCTACAGCCATTGTCGACCGTAGAGAGAAGGTATTGAGAAACAAGATCATCCCTTTAGTACTTGTATCTTGGGGCGGACGTTCTCGTGGGGAATCCACTTGGGAGCGTGAGGACGAGATTCGTCAAAAGTACCCACACCTGTTTTCTTGATCTTGTAGTCGTCCTTCCAATTTCGAGGATGAAATTTTCTGTAAGGTGGGTAGGATGTAACAGCCCTATTTGAATGCAGTGGTTCAAGATTTATCGAGATTCTTTTTCCATAATTTTTGAACTTTTAGTTAGTCGCTAGAATATTTTATTTTGAATTTTTCCGTAAATAATTTTGATATGAGAAAAATATTCAGTTTTTATATTATATATATAATATTTTCTTAATGGCAGCAAAATAATATTTTGCGTATCTATTTACTGTTAATATGAGAACAAGAAAATCTGTGACGAATCTCTGAATACGATCAATTGAAGATATGTATCTATGTATGTATGTTTATAAAATTTCCTTATATATACAAACAAAATATCTCTCTCTATCTCTGATACTCAAATCTCTTTCTCTCCCCCGCTGCTCATCAAATCCCGACCCCCTCATCAAATCCCCTCGCCCTCACGAAATCCTAACCCACGTCCGCGTCACCACCATCACCGCCGCCGCAAACCTCGACTCCCGCTCCTCACTCGTCGACCCTCGCCTCCTTCTCCTTCCCCCTTCGCCCTCGTCTTCTTCGCATCGCGATCCCCATCACCACCACAACCCCGAGCGGCAATCCTCGCCGTCGAACCCATCTCCCCCTTCGCCCTCGCTGGAAATCTCCCCCTCTCGACGACACCATCACGCAGATCTCCATCGTCCTCATCATCACTTCCCTGCAGCAACACCGCAAGCCCTCACCGTCGCCATCCTCACCACCACAGCCTCCCATCTCCAGATCCGAGTGCTCTCGACTCGACCCAGGACCATCCGAACCCTAACTTGATACGATCATCCTCTGTGAGTTTTTCCCTGATCCCTGTTTTTTTTTTCAGAAAGAAAAATAAATAAATGAATGAAATGATAAGAAATCAGTGAACATTAAAAGGGGAAAATTAGTATCAAAACCCTAAGTTGATATAATTTTGTTTGGTTGTGTGAAAATATTCATGAAGATATTTATGGTTTAACCAATGATAATTTACCTAGGCGGAAAGTATAACTCAGATCCCAAGTCGCACTTTAGCTGAGATCGTGCCTCGCATCTTCGTGCATCGTTCTCCTCTGATCTTTATCCTCAGGCAAGTACTCTTGCTTTACTTTTGGTCGATGTACATCGGCATTCCTTTGTGGTCATATATATATATATATATATATATATATATATATATATATTTCCTGCACTGTTAGGACAAAAGGGAAATGTGTTAGTATCTATTCTTCGTTATATCATACAAAAATATACATAGGCAAACTTTTATGTAGCAAGTGAGAATAATTAGCAAGTGTGGTTTTAAAATGAGATTTATTTTAACTACAAATAAAGTTCGAAAGTTGTTAACCTATCTCACGTTTATATATTTCTAGTCAGATTGTGATTAATATACCCATATTAAGGTTAACGGTAAAGATGACAATTGTGACTAAAACCAGCTTGTACAAGTTTCATGCAGTTACCAGTACCAGATAACAATTACTTTCGACATGTTTTGACTATTCATTACTCTAGTCCTAATGGACGAGATCATCAATTGGAATGTTGAACTACATGCCATGACACCACTATTCACCAGTTTTACTTCCATACAATTACCATACCACAAGTTCATGTCTTTTCAGCATTCTTAATTAGCGATCTAGTCATTACCATAGTAGCTATAAATACGCGGGTGTTGGGGTAGTTTGAGTGTGCATTCGTACAACAGGATCTCAGGAGTCCCATGCCGGCAGCTCGTACCGGGCTATATCGGTCTCATGTTTACAGCTCGTACCGGGCTATATCGGTCTCATATTTACAGCTCGTACCGGGCTATATCGGTCTCATGTTTACAGCTCGTACCGAGCTATATCGGTCTCATGTTTACAGCTCGTACCGGGCTATATCGGTCTCATGTTCATTCCACAGTTGGGCCCGTGTTTCCTAGCCCCTGGGGCACCACTCTTGGGTTAGGAATACTCCTGCAGAGGTTGATACACACACTCGAGCTTACGATAAGATAGTTTACCTTTTAGTGACCAGTTAGGTTATGACTCGACCTCTTACATACTTGTTTCATAGTGTTAATGCATCTAATTATTTATATATCTTTTTTTCTTGCGCACCGGGCTTCACTACTTTCATATATTCATGTTATTATACCATACACACACCTTATACGTTGAGTACTTGTTGGGATGTTCTGACATCCCTGAGATTTGCCATCTCAGGTTTAGAGATAGATTTTCAGGCTGAGCAGGCCCGCAGCGACTACCAAGACTTTGTCGAAGATCAGTAACCGTAGGTTTATTTCCCCTTTACAGTTAGTTTTTAGCATGTGCGTCCTTATGGGACATTAGGACTTATGTATCTCTTTTGGATCTTATTTTATTTCTGAACCTATTGTTTTGGATCTTTAATTGCATCAATTATCTAGTGGACCCATTTTTAGGATTTCTTGTGGTTTCATTGCAGCATGATTATCAGTATTATTCCTTTTTGGTATTGGATTTTATCTTTGACAGGTTAATCTAGACAGCCTTATGTGACTATGGAAGGATTTTTCCTTACCGTAAGTAGCACGGCTGGCCTTCGTCGCTTCCGTATTCCATATTTTGGGAAGCGGGGCGTGATAAGGTTTTGTTGGTATCAGAGACTGGCTAACGTCAAAGGTTAGTCTGGGTTCTGCCGACCTTTTAGGTTAGAATCACATGTCTAGGTTTTCCCCAGTATGTCATGCTGCAGATTCCGTTGACTCTGACCGTAAGATTCAGGCGACTTACATAGAGTTATGATATTATGACCATGTACCGCGGCATGGATAAAATACCGTATTCTGTATGAGTAACTTAGAGTTCTACACTTAATCTGTATTCTTTGAATTGATTGTTACATTATCTCTTTGCTTCGCTCAGTTTTAGTATTTTGAATCTAAACCTCGTTTTCGTTGCTAAATCTCGTCGTTCGTTTTGACTTCAGAATCATGGCCGAAGAAAATTTGCGAGTATATGGGAGACGTGACAACAGTACTGCACTACTTGGAGTTATACGTGGCATGCTTGAGAGTCAACAACAGCAGACCGAATTGCTACAAGGGGGCCTACTTGCTTCTTAGCAGACCGCTACTGTGGCCCTGAACAAGGTGGCTGAGGTTCGTGAATGTAGACGTCCGGGCAGCGTCGCCGATTTCAGGAGACTACAGCCTGCAGTTTTCACTGGCACGGGCGGACCACTGGAAGCTGAGCAGTGGATTGTCGACATGGAGAATTTGTTGTCAGCCGCCCGGGTTCTTGAAGAGGACAGAGTGGATATAGTCAAGATTCAGCTGCAGGATGTTGCTAGAATTTGGTGGCTCGCAGAAGAGAACAGGTTGAAGAAACCAATTGCATGGACTGATTTCTCTACGGCTTTTCTTGAGAAATTCTTTCCCAAATCGGCTAGGATCAAGATGGAACAACAATTTATCAGTCTTTGTCAGAGAGATCGCACAGTGGACTAGGTAGCGGCTGAGTTTATCTGACTCGGTCATTTCGCTCCTTCAATGGTAGCCCAGAAGGAGGATAGAGCTAGAAGATTCTTACAGTGTCTCACTCTGGAAATACAGGAGAAACTAGCTTCACATGATCTGGGGACTTATTCAGAGGTATTAAATGCGGCCCGCAGAATTGAGACAGTTATGGATAAGAGGAGGAAATTTCAGAGTGGAGGATTCAAACGGCCGGTGAATCAAATTTCAGGGAGGATTCCAGTTAGACAGCATGGAGGAGTTCAGATGAAGCGTACCGCAACCCCACCACAACGAGAACCTCCGGTTTGTGGATACTGTCAGATATCGGTACACGTCGAGAGAAATTGCCGCCGCGCTAAGGGTCTATGTCTGATTTATGGTGCTAGTGGCCATCAGATTGGGAGTTGTCCTAGGAGAGCTGAGCGCAACCAATCTCAGAAAGGACTTGTCCCTCAGAAGCAACTTTTTGATCAGAGACGAGGAAACGCAGGTCGTGGACAGGGGCGAGCCTTTACCCTGACAGCTGAGCAGGCGGAGGCATCGGAGGATGTCGTTTCAGGTACCATTCTAATTTGTTCTGTTCCTGCTGGAGCACTTTTCGATTCCGGGGCTTCGCATTGTTTTATGTCTTTGGATTTTGCCACAACACATTCTATTACACACAAAACACCGACTAGAGGTTGGGACATTCACACTGGAAATGGAGTAGTTACCACCAACCTAGAGTGCAAGCTTTGTCCTGTAGTGATTTGCTGCAGGGAGCTTTTCGTAGATTTCCTGTTGATCGGGACCGGTAGTTATGATGTCGTTTTAGGAATGGATTGGTTGGGCACCTTTCTCGCACATATTGATTGTCGGGACAAACTTGTAAACTTTCGCATTCCTAACCACCCAGAGTTCATGTTCACTGGAGGGAGCAAATCTCTGGGACCCATAAAGTATAGAGCAAAGCTGACGTGCGGCATACTAGCGTCAATGGAGGTTGATTTGAGTTCGGCACCAGTCGTAGTTCGGGAATTTTTGGATGTCTTTCCTGATGACCTACCCGGCTTACCCCCGCCTCGTGCTTTGGGGTTTTCGATAGAATTATTAGCAGGAACGGCACCGATTTCTAAATCACCCTACAGGATGGCACCAATTGAATTGGCGGAATTGAAAAAGCAGATAGAAGACCTCCTCAGCAAAGGATTCATTCGCCCGAGTACTTCTCCGTGGAAAGCTCCAGTTTTACCAGTAAAGAAGAAGGACGGCTCGTTACGCATGTGCATTGACTACCGAGAGTTGAACCGAGTTACAATTAAAAACAAGTATCCTATACCTCGGATCGATGATTTGTTCGATCAATTATGTGGTGCTCAAGTGTTCTCTAAGTTGGATTTACGGTCGGGATACCATCAAGTTCGTGTTAAAGCGGAGGATGTATGCAAGACAGCCTTCAGAACTCGATACGGTCACTATGAATTCTTGGTAATGCCATTCGGTGTTACTAATGCCCCAGCCGTGTTCATGGATTTAATGAACCGAGTTTTCTTTCAGTACCTTGATCAGTTTGTCGTTGTTTTCATCGACGACATTCTTGTGTGCTCCAAAAGTAAAGAGGAGCATGCCGAGCATTTGAGGATCGTGTTGCAGATATTGAGACAGGAAAAGTTATACGCCAAGCTTACTAAATGCGAATTTTGGCTTGAACAAGTTCAATTTTTGGGCCATATCGTTTCTGGAGACGGTATTTCCGTAGATCCGTCGAAGATTGAAGCAGTGAAGGATTGGCCAGCACCAAAGTCAGTAGCAGAGATTAGCAGTTTCTTGGGACTCGCAGGCTACTACCGCAGATTTGTTAAAGATTTTGCACGAGCGGCTGAGCCGTTGACAAGACTTACTCGAAAGGGAGTACCGTTCGGATGGTCAGAAGAGTGCAACCGAGTGTTCGAACTATTGAAGGAGAAACTCACAACTGCACCCATATTGACCGTATCAGATGGGACAGGAGGACTGGTGATTCATATCTTGTGTGTGGAACAGGAGATCACCTTCAAAATCCACCGGGAGATCGACGGAAGACAACATCCGACGGAGACCTGAAAAGGACCTCCATCAGTAGAGTAAGTTGTGGGTTGACATTATCTTTATTTATTGATGATTTTAGTTTCATTTTTTATTTAAATAGTATTATCATGTCACTATCGGAGCTAAAAAAGAGTTGAAGTTCTACTTTTATAACAACACGGATTTTCATGAATTTAATTGTGCCAACAATATTATCAAAATATAAATATGCAATATAATTATCTTCATCCATATTCATCTGTATAAGGTTCATTGTGCATGATACGCGCAAAAACCTAGTAATTTTTTTTATATAAATATGAATTTTTATACTAGTTAGATACGGATACGAATAAATCTAAATATTTTCTTGTATACAGATATGAAATAGATTTTAATATAATTATTTGGATTTGAGTACAGATATGGATATCCATAAACAAACCATATAAGAAAACATATCGATTTAAATTTACTATTTATTTTTAATTAGTAATGCTCATTTATATTGTTTGGATACAAATTTAATATGTATTTTTCAAAATATTTTGAGGAACGCTCGTGTAAAGTAATATTCAAATTCATTTGAAATATATCAATCACATACACATTTCCACTCCACATTCAATCAATCTTACTTGAATCTCTTTTATGCTCATATTCTATTGGTGTTGCCTATACTCCTTTTTTCTTATATCCTTTTCGTATTCATGTCTAATTTTGTCAAATATGAATATAAATTTTTATCGAACTACATCTGTAGTCGTATTCGAATCCGTACTTGTGAAAGAAAACAAATACTGGTATAGTAATGCTTATCCACTCTGGACATTCATATTACCGTATATTCTTTAGGAAAGGTTAAATCTCCAATACATTCTTGTAGCCTATTTTGTATCCATGTTTAGTGCATCAATTTCTAAACTGTCATTGTGCATACTTTCAACCTAAAAGTTATTAGTGTTACACGTTAAGGGTAGTTAAAAAATATTATTCTTATTCCCATCTTGTGTGCGGAGTTAGTTACTGAGAGAAATTTATAGAGTTAGTTATTGAAAGAGATGTAAATTTAAGATTTGATTTTTTAATATTTTTTTATTGAATTCCTCATGCAAATTAGATTCAAATCTCCAAATCTACTTCAAAATTGAAGACCCCATGACTTTTGCATTATAATCCAGATAACATATATTACTAAAAATTTTGGTCAGAAGAAACTTATTACTAAAATTATTCCGCTTCTTTATCACTAACATGTGAGAAAATTCGTCGAAGAATTTCTCCGCACTCGTGTTACGATGTTGAATCAGATAGAAACCGACTATTCAACCGCATGTACTTGGGAGTTGACCTTCGACATAGAATGATAATTAATCAAAAAATTAGAATGATTAAAACATCAAAATATTGCTCGAGTTGTCCTCACAATCTTCTTAATTAAAACAAATAAAAGTCAGCGTTAATATGTCAACTTTACCCACCGCTCTCATAGTCAATTTGTGATCCAGCTTACACCAATCCTAATAATTAGTAACTAATCTATAATAATCAAGGGGATTCAATATTCATTCTGCGTGTGCGAATAAACTCACTCAACTCTCCTCCAAACTTTGGAGTTGTTGAGAAATTATTCGGTATGCCGGCCATACGTGCCCTATCGTGAGAAAGAAAGAAATAGGAAAATGAACTCCATCAAGCTGTCCAAAGGGTGCCCAAAATTCTCCATCTCTTTCTTTCTCATGTCCAGATGCAATACAACCGGCACATCGAATAATTTCTCGGAGTTGTGGTGCAGTTGAAAGGATGGTTAAAATGGTATCAGAACAATTTGGGTTCGATTCTTATCGGACGCATATTAAACATTGATTAATTACTGCATAAAACCCAAATATTGGCCCAAAACGAATTCAACCCGCGGACCGTTAGAACAATAAATACTAGCGCTTCGCATGTGCCATGCATGTGTACAAATGAAACGCACTTAGAAAAGTTAATATCAGATTAGAAAAGTTAAAATCAGATTATTTAAATGATGCATATTAACAATTTTTTACATAATACGAATTTGCATAAATAAATCTGAGTATGAATTGAACTAAAATATTTTATATATTCCATGTAGTTATAGTTTTTCAACAAAGAACTATTATAAAAGGAGTAACAAACCATCAAATATACTCATTACAAACAAATTTTCTGCATATTTCAAAAGACAGGTAAACAACGACCTCTGCAAAAAATAAAACCTTAAGAAAATAATTATAATAGAAAATTAACAGTCATAAAATAAAAGAGAGAGAGGATAATGGAGGAAAGATGCCATAGGAGGTAATTTTCTCCTATGGCGTCGAAAAATACACCCTTCATGATTTTTTTTTATGATCGGCATCTATTATCTTCATCTTTATCATCTAAAATATGGATATACCAAATTTCATTTGATTCCAATATTTTTCACCATTGATTTAGTGGACGCAAAATTAACAGTTTACCGACAATAGAACATCTTACATTGCTAATTGAACGGTGAAAAAGTAGAAGAATCATGTGAATTTTGGTGTATCCATATCTTAGATGATAAAGATGATGATGATGAGTGTCGATCGTTGAATAAAATGTTGGGAAGGTGTATTTTTTCGACGCCACCTAACAAAAAACTCTCTCAGGACCTCTTTTCTTCGTTATTCTCCATAAAAAAAATACTTTCTAAACCAAAAATTTCTTTAGAAAATAGAAGATATAGAGACACCATGTGTAACTTCAACGTTAGAAATTATATATTCATTAATTAGTAAATTAAGGGGGCTGTTTGTAATTTGGTTCCTAGAAAGCTGCATTAGTTTTCTCTTCCTCTATTTTTTTTTAATGATGTGAGAGATATATCGTACAGGGGCGTTTGGTGTGTGTGTGGGGCGGGGGCGGGGGGAAGTTAAAGAAATTTATTAAGCTTTTTGGATTTTTTTCTTTTTTAAAAAAGACATTATGACACCATATTCTTGTATTCTAGTTTTAATAGTAAAGTTATTCTCTTGGACCCCTGACAATTTTGGAATTGTGGTGTAAGGAAAGAGTGAGCGTAGTGGTACACTTGTGACTGCCAACGTAAAACTTTGTTACATTCTATGACATGAACCATAATAAGAATATCGTTGGGACGTCCCCTACTCAGCAGCGCGTTATATCGGATCCCGGATGTAGTGTTAAGTATGCAAGGATTTCTAGATCGTCGTCCGGAAACGGCGCGCTATATTGGATCCCGGGGTTAGTTACAAATAAGCAAGGGTTTCATAAGATCCGTCTAGTGTCTTGGAACATAGGTTTGGTTACGGGTAGACTGACAGAATAAGTGGAGGTGGTGATTAGGAGGAGAGTTGGTATTATGTGTTTGCAAAAACCTAAGTGGGTAGGTGAAAAGGGTAGAGTCATCGAACCTTGGAGTTATAAACTTTGGTATACGGGTAGAGATAAAAATCGTAATGGGTATGCGTAATCATAGATAGACGGTTGCTTGAGAATATAGTTGAGATTAGGAGAAAAGCTGATAAAATTTTACTGGTTAAGCTTATTCTAGATGGGAAAATCCTTAAAATTATTAGTGCTTATGCACCACAGATAGGTCTTGATGACGCCGGTAAACGTCTATTCTGGAAGGATTTAGACAAGCGGTGGAAAGGATACCTAGTGGAGAGAAGTTTTTTATTAGTGGTGATCTCAATAGACATGTAGGTACTCGTCGTAGTGGGTTTGATATTATCCATGGAGGTTTTGATTTTGGACAAAAGAATGAAGTATGTAGCTCGATTTTAGATTTTGTCTTATCTTATGATTTAATCTTAGTAAACACTTGGTTTAGGAAAAGAGAGTCTCACTTTATCATCTTCAGGAGCGGATCAAGTGCAAGTCAAATAGACTTTTTTCTGACGAGAAAAATAGATAGAGATTGTTGTATCAACTATATGTTAGTGCTAGGTGAGAGTGTAACCACTCAACATAAACTTTTAGATCTAAATTTTCGATTTAGAAGAGGACCTAGGAAGATTAGACGTAAGGTAGAGTCTAAAATTAAGTGGCGGCGACTGAAAGAAGGTAACCAAAAGGGTTTTATAGATTGTGTAGTTCAAGAGACGGTTTGGCAGTCTGAAAATGATTCAGACAGAATATGAAATAAGATGGTTAGTTATATCAAGAGGGAAGATAGAGATCTACTTGGTGAGTCGAGAGCTGGTGCTCCACCATCTAAAAACATATCATGGTGGAACGATAAAATAAAATCTGCTATTAAAATTAAGAGGGATTCTTATAAAAATTTGAAGAAAAGCAGAGATACGGAGATATTTGAGAAGTATAAAATGGCTAAAAAGAAAGTTAAGAAAGCTATTCAGGAAGCTAAAACTAAGATCTATGACGAGATGTACGAGAAGTTGGACACTAAGGAGGCTGAAAATGATATATACTGGATTGCTCGAATGCGGGAAAGAAAAACCAGAGACTTATGTGCGGTGAAGTGTGTCAAAGATGAAGATCAGAAGGTTTTAGTTCGAGATGAGAATATCAAGAAAAGATGGAGAGATTATTTTGACAAATTGTTCAATGAGAGCTTTACTAAGAATTTGGATGAACTTCTCATTCAATCTCAAAATATAAACCATGATTTCATGCGTAAAATAAGAATATCTGAGATTAAAGAGGTTTTGAAAAGAATGAGATCAAGAAAAACAGTTGGTCCAGAAGGGATTCTTATCGAGATGTGGAGATTCTTAGGAGAAATAGGTATTAAATGGATGACAGATCTGTTTAATAAGATTTGGCAGACCAAAAAAATACCAAATGAATGGAGGAAAAGTACCCTTGTACTTATCTACAAGAATAAGGATGACGTTCAAAATTACTTAAACTACCGTGAAATAAAACGTATGTGTCACACCATGAAGTTTTGGGAGAGAGTGGTTGAATACAGGCTAAGAAAGGACATTGAGATAACAGAGAACCAGTTTGGGTTCATGCCTGGACGATCGACAACAGAGGCTATTCATTTGTTTTGTGAACTTGTCAAGCGTTTTCGAGAGGGGTGAAGAGATTTGCATATAATATTTATTGATTTAGAGAAAGCGTATGACAAGATACCTAGAGAGGTATTATGGGGGACAATGATGAAAAAGGGGGTCTCCGTGAAGTACATTGACATAATTAAGGGCATATACAATAGAGTAGTGGCAAATGTCAGAACTTGCGGCGGCCTAACGTGTGATTTTCCGATTACAATTGGTTTATATCAAGAATCTGCATTAAGTCCATTCCTGTTTACTATCGTGATAGATGAACTTACTAGAACTATCTAAAATGAGGTATCTTGGTGTATACTATTCACTGATGAATATTGTTCTAGTAAATGAGACGAAAGCAGGGGTTAATGCCAAATTAGATTTATGGAGACAAACGTTGGAATCTCGGGGGTTCAGATTGAACAAGTCCAAGACAGCATATATGCATTGCAAATTTAGTAAACAGAGAAGTCGAGACCATATTGGTATAACACTGGAAAGATAAGAAATATCACCGAGCGATCAGTTTAGATATCTAGGTTTCATCATCCAAAAGGATGAGGAGATCGATAGCGATATTAATCAAAGGATCCAAGCTAGTTGGTTGAAATTGAGGAGTGCAGCAGAGATTTTGTGCGATCGTAACTTTCCATTAAATTTGAAAGAGAAGTTTTATCGGAACGCTATTCGGCCTGCCATATTATATGGTACAGAATGCTGGGCTCCTAAGAAGCATCATATAAAGCAGATGCACGTAGCGGAGATGCGGATACTGTTAGTGGTGTATGCCCTAGAGGCCATTATTGTATCATACTGGTTTGTATATTACTTAATTGATGCTTGGGATATTCACAGTTGTATTGGCGGTCTTACTCAAAATGGCAGTATGCTACTTGGTTTGTTTCTACTTCAATATGTGCATGTGTTTCTTTTAGCATACTGCTTATACATATTAGTAGAGCCCTTAGGATCTTTGCTTGATTACCAGTGTTATGATGGCAATCACACTAGTGGGGGCTGGGTAGTCTATAAGCACATCCTTAGACAGGTCCCTAGTCGTAGGATTATCGAGACGGGGCATCGATACTCCAGAGTAGACTGGTGTATACGCTTCTCATCCCAGCAGGGGAGATGGTCTGTCCCACAGCCATTAGTACGTCGTACTGGATATAGTATGCAGGTGCTCATTGGGTTATGAGTACACCAGACAGGATTCGTCGGAAACTGCTGGTGGGTATTATACCTATCGTCGGGTAGTAGTTCCCAGGTGACATGAGTACAGCTTAGTCCGTCGACATGACACTGCTACTTCGCCTCGAGTGTATTCCCACTATACTTTGATTACGACCCTACCACGGCTCAAAGGAGTTGTGCAAACAGGTAGTAGTTGGGTGCAGTTCCGAAGCACTTGGAGGCAGTGGCGGTTAGATAGGATTCGTCTCTCCCGGTATTGGGGGTTGATATCGCGCTGTGTTCGGAAAGCCATTATACAAAGTCCCTGTCCAGGGCAAGCGAGATTTACTGGTAGGTATTCCAGTAGTTTTTCAGGGTGTTCTGGGCTACATTCCGACACGACTTATTGCGCTATGACGATTACCGCCCCCTAGGCCCGATATGCGATACTCATAGACGAACATACCGGACTGTATGGAGATTGTCACAGACAGGCTCAGTAGGAGTTCGGATGAGTTAGCTCATCGGCCTTCTTATCGATAGATACCTGGGTAGCTGTTACGTGCAGCTAGTACCGCTTGCGGCTTGTGGTTAAACCCACTGCCAGTGTACTGTCGAGTCTTTAGAGTCCCACACAGAAGGTTTCCCTGCATGGGGCGAAATATGTAGAGGTCGTATGGTTTTACGACAGGGCTTCGATCACGTACGTGCACTTGTGTGTGTATAATGTTCGGGCGGATAATACTAGTGGGCTATGGTTTAAGCCGGATCCTAGTATTGTATTGATGGATTTGTTTCGTCTCTTTGTATTTGTATTCTTCGGAATGCGGATGCGGGTATGTATATACGGATGAGGTACATTCTCGTAATTAACTCGGAAAAGCTTCTAGATGTTGGACACTTCATTAGGGTTTCATTTCTTTATTGAATTAAACTTTATGAGGTGGAGTTAAACATTGAATCTAGCATGGCTACTTGGTGACTCATGTACATGACTCATCACAAGATATTTTGTGAAGCATATATGATATTTGTGAGATATTTTATGATATATGCTTCATTCTTTATCAAGTGGGCAGCCACACTTCATTCAAGGATTCACAACTTCACTCTCATTTCCTCAAGTCTTTCACTTCTTCCTTATAACCCTATACCTCTCATGAGTTGAGAAACCTAGGGTTCCAAGAGACAAACTAATCCATCTTCATTCTCTACATCACCTAGACCATCTAGTTTAGCGAGCCAGTTGCCCTAGTTACCTCGGATTTGAGGTTGGAGCTCGGACTATAGACTCTCGGGTGGATCGTCTTTGACTCAAGGAGGCTGGCGAGGTTGCCCGATCCAAATGATCCTTGGAGCTTGTGATGACGAGGAGGAGGACAGCGACTAGAAGATCCGAAGGACTTGGTTTCATGAGGTATAACTTTCATCCGAATAGTTAAACCCCATACAGTATTATGTTAGTTAGGATTTAGCATCGATCCTGGAGTTTAAGTCCGTGTTGCGAGTTTTGAAAAATCGTTTTTTAAAAATTCCGCTTTCCCGCGGACACGCGGGGTGCGTGACATGGGCTTACAGTGGTATGAGAGCCTACTAAACCATAGCTAACAGTTTAGACGAAGTGTAAAATTACAAAACCGAAATAACTCCAAAACACGAAACCTGATCTCCAAGTTTCTGTCAAATTTTTCTAAGGCTCTAAATTTTTTTTAAACAATTGCAGAGTGCTCAAATTCTTGTGAGATGAACACACACAAAAAACGAGGCTTTTTCACCTGTTTTGGACCGGCCAAAAGCTCAAAAAAAACCGGTGTCGCCTTTTTTGTTGTGCTAAAATGCTTTGAATTTTGGTCTGTGTTCTAGTTGCTTGGATCTAAGGTCTTAGGTGTTGTTTGTTTTTGCCAATTTTGGATATATTGTTATCTTTTTACTGTGGCAATACGGGGTGTTTCGAAGTCGTAGTTTTAACGTCGTTTAAAGTTTCTGTTGTATAGTACTAGTTTGTATAATACATTTTGGAAGCTTGGGATATATACACGGATTTTACGACAGTCTTGTTCGATATAGTAGTATGCTACTTGGTTTGTTTCTATCTTAATATGTGTATATGTTTCTTTTAACATATCGTTAATACATATTGATGGAGCCTTTAGGATCTTTGCTTAACTACCGGGGTTGTGGTGACGATCATACTAGTGGGGGCTGGGTAGTCTATAAGCACATCCTTATTTTGGTCCCTAGTCGTAGGATTATCAAGACAGGGCATCGATACTCCAGAGTAGACTGGTACATACGCTTCTTATCCCAGCAGGGGAGATGGTCTGTCCCACAGCCATCAGTACGCCGTACTGAAGATAGTATGCAGGTGCTCGTTAGGTTACGAGTACACTGGACAGGACTCGTCGGGAACTGTTGGTAGGTATTATACCTATCGTCAGTTAACAGTTCCCAGGTGACATGAGTACAGCTTAGTCCGCTGACTTGACACTGTCACTTCGCCTCGAGTGTGTTCCCACTGTTCTTAGATTACTACCCTACCACGGCTTTATTGAGTCGTGCAAACAGGTAGTAGTTGGGTGCAGTCCCGAAGCACTTGGAGGCAGTGACGGTTAGACATGATTCGTCTCTCCCAGTATTGGGAGTTGATATCGCGCTGTGTCTAGGAAAGTCATTACACATAGTCGTCCCTGGCCAGGGCAAGCGAGAATTACTGGTAAAGTTTCCAGTAGTTTCTCAGGGTGTTCTGGGCTACACTCCGACACGACTTGTACCATTATTAGGGGACTGACATTTACCACCCCCTAGGCCCGCCATGCGATACTCTCAGAGGAACAGACCGGACTGTTCGGAGATTGTCATATTCAGGCTCAGTAGGAGTTCGGATGGGTTCACCTCATCGGTCTTCTTATCGGCATCTACCTGGGGACCGTTACGTACAGCTAGTACCGCTTGCGGCCTGTGGTTAAACCCACTGCCAGCGTAGTGTCGAGTCTTTAGAGTCCCACACAGAGGGTTATTCGCCTTTGGGCAAAACAGAGTAGAGGTCGCATGGTTTTGCGACGGGGTTCGTTCACATCCGAGCACTTGTGCACATTTGGTGTACGGGCAATTATTACTAGCGGGCTTTGGTTTATGCCAGATCCTAATATTTGTTTTGGGATTGGTTTTGTCTCATTGTATTCGTGTTCCTCGGAACACGGATGCGGGTGTGTATGCACAGTTGACGGAGGCAGAGGAATCTCATTAGGGTTTTTGACAGCTGACTTTTTCTAAACCCTAATGAGAATGAGGAATATGATTAATAATATTAATTAAGGATTATTGTGCCATGGTTAGGTTGACCATTTGACTTTGGTTGACAATTTGACTTTGGTTGACCATTTGACCCTTGTTGACCTTTTGACCATCATCATTTCATTTGCAAGATACTTCTTGATTCTTGCAAATTGCATTTATTATGAAATGATAATGATCATTCCAAACTAACCATCACAATTTTCTTTTGTTATTATTATTATTTCTTATTCTCTCATATGAGAGCATGGTTGTATTATTCTTATCATTATCTCATGCTCTTTCTCTCTCTTGAAAAAGCTCTCCCTCTTCCTCTCTCAAAGCTTAAGTGTTTCATGTTTTGAAAATCATAAGCTTTTGAGACTAAACCATCAAAATATGTCTCTACTCTTTCTAGGGTTCTTTGTCTAGCAAACCAAGCACTCAAGTTACCTCTTGGTTGAGGTAGGAGCTCAAGGTAGAGGCCCTCGGGTGGATCTTTCTTCGGCAAAGAGAAGACGACGAGGAGGAGCAGTCTACACCACTCAAAGGAGCAAGCAAGAAGGAGGACCACAACAAGAAGAGAAGGAGTTCAAGACTTAGGTATAACCATTCAACATAGTAGCTAGAACTTGTTGTTAGTATGTTAGTTTTTGTTTAGCAAAGATCCTTCATGGTTGGTCCATGTTACCTTGTGAGAAAATTTTGATTTTTACCTATTCCGCTTCCCCGAAAGAACCGGGGTGGGTAATGTGGACCTAACAGTTTCAAGTTGTGATATATGTGTTTGGAAACGTCGACTAATTGCTATACGTCGATTAGACGGGGTTGCACATATCTGTGTTGCTATTCTTGCTGGTTTGTGTATATGAACTTTATTGGATCGTCGTGGATGAATAGCCAGGGATGTGAGATGAGGGATTTTATTCTTTCATTCGATGTAAATGTAAAGTGATGTAATATTATTTTGCGGGGCACATCCGGGTTGGGGTTGTAGCCACCGTTGTATACATTTTCTTTTACTGTTTTCTGCTCCTAGGATAGACCCAAGGTGGGGTGCACAAACTACCGGGTACTTTGAAGTACCGAGTGGCCTACTCACTTTGATGAGGGAGGTTGCTTCACTTCGGGTATTTTGCGGGTAGTTTGCTGCACCCGTAGGGGTCTGGGGTAGGGTTTGGCTATTCATCACGACCGTGGAATCCGACTTTCGTTACAGGCTTAAACGAAACGCTAAATTACTAGTATATCCAATATGTTCATCTGTGATCTGAAATGCCTATTATTGCGTCTGACGAATGTATATATCTATATATGATATCTAGTAGGCGTTGCTTATGTTTTGCATCCGCGCTAGTACAGCCCCGCTCTGTCGTTAGTTAAGTAACCTAACGGGTGATGATGGGGCCAAGTGGCGAATGCGGATAGCATAAGTGTTCGTCATATTTTCGTCTTTTTCTGCAATGGTAGGTTAATTGATATGACTGCATTACATTAATGCAAAGCAAACAAACCAAAACTGAATCGTCGGAACAATTTTAAAACCACTCGGTTTTTCAAAAAAGCGGGCTCTTAAATGCGGAGCTTAAACCACTCATTTTAAAAGCTATCAGGTTCCTTCGATTATATCAAATTCACTACGTTCACAGTTTCTCCAAAACCATCCGTAGCCCTCCGTCATTTCATATGAATATTCAGTAGTATTCAAGCTATGTTCGTTGGCCTTCGTCAAGGCAAAGTGATTGGTAGCTGCTGGGTGTTCATATGTAGCATAAATAGATGTGTTGGTTTAGGACAGTCATATTACTTTGTTGGCCTTCGTCAAGGGTATATACGGGTAGGTTCAAATTAACCTGAATAATGATGGGTAGAACTTGACATGTGACTTATGATTTGTTGGCCTTCGTCAAGGTCATAAGAGCATGGGGCAAAAATCCACATCGGGAGTTTCTAAAGAAACTGAAACTTGCTAGCGCTGCATACCATTTGGAGTTTGATAATGTTGGTAGGATTCCTTCAACATTATCACACAATGATATTTGGATCCCGATCCTACTGTGAGTATCCGCTACTCCTCAGGAGATTTTTTCACTTAACGATCAATACTATAAACCAAGTAGGTGTCTAAAACAGTGTTAGCGGGGCTACGCCTTCAGGGAAAAGAGGTTATTTAATTAAGGAACTTCGCGAAAGTGTCGTAAAACCTCCCTCGAAGTACCAACACTAGTCTGGCCGAACGGTTAAGCAAGAATTGTACGGTGGGATTAATCCTGACTAATTCTTCTTTTATTGTTTGAGGAAGGATTCGAGAGACAGTAGGAGCCATCATGTTTAGATAAATTAAAAACCAATCTAAACTTGCAAGAGTATCATGCTAAGTGTTTTCTTCTCTCTCTCTTAATTGCAGCGACCCAGTGACCGGACATAGGTTACATCTAGATAATAAAATGACTGAATCTGACTATAATGACTGGCAAATGTTTGTCTAGATGTCCATTTCCTATGGCAAGCTGGACACATCATTACTACTCAAGCCCCGCCGTCCCAGGTCCAGTTTCCACCATCGCGGATATTGATATCCGTAAGATATCGGAAAAAGACAGTGTGAATGCCAAGTGCCTCGTGTTGGCCTCAGTGGATGGTGTAAACTAGAGGCAGCACGAGAAGATAGACTTAGCTTTCATCTTCCTCCATAACAAAGATTTATATGGAGAGCAAGCCCGTATCGCAAGATATGAGACCTCGAAAGAATTGCTTCAAGCGAGATTGGCTATCGAGTCATCTGTAGGGGACAACGTCCTTACAATGACTAGATATATTGATGAGCTCACGGACCTGAAGATCACGTTAGAGAACGAGTCACATACTGACTTGATTCTACGGTCCCTACCCTCTACTTACACCCTGAAGGAAACCAGGGAGACACCCGCTCTGCTTATTGGGGAATATTCCTCTTCTGCATCCAAGGCGAAAGTAAAGGGTGAGAAGAAGAAGACCTCCACAAAGCCGATATGCGGTGTCAGTAAGGTAGAAGGACAGGGAAAGGCAAAAGCTTTAGGGCTAACAGCGGGGAAGGAGGGATGTTCCTATTGTTACGGGAAAGGACATTAGCAGAAGGATTGCAGGGCTTGGAAAGCCAATAGCCAGGATTCGAAGCACGTTGTGGCTTCGGTTTCGGGTGTGTTTATAATTGAAAACTGTCTGTCAATTAACTCTACTTCCTGGGTACTAGATACCGGATCAGGATATCATGTCTTTAATTCATTACAGGCTTTGAAAAACCGTAGAGTTATCAGGGAAGGTGATATGACTCTCATGGTTTCTAACGGAATGAGCGTGGACGCTGTATCCGTAGGGGAATATCACCTAGGATTGACAAGTGGGCAGATATCGATTCTACGTAACTGTTTGTATGTACCTAGTCTAGCTTGTAATATTATATCTTTATCCTTACTTTCTAAGGAAGGATATGATTTCACGTTTGTAAGCGATGTGGTCCACATCTACCTAAATCAAACTCTGATTGGGTCAGGTACATTAGAAAACGGTATATACGTATTAAATCAAGCTCAGGTTTTCAGTGTCCTAAACACACTTAAAAGAAAGTCTCCGGAAATAAATCAGGCTTTTTTATGGCATTGTAGACTGGGTCACATCAATGAAACACGGTTGACGAAGTTACATAGAAAGTGATATTTGGATCCGTTCGAATATCAGTCTTATGCAACTTGTCAATCTTGTCTCATGGGAAAGATGACTAAGACTCCGATCAGTGGACACGGAGTAAGAGCGAGCGAACTCTTGGGACTCATACACAGCGATGCATGCGGTCCAATGTCTACACATGCACGAAGTGGTTATTCCTATTTCATTACTTTTACGGATGATTTCTCCAGGTATGGACATGTCTTCTTGATGAAGCATAAATCCGAGGCCTTTGAGAAATTCCGGGAATACAAGATTGAAGTGGAAAAACAAACAGGAAAATGTATCAAGACACTGAGATCTGATCGAGGTGGTGAATACTTAAGTGCCGAGTTCCTGGTCTACTTAAAAGAGAATGGAATTCTCTCTCGGCTTACTCCTCCATACACGCCTCAACACAACGGTGTATCAGGAAGGCGGAATCGAACCCTATTGGATATGGTTCGTTCCATGATGAGTAAGGCTGAGTTACCACGATCCTTCTGGGGTTATGCACTAGAATCAGCTGCATATCTTTTGAACAAGGTTCCAACCAAGACTGTGCCTACCACACCATATCAGATGTGGTGTGGTAAGAAACCCTATCTTAAGTACCTTAAGACATGGGGATGTCCGGCTTTTGTTTAAAAAAAAAGCATACGGACAAGCTCGAGGCACGCTCAGTACTGTGTAAGTTTGTGGTATACCCAAAGAATTCCAAGGGGTATTTTTTCTATTACGCAGAGGAACAAAAGGTTTTTGTTTCTCGTTATGCCCACTTCTTGGATGCTGAATTTTTAGAAAATCAGAAAAGTGGGAGCGCAATAGAACTGGAAGAAATTCCAGAACCACCGGCTATTACTGAAAACTTAGTAGAACCAGAGATTTCAGAAGAACCGGACATCCCAGCGCCACTTCGCAGGAGTAGTAGGCAGTCTCATCCGCCCGAGAGATACTACGGTTTTCTCATAGACGGGGATCGAAAGGATTGCATCATTGACAATGATGAACCTACTATCTTCCAACAAGACATTCAGAGCGGCGACTCGGTAGAATGGCTGGATGCAATGCGGACCGAAATGGAGTCTATGTACACCAACAAAGTATGTGTTGGATATAGTGCCCTCAAGGCAATTATCATATTCGCGGACATATGATTGTGATGATTGAGGTAGGACCTATACCGATAAAACAGTCTTACTCAAGATGATAGTATGCTATCTGGTTCGTCTTTATCATCATGTACGTGTTGATAGAGCCCTTAGGATTCTTGCTTGACTGCCAGCAGTATGATGGCGATCATATTTGTGGGAGCTGGGGTCTATAAGCGTATCCTTAAATGTCCCTAGTCGTAGGAGCATCGAGACCGGGCATCGATACTCCAGTGTAGACTAGTGTATACCGATCGAGACCCTGACGAAGGGCGGTGGCCAGGTCTCACAAGCCATTGGTGTTAGTTTGTTCACCTAAGATAGTATACAGGTGCTCATTGGGTTATGAGTACACTGGACGGACTCGCCGGGAACCTGCTAGTTGGTATTATACCTATTGTCAGATAGCAGTTCCCAGGTGACATGTGTACAGGTTAGTCTGTCGACCTGAGATCGTCATTTGTCTCGTGTGAGTTCCCACTGTGCTGTGATTACTACCCAACCACGGCTCAAAGGAGTCGTGCAAACAGGTTTTAGTTGGGTACAGTTCCGAGCCATATGGAGGCAGTGGTCGGATCGTCGGGGATTCGTCTCTCTCGGTAATTGGGGTTGATGTCGCATTGTGTACGAATGGCCATCACCACAAATCCATGGCCATGGTAGACGAGGATTACCGATCCAGGATCAATAGTTTCTCAGGAGGTGATGGGTTACATGCCGACACTAAATATCGCGTTGTTAGGGGTCTGACTTTATCCACCCCCTAGACTCGATATGCGATACTCTTAGACGAACAGACCGGACTGTACGGGTATTGTCACTGACAGGCTCAGTAGGGGTTCAGGATGAGTTTGCTCGTCGGCCTCCCTTTCGCTCAATACCTGGGTAGCCGTTACGTACAGCTAGTGCCGCTGACGTGCTTGTAGTTAACCCACTGCCAGCGTATTGACGAGTCTTTAGAGTCCCACGAAGAGGGTTTTCACGGTTCATGCGTTATGGTGTACATGAGCTATGTTGATACATATAGGTGTCCGATTAAATATGTGCACTTGCTGCGCAGGCTTTAATCGGACGGGTGATGATACTAGCGGCTTAGGATTAAGCCAGATTATTAAATCAGGTTTTTGATTTAATAATATACATATATATTTATATATATGTATTCTAGTATTATTGTTCGCTATTCTTTTTCTCTCTTGGCTATTCGTATTTTTGTACGAATACACGTTTATATATTTCGATACATGTACCGGGAAGTATTCCGTATTTTATACGGAATAGCTTGTAGAAGATTTGCCACCTCATTATTGATTTTCCTTTTTAGGAAATTCATTTGCTTTATGATGAGGTGGAGGGTGTGCGGTGGCATGGACCATGACATGGCATGTAGCAAAGTATGGGTTCAAACATGGTTTGCATTGTTTATTGCAATAATTGAAATGAAAATGGTTTTCTTTTTGTGGGAATGAGATGATGGGTGGCCGGCCACTCCTTGATGGAGGTGATTTTGATTTTTGGCTCATTACATTTTTCACAAGCCCACTCTTCCACTCTCATTCTCACAAAATATACTTAGCCATTTTTGTTCATGCAAAGATTTCTTCACCACCTCCATTCTTCTTCCATGGTTGCTCTCATGAGCAAATGAGTATGAGAGAAAATATAGTGACACACTACTACACCTCGACTCTCCATCGTTAGCAACTTTGGAGCGTCGGTTGCCTCGTTCATCGAGCTGGAGCTTGCGTCGTTTCCCTCGGGTGGATCATCGGAGATGGAGGAAGACCGGCGACCAAACATCATCATGGAGCCGCTAGGAGCTTGGAATGAAGACTGAAGGACTCGGATCAACTTGGTATAACAATTCTAACTTTTAGTTTAGTTTGCTAATTTAGGATTAAAGGTCGATCCGGGATTCGGGTAGCGGTAGCGCCGGTTTCAGAAATTTTTGTTCCGCATTTTGGCCGCGTTTCGACGGTCGGAGCGCTGCCGGGACCCTTTATGGTATCAGAGCCACCCTTTAAACCCCTTACTAGCTTGTTTAAACGTGCTTAAAAGATCGATCGACGGAAATTACCGAAATCACGATTTCATTTATGCAGTTGCTGTCGATTTTTAAATGTGGTCAAAAATTATTTCAGGCATCTTAAAAATCCGTGCAGGCGATTTTAAGGGTACAGGGAATGTTTGGGCTCCTGAAGCCATCAAGGAGCTGCGTAAGCGCCGCACTTACCCCCCTTTTGGCGGCGGTTCCGCGGCCAATTATTGGCGACGGGCTCTAAAATTTCTTCTGTAGCCTCCTGATGTGAAATTGTGATTTTTGTGATATCCTGATTTGGCCCAGGTTTCTGTGCAGTATTGTTTTTGCTATTGGGGCCAATTTGGAACTTAGTCGATCGATATTTTAAGCGTGCGTTTGACAGTACATACATTATAATCTGCGACCGTGAATGTCATTTGATCGGTAAACCCGTCTAACTGCTATATGTCTTTTAGACGGGTTTGCGAACATGACATTCACGTTGATATTCTGTGTTGTGCTGTGATGTTGGTTGGATCGTCGTGGTGGATAGCCAGTAGTGCAATGATAGTACAGTTTTTATTTTATTTGTACATTTGATATTGCAGGGCGAGCGTCCGACATGTGGACTGCCGTCACTGCGAGTTTGTATATTATTCTTTTGGGGCACGACCGGGGTGAGGTCGATGCCACCCTTGTATATTATTTTATTTTCTGTACTAGGATTACCCCGAGGTAGGGTGCACGAATAGCCGGGTTCTAGAGGGCAACTGGTCCGCATCTCAAGGCATTCAGACGGAGGGGACATTACTCTAGGATTGACGGGCTATTCGCCGCACTCGTAGGGGGTATAGGTTGACCCAGGAGGGGTGCTCAAGTTACCGGATTCCGTGAAGTGTTGGGTGGTCCATTCACGTTGCTGAAGGGGGCTGCCTCGCTTCTGGTTTTGCGGGTAACTTTCCGCGCTCGTAGGGGTCTAGGTCTTCATTGCACAGGCTATCCACACGACAGGGAACGTCGGGTCTCACTTGCGGCTCAAGTGAAACCCGGGGCTTCAGATTATCCACCATTCTGTGTTGCTTCTGTGATGTTTCTTTATATCATGCCTGGGAAGAATGTTATATATATATATTTATATATACTAGTAGATGTTGTATATGTTTTGCACCCGCGCTAGTCCAGTCCCCGCTCTGTCGTTAGTTAAGTAACCTAACGGGTGATGACGGGACCCAGTGGTGAATGCGGGTGGCATATACGTACATTTTATTTTCGTTCTTTTCTGGTGTGATTAATTGATGGGACTGCATAGATTCTTATCAATGCAAGGATAAAACAAACCTATATATGATGTTGTTGGAACCAAGTTTTTAAGAACTGACATTTCAGACGTTCTCTTTTGCTTTGCATCGTGATATTCATTTGGAATATCCTGCACCTCATTCGACGAGGCAAGGGCCGAGATCCCTTCATCGGGAGTGACCCCTTGAGTAAAAGTTTGCGTCAACGTAATAACTTTACTATAGTCGATTGTTTTTTGCTTTGCATCGTGGTATTTGGTTTGGAATATCCTGCACCTCATTCTACGAGGAAAGAGCCGAGATCCCTTCACCGGGAGTGACCTCTTTAGCAAAAGTTTTCGCCACTATATATTTATAAAATCACTTGGATTCTTTCAACGATATCAAGTTCATTACGTTAAAGGTTTTTCGCCAAAAACCAGCCGTAGCCCTCCGTCACTTCAGATTTGTATTGCTTAGTATTCGTGCTACGTATGTTGTGCTTAGCCGAGGCGTAGTGTTCGGTAGCTATGTAGCGCTTTTCTGTTGCATGGATATACGATTGGTTAGGACAGTCGTACAGTCATTTTGGCTCAGTCAAGGACACGTGCGGGTGGGTCTGATGCAATCAAGATAGTGACGGGTTGAACTTGACTAGGATCCTTTGATATGTTGGCTCAGTCAAGGTCACTTGGGTCCTAGGGGTAAAAACACACATCGGGAGTTTCAAACATACAGGAAACTCCATAAGGCATGCGCATACCTTATGGAGTGTGGTAACTTGAGTGGCTTCCATCAAGTTATCATGCGATAAGAGTTGGATCCCGATTCCCACTGATGAGTAGGATTACTCCTCGGGTGATTCCGACTAATTCTCCTTTTGGGTTTGGAGGAGAATTCATGGAAACAGTGGGAGCCATCCAGATTAGATAAAATGATTAACCATTCTGATCTAGGTTAGAGTGCCCGCTGAGTGTTTCTTCTCTTTCTCTCTCTGGCTGCGACTATGACCCGACTTTTGACTAAAACTCATGAACCAAGTTAACCGAACCTTCTTAAAACACTTTGGCTTTTGAAATATCACGGTGTCGCATATACTGTTTCCACTTCTATATCACTTTTGCATTTCTCCAGAACACCTTGTATCATTATGAACGTCCAATTCCATTGGACAAATTCATCGTATGGTTATATACGAACTCGAAGGAACTTTTTCGAGGATGGATTCTGGTTCTGGAGAGATAGAATAAGATTATTCGGTTGTCTTTTCTCTTTACCTTCTCTCAGGTTCTGAGGGCTCCTAGGATTAAAAGAGGGTACACCTATTGAGCTTATTGGATAGTCTTCCTCCAAACCATAGGCAGGTGTCGAACGGTAGGGAAGGAAGAAAACCAACAAGCTTAACTGTGGTGTACAGAAGTTAATAAGTAAAGACATATAAAGGGATTAGAATAATGGCAAAGGAAATGCGATCACCATCATTCACGACGAAACCAGGTATACCCCTGCCACTCCTACATCCACTTTGCATTTCTCTAGGACACTCCGTATCACCACGGATATCCACTTCTATTGGATAAATCCATCGTATAGTTACATACGAACTCGAAGGAACTTTTTCGAGGATGGATTCTGGTTCAGAAGAAAAAGAATAGGATTATTCAGATGTCTTTTCTCTTTACCTTCTCTCAAGTTGCGAGGGCTCCTGGGATTAGGAGAGTACACCTATTACGCTTATTGGATAGTCTTCTTCCAAACCTTAGGCTGGTGCCGAAAGGTAGGAAATGAAGAAAACCAATTAGGGTAAAAGAGGTGTACAGAAGGTAATAAGTAAAGACATAATAAAGGGATTGTAGAGAGGGCAGGCAAGTATATGGTTACTGTCGTGAATCAAGATAGTGGAAGAGGCATTACTAGGAATGCCAGTTAACCCCTTTTTGAAACATTTTTCATGTTTCAGTTTCACTGTACAATGTTAATTGAAAACTGTTTTCCCGATTGGAATCTAACTCCAGGGTGTGTATTTACCAGATCAGTTTCTCACATCTGTATGTTATTACAGATGGTGAGTGGGAGTAAGATATTGGGAATTGGGTGATTAGATCCTCATTATATCGGAATTCGTAGTAATTGGTGATATTTGAGGAAATCATCTGGATTTTGCCGGATGGCAAATATTTGGTTTTGAATATCCGTTATTATGCACCAATTTCAAACTGATATATTTGTACATTTATTTTATAAAGTGAGATATAACATTTTGATATTGTGTCTATGATATTTACCAATATCAGTTGGTGATTAGGTAAGATGCATTCAACAGCGGTGTAATTCTTCTTAACCATACTACAGTTTTTTAACCTACGACGCACAGGATTTAAGTTGTTGAACTCAGGGGATTTATACAAAGTATTATATGTTGTCCAGTGTCCATTAGGATATAAGAATAAAGTAGAGAACCATTTGTTGGAATTATCAGGATTCTTCGATGAAGTCAAAGATGAAGATACTTGTGTTTGGTATTCAGTTAATAGTAATGGTTTTGAGAACTTGCTTCTTTTTCGGGTTACTCATATATGAATGCACTCCTAGATGAGTAATGTTGATTGTCCTCTTTCCATATTGATGATATGCACTGGAGACAGATGCATGTTTTTGAACCTGGTTTAAATTAATTAGTGCTTTTGTTTCTATATTAGATATATATAGAATCAATTTATGTCTTAACGATGTTAAGGTATAGGGAGTTGCCCGGCTAATGCTTAAAACCAGAATCCGGATAAACTCAAGGCACGTTTCAGTAATGGCTGTTTGTGGGTTATCCTGGGCTTTGACGAGGGTTAACTTTCTACCATCAGGAAGATCAATATTTATATTGTTCTTGACTCGCCACAGTTTTAGTAAAATGGACTTTTTCAAAAAACACAAATGGGAGTATGGTAGAACTGGAAGTTATTCCAGAACCGCAAACGATTACTGAAAATTTAATAAAACCTAAGAATTCAATTGGATTTGATGTTCCATTAGCCACTCCGCAGATTTGGTGAGTAACATCAGGCACCCGAGAGGTACTTCGGTCTTCTTAGAGACGGTGACAGGGAGGTTCTTGTTTATCCAGACTTGTCATTGTTGCTGTCCTAGACTATAAGACCCGGCAGGAGGATGAGTATAGCGTCATTCTAAACTAGCGTTAGAAATGCACGTGTATATGACTCTGCCAGAGGGTTGTTGTAGTCAGTGGGAGCAGCGGAAGCATAGTAGGCAAGTATCTTATGTCTATTTACAGACTAAAGCAGGTATAGCGGAAATATATCATCTATTTTTGATGTGACAGTCATAGGTTTTGACTTTATCAGAATAGGAGATGGATCTGGCAAGAAGGGTAGGGTGTGATGTCCGAGATGGCATGCACTTAATAGGAAGAGATATTCCTATACTACGATCGGTTGTACTTTGGTTGTCACAAAGTTGTTTCTCCACACAGGATATGGATATAATATCAGGTTTTCTGATTACTAGATCTATGGTTTTAGATCTAGATTTGGGAAGTATCATAATCTGGGTACTTTGACATTATTCTAAAGGAATTTTAGAATGGACAACTCCTGGCATGGTGGTGTACCGGCAGGTGATGGAGTCACCTTCTCTAAAGGTGTCTTACAGACTAAAGGAGAGAGGGGTCTGCATGATTAGCACATCACTTGCTTATGCAATTGAGTTAATCATAAAATGTCAAGTACCACACCAAATATTGCTTTTGCACTAGATGCAATAAGCAGATATATTAATCGAATCCAGGAGAAATATTGGGAAGCAGTTATTGAACATAAGTGAATGTTCTAGGAAAATGATTACGGCCACCTCCTTCAGGAGACGGTTATCATTTTAGGCTTCCAAGGTGACCTGAATGACAGAGTGACTGTCAGAGTTATAGTTTTTCCCTCTTTTGAGGGACGGTATGTTGGATAGGTGGTCCAAGTGGATACTGAGGAAGGCATGGCGTATGTTACTGATTAAATTCAGTGGATGATACAGTCTAGGAGGTTTGCTGGATTTGGAGTTCGTTTGTGAACTGGGTCCCTTCAGATATCCAGACAAATTCTAAGACAAGTATTGCTTATTTCGGGAGATAGTTTTCTCCGTGAAGTTGAGATTAAGAGAGATACAGAAAGAAACATTGAAGCGGATCCACTCACTGAGGCTATTTCTTGAACGCAATCATTTTCGCCAACGGGCTTTGCGAAACTGATTAGTAGAGAAGTTGGGTGTTCGGTATCACACGGGCTGTGAGTATGCGACATCGCAATAATTGGCCTTAAGTGCAAGTGGGAGATTGTTGGATATAGTGCCCTCAAGGCAATTATCATAGTCGCGGACAGATGATTGTGATGATTGAGATAGGACCTATACCGATAAAACAGTCTTACTCAAGATGATAGTATGCTATCTGGTTCTTCTTTATCATCATGTACGTGTTGATAGAGACCTTAGAATTCTTGCTTGACTGCCAGCAGTACGATGGCGATCATATTTGTGGGAGCTGGGGTCTATAAGCGCATCCTTAAATGTCCCTAGTCGTAAGAGCATCGAGACCGGGTATCGATACTCCAGTGTAGACTAGTGTATACTGATCGAGACCCTAACGAGGGGCGGTGGCCAGGTCTCACAAGCCATTGGTATTAGTTTGTTCACCTAAGATAGTATACAGGTGCTCATTGGGTTATGAGTACACTGGACGAACTCGCCGGGAACCTGCTAGTTGGTATTATACCTATTGTCAGATAGCAGTTCCCAGATGACATGTGTACAGGTTAGTCTGTCGACCTGAGATCGTCATTTGTCTTGTGTGAGTTCCCACTATGCTTTGATTACTACCCTACCACGGCTCAAAGGAGTCGTGCAAATAGGTTTTAGTTGGGTACAGTCCCAAGCCACATGGAGGCAGTGATCGGATCGCCGGGGATTCGTCTCTCCCGGTATTGGGGGTTGATGTCGCATTGTGTACGGATGGCAATAACCATAAATCCATGGCCATGGTAGACGAGGATTACCGATTCAGGATCGATAGTTTCTCAGGAGGTGATAGGTTACATGCCGACACTAAATATCGCGTTGTTGGGGGTCTGACTTTATCCACCCCCTAGACTCGATATACGATACTCTTAGACGAACAGACCGGACTGTACGGATATTGTCACTGACAGGCTCAGTAGGGGTTCAGGATGAGTTTGCTCATCGGTCTCCCTTTCGCTCAATACCTGGGTAGCCGTTACGTACAGCTAGTGCCACTGACGTGCTTGTGGTTAAACCCACTGCCAGCGTATTGACGAGTCTTTAGAGTCCCACGCAGAGGGTTTTCACGGTTCAGGCGATATGGTGTACATGAGGTATGTTGATACATACAGGTGTCCGATTAAATATGTGCACTTGCTGCGCAGACTTTAATCGGACGGGTGATGATACTAGCGGCTTAGGATTAAGCCAGATTATTAAATCAGGTTTTTGATTTAATAATATACATATGTATTTATATATATGTATTCTAGTATTATTGTTCACTATTCGTTTTCCCTCTTGGCTATTCGTATTTTTGTACGAATACGCGTATATGTATTTCGATACATGTATCGGGAAGTATTCCATATTTTCTACGGAATAGCTTCTAGAAGATTTGCCACCTCATTATTGATTTTCCTTTTTAGGAAATTCATTTGCTTTATGATGAGGTGGAGGGTGTGAGGTGGCATGGAACATGACATGGCATGTAGCAAAGTATGGGTTCAAACATAGTTTGCATTGTTTATTGCAATAATTGAAATGAAAATGGTTTTCTTTTTGTGGGAATGAGATGATGGGTGGCCGGCCACTCCTTGATGGGGGTGATTTTGATTTTTGGCTCATTACATTTTTCACAAGCCCACTCTTCCACTCTCATTCTCACAAAATATACTTAGCCATTTTTGTTCATGCAAAGATTTCTTCACCACCTCCATTCTTCTTCCATGGTTGCTCTCATGAGCAAATGAGTATAAGAGAAAATATAGTGACACACTACTACACCTCGACTCTCCATCGTTAGCAACTTTGGAGTGTCGGTTGTCTCGTTCGTCGAGCTGGAGCTTGCGCCGTTTCCCTCGGGTGGATCATCGGAGATGGAGGAAGACCGGCGACCAAACATCATCATGGAGCTGTTAGGAGCTTGGAATGAACACTGAAGGACTCGAATCAACTCGGTATAACAATTCTAACTCTTAATTTAGTTTGCTAGTTTAGAGTTAAAGGTCGATCCGGGATTCGGGTAGCGGTAGCGCCGGTTTCAGAAAATTTTGTTCCGCATTTTGGCCGCGTTTCGACGGCCGGGGCACTGCCGGGACCTTTCAGTATGGACTTTGGACATTGCTCCAGAACGGGTAAAACCCATAGGCTGCAAATAGATATTCAGAAAGAAGATTGGTGTAGATGGACAGGTTGAAACCTATAAGGCTAGATTTGTTGCAAAGGGTTTTCGTCAAAGACCTGGTTTGGACTATGATGAAACCTTTTCTCCAATGGCTATGCTCAATTCCATTCGGATCCTTCTTGCCATTGCTGCCTTCCATGATTATGAGATTTGGCAGATGGACGTAAAGACCGCTTTTCTAAATGGAAACTTGGAAGAGTGCGTCTATATGGATCAACCAGAGGGTTTCATTCAGAGTGGGAGCAGCGGTAAAGTGTACAAGTTTCTTAAGTCCATTTATGGACTAAAGCAGGCATCGCGGAGTTGGAACATCTGTTTTGATGAGACGGTCAAAGAATTCGACTTTATCAAAAATCCAGATGAATCATGCATTTACAGTAAGATTTAGGGAGAACTGTGGTATTCCACGTCTTGTACGTGGATGACATTCTCTTGATAGGAAATGACGTTCCTATGCTACAGTCATTCAAAGGATTCTTATCACAGAGGTTCTCCATGAAGGACCTGGGTGATGCCTCCAATATTCTGGGGATCCAGATATATCGTGACAGATCTAAACGGATAGTAGGACTTTCACAGTCAAGGTACATCGACACCATACTGAAAAGATTCAATATGGAAAATTCAAAGCGCGGTAATCTACCGGCTTGTCACGGAATCACCCTCTCCAAAGAGATGTCTCCCAAGACTGATTTGGAAAGGGCTTGCATGTGAACTATACCCTACGCATCTGTGGTAGGATCTATAATGTATGTGATATTTTGTACCAGACCAGATGTAGCTTACGCATTGAGCGTTGTAAGCCGGTATCAGTCAAACCCAGGGGAGAAGCACTGGATAGCAGTAAAGAACATTCTCAAGTACCTGAGAAGGACTAAGGAGATGTTCTTGGTGTATGGCGGAAAAGACCTCCAGATCGAGGCCTTTGCTGATTTCAGCTTCCAGAGTGATAAGGATGACTCCAAGTCCATGTCGGGTTATGTCTTTACCCTCAATGGAGGGGCGGTCTGTTGGAAAAGCTCCAAGCAGGATACCGTTGCTGACTCGACGATGGAAGCGGAGTATATAGCCGCTTGTGATGCCGCGAAAGAAGCAGTCTGGAAGAAGAAGTTCCTCACAGAACTTCATGTGGTTCCATCCATTGTTGATCCAATACCGCTGTATTGCGACAACAACGGCGCTATAATTTTAGCGAAGGAACCCAGGTCCCATCAGAAGTCCAGACACATTTTGAGGCGGTGCCACCTGATCAGGGAGATCGTTGATCGCCAGAAGATCGAGGTGAGGAGAGTAGATACGGAGAATAACACTGCAGATCCACTCACGAAGGCCATCCCTCAAACACAGTTCGAGAGGCCGATCGAGATAATAGGTCTGCGATACGCCTGTAAATGGCCCTAGTGCAAGTGGGAGATTGTTAGTGATGTATGCCCTAGAGGCCATTATTGTATCATATGTTGGATATAGTGCCCTCAGAGTCAATTATTGGATCACAGGCACGTGATTGCAATGATTGAGGAGGACCTATGCCGGTAGGACAGTCTTACTTGAGATGATAGTATGCTATCTGGTTTATCTTTATCATCGTGTACTGCTTTAGGTGACCTTACGAGTCGCTATTACACGTTGATAGAACCCCTAGGATTCTTGCTTGACTACCAGCAGTATGAGGGCGATCATATACATGAGAGCTGGAGTCTATAAGCACATCCTTAACAGGTCCCTAGTCGTGGGAGTTTCGAGACAGGGCATCGATACTCCGGAGTAGACTAGTGTGTACAGTCGAGACCCCGACGAGGGGCGGTGGCCGGTCTCATAAGCCACTGGTGTCAGTTGGTTCACCTAAGATGTATACAGGTGCTCATTGGGTTATGAGTACACCGGACAGGACTCGCCGGGAGCCTGCTAGTTGGTATTATACCTGACGTCAGATAGCAGTTCCCTGGTGACATGTGTACAGGTTAGTTCATCGACCTGAGATCGTCATTTGTCTCGTGTGAGTTCCCACTGTGCTTTGATTACTACCCTACCACGCTCAAAGGAGACGTGCAAACAGGTTTTAGTTGGGTACAGTCCTGAGCCACATGGAGGCAGTGAGCGGATCTGCAGGGGTTCGTCTCTCCCGGTATTGAGGGTGAGGTCGCGCTGTGTCTAAGAGAGCCAGTACATGGCCAAGGCAGAAGATTTACTAGTAGGTATTCCAGTAGTATCTCAGGGTGTTCTGGGCTACACTCCGACACGACTTGTACCGCTATTAGGGGTCTGACTTCACCAACCCCCTAGGCCCGCCATGCGATGCTCATAGACGAACGGACCGGACTGTACGGATATTGTCACTGACAGGCTCAATAGGGTGTCAAGATGAGTTCGCTCATCGACGTCCCTTTTGGTCAATAGCTGGTAGCTCGTTACGTATGGCTGATACCTCAGACATGCTAGTGGTTAAATCCACAGCCATAGTATTGACGAGTCTTTCGAGTCCACCACACACACAGTTACTCAGGTTTCGAGCGAAATGCTGTAGAGGCCGTATGGAGATATGGCAGGGTTCGATCAGATACGTGCGGTATTGCACGAATCGTAATCGGACGGATTTTACTAGCCGGCTTTGGTTTAAGCCGGATCCTAGTATTAGACCGTGTAGTTTTGTCTCTTTGCATTTGTATTCAGTGGGACTACAAATGCGGGCATGTATTTGCAGTAGCGGGGTTTTCCTGTAATTTATTACGGGATCAGTTTTCTGAAGTTGCCAGTTTGTATTCCGTTCCGGCCGGTTTTCCTTTGTTCCTTCACGGCCGGACTTTCCGATGGAGGGAGTTATTTGCAAGTGTGCAAATAACATTTGTGGGAGGGGGTTTCTTGTGATTGTGGCTTCATCATGATGAAATTCTTTTCTAGTCTTTTTCATTGCATTTATTGTGATGGAATTTTTTGAGTTGATAAGATGAGAAATGGGTGTGACCATTTTCCTTTTTCTTTTAATCACACCTTATTCTCTTGTGAGATAGTTGATTCCCTCCACCATTCTTATGAGAGGCCGGCCACATCTTGGAGAGGGAGAGAGAGGGATTTTTCATTTTGGTTTGGGAAATTTATCATTCATCTCATTTCATTTTCTATGCTTGCTACAAAATCCCTCACCTATCTCAAAAGCTTATTCATTCCTCCATCATGGCAACTACACAAAACCCCAAAGAGACATGGCTTCTACACTTGCTTACAGCATCCTTTGGACGCGTCGGCTAGCCAACTTCGCGCCCGAGTTGCCTCGGTCCAGAGGTGGGAGCCCGTAAAAGAACTCGGCTACGTGGTGCCCTTTCCGACGAGGAGGTGACGGACGGAGATTCCGCGGGAGATCGGAGTGGAGACGAAGACCGAAGGACACGGATCGCTTGGTATACTTCTCTACCCATCTTGTATTTTGCTAGTAGCTAGGTTAATGGCCCGATCCGGGATTAAAGTGCGCGGTGGTACCGGTTTGCTAGTTTGCAAAGTTTTTCGTTTCCGCGTTTCCGGCGTCGGATCGACGGCCGGGGCGCCGCCGCGGACTTACATTGGTATCAGAGCCACGCCATTAACCATGCCTAGCTTGCTCTAGTATGTTTAGAACTCGATCGAACAAAAAGTCCCAAAAACCGTATTTTCAAAAGCACAGGTTTCTGTCGAATTTTTTTTAGCTCCAAAAATTTTTCAGGGTGTTTCAGAAATATGTGCAGGGTGTTCTAAGACTTCTGGAAAAATTTGGTTGCGTGATTTGACCTTTTCACCGCGGAACCGCGGCCAAACACATGCATTGGCCATGGTTCCGCGGACATTATAACCCCTTATTGCACCATTTTTTTTCCAGTGGGTCCTAATCTGTGAAATGGGGTTTTTGGAACATTCTTTTTAGGCCCAGATTGTTAGTGTATATGCCCTAGAGGCCATTACTGTATCATACTAGCTTGTATATTACTTAATGGAAGCTTGGGATATTCACAGTTGTATAGACAATCTTGCTCAAAATGGTAGTATGCTACTTGGTTTGTCTCTACTTCAATATGTGCATGTGTTTCTTTTAGCATATAGCTTATATACATATTAGTAGAGCCCTTAGGATTTTTGCTTGATTACCAGCGTTGTGATGGCGCTGACACTCGTGGGGGCTGGGTAATTCATAAGCACATCCTTATACAGGTCCCTAGTCGTTGGACTATCGAGACAGGGTATCGATATTCCGGAGTAGACTAGCGTATGCGCTTCTCATCCCAGCGGGGGAGACGGTCTGTCCCACAGCCGTCAGTACGTCGTACTTGAGATAGTATGCGGGTGCTCGTTAGGTTACGAGTACACTGGACAGGACTCGTCGGGAACTGTTGGTTGGTATTATACCTATCGTCAGTTATCAGTTCCCAGGTGACATGAGTACAGCTTAGTCCGCCGACTTGACACTGTCACTTTGCCTCGAGTGTGTTCCCACTGTACTTAGATTACTACCCTACCACGACTCAAAGGAGTCGTGCAAACAGGTAGTAGTTGGGTGCAGTCCCGAAGCACTTGGAGGCAGTGACGGTTAGACAGGATTCGTCTCTCCCTGTATTGGGGGTTGACATCGCGCTGTGTCTAGGAGAGCCATTACACGAGTAGTCCCTGGCCAGGGCAAGCGAGATATACTGGTAGGTTTCCAGTGTTATCTCAGGGTGTTTTGGGCTACACTCCGACACGACTTGTACCACTATTAGGGGACTGACATTCTCCGCCCCTCTAGGCCCGCCATGCGATGTATCAGAAGAACAGACCGGACTGTACGGAGATTGTCACATACAGGCTCAGTAGGAGTTCGGATGGGTTTACCTCATCGGCCTTCTTATCGACATCTACCTGGGGACCGTTACGTACAGCTAGTGCCGCTTGCGGTCTGTGGTTAAACCCACTGCCAGCGTAGTGTCGAGTCTTTAGAGTCCCACACAGAGAGTTTCCCTGCATTGAGCGAAATGTGTAGAGGCCGTATGGTTTTACGGCAGGGCTACGATCACTTACGTGCACTTGTGTGCGTATGCTGTTCGGGCAGGCAATACTAGTGGGCTTTGGTTTAAGCCAGATCCTAGTGTTGCACAGATGGATTTGATTTGTCTTCTGTGCATTCGCATTCTACGGAATGCGGATGCGGGTGTGTATGCACAGTTTTGAGGAGCGATGAAAGAGGAGGTGCCTCATTAGGATTTTGACAGTTGGTTCGGTCAAAACCATTATGAGCCGGGGACATTATTTACTAATCCTCTTATTGATAATTATGTTGTGGCTAATTGCATTGACCATTTGACCATCTTGACTTTGTTGACCGTTTGACCAAAGTTGACTAAGATCTTCTTGAAAGATCTAAAGTATTCTTTGGTTTTCTTTTTCTTTTTGTTATGATAATGGTCATGTCATTTGTAGCCATCAACTTTTTCATGATGGGATTAGTAATGATGAAAATGAGTATTATTGCAACCATGGTTGGGTTTTCTCTTGGTTAAGCTTTTCATTTGTTGATTCTCATTCTCTCTCTTGAAATGAGAAGCTCCATGGTTGCTAACCTTTCTCCTTCTTCTTCCTCCTCTTGATCTCATCTTTTGATCTCATATGTTGAGAGAAAAAGGTCCCACAAAGACAAATACATCCATACATCTCCTCTATACATTCTATGGCTTCTTGACTAGCAATCACTTTGCCCTAGTTGCCTCGGTTTGAGGCGGAGCTTTGTGTACATCTCTCGGGTGGATCATCTTCGACTCAAGAAGGCCGCGGAGGTGCCCAAGGTCCGGATCGACACTTGGAGCTTGGATGGACGAGCGGGACAGCGGAATGAAGACCAGAAGGACCGGTTTCGTGAGGTATACTTTCTACAGCATAGTAGTTAAACCTCTTAGTGTTTACTAGTTTCTAGTTTAGCAAAGATCCATGCTTTAAGTCCATGTTGCTTTGCACCAAATCATTGTTTTTCATCGTTTCCGCCTCCCCGTAAGAACCGGGATGAGCAACGTGGACTTACAGTGGTATCAGAGCCTAGCTAAACATAAACTAGTAAGTTAGCAAAGTGTTTAGAACATCGATCGAAAAAAAAGTCTCAAAACACATCCGCAAAAACCTCTAGTTTCTGTCGATTTTCATACTGCTCAAAAAGTGATTTCAAATATATGAAAAATCGTCTCAGGGTTTTGTGAAAACACTGCAGAAAAACAATCCAGTGAATCGATCAAACGACCGCGGTTCCGCGGCAATGACATGCTCATTGCCGCGGTTCCGCCGCCGTTTTGACTCGACACTGGATCGGGTTTTGTGCAGTGTTTTAGTTTGGATGTTTTGGGATTTTTAATGCATATTTTTTCCACCCAGATTTTCCAGAGAGCAAATTGACTTTTGGGGTGGTTAAAAATCCGTATTTTGATCGATATTCCGTAGACTTTGGCTAATGGATATTATCTGTGATGTGATATATGTATTGAACGTCTACTAATCGCTATAAGTCGATTAGTGAGGGTTATACATATCTGTGATCTGTAATGTTGATGGTTTGTGGATATGAATTCGGTGGATTGTCGCGGATGAATAGCCGGGAATGGGTGTGAGATGAGAGTTTCTTTTTCTTTCATTCATTGTAAAAGTTGTAAATTGATGTAATATTATTTGTATGGCCGCACAACCGGGTCGGGGTTGTAGCCGTCATTGTATAATTTCTTTTTACTGTTTTTGCTCCTAGGATAGACCCATGGAGGGGGTGCACAAACTACCGGGTATCCCGAAGTGCCGAGTGGCCTACTCACGGTGTTGAGGGAGGTTGCTTCGCTTCGGGTACTTGGTGGGTAGTTTGCCGCACCCGTAGGGGTCTTGGGTGGGGTTTGGTTATTCATCGCGACCGTGTAATCCGCTTTTCGTTACAGGCTCGTACGGAATGCGGATTCCTAGTATATCCAAAATGTTCATCTGTGATCTGTAATTTCTATCATTGCTATATATCTATATATGATATCTATTTAGGTGTTGCTTATGTTTTTCAGCCGCGCTAGCCCAGCCCCCGCTCTGTCGTTAGTTAAGTAACCTAACGGGTGATGACGGGGCCCCGTGGCGAATGCGAATGGCATAAGCGTACGTCATATTTTGGTTGTTTTCTGCAATGGTAGGATTTAAATGATGGGACGTATTAAAAGAACTAATGCAAGAAAATAAACCAAGTAAAAGTCGTTGGAACACTTTGAAAACTACTCGGTTCTTTTCAAAAACCAGCATTTTAAACGCGGAGCTTGAACCACTCCTTTTAAAAGCTATCTCGTTCCATCGATTATATCAAGTTCATTACGTTCACGGTTTCGCCAAAACCATCCGTAGCCCTCCGTCATTTCGTATGGATAGTCAATAGTATTCAAGCTGTGTTTGTTGGCCAAAGTCAAGGCACGGTATTTGGTAGCTATTGGGTATTCATATGTAGTATAGATAGATGCGTTGGTTTAGGACAGTCGTACTGCCTTGTTGGCCAAAGTCAAGGGTATGTGCGGGTGGGTTCAAATTAACCTGGATAATGACGGGTAGAACTTGACATGTGACTTATGATTTGTTGGCCAAAGTCAAGGTCATAAGAGCATGGGGCAAAAATCCACATCGGGAGTTTCATAAGTACTGAAACTTGCTAGCGCTGCATACCATTTGGAGTGTGATGATTCTGGTAGGATTCCTTCGGTTTTATCACGCGATGATATTTGGATCCCGATCCTACTGTGAGTATATGTTACTCCTCGGGAACTTTCTCACTTAACGATCAATGCTATAAACCAAGTAGGTGTCTAGAAAGGTGTTAGCAGGGCTACGCCCACAGGGAAAAGAGGTTACTTAATTAAGAAACTTCGCGAAAGCGTTGGAAAACCTCCCTCGAAGTACCGACACTGGCCTGGCTGAACGGTTAAGCAAGTATTGTACGGTGAGATTGATCCTGACTAATTCTTCCTTTATGGTTTGAGGAGGGATTCGAGAGACAGTGGGAGCCATCCTGTTTAGATAAATTAAAAACCAATCTAAACTTGCTAGAGCATCATGCTGAGTGTTTTCTTCTCTCTCTCTTAATTGCAGCGACCCAGTGACCGCACCTAGGTTACATCTAGATAATAAAATGACTGAATCTGACTGTTATGACTGGCAAAGGTCTGTCCAGATGTCCATTGCCCATGACAAGCTGAGACAACCCTTAACTAATCCAACCCCTGCCGTCTCAGGTCCAGTTTCCCATGTCACGGATATTCATATCCGCGAGACATCGGAAAAGGAATATGCGAAAGCCAAGTGCCTCGTGTTAGCCTCAGTTGATGGTGCATACCAGAGGCAGCACGAGAAGATGGACTCAGTTTCTATCTTCCTCCATAACAAAGATTTATATGGAGAGCAATCTCGTATCGCAAGATATGAGACCTCGAACGAATTGCTTCCAGCGAGGTTGGCTATCGGGTCATCTGTAGGGACAACGTCCTTACAGAGACCAGCTCTTTCGAGCTCATGGACCTGAAGACCACGTTGAAGAACGGGTCAGATGCTGACTTAGTTCAACAGTCCCTACCTACTACCCTGAAGGAAACCAGGGAAGTATAAAGAAAGGGAAGGGCAGAAGTTTCGGGACTAGATGTAGTAAAAGAGGGATGTTCCTATTGTAACGGGAATGAACATGGACAGAAGGATTGCAGGGCTTGCAGAGCCAGTAGCCAGAATTCGAAGCATGTTGTGGCTTCGGCTTCGGGTGTGTTTGTAATAGAGAACTGTATGTCAGTTAACCCTACTTCCTGGGTATTGGATACCGGATCAGGATCTCATATCTGTAATTCGTTACAGGCTCTGAGAAACCGTAGGGTTATCAGGAAAAGTGATATGACTCTCAGGGTTGCTAACGGAATGAGCATGTATGCTGTATCCGTAGGGGAATATCATCTAGGACTGACAACTGGGCAGATATTGATTCTGTGTGACTGTTTTTATGTACCAGGTGCGACTTATAACATCATATCTGTATCCTTACTTTCTAAGGAAGGATATGATTTTACTTTTGTAAGCGATGTAGTAAACATCCACCTAAATCAAGTACTGATTGGGTCAGGTATATTGAAAAACGGTATATACGTTTTGAATCAAGCTCAGGTCTTCAGTGTCCAGAACACACTTAAAAGAAAGTCTCCGGAATTAAATCAGGCTTTCTTATGGCATTGTAGACTGGGTCACATTAATGAGACACGGTTGACTAAGTTACATAAAGAAGGATACTTGGATCCGTTCGAGTACCAATCTTATGCCACTTGTGAATCTTGTCTCATGGGAAAGATGACAAAGACTCCGTTCACTGGACACGGAGAAAGAGCGAGCGAGCTCTTGGGACTCATACACAGTGACGTGTGTGGTCCAATGTCTACACAAGCGCGAAGTGGTTATTCATACTTCATTACTTTCACAGACGATTTCTCTAAGTATGGATATGTCTTCTTGATGAAGCACAAATCCGAGGCCTTTGAGAAATTTCAAGAATACAAGAATGAAGTTGAAAAACAAACAGGCAAAAGTATCAAGACACTGAGATCTGATCGAGGTAGTGAATACTTGAGCGCCGAGTTTCTGGGCTTCTTAAAAGAGAATGGAATTCTCTCTCAGCTTACTTCTCCATACACACCACAACACAACGGTGTATCGGAAAGGAGGAATCAAACCCTATTGGATATGGTTCGTTCCATAATGAGTAGGGCTGAGTTGCCGCGATCCTTCTGGAGTTATGCACTAGAAACAGCTGCATACCTTTTGAACCGAGTTCCAACTAAGACTGTGCCTACTACACCATATCAGATGTGGTGTGGGAAGAAACCCTATCTTAATCACATAAAGACATGGGGATGTCCAGCTTTTGTAAAAAAGCAGCATGCGGACAAGCTCGAGGTACGTTCAGTACAGTGTAAGTTTGTGGGATACCCAAAGAACTCCAAGGGGTATCTTTTCTATTACGCAGAGGAACAAAAGGTTTTTGTTTCTCGTCATGCCCGCTTCTTGGAAACTGAGTTTTTGGAAAATCAGATAAGTGGGAGCGCAATAGAACTGGAAGAAATTCCAGAACCACAAGCTATTACTGAAAGCTTAGTAGAACCAGAGGGTTCGAAAGATCAGGACATCCCTACGCCGCTCCGCAGAAGTAGTAGGCAGTCTCATCCGCCCGAGAGATACTACGGTTTTCTCATAGACGGGGATAGAGAGGATTGCACCATGGATTATGGTGAGCCTACTAGCTTCCAGCAAGCCATTCAGAGCGGCGACTCGGTAAAATGGCTGGATGCAATGCGGGCCGAGATGGAGTCCATGTACACCAACAAAGTTTGGACTTTGGACTTTGCTCCAGAAGGGGTAAAACCCGTAGGATGCAAATGGATCTTCAGAAAGAAGATTGGTGTAGATGGGCAGGTTGAGACCTATAAAGCTGGACTTGTTGCAAAGGGTTTTCGTCAAAGACCTGGTTTGGACTACGACGAGACCTTTTCTCCAGTGGCTATGCTGAAATCCATTCGGATCCTTCTTGCCATTGCTGCCTTCCACGATTATGAAATCTGGCAGATGGACGTAAAGACGGCTTTCCTAAATGGAAATTTGGAAGAGTGCGTCTATATGGATCAGCCGGAGGGATTCATTCAGAGTGGGAGCAGCGGTAGAGTGTGCAAGTTGCTCAAGTCCATTTATGGACTTAAGCAGGCATCACGGAGTTGGAACATCTGCTTCGATGATACTGTCAAAGAATTCGACTTTATCAAAAACCCAGATGAACCATGCATTTACAGTAAGATTGTAAGGAGAACTGTAGTATTCCTCGTCTTGTACGTGGATGACATTCTCCTAATAGGAAATGATATTCCTATGCTACAGTCAGTCAAAAGATTCTTGTCGCAGAGGTTCTCCATGAAGGACCTGGGCGATGCAAACTACATTCTGGGGATCCAGATCTATCGTGATAGATCTAAGAGGATGTTGGGACTTTCACAGTCAAGGTACATCGACACCATACTGAAAAGGTTCAGTATGGAAGATTCCAAGCGCGGTAATTTACCGGCTTGTCACGGGATCACCCTCTCCAAAGAGATGTCTCCCAAGACTGATTTGGAAAGGGATCGCATGTCTATTATACCCTACGCTTCTGCGGTAGGCTCTATAATGTATGCGATGTTGTGTACCAGACCAGATGTAGCATACGCATTAAGCGTTGTAAGCCGGTATCAGTCGAACCCAGGGGAGATACACTGGATAGCGGTAAAGAAAATTCTCAAGTACCTGAGAAGGACTAAGGAGATGTTCTTGGTGTATGGCGGAAAAGACCTCCGGCTCGAGGCCTTTGCTGACTCCAGCTTCCAGAGTGACAAGGATGACTCCAAGTCCATGTCGGGTTATGTCTTTACCCTCAATGGAGGGGCGGTTTGCTGGAAGAGTTCCAAGCAGGAGACCGTTGCAGACTCAACTATGGAAGCGGAGTACATAGCTGCTTGCGATGCCGCAAAGGAAGCTGTCTGGATGAAGAAGTTCCTCACAGAGCTTCAGGTGGTTCCTACCATTGTTGATCCAATACCGCTGTATTGCGACAACAACGGAGCTATAGCTTAGCAAAGGAACCCAGGTCCTATCAGAAGTCCAGGCACATTTTGAGGCGGTACCACCTGATCAGGGAGATCGTTGATCGCCGGAAGATCTAGGTGAAGAGAGTAAATACGGAGAACAACACTGCAGATCCACTCACGAAGGCCCTACCCCAGACTCAGTTCGAGCGGCTGATCGAGATGATAGGTCTTCGATACGCCAGTACATGGCCTTAGTACAAGTGGGAGATTGTTAGTGTATATGCCCTAGAGGCCATTACTGTATCATACTAGCTTGTATATTACTTAATGGAAGCTTGGGATATTCACAGTTGTATAGATAATCTTGCTCAAAATGGTAGTATACTACTTGGTTTGTCTCTACTTCAATATGTGCATGTGTTTCTTTTAGCATATAGCTTATATACATATTAGTAGAGCCCTTAGGATTTTTGCTTGATTACCAGCGTTGTGATGGCGCTCACACTCGTGGGGGCTGGGTAATCCATAAGCACATCCTTATACAGGTCCCTAGTGTAGGGTTCCTAGGCACTCACAAGAGGTCTCACAAGGCATCAACCATGCCAATTTCAAATTTAACGGTGCCGAGAAACCCTAAACTACGGATCGTTGGCTAGAAAACTAGGCGAAAAAGAAGCTAGTTAACAATTTAACTATAAGGAAACGGAAATACAACCTTTGTAGATCCGGTGCTCCACCTCCATAGCTCCGCAACGAAGTCCCTTCGCTGTCCAAGTGAACTCCCGGGCTCTAGCGTCGGCTTCGTCGAAGAATAAGCGAGCTAGGTCGTCGATGTCCATGCCGAAGATGATCTATGTCGAAGCATCGCAAGATCAAGCTCTCACTTCACCAAGTCATGAAACTTGTGAAGAAAACACACTCTACTACTTGGCAAGAGGTAGAGGATGAAGAAATAGGAAGTGGGTAGACTTTAGATTTGGATTTCTCACTCTTTTTCATCACTTGCCATTGATGGAGGCAAGCTTTCTTCACTTGAAGAAAATGAAGAAGAAGAAGGAAATTGTTATGATAAGAAATTATCAAAAGAATAATTAAAATCATTCTTATCATAACATAACCCAAGTTAAGTGTAGAGAATTGACCAAGGTTAAAGAATGGCTAGGGTTAAGGAGATGAGACAAAAATGGTGACTTAATGAAAGCTTCATGAAGCTTCATGTTGAAAACAAAACTAGCCACCATTTTTCACTTCTTTTCCTTTTCTCATTTATCTTTTAAATGCAAATGAAAAGATAAATGAATGAATAAAAGAAAATCCTAATCATTTACTCAACCTAGGTTTAATTCATTACACTTAACAAAAAAGATATGCATCATCAAACATGATACAATCAAGTGCACAAAATCATATCGCATATGCAATGCGCACACCCGAGTGAGAAAATCCATTTAAAGTGAACCGATACTAGTTAATGCAAAGTAATATATCAAATATATAATTATGCATTAAATCATTAAATCAACACTTGATTTAACGATCCGGTCATGACGCACATAACCGACTGGTATCATTAGTAACATCTTATCGAATCAACACTTGATCCGATAACCCGGCTATATCGCATATAACCGATCAATGTCACATCGCGATAATCGAATACAGTATCACATACTCATATTATTCTCGGTCCCGCACATATCTCATATGCGCTCCTATTTCATTTCGCTTGAGCCAGGAAACCTCTGTGTAGGACTCTAAAGACTCGTCAATACGCCGGCAGCAGGTGATGATCATATCAAACACCCACAAGCCGCAAGCGGTCTGCTAAACGTAACGGCCACCCGGGTATTGAGCGATCTGAAGATCGACGAGCAAGCCCGCTCACACTCCAGTGAATCCAACCAGTAACACTACCGTACAGTCCGGTCTGACCGTCTGATATGTCGCATATCTCGCCTAGGGGTGGTAAACGTCAGACCCCAATAGCTCGATAAGTCGTGTCGATATGAGGTCTATAACAATTCGAGAAACTACTGGTAACACTTACCAGTAAATCTCAGCAACCCTGGCCAGGGATTTCCTGTTATAGCCAATCGAATACAGCGCAACATCAACCCCCTATACCGGGAGAGACGAATCCCCTCCTATCGCTCATTGCCTCCATGTGACTCGGGACTGTACCCAAAAACCACCGTTTTGCACGCCCTCTTGGACGTGGTAAGATGGAAATCAAAGCACAGTGGGAACCACACAAGACTCTATGACGATCTCGGGTCAACAGACTACTCTGTACCAGTGTCACCAGAGAATTGCCATCTGACGTGAGGTATAATACCATCTGGGAGTTCTCGGCGAGTCCGTCCAGTGTACCCAGTCTCTACTGAGCACCCGTATATCATCTCTGATGTCAAACACCAATGGATATTGGATCATCCATCGCCCATCTGTATGGGTCGAGAAGGTACACGCTAGTCTACTCTGGTATATCGATGCCCCGTCTCGATACACCCACGACTAGGGACTTTGAAGGATGTACTTATGGACTACCATGTCCCCACTAGTATGATCCGCATCATAGTCCAGGTAGTCAAGCACACATCCTAAGGGCTTTACCAACATGTAACAGAGAGACAATCAGTATACACGTTAAGGTAAAGTTCAACCAGATAGCATACTATCATGTCGAGCAAGAAAGTCCTCCCTATATATGTCCCAGCATCTACTACAATATACATCCTATGTACAGTAATGGCCTCTAGGGCATACCTATAACTAACAATCTCCCACTTGCACTAGGGCCATCTGTAGCAGTGGTTGTAGTATCTCATACTCAACCATCCCATAAAAATCTCTCTCTGGGAACAGGCCTTTGTGAGTGGATCCGCTGTGTTGTCCTCTGAGTCTACTCTCCTAACCTCGATCACCCTGGAGATCAACTATCTCCATGATCAGGCGATGCTGCCTTAGAATAAGTCTGGATCACTGATGGGACCGGCGTTCCTCGGCATGAGCCACAACTCCATTGTCTCACAATGGTAGGAACGTAGTTCATCTCATGAACTAATATACACCCAAACAACCTCTTTGGTAGCATCTTAAGTAGCGATGTATCCTGCCTTTATCGTCTAGTATGCCACGGTATCTAACTTGGAACTCTTCCAACATACCGTCCCTTTACTTAGGGTAAAGACAATGCCTGTGACTGACATTCAGCCGTCTTTATCACCCTGGATCACTTCCAGTGATTCTCCCCAGGATCAATTGATACTATCTCACTACAACTAGTGAGAATCCCAACATCCAATTAGATCTATCTCATAGATCCAAAACCCAGGATTTAGGAGGCATCACTTTGATCCTATATGGAGAATCATTGTGATAAGCGGAGATTGATCGAGCGTAGCATAGGAAACTCCTTCCCTATCAAGAGTATGTCATCCACGTACTCTACGAGGATCACCACCATACTCCCTACTACCTTTTTGTATATACAAGGTTCATCTACCATTTTGATGATGTCAAACTGTTTGACTAATCCATCAAAACAGATATTCCAACTCCGCGATGCCTGCTTTATCCTATAAAGCATCTTGCACACGTTTCCGCTGCTCCCACTGTCTACGAAGCCCTCTGGCTGTGTACTTATAGACGCTCTCTTCCAAAATATTATTTAGAAAAGCAGTCATGACACCCAACCACCAGATATCGTAGTCATGGTATGTAGCCGTGGCAAGTAGGATCTGAATGGACTTAAGCATAGATACTGGAAAAAGGTTTCATCATTATCCATACCTGGTCGATGACGAAAAGCTTTAACAAGTCTAGCTTTGAAAGTCTCAACTTTTCCATCTACACCAAGTAATCTTCTCAAGATATACTTGCTCCTGATGGGGATTTAACCCTTCAGATATTGCAACCAAAGTCCATACTTTGTTGGTGTATAAGGATTCCATCTCAGTTCACTAAGCATCCAGCCATTCTTACAGAGTCCCACTCCTGATGGCCAGCTCGAAGCTAGTTGGGTCATCATCTCATGATGCAATCCTCGCTCCCACTGTCATAGAGAAACCGAAGTAGCTCTCAGGTGGGTGAGGAACCCTACTAGATCGGCGGAGAGGCTGAGGTTCGTTGGTTACTACTGAATCCTCTGGTTGTACCAAATCATCTGCTGTAGTTTGTATAGCTGGAACACTTCCAGTTCTACATAACAGACCTTGCCTCGAGCTTGTCCGGATTTTGTTTTTAGACATAGGCCGGACAACCCCAAATCTTAACTAACTTAAGACATGGGCTCTTCCCTTTCCGTATCTCATATGGAGTGGTAGGCAACTGATTTGATTCGAACCTATTCAATAGGTATGCAGCTTCTCAAGTGCATAACCCCTAAAAGGAAATAGGTAACTCAGTAATACTCATCATAGAGCACACCATATCATATAGGGTGTGATTGCTCCACCCCGATATACCATCGTGCTATGGTGTATTCGGAGGAGTAATTCTGAGAGAGAATCTCATTCTCCTTTAGAATAATCCAGGATTTCCGTGCTCAAGTATTCTCCTTCTTGATCTCATCAAAGGACATAATACTTATACCCGTTTTGGTTCTCTACTTCTAAATCATATTCTGTGAATATCTCAAAAGGTTCGGACTTGTGTTTCAACAGGAACATAGGTCTGAATCTCGAAAGATCATCAGAGAATGTAATGAAGTATAAAGAACCAGTCTTGGCTAATGTAGACAGGGGACCTTACATACATCAACATGTATCATCCCAAGAGTTTATTAACTCTTTCTCTGTTTCCAGTAAACAGAGCTATGGTCATTTTATCTTTGTGACATGACTGGCGAGTTTCACAAGATGTAAATTCAAACTGCTTTAAATATGCATCTAAATGTAACTCAGCTAGTCGGGTCGCACTGATATGACCTAGTCTACAATACCTCAAGAAGGATTCGTTCATTTCTGAACTCTTCCTCTTGTGTGTGTTCCGTATACTAAAGAACTGTAGTTTGATTTAGAACATTAATGCTTTTAGATAACGTGCCTGAACCGATCAACTTTTGATATAGGAAATGTTCAAAACATTGTCCAACAATACAAAATTTTATCGTTTCTTTACTAATAAAGAGACAGATATAATTTTGCATAACAGGTTCGGTATCTAATAACATTCGTTCAGAATCAATGTATTGTAATACAGGGTGACAGTGACCAACAGACTTGGCTGCAACACTTGCCCCGTTTTCTGCCTCATGAAACTTATCACCCGTTCTCAGTTCTCTACCTTTCTGCAGCCCTATATAACAGATTACATATCTGGGATCCTGATCTGGTATCACATACCCAGGACGTAAAGGATACTGAGAAACAGTTCTCTGTAATGAACACACCCGAAGATGATGCATCAGCATGCACTCTCTTCGTTTGGGCGGCACGGGAAATCTGGTATTCCCCAATTTCCTGCTCTGTCTTATAACAATTATAAGTTGGAGCGGGACCAACGTTCCCCAGCTCAGTATAACAAGCGGGTTTGGTCAAATATCCGTATTATTATCTTGATTAAGGCGTGATATGGTCGCTACCTTGAGAGAGAGAGAAGAAAACACTCAGCGTGCGCTCTTGCAAGAATAGATTGGTTATTATTTTATCTAATCAGGATGGCTCCCACTGCTTTTTATCAAATCTTCCTTCAAACCTTAAAAGGAAAGACTAGCCGGGATTAATTACACACTACAAGGTCACCAATCTTTCAGCCAGGCCAGTGTCGGTACTTTGAGGGAGGTCCCCCATGCTTTCGCACGAACCTAATTAATGTAAACCTCGTTTTCCCAGAGGCGTAACCTCGTTAACACCTTTCTAGACACCTACTTGATCGGCTAATTGTAATGTATAAAACTCTCCCAGGAGTAACTCTTACTCGTAGCGGGTATCGGGATCCAACTATCTCATAGAAGGTATGCAATCTCATTGCAAATTTCAACACTTGAAATTCCCGATAATATTTTTGCCCCTAGCTCGCTATGACCTTGACGGAGGCCAAACAACCCATAGTCCGCTAGTCAAGTTCAACCCGTCATTTCCTGATTGAATTAAACCCACCCGCACGACCCTTGACGGAGGCCAAACAACGCCGTACGAATACCCTAATCCAATCGCATCATATGCTAGCAGATAAGCACTAGTTAGCTACCGTACACTACGCCTTGACGGAGGCCAAACAACCGCAGCACGAATACTAACTAGTACGTATCTGAAATGACGGAGGGCTACGACAGGTTTTTCTGAAAACCTATTGCGTAATGAACTTGATATCGCTGTAGAATCAAATGATTTTAAAATGGAGTGCTTTTGAGGCTTTTCTAGTTTTGCTAAAGGAGTTACTCCCGGTGAAGGGATCGTCGGTCCTTTCCTCGTCGAATGAGGTGCGGGATATATCGTATATATCACTGTGCAAAGCAAAACACTTAAAAGCAATCAAAAGACAAACCGAGTGTGTAGCATCTGCCAGTTATTGCTAAAGGAGTCACTCCCGGTGAAGGGATCTCGGTCCTTTCCTCATCGAATAAGGTGCAGGATATATCACATATACCGCTGTGCAAAGCAAGAACTGTAGCTACCTGTTTTAATTTTGAAATTCGATTCTACAACATCTTAGGTTTCTTTTATTTCATTAATCACATTAATGAAGTCCCATCATTTAAGTACCTAAACATCACAGATAAATATGACGTACACTTATGCCATCCGCATTCGCCTCGATGTCCCCTCGTGCACCGTTAGGTTAGGTAACTAACGGCAGAGCGGGGCAGGGCTAGCGCGGGTGTAAAACATAAGTAACGTCTATATAATATATCATATATATACTATAATATCTGTCACATGATCACAGATAAATCACAGCAGAAGAAACATATGAAATATTGGATATACTAGGACGTCCGTGTTTTCAATACGAGCCAGTATAAAACACGGATTCCACGGTCGTGATGAATAGCCAATCCCACACCCCTAGACCCCTACGAGAGCGGCAAGCAACCCTACCAATTCTAGGGTTAGGAGACCCGGACTCGACTCCTCGAGTTGGTCTCCCACTGGACTCCAGAACCCGGTTACTTGTGCTCTCCTCCTTGGGTCTATCCTAGTGCGGAAAAGTAAATAATATACAAAAGGTGACTACTTCCGCAACCTGGAAGCGCCCCAATAAAAGAATATTACATACAAGTTTTTACATGAATGAAAATGAAAAACACTCATCTCACATAAAAACCCCTGGCTATTCAAACACGACGATCCAATATAACATATCCAGCAACACATAACATCACATGTCATCAACGTAAGTAAATATGTCCATCCCAATTGTCGTTGATATATAGCAACGAAACCGGCGATATCACATATTACACTTACGGTCACAGAAAAAAAAGTGTAAAACTACAACAGTTGGAATCCGCAACCACCTCAGACATCGCATGCCTGACCAAATGAATTACTTAGACATCGCATGCCTAACAATTATAAACCCCGCATTTTAGTCTCATTATTGAAAACACTTTTCAATATCAAGTCGGGCAATTCAACAAGATTCCCGACATGCTGATCGAATGCTCGTCGCAAACTTCAGTAGACGGCCACACCCCTGACGCCGTCGACGAAGTGCACCAGGGCGGACCACCGCTACCGCGAGCACCCGAACGGATGCTTTCGGCGACGGGGTTCTCCTACAGTCACTTGGTCGGGGCTATGGAGTGAGGCTGTCTATTAAGTTTGTCCGGCGAGTATCCGCGTACGCTACGTGATTGCGACGGACTTTTGATCACATCAAAATTCCGTGGCAACCGATCAAGTGAGACTAAATTGCTATGTTTATAACATTCATTCAGTTATCTCATAACTTCTTGTGAATTCCAATTATTGTATCCCATTCCAGATAATTAGAAAATGTTAAACTTTCCGATTGAACATTCGAACACCCAAGTTTTCCCGATACAGATCAACACATGAAATAAGTCTAACAACATTCAGTTCATGCCTCAGTACCGACGGTCCAGCCGTAGAAGGGTCAAGCCAACGCCTCACATGTGGCACGCCGTACTGCCCCAAACCCGAAGGTTCAAAGGGCAGTTCAAGACGGTCACATAATCGAGTTAAGGTTTGTTGTCTTCTAGAGGGACCATCGCGTTACTTGCACTACTTAGAACGTCGTTAAACTACGGAAAAATCCAACACTTGGAAATTTCCCGACAGGGGAAAAATTGGGTATTTATATCCGGTCGAACTTTTTAACATATTCTAAAATTTATCCGGAAAGCCACACAGACAAAATTTGATACTCCGATCGAAACACCGAATCCCCAAAAACACAGCAGAAAAATTCAACTCTTGAATCAATTTAAAAATTCCCAGAAAACTCAGCATAATTTATCAGGAATTACTGTGCAAAACATAAGGGCTGGCGTCACCATAAGGCCGCGGAACCGCCGCAGAAGCCAGGCTTCTGCCGCGGTTCCGCCGCACAAATCACTGTTCACCAGAAACTTTTTGCACCGTAATTCTTATTTTTCCCTGCTGAATTTTTTAGCAATTTTTAATTTGGAAAAATCCCAGTTTTTGAAAAAAGGACAGAGAGCTATTTTGGGTTTGGGTTTTCGGGTCGTTCGGACTTCAAACTCCGTCTAGACTTCGCCTAAGGCTCTAGCTAGGCTCTGATACCACTGTAGGGTTCCTAGGCACTCACAAGAGGTCTCACAAGGTATCAACCATGCCAATTTCAAATTTAACGGTGCCGAGAAACCCTAAACTACGGATCGTTGGCGAGAAAACTAGGCGAAAAAGAAGCTAGTTAACAATTTAACTATAAGGAAACGGAAATACAACCTTTGTAGATCCGGTGCTCCACCTCCATAGCTCCACAACGAAGTCCCTTCGCTGTCCAAGTGAACTCCCGGGCTCTAGCGTCGGCTTCGTCGAAGAATAAGCGGCTAGGTCGTCGATGTCCATGCCGAAGATGATCTACGTCGAAGCATCGCAAGATCAAGCTCTCACTTCACCAAGTCATGAAACTTGTGAAGAAAACACACTCTACTACTTGGCAAGAGGTAGAGGATGAAGAAATAGGAAGTGGGTAGACTTTAGATTTGGATTTCTCACTCTTTTTCATCACTTGCCATTGATGGAGGCAAGCTTTCTTCACTTGAAGAAAATGAAGAAGAAGAAGGAAATTGTTATGATAAGAAATTATCAAAAGAATAATTAAAATCATTCTTATCATAACATAACCCAAGTTAAGTGTAGAGAATTGACCAAGGTTAAAGAATGGCTAGGGTTAAGGAGATGAGACAAAAATGGTGACTTAATGAATGCTTCATGAAGCTTCATGTTGAAAACAAAACTAGCCACCATTTTTCACTTCTTTTCCTTTTCTCATTTATCTTTTAAATGCAAATGATAAGATAAATGAATGAATAAAAGAAAACCCTAATCATTTACTCAACCTAGGTTTAATTCATTACACTTAACAAAAAAGATATGTATCATCAAACATGATACAATCAAGTGCACAAAATCATATCGCATATGCAATGCGCACACCCGAATGAGAAAATCCATTTAAAGTGAACCGATACTAGTTAATGCAAAGTAATATATCAAATATATAATTATGCATTAAATCATTAAATCAACACTTGATTTAACGATCCGGTCATGACCGACTGGTATCATTAGTAACATCTTATCGAATCAACACTTGATCCGATAACCCGGCTATATCGCATATAACCGATCAATGTCACATCGCGAGAATCGAATACAGTATCACATACTCGTATTATTCTCGGTCCCGCACATATCTCATATGCGCTCCTATTTCATTTCGCTTGAGCCAGGAAACCTCTGTGTAGGACTCTAAAGACTCGTCAATACGCCGGCAGCAGGTGATGATCATATCAAACACCCACAAGCCGCAAGCGGTCTGCTAAACATAACGGCCATCCGGGTATTGAGCGATCTGAAGATCGACGAGCAAGCCCGCTCACACTCCAGTGAATCCAACCAGTAACACTACCGTACAGTCCGGTCTGACGTCTGATATGTCGCATATCTCGCCTAGGGGTGGTAAACGTCAGACCCCAATAGCTCGATAAGTCGTGTCGATATGAGGTCTATAACAATTCGAGAAACTACTGGTAACACTTACCAGTAAATCTCAGCAACCCTGGCCAGGGATTTCCTGTTATAGCGAATCGAACACAGCGCAACATCAACCCCCTATACCGGGAGAGACGAATCCCCTTCTATCGCTCATTGCCTCCATGTGACTCGGGACTGTACCCAAAAACCACCGTTTTGCACGCCCTCTTGGACGTGGTAAGATGGAAATCAAAGCACAGTGGGAACCACACAAGACTCTATGACGATCTCGGGTCAACAGACTACTCTGTACCAGTGTCACCAGAGAACTGCCATCTGACGTGAGGTATAATACCATCTGGGAGTTCTCGGCGAGTCCGTCCAGTGTACCCAGTCTCTACTGAGCACCCGTATATCATCTCTGATGTCAAACACCAATGGATATGGGATCATCCATCGCCCATCTGTATGGGTCGAGAAGGTACACGCTAGTATACTCTGGTATATCGATGCCCCGTCTCGATACACCCACGACTAGGGACTTTGAAGGATGTACTTATGGACTACCATGTCCCCACTAGTATGATCCGCATCATAGTCCAGGTAGTCAAGCACACATCCTAAGGGCTTTACCAACATGTAACAGAGAGACAATCAGTATACACGTTAAGGTAAAGTTCAACCAGATAGCATACTATCATGTCGAGCAAGAAAGTCCTCCCTATATATGTCCCAGCATCCACTACTATATACATCCTATGTACAGTAATGGCCTCTAGGGCATACATATAACTAACACCTAGTCGTTGGACTATCGAGACAGGGTATCGATACTCCGGAGTAGACTAGCGTATGCGCTTCTCATCCCAGCGGGGGAGACGGTCTGTCCCACAGCCGTCAGTACGTCGTACTTGAGATAGTATGCGGGTGCTCGTTAGGTTACGAGTACACTGGACAGGACTCGTCGGGAACTGTTGGTTGGTATTATACCTATCGTCAGTTATCAGTTCCCAGGTGACATGAGTACAGCTTAGTCCGCCGACTTGACACTGTCACTTCGCCTCGAGTGTGTTCCCACTGTACTTAGATTACTACCCTACCATGGCTCAAAGGAGTCGTGCAAACAGGTAGTAGTTGGGTGCAGTCCCGAAGCACTTGGAGGCAGTGACGGTCAGACAGGATTCGTCTCTCCCGGTCTTGGGGGTTGACATCGCGCTGTGTCTAGGAGAGCCATTACACGAGTAGTCCCTGGCCAGGGCAAGCGAGATATACTGGTTGGTTTTCAGTGTTATCTCAGGGTGTTTTGGGCTACACTCCGACACGACTTGTACCGCTATTAGGGGACTGACGTTCTCCGCCCCCCTAGGCCCGCCATGCGATGTATCAGAAGAACAGACCGGACTGTACGGAGATTGTCACATACAGGCTCAGTAGGAGTTCGGATGGGTTTATCTCATCGGCCTTCTTATCGACATCTACCTGGGGACCGTTACGTACAGCTAGTGCCGCTTGCGGTCTGTGGTTAAACCCACTGCCAGCGTAGTGTCGAGTCTTTAGAGTCCCACACAGAGAGTTTCCTTGCATTGAGCGAAATGTGTAGAGGCCGTATGGTTTTACGGCAGGGCTACGATCACTTACGTGCACTTGTGTGCGTATGCTGTTCGGGCAGGCAATACTAGTGGGCTTTGGTTTAAGCCAGATCCTAGTGTTGCACAGATGGATTTGAATTGTCTTCTGTGCATTCGCATTCTACGGAATGCGGATGCGGGTGTGTATGCACAGTTTTGAGGAGCGATGAAAGAGGAGGTGCCTCATTAGGGTTTTGACAGTTGGTTCGGTCAAAACCATTATGAGTCGGGGACATTATTTACTAATCCTCTTATTGATAATTATGTTGTGGCTAATTGCATTGACCATTTGACCATCTTGACTTTGTTGACCGTTTGACCAAAGTTGACTAAGATCTTCTTGAAAGATCTAAAGTATTCTTTGGTTTTCTTTTTCTTTTTGTTATGATAATGGTCATGTCATTTGTAGCCATCAACTTTTTCATGATGGGATTAGTAATGATGAAAATGAGTATTATTGCAACCATGGTTGGGTTTTCTCTTGGTTAAGCTTTTCATTTGTTGATTCTCATTCTCTCTCTTGAAATGAGAAGCTCCATGGTTGCTAACCTTTCTCCTTCTTCTTCCTCCTCTTGATCTCATCTTTTGATCTCATGTGTTGAGAGAAAAAGGTCCCACAAAGACAAATACATCCATACATCTCCTCTATACATTATATGGCTTCTTGACTAGCAATCACTTTGCCCTAGTTGCCTCGGTTTGAGGCGGAGCTTTGTGTACATCTCTCGGGTGGATCGTCTTCGACTCAAGAAGGCCGCGGAGGTGCCCAAGGTCCGGATCGACACTTGGAGCTTGGATGGACGAGCGGGACAGCGGAATGAAGACCCGAAGGACCGATTTCGTGAGGTATACTTTCTACAGCATAGTAGTTAAACCTCTTAGTATTTACTAGTCTCTAGTTTAGCAAAGATCCGTGCTTTAAGTCCATGTTGCTTTGCACCAAATCATTGTTTTTTGTCGTTTCCGCCTCCCCGTAAGAACCGGGATGAGCAACGTGGACTTACACCGATTTTCTGTGAGTGCTACAGTAGTGCTTGGGGCCCACTTTGATAAATTTGTTCGATCGGATATTTTAAACATGCTAGTTCACAGTATTTACATTATATCTGCGACCGTGAATGTCATTTGATCGGTAAATCCTGTCTAACTGCTATAGCCGTTTTAGACGGATTTGTGAACGTGACATTCACGTTGATGTTCTGTGTTGTGCTGTGATGTTGCGGATTAGTCGTGGGGGATAGCCTGGATGCAATGATAGTACAGTTTTGTTTTATATGTACATTTGATATTGCGGTGCGAGCGTCCGACATGTGGACTGCCGTCACTGCCTGTTTGTATTATTCTTTTGGGGCACGACCGGGTCGAGGTCGATGTACCCGTTGTATGTATATTTTTACTTTCTGTACTAGGATTACCCCGCGGAGGGGTGCACGGATAGCCGGGTTCTAGAGGGCAACAAGCCCGCATCTCATGGCGTTGAGACGGAGGGGGCCTTAGTCTAGAATTGGCAGGGCTATTCGCCGCACTCGTAGGGGGTACAGGTTGACCCAGGAGGGGTGCCCAAGTTACCGGATTCCGTGAAGTGCTGGGTGGTCCATTCACGTTGCTGAAGGGGGCTGCCTCGCTTCAGGGTTTGGCGGGTAACTTGCCGCGCCCGTAGGGGTCTAGGATTTCATTGCACAGGCTATTCACACAACCAGGGGAACGTCGGGTTTCAGTAGCGGCTCTATGAAACCCGGGGATCCCAGATATCTGTATTGTTCTGTGATGCTGTATATTTTTGTGCTGTTGCATTTTTTATCACGCCTTAAGAGAATATTATATATTGATATATATACTAGTAGACATTGTATATGTTTTGCATCCGTGCTAGTCCAGTCCCCGCTCTGTCGTTAGTTAGCTAACCTAACGGGTGATGACGGGACCCAGTGGTGAATGCGGATGGCATATACGTACGTCATTATTTTCGTTCTTTATTAGTGTGATCAATTGATGGGACCGCGTTGATTCGGATCAATACAAGATAAACAAACCTATTCTGATGTTGTTGGAACATTTTTCAAAAAGCTGTTATTGCAAGGGCGTTCTCTTTTGTTTTGCATCGTGGTATTCAGTTGGAATATCCTGCTCCTCAGTCGACGAGGCAAGGGCCGAGATCCCTTCACCGAGAGTGACCCCCTGGACAAAAGTTTGCGTCAGGGCAATAACTTCACTATAGCCGATTACTTTTGCTTTACACCATGGTATTCAGTTGGAATATCCTGCACCTCATTCTACGGGGAAAGAGCCGAGATCCCTTCACCGGGAGTGACCTCTTTAGCAAAGGTTTTCGTTACTATATTTTTCTAAAAAGCTATCCGTTCCTTCAACGATATCAAGTTCGTCGTTTCATATGGATAGTCAATAGTATTCAAGCTGTGTTTGTTGGCCATAGTCAAGGCACAGTGTTTGGTAGCTATTGGGTGTTCATATGCTGCATAGATAGATGCGTTGGTTTGGGACAGTCGTATAGCCTTGTTGGCCTTAGTCAAGGGCTTGTACGGGTGGGTTCAAATCAACCTGGACAATGACGGGTAGAACTTGACATGTGACTTATAATTTGTTGGCCTTAGTCAAGGTCATAAGAGCATGGGGCAAAAATCCATATCGGGAGTTTCTAAAGAAACTGAAACTTGCCAGATATGCGCATACCTTCTGGAGTATGATAACGTGAGCGGATTCCGTCACGTTATCATGCGATGAGAGTTGGATCCCAATTCCCACTGATGAGTTGGTTTACTCCTCGGGTGATCCCGGCTAATTCTTCTTTCAGGTTTGGGGAAAAATTTGACGTTACAGTGGGAGCTTTCCTGATTAGATAAAATGATAACCATTCTGATCTAGACTAGAGTGCACGCTGAGTGTTTCTTTTCTCTCTCTCTTTGGCATCAACCATTGACCCGACCCTAGATTATGACTCAGTGACCAAGTTGACCGAATCTTTTTAACACTGGCTTTTGGATTGTCAGAGTTGCAAACCTCATTACCACTCCTACTTTTACCCTTTTCTCCAGGACACCCCGTATTACTATGAACGTCCACTTCCGTTGGACAAAACCATCGTATGGTTATATACGAACTCGAAGGAATTTGAGGATGGTTTCTGGTTCTGGAGAAAACGAATAGGATTATTCAGTTGTCTTTTCCTTTTACCTTCTCTCAGGTTGCGAGTACTCATTGGTTTAGGAGATAGTACAACTATTACGCAAATTGGATAAGTCTTCTTCCAAACCTTAGGCTGGTGCCGAACGGTAGGGAATGAAGAAAACCAATTAGCTTAAACGGTGTACAGAAGGTATTAAGTTAAGACAAAGAAAGGGATTAGTAAGAGGGTAAAGTAAATTGCGACTGCTATTCATGACCAAACCAAGTATTTCTTCGCCAATCCTAAATCACCTTGGTATTTCTTCAGGACACTCTGTATCACTACGAAGATCCCAAGTTTATTGGATAATCCATCGTATGGTTATATACGAACTCGAAAGGAACTTGTTCCAGTTCGGGGATGGATCCTGGTTCAGGAGAAATAGGAATAAGGTTTATTCGGTTGTCTTTTATCTTCACATTCTCTCGCATTGCGAGTGCTCCTAGGATTAGGACAGTACACCCATTATGCTTATTGGATAGTTTTCTTCCAAACCATAGGCTGGTGCCGAACGGTAGGGAAGGAAGAAAACCAATTGGTCTAAAGGGGTGTACAGAAGGTAATGACTAAAGACATATAAAGGGATTTGGAGAGATGGCAAAGAATTATACGGTTACGGTTGTGAATCTGGATAATAGAAGAGGCATTACTAGGAATACCCGTATACCCCATCGAAACATTTCATTGTTTCAGTTTCACTGTGTACTGTTAAAAGAAAACTGATTTCCCGATTAGACACTTACTCCAGGGTATGTATTTACCAGGTTTGATTCTCACATCTGTATGGTTTTACAGATGATGAGTGGGAGTAAGTTATTGGGAATTGGGTGATCATCCTCATTATATTGGGATTCGTTGTAAATTGGAGATATTTGAGGAAGTCACCTGGGTTGTTTGCCGGTCGGTAAATATTTGGTTTTGAATATCCGTTGTTATGCACCAATTTCAAATTGATATATCTGTACGTCTATTTTTATAGAGTGAGATATACCTTTTGAAATTATGTCTATGACATTTACCTATACCAGTGGATGGTTAGGTAAGGAGCATTAAACAACGGTGTAATTCTTCTTAACCATAAGTACAGTTTTCAACCTACGACATACAATGAATGAGTCATTTGACTCAAGGGACTTATACAGAGTTATGTGTATTGTCCAGTGTCCATTAGGACAGAGGGGTAGGTACTCGTACTATATTCGGTTTACTTATGACTTCTCTAGTCTTAGACAGGTGTTTCGTAGAAACACAGGGTCCAAGTTTTGAGAAGTTATAGGTATATGAATAAAGTAGAGAACCAGATGTTGCAAGTATCGGGATTCTTCAAGGTGATCGAAGATGTAGATACTTGTGAATGGTATTCAGTTGATAGTAATGATTAAGAGAACTTGCTCCTCTTTCAGGTTACCCATAATTGGAAGTATTCTAAGTTGAGTAACGCTGATCGGCCTCCTTCCATTTAGTTGACATGCACTGGAGACAGCTGCATGATTTGAATCTGGTTCAATTAAATCAGTGCCTCTGTTTCTATATTGGATATAGAACAGTTCATATCTTGACATTGTTAAGATACGGGGAGTTGTCCGGCTTATGCTTAAAACCAGACTCCGGATAACTCAAGGCACGTTTCAGTAATGGCTGTTTGTGGGTTGACCCGGGCTATGACGAGGGTTGACTTTCTACCATCTGGAAGATCAATGGTGATATTGTTCTTGACTCGCCACAGTTTTAACAAAAATGGATTTTTTCAGAAAGCAGTAGTTGGAGTATGGTAGAACTGGAAGTGATTCCAGAACCGCAAACGATTACTGAAGATTTGATAAGAACCTAAAGATTCAATCTGGTTTGGCATTCCATTGGCCACTCCGCAGATATGGTGGGTGTTAGTTATATGTGTGCCCTAGAGGCCATTACTATACATATGATGTATATTGTAGTGGATGCTTGGACATATATAGGGAGGACTTTCTTGCTCGACATGATAGTATGCTATCTGGTTGCTCTTTATCTTAACGTGTACATTGATTGTCTCTCTGTTACATGTTGGTAAAGCCCTTAGGATGTGTACTTGACTACATGGACTATAATGCAGATCATACTAGTGGGGACATGGTAGTCCATAAGTACATCCTTCAAGGTCCCTAGTCGTGGGTATATCGAGACGGGGCATCGATATACCAGAGTAGATTAGCGTATACCTTCTCGACCCATACAGATGGGCGATGGATGATCCCATATCCATTGGTGTTTGACATCAGAGATGATATACGGGTGCTCAGTGGAGACTGGGTACACTGGACGGACTCGCCGAGAACTCCCAGATGGTATTATACCTTACGTCAGATGGCAGTTCTCTGGTGACACTGGTACAGAGTAGTCTGTTGACCCGAGATCGTCATAGAGTCTTGTGTGGTTCCCACTGTGCTTTGATTTCCACCTTACCACGTCCAAGAGGGCGTGCAAAACGGTGGCTTTTGGGTACAGTCCCGAATCACATGGAGGCAATGAGCGATAGGAGGGGATTCGTCTCTCCCGGTATAGGGAGTTGATGTTGCGCTGTGTTCGATTGGCTATAACCGGAAATCCCTGGCCAGGGTTGCTGAGATTTACTGGTAAGTGTTACCTGTAGTTTCTCGAACTGTTATAGACCTAATATCGACATGACTTATCGAGCTATTGGGGTCTGACGTTTACCACCCCTAGGCAAGATATGCGACATATCAGACGACGAGACCGGACTGTACGGTAAGTGTTACTGGTTGGATTCACAGGAGTGTGAGCGGGCTTGCTCGTCGATCTTCTGATCGCTCAATACCCGGGTGGCCGTTACGTTTAGCAGACCGCTTGCGGCTTGTGGGTGTTTGTATGATCATCACCTGCTGCCGGCGTATTGACGAGTCTTTAGAGTCCTACACAGAGGTTTCCTGGCTCAAGAGAAACGAAATAGGAGTGCATATGAGATATGTGCGGGACCGAGAATAATGCGTGTATGTGATACCGTATTCTATTCTCGCGATGAATGTATCGATTGGTTGTATGCGATATAACCTAGTTATCGAATCAAGTATTGATTCGATAAACCGATACATTGGATATTAGTCGGTTATATGCGATATGACCGAATCGTTAAATCAAGTATTGATTTAATGATTTAATGCATAATTATATATTTGATATATTACTTTGCATTAACTAGTATCGGTTCACTTTAAATGGATTTTCTCACTCGGATGTGCACATTGTATTTGTGATATATTTTTGTGCACTTGTTTGTATCATGTTTGATGATACATGCAAAATTGGCTTTGTGTAAAGACTTATACCATGGTTATGATAATGGTTAGGGTTTTGATTTATTCACTTATTTATTTATCCATTCATTTTTGAGAAATAAATAAAAGAAAACAAAAATGGTTTCTTTCTTTCTTTTCATGAAGCTTGTTGAAGCTTCATGAAGCTTTGACCAAGTGACCATTTTGTCTTCTTCTTTTAACCCTAACCATTCATCTAAACTCAAGTTAGTTCTCTACACAAAACCATGGTTAAAATTATGATAAGAATTGATTTTATTTTCTATAATATTATTCTTATCATAATATACTTCATCTTCTTCTTCTTCTTCACATGAAGAAAAGCTTGCTATCAACAATGGCAACTTGAGAAAATGAGTGAGAAATCCAATTCTAAAGTGAACCCACTTCCTATTTCTTCATCCTTTACCACTTGCCAAGTAGTATAGGGTGTTTTCTTCACAAGTTTCATGACTTGGTGAAGTGGGAGCTTGATCTTGTGATGCCACGACGTAGATCATCTTTGGAATCGTAGTCGATGACCTAGCCCGCCCATTTCTCCGATGAAGCCAACGCTAGAGCCCGGGATTTGATTTGGACAGCAAGGGGACTTCATCACGGAGCTATGGAGGTGGAGCACCGGATCTACAAAGGTTGTATTTCCGTTCACTTAGAGTAAAGTCGTTTACTTGTATTTGTTTCGCCTAAAATCTAGTGAACGATCCGTATTGGGGTTTCTCGGCACTTGTAAAATTTGAAATTGGCATGGTTGATGGCTTGTGAGACCTCATTAGTGTGCCTAGGAACCCTACAGTGGTATCAGAGCCTAGCTAGAGCCTTAGGCGATGCGTAGACGAAGTTTGAAACCCGAACGAACCCGAAGCCCTAAAATTTCACGCTCTCTGGACTTTTTTCTAAAACTGGGTTTTTTCCAGATTAAAAATGCTTAAAAAATTCAGCAGGGAATTATAAGAATTACGGTGCAAAATTTGGCAAATGATACCTCCAAACCGCGGCGGAACCGCGGCAGAAGCCTGGCTTCTGCGGCGGTTCCGCGGCCAATTGATGACATCAGCCAACCATTTTTGCACAGTAATTCCTCTTTCATGGTGCTGGATTTTCTGGGAATTTTTAATTTTTATTCAAGAGTTGAATATTCTGGGTTGTTTTGGGGATTCGATTATTCGATCGGATTATCAAATTTTGTCTGTGTTTTTCCGGATAATTATTGATTATGTTAAAAAGTTCGACTGGATATAAATACCCAATTTTTCCCCTGTCGGGAAATTTCCAAGTGTTGGATTTTTCCATGGTTTAAAGACGTTCTAAGTAGTGCAAGTAACGCGATGGACCCTCTAGAAGACAACAAACCTTAACTCGATTATGTGACCGTCTTGAACTTCCTTTTGAACCTTAGGGTTTGGGGCAGTACGGCGTGCCACATGTGAGGCGTTGGCTTGACCCTTCTACGGCTGGACCGTTGGTACTGAGGCACGAACTGAATGTTTTTAGACTTATTTCATGTGTTGAGCTGTATCGGGAAAACTTGGGTGTTCGATTGTTCGATCGGAAAGTTTAATATTTTCTATCTTATCCGGAATGTGATACAATAATTGGAATTCACAAGTAGTTATGAGATAACTGAATGAATGTTATAAACATAGCAGTTTAGTCTCACTTGATCGGTTGCCACGGAATTTTGATGCAATCAAAAGTCCGTCGCAATCACGTAGCGTACACGGATACTCGCCGGGTAAACTTAATAGACAGCTACACCCCTAGGCCTCGACCAAGTGACTATAGGAGAACCCCGTCGCCGAAAGCATCCGTCCGGGTGCTCGCGGTAGCGGTGTTCCGCCTTGGTGCACTTCGTCGACGGTATCGGGGGTGCGGCTGTCTACTGAAGTTTGCGACGAGCATTCGATCAGTATGTCGGGAATCCTGTTGAATTGCCCGACTTGATATTGAAAAGAGTTTTCGATAATGAGACTAAAATGCGGGGTTTATAATTGTTAGGCATGCGATGTCTAAGGAATTCATTTGATTAGGCATGCGATGTCTATGTAGGTTGCGGATTCCAACTGTTGTAGTTTTACACTTTCTTTTCTGCGACCGTAAGTGTAATATGTGATATCGCCGGTTTCGTTGCTATATGCCAACGACAATTGGGATACGCATGTTTACTTACGTTGATGACATGTGATGTTATGTGTTGCTGGATATGTTATATTGGATCGTCGTGTTTGAATAGCCGGGGTTTTTTTTATGTGAGATGAGTGTTTTTTTTTCATTTTCATTCATGTAAAAACTTGTATGTAATATTCTTTTATTGGGGCACTTCCAGGTTGCGGAAGATGTCACCGTTTGTATATTATTTACTTTTCCGCACTAGGATAGACCTAAGGAGGGGAGCACAAGTAACCGGGTTCTGGAGTCCAGTGGGAGACCAACTCGAGGAGTCGAATCCGGGTCTCCTAACTCTAGAATTGGTAGGGTTGCTTGCCACTCTCGTAGGGGTCTAGGGGTGTGGGTTTGGCTATTCATCGCGACTGTGGAATCCGTGTTTTATACTGGCTCGTATTGAAAACACGGACGTCCTAGTATATCCAATGTTTCATATGTTTCTTCTGCTGCGATATCTATGATGTGATCATGTGATGTTCTGTGATGGATACTGTATATAGTATATATGATATATTATATAGACGTTACTTATGTTTTACACCCGCGCTAGCCCTGCCCTGCTCTGCCGTTAGTTACCTAACCTAACGGTGCACGAGGGGACATCGAGGCGAATGCGGATGGCATAAGTGTACGTCGTATTTATCTCTGATGTTTAGGTACTTAAATGATGGGACTTCATTAATGTGATTAATGAAATAAAAGAAACCTAAAGATGTTGTAGAATCGAATTTCAAAAAAATAAAACAGGTAGCTACAGTTCTTGCTTTGCACAGCGGTATATGTGATATATCCTGCATCTTATTCGATGAGGAAAGGACCGAGATCTCTTCACCGGGAGTGACTCCTTTAGCAATAACTGACAGATGCTACACACTCGGTTTGTCTTTTGATTGCTTTTAAGAGTTTTTGCTTTGCATAGTGATATATATGATATATCCCGCACCTTATTCGATGAGGAAAGGGCCGACGATCCCTTCACCGGGAGTGACCCCTTTAGCAAAACTAGAAAAGCCTAAAAAACACTCCATTTTAAAATTATTTGATTATACAACGATATAAAGTTCATTACGCAAAAGGTTTTCTTAAAAACCTGTCGTAGCCCTCCGTCATTTCAGATAAGTCCTAGTTAGTATTCGTGCTACGTTTGTTGACTCAGTCAAGGCGTAGTGTGCGGTAGCTGATTAGTGCTTATCTGCAAAGCATATGATGCGATTGGATTAGGGTAGTCGTGCGGCCTTGTTGACTCAGTCAAGGGTCGTGCGGGTGGGTTTAATTCAATCGAGAAATGACGGGTTGAACTTTACTTGTGGTCTATGATTTGTTGACTCAGTCAAGATCATAGATCGCTTGGGGCAAAATATTATCGGGAATTTCAAGTGTTGAAATTTGCAATGAGATTGCATACCTTCTATGAGATAGTTGGATCCCGATACCCGCTGCGAGTAAGAGTTACTCCTGGGAGAGTTTTACACATTACAATTAGCCGATCAAGTAGGTGTCTAGAAAGGTGTCAACGAGGTTACACCTCTGGAAAAACGAGGTTTACATTAATTAGGTTCGTGCGAAAGCACGGGGCACCTCCCTCAAAGTACTGACACTGGCCTGGCTGAAAGATTGGCGAACTTGTAGTGTGTAATTAATCCCGGCTAGTCTTTCCTTTTAGGGTTTGAAGGAAGATTTGATAAAAAAAACAGTGGGAGCCATCCTGATTAGATAAAATAATAACCAATCTGATCTTGCAAGAGCATACGCTGAGTGTTTTCTTCTCTCTCTCTCCAGGTAGCGACCATATCACGCCTTAATCAAGATAATAATACGGATATTTGACCGAACCCGCTTGTTTTACTGAGCTGGGGAACGTTGGTCCCGCTCCAACTTATAATTGTTATAAGACAGAGCTGGAAATTGGGGAATACCAGATTTCCCGTGCCGCCCAAACGAAGAGAGTGCATGTTGATGCATCATCTTCGGGTGTGTTCATTACAGAGAATTGTTTCTCAGTATCCTTTACGTCCTGGGTATATGATACCAGATCAGGATCCCAGATATGTAATCTGTTACATAGGGCTACAGAAAGGTAGAGAACTGAGAACGGGTGATAAGTTTCATGAGGCAGAAAACGGGGCAAGTGTTGCAGCCAAGTCTGTTGGTCACTGTCACCTTGTAATACAAATACATTGATTCTGAACAAATACTATTAGATACCGAACCTGATATACAAAATCATATCAATCTCTTTATTAGTAGAGAAATGATAAAATTTTGTATTGTTGGATAATGTTTTGAACATTTCCTATATCAAAAGTTGATCGGATCAGGCACGTTATCTAAAAGCGTTGATGTTCTAAATCAAACTACAGTTCTTAGTATACAGAACACACACAAGAGGATGAGTTCAGAAATGAACGAATTTTTCTTGAGGTATTGTAGACTAGGTCATATCAATGCGACCTGACTAGCTGAAGTTACATTTAGATGCATATTTAAATCTGTTTGAATTTACATCTTATGAAACTTGTCAGTCATGTCACAAAGATACGATAACCATAGCTCTGTTTATTGGAAACAGAGAAAGAGTTAGTGAACTCTTGGGATGATACATGTTGATGTATAAAGGTCCCCAGTCTACACATGCCAAGACTGGTTCTTTGTACTTCTTTACATTCTCTGATGATCTCTCAAGATTCAGACATATGTTCCTGTTGAAACACAAGTTCGAACCTTTTGAGATATTCACGGAATATAAGTTAGAAGTAGAGAACCAAATTGTGGGTATAAGTATTATGTCCTTTGATGCGATCAGGGAGGAGAATACTTGAGCACAGAATTTCTGGACTATTCTAAAGGAGAATGAGATTCTCTCTCAGCATTACTCCTCCGTATACACCATAGCACGATGGTATATCGGGGCGGAGCAATAGCACCCTATGTGATATGGTGTGCTCTATGATGAGTACTACTGTGTTTCCTATTTCCTTTTGGGAGTTATGCACTTGAGAAGCTGCATACCTATTGAATAAGGTTCAAATCAAATCAGTTGCCTACCATTTCATATGTAATATGATATAGGGAAGAGCCAATATCTTAAGTTGGTTAAGATTTGGGGTTGTCCGGGCTATGTCTAAGAGCATAATCCGGACAAACTCGAGGCAAGGTCTGTTATGTAGAACTGGAAAGGTTCCAGCTATACAAACTAAAGCAGATGATTTGATAAAACCAAAGGATTCAATAGTAACCAACGAACCTCAGCCTCTCTGCCGATCTAGTAGGGTTCCTCATCCGCCTGAGAGATACTTCGGTTTCTCGATGACAGTGGGAGCGAGGATTGCATCATGGGATGATGACCCAACTAGTTTCGAGTTGGCCATCAGGAGTGGGACTCTGTAAGAATGGCTGGATGCTTAGCGATCTGAGATGGAATCCTTATACACCAACAAAGTATGGACTTTGATTGCTATATCTGAAGGGTTAAATCCCCATCAGGAGCAAGTATATCTTGAGAAGATTACTTGGTGTACATGGAAAGGTTGAGACTTTCAAAGCTAGACTTGTTAAAGGTTTGCATTATTGACCAGGTGTGGGTCATGATGAAACTTTTTCTAAAGATCTATGCTTAAGTCCATCCAGATCCTACTTACCACGGCTACATACCATAACTACGATATCTGGTGGTTGGGTGCCATGACTGCTTTTCTAAATGATGTTTTAGAAGAGAGAGTCTATAAGTACACAGCCAGAGGGCTTCGTAGACAGTGGGAGCAGCGGAAACGTGTACAAGATGCTTTATAGGATAAAGCAGGTATCGCGGAGTTGGAACATCTGTTTTGATGTGTTAGTCAGAGAGTTTGACATCATCAAAATGGTAGATGAACCTTGTATATACAAAAAGGTAGTAGGGAGTATGGTGATGATCCTCGTAGAGTACGTAGATGACATACTCTTGATAAGGAAGGAGTTTCCTATGCTACGCTCGATCAATCTCCGCTTGTCACAATGATTCTCCACATAAGATCAAAATGATACCTCCTAAATCCTGGATTTTGGATCTATGAGATAGATCTAATTGGATGTTAGGATTCTCACTAGTTATAGTGAGATGGTATCAATTGATTCTGGGGAGAATCACTGGAAAGGTTCCAGAATGATAAGGACGACTGAAAGTCAGTCGCAGGCATTGTCTTTACCCTCAGTAAAGGGACGGTATGTTGGAAGAGTTCCAAGCTAGACACCGTGGCATACTAGACGATAAAGGCTCGATACATCGCTACTTTAGATGCTACCAAAGAGGCAGTCTGGGTGCATATTAGTTCATGAGATGAACTTCGTTTCTCTCATTGTGTGACAATGGAGTTATGGCTTATGCCAAGGAACACCCGTCCCATCAGTGATCCAGACATATTCTAAGGCAGTATCACCTGATCATGGAGATGGGTGATCGAGGTTAGGAGGGCAGACTCAGAGGATAACACGGCGGATCCACTCACGAAGGCCTATTCCCAGAGAGAGACTTTTATGGGATGGTTGAGTATGAGATACTACAACCACTGCTACAGATGGCCCTAGTGCAAGTGGGAGATTGTTAGTTATATGTGTGCCCTAGAGGCCATTACTATACATAGGATGTATATTGAAGTGGATGCTTGGACATATATAGGGAGGGCTTTCTTGCTCGACATGATAGTATGCTATCTGGTTGCTCTTTACCTTAACGTGTACATTGATTGTCTCTCTGTTACATGTTGGTAAAGCCCTTAGGATGTGTACTTGACTACCTGGACTATGATGCGGATCATACTAGTGGGGACATGGTAGTCCATAAGTACATCCTTCAAGGTCCCTAGTCGTGGGTATATCGAGACGGAGCATCGATATACCAGAGTAGACTAGCGTATACCTTCTCAACCCATACAGATGGACGATGGATGATCCCATATCCATTGGTGTTTGACATCAGAGATGATATACGGGTGCTCAATGGAGACTGGGTACACTGGACGGACTCGCCGAGAACTCCCAGATGGTATTATACCTTACGTCAGATGGCAGTTCTCTGGTGACACTGGTACAGAGTAGTCTGTTGACCCGAGATCGTCATAGAGTCTTGTGTGGTTCCCACTGTGCTTTGATTTCCACCTTACCACGTCTAAGAGGGCGTGCAAAACGGTGGCTTTTGGGTACAGTCCCGAATCACATGGAGGCAATAAGCGATAGGAGGGGATTCGTCTCTCCCGGTATAGGGAGTTGATGTTGCGCTGTGTTCGATTGGCTATAACAGGAAATCCCTGGCCAGGGTTGCTGAGATTTACTGGTAAGTGTTACCTGTAGTTTCTCGAACTGTTATAGACCTAATATCGACATGACTTATCGAGCTATTGGGGTCTGACGTTTACCACCCCTAGGAAAGATATGCGACATATCAGACGACGAGACCGGACTGTACGGTAAATGTTACTGGTTGGATTCACAGGAGTGTGAGCGGGCTTGCTCGTCGATCTTCTGATCGCTCAATACCCGGGTGGCCGTTGCGTTTAGCAGACCGCTTGCGGCTTGTGGGTGTTTGATATGATCATCACCTGCTGCCGGCGTATTGACGAGTCTTTAGAGTCCTACACAGAGGTTTCCTGGCTCAAGCGAAACGAAATAGGAGTGCATATGAGATATGTGCGGGACCGAGAATAATGCGTGTATATGATACCGTATTCTATTCTCGCGATGAATGTATCGATTGGTTGTATGCGATATAACCTAGTTATCGAATCAAGTATTGATTCGATAAGACGATACATTGGATATTAGTCGGTTATATGCGATATGACCGAATCGTTAAATCAAGTGTTGATTTAATGATTTAATGCATAATTATATATTTGATATATTACTTTGCATTAACTAGTATCGGTTCACTTTAAATGGATTTTCTCACTCGGATGTGCACATTGTATATGTGATATATTTTTGTGTACTTGTTTGTATCATGTTTGATGATACATGCAAAATTGGCTTTGTGTAAAGACTTATACCATGGTTATGATAATGGTTAGGGTTTTGATTTATTCACTTATTTATTTATCCATTCATTTTTGAGAAATAAATAAAAGAAAACAAAAATGGTTTCTTTCTTTCTTTTCATGAAGCTTGTTGAAGCTTCATGAAGCTTTGACCAAGTGACCATTTTGTCTTCTTCTTTTAACCTTAACCATTCATCTAAACTCAAGTTAGTTCTCTACACAAAACCATGGTTAAAATTATGATAAGAATTGATTTTCTTTTCTATAATATTATTCTTATCATAATATACTTCATCTTCTTCTTCTTCTTCACATGGAGAAAAGCTTGCTATCAACAATGGCAACTTGAGAAAATGAGTGAGAAATCCAATTCTAAAGTGAACCCACTTCCTATTTCTTCATCCTCTACCACTTGCCAAGTAGTATAGGGTGTTTTCTTCACAAGTTTCATAACTTGGTGAAGTGGGAGCTTGATCTTGTGATGCCTCGACGTAGATCATCTTCGGCATCGTAGTCGATGACCTAGCCCGCCCATTTCTCCGATGAAGCCAACGCTAGAGCCCGGGATTTGATTTGGACAGCAAGGGGACTTCATCACGGAGTTATGGAGGTGGAGCACCGGATCTACAAAGGTTGTATTTCCGTTCACTTAGAGTAAAGTCGTTTACTTGTATTTGTTTCGCCTAAAATCTAGTTAACGATCCGTATTAGGGTTTCTCGGCACTTGTAAAATTTGAAATTGGTATGGTTGATGCCTTGTGAGACCTCATTAGTGTGCCTAGGAACCCTACAGTGGTATCAGAGCCTAGCTAGAGCCTTAGGCGATGCGTAGACGAAGTTTGAAACCCGAACGAACCCGAAGCCCTAAAATTTCACGCTCTCTGGACTTTTTTCTAAAACTGGGTTTTTTCCAGATTAAAAATGCTTAAAAAATTCAGCATGGAATTATAAGAATTACGGTGCAAAATTTGGCAAATGATACCTCCAAACCGCGGCGGAACCGCGGCCAATTGATGACATCAGCCAACCATTTTTGTACAGTAATTCCTCTTTCATGGTGCTGGATTTTCTGGGAATTTTTAATTTTTATTCAAGAGTTGAATATTCTGGGTTGTTTTGGGGATTCGATTATTCGATTGGATTATCAAACTTTGTCTGTGTTTTTCCGGATAATTATTGAATATGTTAAAAAGTTCGACTGGATATAAATACCCAATTTTTCCCCTGTCGGGAAATTTCCAAGTGTTGGATTCTTCCGTGGTTTAAAGACGTTCTAAGTAGTGCAAGTAACGCGATGGACCCTCTAGAAGACAACAAACCTTAACTCAATTATGTGACCGTCTTGAACTCCCTTTTGAACCTTAGGGTTTGGGGCAGTACGGCGTGCCACATGTGAGGCGTTGGCTTGACCCTTCTACGGCTGGAACGTTGGTACTGAGGCACGAACTGAATGTTTTTAGACTTATTTCATGTGTTGAGCTGTATCGGGAAAACTTGGGTGTTCGATTGTTCGATCGGAAAGTTTAACATTTTCTATCTTATCCGGAATGTGATACAATAATTGGAATTCACAAGTAGTTATGAGATAACTGAATGAATGTTATAAACATAGCAGTTTAGTCTCACTTGATCGGTTGCCACGGAATTTTGATGCAATCAAAAGTCCGTCGCAATCACGTAGCGTACGCGGATACTCGCCGGGTAAACTTAATAGACAACTACACCCCTAGGCCCCGACCAAGTGACTATAGGAGAACCCCGTCGCCGAAAGCATCCGTCCGGGTGCTCGCGGTAGCGGTGTTCCGGACGACTCTTGGCATGGTAGTATACCTGCAGGTGATGGAGTCACCCTCTCTAAAGAAGTCTTACAGACTAAAGGGGAGAGGGATGTGCATGATTGGCAGATCACTAGCTTAGGCAATTGATTCAATCATGAGATGTCAAGTACCACACCAGATGTTGTTCTTGCAGTAGATGCAATAAGTTGATATTGATCCAATCCTGGAGAAGCATAAAGAAGCAGTTTTAGAACATAAGTGGATGTTCTAGGGATATGATAACGACAGTCTCGTTCTGGAGACGGTTATCATTCCAGGCTTCCAAGATGACATGGACGACAGGTTGGTCGTCAGAGTTATAGTTTTCCCTCTGACGAGGGGCAGTATTTTGGACAGGTGGTCCAGGCGGATACTGAGGGAAGGATGGCGTAGGATACTGATTAAGTTCAGTTGACGATATAGTCTAAGAAGTTTGGATTTGGAGTTCATTTATGAGCTAGGTCCCATCAGACATCCAGACATTCTAAGACAGGTATTGCTCATTTCGGGAGATGGTTTTCTCCGCGAACATGAGATAAAGAGAGACATAGAAAGAAATATCAAAGCGGATCCACTCACTGAGGCTATTCCTCGAACGCAATAGTTTCGCAAACAAGCTTTGTGAGACTGACTAGTAGAGGAGTTGGGTGTTCGGTATCACATGGGCTGTGAGTATGCGACATCGCAATAATTAGCCTTGAGTGCAAGTGGGAGATTGTTGGATATAGTGCCCTCAAAGTCAATTATTGGATCACAGGCACGTGATTGCAATGATTGAGGAGGACCTATACCGGTAGGACAGTCTTACTCGAGATGATAGTATGCTATCTGGTTTATCTTTATCATCGTGTACTGCTTTAGGTGACCTTACGAGTCGCTATTACACGTTGATAGAGCCCCTAGGATTATTGCTTGACTACCAGCAGTATGAGGGCGATCATATACGTGAGAGCTGGAGTCTATAAGCACATCCTTAAAAGGTTCCTAGTCGTGGGAGTTTCGAGACAGGGCATCGATACTCCGGAGTAGACTAGTGTATACAGTCGAGACCCCGACGAGGGGCGGTGGCCGGTCTCACAAGCCACTGGTGTCAAATTGGTTCACCTAAGATGTATACAGGTGCTCATTGGGTTATGAGTACACCAGACATGACTCGCCGGGAGCCTGCTAGTTAGTATTATACCTGACGTCAGATAGCAGTTCCCTGGTGACATGTGTACAGGTTAGTTCATCGACCTGAGATCGTCATTTGTCTCGTGTGAGTTCCCACTGTGCTTTGATTACTACCCTACCACGCTCAAAGGAGACGTGCAAACAGGTTTTACTTGGGTACAGTCCCGAGCCACATGGAGGCAGTGAGCGGATCTGCAGGGGTTCGTCTCTCCCAGTATTGGGGGTGAGGTCGCGCTGTGTCTAAGAGAGCCAGTACATGGCCAAGGCAGGAGATTTACTGGTATGTATTCCAGTAGTATCTCAGGGGTGTTCTGGGCTACACTCCGACATGACTTGTACTGCTATTGGGGGTCTGACTTTCACCAAACCCCCAGGCCCGCCATGCGATGCTCATAGACGAACGGACCGGACTGTACGGATATTGTCACTGACAGGCTCAGTAGGGTGTCAGGATGAGTTCGCTCATCAACGTCCCTTTTGGTCAATAGCTGGTAGCTCGTTACGTATGGCTGATACCTCTGACGTGCTAGTGGTTAAATCCACAGCCATAGTATTGACGAGTCTTTAGAGTCCACCACACACACAGTTACTCAGGTTTCGGGCGAAACGCTGTAGAGGCCGTATGGAGATATGGCAGGGTTCGATCAGATACGTGCGGTATTGCACGAATCGTAATCGGACGGATTTTACTAGCCGGCTTTGGTTTAAGCCGGATCCTAGTATTAGACCGTGTAGTTTTGTCTCTTTGCATTTGTATTCAGTGGGAATACAAATGCGGGCATGTATTTGCAGTAGCGGGGTTTTTCTGTAATTTATTACGGGATCAGTTTTCTGAAGTTGCCAGTTTGTATTCCGTTCCGGCCGGTTTTCCTTTGTTCCTTCACGGCCGGACTTTCCGATGGAGGGGGTTATTTGCAAGTGTGCAAATAACATTTGTGGGAAGGGGTTTCTTGTGATTGTGGCTTCATCATGATGAGATTCTTTTCTAGTCTTTTTCATTGCATTTATTGTGATGGAATTTTTTGAGTTGATGAGATGAGAAATGGGTGTGATCATTTTCCTTTTTCTTTTAATCACACCTTATTCTCTTGTGAGATAATTGATTCCCTCCACTATTCTTATGAGAGGCCGGCCACATCTTGGAGAGGGAGAGAGAGGGATTTTTCATTTTGGTGTGGGAAATTTATCATTCATCTCATTTCATTTTCTATGCTTGCTACAAAATCCCTCACCTATCTCAAAAGCTTATTCATTCCTCCATCATGGCAACTACACAAAACCCCAAAGAGACATGGTTTCTACACTTGCCTACAGCATCCTTTGAACGCGTCGGCTAGCCAACTTCGCGCCCGAGTTGCCTCGGTCCAGAGGTGGGAGCCCGTAAAAGAACTCGGCTACGTGGTGCCCTTTCCGACGAGGAGGTGACGGACGGAGATTCCGCGGGAGATCGGAGTGGAGACGAAGACCGAAGGACACGGATCGCTTGGTATACTTCTCTACCCATCTTGTATTTTGCTAGTAGCTAGGTTAATGGCCCGATCCGGGATAAAAGTGCGCGGTGGTGCCGGTTTGCTAGTTTGCAAAGTTTTTCGTTTCCGGCGTCGGATCGACGGCCGGGGCACCGCCGCGGACTTACATCATACTGGTTTGTATATTACTTAATGGAAGCTTGGGATATTCACAGTTGTATTGACAGTTTTGCTCAAAATGGTAGTATGCTACTTGGTTTGTTTCTACTTCAATATGTGCATGTGTTTCTTTTAGCATACTGCTTATACATATTAGTAGAGCCCTTAGGATCTTTGCTTGATTACCAGCGTTGTGATGGCAGTCACACTAGTGGGGGCTGGGTAGTCTATAAGAATATCCTTATACAGGTCCCTAGTCGTAGGATTATCGAGACGGGGCATCGATACTCCATATTAGACTAGTGTATACGCTTCTCATCCCAGCAAGAGAGATTGTTTGTCCTACAATCATTAGTACGTCGTACTGGATATAGTATGTAGGTGATCATTGGGTTATGAGTACACCAGACAGGACTCGTCGGGAACTGCTGGTGGGTATTATACCTATCGTCGGGTAGCAGTTCCCAGGTGAAATGAGTACAGCTTAGTCCGTCGACTTGACCCTGCTACTTCATCTCGAGTGTATTCCCACTATACTTTGATTACTACCCCACCACGGCTCAAATGAGTCGTGCAAACAAGTAGTAGTTGAGTGCAGTCCCGAAGCACTTGGAGGAAGTGGCGGTTAGATAGGATTCGTCTCTCCCGGTATTGGGGGTTGATATCGTGCTGTGTTCGGAAAGCCATTACACAAAGTCCCTGGCCAGGGCAAGCGAGATTTACTAGTAGGTATTCTAGTAGTTTCTCAGGGTATTTTGGGCTACACTCCGACACGACTTATTGCACTATTAGGGGTCTGACGATTACCGCCCTTAGGCCCGATATGCGATACTCTTAGACGAACGGACCGGACTGTAAGGAGATTGTCACAGACAGGCTCAGTAGGAGTTCGGATGAGTTAGCTCATCGGCCTTCTTATCGACAGATACCTGGGTAGCCGTTACGTGCAGCTAGTACCGCTTGCGGCTTGTGATTAAACCCACTGCCAGCGTACTGTCGAGTCTTTAGAGTCCCACATAGAGGGTTTCCCTGCATCGGGCGAAAGATGTAGAGGTCGTATGGTTTTACGACAGGGCTTTGATCACGTACGTGCACTTGTGTGCGTATGATGTTCGGGCGGATAATACTAGTGGGCTTTGGTTTAAGCCGGATCCTAGTATTGTATTGATGGATTTGTTTCGTCTCTTTGTATTCATATTCTTCGGAATGCGGATGCAGGTATGTATATACGGATGAGGAGTATTCTCGTAATTAACTCGGGAATCCTTCTAGATGTTGGACACCTCATTAGGGTTTCCTTTCTTTATTGAATTAAACTTTATGAGGTGGAGGAAATGAGGTGGAGTTAAACATTGAATCTAGCATGGCTACTTGGTGACTCATGTACATGACTCATCACAAGATATTTTGTGAAGCTTATATGATATTTGTGAGATATTTTATGATATATGCTTCATTCTTTATCAAGTGGGCAGCCACACTTCATTCAAGGATTCACAACTTCACTCTTATTTCCTCAAGTCTTTCACTTCTTCCTCATAACCCTATACCTCTCATGAGTTGAGAAATCTAGGGTTCCAAGAGACAAACTAATCCATTTTCATTCTCTACATCACCTAGGCCATCTAGTTTAGCAAGCTAGTTGCCCTAGTTACCTCGGATTTGAGGTTGGAGCTCGAATTATATACTCTCGGGTGGATCTTCTTTAACTCGAGGAGGCCGGCGAGATTGCCCGATCCAAACGATCCTTGGAGCTTGTGATGACGAGGAGGAGGACAGCGACTAGAAGATCCGAAGGACTTGGTTTCGTGAGGTATAACTTTCATCCGAGTAGTTAAACCCCATACAGTATTATGTTAGTTAGGGTTTAGCATCGATCTTGGAGTTTAAGTCCGTGTTGCGAGCTTTGAAAATCGTTTTTTGAAAATTCAGCCTCCCCGCGGACACGCGGGGTGCGTGACATGGACTTACACATACTTCGTTGGATGTGTGGTAACACTAGAAAAGATAAGGTACAAAATGAGGATATTCGTGCAAAAGTTGGTATAGAACCTGTGGAGGAGAAAATGCCGGAAAACCGGCTAAGATAGTTTGATCATGTGCGACGCAGACCTATAGAAACACCGGTTCAACGAATAAATACTCTCAATATAGGCAATGTCAAAATAATGAAAGGGAGACCGAAAAAAATATAGATGGAGATGATACGAAAAAATATGGTTGCCAAAGACCTCAATGAAAGTATATTGTTCGATAGGAGTGAGTGGAGGCGGAGGATTCATGTGTTGGACCCGGCGTGATTCTCATGTTGGTTCATGTAGCCTATCCCATATTCTTGGGATAAAAGGCTCAGTTGCTGTTGGTGGTGGTGGTGGTGCAAGGAAAGATAACATTTATAACTGGTCAATGTCAAAACTTAATATGATTGCAAATGGGATGCATGATTTCCTAAAAGTAACAATGGAGGTATGTGGAGGTCAAAGGCATAGGGAAAAAATTCTCATATTCTGTCAAAAAACCTACAATCAATCAATTTTTTTTTTTATGATTGATTGTGTTTATCTTGATCATATGAAGGTAAAAAAAATAATGTGTTTTCGATAGCTCTGGTACTTGAACTAGATGGTGGCATTTTAACGTAAATTATAAAAAATTTCCTAACTAAATCAAAAGATAAAAGAGCATCGAAACCATGCATATATAAATTGCCGTACCTATTCTTTAGGACAAGAACTGTTTATGGACAATGCAGCAAAAAGGCAATGGAAAGTTTCAAAAAAAATTTGAACTGGTCCGACAGCCTATCTCATGAACACATTTTGGCCACTAAACCCCACTCTCTTCCCAAAAAAAGGAATGACATACTAACTAAGCTATTATTGCTAATGAGCCAAATGAGACAATCGATCCGCTGGTATGATACTTCCTCTTTTGGAGAGAGTGCGGGATTCAAACCCCAAGAGGAAAGTGACCACAAGTTAACCTTTCAGGGCATATTCATGGGTGTTTTGGATACGTGTGTGTTGTACGCTTGTGTGTGCTATGCCCTGGATGCCGTGGATGCTTATGGATGAAAGTATCCCATTTGAATATCCTGTCTTAGACATCGACATCTCTTTATTATGATTAATTTAACAGTTGTTTATCTAGTTCATGTCATTATATATACCTACTAGTGGAACGCACACGGGGTGTACGTCACATTGCACTTACAATTTCAATAATTTGAGACTCTAGGTTGGTGCGTCTCACAAGGCGTACAGCTGCAGTACCAAGGTTTTTTCTAGATTGGGAATGATTTTGTTAAGTGTCCGTTTGGTTGCAGAATTGTGAAATTTGAATTCTCAAATAATATAATTGAAAAATCTGGTTTATATAATTTTGTGTTTGGTTGGTATTAGATTCCTAATATTGGATTTGTATATCTCTGTGATCCTTATTTGGTTGCGAAAAAATAAGTGGGATTTGGATTTGAAGATTAAATAAAGAGACAGAGAGAGTTGATTTTTTAATAACATAAAATACGTGGGCCCCACGTGCAGTGCTAAATGCATAGTAATCCATAGCTTTTTTTGGATTCAAGAATCCAAAAAAAATGGTGGGCCCCTCACAAAAAACAAGCAAATCCAAAACCCCAAAATCCCACGACCTACTATAATTAGCTAATCCTCGTACTTTTTTGCAAAATCCAAGATAATCCTGCAACCAAACAGTCCCTAAATAAATTATTAATAGAAGTATAGAACACAACTAGAGGATCAGCACTTAATTGATTTTATCTTGATCCTTTTTTAAATTTTCTTTTAAGCTAGCTTAAAGTATCTCTTCAAATCTACACCTTGAGATCAATGTGTTTGTTCATATTTTATAAGCTGAATGGTTCTAAAAGGAGCAGATAAGAGAAAGAAAGAAGAATGTCGTCCAGAGACGGACAAACAAAAGAGTTGGATATATGGTCCATATCAGCATATATTGCGGAGTGTCGTTCATGGCGATCTATATATCCGGTCATCATAAGCCAAATCTAGCTATAGAAATGAAAACGGTAAAGATTTGGATGAATAATTAAAAACGATTGTTCCCATGGGGCACTGATTTCTTTGGCATCTAAATATACAAAATAGATGTGTCTAAGGGGCTGTTTGGTTGCAGGATTATGGAATTTGGATTCCAAAAATAGTACGGTTGAAATTTCTGGATTTGATAATTTGTTGTTTGGTTGGTTTTGGATTCCTATTATTGGATTTATAGATCCTTGTAATTTTTGTTTAGTTGGTGAAAAAAAATGGGATTTGGATTTGAGAATTTTAGAGAGAGATAGAGAGAGAGGGGATTGTTAAATAAATAAAGTGCATGGGCCCCATCTAAAAGTACAATGAATAGTGCCAAATCCTTGAGAATCCTTGGAAATTTTTAGGATTCATGAATCCTTCTTTTGTGGTGGGCCCCCCATACAAAACAAAGGAATCCTAGAAATCCTAATCTTGCAACCAAACACAAAATTGTGGAATCCTAAGATTCCACAATCCAAAATCCAAATCCAAACCCATAATCCTGCAACCAAACAGGCCCTAATTGGAAAAGAGTTGTGGGAAAAGTGTTAATTAGTTTATGCGTATTATTCATCCTTACACGCCAAGACTTGCATGAATGCTCAAGATCAACAACTCTAATATTTTTCTTGATGTAAGAGCAGAACTCAAAAAGAGTCCGTCTCATGAACTTTATTAAAACGCAAAATTACACAATACAAAGATATAGTTGCAATTCTACATAAGATATAAGAGAGAGACTACATCAATCATTGTGCATACATGCACATAAGATAAGAAAAGAAAAGAAAAGAAAAATTACAAAGCACAAGCAAAAGTGATCAACTCTAATATGTTATGTATTTATTGTCAATACGAATCATCCAATTAAATTTTATTTTAAATTTATGCCTAATTTTAAGTTAATACGGTGCAAATAAAAAATAATCGAAGTGTATGTTTAACTTGTGTAGTTTTTTGAATGGTCATATAAATAAAAAAAACAAAATCTTAAAAGTTTAAATTTGGAACATAAATGTTAGATTAAATTTTTTTAAAGAAAAAAATGTTAGATTAATTAAAAACAAGGTTCATTGCACTAACTTTTTTTTCTCAATTTCTCTAATTTATTTGAAGCTGTGAAAAAAATGGTTATAGTTTCTTCATAGAAAAGTTTGCATTCGTTAATGGTACACACACACAAACACACAGAGAGGGTGCAGATCATTTAGAATATGGACCGTAAGCCCTAACCTATGCCCGCAATACACATACATCATACACAAGAACACAACACACATGCACCCAGAGTATCCATGAATTTGCCCCGACCGCGTTAATTTGTGACCATATTTTTTTCCTGGGGTTTCTAAGGTACGAACCCCCCACTCTTCCCATAGTGTCCACACCAACTAAGCTGACGGGTATTAGATTTTAGTATATAACTGTATATTGTGCAAATATTATTTAACATTATAATGCAAAGCGCAATCTGGGCAATCTAGGCAAGCTGCTGTATAAAGCAATAAAAGTGTACTATATGGTTGATTAATCTTGAAGCATTCCCATACTCATTTCCACTAAATAGGGTTCCTTCTTGTAACAAGGAAGGGATGAAATTGTAAAAGAGTCTAAATTTTGGGAACTTATTCCTACACCGGATGCAACGCTCCAAGCAGAGAAGAGAAAATGATGGGGGTTTTCGAGTTTCGGACAACTTTGTGTGGTTGATCAGTTCATTTTATTGCATATTTTTATCATCATTTCACTATCTTTTGTTAAGTAATAAATACAAGAAAAGGGAAATCAATAATAATTGTGATTTATTGGAATTAAAATGATTTATATATTTAAATGCTCTTAAAGGCATTTGTTTAGTGAATAATTGTAGATACCACAGGTTTAACTAGCTCAACAAAGCATAGAAGGAGATCAAATCAAATCGTATCAGCCTGATTTGAAAACTGAAAGAGAATCCACGAAACCGTGTAGAGATAGCAAGAGATTCGAGATAAGATGCAATCAGAACTAACCAAATCAAATCATGAGAGCACAACCAAAAAATCAGTACAAACGACTGCGATCAAACCGAGAAAACTCGGTCAAACCTGAGAAAACTCGGCCCCACTTGCATATTTGCCGTTGAGTTGGCGTACGGCTCTGATTTATTTTAGGGTTAGGATTTCTACTGTAGTTCTATAAATACGTGGTTTCGGGAATTAAAAAGGGTCATCTCATTTAGTTTATTTTTTTAGGTCAAATATATTTCTTTTCTTATTTTGTACTTGCTTTGGAGTTGAAGACCATTCTTGTTAAAATTTTAAGTCTGTTTTAATCAATAAATTTCTTTTCTCCTTTTATTTTAATTGATGTCTTTTATTTTGCATGCTATTTTTTCTGCTTTCGACATGATGTTTTCCTCTTTTAATTCATGCATGATTTTTCTTTCCAACATGAGTAGTTAAACGTAGGAATACCTAGGGTATGATGCACGTAAGCTAGAATGTAATAAAGACATAGTTTTTTTCTCAATATTTTGGGCTTAATTAAAATGATAAATTAGAATATGATAATCATAATGTTCCTTCTCTTTTGATAATTTATTAAAGTAAATAACCTATAAGTTTTTCTCACGGAAAACACATTGTAGTTTATCTCATTTTAATTTAATCTCTACACATACCTAAAGTGATTTAGGATAAAAATATAATTTTTACAGACTTTAATAGGGTATGTAGTAAACAAAGCATATACCTTATGCTTAGAAATAAAAACCAGATTTTTAGAATAGATTAATTGGATCTATATGAGAGAGAGAAAAATACAGGTTTATTATATATTTAGCCTAGAGAATTCTAACCCTAGGTATGCTTTCTCTTATCTGATTTTTAATTAACGTTAGTTTTTTTCTTTAATCGACATAAAAATCCTAACTTTTCATTTAATCTGATTGAGCGATTAAATAAACTAAAAGATTTTTCTGTGGATCGACCCGTTTAATGCATAAGTGCTACATCTGTACACCGTGCGCTTACGGTTAATAATAAAATTATACATCAAAATTTTGGTGTCGTTGCCGGGGAAGACGGTTTTAGTTTTATATGTTTTTCGGATTAACAATTATCTTTAGTTTAGATTTTAAGATTTCAGATTTTCAAAGAAGCAACAAGGAACGGGGGAGCTCTCTGCAAAAATTTGGAACAAGAAGCCATGATTCTACCGCTAAAACTCGTTCAAATACCTTATCAAGACAGCAGAAATGCGGCCATTTTAAGGCTTCTTAAGCTCAAGTTTTTTGTGAGTAATCTCTGCTTATTACTCTCTCAACCTTGATATCTCTCTTCTCTGTTTCTTAGAGGACTTCTTTGCGTCATTTAAAAAAAAATTGTGTTTTCTGATTAAATTTGATTAGAGTTGATTTGTTGCGTCCATATTTAAAATATCTTGAGGGCAAATCATAAAAGATAAGGTGGGGATCTCATCATCCTACCTCGACCCACAAATCATCTTCCATATTGCATGAACCCAAATCTGTAATTAAAATCGATTAGACTTAAAATCCTAAGGACTCACATAGCTCACTTGGAAAAGTTGACTTTTAGGCTAACAAATATTTCGAGGGGTCTAGTCAATTGGTGTCTAAGCAAGTATGACTAAGACAAGTGATTATTTAATTAAGCCTGCTATTTCGGTGATTCGTATAGCGGATACCTTCCACTTACCCGACACTTAACTGGCTGACTGGTTAGCCTATTTTGGGTTTAGCCAGCCTAACGGTTAACTTAGGAGCTGTCTAGATCTAGGTTCACCCTAAACGACTACATTGGTTGCTTGGTTTGCTTGTGAATCCTAGATTTTTCTTTAAATTTATTTTTTTTTAAAAAGAGAAAAACATATAAATATAAAAAAACCATAAAAACTTTCATAGTGCATGAGCGTTTGGGCTCGTGACAATACGAAACGCTTAGGCCAAAAAATCATTATAGAAGAAAAATGGATAACGTTATAGCTCCTACCACACTTAGAGATAGATGCTACCTGGTCAAGTCATCTTTGTCTTCATGCATCAGCTTGTCGGGCACTAATAGAAACCATTTTGAAATTAAACCGTAGTACATTAATTTCTTCCTAAATTTACCGGTTCAGACTCGAAGGACGCATATATTTTCATGAGTGAGCTTGAAGAAGTGTGTATAATGATTAAACTGCTACAATTGAGTGAGGATGCAATAAAACTTAGGTTTATACCATTTGCCTTGAAAGATAATGCTAAGAAATGGCTATATAGCATTCCCACCAACTCAATCAAATGTTGGGAAGAATTCGTAAAACCGTTCCTTAAGAAATTCTACCCAATTCATAAAACGTCCAAGATTACAAATGAAATAAACAACTTCCATCAAATAGGGGGAGAATCATTTTGGAAGTACTTAGACTGTAACGGCCACAATATCAATATACCTTCATGTTTTTTTTAGTAAAATACTGTATTTATTTATTCGTAGTATTTTTCCGTATATTTTGTTTTTTATTAAATATATTATTTTATTATTCCATCTATTTTTCCCAAACCTAATTTTTTAAACTAAATCTTAATCTATTTCAAATTAAACGCAAGGCCTGACCCATCCCATAACCCAAATCCAATCTCAATTTTATTTTCTTTTATAAAACTATGAGCCCAAAAACCCATTTTCTTTTCAAGCAATACCATATATTTAATTCTAATTAAATATGTGCATGAACAATCTTGAAGCTCATTGGTTTAGTTCTTGCATTGTTATTCCATAAGTCACATGTTCAAATCCTTATTTTTGCAATTATTTTTTTTATCCATTTTTATTCTTCTCGTAATCTACAAATGAGATCTTTCATTTCATCTTCCTTTTAACTCCCAAAATTAGAATGGTTATGAGCTATAATTCATTAGAATTATGGTAGCCATAAACCTTTTTTATATCTCACTCCTCTTTCTTTTCATTATCACACATTTCAATCATTTCACATCCCCCTCTTCATCTAGATTCCTTGAAGAAGAACATTAAGAAGTCTTCAGAAAGGTCTCGCTAGTAACGCGAGGCTATCGGCGGATAGACAAATCCGGTGATAATACCGGCTTGTGTATGTGAGTCTCTTCTTTCTTTCCCTCCCTCTATCTCTTTCTCTTTATCTTTCTCTTGTTATATTGCCATGAAAAAACTTCCCTTATCATATCATAATCCCTAAATAATTAATTAAATGGATACATATATAAATAATGAACACACACAAATATACACACATATATAGTTTGTAAAGTTTTTTTCATTACTCACATTCCATATGTTAAGATTTCATAGTGACCAATTAGGATTGCATCGTTTGTTGTTGTATTTTAAATTACTTTATTTAAATTTTGTAAAAAAATAAAGTTACGAATAAATACCATGATTTTCTCATTCTCACATATTACATATCAATACCTTTACCATTAAAATAATTTTTAGAAATTAATTTTTAGTTCTGAAAATTTCAAGAAATTTAACTTGGATAGAATATATTTTTTTGTACACGCTTTAAAAAATTTAGATCGAATCGCTTAACGGTTTAGGAATTATATCGTTTTTATTCACCGTTCGTAAAAACAGAAAATTGCATTTATCGGTCAAGTTCTTAGACACATAACTTGGTCTACCGATATCCAAATTGAGCAAACTCAAGTATTTTGGATATCTACATCGAAAAATATAGATTTTATTATTTTTAAGTTTTTACTGAAAACCGACGTAAAATATAGAAAACCGTGTTACAATATTCATTGACGGATCTGGACAGAATCTGTCCCAATTCGCACAATGTTTTTAAATAGGACATAACTCGAACTCCCGATATCTATTCGTGACAAACTTTAGATGTGTAGATGGACAATTGATAGAACTATAATTTTCTGTATATTAGATTACTTAGAAACGCATGAAATAACCCGATATAGGCTTTGCAATATTCTTAGGTCCACGTTATCCAACCCGGTCCTTTCGGGGAGGCGGAATAGGTAAAACGAAAATTTTCCCTAGCTAGGTAACATGGACCGTTTCATGAAGGATCTTTGCTAAACAATAACTAACAAAATTCTACAAGTTCTAACTACTATGTAGAATGGTTATACCTTGGTCTTGAACTCCTTCTCTTCTTGTTGTTGTTCTTCCTCTTGCTTGCTCCTTGAAGTCGCTTGAACGGATCCTCCTTGTCGTCTCCTCTTTGCCATAGATGGATCCACCCGAGGGTCTCGAAATTGAGCTCCAATCTCAAACTAGAGATGACTAAGGTGTTTGGTTTGCTAGACCTAATACCTTAGATTGAGTAGAGAAGAGTGATGGTGGTTTTGTCTCAAAGGTTCATGATTTCCAACTCATGGAACACTTGAACCTTGAGAGAGGAAGAGAAAGAGGGAGAGCTTTCTTTCTAGAAGAGAGAAAGAGAATGATACAATGAGCTCTCATCATCCAACCCTTCTCACAAAAGTGAGAATAATGATAATAATAATAATAATTAAGTATATGGTAATGGTTAGTTTCAATGACCATTATCATTTCATACTATAATTGCTTTTGCAAACAACAAGCAAGCAAAAGTCATACCCATGAAATGATAGCCATGAAATGATGATGGTCAACAAGTCCAAAATGGTCAACCGGTCAACAAAATCAACAAGTCAACAAAAGTCAAACTTTCAACTCAACCATGGCACAATAATACTTAATTAATATTATTAATCACATATCATATTCTTATTAGGGTTTAAAGAAAAGTCAACGATCAACAAGTCAACCAAAACCAAATGGTCAACAACCCTAATGAGAATCCTCTGCCTCTGTCAACTGTCCATACACACCCGCATCCGTGCTCCAAGGAACACGAATACACCGAGACAAAACCAATCCCAAAAACAGTTACTATGATCCGGCTTAAACCAAAGCCTACTAGTAATTACTGTCCGGACACCAAACGTGCACTAGTGCGCGGATGTGAACGAACCCCGTCGCAAAACCATACAACCTCTACTCTGTTTTGCCCAAAGGCGAGTAACCCTCTATGTAGGACTCTAAAGGCTCGACACTACGCTGGCAGTGGGTTTAACCACAGGCCGCAAGCGGTACTAGCTGTACGCAACGGTCCCCAGGTAGATGCCGATAAGAAGACTGATGAGGTGAACCCATCGAACTTCTACTGAGCCTGAATGTGACAATCTCAGTACAGTCCGGTCCGTTCATCTGAGAATATCGCATGGCGGGCCTAGGGGGCGGTAAATGTCAGTCCCCTAATAGCGGTACAAGTCGTGTCGGAGTGTAGCCCAAAACACCCTGAGAATCTACTGGAAAACCTACCAGCAATTCTCGCTTGCCCTGGCCAGGGACTTTGTGTAATGGCTCTCCTAGACACAGCGCGATATCAACCCCCAATACCGGGAGAGACGAATCCTGTCTAACCGTCACTGCCTCCAAGTGCTTCGGGACTGCACCCAACTACTACCTGTTTGCATGACTCAGTAGAGCCGTGGTAGGGTAGTAATCTAAGAACGGTGGGAACACACTCAAGGCGAAGTGACAGTGTCAAGTCAGCGGACTAAGCTGTACTCATGTCACCTGGGAACTGTTAACTGGCGATAGGTATAATACCAACCAACAGTTCCCGATGAGTCCTGTCCAGTATACTCGTAACCTAACGAGCACCTGCATACTATCTCCAGTACGACGTACTGATGACTGTGGGACATACCATCTCCCCTGCTGGGAAGAGAAGCGTATGCACTAGTCTACTCTGGAGTATCGATGCCCTGTCTCGATAATCCTACGACTAAGGACCAAAATAAGGATGTGCTTATAGACTACCCAGCCCCCACTAGTGTGATCACCATCACAACGCCGGTAGTCAAGCAAAGATCCTAAGGGCTCTACCAATATGTTTTTAGCGATATGTTAAAAGAAACATATACACATATTAAGATAGAAACAAACCAAGTAGCATACTACTATATCAAGCAAGACTGTCGTAAAACCATATATATATCCCAAGCCTCTAAAATGTATTATACAAACCAGTACTATACAATAATGGCCTCTAGAGCATACATATCTAACAATCTCCCACTTGCACTAAAGGCCAGTAATTGGTGTACCGCATACCCAACGTCTGCACTAAGGCCAGCTGCCGGCGTACCGCATACCCAATAGCTTAAAAAGTCGCTCGAACTGTGTTTGAGGGAGGGCCTTCGTGAATGGATCCGCTGTGTTGTCTTTTGTGTCCACTCTCCGTACCTCGATCTCCTGGCGATCAATGATCTCCCTGATCAGGTGATACCGCCTTAAGATATGTCTGGATTTCTGATGGGATCTTAGTTCCTTCGCTAAAGCTATAGCCCCATTGTTATCGCAATACAAAGGTATTGGGTCAACAATGGACGGAACCACCTGAAGTTCACTAATGAACTTCTTCATCCAGACCGCCTCTTTTGCGGCATCGCTTGCAGCAATGTATTCAGCCTCCATCGTCGAGTCTGCGACGGTATCCTGTTTGGAACTCCTCCAACATACCGCCCCTCCGTTGAGGGTAAACATAAAACTCGAGACAGATTTGATGTCATCCTTGTCACTCTGGAAGCTTGAATCGGTAAAGGACTCGACCTTGAGGTCTCCATTACCGTAAACCAGGAACATCTCCTTAGTCCTTCTCAGGTACTTGAGAATGTTCTTCACTGCCGTCCAGTGGTCCTCACCTGGGTCTGACTGATACCGGCTCACCACGCTCAGCACGTAAGCTACATCTGGTCTTGTACATAGCATCGCATATATTATAGATTCTACCGCCGAAGCGTAGGGTATAGTATTCATGCGAACCCTCTCCTCGTCAGTCTTAGGAGACATCTTCTTGGAGAGGGTAATTCCGTGCAATGCGGGTATGTTACCGCGCTTGGAATCCACCATACTAAATCTCTTTAGTACGGTCTCTATGTACCTGGACTGCGAAAATCCCAGTAGTCTCTTGGATCTATCTCTGTAGACCTTGATCCCCAGAATGTACGAGGCATCACCCAGGTCCTTTATGGAGAACCGTTGTGACAAGAATAGCTTGACCGATTGTAGCATAGGAATGTCATTTCCTATCAAAAGAATATCGTCCACGTACAAGACTAGGAATACGACAGTTCGTCCTACAATCTTCTTATAGACACAAGGTTCATCTTCGTTCTTGATGAAATCAAATTCCTTGATTGCCTCATCAAAACAGATGTTCCGGCTCCGCGATGCCTGCTTCAATCCATAAATGGATTTAAGTAACTTGCACACATTCCCGCTGCTCCCACTGTCCACGAAACCTTCTGGCTGATCCATGTAAACGCATTCTTCTAAACAGCCGTTTAGAAAAGTCGTTTTAACGTCCATTTGCCAGATTTCATAGTCATGGAAGGCAGCAATGGCAAGTAGGATCCGAATGGATTTGAGCATAGCCACTGGAGAAAAAGTTTCATCATAGTCCAAACCAGGTCTTTGACAAAAACCTTTTGCAACGAGTCTAGCCTTATAGGTTTCCACCTGCCCATATAGACCAAGTTTCCTTTTGTAGATCCATTTGCATCCAACGGTTTTTACCCCAGGTGGAGCAATATCCAAGGTCCACACTTTATTGGTGTACATGGACTCCATTTCAGATTGCATTGCATCCAACCACTTATCAGAGTCCCTACTGATAATGGCCTGCCTGAAACTGGTAGGGTCATCTTCTTCCAAGATGCAATCCTCTCGATCCCCGTCTATGAGAAAACCATAGTATCTCTCGGGTGGATGAGAAATCCTACCAGATCTGCGGAGTGGCTGAGATTCGTTGGGTGTAACTGAATCTAGCGGTTCCTTCAAATCTTTAGTTAAAGTTTGTGTTTCTGGAATTTCATCCAGTTCTACCGTGCTGCCACTAATATTTTTAACAAGAAATTCTTTTTCCAAAAATGTAGCATTCCTGGAAACAATTATCTTCTGTTCCTCTGCATGGTAGAATAGATACCCACTTGAATCTTTTGGGTATCCCACAAACTTACATAAAACTGCCCGTGCCTCGAGTTTGTCTGGGTTCTGCTTTTTGACATAAGCTGGGCAACCCCAAATCTTAATACGTTTAAGATACAAACTCTTACCACTCCATATTTTATACGGAGTCTTAGGAACGGATTTGGATGGAACTTGATTCAATAGATGTGCTGCTGTTAAAAGCGCATGTCCCCAGAATGAAAGAGGCAACTCAGCACTACTCATCATGGAGCGAACCATATCCAATAGGGTACGATTCCTCCGTTCCAATACACCATTGTGCTGTGGTGTATAAGGAGGAGTAAGCTGAGAGAGAATACCATTCTCTTTTAAGTAATCTAGGAATTCCCTGCTTAAGTACTCCCCTCCTCTATCTGATCGGAGGATCTTGATACTTTTGCTAGTCTGGTTCTCAACTTCGTTTTGAATTCCTTGAATTTCTGAAAAGCTTCAGATTTATATTTCATAAGATACACATATCCGAATCTAGAGAGATCGTCAGTGAATGTGATGAAGTATGAGAACCCATCCCTTGCATGTATAGACATCAGACCACATACATCACTGTGTACAAGTCCCAAGAGCTCTGCTGCCCTTTCTCCATGTCCGGTGAACGGAGATTTGGTCATCTTTCCTTTAAGACAAGACTGACAAGTTTCATAAGATGAAAACTTGAACGTATTCAAGAGTCCATCTTTATGCAACTTACTTAGTCTTTTCTCTCCGATATGACCAAGTCTACAATGCCACAAGTAGGATTCATTCGTATCTGAATTCTTCCTCTTGTGTGTGTTTTGTACATTAAGAACTGTATTCTGATTTAGAACGTAGATACCATTACACAGTGTACCTTCTGCAACCAGTACCTTATGAAGGTAGATGTTCATGGTATTTCTATCAAGAACAAAGTTATATCGATCTTTATCGAGTAAAGAAACTGATATGATGTTGCAAACCATGGAAGGTACATAGTAGCAATCGTTCAAAATCATAGTCTTGCCATTTGGCAACACTATGTGATATTCACCGACGGCTGCAGCATTAACTTATGCTCCGTTCGCTACTTTGAGCGACATATCACCAGGTACAACTCTCCTACTTTTTCTTAGTCCCTGTAATAGATTACAGATATGAGATCCTGATCCGGTATCAAGTACCCAGAAGGTAGGGCTGACCGTAAAGCAGTTCTCAATTACAAGAACACCTGAAGTAGATGCAAAACCATGCTTCTTCTTCAACTGGGTATCCTTGGAATCCATACAATCCTCTTTCCCTTGCTCATACTTATGACTGTTGTCGTAAGTTAGAGCCGAACCAACGTTCCCCAGGCCGAATAAGAATTCGGATCGGTCAAGCGATACATTTTATTATCTTGATTAGGGCGTGAAATGGTTGCTACCTGGAGAGAGAGAAAAGAAACACTCAGCGTGCGCTCTTGCAAGATTAGATTGGTTTATTGATTTATCTAATTAGGATGGCTCTCACTGTTTTCTCAAATTCTTCTTCAAACCCCAAAAGAAGAACTAGTCAGGATTAATCGCACGTCACAATACTTGCTTAACCTTTCAGCCAGGCTGGTGTTGGTACTTCGAGTGAGGTTTTCCAACACTTTCGCGAAGTTCCTTAATTAAATAACCTCTTTTTCCTGGAGGCGTAGCCCCGTTAACACCGTTCTAGACACCTACTTGGTTTATAGCATTAATTGTTAAGTGAAATAATCTCCCGAGAGTAATCCAACTCATCAGTGGGATCGGGATCCAACTATCATTGTGCGATGACCTAGATGGAATCCACTCTAGTCACCACACTCTAGAAGGTATGCTAAATCTGCAAGTTTCAGTTTCTTTAGAAACTCCCGATGTGGATTTTTGCCCCTAGGACCCAAGTGACCTTGACACAGTCAACAAATCAAAGAGTCCTACTCAAGTTCAACCCGTCATTATCTTGATTGTATTAAACCCACCCGCATAACCCTTGACACAGTCAACAAGGTTACACGACTGTCCTAACCAATCATATTGTATCCAGCAGATAAGCAATACTCAGCTACCGTTCACTGCGCCTTAACACAGTCAACAAACGCAGCACGAATACTAAGTATGACTTATAAGAAATGACGGAGGGCTACGGCTGGGTTTTTGGCAAAAAACCCGTTAACGTAATGAACTTGATATCGTTGAAGGAACCTGATAACCTTTTTGAAAATATAGTGGCGAAAACTTTTGCTAAAGAGGTCACTCCCTGTGAAGGGATCTCGGCTCTTTCCTTGTCGAATGAGGTGCAGGATATTCCAAACTGAATATCTCGATGCAAAGCAAGAATAATCGACTATAATGAAGTTATTACCCTGACGCAAACTTTTTGTCCAAAGGGTCACTCCCGATGAAGGGATCTCGGCCCTTGCCTCGTCTACTGAGGTGCTGGGCATTCATAACCGAATACCTCTATGCAAAACAAAAGAGAGCGTCCTTGCAATAACAGCTTTTGAAAATTGTTCCAACAACGTCTTATTAGGTTTGTTTTTCCTTTGCATTAGATTAATGTGTCCCATCAGTTAATCCTACCATTGCAGAAAACAACGAAAATATGACGTACGCTTATGCCATCCGCATTCGCCATGGGGCCCCGTCATTACCCGTTAGGTTATTTAACTAACGACAGAGCGGGGGCTGGACTAGCGCGGATGCAAAACATAAGCAACGCCTAAATAAATATCATATAGATATATACACATTCGTCAAATGCAATGATAGCCATTCCAGATCACAGATGAACACATTGGATATACTAGGAATCCGCATTCCGTACGAGCCTATAACGAAGAGCGGATTACACGGTCGCGATGAATAGCCAAGACCCCACCCTAGACCCCTACGGGTGCGGCAAACTACCCGCCAAGTACCCGAAGCGAAGCAACCTCCCTCAACACCGTGAGTAGGCCACTCGGCACTTCGAAGTATCCGGTAGTTTGTGCACCCCACCTTGGGTCTATCCTAGGAGCAAAAACAGTAAAAGAAATTATACAATGACGACTACAACTCCATCCCGGTTGTGCGGCCATATAAATAATATTACATCAATTTACATATTACAAGAATTGAAAGATATACAAAAATCTCATCTCACAACCCCCCGGCTATTCATCCGCGACAATCCAACGAATTCATATACACAATCCAATAACATTACAGATCACAGATATGTATAACCCCCACTAATCGACGTATAGCGATTAGCAGACGTTCAATACATATATCACATCACAGATATAACCCGTTAGCTAAAGTCTTTAGAAGTTCGATCAAAATACGGATTTTCAAACCCCAAAAACAAATTTTGCTTTCTGGAAAATATGGGCAGAAAAATCATATTCCAAAAATCCCAAAACACCCCCAGAAATACACTACACCAAAACCGATCCACGGCCGAGTCAACTCGGCCGCGGATCCGCGGCAAGAAGCTCTTCTTGCCGCGTTTCCGTGGTGAGTTGGTCGGTTTAGTCGATCATTTTTCTGCACTGTTCACTTAAAACCCTGAGCCAATTTTTGGTACATGTCAAATAATTTTTACAGCAATTTAAAAATCGACAGAAAGTTCATGTTCCGGGCATGTTTCGTGACTTTTTCTCCGATCGAACTTCTAGTTACTTTGCTAACATGTTAGATAGCGTTTAGCTTGGCTCTGATACCAATGTTGGGTCCACGTTACCCACCCTGGTCCTTTCGGGGAGGCGGAATAGGTAAAACGAAAATTTTCCCTAGCTAGGTAACATGGACTGTTTCATGAAGGATCGTTGCTAAACAATAACTAACAAAATTCTACAAGTTCTAACTACTATGTAGAATGGTTATACCTTGGTCTTGAACTCCTTCTCTTCTTGTTGTTGTTCTTCCTCTTGCTTGCTCCTTGAAGTCGCTTGAACGGATCCTCCTTGTCGTCTCCTCTTTGCCATAGATGGATCCACCCGAGGGTCTCGAAATTGAGCTCCAATCTCAAACTAGAGATGACTAAGGTGTTTGGTTTGCTAGACCTAATACCTTAGATTGAGTAGAGAAGAGTGATGGTGGTTTTGTCTCAAAGGTTCATGATTTCCAACTCATGGAACACTTGAACCTTGAGAGAGGAAGAGGAAGAGGGAGAGCTTTCTTTCTAGGAGAGAGAAAGAGAATGATACAATGAGCTCTCATCATCCAACCCTTCTCACAAAAGTGAGAATAATGATAATAATAATAATAATTAAGTATATGGTGATGGTTAGTTTCAATGACCATTATCATTTCATACTATAATTGCTTTTGCAAACAACAAGCAGGCAAAAGTCATACCCATGAAATGATAGCCATGAAATGATGATGGTCAACAAGTCCAAAATGGTCAACCGGTCAACAAAATCAACAAGTCAACAAAAGTCAAACTTTTAACTCAACCATGGCACAATAATACTTAATTAATATTATTAATCACATATCATATTCTCATTAGGGTTTAAAGAAAAGTCAACGGTCAACAAGTCAACCAAAGCCAAATGGTCAACAACCCTAATGAGAATCCTCTGCCTCTGCCTCTGTCAACTTTGCATACACACCCGCATCCGTGCTCCAAGGAACACGAATACACTGAGACAAAACCAATCCCAAAAACAGTTACTAGGATCTGGCTTAAACCAAAGCCTACTAGTAACTACTGTCCGGACACCAAACGTGCACTAGTGCGCGGATGTGAACGAACCCCGTCGCAAAACCATGCAACCTCTACTCTGTTTTGCCCAAAGGCGAGTAACCCTCTGTGTGGGACTCTAAAGGCTCGACACTACGCTGGCAGTGGGTTTAACCACAGGCCGCAAGCGGTACTAGCTGTACGTAACGGTCCCCAGGTAGATACCGATAAAAAGACTGATGAGGTGAACCCATCGAACTCCTACTGAGCCTGAATGTGACAATCTCCGTACAGTCCGGTTCGTTCGTCTGAGAATATCGCATGGCGGGCCTAGGGGACGGTAAACGTCAGTCCCCTAATAGCGGTACAAGTCGTGTCGGAGTATAGCCCAAAATATCCTAAGAATTTACTGGAAAACCTACCAGCAATTCTCGCTTGCCCTGGCCAGGGACTTTGTGTAATGTCTTTCCTAGACACAGCGCGATATCAACCCCCAATACCGAGAGAGACGAATCTTGTCTAACCGTCACTGCCTCCAAGTGCTTCGGGACTGCACCCAACTACTACCTGTTTGCACGACTCAGTAGAGCCGTGGTAGGGTAGTAATCTAAGAACAGTGAGAACACACTCGAGGCGAAGTGACAGTGTCAAGTCAGCGGACTAAGCTGTACTCATGTTACCTGGGAACTGTTAACTCACGATAGGTATAATACCAACCAACAGTTCCCGACGAATCATGTCTAGTGTACTCGTAACCTAACGAGCACCTGCATACTATCTCCAGTACGACGTACTGATGGTTGTGGGACAGACCATCTCCCCTGCTGGGAAGAGAAGCGTATGCACTAGTCTACTCTGGAGTATCGATGCCCTATCTCGATAATCCTACGACTAGGGACCAAAATAAGGATGTGCTTATAGACTACCCAGCCTCCACTAGTGTGATTGCCATCACAACGCCGGTAGTCAAGCAAAGATCCTAAGGGCTCTACCAATATGTTTTTAGCGATATGTTAAAAGAAACATATACGCATATTAAGATAGAAACAAACCAAGTAGCATACTACTATATCGAGCAAGACTGTCGTAAAACCATATATATATCCCAAGCCTCCAAAATATATTATACAAACCAGTACTATACAATAATGGCCTCTAGGGCATACATATCTAACAAATATAACATATAGTTGTTGTCCAGAAATCTGAATTTCTGTTTTAAATGCTGATGTTAAAATGATCATAACTAGAGTTTTAGAAATCCAAATGTAATATTTTGAAAATTTTAGATAATAAATTAATTTAATTAATTAAATAATAAAATGTTAATTTAAAAAGTTATTGAAACAAAATAGGACACTTTCGTAAGTAGTGAGTGAAACTAATTAAATTGAAATTTTAGTTTGTAACATTAATAAATTATAAGGGTTTTAGTGAAAATTTTAGCTTCATAGTATGATGTAGTATGAGGGGTTTTGTGAAAAGATTAGGTAATTGTGAAAATTTGAAATTTGTGAGGGTTTATGTGCAAAAAGGGTAAGGTCATGTTAAGCTTAAGTTATAACCATGGCATAACACATCCTAGATGACACTTCATATATCCACCTCATTCTTGCATGAAAACCCCACCTTTTTCCTTGCTACACCACCTACTTGCATGAAAATACTACACCCTTGCTTGGTGACACCTCCTCCTACAACTCATAACCCACTCCCCTTATCCTATACAAACTTGTTCAGTTCATAAAACTAATTTTAGATCAGAACATAGAAAAGAAAAAGGAAAAACTTAGAACAAAAAAAAAATAAAAGATAAAAGAAGTGATGAGAAGAGCTAAGTTCTAAGATTCCACCATCACCCTTAAGCTAGGATTCTTGAGTTTTTGCTTCTTGGAGGGAGTTTTCCAGTGATCTTGCTGTATGTATAATCCTTAAACCTTGTAGGATTTTAGTTCTGTAACTGTTTTATTTTAGAAATCGAATATCGGTAATATCGTATTTTAGGCAAAATTTAGCTCTGTGTTAATCTGTTATAGTTTAGATGGTAACTAAAATGATCAAACAGTTAAATCATCTTATAAACTGGACCTAGAATAAACCATAAGAAGACGAACCCCGTTGCTCGGATTTTGGCCGGCGACAAGAAGGAAAAATCCGATCTCGCAGGATTTCTTGAGGAATTGGGGGTTGTGGTTTTTAGGGTAGATCTATGTGTGTGGATTAATGTGTTTGGTATTGTTTATTTAAGTTAAATTTTCAGTATGGGAAATCTGGGAGCTAAGGGATCAAAATTCTAAAATACGACATGGGTAATTCGTAACGCGTTTCTGTTTTCTGTTACCAACAGCGATTGGTTAAAATCCAGTTAATATAAGTGTTGGATAGTTTGCAATAGTCGTACGTAGTATAGTTAGTATGTACAACTTGTATTTTCATGTTTTCGCCGTATCGGAATGTAACCGTTTCTTATACAAGTTAAATTCAATATTAGATTCGAGTACGGGAACTTCGGAGGCCGCAAGGAAAGGAAAGGGATTATTGATCTGAGTAGATTCGACGTATTCCGGTGAGTAGACTAAATATCTACCGGGGGATTTTGTATGGATGGCGTGATATGAAAGGTTCCTAGGCACTCAAGTGAGGTCTCACAAGGCATCATCCATGCCAATTTCAAAAATTACGGTGCCGAGAAACCCTAGAACGGATCGTTGGCTAGAAGTTTAGGCGACAAAAGAAAAATAGTTAACAACTTTAACTAAAAGAAACGGAAATACAACCTTTGTAGATCCGGTCCACCACCTCCTAAGCTCCGCGATGATCTCCCTCCGCTGTCCAAATTGAACCCATGACTCTAGCATCGGCTTCATCGAAGAATAGGCGGGCTTGATCGTCGGCTTCGATGCCGAAGATGATCTACGTCGAGGCAACTCAAACTCGAGCTCCGCCTTCGCCAAGTTAAGAAACTTGTGAAGACAACACACTCTACTACATGGCAAGTAGTAGAGGATGAAGAAATAGGAAGTGGGTAGACTTTAGAATTGGATTTCTCACACTTTTTCATCAATCACCATTGATGGTCAAGCTTTTTCTTCATGTTGAAGATGAAGAAGATGAAGAAAAGAATATGATAAGAATTATTAGAAAATAGAAAATAGATCATTTTTATCATAATGTCAACTATGGTTAGATGTAGAGAATAAACTAAGGTTAAAGTGAATGGTTAGGGTTAAGGAAAGAAACAAAATAGTCAACCATTCAAAACTTCATGAAGCTTCAAAGATAATCCAAACTTAGCCACCATTTTATTTCTTTCAATAAAGAATAAATGAATAAATAAATAAGCAAATAAAATGAAACCCTAACCATTCATATAACCATGGTCAATTCCTTACACAAACCCTAGCTTGCATGTATCATCAAACATGATACAATCTTGTGCACAAAAGTATATCACATATACAACTTGTGCATTTCAAGTGAGAAAATCCATTTAAAGTGAACCAATACTAGTTAATGCAAAGTAATATATCAAATATATAATTATACATTAAATCATTAAATCAACACTTGATTCAATGATCCGGTCATGCCGCACATAACCGACTAGTATCGTTAGTAACATCTTATCGAATCAACACTTGATTCGATAACCCGGCTATATCGCATATAACCGATCAATGTCACAAATCGCGAGAATCGAATACAATATCATATACTGGTATTATTCTCGGTCCCGCACATAACTCATATGCGCTCCTATTTCGTTTCGCTTGAGCCAGGAAACCTCTGTGTAGGACTCTAAACACTCGTCAATACGCCGGCAGCGGATGATGATCATATCAAACATCCACAAGCCGCAAGCGGTCTGCTAAACGTAACGGCCAACCGGGTATTGAGCGATCAGAAGATCGACGAGCAAGCCCGCTCACACTCCTGTGAATCCAACCAGTAACACTTACCGTATAGTCCGGTCTGTTCGTCTGATATGTCGCATATCTCGCCTAGGGGTGGTAAACGTCAGACCCCAGTAGCTTGATAAGTCATGCCGACGTGAGGTCCATAACATTCGTTAAACTACTGATAACTCTTACCAGTATATCACTGCAACCCTGGCCAGGGATTTCCTGTTATGGCCAGTCGAGCATAGCGCAACATCAACCCCCAATACCGGGAGAGACGAATCTCCTCCTATCGCTCATTGCCTCCATGTGAATCGGGACTGTGCCCAAAAACCACCTGTTTGCACGACTCAGTAGAGCCGTGGTAGGGTGGAAATCAAAGCACAGTGGGAGACACACAAGACTCTATGACGATCTCGGGTCAACAGACTAAGCTGTACCATTGTCACCAGAGAACTGCCATCTGACGTGAGGTATAATACCATCTGGGAGTTCTCGGCGAGTCCGTTCAGTGTACCCAGTCTCCACTGAGCACCCGTATACCATCTCTGATGTCAAACACCAATGGATATGGGATCATCCATCACCCATCACATGGGTCGAGAAGATATACGCTAGTCTACTCTGGAATATTGATGCCCCGTCTCGATACTCCCACGACTAGGAACAATGAAGGATGTACTCATTGACTACCCAGGCCCCACTAGTATGATCTTCATCATAGTCCTGGAAGTCGAGTACACATCCTAAGGGCTTTATCAACATGTAATCAGAGAGACAGAAAGTATACATGTTAAGATAAAGAGCAACCAGATAACGTACTATCATGTCGAGCAAGAAAGTCCTACCTATATATGTCCCAGCATCCACTACAATATACATCCAATGTACAGTAATGGCCTCTAGGGCATACATATAACTAACAATCTCCCACTTGCACTAGGGCCATCTGTAGCAGTGGTTGCAGTATCACATACTCAACCATCCCCTATTAGTCTCTCTCTGGGAAAAGGCCTTCGTGAGTGGATCCGCCGTGTTGTCCTCTGAGTCTACTCTCCTAACCTCGATCACCCCGGAGATCAACTATCTCCATGATCAGGTGATGCTTCCTCAGAACATGTCTGGGTCACTGATGGGACCAGGGTTCCAGGGCCAAAGCCACACTTCCATTGTCATACAATGGCAGGAACCTAGTTCATCTTATGAACCAATATACACCCAAACTGCCTCTTTGGTAGTATCTTTAATAGCGATGTTACCAGCCTTTATCGTCTAGTTTGTCACGGTATCTAGCTTGGAAATCTTCCAACATACCGTCCCTTTACTGAGGGTAAAGACAATGCCTGTGACTGACATTCAGTCGTCTTTATCACCCTGGAACTCTTCCAGTGATTCTCCCCAGGATCGATTGATACCATCTCACTATATCTAGTGAGAATCCTAGCATCCAATTACATCTATCTCAGATGAAAACTCAGGATTTAGGAGGTATCACTTTGATCCTATTTGGAGAATCCTTGTGATAATAGGAGATTGACCGATCGTAGTATAGGAAACTCTTTTCCTATCAAGAGTATGTTGTCTACGTATAATACGAAGATGACCACCTTACTCTCTACTACCCTTTTGTATATACAAGATTCGTCTACCATTTTGATGAAGTCAAACACTTTGACTATCACATCAAAACAGACGTTCCAACTCCGTGATGCCTGCTTCATTATGTGAAGCAACTTGCACACGTTTCCGCTGCTCCCACTATTTACGAAGCCCTCTGGCTGTGTTCATATAGACGTTCTCTTCTAAATCATTATTTAGAAAAGTAGTCATGGCACCCAACCACCAGATATCGTAGTCATGGTATGTAGCCGTGGCAAGTAGGATCTGGATGGACTTAAGCATATTCCCTGGAAAAGGTTTCATCATTATCCGTGCCTGGTCGATGACGAAAACCTTTAACAAGTCTAGTTTTGAAAGTCTCAACTTTTCCATGTATACCAAGTAATCTTCTCAAGATATACTTGCTCCTGATGGGGATTTAACCCTTCAGATATCGCAACCAAAGTCCATACTTTGTTGGTGTATATGGATTCCATCTCAGATTGCTAAGCATCCAGCCATTCTTACAGAGTCCCTACTCTCGATGGCCTGCTCAAAACTGGTTGGGTCATCATCTCATGATGCAATCCTCGCTCCCACTGTCATCGAGAAACCGAGGTATCTCTCAGACGGATGAGGAACCCTACTAGATCGGCGGAGAGGCTGAGGTTCGTTGGATTCTATTGAATGCTTTGGTTCTACCAAATCATCAGCTTTAGATTGTATAGATGGAACCTTTCCAGTTTTACATAACTGACCTTGCCTCGAGCTTGTCCAGATTTTGCTTTTTAGACATAGGCTGGACAACCCCAAATCTTAACTAACTTAAGATATGGGCTCTTCCCATACCATATCTCATATGGAATGGTAGGCAGTGATCTGATTCGAACCTAATTCAATAGGTATGCAGCTTCTCAAGCGCATAACACCCAAAAGGAAATAGGTAACTCAGTAATACTCATCATAGAGCACACCATATCTAATATTGTGTGATCGCTCCGCCCCGATACACCGTTGTGCTGTGGTGTATTCAGAGGAGTAATACTGAGAGAGAATCTCATTTTCCTTTAGAATAGTCCAAGAATGCCATGCACAAGTATTCTCCTCCCTGATCTCATCATAAGACATAATACTTATACCCGGTTATTGGTTCTCTACTTCTAACTTATATTCTGTGAATATCTCAAAAGGTTCGGACTTATGCTTCAACAGGAACATATGACTCAATCTTGAGAAATTATCAGAGAATGTAATGAAGTATAAAGAACCAGTCCTGGCATGTGTAGACAGGAGACTTTACATACATCATCATGCATCAGTCCCAAGAGTTTACTAACTCTTTCTCTGTTTTCAGTAAACGGAGCTATGGTCATCTAATCTTTGTGACATGACTGGCAAGTTTCATAAGATGTAAATTCAAACTGATTTAAATATGCATCTAAAATGTAACTTCAGCCAGTCGGGTCGTATTGATGTGACCTAGTCTACAATACCTCAAGAAGGATTCGTTCATTTCTGAACTTTTCCTCTTGTGTGTGTTCCGTATACTAGGAACTGTAGTTTGATTTAGAACGTCAATGCTTTTAGATAATGAGCCTGAACCGATCAACTTTTGATATAGGAAATGTTCAAAACATTATCCATCAATACAAAATTATATCCTTTCTTTATTAATAAAGAGACTAATATGATTTTGTATATCAGGTTCGGTATCTAATAGCATTTGTTCAGAATCAATGTATTGGTAATACAGGGTGACAGTGACCAACAGACTTGGCTGCAACATTTGCCCCGTTTTCTGTCTCATGAAACTTATCACCCGTTCTCAGTTTTTCTACCCTTTTGTAGCCCTATGTAACAGATTACATATCTGGGATCCTGATCCGGTATCATATACCCAGGATGCAGAGGATACTGAGAAACAGTTCTTTGTAATGAACACACCCGAAGGAGATGCATCATATGCACTTTCTTCGTTTGGGCGGCATGGGAATCCTGGTATTCCCATAATTCCTGCTCTGTCTTATAACAATTATAAGTTGGAGCGGGACCAACGTTCCCCAGCTCAGTATAACAAGCGGGTTCGGTCAATACATCCATATTATTATCTTGATTAAGGCGTGATATGGTCGCTACCTGGAGAGAGAGAGAGAAGAAAACACTCTGCGTGCGCTCTTGCAAGATCAGACTGGTTATATATTTTATCTAATCAGGATGGCTCCCACTGTTTTTATCAAATCTTCCTTCAAATGTTAAAAGGAAAGACTAGCCAGGATTAATTGCACTCTACAAGTTCGCCAATCTTTCAGCCAGGCCAGTGTCGGTACTTTGAGGGAGGTTCCCCGTGCTTTCGCACGGACCTAATTACAGTAAACCTCGTTTTCCCAGAGGCGTAACCCCGTTGACACCTTTCTAGACACCTACTTGATCGGCTAATTGTAAAGTGCAAAACTCTCCCAGGAGTAACAATTACTCGCAGTGGGTATGGGATCCAACTATCATATAGAAGGTATGCAATCTCATTGCAAATTTCAACACTTGAAACTCCCGATAAAGGTTTTTACCCCTAGCACCTATGACCTTGGCTAAGGTCAACAAATCATAGGTACTAGTCAAGTTCTACCTGTCATTTCGTGATTAATTAGACCCACCCACATGACCCTTGGCTAAGGTCAACAAAGCCACATGATTGTCCTAACTAATCGCATCATATGCTGTGTAGGAAGACATCACTTAGCTACCGCACACTACGCCTCGGCTATGGTCGACAAACGTAGCACGAATACTAAGTACTCTACTTCCTAAAATGACGGAGGGTTGCGGATGGTTTTTATGAAAACCTTTAACGCTTTGAACTTGATCTCGTTGCGGAATCAAATGGTTTTTAAATGGAATGTTTTTGAGGCTTTTCTAGTTTTGCTAAAGGGGTCACTCCCGGTGAAGGGATCGTCGGCCCTTTCCTCTTCGAATGAGGTGCGGGATATATCATATATATCTCTGTGCAAAGCGGAAACTGTAGAAGCGATCAAAAGACAAACCGAGGGTTGTAGCATCTGCCAGTTATTGCTAAAGGAGTCACTCTCGGTGAAGGGATCTCGGTCCTTTCCTTATCGAATAAGGTGCAGGATGTTCTACAAGGAACACCGCGATGCAAAGCAAGAACTGTAGCTACCTGTTTTATTTTGAAATTCGATTCCACAACATCTTTTAGGTTTATTTTCTTTCATTAATCACATTAATAAATATCCCATCATTTAAGTCCACCTAACCATCACAGATAAATATAACGTATGCTTATGCCATCCGCATTCGCCTCGATGTCCCGTCTGCGCCGTTAGGTTAGGTAACTAACGCCAAAGTGAGGCAGGGCTAGCGCGGGTGTAAAACATAAGCAACGTCTATATAATATATCACATATACTATATATAATATCTGTCACAGAACATCACATGATCACATCACAGATAACGCAGCAGAAAATACATATGAAATATTGGATATACTAGGACGTCCGTGTTTTCAATACGAGCCAGTTTAAAACACGGATTCCACGGTCGTGATGAATAGCCAAACCCACACCCCTAGACCCCTACGAGAGCGGCAAGCAACCCTACCAATTCTAGGGTTAGGAGACCCGGACTCGACTCCTCGAGATGGTCTCCCTCTGGACCCCAGAACCCGGTTACTTGCGCTCCCCTCCTTGGGTCTATCCTAATGCGGAAAAGTAAATAATATACAATGGGTGACATCTTCCGCAACCTGGAAGTGCCCCAATAAAAGAATATTACATACAAGTATTTTACATGAATGAAAATGAAAAGCACTCATCTCACATAAAAACCCCCGGCTATTCGAACACGACGATCCAATATAACATATCCAGCAACACATAACATCACATGTCATCAACGTAAGTAAATATGCGCATCCCAATTGTCGTTGACATATAGTAACGAAACCGGCGACATCACATATTACACTTACGGTCACAGAAAAGAAAATGTAAAACTACAACAGTTGGAATCCGCAATCTCTATAGACATCGCATGCCTAATCAAATGAATTCCTTAGACATCGCATGCCTAACAATTATAAACCCCGCATTTTAGTCTCATTATCGAAAACACTTTTCAATACCAAGTCGGGAAATTCAACAGGATTCCCGACATCCTGATCGAATGATCGTCGCAAACTTTAGTAAACGGCTGCACCCCCGATACCGTCGACGAAGTGCACCAAGGCGGAACACCGCTACCGCGAGCACCCGAACGGATGCTTTCGGCGACGGGGTTCTCCTACAGTCACTTGGTCGGGGCTAAGGGGTGAAGCTGTCTATTAAGTTTACCGATGAGTATCCGCGTACGCTACGTGATTGCGACGGACTTTTGATCACATCAAAACTCTGTGGCAACCGATCAAGTGAGACTAAACTGCTATGTTTATAATATTCATTTCGTTATCTCATAACTACCTGTGAATTCCAATTATTGTATCACATTCCGGATAAATAGAAAACGCTAAACTTTTCGATCGAACAATCGAACACCCAAGTTTTCCCGATACAGCTCAACACATGAAATAAGTCTAACAGCATTCAGTTTGTGCCTCAGTACCAACGGTCCAGCCGTAGAAGGGTCAAGCCAACGCCTCACATGTGGCACGCCGTACTGCCCCAAACCCGAAGGTTCAAAGGGCAGTTCAATACGGTCACATAATCGAGTTAAGGTTTGTTGTCTTCTAGAGGGACCATCGCGTTACTTGCACTACTTAGAATGTCATTAAACTACGGAAAAATCCAACAATTGGAAATTTCCCTGCAGGGAAAAAATTGGGTATTTATATCCGGTCGAACTTTTTAACATATTCTAAAATTTATCCGGAAAGCCACATAAACAAAATCTGATACCCCGATCGAAACACCGAATCCCCAAAACAATCCCAGAAAATTCAACTCTAGAATAAATATTAAAAATCCCCAGAAAACTCAGTAGTACTAATGTGACATTACTGTGCAATTTTCAATGAACAAGGCGACAAAACAGCCGCGGAACCGCCGCCCGCACAAGCCAGCTTATGCCGCGGTTCCGCCGCGCTATAGTGGAATCATGGACACGTGTTGCACAGTAATTCTTAGGATTCCCTGCTGATTTTTCTGCATATTTTTATTTTCGAAAAAGACCAGATTTCAGAAATTGTCCAGAGAGCATTTTAGGGTTGGGGTTTCGGGTCGATCGGACTTCAAACTCCGTCTAGACTTCGCCTAAGGGTCTAGCTAGGCTCTGATACCAATGAAAGGTTCCTAGGCACTCAAGTGAGGTCTCACAAGGCATCATCCATGCCAATTTCAAAAATTACGGTGCCGAGAAACCCTAGAACGGATCGTTGGCTAGAAGTTTAGGCGACAAAAGAAAAATAGTTAACAACTTTAACTAAAAGAAACGGAAATACAACCTTTGTAGATCCGGTCCACCACCTCCTAAGCTCCGCGATGATCTCCCTCCGCTGTCCAAATTGAACCTATGACTCTAGCATCGGCTTCATCGAAGAATAGGCGGGCTTGATCGTCGGCTTCGATGCCGAAGATGATCTACGTCGAGGCAACTCAAACTCGAGCTCCGCCTTCGCCAAGTCAAGAAACTTGTGAAGACAACACACTCTACTACATGGCAAGTAGTAGAGGATGAAGAAATAGGAAGTGGGTAGACTTTAGAATTGGATTTCTCACACTTTTTCATCAATCACCATTGATGGTCAAGCTTTTTCTTCATGTTGAAGATGAAGAAGATGAAGAAAAGAATATGATAAGAATTATTAGAAAATAGAAAATAGATCATTCTTATCATAATGTTAACTATGGTTAGATGTAGAGAAGAAACTAAGATTAAAGTGAATGGTTAGGGTTAAGAAAAGAAACAAAATAGTCAACCATTCAAAGCTTCATGAAGCTTCAAAGATAATCCAAACTTAGCCACCATTTTATTTCTTTCAATAAAGAATAAATGAATAAATAAATAAGCAAATAAAATGAAACCCTAACCATTCATATAACCATAGTCAATTCCTTACACAAACCCTAGCTTGCATGTATCATCAAACATGATACAATCTTGTGCACAAAAGTATATCACATATACAACTTGTGCATTTCAAGTGAGAAAATCCATTTAAAGTGAACCAATACTAGTTAATGCAAAGTAATATATCAAATATATAATTATACATTAAATCATTAAATCAACACTTGATTCAATGATCCGGTCATGCCGCACATAACCGACTAGTATCATTAGTAACATCGTATCGAATCAACACTTGATTCGATAACCCGGCTATATCGCATATAACCGATCAATGTCACAAATGGCGAGAATCGAATACAGTATCACATACTGGTATTATTCTCGGTCCCGCACATAACTCATATGCGCTTCTATTTCATTTCGCTTGAGCCAGGAAACCTCTGTGTAGGACTCTAAACACTCGTCAATACGCCGGCAGCGGATGATGATCATATCAAACATTCACAAGCCGCAAGCGGTCTGCTAAACGTAACGGCCATCCGGGTATTGAGCGATCAGAAGATCGACGAGCAAGCCCGCTCACATTCCTGTGAATCCCACCAGTAACACTTACCGTATAGTCCGGTCTGTTCGTCTGATATGTCGCATATCTCGCCTAGGGGTGGTAAACGTCAGACCCCAGTAGCTTGATAAGTCATGCCGACGTGAGGTCCATAACATTCGTGAAACTACTGATAACTCTTACCAGTATATCACTGCAACCCTGGCCAGGGATTTCCTGTTATGTCCAGTCGAGCATAGCGCAACGTCAACCCCCAATACCGGGAGAGACGAATCCCCTCCTATCGCTCATTTCCTCCATGTGAATCGGGACTCTGCCCAAAAACCACCTGTTTGCACGACTCAGTAGAGCCGTGGTAGGGTGGAAATCAAAGCACAGTGGGAGACACACAAGACTCTATGATGATCTCGGGTCAACAGACTAAGCTGTACCAGTGTCACCAGAGAACTGCCATCTGACGTGAGGTATAATACCATCTGGGAGTTCTCGGCGAGTCCGTTCAGTGTACCCAGTCTCCACTGAGCACCCGTATACCATCTCTGATGTCAAACACCAATGGATATGGGATCATCCATCGCCCATCACATGGGTCGAGAAGATATACGCTAGTCTACTCTGGAATATTGATGCCCCGTCTCGATACTCCCACGACTAGGAACAATGAAGGATGTACTCATTGACTACCCAGGCCCCACTAGTATGATCTTCATCATAGTCCTGGAAGTCGAGTACACATCCTAAGGGCTTTATCAACATGTAATCAGAGAGACAGAAAGTATACATGTTAAGATAAAGAGCAACCAGATAGCGTACTATCATGTCGAGCAAGAAAGTCCTACCTATATATGTCCCAGCATCCACTACAATATACATCTAATGTACAGTAATGGCCTCTAGGGCATACATATAACTAACATGATACACCCGTAGTTTAAGTTTAAATGAAATTTTCTTTTGTATATAATTTGATCACATGCATTCATATATATATATATCCATCGTCATGTTAATAATTATTAGAACACTGCACAATTATCGACGAGTCATGCTGCACATGCACATATCTGTATGTTACACTATACCTCGTCGATATTAAAATGTCACATACGCACTTAGTACCAATTATTCTCAATATGATTTATATCATACCTAAAACATCAATAATGTAAGTTATCTGCATAGATGCTATCGTATTTCATGTTCTGGTAATTTAAATATTGATATAAGATGCATTGAATCATTACGGATTTATGGTTTTGAGTTTTGTATATTATTAAGTTATATTCATTAATTCTTCCTTAATGATGTGATACGTCGACCATGAGATTTTTTTTTATTTGGTTTTATTCCGAACCGAGTGGGGGGCTATACGGTTGCAGATTTATACGTTATTCAGACTGAGTGGGGAGGATATACAGTTGGATATATGGTGGACCCGGTCGAGACCGAGGGACAGGAAAGCCGCATTTAAGGTGGGGAGCCTTGCGAGGATACTCGATACCGGAGACAGTTGTGAAACACGGCGGATATCCAGGTGATACCGACCGTTGTTATGGATTACAGGATCGTTCGGGAAATGATGCCTGATGGAAACAGAAGATTTGTGTTGATGTTGGACACGGAAAAGAATAAACCTTATTGGAATTAATTGATGAGATTTTCTTCTTGATTTTATACTTAGTAATTCATGTTCATATTTCCACATGTTATCATGCATTATATTCATCCTTCTTAATGTTAGCTCTAGTTCGTCATACTTAAATTATCAGCCGATATATGTTAGTCTTATTCACTGAGTTGGCAACTCACCCCCGTTGTGCCTTAGTTCCTTGCAGGAGTCGTGTGGACGCGTAGCAGCAGTGCAAATCCACTCGTCAGCTTTTACCGCTCTTTTTGCTAGGTGGGTTACGTATGTAGTAACCTCCTATTTTGGATATGTGTATTTTGGATCTAGTATTACTCCATCAGACCATGTATATTTAACTTAGAACGCGATGTGGTTATATGTATATTATTTTGACTTATGAAATCGTTTAGTTGTGTTAAGTTATAGTTCTTTTACTTATACGCGAGGTTCTTCATTTTGAGTGTCGTATTATTATTGTGTATTGATTCCCGCTGTTGGCTTTGTTTTTGCTCCCAACTAGGGATGCAACCTATTCATACACCCTATAACCGTTTTATTAATGATTAGAAAGGGAGTACTGTCGAAGTTTTAAACCTAGTTGTGTAAACTTTTATTATTTAAAAACCTTTCGGCATGCTACTTCATTCTTTTACTTAAAAACTAAAATTGTCTAAATTCCGCAAAAAGGGTTTTGATCTTGGTTTTTGGCTTATTCAGATTGTGTCGATATCTTTAGATATTATACAATATAAGTGCTGGTCACATCCAAACTTTGGGTCATGATACCAAATCATGTGAATTTTGGTGTTTTGGATAAGTACATCGAAAGACCTACAATTTTATAATAATTTTCGTAACCTGAAACCTGATAGAAATTAACTCAAACTGCGTTTTAAAAATATGTTATGGTGCTGAACAGATTCTGATATGTTTTGCGCGACGATACGAAAATAGATATACCTCCCAAACCGGTAGTCGTATTTAGGTGAAACTGGAACTCACGCATGAAAAACACTTAGAGCCATATTTCTGTTTATATTCCGCATTCGTTCGACTTGATTAATTAGTCGTACATAATATTTATTTACAGCATTGTTTATGGTAGTTACTCGAATAATGTACTTACCCCATTTCATGCTATTCGAACATGTATACCGTGTTTTCCCTCATCTCTTAATTATCGCATCCACATGAATACATAATTACATATTATATGTTTGACATAAACTTATTGCATACTTGACTCGATTTGACATGAACCATGAATACGTAATGACTTGACATGAATACCTGAACCATTGACTTGAATACTTGAACTTGACTCGATGGTTGAATTGCACTCTCTTATGTATTCATGGATTTGGGAAAGACTTGTAGCTTTAATCACAGACTAATATACACGGAGTGTTGGGGTAGTTTAAGTATGAATCTGACGAAATCTCATGAGTCCCATTATTATAAATAACGTTGTTGTGGTACCGGATTGAAACGGTACAAATAACATTGCTGTGGTACCGGGCTGAAACGGTACATCACAAATTCATGAATGAGGGCCCGTGTTTCCAAGCCCCTGGATGATAGCCTATTGGGTTTGGAATACTTTAATAACAATTGAAGTCCCGCTATTTTGGGCCCGTGATTCCTTGCCCCTGGACGATAGCCTTGGGTTCGAGAATACTCTTGAGATTGGTTGACATTCACACTTAAACTCACGTTAGTTGCTTTACCCTTTTAGAGATATTTTAGGACACTTACATTCACATCATGTTCACTATACCTACACTCCACGGCCATACTATACTTGTTTGCTATGCTCATATTACATTGACATGCTTACATAGTTGTCATTAATATTACCATATTATACTTGTTCATGTTTTATTTCCATTCATACTATATCACATGTCACCTTGTATATTCATTTATATACATTCGCATCCCACCTTTCTCGGGGACTTACCGAGTGCAAGTTCGCTGACGGGCATTCCACCATTTTCTTTGTTTTCTTGGAATGTTCGTCAGATGATCTAGAAATTGAGAAGATCGAGCCGAGTCAGGAGGATTACTTTCAGCTTGCGGAGCAGACCGACTACTAGTTCTTTCTTTTCAGTTTTTACTTCCAGTATGCCACTTGTTTAGGCACTTTCTTTTATGTATCTTTGTTTTTAGACAATATGTATTCAATTTGAAACTTGTGAAAGTTGGGAATGTAAATATATAAAGTTGGATTTTCATTATCAAGTTTATTCTTATCATTTTATATTGTTTATATACGCTTATTGTATTTGTTTCGAGAAATGACCTTCTCGGAATAAATACTTCGCGGGCTTATCACATGGGGTTACCGCTCTTTTGTGAAGCGGGGTGTGACAGATTTTATCGGTGGCCCATGCGGGTCAATTCTGCATGAACATCGTAAGCAATATAATACAAGAATTATGAAATCCAATTATTACATTCGACTTTTCTTTTGAATCCTACCCCATTCCTTGAATCCATCTTGAACTCTACATTCGGCTTCCTTGAAGTCCATCTCTCTACTTTTGAATCCTTAATTTTTATTCACCCTTTCTATTTTTATCCCGTACGTCTATTAGCTCAATTGGTTAGAGTATCGATCGACGGAGCTCGAAAACGACATCATCCTAATTTTTGTTTCCTTACTCTGTTGCAACATCCTTCTTGAGTAATTTCGAGAACGCAATTATTTTAAGGAGGGTAAGACGTAACGACCACAATATCAATATACCTTCGTGTTTTCTTTTTTTTAGTAAAATATTGTATTTATTTTTTCGTAGTATTTTTCCGTATATTTTGTTTTTTATTAAATATATTATTTTATTATTCCATCTATTTTTTCCAAACATATTTCTTTAAACTAAATCTTAAGCTATTTCAAATTAAACGTAAGGCCTGACCCAGCCCATAACCCAAATCCAATCTCATTTTTATTTTCTTTTATAAAACTATGAGCCCAAATGCCCACATTCTTTTCAAGCAACAGTATATATTTAATTCTAATTAAATATGTGCATGAACAACCTTGTAGCTCATTTGATTAGTTCTTGCATTATTATTCCATAATCCACATGTTCAAATCCCTATTCTTGCAATTATTTTTTTAATCAATTTTTATTCTTCTCATAACCTACAGATGAGACCTTTCATTTCATCTTCCTTTTAACTCCCAAAATAATTAGAATGGTTATGAGCTATAATTTATTAGAATTATGGTGGCCATAAACCTTTTTTATATCTCACTCCTTTTTCTTTTCATCATCACACATTTCAATCATTTCACATCTCTCTCTTCATCTAGATTCCTTGAAGAAGAACATTAAGAAATTTTCAGGAAGGTCTCGCTAGTAACGCAAGGCTATCGGCGGATAGACAAGTCCGGTGACAATACCGGCTTGTGTATATAAGTCTTTTCTTTCTTTCCCTCCCTCCATCTCTTTCTCTTGTTATATTGCCATGAAAAAACTTCCATTATCATATCATAATCCCTAAATAATTAATTAAATGGATACATATATAAATAATGAACACACACATACACACATATATAGTTTGTAAAGTCTTTTTCATTACTCTCATTCCATATGTTAAGATTTCATAGTGGCTAATTAGGATTGTATCGTTTGTTGTTGTATTTTAAATTACTTCATTTAAATTTTGTAAAAAAAATGAAGTTACGAATAAATACCATGATTTCCTCATTCTCACATATAACATGTCAATTCCTTTACCTTTACAATAATTTTTAGAAATTAATTTTTACTTCTGGAAATTTCAAGAAATTTAACTTGGATAGAATATATTTTTGTGTACACGCTGTAAAAAATTTAGATCGAATTGTTTAACGGTTTAGGAATTACATCGTTTTTATTCAACGTTCGTAAAAACAGAAAACTGCTTTTATCGGTTAAGTTCTTAGACACATAACTTGATCTACCAATATCTAAATTGAGCAAACTCAAGTGTTTTGGATATCTAAATCAAAAAATATAGATTTTGTTGGTTTTAAGTTTTTACTGAAAACCGACGTAAAATATAGAAAACTGTGTTACAATATTTAGTGACGGATCTGGACAGAATCTGTTCCAATTCGCACACTGTTTTTAAATAGGACATAACTCGAACTCCCGATATCCATTCGTGAAAAACTTTAGATGTGTAGATGGAAAATTGACAGAACTATAATTTTCTTTATATTAGATTACGTAGAAATGCATGAAATAACCTGATATAGGTTTTGCAATATAACATATAGTTGCTGTCCAGAAATCTGAATTTCTGTTTCAAATGCTGATGTTAAAATGATCATAACTAGAGCTTTAGAAATCCAAATCATGTGAATCTTGGTGTTTTGGATAATTATATCGAAATACCTACAATTTTATAATAATCTTCGTAACCTGAAACCTGATAGAAATTAATTCAAACTGCGTTTTAAAAATATGTGATGGTGCTGAACAAATTCTGATATATTTTGCGCGACGATACGAAAACAGATATACCTCCCAAACCGGTAGTCGTATTTAGGTGAAACTGGAACTTACGTATGAAAAACACTTAGAGCCATATTTTTGTTTATGTTCTGCATTCGTTTGACTTGATTAATTAGTCGTACATAATATTTCTTTACAGCATTGTGTATGGTAGTTACTCGAATAATGTACTTACCTCATTTCATGCTATTCGAACATGTATACCGTGTTTTCCCTGATCTCTTAATTATCGCTTATACTTGAATACATAATTAGATATTATATGTTTGACATAAACTTATTGCATACTCGACTCGATTTGAACCGAACCATGAATACGTAATGACTTGACATGAATACTTGAACTTGACTCGATACTTGAATTGCACTCTCATATGTATTCATGGATTTAGGCAAGACTTGTAGCTTTAATCACAGACTAATATACACGGGGTGTTGGGGTAGTTTAAGTATGAATCTAACGAAATCTCATGAGTCCCATTATTATAAATAACGTTGCTGTGGTACCGGGCTGAAACAGTATAAATAACGTTGCTGTGGTACCGGGCTGAAACGGTACATCACAAATTCATGAATGAGGGCCCGTGTTTCCGAGCCCCTGGATTATAGCCTGTTAGGTTTGGAATACTTCAATACCAATTGAAGTCCCGCTATTTTGGGCCCGTGATTCCTTGCCCATGGACGATAGTCTAGGGTTCGAGAATACTCTTAAAATTGGTTGACATTCACACTTAAACTCACATTAGTTACTTTACTCTTTTAGAGACCTTTTAGGACACTTACATTCACTTCATGTTCACTATACCTATACTCCACGGTCATACTATACTTATTTGTTATGCTCATATTACATTACCATGCTTACATAGTTGTCATTAACATTACCATGTTATACTTGTTCATGTTTTATTTCCATTCATACTATATCACATGTCATCTTGCATATTCATTTATATACATTCACATCCCGCCTTTCTTGGGGACTTACCGAGCGCAAGTTCGCTGACGGGCTTTCCACCATTTTCTTTGTTTTCTTGGAATGTTCGTCAGATGATCTAGAAATTGAGAAGATCGAGCCGAGTCAGGAGGATTACTTTCAGCTTGCGGGGCAGACCGACTACTAGTTCTTTCTTTTCAGTTTTTACTTCCAGTATGCCACTTGTTTAGGCACTTTTTTTTATGTATTTTTGTTTTCAGACAACATGTATTCAGTTTGAAACTTGTGAAAGTTGGGAATGTAAATATATAAAGTTGGATTTTTATTATCAAGTTTATTCTTGTCATTTTTTTATTGCTTATATACGCTTAGCATATTTGTTTCGAGAAATGACCTTCTCGGAATAAATACGTCGCAGGCTTGTCATATGCCGTTACCGCTCTTTTGGGAAACGGGGTGTGACATAGACCGCTTCAAGGATCTTTTGATCAAGTGTCCACACCACAGTATAGAAAAATGAAGCCTTTGTTAAATAATTTATGAAGGATTAAATTACAACTCTACGACCATGTTAGAATCCACGTGTCAAGAAGATTTTTTGTCTATGGATAAGGATAATGCTTTGAAATTCTTATAAGAATTAGCCGAAAGAACCATGCAATGGGAAGGTTTGAACGAGAAATCGATTTACTCTAGGATTAATGCAAGTCTAGTTGAATCATCTACAGCCTTGGAAACCAAACTAACTTTCTTAGTGCGTAGGATGGAAGCCATAGAGATGAAAATGCCTAGTCAAGCGAGTCAAGTTAATCAGGTGTCGCAGTCATTGTGTAACACATGCCAAAATCCTAGCCACTTGTTAGAAGAATATCCATATCTTAATAATTCCCATGGTTTAGATCAAGTTAATGCAGCATTTAATAGACCTAGAAATGATCCGTTTGCGCCATCCTATAATCCCGGTTGGAAAAATCATCCAAATTTCGCATGGAATCAAAATTCTCCTAATAATAACTTAAACAATAACTTTCATGCTAATAATAACACGAATAATCATTATCAGTCATAGCAAAATAGAGTAGGTCAACCTAATAATGCGAATCAGTCAAACCTTATCTATGCTCCACCGGGCTTTGGTACTGAAAATGAAAAAAAGGTCACCATCTTAAAGAAAGGGGTAGAAACATTGCTTAAAATAACCAATCAAACTAGCGCCAACATGAAAGCGTTGATCAAAAATTTTGCACAAACTACGTCTACTCTAGCCACGTTCATGCAATCTAGTTGGCAAATGCTTAGTGCAAATACCCAATCAATGGCTAGGTTAGATATGCAGATGGGCCAACTAGCTGCTCAAATGAGTGAAAGGGAAAAAGGAAAATTACCTAGTCAACTTATTACAAACCCAAGGGATCAGCGAGCTAATACAAATCAGCACATGGTTCAAAAAAACAGGTTAATCAAGTCAACACGATCAGAACTCTTATGTCAGGTAAGCTAGTGGACAACTAAGTTGTCATGCCTACCAAGTCGAACGAACTACAATCCCAACCACACTTATCCCGATTTAAATCTTACCAAAGTGATGAACCAAATCAAGATTACTCGAACCAAGAGTCTAAACAAGAACCTCCAATTGTTAGATTAGATAGACCTATTGAAGCCAAAGCGCCCTACCCAAATAGGTTAAAGTTGAACAAATAGTCAGCTAACATGGAAAAAGTTCTTGAGATGTTTAAACAAGTTAAAATCAATATTCCTCTTCTTGATGCTTTACAACAAGTTCCGTCATATACTAAATTTCTAAAGGACTTGTGCACTAAGAAAAAACACACTAATGTGCCTAAAAAAATCTTCCTAACCGCTAATATTAGCGAGGTATTATTTAGCTCAATTCACGTGAAATATAAGGACTCCGGTTGTCCTACCATTTCATGCACAATAGGTAACAAGTTCATAAATAGAGTGTTGCTAGATTTGGGAGCAAGTGTAAACTTGCTTCCATACTCAGTTTACAATCAACTAGGTTTCGGCGAATTGAAACCGACTAAGGTAACTATACAGTTAGCCGATCGATCAATCAAAACACCGAAAGGAGAGATCGACGATGTTTTGATTAAGGCAGGAGAATGTAACTATACAGTTAGCCGATCGATCAATCAAAACACCGAAAGGAGAGATCGACGATGTTTTGATTAAGGCAGGAGAATTCATATTCCCAGTAGAATTCATAGTCCTTGAAACTGAACCAGCCTCTAACCTAAGAAGCTAAATTCCGGTCATTCTAGGACGGCCGTTCCTTGCAATGTCAAATGCGTTAATCAACTGCCGTAATGGATCCATGAAACTATATTTTGGAAACATGATGGTTGATCTTAACATCTTTAATTTAAGGAACCAGTATAGTGAACCGATTGAAGAAACCCATGCTGTAAACATGATAGAGAAAGTTTCTTGTGAGGAAGATTTTGATTTTAACTTAGAACGGTTTTTCAATGAGATCGAATTTGAAGATGAATTAGACTCATCAAATGGTCAAGTGTTATACTCACATTGAGACAGTCATGAACAATTAACTACGGAACCAAGGCCGCAACCACTTCCCTCGGTGGAAGAACCACCTAAGTTAGAGGTTAAAACTCTACCATCTCATTTAAAATATGCTTATCTTGGAGAAAATGAAACCTTGCCGGTTATAATTGCTAATGATCTTGCCAAGGTGCAAGAGGAAGCTTTATGAGGAATTCTTTGTGCTAATTGTGAAGCCATTGGATGGACCATGGCTAATATAAAGGGAATTAGCCCTTCTATCCTCCAATATAGGATTCATCTAGTTGATAATGCCAAGACCGTAAGAGATCCACAACGTAGGCTGAATCCAGTAATGAAAGAAATGGTGAGAAACGATATTATAAAATGTTTAGAAAATGACATTATCTACCCAATCTCCGATAGTTCTTGGGTTAGTCCGATCCATGTTGTGCCAAAGAATTCTGGCATAACTGTGATTAAAAACGATGCAAAAGAACTCATTCTAAATCGAACCCAAACTGGTTGGAGAGATTGTATCGATTATAAAATGCTAAACACAGCTACGAGAAAGGATCACTTTCCCCTTCCTTTCATCGACCAAATGCTAAAGCGTTTAGCCGGACATGAATATTATTTTTCTTGGATGAATATTCGGGATATAATCAAATCTCCATAGCTCCCGAAGACCAAGAGAAGACCACTTTTGCATGCCCATTTGGCATAGTTGCGTATCGTCGCATGCTATTTAGGTTATGCAATGCACCGACCACATTTTAAAAGTGCATGATATCTATATTTTCCGACATGGTCGAACGTTTTTTGGAGATATTTATGGATGATTTTTCAATCTTTGGTGACTCGTTTAATCAATGTCTAGATCACTTAGAGCCGGTATTAACACATTATCGAGAGAAGAATTTAACTCTCAATTGGGAGAAATGCCACTTTATGATGAAACAAGGTATAGTCTTGGGACATATAATTTCTCAAAAGGGTATCGAGGTAGATAAATCGAAAATAGATGTCATATCTAATCTACATCCTCCCAAAACTGTGAAGGATATTAGGTCGTTTCTAGGCCACGCGGGTTTTTATCGCAGATTCATCAAGGATTTTAGCAAAATTTCTAGACCCTTGACATCTCTTCTAGCGAAAGAAATTCCATTTAATTTTGACCCCAAACGTCTAACAACATTCGAGCGCATCAAGAATGAGCTCATTACTGCTCCAATCATTCACACACCAGTATGGGGTCAACCATTTGATCTAATGTGCGATGCTTCTGACTATACGATAGGTGCAGTTTTAGGACAACACATAGATAAGTTACCTCATGTCATCCATTATGCAAGTAGGACTCTCAATGACTCACTGCTTTACTACTCTACCACCGAAAAAGAATTTTTAGCTGTGATCTTTGCTCTTGAAAAGTTTCGTTCATATCCAATTGGTTCGCCCGTCACGATCTATACAGACCATTCAACACTTAGAAATCTATTGACTAAAAAGGACATTAAAGCTCGACTTTTAAGATGGATCCTATTGTTGCAAGAATTCCATATAACAATTAAAGATAAGAAGGGATTTGAAAATGTAGTGGCAGCTCATCTGTCATGTCTTCCCTATGCACCAATTGGTGACACACCAATTAACGATCACTTTCCAGACGAGCAACTTCTTGCTATATCGGTTGAACCTTGGTTCGCCGATATAGTTAACTATCTAGTCACAAAGAGAACACCATCCAACAGGTTAAAATAGGATCAATACAAATTCATATCTCAAGTGAAGTATTTTCCATGGGATGATCCATATTTATTTAAGTATTGTCCCGACCAAATTATTAGGCGATGTGTTCTGAATGACGAAATAAGAAGTGTTCTCTCATTCTGTCACGATCAAGCGTGCGGGGACCATTTTGGACCCAAGAAAACTGCTAAAAAGGTTTTGCAGTGTGGTTGTAACATTTCAGAAAATAGAAAATAATATTTTTGGAATATAAATAATAAAATTATAAATTTTATGAATATTGTACAAGTATGGAAATAAGTTTTAGTAAAATGGTATAATTATATACCTATATTTTGGAAAATAACTGGGAATTAAAAATAAATTATTGTTTATGAAAGCATTTAAATTGATTTGGGCCTTTATATATATATATATATATATATATATATATACAAGTTAAATATTAAACTCGATTAGTGTTTTACTAATTACTACACTAAACCTAGTTTTATTATTGTTAGCCATGTTTAACTTGTCATGACATGCTAATATTTTAGCATTGTGTTTATTATGGTTTTTTTTATAAAAGAAGAGAAAAGGAAAGAAAAATAATTATGAGAGAGGGAGACATGAAAGGACAAGGAGTTATGAGGAGAGAGAATGAGAGAGAGCGGGGGAGATGGTTTTAGCAACCATTGTTTCTTTCTTCATTCATTTCTTCATCTTCTCCTTCTTCATCCTTCTCCACCTCCTTCACCACCCCTACTACCTATTAGGAATATGTATGCCTTAGAGGCCATTATTGTATGATATAGTGGAGGCTTGGACATATATATAGAGGACTTTCTTGCTCGATATGATAGTATGCTATTTGGTTGCTCTTTATCTTAACATGTACGCTTGTATTATTATACTGTCTCTCTGTTACATGTTGATAAAGCCCTTAGGATGTACGCTTGACTGCCAGGACTATGATGCAGATCATACTAGTGGGGCTTGTGTAGTCCGCAAGCACATCCTTTAACAGTTCCTAGTCGAGAGAGTATCGAAACAGGGCATCGATATTCCAGAGTAGACTAGTGTGTACGTTTCTTGACCCTGTATGGGGCGATAGTTGATCCCACAACCATTGGTGTTTGAAATCAAAGATTGTGCACAGGTGCTCATTAGAGAATGGGTACACCGAACAGGACTCATCGAAAACTCCTAGATGGTACCATACCTATCGTCAGATAGCAGTTCTCTGGTGACACTTGTACAAGTTAGTCTGTAGACCCGAGATCGTCATAGTGTCTTGTGTGGTTCCCACTGTCCTTTGATTTCCTCCCTACCACGGCTCAAAGGAGTCATGCAAACTGTTGGGTTACATTAGTGCCCTGACCATCTACCGTGGCCGTTTGCGGAACAAAAATTTTAGGGTTTGAAAAACTGGCGCTAGAATAATTTGATGTCGGATCTACCATAAACCTAAACTAGCAAACATGAGAGGAGCTAACTACTGTGATAGAAGTTTCTCACCAAAAGGTACGTGTCCTTCGGTCTTCTATCCTCTTCGTTTACTCTTAGTGATCTCCTTGATCTAGCTTGTTCGTCTTTTCTTGTTCCTTCGGTTCTCTTAGGTCGAGCGTGATGGCCGGTCTTCCTCCGTCGAAGATGATCCACCCGAGAGATGTAGTCCATGGCTCTAGCTCCACACTAAGAGTCTAGTGGAGCAACTAGAGACTTTAGATTGCTAGTCTAAAGAGTCTAGAATGTAGTGTAAGGTTCTTTGTGTGTTTCTATCTCGTCTCCTCTCTTGATTCTCAACACATGAGAGTGTAGAGAGGAGGTAGAAGATGAAGGTGGAGGAGCTCAAGAAACAAGAGAGGAGAGTGAAGCAAATGGTAAGCTTAGAAAAAATGAATCAAGCGTGAGAGAGAAGTCCAACCTTGGTTTTGTAAAATAATTTTCTCCAATATGAAAATCCAACCATGCTTCAATAATTTGCACAAATGAATTGAAAATTCATTTGTCAATACTATTGAGGCATGGCTCTCACCATACTCCCCTTACCTTACTTTACACCTCATTTTCCATTTAAGATAAATGGATAATTACTAAAATGAGGTGTCCACCTTCTAGAATGTTTTCCGTATAAATACAGATTACACTCTACTGTATATACATTCATGTATTCGTATCGAAATACGAATACCCAAAGAGATAGAATAACACAAAGAACATAATACTAGAATATACATATCAAAATACATATATGTAAATTGTTAAATCAATACCTGATTTAATAATCCGGCTCAATCCCGAGCCGGCTAGTATTATCAACTGTCCGATCGAAAGTCTGGGTACATAGTACAATAAATCGATCGGAATCCTGCACGTATCCAATACGACTGCTACATCATTTCGCTTGAACCAGGGAAACCCTCTGTGTGGGACTCTAAAGACTCGACAGTACGCCGGCAGTGAGTTACTGGATTGTTAGTTGTATGTATGCCCTAGAGGCCAGTATTGTACAAATGATGTATATTATATTGGATGCTTGGACATATATAGAGATGACTTTCTTGCTCGATATGATAGTATGCTATCTGGTTACTCTTTATCTTAACATGTATACTAGTCTCTTTAATCTGTCTTATAGTTACATGTTGGTAAAGCCCTTAGGGTGTGTACTTGACTACCTGGACTATGATGCAGATCATACTAGTGGGGACATGGTAGTCCATAAGTACATCCTTCAAGGTCCCTAGTCGTGGGTGTATCGAGACGGGGCATCGATATACCAGTGTAGATTAGCGTATACGCTTCTCGACCCATGAGATGGGCAATGGATGATCCCATATCCATTGGTGTTTGACATCAGAGATGGTATACGGGTGCTCAGTGGAGACTGGGTACACTGGACGGACTCACCGAAAACTCCCAGATGGTATTATACCTCACGTCAGATGGCAGTTCTCAGGTGACACTTGTGCAGGTTAGTCTGTAGACCCGAGGTCGTCATAGAGTCTTGTGTGATTCCCACTGTGCTTTGATCTCCACCTTACCACGTCCATGAGGGCGTACAAAACGGTGGTCTTTGGGTACAGTCCCGAGTCACATAGAGGCAATGAGCGATAGGAGGGGTTTCGTCTCTCCCGGTATTGGGGGTTGATGTTGTACTGTGCTCGATTGGCCGTAACAGGGAAGTCCCTGGCCAGGGCTGATCAGAGATTTACTGGTAAGTGTTACCAGTAGTTTCTCGACCCATTATGAGCCTCACATCGGCACGACTTATCGGTTATTGGGGTCTGACGTTTACCACCCCTAGACTCGATATGCGACATATCAGACGAACAGACCGGACTGCACGGTAAGTGTTACTGGTTGGATTCGCAGGAGTGTGAGCGGGCTAGCTCATCGATCTTCTGATCGATCAATACCCGGGTGGCCGTTATGTTTAGCAGACCGCTTGCGGCTTGTGGGTGATTGATATGATCATCATCTGCTGCCGGCGTATTGACGAGTCTTTAGAGTCCTACACAGAGGTTTCCTGGCTCAAGCGAAACGAAATAGGAGCGCATATGAGATATGTGCGGGACCGAGAATGATGTGTGTATGTGATACCGTATTTAATTCTCGCGATGAATGTATCGAATGGTTATATGCGATATAACCTACATATCGAATCAAGGATTGATTCGATAAGCCGATATATTGGATACTAGTCGGTTATGTGCGACATGACCGGATCATTGAATCAAGTGTTGATTTAATAATTTAATGTATAATTATATATTTGATATATTACTTTGCATTAACTAGTATTGGTTCACTTTATATGGATTTTCTCACTTGTATGTGAAAGTTGTATATGTGATATACTTTTATTCACATGATTGTATCATGTTTGATGATACATGCTTCCTTGGTTAAGTGTATAGAATTAAACCATGGTTAAGATGATGATTAGGGTTTTCCTTATTCTTTTATTTATTTATTTATTGATTTATTTGGAAAAGATTTTGAAGAGAATGGTGGCTTTCTTTGTTTCTAGTTGAAGCTTCATGAAGCTTTGACTTTGTAACCATTCTTGTCTTCATGCTTAACCCTGACCCTTCCAAGAAACCATGGTCTATTCTCTACACTCTACCATAGTTAGTATATGATAAGTATTCATTTTCTTTTCCTTTTTTAATGAACACTTATCATAATCTATTTTCTTCATCATCTTCTTCTTCAAGAAAAAGCTTAAGTCCATCAATGGCAACTTGAGCAAAAGTGTGAGAAATCCAATTCTAAAGTGAACCCACCTCCTATTTCTTCACCCTCTACCTCTTGCCAAGTAGTATAGGGTGTTTTCTTCACAAGTTTCACAACTTGGTGAAGTTGGAGCTTGAACTTGTGATGCCTCGACGTAGATCATCTTCGACACGAAGCCGACGACCTAGCCCGCCCATTTCTCCGATGAAGCCGACGATTGAGTTCGGGATTCGAGAAGGACAGCGAGAGGACGCCTACGTGGAGCTAAGGAAGTGGAGAAACGGATCTACAAAGGTTGTAGCCTCTCTCCTTTAGTTAAGATGTTAACTAGTTTCGTTTTTTCGCCTAAACTCTAGTCAACGATCCGTATTAGGTTTTCTCGGCACCCGTAAAATTTGAAATTGGCATGGTTGATGCCTTGTGAGACCTCTTGAGAGTGCCTAGGAACCCAACATGGATAATTCCATAACCACAAGCATGTCAGCAGCACTAGCTATACGTAACGACCACCCGGGTACCTATCGAAAAGGAAGGACGATGAGCAAACTCATCCGGGTCCCTACTGAACCTATCTGTGACAATCTCCGTACAGTCCAGTCTCTTCGTCTGAGAGTATTGCATACCGGATCTAGGGGTGGTAAACGTCATACCCTAATAACCTGATAATTCATGCTGATATGGCTCAGGACCAATCCGGGAAATAACTGATCAATCTATCAGTAAATCCTAACTGCCTTGGCCAAGGTCTTATGGTCCTTGCCAATCGATCACAGTGCGATATCGACTCCCTATACCGGGAGAGACGAATCCCAAACAATCACTCACTGCCTCCATGTGGCTCAGGACTGTACCCAACCAAAACCTGTTTGCACGACTCAGTAGAGCCGTAGTAGGGTAGTGATCAAAGTACAGTGGGAACTCACACGAGACAAATGACGATTTCAGGTCTAAAAATTAACCTGTACTCATGTCACCTGAGAACTACTATCCGACGATAGGTATAATACCATCTAGAAGTTCTCGGCGAGTCCGTCCAGTGTACTCACCCCCAGTGAGCACCTGCATACGATCTTAGGTGTGAAAGACCAATGGCTGCGGGACCAACCATCGCCCCTCGTCGAAGTCTCGAAACGTATACACTAATGTACTCTGGAATATCGATGCCCGGTCTCGATACTCCCATGACTAGGGATACTTTAAGGATGTGCTTATCAACTACCCAGCTTCTACAAGTATGATCGCCATCACAACACAGGTAGTCAAACAATGATCCTACAAGCTTTATCAACATGTATAAATGATACGTAATAACAAGTAAAACATATGCATATGTTAAGATAAAAACAAACCAGATAGCATACTATCATATCGAGCAAGATTGTCCTGTACATACATATATCCAAGCATCCACATATATACATATACAATAATGGCCTCTAGGGCATACATATCCAACAATCTCCCACTTGCATTAAGCCCATATATTGGCGTATCGAGTACCTAACGTTTGCACTAGGGCCAGTTGTTGGCGTATCGCATACCCAACATCTCAAATAGTCTCTTGAACTGTTCTTGAGGAAGGGCCTTCGTGAATGGATCCGCCGTATTGTCTTTTGTGTCAACTCTCCATACCTCAATATTCTGGCGATCAATGATCTCCCTGATCAGGTGATACCACCTCAAGATGTGTCTGGATTTCTGATGGGACCGTGGTTCCTTTGCTAAAGCCATAGCTCCATTGTTATCGCAATACAAAGGTATTGGATTAACAATGGATGGAACCACCTGAAGTTCAGTAATGAACTTCTTAATCCAGACCGCTTCTTTTGCGACATCATTGGCAGCAATGTATTCAGCATCCATCGTCGAGTTTGCGACGGTGTCCTGTTTGGAACTCTTCCAACAGACCGCTCCTCCATTGAGGGTGAACACAAAACCCGAGACAGACTTTCTGTCATCCTTGTCACTCTGGAAGCTCGAATCGGTAAAAGACTCCACCTGGAGGTTCCCATTACCGAATACCAGGAACAATTCTTTAGTCCTTCTCAGGTACTTAAGAATGTACTTAAGAATGTTCTTCACTGCTGTCTAGTGGTTCTCACCTGGGTTTGACTGATACCGGCTCACCACGCTAAGCACGTAAGCTATATCTGTTCTGGTACATAGCATCGCATACATTATAGATCCTACTGCCGAAGCGTAGGGTATAGTGCTCATGCGAACCCTTTCCTTATCAGTCTTGGGAGACATCTCTTTGGAGAGGGTGGTTGTGCAAAGCGGGTATGTTACCACGCTTAGAATCTTCCATACTAAATATTTTTAGTACGGTCTCTATATACCTGGACTGCGAAAGTCCCAATAATCTCCTGGATCTATCTCTGTAGATCTTAATCCCTAGAATGTACGAGGCATCACCCAGGTCTTTTATAGATAACCTTTGTGACAAGAATAACTTTACCGATTGTAGCATAGGAATATCATTTCCTATCAAAAGAATGCCATCGACGTATAAGACTAGGAATATGACAGTTCGTCCTACAATCTTCATATATATACAAGGCTTATCCTCGTTCTTGATGAAGTCAAATTCCTTGACAGTTTTATCAAAACACATGTTCCAGCCCCGCGATGCCTGCTTTAATCCATAAATGGATTTAAGCAACTTGCACACCTTCCCGCTGCTCCTACTGTCTATGAAACCCTCCGGCTAATCTATATAAACGCACTCTTCCAAATTTCCGTTTAGAAAAGCCGTTTTTATGTCCATCTGCCAGATTTCATAGTCATGGAAGGTAGCAATGGCAAGTAGGATCCGAATGGATTTGAGCATAGCCATTGGAGAAAATGTTTCGTCATAGTCCACACCTGGTCTTTGACGAAAATATTTTGCAACAAATCTAACCTTATAGGTTTCCACCTGCCCATCTACACCAAACTTCCTTTTGTAGATCTATTTGCATCCAACGAGTTTTACCCCGGGTGGAGCAATATCCAAGATCCACACTTTATTGGTGTACATGGACTCCATTTCGGATCATATGGCATCCAACCATTTATCAGAGTCCCTACTGATAATGGCCTGCCTGAAACTAGCAGGATCATTTTCTTCCAAGATGTAATCCTCTCGATCCTCGTCTATGAGAAAACCGTAGTATCTCTCGGGCGGATGAGAAATTCTACTAGATCTGCGGAGTGGCTGAGCTTCGTCTGGGATTACTGAATCTAGCGGTTCCACCAAATCTTCAGTTACATTTTGTGGTTCGGAAATTTCTTCCAGTTCTACCGTATCCCCACTAACTTCTTTTCCAAGAAATTCCCTTTCTAAAAAGATGGCATGGCGAGATACGAACACCTTCTGTTCCTCAGTGTGGTAGAACAGACATCCTAGTGAATCCTTAAGATATCCCATAAATTTACATAGAACTGATCGTGCCTCTAGTTTGTCCGGTTTCTGTGTTTTCACATAGGCCGGACAACCCCATATCTTAAACTGCTAAGATGTGGATTCCGTCCACTCCATATTTCATATGGAGTCTTAGGCACAGACTTGGATGGAACATAATTCAGTAAGTATGCTGCTGTCTGAAACGCATATCCCTAGAAGGAAAGAGGCAACTCAGCACTACTTATCATGGAGCGAACCATATCCATAAGGGTATGATTCCTCCGCTCCGATACACCATTTTGCTTTGGTGTATACGGAGGAGTAAGCTGAGAGAGAATTACATTCTCTTTTAGGTATTCTAGGAATTCCGTGCTTAATTACTCCCCTCCTTTATCAGATCGGAGGATCTTGATACTTTTGCCAATCTAGTCTCTACTTCGTTTCTGTATTCTTTGAATTTCTCAAAAGCTTCAGATTTATGTTTCATGAGATACACATATCCGAACCTTGAGAGATCGCCAGTGAATGTGATGAAGTGCGAGAACCCAGCCCTTGTATGTATAGACATTGGACCACATACATCACTGTGTATAAGTCCCAAGAGCTCTGCTGCTCTTTCTCCGTGTCCGGTGAATGGAGATTTGGTCATCTTTCCCTTCAGACAAGACTGACAAGTTTCATAAGATGAAAATTCGAACGTATTCAAATATCCAACTTTAAGCAACTTACTTAGTCTTTTCTCTCCGATATGACTAAGTCTATAATGCCACAAGTAGGATTCGTTCTCTTCTGAACTCTTTCTCTTGCGTGTGTTTTGTATTTTGAAAATTGCGTTTTGATTTAGAACATAAATACCATTACACAGTGTACCTTCTGCAACCAATACCTTATCAAGGTAAATGTTCATGATATTTCTATCAAGAACAAAACTATATCCATCTTTATCAAGTAATGAAACTGATATGATGTTGTAAACCATGGAAGGTACATAGTAGTTTTTGTTCAAAATCATAGTATTGCCATTTGGCAATGCTAGGTGATATTCATCGACGGCAGAAGCATCAACTTGTGCTCCGTTCCTGACTCTGAGGGACATATCACCAGGTCCAACCATCCTACTTTTTCTCAGTCCCTGCAATAAATTACATATATGAGATCCTGATCCGGTATCTAGTACCCAGAAAGTCGGACTGACCGAAAAACAGTTCTCAATAACAAGAACACCTGAAGGAGACGCAATAGTATGCTTCTTCTTCGTTGGGGTTATCACGAAATTCATGCGATCCTCTTTCGTTTGCTCATTCTCATGACTGTTTTCATAAGTTAGAGTTGAACCGACGTTCCCTAGCCCCGAATAAGAATTCGGATCGGTCAAGTGATACATTTTATTATCTTGATTAGGGCGTGAAATGGTTGCTACCTAGAGAGAGAGAAAAGAAACACTCAGCGTGCACTCTTGCAAGATTATATTGGTTATTAGTTTATCTAATCAGGATGGCTACTACTGTTTCCTCGAATTCTCCTTCAAATCTTAAAAGGAGAACTACGATGGGATCATTAACACCTTACAAGTTCGCCAACCGTTCAGCTAGGTGAGTGTTGGTACTCTGAGGGAGGTTTCCCGTGCTCTCGCACGGACCTAATTAAAATAAACCTCGTTTCTGCAGAGGCGTAGCCCCGTTAACACTTTTCTAGACATCTAATAGGTTAGCTAATTGTGAAGTGAAAAATATCTTCCAAGAGTAATCCAACTCATCAGTGGGATCGGGATCCAACTATTATTGCGTGATAAACTAGATGGATGCAACTCTAGTCACCACACTCCAAAAGGTTTGCAACACTAGCAAGTTTCCTGTATATTTAAAACTCTCGATGTGGTTTTTGCCCCTAGGACCCTAGTGACCTTGACGGAGTCAACAAATCAAAGAGTTCTAGTCAAGTTCAACCCGTCATTATCTTGATTGCATTAAACCCACCCGCATAATCCTTGACGGAGTCAATAAGGTTACACGACTGTCCTAACCAATCGCATCTAATACTACAAACAAGCACCACTCAGCTACCATACACTACGCCTTGACGGAGTCAACAAATGTAATACGAATACTAAGTTCTACTTATAGGAAATGACGGAGGGCTACGACTGGATTTTTGGCGAAAAACCCTTTAACGTAATGAACTAGATATCGTTGAAGGAACCGAGTAGTTTTGAAAATGAGTGGTTTAGGCTCCGCTTTTGAAAACTTATGATTTTGAAGAAAAACCGAGTAATCTATAGTATAAACTTTTGCTCAAGAGGTCACTCCCCGCGAAGGGATCTAGGCTCTTGCCTCGTAGAATGAGGTGCTGGATATTCTGTTGGATATATATGCCCTAGATGCCATTATTGTATCTTTATACATGTGGATGCTAGGGATATATATGTACAGGACAATCTTGCTTAGTTATATAGTATATTATTTGAGTTTTCTTTATCAGAATATGTGTATCTTTTACTATTGATGTTTTATCCAGCTTGCACATATTGATAAAGACTCGATACAGTAGTATACTATTATGGCTTGTCTTTATCTTAACATGTGCATATGTTATATATGTCAACCGCATGTTGATAAAGCACGTAGGATCTTTCTTGACTACCAGCGTTATGATAGAGATCATACTTGTGGGAGCTGGGTAGTATATAAGCACATCATTAAAAGTCCCAAGTCGTGAGAGTATCGAGATCGGGCATCCAGAGTAGACTTGCGTATACATTTCGAGACCTCGATAAGGGGCGGTGGTTGGTCCCACAACCATTGGTGTGATCACCTAAGATTGTATACAGGTGCTCACTGGGGGTGAGTACACTGGACGAATTAGCCGAGAACCTCTAGATGGTATTATACCTATCGTAAGATAGCGGTTCTCATATGACATGTGTACAGGTTACTCTTTGGACCTGAGGTCATCATTTGTCTTGAGTAATTTCCCACTGCGCTTTGATCACTACCCTACCACGGCTCTACTGAGTCGTGCAAACAGGTTTTGGTTGGGTACAGTCCCGAGACACATGGAGGCAGTGAGTGATTGTCAGGGATTCCTCTCTCCCGGTATTGGGAGTTGATATCGCACTGTGTTCAATTGGCTAGGACCATAAGACCTTGGCCAAAGCAGTTGGGATTTACTGATAGGTTGATCAGTAGTTTCCCGGATTGGTCCTAAGCCACATAAGCACGAATTATCGGGTTATTAGGATGTGACGTTTACCACCCCCTAGACCTGGTATGCGATACTCTTAGACGAAGAGACCGGATTGTACGGATATTGTCACGGATAGGCTCAGTTGGGATCCGGATGAGTTTGCTCGTCGGCTTTCCTTCTCGACATGTATCCGGGTAGCCGTTACGTACAGCTAATGCCGCTGACGTGCTTGTGGATATGGATTTATCCAGTAACACACTGCCGGCGTACTGTCGAGTCTTTAGAGTTCCACACAGAGGGTTTCCCTGCTTTGGGCGAAACGATGTAGAGGTCGTATGGTTTTAAGACAGGGTTCGATCATGTACGTGTACTTGTACACGAAAGATGATCGGGCGGATTATACTAGTAGGCTTTGGCTTAAGCCAGATACTAGTATCGGATTATTGGATTGTTTTTCGTCTCTTTGTATTCGTATTCTTCGGAATGCGGATACAGGTATGTACATTCGGATAAGGGGCATTCTCGTAATTTCTTCGGGAAAGCTTCTAGAAGGGGACACCTCATTAGGGTTTTAATCTTTTGATTAAAAGATTAATGAGGTGGAGGAAATGAGGTGGAGTTTTACATTGAATCTAGCATAGCTACTTAGTGACTCATGGCATGACTCACCACTTAATATTTGTGAAGCATACTTGATATTTATGGTGATACTTATCTCATCATTTATTGATACGCTTCATATCTTTTAAAGAGGCAGCCATCTTTTTTCACACACTCTTCACGTTCATTTTCCTCAAGCTACTTCTTCTAGCTCAAACCCTAATTGTCTCATGAGTTGAGAAACCTAGGTATCTTAAGACAAATCAATCCATCATCACTCTCTACATCATCTAGGCCACTTGGTTTAGCAAACTAAGCAACCTAGTTACCTCGGTTTAGTGGTAGGAGCTCCAAGTAGACACTCTCGGGTGGATCATCTTTGACGCGAGGAGGCCGTAGATCAAGCGCGATCCGTACTTCCTTCAAGGAGCTAGAGGAGAGGATTGAAGACCTAAAGCACTTATTTTCTTTAGGTATACTTTCTATCATAGTATATAGAACTCTTTAGTAGCTAGTTAGGTTTATGGTAAAGATCCGGTTTAGGGTTATTCTAGCGCCAAGTTTTTGTTAGTTGTATGTATGCTTTAGAGGCCATTATTGTACATAATTGTATATTATAATGGATGCTTGGACACATAGAGAGAGGACTTTCTTGCTCGATATGATAGTATGTTATCTGGTTGCTCTTTACCTTAACATGTATACTTGTACCTTTATACTGTCTCTTTGTTACATGTTGGTAAAGCCCTTATGATGTGTACTTGACTACCAGGATTATGATACAGATCATACTAGTGGGGCCAGGATAGTCCATAAGTACATCCTTAAATTATTCCTAGTCATGGGTGTATCGAGACGGGGCATCGATATTCTAGAGTAGACTAGAGTATACGCATCTTGACCCATGTGATGGGCGATGGATGATCCCATATCCATTGGTGTTTGACATCGGAGATGGTATACGGGTGCTCAGTGGAGACTGGGTACACCGAACGGAATCACCGAGAACTCCTAGATGGTATTATACTTATCGTCAGATAGCAGTTCTCTGGTAACACTGGTACATGTTAGTTTGTAGACCCGAGATCGTCATAGAGTCTTGTGTGATTCGCACTGTGCTTAGATTTTCACCTTACCACGTTCAAGAGAACGTGCAAAACGGTGGTTTTTGGATACAGTCCCAAGTCACATGGAGGCAATGAGCGATAGGAGAGGATTTCATCTCTCCCGGTATTGGGGGTTGATGTCATGCTGTGTTCAATTGGCTATAACAGGAAGTCCCTGGCCAGGGCTGATTCTAAGATTTACTGGTAAGTGTTATCAGTAGTTTCTCGACCGATTATGAGCCTCGTATCGGCATGACTTATCGAGTTATTGGGGTCTGACGTTTACTACCCCCAGACGAGATATGCGACATCATAAGCGAAGAGACCGGACTGTACGGTAGTGTTACTGATTGGATTCACGGCAGTATAGACAAGCTTGCTTGTTGATCCTCTGATCGCTCAATACCCGGGTAGCCGTTACGTCCAACTAGTACTGCTTGCAGCTTGTGGGTGTTTGATATGATCATCACCTACTGCCGACGTATTGACTAGTCTTTAGAGTCCTACACAGAGGTTTACTGGCTCATGCGAAATGAAGTAGGAGCACATATGTGATATGTGTGGGACCGAGATTAATACGCGTATGTGATACCGTATTCTAATCTCGAGATATGTGATATCGGTCAATTATATGTGATAGAGCCGGGTTATCGAATCAAGTGTTGATTCGATAAGATGACACAAATGATATTAGTCGGTTATATGCGATATAGCCAGATTATTAAATCAAGTGTTGATTTAATAATTTAATGTAAAATTATATATTTGATATATTAATATACATTAACTAATATTAGCTCACTTAAGCATTTCTTTTTCTCACTTGTGCACATTTAATATATATGTGATATATATTATTGTGTCATGCTTGTTGCTACATACTTCATGGGTGTATGAAACTCATACCATGTCATTGATAATTAGGGTTTTTATTTATTTAGGTAAATACAAAATAGGTAGAAATTGTCATGGTTAGTGAAGCTTGGAGAAGGTTGTGGAACCATTGACTTAATCCATTAATTTTGAAGAATATTCTTTCATATCAAGTTTTGAGGAAATTTTTGCGGATGAACTAGATATACTGGGTGAGTTTGAGTCAGGATCCATTTGGGAACATCCTAAGAACCTTTCTTTTGCCGAACCTTTAGCAGATGAACTCCAGTTTTTGAACGAACCTGATTTTGAAACTCCACATATACTTCTTGAAAATTCTATTCATTCAAACAACAATTCTTTTTCCTCTTCAAAACTTCGTCTTCACTTTCAGCATCTTCTGATCCCTAATTTTACACGCCCATGCCCCTCACTAACATCTAATATATACCTTTTTTTTTTATATACATATTCTTTTACCAACCATTGCACTATATAGACAAAATCTTTAAATGGTTGGTATTAATTTCTGAACTAACCCAATCGTTTAACCTGTATATGTTGTAATTAGTCTTAGGTTTTTTCTCTTTCTTTGAATAAATTTCTCACCCTGATGTCTAAATCTAGCTACTGGAGACGGGGGCAATGATGAGGACATCGTAAAACTCGGGTTTAGGGGTGAGCACTGTGTTATCTGCATCATGTGTATATTGTATATTCTGTATTGCATACATAGTAAAAAACCCATAAAAATTGAAAAAATTTCCATAAAAATATAAAAACTTTGTCAAGTTAACTAGTAGGGTAACTTATATTGTTATTGCGAAAATTTAGTTGATATATTAGAAATAACTAAATTCTAGGCTTAGGAATTGAAAACCGTAAAAATAACCCTCATTCTGTTTAAACTTGGTAATTATACGTCCTTACAATTTATTTTTTTTGAGAAATAGCTAATCTTGAGTTCAGTTCTTTAGTTAAGTCGAAATGAAGGGAGAGTATTGAAGCTTTACTGAAAGATAAATCTGAAAAATAGTTTCTATTCTTGAGTCCAAATTTAGAAAACATATACCCTACAAACTGCACATACACGCACTTTGAAACTTGGGATAGTAGAGGATACCTAGAAATACTCTTGCTTGAAAGCCTAGTATGAAAGAAAAAACGGTATTTAAAGCTAACCACCATAAGAGCATCATTGAAAAATATATCCAGTCTTTAAAAGAAAAAGAAAAATAAAAGAAAAAAAATAAAGTCAAGACCTGGAAACTGCTATTTACGCTTTAGGCTCATACATTCAGTAATCGGCTGTTAGTGCCTCAAGAAGCATTATTAATCGCATGAAAAATGTGTGAGCACAACCGTCCATCCATTAATGAAAAGAAGTAGTATTAGGTATTAAGGTAAGGGTACTATAACTTGAATTAAATTCTTAAGTGTAGTGGTGAAAATTTACACACATGTAGGGTTATACAATCGATATTTGGAGGAAAGATAGGAATGAAGAATAAGACTTATGTTTTCTGTAATGATGATAAAAATCCCTGATTGGAGACCGCACTTTAGAAGGAAAACTCAAGAGATACTGAGATCTTTCTAAACTGTAAAATGTATAGGATCCAAGGTTAAATAAATAGGAGGCGTGAAACATAAGGGTTGAATATTTCTAACTTAGGATGATAGAATTTCTAACTTAGATCCTAAACTGTAGGAGTAGAATCGACGTTAACTTATGAAACTAGCTTGACTGGATTTTATGCGTGTAATCCGCTGAAAACCCTCAGGAGACAACACTCCTCCTACTAGGGACATCTAGAGGTTTAACGGCTTGTTGCACATGCTCAGTGCAATCGCGTTCCCTGCGAAAGTGAGGCTAGGATTTTTTGTATTTCTCGGGACGAGCAATAGATAATTTTGGGGGTATTTGTTCATCTCAGAAAACTGCATTTTAATACCCTCATTCGTTATCTATTTTGTATATATCGGTACTATTAATCAGTGTCTGCTCAGAAATTACAGATTACAGGTGTTCGTGATAAAAGACTGGAAACATATTCAACATCACGGATATAACGTTTGGGAGCTGACACTGCAGGCGGAACAGAAAAACAACCGATATCTGAAAAGCTCTTTTGCAAATAATCATGTGTACACATTTTTGGTCCAACACAACACAAGTGTACACACTAGCTCTTTGATTCTTGGACCTAGGTGGGGGTTTCCCATGGCACAAGACATGATGAAGTGGGCACATGGGGGGACATGAGTTTTAATGCTAAAAGTTTTGATGTGAAGTTTGGCATTGTGTTCCCTCCAATTCTCTGCATACAAACCAGGTTATTTTAGACCAAACAAACAGCACCAGAGTGATATTGGAGAGCACACATGACCACACACCAAACACTAGGCCATGTGCTCGGAATTTTGCCGAGCACATGCCCCCCAAAACCGGTGTGGCCGTCCCCCCTTGCCCAATTGGCCCCAGTTTTCCACAGCGCCTCCCTTGCTGCCATATCACCTCATTTTTATTGTTTGTTTATTTTTCTTTGGTGCCTATAAAAGCAGACCAGCAGCAAAGGAAAGGGCTCTCTTATCTCTCTCATTCTCACATACTCCTATAGTTTTGTTAGTTTCTTTATCTTTTGTTTAGGCTTGAGGATGAGTTAACTTCAATTAGTTTCTTCTTCTTCCCTCTTGAAGCTCTCTTTGGAGAGCTTCATTAAGGAGGTTGAATAGGATACCAAAATCTTGTATATCATTTCTTCAAGTGTTAATATATTGCTCTTGTTATTATTCTATTCTTGCTTTCTTTTCTTTACTTGCTTTATTATCATGCTTAACTAATTCTTTGGTCGTGGTAATGGTGAGGTAGTGAGATGAAAGGGTTTGCCTCCTCCATCTCTTGTTTATATTTCATGTGCTTAATTTATGATTCTAACTTAAATATTGCTTATTTATTGATATGATATGGTATTTTGAAACATGGTTACTTTGTAACCTCCTCATATACCATATTCATTCGCTTTCCTCATTTCAATATTTAAGTTAAAATCAATTTAGTATTAAGTTTGCTAAGTTTGGATATGGTATGTTGTGATAAGGTGCTTGACAAACTCTTTGTTTCATATACTATATACCATCACAAACCCTTAGCAAACTCAAAACTAAAACCATTTGCTCTTACTAACTACTTTTTGTTTTTGTTGTTGTGGTATGCTTGCTAACCCTTATGTTTAGTGTTGATACCCCAAGCTCAGAAATATAAACGGTAAGTGATCAAAACGGACTCGTTTCGTGCTTTGCGGCGAATATCGGAATTTGACGGTTTGTGCTCCGCAACTGCGTTGACAAGTCGTGCTTCATGCCGGGATCAAGGTAAGGCCAGACAACTCATGATCAAGGGAGTGTAGAGGTAAATGTCGCGATTCGACCTTCCAAACCAAAGCCACGACCAATTTCTTTCTTACCTTATTTGCGTGCTTTCTTGTTTTCCGTTTTTTCGTATTCATTATATTTTTCGTGACAAAACCAACAATTCATTAATTTGTTGAACCTTAAATCACAATACCTAATCATAATTCCCTGCGGATCGACCCGTGCTTGCCGGCTTGCTACAACGCGCCGTGCACTTGCGGTTTATAAATATTTAAAACAAGAACGATCTCGCGTGCGCATTCTGTTTCCATAAGACGATCACATTTCCAAAACATACGCATTTGTGCGCGCAGGTGAATTCCCAACAAGTTTTTGGCGCCATTACCAGGGAGTTGGTAGTATTAGGAATTGTTATTTCTGGTTCTTACTAACTCACTAATTTCTAACTCAAATCTTTTTCAAAACTAACAACACGATTCTTTTCACTTTTTGTTCTCTGTCTTTATTGTCTGCTATCACTCTGTAATTCAACTTAAAAATCAAGCTAGACCATTACTATACTAATATAGCCTAGAGAGTTCACACAAAATTCCATCACAAGCCAACTTGATTTGGCCGGCGACATCAAGGAAATATCCGAGCTCGCCGGCCCAATTAGGGTGGTTTTGATTTTTTCTTTTTTGGTGACCTCCAGTGCAGTGTTGGTACTCTCTTGGTATTGCTTGATTTTTATAATTTTGAGTGTGCAGGAGTAGGGGTAGATATATCGCTTTTGACCCTAATATCGTATTTTCCGACATTTCATGTTTTCACGGAATTACGACCGGCGATCGTGCGGAGCGAGGCTCAAATGCAATTGCGAGACGTTAGCGAAGTATAGTGCCAAAGATCCGGGTAGTTTGACCCGCGCAAGCGAACATTCAAAAGCTCGGATCACTTTCAAAGTGGTCTCTTAACCCAAATCATTTTGTTACGTATTTCTTAACACACTCTTCTCGAATCTGACGCAGTCCAATATTTCTATCTTCTGCAGGATTCTTCGCACAAACTTGCCGCCAATTGAACAGAGAACTAGCCGTATTTGTTGCAGCGCTTAATACTTAAATGAAAAAGAATTGCTTAAATTACTTGATTTCTTAAATTCTTTTTATTGATTGCGCATTTGCATCTTAATACGGAATTACGGGCAAAAAGACTAAACAAGATACGGTAAAAGATTTCATCACTTTTTTCTCCGTAACCCACAAATCACAAAACTGCATTCTTGCATACTCCCAGTAATTTAAAATCAACCAGAACTTTGACTCTAAGGACTTCGCGCTCATTAGAAGAAGTTAATTGTGTTTAGAACACCGCTCAACGATATATCGTTCATGAGATGTCTAGGCAAGTGTTTAAGAGAAAGGGTTATCTAATTAAGGAATTTCGCGAAAGCGTTGGAAAACCTCCCCTTCTCTCTTGCACTTACCTGGTTTCGTAATCCGTATATTTTGAGCCCGTTTCTCGACACAGTTTTACTTCGACAATCAGGTTCTTGAGCAGGTCTAGTTGACTAGCATACCATAGACTGCTAGGGGTGTGATATTCTTTATTTTTGTGATATTTGTGAATTCTTGTTAATATGAGTGATACACGATTCAATTCATTTTTTCACGATTCTTATTCTTTCGTTTATACTCAATCCTAATTCACTTGTTCAAATTGCCAAAATTCTTCCCACATTCATGACAACTGTCCTTTTCTAGGGGGTGAGCAACCGTCCCAGAGTTTTGCTAATGGTCACCCACCTAACACTCTTAAACCCAGTCCCACTTCAATTAGAGACCTGATGATTAAGGATTTAGAGAAAGAGGTCGACAGATTGATTGCTTTAGCATCACCACCATTACAACCCTCCTTACCTGAAACAATTGACACATCATTAGGGTATGATAGTGAGATGGATGCTAAGTTGACTGCTTTAGAAAAGGGTATTGAAGTAATGACTGCGGTCGAGAATCAATCAGCTTCTACGCTAGCCCTGTTCATACAGCAGTCTGAGCAGTTGTTTCTTGCTCAAGCTCAATCATTGGCTAGAATAGAGGAACACTCGGAACATTTAGATGAGAAGATTCTAGGGAGTGAACACAGTCAATCGGAATCCAATAATGTTAGTATCTGTCATCTAGGAAATCACCCGAGTGAGATAAAAGATCAATTGAATTTTGATGATTTCATAGATGACGATGAAATTGAATTGACCGAATGTTATTAGGACACACAAGAAAAGCCTCTGACTGATTGCATTCCAATTTTAGATGAGAAATCTTATGAATTTTACGGGTATGGTTTGGATAGATTAGAGATCAATGATCAGGAACCCATAATTTTTGTATCACCTAGTGATACTATTTCGAAAGAAACGTTAGTGTGGGGACCTACTTTTTTGGATGACATAAACCTCCCCATTTGTAAATGTGATGAGGAAGAAATGGTATTGGGAGAGTCAGGAAACCATAGTGATAAGAATAGGATTGTGAAAAATCATAGGGAGAAAGACAGCATTGAAGAATATTCTTTCATATCAAGTTTTGAGGAAATTTTTGCGGATGAACTAGATATACTTGGTGAGTTTGAGTCAGGATCCATTTGGGAACATCCTAAGAACCTTTCTTTTGCCGAACTTTTTGCGGATAAACTCCATTTTTTGAACGAACCTGACTTTGAAACTCCACATATACTTCTTGAAAATTCTATTCATTCAAACAATAATTCTTTTTCCTTTCCAAAACTTCGTCTTCACCTTCAGCGTCTTCTGATCCCTACTTTTACACGCCCATGCCCTTCAGTAACATCTAACATATACCTTTTCTTTTTCTTTTTTATATACATATTCTTTTACCAACCATTGCACTATATAGACAAAATCTTTAAATGGTTGGTATTAATTTCTGGACTAACCCAATCATTTAACCTGGATATGTTGTAATTAGTCTTAGGTTTTTTCTCTTTCTTTGAATAAATTTCTCACCCTGATGTCTAAGTCTAGCTACCGGAGACGGGGGCAACGATGAGGACATCGTAAAACTCAGGTTTGGGGGTGAGCACTGTGTTATCCGCATCATGTGTATATTGTATATTCTGCATTGCATACATAGTAAAAAACCCATAAAAATTGAAAAAAATTCCATAAAAATATAAAAACTTTGTCAAGTTAGCTAATAGGGTAACTTAGATTGTTATTCCGAAAATTTAGTTGTTATATTAGAAATAACTAAATCCTAGGCTTAGGAATTGAAAACCGTAAAAATAACCCTCCATCTGTTTAAACTTGGTAATTATACGTCCTTACAGTTTTTTTTAGAAATAGGCAATCTTGAGTTCAGTTCTTTAGTTAAGTCGAAATGAAGGGAGAGTATTGAAGCTTTACTGAAAGATAAATCTGAAAAATAGTTTCTATTCTTGAGTCCAAATTTAGAAAATATATACCCTACAAACTGCACATACACGCACCTTGAAACTTGGGATAGTAGAAGATATCTAGAAATACTCTTGCCTGAAAGCCTAGTATGAAAGAAAAAACGGTATTTAAAGCTAACCACCATAAGAGCATCATTGAAAAATATATCTGGTCTTGAAAAGAAAAATAAAAATAAAAGAAAAAAAAAATAAAGTCAATACCTGGAAACTGCTATTTACGCTTTAGGCTCATACATTCAGTAATCGGCTCTTAGTGCCTCAAAAAGCATTAATAATCGCATGAAAAATGTGTGAGCACAACCGTCCATCAATTAATGAAAAGAAGTAGTATTAGGTATTAAGGCAAGGGTACTATAGCTTGAATTGAATTCTTAAGTGTAGGGGTGAAAATTTACACACATGTAGGGGTATACAATCGATGTTTGGAGGAAATATAGGAATGGAGAATAAGACTTATGTTTTCTGTAATGATGATAAAAATCCCAGATTGGAGACCGCACTTTAGAAGGAAAACTCAAGAGATACTGAGATCTTTCTAAACTGTAAAACGTATAGGATCTGAGGTTAAATAAATAGGAGGCGTGAAACATAAGGGTTGAATATTTCTAACTTAGGATGATAGAATTTCTAACTTAGATCCTAAACTGTAGGAGTAAAATCGACGTTAACTTATGAAACTAGCTTGACTGGATTTTGTGCGTGTAATCCGCTAAAAACCCTCAGGAGAAAACACTCCTCCTACTAGGGATACCTAGAGGTTTAACGGCTTGTTGCACATGCTCAGTGCAATCATGTTCCCTGCGAAAGTGAGGTTATGATTTTTTATATTGCTCGGGACGAGCAATAGATAAGTTTGGTTGTATTTGTTCATCTCAGAAAACTGCATTTTAATACCCTCATTCGTTATCTATTTTGTATATATCGGTACTATTAACCAGTGTCTGGTCAGTAATTACAGATTATAGGTGTTCATGATAAAAGAATGGAAACATATTCAACATCACGGATATAACGTTTGGGAGCTGACATTGCAGGCAGAACAGAAAAACAACCGATATCCGAAGTGCTCTTTTGCAAATAATCATGTGTACACATTTTTGGTCCAACACAACACAAGTGTACACACTAGCTCTTTGATTCTTGGAGCTAGGTGGGGGTTGCCTATGGCAAAAGACATGATGAAGTGGTGTAGCGCCTTGAAAAGTCGTTTTGGTGTTTTCCTGAAAATCGGTGAAAATTCGGTATTTTTCCGTAAACCGTCTTTTTTTGTTATTTGCAGTTTAGGATTAATTATACCTAATTTGGATAGGTAATTACTAGTTTTTAGTAGCTAATGAGTTACTTATTAATTTTTGGTCATTTAAAAAAATTTCCCTATTTTTCAATTTTTTAATATTATTTTATGCCGGTAAGAAAATACATTAAATTAGCGATAAATACAAATTTAAATGGGCTAAATTTAAGCTTTAAAATCATGTTAATTAAAATTTAGTTGTAACATAAATTTTTAGTATTTTATTTTAAGTTTTAACTAATTTTTATTATGGAAAACGAAATTTATTGAATTTAAGCTAAAACTTGCAATTTTGGACTTGTAGGGGGTCTTTTTGCATAAATTTTTTTTTGTAAAACCCCATTCACTCTTCCCTCACCTCTTGGACGGCCCCACTTCAGCAGCAAGCCCACAAAAAAATTTCCCCATCTCATTTGAACAAAATGATATGATAAGGGTTTTAATATATTAAATTGGGTATGGGTTTTGTTGGTTGACTTGGTCTTTTGATTTGGAAACTTTCTCTATACCTTTCCCCAACTCCCCCACACCTCTCCCCACTCCTCAACAGCTGAGAAATCCTACAGCAACAGCCTAAGAAAATTCCCCAATTCTCATTCCCTTTTTGCTTCATTTTTATCACAAAAATCCATCAAAATCCAAAATTTCTTTCACAAATTCAAAGCAAACCCTTTTTCCACCTCCTCTCAAACCTAAATTTGTTCAAATCTTGGAGAAAAGAGGTGTCTTGAGTGGTTAGAGTAACCAAGGGTTTAGGCTTGGGAGGTATAATTTCTAATCTATGGTTAATTGTTAGTTGTATTATGCTAAATTTGAACTTTGAAATGTTAAATTCGTGTTAATCTCTAATCTAGTTTTTTTAGTCCATGGCTTGACTTTTAATTAGGGTTTAGAACACCATTATGAGATTAATTAAGTTATTTTGTTATCTAGTTATTATACAAACCTAATTTAAGAGATTACTTTGCTTAAGTGGGCTTCGATATGTGTTAATTTATGTTTTTCAAGTGTGAAATTGGATTTAATTGGTGGTTATAAAAATCAAGAAAGGGTTGTTTATGGAAAAATATGATTTGAAGCATTGTAATGTGTTATAATTAGAGTGATTGTGATTAACTAGTTATGCGGTTGGATGTTTATGCTAGGTTGTAGTCTTTTTGTCGCAAATCGGCGATTTTTGCACCGATTTTTTTTGAATGTAATGCTTACTAGTTTTTTTATAAAATTATGTGATGAATTATTTGCGATATCTTGATGATATTTTTGGCATATCCTATGACATTTAGGATGTGTGAGTGCGGTTTTTTTTGAGTGATCGGGGTTTAGCTTTGCCGGGCGACCAAATCGACGATTTTAGTTAGTTTTTGCGATTTTCGCGTGTGTTCCGCGCACCTTGTGCACGTTGTACCTAACTTGTGAACGTTAGTATTTTTATTTGGGATTTGCATCATTCTTGATATGTAACCCTATGTTTGGTATTAACGTAAATTCCAGGTTCGGTCGCGGAGACGTCAGACGCGGCACGAAAAGGGAAAGCGGTGATTGGACATGGCTAGCTAGGGATTCCGGTGAGTAGATTTAACATCTACGGGGGACTATCGTTTGGATGGCGCAAGTCTCCCGATAGTTTAAGTAGTTAAGATTTTAGTGATATTAGTAACTACATCCATGCCTTATTTGACCTACATATGTGAACCCATTCTATAGGACACCTGCATCATTGCCAGGGTTTTTATATGCAGCACGAGCACTATTCATGCTTACACACACGCCCTGGTAATTGCCATGCCACCACACTAGATAACCTATAATTTGAAACCTTTTACTATAATTGATGCTTAAACCTGTGCTATTGCCTTTAGTTCCTTAAAATGAAATCATAAGATTGCTAATCATGTGCATGTACCTCATCATGTTATTTGTTCATGCCTAGTCTATCAATCATACATCGCAACTTGATTATTGACACCATATGCATTCATTATCACTGGCATATGCATTTATGAGGATTTCTTGAGATTTTGTGATATTCTGGATTTCGGGGGAAAGCCGCAAAATTTCTAAACTTATTATATTTTTAAAATATGTAAATTGCGGTTTTCTAGTGATGTAAGTGTCGTCCACCATGAGTTTGCTGTGATTTTCGAGACCCGTTTCGAGGAGTTGGATGAACCGTCTCGGGTACATGGTGGGCCCGGTAAGGTACCCGGGGCAAGAAGCTCGTGTTGCTGACGATGAGCCTGGCAGGGGACGGATTACCTACCGGTGACTGTTTGGGACGGCGGATATCCAGAGGATACCGACCGTGGCCGTGAGATGTTGAGATAGTGATATTGAGATGGGTCAGCCGGATGGCTGAGGCCAGAGATACTATGACATGGATATATGAGATTTGTGATAGTTTTGAGGTGTCGTTGCTGGACACAGGTTCTTGTTGATTCTATTGGTATTGTGCTGGGATTTCAAAAGAGATTCCTAAAGGAAAAACATGATTCTTATACTTACACATTCAGATCATGAGTTGATTCACATTGCATTCATACCTGCTAATATATTCGTATTGCTTACATACCTGCTATTATGTCCTGCCATACCTGTATTATAGATGCTAGGATGCTTATGTGCATACTTGCGATAGACTTTATAGATGTTATTTATTACTCACGAGTTGGCAACTCTCCCCCGTTGTGCCACAGTCTTTTGCAGGTCCGCTCCGTCAGCACAGTAGCGGCGGGCGCACCGCTTCTTTTGCCTCTCTTGCCAGGACTCGAGGTTTTTGCTCGTAGGTGGGTTGTATTATTATTTTTGTACCATCTTGTATATTCTTTGTATCTAGAGTACTCCATCTACTGTATCTACCAGTATTGTTGTATATTGACCTAGAGATGAGACTGTGAGATTTGTGGACTTTTTATGCTGTATTTTGGGGTCGAGCTCACTTGAGTCGACATGCTGTTTTTCTCATGTTTCTTATGATTATTTTGCATGTTGTTGTTTTATATTGCGTGGGATTTGTGACCGCCTTGTGGCGAAGAGCTAGCTCCCGCTTGGGGATGCCTTATTTGTTGGATTTATATATATTCTTATTGTACCCATTTTGGGGGCCAGTATTTACAAAGGAGACTCTGCCGAAATTTTCGGAAAAATTGATATTGTTTTTAAAAAGGTTTTATATGACTTATTTGATAAACTCGCTTTCAATTGATTGGTTTTTCTTCACTCTTTTGCTTATTTGGTTTTGGGTTCTGGGCTTTGGCTTACTTATTTTACGGACGTCTTGAGACGTTTCGTAAACTTAAGTTCCAGTCACGTTCCGTACCCTGCGGGTCGTGACAAGTGGGCACATGGGGGAACATGAGTTTTAATGCTAAAAGTTTTGATGTGATGTATGGCATTGTGTTCCCTCCAATTCTGTACAAACAAACCAGATTATTTTAGACCAAAAAAACAGCACCAGAGTGATATTGAGAAGCACACATGACCACACACCAAACACGAGGCCATGTGCTCGGAATTTGGCCGAGCACATGCCCCCCAAAACCGGTGTGGCCGTCCCCCCTTGCCTAATTGGCCCCAGTTTTCCACAGAGCCTCCCTTGCTGCCATGTCACCTCATTTTTATTATTTGTTTATTTTTCTTTAGTGCCTATAAAAGCAGACCAGCAGCAAAGGGAAGGGCTCTCTTATCTCTCTCATTCTCACATACTTCTATAGTTTTGTTAGTTTCTTTGGAGAGCTTCATTAAGGAGGTTGAATAGGATACCAAAATCTTGTATCTTATTTCTTCAAGTGTTAATATATTTCTTTTGTTATTATTCTATTCTTGCTTTCTTTTCTTTACTTGCTTTATTATCATGCTTAACTAATTCTTTGGTTGTGGTAACAATGAGGAAGTGAAATGAAAGGCTTTGCCTCCTCCACCTCTTGTTCATGTTTCATGTGCTTAATTTATGATTCTAACTTAAATATTGCATATGTATTGATATGATATGGTATTTTGAAACATGGTTACCTTGTAACCTCCTCATATACCATATTCATTCGCTTTCCCCATTTCAATGTTTAGGTTAAAATCAATTTAGTGTTAAGTTTGCTAAGTTTGAATATGGTATGTTGTGATAAGGTGCTTGACAAACTCTTTGTTTCATATACTATATACCATCACAAACCCTTAGCAAACTCAACACTAAAACCATTTGCTCTCACTAACTACTTTGTGTTTTTGTTGTTGCGGTATGCTTTCTAACCCATGTGTTTAGTGTTGATACCCCAAGCTCGGACTTACAAACGGTAAGTGATCAAAACGGACTCATTTCGTGCTTTGCGGCGAATATCGGAATTTGACGGTTTGTGCTCTGCAACCGTGTGGACAAGTCGTGCTTCATGCCGGGATCAAGGTAAGGCCGGATAACTCATGATCAAGGGAGTGTAGAGGTAAACGTCGCGTTTGACCTTCCAAGCCAAAGCCACGGCCAATTTCTTTCTTACCTTATTTGCTTGCTTTCTTGTTTTCCGTTTTTTCGTATTCTTTATATTTTTCATGACAAAACCAACAATTCATTAATTTGTTGAACAATAAATCACAATACCTAATCACAATTCCCTGCGGATCGACCCGTGCTTGCCGGCTTGCTACAACGCGCCGTGCACTTGAGGTTTATAAATATTTAAAACAAGAACGATCTCGCATGCAAATTCCGTTTCCATAAGACGATCATATTTCCAAAACATACGCGTTTGCGCATGCGGGTGAATTCCCAACAGGTAGCATGATCTAGAGTATCCTCGATGTAGATCATCTTCGGCCTCGAAGATCTTTGAGCAAGCTCATTCATTTCGCCAAGTGGAGCCTTCGAAGAGTTCGGAGACCACTACTTGGAGCGAAGGGACTACTACACGGAGCTTTTGAAGTGAAGGACCGGTCTAAAAAGGTTGTATTCCTTGTTCACTAGTATGTAAAGTTGTTTACATTCTGGCATAACCCTAATTCTCTAGTTAGATCCTAGGTTCGGGTTCGTTAGCACTCTAGATTTTTTAAAATTGCATGCTTGATACCTTAGAAAACACGGTTAGGGTGCTAAGGAACCCAGCAGTGGTATCAGAGCCTTGCTAGAGCATTAGGGTTTGTCTAGACGAAGCTAAAGATTTCGAAACGAACTCCGAATACACGATATTACCACCTCTCTAGAAATTTTTCAAAAAGTTGAAATTTTTCATATTAAAAATTCTTAGAAAATCAAGCAGGTAATTCTATGGACCCTCTAGAAGAACGACACCCAATCTCGATTACATGACCGCGGAACCGCGGCCAAATAGGCTTATTTGCGGCGGTTCCGCGGCGCCATGTATGAGACATGGGTCGGCCCTTCTACGGTTGATCTGTAGCTACTGTGGCATGATTCTGGGTATTTTTAATACTGCTCAAGTGTTGAGCTTTCTGGGAAATTTTAGGAATTCGTTGATTCGATCGAAACGTTTAATATCGTATAGCTATCTATGGAATGTGATACAATATTTGGAATCCACAAGTATTGGTTTTGTGAAAACTAGTTAGCACTTTATGAATCTAGCAAGTTACTCTCTTTTGATCGATTGCCACGAGATTTTGATTTGGACCAAAACTCCGTCGCAATCACATAGTGTACGCGAACACTCGCCGGGTAACACTAAAAGATAGCCATGCCCCATCGTCCCGACCAAGTGACTGTAGGAGAACTCTATTGCCAAAAGCATCCCTTCGGGTGCTCGCGGCCACGGTGTTCCGCCTAAGTGCACTTCGTCGACGGTATCAGGGGTGCGGTCGTCTACTAATGTTTTCGATGAGCGCTCGATCCATGTCGGGAATCTTATTGAATTTCCCGACTATTTATTGGAAAGTGTTTTCAATAAGGAGACTAAAATGCCGGGTTTATAATGTTAGGCATGAAATCCGGAGTATGTGATATTTCGGGTTTATGATGTCTAAGGCTGTTGCGGATTCTAATTGCTGTATGGTTCATTTCTTTTCTATGACCGTAAGTGTAATATATGGTATATCGCCGGTTTCGTTGCTATACGTCAACGGCAATTGGGATACGCATATTTATTTACGTTGATGACATGTGATGTTATGTGTTGCTAGGATATGTTATATTGGATCGTCGTGTTTGAATAGCCGGGGGTTTTTGCATGAGATGAGAATTTTACATTTTCATTCATGTAAAAACTTGTATGTAATATTCTTTTATTGGGGCACTTCCGGGTTGAGGAAAATGTCACCGTTGATGTATATTATTTACTTTTCCGTATTAGGATAGACCCAAGGCGGGGAGCACAAGTAACCGGGTTCTAGAGTCCAGTGGGAGGCCATCTCGAGGAGTCGAGTACGGGTCTCCTAACTCTAGAATTGGTAGGGTTGCTTGCCGCTCTCGTAGAGGTCTAGGGATGTGGGATTGGCTATTCATCACGACCATTGAATCCGTGTTTTTTATTGGCTTAATTTAAAACTCGGACCTCCTAGTATAACCAATATTTCATATGGTGTTTCTGCTGCGATGTTCTATGATGAGATCATATTACCGTTTGAGATAAATACTTTATATTACATATGAGATATATAGTAGACGTTGCTTATGTTTTGCACCCGCGCTAGTCCTAACCCCGCTCTGCCGTTAGTTATCTAACCTAACGGTGCATGACGGGACCCCGTGGCGAATGCGGATGGCATAAGCGTACGTTGTATTTATCTGTGATGCTTAGGAAGCTTAAATGATGGGACCTTCATTAATGAGATTAATGAAAAGAAATAAACCTAAAGATGTTGTGGAATCAAATTTTCAAAAAGGTTATCCCTAGTTATTGCTTTGCATAGTGGTATTGAGAATATCCCGCACCTCATTCGACGAGAAAAGTGCCGAGATCCCTTCATCGGAGTGACCTCTTTAGCGAAACTAGCAGTTGCTATAACCCACTCGGTTTTGTCTTTTGATTGCTTTTCTAGTTCTTGCTTTGCATAGTGGTATTATGAATATCCTGCACCTCATTCGATGAGGAAAGAGCCGAGATCCCTTCACCGAGAGTGACCTCTTTAGAGAAACTAGCAAAAGCCTCAAAAACACTCCTTTTTCAAAAATCACTCGATTCTGCAACGAAATCAAGTTCATTACGCAAAAGGTTTTCTTAAAAACCTGTCGTAGCCCTCCGTCATTTCAGATAAGTAGTATTTAGTATTCGTGCTACGTTTGTTGGCCTTCGTCAAGACGTAGTGTGCGATAGCTACTTAATGCTTATCTGTAAAAGCATATGATACGATTGAGTTAGGCTAGTCGTGCGATTTTGTTGGCCTTCGTCAAGGGTCGTGCGGGTGGGTTTAATTCAATCACGAAATGTATGGGTTGAACTTGACTAGCAGCCTATGGTTTGTTGGCCTTCATCAAGGTCATAGGACGCTAGGGGCAAAATATTATCGGGAATTTCAAGTGTTGAAATTTGCAATGAGATTGCATACCTTCTATGAGATAGTTGGATCCGATACCCACTGTGAGTAAAAGTTACTCCTGCGAGAGTTTTGCACATTACAATTAGCCGATCAAGTAGGTGTCTAGAAAGGTGTCAACGGGGTTATGCCTCTGGGAAAACGAGGTTTATTTTAATTATGTCCGTGCGAAAGCACGGGGAACCTCCCTCAAAGTACCGGCACTGGCCTAGCTGAAAGATTGGCGAACTTGTAGGGTGTAATTAATCCCGGCTAGTTTTACCTTTTAGGGTTTGAAGGAAGATTTGATAAAACTAGTGGGAGCCATCCTAATTAGATAAAATAAATAACCAATCTAATCTCGCAAGAGCATACGCTAAGTGTTTTCTTCTCTATCTCTCTAGGTAGCGACCATGTCACATCTTAATCAAGATAATAATATAGATGTATTGACCGAACCCGCTTATTATACCGAGTTAGGGAACGTTGGTCCCGCTCTACCTTATAATAGTTATAAGACCGAGTAGGAAATAGGGGAATACCAGGATTCCCGTGCCGTCCAAATGAAGAAAGTGCATGTTGATGTATCTTCTTCGGGTATGTTCGTTATAGAGAACTGTTTCTCAGTATGCTCTATGTCCTGGGTATTAGATACCAGATCAAGATCCCACATATGTAATCTGTTACATGGGCTAAAGAAAGGTAGAGAACTGGGACTGGGTGATAAGGACATAAGAGTTGGAAACGGTGCAATTGTTGCAGCCAAGGCAGTTGGCGATTAACACCTTGTATTACCAAGCGGTAATATATTGATTCTGAACGAATGTTATTACATACCGAATCTGATATGCAACATTATATCAGTCTCTTTATTAACTAAAGAAGGATATAATTTTGTATTGCAGGATAATGTTATGAACATTTTCCTAAAGAAAAAGTTGATCGGATCAGGCACGTTATCCAATGGCATATACGTTCTAAATCAAACCACAGTTCTCAACGTACAGAACACACACAAGAAGAAGAGTTCAGAAATGAACGAATCCTTCTTGTGGCATTGTAGACTAGGTTATATCAATGCAACACGACTAGCTAAGTTACATAAGGATGGATATTTGAATCCGTTCAAATTATCATCATATGAAACTTGCCAGTCATGTCTCAAAGGTAAAATGACCAAAAATCCGTTTACCGGACATGGAGAAAGTGCGAGTGAGCTCTTGGGACTGATACATAGTGATGTATGTGGTCCCATGTCTACACATGCCAGAAATGGTTCTTCATACTTCATTACATTCACTAACGATCTCTCAAAATACGGACATGTGTTCGTGTTGAAACACAAGTCTGAAGCTTTTGAGAAATTCAAAGAATATAAGTGCGAACTCGAGAACCAAACAGGTAAAAGTATTAAAATCCTTCGATCTGATCGGGGAGGAGATTACTTGAGCACGGAGTTCCTGGACTATTTAAAAGAGAATGGGATTCTCTCTCAGCTTACTCCTCCGTATACACCGCAGCACAACGGTGTATCGGAGCGGAGAAACCGCACCCTATTAGATATGGTGCGCTCTATGATGAGTGTTGCTGAGTTACCTATTTCCTTTTAGGGTAATGTGCTTGAGACAGCTATACACCTATTGAATATGGTCCCTACCAAATCAGTGCCTACCACTCCATATGAAATATGGAAGGGGAAGAGACATTAAGATATGGAGTTTTCCTGCTTATATTAAAACACAGAATTCGGACAAACTCGAGGCAAGGTCTGTTCTGTGCAAGTTTGTAGGATATCCCAAAAATTCACATGGGTATATCTTTTACCAACCCGAGGAACAAAAGGTGTTTGTTTCTCGGCATGCCACCTTTTTAGAAAAGGAATTTATTATGAAAGAAATTTGTGGTCATGAGGTAGAACTGGAAGAAGTTCCAGCAACACAAACTACAACAGAAGATTTGGTGGAACCATAGGATTCGATAGTTCACGATGAACCTCAGCCTCTCCGCAGATCTAGTAGGATTCCTCATCCACCTGAGAGATACTATGGTTTTCTCATTGATGGTGGGAGCGGGGATTGCATCATGGAAGATGATGACCTAACTAGTTTCGAGCAGGCCATCACGAGTGGGGACTCTGTGAAATGGCTGGATGCAATGCGATTTGAGATGGAATCCATGTACACCAACAAAGTATGGACTTTGGAAGATGCTCCTGAAAAGGTAAAACACATTGGGAGCATGTGGATCTTCAAGAAAAAACTTGGTGTAGATGGAAAAGTTGAGACTTTCAAAGTTAGACTTGTTGCAAAAGGTTTTCGTCAACGACCAGGTATGGATTATGATGAAACCTTTTCTCCAGTGGCTATGCTTAAGTCCATCCGGATCCTACTTGCCATTGCTGCATACCATGACTACGAAATCTGGCAGATGAACGTCAAGACCGCTTTTCTAAATGGTGATTTGGAAGAGAGTGTCTACATGACTCAGCCAGAGGGTTTCGTAGATGGTGGGAGCAGCGGAAATGTGTGCAAGCTGTTTAAATCAATCTATGGGTTGAACCAGGCATCGCGGAGTTGGAACATCTGTTTTGATGTGGTAGTCAAAGAGTTTGACTTCATCAAAAACGTAGATGAACCTTATATATACAAGAAGGTGGAAGAGAGTAAGGTCGTCTTCCTCGTATTGTACGTGGATGACATACTCTTGATAGGAAATGATGTTCCTATGCTGCACTCGGTCAAGCTCTTCTTATCACAAAGATTCTCCATGAAGGATCTAGGTGATGCCTCCTACATCCTGGGGATTAAGATCTATAGAGATAGATCTAAGAGAATATTGGGATTGTCCCAATTCAGGTACATCGACACCATACTAAAGAGGTTTAGTATGGAAGATTCCAAGCGTGGGAATTTACCTACGATCTCAAGAATCACTCTCTCCAAAGAGATATCCCCCAATATTGATTTGGAGAGGGCTCGCATGCAAGGGATACCCTATGCTTCGGCAGTCAGGTCTATCATGTATGTAATGTTTTGTACCCGACCAGAAGAAGCATACTCACTAGGTGTAGTGAGTAGGTATTAAGCAGATCCTGGGAAGAATTACTGGACAGCTGTGAAGAACATTCTTAAGTACTTGAGAAGGACTGAAGAAATGTTCCTTGTGTATGGTAACGGTGAACTCCAAGTGGAGTCTTTTACCGACTTGAGCTTCCAGAGTGATAAGGATGACTCTAAGTCGGTCTCGGGTTTTTTCTTTACCCTCAACGAAGGGGCGGTTTGTTGGAAGAGTTCCAAGCAAGAAACCGTGGCAGACTCGATAATGGAGGCTGAATACGATGCTGCCAAAGAGGCTGTCTGGATGAAGAAGTTCATAACCGAACTTGGTGTGGTTCCATCTATTCAGCATCCAATACCTTTGTATTGCGATAACAATGGAGCTGTGGCTTTGGTCAAGGAACCCAGATCCCATCAGCAATCCAGACATATTCTTAGGTGGTATCATTTGATCCGGGAGATAGTTGATCACCGGGAGATCGAGATTAGGAGAGTTGACATGAAGAATAACACGGCGGATCCACTCACGAAGGCCATACCACAGATACAGTTTGAGAGACTCTTCGGGATGTTGGGTATGAGATACTACAACAGCTGGCCCTAGTGCAAGTGGGAGATTGTTAGTTGTATGTATGCCCTAGAGGCCATTATTGTACATGATTGTATATTATAGTGGATGCTTGGACATATATAGAGAGGACTTTCTTGCTCGACATGATAGTATGCTATCTGGTTGCTCTTTATCTTAACATATATACTTGTATCTTTATACTGTCTCTCTGTTACATGTTGGTAAAGCTCTTAGGATGTGTACTTGACTATCAGGATTATGATGCAGATCATACTAGTGGGGCTAGGATAGTCCATAAGTACATCCTTAAATTGTTCCTAGTCGTGGGTGTATCGAGACGGGGCATCGATATTGCAGAGTAGACCAGCGTATACGCATCTTGACCTATGTGATGGGCGATGGATGATCCCATATCCATTGGTGTTTGACATCAGAGATGGTATACGGGTGCTCAGTGGAGACTGGGTACACTGAGCGGACTCGCCGAGAACTCCTAGATGGTATTATACCTATCGTCAGATAGAAGTTCTCTGGTGACACTGGTACAGGTTAGTCTGTAGACCCGAGATCGTCATAGAGTCTTGTGTGATTCCCACTGTGCTTTGATTTCCACCTTACCACGTTCAAGAGAACGTGCAAAATGGTGATTTTTGGGTACAGTCCCGAGTCACATGGAGGCAATGAGCGATAGGAGGGGATTTCGTCTTTCCCGGTATTGGGGGTTGATGTCGTGCTGTGCTCGATTGGCTATAACAAGAAGTCCCTGTCCAGGGCTGATTCTGAGATTTACTGGTAAGTGTTATCAGTAGTTTCTCGACCCGTTATGAGCCTCGTATCGGCATGATTTATCGAGTTATTGGGGTCTGACGTTTACCACCCCCAGACAAGATATGCGACATCATAAGCGAAGAGACCGAACTGTACGGTAGTGTTACTGATTGGATTCACGAGAGTATGGACAAGCTTGCTTGTTGATCCTCTGATCGCTCAATACCCGGGTAGCCGTTACGTCCAGCTAGTACCGCTTGCGGCTTGTGGGTGTTTGATATGATCATCACCTATTGCCGGCATATTCACTAGTCTTTAGAGTCCTACACAGAGGTTTCCTGGCTCATGCGAAATGAAGTAGGAGCACATATGTGATATGTGCGGGACCGAGATTAATACGCGTATGTGATACCGTATTCTAATCTCGAGATATGTGATATCGGTCGGTTATATATGATATAGCCGGGTTATCGAATCAAGTGTTGATTCGATAAGATGACACAAATGTTATTAGTCGGTTATATGCGATATAGCCGGATTATTAAATCAAGTGTTGATTTAATAATTTAATGTATAATTTTATATTTGATATATTAACATACATTAACTAATATTAGCTCACTTAAGCATTTCTTTTTCTCACTTGTGCATATTTAATATATATGTGATATATATTATTGTGTCATGCTTGTTGCTGCATACTTCATGGGTGTATGAGACTCATACCATGTCATTGATAATTGGGGTTTTTATTTATTTAGGTAAATACAAAATTAGGTGGAAATTGTCATGGTTAGTGAAGCTTGGAGAAGCTTATGGAACCATTGCTTAGTCCACTAATTTTGTCTCAATATAGATATTTATTAACCCAACCATTATCATTAGCCATGGTTAAGTCTCTACATGAGTTATATTAGATATGTTCTCACCCATGGTTCATTACTTGATTTATTCATTCTACACTTCTTCTTCATCATCATCTCTTGAGCTCACAAGGTTTTCTTGAGTTGAAAAGAGAGAGTTAGAAAAATATTTCTAAAGTGAGCAAAATTACTACTTCATCATCCTACACTAGACTAGTCATTTAGTATAGGTTGTTTGTTTCACTAATCTACAATTAGTGAAGAGGTAGCATGATCTAGAGTCTTCTTGACGTAGATCATCTTCGGCCTCGAAGATCTTTGAACAAGCTTGTTCATTTTGCCTAGTGGAGCCTTCGAAGAGTTTGGGAGACCACTACTTGGAGCGAAGGGACTACTACACGGAGCTTTTTGTTAGTTATATGTATGCCCTAGATGTCATTACTGTACATGATTATATATTATAATGGATGCTTGGACATATATAGGAAGATCTTTCTTGCTCAACATGATAGTATGCTATCTGGTTGCTCTTTACCTTAACATGGAGATTAGTATATTGATACTGTCTTGCTCTCACATGTTGGTAAAGCCCTTAGGATGTATACATGACTACCTGGATTATGATGCAGATCATACTAGTGGGACAAGGGAAGTCCATGAGTACATCCTTTAATGTTCCTAGTCGTGGGTGTATCGAGACAGGGCATCGATATTCCAGAGGAAACTAGCTATCACGACCCGAAGGTACGGAACGTGACTGGCACTTAAATTACGAAACGTCTAAAGGCGTAACGTAATCTAAGTAAGCCAAAACCCAGAAATCTAAACCAAATAAGAAACAGAGTGAAGGAAAACATATTAAAAGAAAGCGATTTTAACCAAAACAAGTTGCATTAAACATTCTTAAAAACATCAAAATTCCCGAAAATTTCGGCAGAGTCTCCTTTGTAAATACTGGCCCACAAACGGGTACAACACATGAAAATACATATACATGAATAAAAGTATCCCCAAACGGGAGCTATCTCTTCACCGAAGGAGAAATCACAACCACATGCAATGAATATATCATAATAATGCGAAATAAGTATAAAAGCACGAAATTAAGAAAACAACTCGTCGGCTCAAGTGAGCATCGACACCAACATCACAAATACAAATCTCACGAGTCTCATTGTCTAGTCAAATATACAAGGGTAGATGGAGTATACTAGATACGATATAACGTACATGATGGAATAAAAAATATCCTCGCAACCCACCTACGAGCAATACGCAAGTCCAACAAAAGGAACAAAATGAGGAAGTGCGCCCGCCGCTACTGTGCTGACGGGTCGGACCTGCAAGATACTGTGGCACAACGAGGGTGAGTTGCCAACTCGTGAGTAGTAAATAACATCTAAAAAGGGCTATCGAAAGCATGCACGCAAATGCGTCTCAACCTACGCATATCGATATAATACGATGTACTAACATGAATGCGTAATCAACATGAGATCTGAATATGTTTAGTACGAGAAAATCTGTATTCTTATCTTAGTAAAACTTCTGTAATTTAACTATAGTATCATCAATGAAATCAATAGAAATCCATGTCAAACATCGACACCAAATATGAATATCCCAATGTCTCGACATCTCAAGTCTCAATATCTTGGGCTCCGGCAATCCGGACTGGCGCATATCATCAAATCTCGGGCTCCAGCAATTCGGACTGGCCCATATCATCAAATCTCAAGACTACGTCGGTATCCTCCAGATATCCGCCGCGTCGTAAATATCCGGTCGGTAGTGCACCCCTGTCGAGCTCAACGCCATAATCTACGACCATCTTGCCCCAGGGTACCGCACCGGGTCCACCATACACCCACAGATAGTTCCTCCTCCTTCTCGAATCGGGTGTTTGATACCGCTCAAAAACCGAGAAATCTCATGGTGGACGACACATATATCATATCACGAGAAAACCGCAACTTGCATTATTAAAATGATAACATGTTTATAAAATTCTTGCGGTTTTCCCAAAAATCCAGAAATCTCATAATACTAAAATCCACAAGAAAAATCACCATATGTACACGTGCCGACGATGATGAATGCCTATGGTATCAACAATATGAAATACGATGTGTGACTAGAAAACTATGCATGAACGATGATGCAATGAGGTATATGCATATGACTAGCAATCCTACGTATCCATCCTGATGAATAGAATATACAAATACAGGTTTACAAATCATATAAGTTACAATGGTTTTATATTTTGATTTAAACAAGTTATATAGTGTTCGTGGCATAGCAATTACTAAGGTGTGTGTGTCCACATGAATAGTGCACGTGCTGCATAAACCAATGGTAATGGTGCAAGTGTCCTAAAAGAAATTCTAACTATCGGGTGCCTTGCGCCATCCAGACGATTTCCCCCGTAGATGTGTACATCTACTCACCGGGACACCTCGACTAATCTGATCCGATCTCCGACCTGTCTTTCCGCGCCGCGTCCGATGCCTCTGCACCCGATCCTAGAATCGCACACAAGTAATTAAAAAGATAAATATACGAATAGTCGCGGAACAAATGACACAATCAATCACGCGCACTACTAGACGCACACCCACTTGGTGCACAAAACACGCTCGCGACAACGCCACCAACTACAACTAGGGTCACTATACGTGACCACGACCATGTCTAGAACCCAATCGCATATTCACAACACATTAATTATTATATGAAATATGTTATAACTCATCAAAAACCTCAAACTTAATTAGATTCAATTTATTCCAAAAGCCTAGTAAGCGACCATTAACCGTTTTAATACAAATCTTGATATTTTAGTAAAACTAGTGGCCTCATCATTCACTTAATATCTTAATTAAGCCATACAAACCTTTTCTAGAATTTCATCTCATCTATTTACATTAATTAAAACAATCTAGTTTGCAAAATAGTTTATTTAGGACAAATTAAATGTAATAATTTGCAATTTAGCAACTAGATTAGCTTTTGCATTCCATAAGATGTTAATTTATACATTGTAATCATAATCAATTAATAAAAACCCTAACTTAACTCAAACCCTTTTCTTTAAAATTTGTAACATGAAATTTAAACCATATTAGTACCAATTTAAATTTGATTTAAAGTGATCTAACAACAATTTAACTATGAGGTTAGGATTTATACCTCACAAATCAAGAGATCAAACATTGCAAACTTGCCTCCAAAATTAGCTTCCTTGCTCAAGATCCATACTTGATTGAGTCAAGAACTTTTGGTGAAGGTTTAACTATGGATTATTGTGAATTTGTGTGGATTTTTTTTGATGAAATTTATGGATTTTGAAGTGGAAATGAGAGAGCAAATTGAGGGGGGGCTGCTGGAAATGGGCTCGGCTGGAAATGGTGAGAGGATGAGTGTGGGTGTGTGTGTATGTGAGAAAGTCCAAATAAAGAAACCATACTTCAAGTGTTAAAACCCCAAACATCATTGTTTATTGTTCTTTTTTTCTTTTTCCTTTGAGGTGAAGAAATTGGGGGGCTGTACATAAAGGGCTCGGCCATTCTAGAGTGAGGAAAAAGAGAGAGAGCAAAGTGTGTGTGAGTGTATAGAAATTTCCTAATTAATTACCTCTTTTAAGTCTTTTCATAATTATATTATTAAATTTCATTTTATAGCCATTCCTAGACTTTTCTAGAACCAATTAGAAACTTAGAGAACATAAGAATATGTTACAACTAGGCTATTAAGTTGTCATGGTTCACATTTAAATGATTAACCCATTCCAATTTTTAATTAACACTAATTAAATGTATAAGTGAAGGCTTAAAATAATATTTAAAATAATTAATTTAGGAAAATATTTTAGTAAACTATCAAATTTATAAATGACTAAATAAATACCAATACTAGCCATTACATATCTAAATTAGATATAATTAAGTCTATGTTGAAAAATAATTATATCTTGGTTTATATGGAAAACACCAGTTATTTTACTGAAAATCGGAATTTCACCTAAACGATTTTTCAGAACGTTACACTAGCGTATACGCTTCTCGACCCATGTAGATGGGCGATGGATGATCCCATATCCATTGGTGTTTGACATCTGAGATGGTATACGGGTGCTCAGTGGAGACTGGGTACACTAGGCGGACTCGCCGAGAACTCCTAGATGTTATTATACCTCACGTCAGATAGCAGTTCTCAGGTGACACTGGTACAGGTTAGTCTGTCGACCCGAGATCGTCATAGAGTCTTGTGTTATTCCCACTGTGCTTTGATTTCCACCTTACCACATTCAAGTGAACATGCAAAACGGTGGTTTTTTGGTACAGTCCCGAGTCACATGGAGGTAATGAGCGATAGGAGGGGATTTCGTCTCTCCCGGTATTGGGGGTTGATGTCGTGCTGTGCTCGATTAGCTATAACAGGAAGTCCCTGGCCAGGGCTAATTCTGAGATTTACTGGTAAGTGTTATCAGTAGTTTCTTGACCCGTTATGAGCCTCGTATCGGCATGACTTATCGAGTTATTGAGGTCTGACATTTACCACCTCCAGAAGAGATATGCGGCATCATAAGCAAAGAGACCGGACTGTACGGTTGTGTTACTGATTGGATTCACGGGAGTATGGACAAGCTTTCTTGTTGATCCTCTGATCGCTCAATACCCGGGTAGCCGTTACGTCCAGCTAGTACCGCTTACGGCTTGTAGGTGTTTGATATGATCATCACCTACTGCCGGCGTATTGACGAGTCTTTAGAGTCCTACATAGAGGTTTCCTGGTTCATGCGAAATGAAGTAGGAGCACATATGTGATATGTGCGAGACCGAGATTAATACGCGTATGTGATACCGTATTCTATTCTCGCGATATGTGATATCAGTCGGTTATATGTGATATAGCCGGGTTATCGAATCAAGTGTTGATTCGATAAGTTGATTCATATGATATTAGTCGGTTGTATGTGATATAGCCGGGTTATTAAATCAAGTGTTGATTTAATAATTTAATATATAATTATATATTTGATATATTAATTTACATTAACTAATATTAGCTAACTTATGTATTTGTTTTTCTCACTTGTGCACATGATATATATGTTATATATATTATTGTGTCATGCTTGTTGCTACATGCTACATGGGTGTAGGGTTCCTAGGCACTCTCAAGAGGTCTCACAAGGCATCAACCATGCCAATTTCAAAAATTACGGTGCCGAGAAACCCTAGACTACGGATCGTTAACTAGAATTTTAGGCGACAAAGTAAACTAGTTAACAATATAACTAAAAGAACGGAAATACAACCTTTGTAGATCCGGTCCTCCATCTCCATAGCTCCGCGATGAAGTCCTCTCCGCTGTCCAAATCGAATCCAAGACTCTAGCATCGGCTTCATCGGAGAAATGGGCGGGCTAGGTCGTCGACGTCGATGCCGAAGATGATCTACGTCGAGGCATCACTAGATCAAGCTCCAACTTCACCAAGTCATGAAACTTGTGAAGAAAACACACTCTACTACTTGGCAAGAGGTAGAGGATGAAGAAATAGGAAGTGGGTTCACTTTAGAATTGGATTTCTCACTCATTTGCTCAAGTTGCCATTGATGGAGCAAGGTTTCTTCTTGAAGAAGAAGAAGATGATGATGAAAAAATGTTATGATAAGTATATCTCAAAAAGAAATTAAAATGAATGCTTATCATAATCAAACCATGGTCAAGTGTAGAGAATAAACTAGGGTTAGGTCAATGGTTAGGGTTAAGCATGAAGACAAAAATGGTGACTTAGTCAAAGCTTCATGAAGCTTCAACAAGCTTCATGAAAGAAAGAAAGAAAGAAACCATTTTGTTTTCTTTTGCCATTTCTTTTTAATCTAAATTAAAAAGATAAATGAATGATAAAATAAAAACCCTAACCATTTACTTAACCACGGTTTAATTCTTTACACAAAAACCCTAGCAAACATGTATCATCAAACATGATACAATCAAGTGCACAAAAGTATATCACATATACAATATGCACAATCCAAGTGAGAAAATCCATTTAAAGTGAACCAACACTAGTTAATGCAAAGTAATATATCAAATATATAATTATGCATTAAATCATTAAATCTACACTTGATTTAACGATCCGGTCATATCGCATATAACCGACTAATATTTAATGTATCGGCTTATCGAATCAATCCTTGATTCGATAACTAGGTTATATCTCATACAACCATTCGATACTTTCATCGCGAGAATAGAATACGTTATCACATACACGAATCATTCTCGGTCCCGCACATATCTCATATGCGCTCCTATTTCGTTTCGCTTGAGCCAGGAAACCTCTGTGTAGGACTCTAAAGACTCGTCAATACGCCGGCAGCAGGTGATGATCATATCAAACACCCACAAGCCGCAAGCGGTCTGCTAAACGTAACGGCCACCCGGGTATTGAGCGATCAGAAGATCGACGAGGAAGCCCGCTCACACTCCTGTGAATCCAACCAGTAACACTTACCGTACAGTCCGGTCTGTTCGTCTGATATGTCTCATATCTCGCCTAGGGGTGGTAAACGTCAGACCCCAATAGCTCGATAAGTCGTGTCGATATGAGGTCTATAACAATTCGAGAAACTACTGGTAACACTTACCAGTAAATCTCAGTAACCCTGGCCAGGGATTTTCGGTTACAGCTAATCGAACACAGCGCAACAACAACTCCCTATACCGGGAGAGACGAATCCCCTCCTATTGCTCATTGCCTCCATGTGATTCGGGACTGTACCCAAAAACCACCGTTTTGCACGCCCTCTTGGACGTGGTAAGATGGAAATCAAAGCACAGTGGGAACCACACAAGACTCTATGACGATCTCAGGTCAACAGACTACTCTGTACCAGTGTCACCAGAGAACTGCCATCTGACGTAAGGTATAATACCATCTGGGAGTTCTCGACGAGTCCGTCCAGTGTACCCAGTCTCCACTGAGCACCCGTATATCATCTCCGATGTCAAACACCAATGGATATGGGATCATCCATCGCCCATCTGTATGAGTCGAGAAGGTATACGCTAGTCTACTCTGGTATATCGATGCCCCGTCTCGATACACCCACGACTAGGGACTTTGAAGGATGTACTTATGGACTACCATGTCCCCACTAGTATGATCTGTATCATAGTCCAGGTAGTCAAGTACACATCCTAAGGGCTTTACCAACATGTATCAGAGAGACAATCAGTATACACGTTAAGGTAAAGAGTAACCAGATAGCATACTATCATGTCGAGTAAGAAAGTTCTCCCTATATATGTCCCAGCATCCACTACAATATACATCCAATGTACAGTAATGGCCTCTAGGGCATACATATAACTAACAATCTCCCACTTGCACTAGGGCCATCTGATAGCAGTGGTTGTAGTATCTCATACTCAACCATCCCATAAAAGTCTCTCTCTGGGAATAGGCCTTCGTGAGTGGATCCGCCGTGCTATCCTCTGAGTCTGCTCTCCTAACCTCGATCACCCTGGAGATCAACCATCTCCATGATCAGGCGATACTGCCTTAGAATAAGTTTGGATCACTGATAGGACTGGCGTTCCTTGGCATTAGCCACAACTCCATTGTCTCACAATGGTAGGAACGTAGTTCATCTCATGAACTAATATACACCCAAACATCCTCTTTGGTAGCATCTTAAGTAGCGATGTATCGTGCCTTTATCATCTAGTATGCCACGGTATTTAGTTTGGAACTCTTCCAACATACCGTCCCTTTACTGAGGGTAAAGACAATGCCTGTGACTGACATTCAGTCGTCTTTATCACCCTGGAACACTTCCAGTGATTTTCCCCAGGATCGATTGATACCATCTCACTACAACTAGTGAGTAACCTAACATCCATTTAGATCTATCTCATAGATCCAAAATCTAGGATTTAGTAGGTATCATTATGATCCTATATGGAGAATCATTGTGATAAGCGGAGATTGACCGAGTGTAGCATAGGAAACTTCTTCCCCATCAAGAGTATGTCATCCACGCACTCTACTAGGATCGTCACAATACTCCCTACTACCTTTTTGTTTATACAAGGTTCATCTACCATTTTGATGAAGTCAAACTTTTTGACCATGACATCAAAACAGATGTTCCAACTCCGCGATACCTGCTTTATCCTATAAAGCATCTTGCACACGTTTCCGCTGCTCCCACTGTCTACGAGGCCCTCTGGCTGTGTACTTATAGACGCACTCTTCTAAAACATCATTTAGAAAAGCAGTCATGACACCCAACCGCCAGATATCGTAGTCATGGTATGTAGCCGTGGCAAGTAGTATCTGGATGGACTTAAGCATAGGTACTGGAAAAGGTTTCATCATTATCCACGCCTGGTCGATGACGAAAACCTTTAACAAGTCTAGCTTTGAAAATCTCAACTTTTCCATCTACACCAAGTAATCTTCTCCAGATATACTTGCTCCTGATGGGGATTTAACCCTTCAGATATAGCAACCAAAGTCCATACTTTGTTGGTGTATAAGGATTCCATCTCAGATCACTAAGCATCCAGCCATTCTTACAGAGCCTTACTCCTGATAGCCAGCTCGAAGCTAAATGGGTCATCATCTCATGATGCAATCCTCGCTCCCACTGTCATAGAGAAACAGAAGTATCTCTCAGGTGGGTGAGGAACCCTACTAGATCGGCGGAGAGGCTGAGGTTCGTTGGAATCTACTGAATCCTTTGGTTCTACCAAATCATCTGCTGTAGTTTGTATAGCTGGAGCCTTTCCAGTTCTACATTACAGACTTTGCCTCGAGCTTGTCCGGATTTTGCTTTTAGACATAGGCCGGACAACCCCAAATCTTAACTATCTTAAGACATAGGCTCTTCCCTTTCCATATCACATATGAAGTGGTAGGTAACTGATTTGATTCGAACCTATTCAATAGGTTTGTAGCTTCTCAAGTGCATAACCCCCTAAAAGGAAAAAGGTAACTCAGTAGTACTCATCATAGAGCACACCATATCAAATAGGGTGTATCTGCTCCGCCCCGATATACCATCGTGCAATGGTGTATACGGAGGAGTAATGCTGAGAGAGAATCTCATTCTCCTTTAGAATAGTCCAAGAATTCCGTGCTCGAATATTCTCCTCCCTGATCGCATCAAAGGACATAATACTTTTACCCTTTTTGGTTCTCTGCTTCTAACTTATATTCTGTGAATATCTCAAAAGGGTCGGACTTGTGTTTCAACAGGAACATAGGTCTGAATCTCGAAAGATCATCAGAGAATGTAATGAAGTAAAAAGAACCGGTCTTGGCATGTGTAGACAGGGGACCTTTCATACATCATCATGTATCAGTCCCAAGAGTTCACTAACTCTTTCTCTGTTTCCAGTAAACGGAGCTATGGTCATCTTATCTTTGTGACATGAATGGCAAGTTTCACAAGATGTAAATTCAAACTGATTTAAATATGCATCTAAATGTAACTTCAGCCAGTCGGGTCGCATTGATATGACCTAGTCTATAATGCCTCAAGAAGGATTCGTTCATTTCTGAACTCTTTCTCTTGTGTGTGTTCTGTATACTAAGAACTGTAGTTTGATTTAGAACATCAATACTTTTAGATAACGTGCCTGAACCGATCAACTTTTGATATAGGAAATGTTCAAAACATTATCCAACAATACAAAATTTTATCATTTCTTTACTTACTAAAGAGACTGATATGATTTTGTATATCAGGTTCAGTATCTAATAGCATTTGTTCAGAATCAATGTATTGGTAATACAGGGTGACAGTGACCAACAGACTTGGCTGCAACTCTTGCCCCGTTTTCTGCCTCATGAAACTTATCACCCGTTCTCAGTTCTCTACCTATCTGTAGCCCTATGTAACAGATTACATATCTGGGATCCTGATCCGGTATCATATACCTAGGATGCGGAGGATACTGAGAAACAGTTCTTTGTAATGAACACACCCGAAGATGATGCATCAGCATGCACTCTCTTCGTTTGGGCGGCACGGGAAATCTGGTATTCCCCTTATTCCTGCTCTGTCTTATAACAATTATAAGTTGGAGCGGGACCAACGTTCCCCAGCTCAGTAAAACAAGCGGGTTCGGTCAATAATCCGTATTATTATCTTGATTAAGGCGTGACATGGTCGCTACCTGGAGAGAGAGAGAAGAAAACACTCAGCGTGCGCTCTTGCAAGATCAGATTGGTTATAATTTTATCTAATCAGGATGGCTCCCATTGCTTTTTATCAAATCTTCCTTCAAACCCTAAAAGGAAAGAGCCGGGATTAATTACACACTACAAGTTCGCCAATCTTTCAGCCAGGCCACTGTCGGTACTTTGAGCACGAACCTAATTAATGTAAACCTCGTTTTCCCATAGGCGTAACCCCGTTGACACCTTTCTAGACACCTACTTGATCGGCTAATTGTAATGTATAAAACTCTCCCAGGAGTATCTCTTACTCGCAGCGGGTATCGGGATCCAACTATCTCATAGAAGGTATGCAATCTCATTGCAAATTTCAACACTTGAAATTCCCGATAATATTTTGCCCCTAGCGTCCTATGACCTTGACGGAGGTCAACAAACCATAGGCTACTAGTCAAGTCCAACCCGTCGTTTCTTGATCGAATTAAACCCACCCGCACGACCCTTGACGGAGGTCAACAAGGCCGCACGACTACCCTAATCCAATCTGCATCATATGCATAAGCAGATAAATACTAGTTAGCTACCGCACACTACGCCTTGACGGAGGTTAACAAACGTAGCACGAATAATAAATAGGACTTATCTGAAATGACGGAGGGCTACGACAGGTTTTTCTGAAAACCTATTGCGTAATGAACTTGATATCGTTGTAGAATCAAATGATTTTAAAATGGAGTGCTTTTGAGGCTTTTCTAGTTTTGCTAAAGGAGTCACTCCCGGTGAAGGGATCGTCGGTCCTTTCCTCGTCGAATGAAGTGCGGGATATATCATATATATCACTGTGCAAAGCAAAAACTCTTAAAAGCAATCAAAAGACAAACCGAGTGTGTAGCATCTGCCAGTTATTGCTAAAGGAGTCACTCCCGGTGAAGGGATCTCGGTCCTTTCCTTATCAAATAAGGTGCAGGATATATCATATATACCGCTGTGCAAAGCAAGAACTGTAGCTACTTATTTTATTTTGAAATTCGATTCTACAACATCTTAGGTTTCTTATATTTCATTAATCTCATTAATGAAGTCCCATCATCTAAGTACCTAAACATCACAGATAAATACGACGTACACTTATGCCATCCGCATTCGCCTCGATGTCCCCTCGTGCACCGTTAGGTTAGGTAACTAACGGCAGAGCGGGGCAGGGCTAGCGCGGGTGTAAAACATAAGTAACGTCTATATAATATATCATATATACTATATATAGTATCTATCACAGAACATCACATGATCACATCACAGATATCGCAGCAGAAGAATCATATAAAATATTGGATATACTAGGACGTCCGTGTTTTCAATACGAGCCAGTATAAAACACGGATTCCACGGTCGTGATGAATAACCAAACCCACACCCCTAGACCCCTACGAGAGCGGCAAGCAACCCTACCAATTCTAGAGTTAGGAGACCCGGACTCGACTCCTCGAGTTGGTCTCCCACTGGACTCCAGAACCCGGTTACTTGTGCCCTCCTCCTTAGGTCTATCCTAGTGCGGAAAAGTAAATAATATACATCAACGGTGACAACTTCTGCAACCTAGAAGTGCCCCAATAAAAGAATATTACATACAAGTTTTTACATGAATGAAAATGAAAAACACTCATCTCACATAAAAAAAAACCCCGGCTATTCAAACACGACGATCCAATATAACATATCCAGCAATACATAACATCACATGTCATCAACGTAAGTAAATATGCGCATCCCAATTGTCGTTGACATATAGCAACGAAACCGGCGATATCACATATTACACTTACGGTCACAGAAAAGAAAGTGTAAAACTACAACAGTTGGAATCCGCAACCACCTCAGACATCGCATGCCTGACCAAATGAATTACTTAGACATCGCATGCCTAACAATTATAAACCCCGCATTTTAGTCTCAAAATCGAAAACACTTTTCAATATCAAGTCGGGCAATTCAACAAGATTCCCGACATCCTGATCGAATGCTCGTCACAAACTTCAGTAGGCGGCCGCACCCCCGACGCCGTCGACGAAGTGCACCAAGGCGGAACACCGCTGCCGCGAGCACCCGAACGGATGCTTTCGGGGACGGGGTTCTCCTACAGTCACTTGGTTGGGGCTATGGGGTGAGGCTGTCTATTATGTTTACCCGGCGAGTATCCACATACGCTACGTGATTGCGACGGACTTTTGATCACATCAAAATTCCGTGGCAACCGATCAAGTGAGACTAAACCGCTATGTTTATAATATTCTTTCAGTTATCTCATAACTATTTGTGAATTCCAATTATTGTATCACATTCCAGATAATTAGAAAATGTTAAACTTTCCGATCGAACATTCAAACACCCAAGTTTTCCCGATACAGATCAACACATGAAACAAGTCTAAAAACATTCAGTTCGTGCCTCAGTACCAACGGTCCAGCCGTAGAAGGGTCAAGCCAACGCCTCACATGTGGCACGCCGTACTGCCCCAAACCCGAAGGTTCAAAGGGCAGTTCAAGACGGTCACATAATCGAGTTAAGGTTTGTTGTCTTCTAGAGGGTCCATCGCGTTACTTGCACTACTTAGAACGTCTTTAAACCGCGGAAAAATCCAACACTTGGAAATTTCCCGGCAGGGGAAAATTTGGGTATTTATATCAGGTCGAACTTTTTAACATATTCTAAAAATACCCGGAAAAACACAGACAATGTTAGACAATCCGATCGAATCACCGAAGTCCCAATACAACCCCAGAAAATTCAACTCTTGAATAATATTTAAAAATACCCAGAGAACTCGGCACTGAATAAAAGAAGTTACTGTGCAAAATTGGGAGGGTGACGTCACACTTTCGCTGCGGAACCGCCGCATAATCTAGGCTTATGCCGCGGTTCCGCCGCACATTAGAGGGATCATGAGATAAATTTTGCGCCGTAATTCTTAGAATTCCCTACTGAATTTTTTAAGCAATTTTAATCTGGAAAAAACCCAGTTTTTGAAAAAAGTCCATAGAGCATTTTTTGTGTTAGGGTTTCGGTTCGTTCGGGTTTCAAACTTCGTTTACGCTTCGCCTAAGGCTCTAGCTAGGCTCTGATACCACTGTAGGATTCCTAGGCACTCTCAAGAGGTCTCACAAGGCATCAACCATGCCAATTTGAAAAATTACGGTGCCGAGAAACCCTAGACTACGGATCGTTAACTAGAATTTTAGGCGTCAAAGTAAACTAGTTAACAATATAACTAAAAGAACGGAAATACAACCTTTGTAGATCCGGTCCTCCACCTCCATAGCTTCGCGATGAAGTCCTCTCCGCTGTCCAAATCGAATCCAAGACTCTAGCATCGGCTTCATCGGAGAAATGGGCGGGCTAGGTCGTCGACGTCGATGCCGAAGATGATCTACGTCGAGGCATCACTAGATCAAGCTCCAACTTCACCAAGTCATGAAACTTGTGAAGAAAACACACTCTACTACTTGGCAAGAGGTAGAGGATGAAGAAATAGGAAGTGGGTTCACTTTAGAATTGGATTTCTCACTCATTTGCTCAAGTTGCCATTGATGGAGCAAGGTTTCTTCTTGAAGAAGAAGAAGATGATGATGAAGAAATGTTATGATAAGTATATCTCAAAAAGAAATTAAAATGAATGCTTATCATAATCAAACCATGGTCAAGTGTAGAGAATAAACTAGGGTTAGGTCAATGGTTAGGGTTAAGCATGAAGACAAAAATGGTGACTTAGTCAAAGCTTCATGAAGCTTCAACAAGCTTCATGAAAGAAAGAAAGAAAGAAACCATTTTGTTTTCTTTTGCCATTTCTTTTTAATCTAAATTAAAAAGATAAATGAATGATAAAATAAAAACCCTAACCATTTACTTAACCACGGTTTAATTCTTTACACAAAAACCCTAGCAAACATGTATCATCAAACATGATACAATCAAGTGCACAAAAGTATATCACATATACAATGTGCACAATCCAAGTGAGAAAATCCATTTAAAGTGAACCAACACTAGTTAATGCAAAGTAATATATCAAATATATAATTATGCATTAAATCATTAAATCTACACTTGATTTAACGATCCGGTCATATCGCATATAACCGACTAATATTCAATGTATCGGCTTATCGAATCAATCCTTGATTCGATAACTAGGTTATATCGCATACAACCATTCGATACTTTCATCGCGAGAATAGAATACGTTATCACATACACGAATCATTCTCGGTCCCGCACATATCTCATATGCGCTCCTATTTCGTTTCGCTTGAGCCAGGAAACCTCTGTGTAGGACTCTAAAGACTCGTCAATACGCCGGCAGCAGGTGATGATCATATCAAACACCCACAAGCTGCAAGCGGTCTGCTAAACGTAACAGCCACCCGGGTATTGAGCGATCAGAAGATCGACGAGGAAGCCCGCTCACACTCCTGTGAATCCAACCAGTAACACTTACCGTACAGTCCGGTCTGTTCGTCTGATATGTCTCATATCTCGCCTAGGGGTGGTAAACGTCAGACCCCAATAGCTCGATAAGTCGTGTCGATATGAGGTCTATAACAATTCGAGAAACTACTGGTAACACTTACCAGTAAATCTCAGCAACCCTGGCCAGGGATTTCCGGTTACAGCCAATCGAACACAGCGCAACATCAACTCCCTATACCGGGAGAGACGAATCTCCTCCTATCGCTCATTGCCTCCATGTGATTCGGGACTGTACCTAAAAACCACCGTTTTGCACGCCCTCTTGGACGTGGTAAGATGGAAATCAAAGCACAGTGGGAACCACACAAGACTCTATGACGATCTCGGGTCAACAGACTACTCTGTACCTGTGTCACCAGAGAACTGCCATCTGACGTAAGGTATAATACCATCTGGGAGTTCTCGGCGAGTCCTTCCAGTGTACCCAGTCTCCACTGAGCACCCATATATCATCTCCGATGTCAAACACTAATGGATATGGGATCATCCATCGCCCATCTGTATGGGTCGAGAAGGTATACGCTAGTCTACTCTGGTATATCGATGCCCCGTCTCGATACACCCACGACTAGGGACTTTGAAGGATGTACTTATGGACTACCATGTCCCCACTAGTATGATCCGCATCATAGTCCAGGTAGTCAAGTACACATCCTAAGGGCTTTACCAACATGTATCAGAGAGACAATCAGTATACACGTTAAGGTAAAGAGTAACCAGATAGCATACTATCATGTCGAGCAAGAAAGTCCTCCCTATATATGTCCCAGCATCCACTACAATATACATCCAATGTACAGTAATGGCCTCTAGGGCATACATATAACTAACAATGGGTGTATGAGACTCACACCATGCTTATGATAATCCTAGGGTTTGTTTATTTAAAGTAAACAAAATTGGATGGAAATTAGTCACATGGTTAGAAGCTTGGAGAAGCTTGTAGTGACCATTGACTTAGTCCACTAATTTTGTTTTACTTAAGATATTTATTAACCCAACCATTGTCATTAGCCATGATTATGCCTCTATATGAGTTAGTATATGATACTAACTCATGCATGGTTGCTAGACTCACTCTCATTAGATGAGATTCCTTCTTCATCTTCATCATCAAGAAAAAGCTCACTGGCTTTTCATGAGGTGAAGAAATATTGTGAGAAAAATATTTCTAAAGTGAGCAAAATTCCTACTTCATCATCCTACACTAGACTAGCCATTTAGCTTAAGGTGTTTGCTTCACTAATATACCATTAGTGAAAAGGTAGCATGAGCTTGAGTCTCCTCGACGTAGATCATCTTCGGCCTCGAAGACTTCGAGCAAGCTTGTTCATTTCTTCATGTAAACCGTTACTAGAGTTTGGGTGTTCACTACTTGGAGCGAAGGGACTACTACACGGAGGTTTAGAAGTGAAGGACCGGTCTACAAAGGTTATATTCCTCATTCATTTAGATGTAAAGTTGTTTACATGCTAGTTTCGTCTAAATCTCTAGTTAAGATTCTAGGGTTACGGTTATTTAGCATGGTTTTTATTGAAAACGGCACGGATGATGGCTCCCAAAACCTTGCTGTCGTGCTAGGTAACCCTACAGCGGTATCAGAGCCAAGCTAGAAAATTAGACGATATTTGTTAGATTACGAAACCGCAATGACTCCGAAACTTGCAAAACCAAACTCTAGTTTCTGTCGAATTTTAAAAGGCCTCTAAAATTTTTTTTAACCAATTGCAGAATATTGTATGTGATATAATATGAACACCACAGAAACTTGGACCCCTTTGGCCAGATTTTGGCCGGCGACATTCATTGAAAATCCGAGCTCGCCGGATTTTTTAAGGCATTTTGGCTTCAAATGCTGGTGGTGTTCCAGTCTCTGGGTTTTAGTGTTTCAGGCGTTGCTTGTTTTTGGTAAGATTGCATGTGATGTGGTCTTACTGTTTAGGCAATTCGGAGTGTTTCGTATTCGTAATTCTAACATAGTTTCGGGTATTCACATGTTGTCTAGGCGAAGTTAAAAAGTTCGAAAGAATATCAAAAACCCATTTTTCCAAGTTTATGGTATTCAGAAAGTCATGCAAGTAATTCTATAGACCCTCTAGACGAATGAAACCCTAACTCGACTTAATTACCATGGAACCGCTTTCGAACCCTAGGGTTTGCGACAGTTCCGGGGCGGCATTAGTAAGGCTTGGGTCTGCACTTCTACGGTTGGTCCATAGGTGCTATGTCATGTTTTGGGTATTTTTAAACTGTGCTCAAGTGTTGAGCTTTAGAGAAATTATGGGACTTTGATGAATCGATCGAAAAGTTTAACGTCGTCCGGATATCTGTGATGGGATACAATACTTGGAATCCATAAGAATCGGTTTTGTGAAAACTGGTTTGAATTTTATAAATCTAGCAATTTAGTCTCAATTGATCGGCTGCCACGGAATTTTGATGTGCATCAAAAGTCCGTCGCAATCACGTAGCGTATGCGGATGTTAGTTATATGCCATAGAGGCCATTATTGTATAATACTGCTTTGTTTATTACTTAATGGGATCTTGGGATATGCACGGATACAGTAACAGTCTTGCTCAAAATGGTAGTATGCTACCTAGTTTGTATCTATCTCAATATGTCCGTATGTTTCTTTTAACATATCGCTTATACATATTGGTAGAGCCCTTAGGATCTTAGCTTGATTACCAGCGTTGTGATGGCAGTCACACTAGTGGGGGCTGGGTAGTCTATAAGCACATCCTATACAGGTCCCTAGTCGTAGGATTATCGAGACGGGGCATCGATACTCCAGAATACACTAGTGTATACGCTTCTCATCCCATCAGGGGAGATGGTCTGTCCCACAGCCATTAGTACGTCGTACTGGAGATAGTATGCAGGTGCTCATTAGGTTATGAGTACACCGGACAGAACTCGTCGGAAACTGTTGGTGGGATTATACCTATCGTCGGCATAGTCACAAAATTTACGAATTATTCGCCGAATTCGCGAATAATTCGCAAATTTTTGATCAGCCGGCTTAATCGCCGAATTAATCGGCGGGCCAAATAATTCGCGAATTATTCCCGAATTATGTGAAAAAACATCGAATAATTCAAAAAACAGCAAATAATTCACAAATCAAAACCTAGCGTCTCATATATTAATTTCTTGCTCGAAATCCTTCCCGAACATTTCCCGTACACTTACCGAATTTGTGACTATGATCTTCGGGTAGCAGTTTCCAGGTGACATGAGTACAACATAGTCTGTCGACTTGACACTGCTGCTTCGCCTCGAGTGTGTTCCCACTGTACTTTGATTATTATCCTACCATGGCTCAAAGGAGTGGTGCAAACAGGTAATGGTTGGGTGCAATCCCGAAGCACTTGGAGGCAGTGGCGGTTAGATAGGATTCGGCTCTCCCAGTATTAGGGGTTGATATCGCGCTGTGTTCGGAAGGCCATTACATAAAGTCCTTGGCCAAGGCAAGCGGGATTTACTGGTAGGTTCACCAATAGCTTCTCAAGGTGTTTTGGGCTATTCTCCGACACGATTTATTGCAAAATTAGGGGCCTGACGATTACCGCCCCCCAGGCCCGATTTGCGATACTTTGAGACAAACAGACCGGACTGTACGGAGATTGTCACAGATAGACTCAGTTGGAGTTCGGATGAGTTATTCTTATCGGCTTTCTTATTGACAATACCTGGGGGCCGTTATATACAGCTAGTGCCACTTTCGGCCTGTGGTTAAACCCACTGCCAGCGTAGCGTCGAGTCTTTAAAGTCCCACACAGATGGTTTCTCTGCATCGGACAAAAGATGTAGAGGTCGTATGGTTTTACGACAGAGTTCGATCACGTGCGTGTACTTGTGTGCGCATGATAATTCGGACGGATAATACTAGTGGGTTTTGGTTTAAGCCGGATCCTAGTATTGTACTGATGGATTGTTTTTGTCTTTTGTATCCGCATTTTTCGGAATACGGATAAGGGTATGTATGTACGGACGAGGGGAATTTTTGTAAATTGGTCAAAGATGATTCTAAAAGATGACATGTCATATTGTTATTTTTCATTTTAGTTTAAATAAAAACATATTATGACATGGAGAGAATGAGGTGGAAATTGCATATAAATGAGCATGCCTTTGGATGACACTTGTGGGGGTTTTATCCCATGACTCACCAAGTTGGTACTTGAACCCTTGTTCCTTTTCTAATGTGAATTATTCATATTAGAAAGATAATGGTTCAGTTTGAAAAACTAAGGGGCCATACTCTATTTTCTTATGCAAGTTTTTCTTCACTAGCTTTCTCTCCATTCACCACCTTCTTCCTCAACACCATAGTAAACTCATGTGTTGAGTTATCTAGGGTAAGAAAAGACATTCCAATCCATCTACACATTTCTATATCGTCTACGACATCATGAGTAGCGACCTTGATGCCCTAGTTGCTTCGGTTAAGTTAGGAACTCGATGGAATCCTCTCAGGTGGATCATCTTGGATTTGAGGAGTCCGACGAGGAAACGGCGATCCGTACGATCCATGGAGTCGATGACGAGTTGGAGGACAGCGAGGAATGAAGACCCGAAGGACCTGAATCGTGAGGTATAAACTTCTGGACATGTAGTTTAACTCACACTAAATTTACTAGTTAGGGTTTAGCACCGATCCTGGAGTCCGAGTCTGTGTCGCGATCTCTTGAAAATCGTTTTTCACCTATTCCGCCTCCCCGCGAACTCGCGGGGTGCGCGACATGGACTTACAGTGGTATCAGAGCCTTCTAAACCCAAACTAGATCGTTAGCAAGTGTTAGAACTTCGATCGTCAGAAAAACTGGAAAACAAAACACCGAAACCCTACACTTTCTGTCGATTTTTAAAAGTTCTAGAAAAATTATTTCAAGTGTACTAAAAATATGTGCTGGGTTTTCTAAGATGGTTGAAGAAAGATGGTCCCCTGAATCGCCAAGACGGCCGCAGAACCACGGCGGATCTGACCGTTCTGCCGCGGAGTCGCAGCTGAGTCGAAGCCGATTCAGGCCATTCTTCTTCTGTTATTTCTTATTTTGGGTGTTTAGTTCTCTGGAATATTTGGTTTCTACCCTAAGTATTTTTGATATGCTGGTTTGCATTTGGGTAGATACGGAATAATATATTTCGATCGAAATTCTATTTGTACTTGGCTAACCGGTTCTTCTGTAATGTTTATATGTGTTTTTAAACTTCATCTAATTTCTATATGTCGGTTAGTTTGAAGTTGAACATATCTGTTGGTTTGTGTATATGGACTTTATTAGATCGTCGATGATGAATAGCCGGGGATGTGAGATGAGCGTTTGTTTTATCTTTCATTCGATGTAAATTTTAATTTGATGTAATATTGTTTTGTGGGGCGCATCCGGGTTGAGGTTGTAGCCACCGATGTTGTATTATTTCTTTTTACTGTTTTTTGCTCCTAAGATAGACCCAAGGTGGGGTACATAAACTACCGGGTTCTTTGAAGTGCCGAGTGGCCTACTCATTTTGCTGAGGGAGGTTGCTTCACATCGGGAATTTGGTGGGTAGTTTGTCATACCCGTGGGGGTCTGGGGTGGGGTTTGGCTATTCATCACGACCGTGGAATCCGTCTTTCGTTACAGGCTTAAACGAAACGCGGAAATCCTAGTATATCCAATATGTTCATCTGTGACTGGAATGCCTATTATTGCGTGAGATGATTGTAAATATCTATATATGTTATATAGTAGATGTTGCTTATGTTTTGCATCCGCGCTAGTCCAGCCTGTAAGTCCATGCTACCTCTCTCGGTACTTTCGGGCATGCGGAATTTGATAAAAAACGATTTTCTTAGAGGTGGTAACATGGACTTAAAACCCGGATCTTTGTTAAACATCTAACTAACAACCTAACTACGAGTTGCTAACTACTCGGTTAGGGGGTTATACCTTTCTTTTTCTCGAACTCCTTCGTCTTCAAGCTTCGATGGTCGTCCGAATCGGCTTCTCCCCGTCGTCTCCTTGCGCCGAAGATAGATCCATCTGAAAGCTTCAACCTTTGGCTCCTTCTTCGAACTTTGAAGAAACTAGTTCACTCGGTTTGCTAAACCTTGTGAACTAGAGTGAGTAGAGAAGAGTTTGTATGGGATTTTATCTATGGTTCTTGGTTCTCAACTCATGAGACAATTGAACCATAGAGTCAAGAGAGGGAGAGCAAGAGGAGGAGATGAGAGCTCAAGAACAAGAGAGAGAATGAGAATGATAGAATGAGAGATGACTTTTCTCATTTGGCTCTCATAATCCATAACCATCATAACGCCTCATATCAATCAAGTATTATGTGATGGTTTAAGCAACCATAGCCATATCATTTCATGCACTCATTTTGCACAAAAGAGCAAGCAAGCAAAAGTCTTTGCCATGAAATGATAGCTATAGTTATCATGATGGTCAACTAGTCAAGCCTAGTCAACCGGTCAACGAAGTCAACAAGTCAACAAAAGTCAACAAGTCAACAAAGTCAATCCCTCAACAACCATGTCACCATAATACTTAATTAATATAATTGTTAATCATATATCATATTCTCATTAGGGTTGAGCAAAAAGTCAATGGTCAACTGTCAACGGTCAACAACCCTAATGAGAATCCTCTGCCTCTGTCTCTCCGTCAACTGTGCATACACACCCGCATCCGCGTTCCGAGGAACACGAATGTATACTGGATAAATCCAATCCCAAAAGGTACACTAGGATCTGGCTTAAACCAAAGCCCGCTAGTGTGAACTGACCGGACACTGTACGTGCACAAGTGCACGGATGTGACCGAACCCTCGAGTTTGTCCGCATGCTGCTTTTTTACAAAAGCTGGAGATCCCCATACCTTAAGATACTTAAGACAGGTTTTCTTCCCAGTCCACATCTGATATGGGGTGGTAGGCACAGTCTTGGTTGGAGCCTTGTTCAATAGATATGTAGTTGCTTCTAGTGCATATCCCCAGAATGATCGCGGTAACTCAGCGTTACTCATCATGGACCGTACCATATCCAATAGGGTCCGGTTCCGTCTCTCCGATACACCGTTGTGTTGCGGAGTGTATGGAGGAGTAAGCTGAGAGAGAATACCATTCTCTTTTAAGTAATTAAGGAATTCGGCACTTAGGTATTCTCCACCTCGATCCGATCTTAGAATCTTGATACTTTTGCCGGTTTGTTTTTCTACTTCATTCTTATATTCCTGGAATTTTCCAAAGGCTTCGGACTTATGTTTCATTAAGAAGACATAACCGTACCTTGAGAAGTCATCTGTAAAAGTAATAAAGTAAGAATAACCGCTTCGCGCATGTGTAGACATTGGACCGCACACGTCACTGTGTACGAGTCTCAAGAGCTCGCTCGCTCTTACTCCGTGTCCAGTAAACGGAGTCTTTGTCATCTTTCCTTTGAGACAGGATTGACAAGTGGCATACGATTGATATTCGAACGGATTCAAATATCCTTCTGTATGTAACTTAGTCAACCTTCTCTCATTGATGTGACCCAGTCTACAATGCCATAAGAAAGTTTGATTTATTTCCGGAGACTTTCTTTTGTGTGTATTCTGGACATTGAAAATCTGTGGTTGGTTTAATACGTATATACCATTGCTCAATGTACCTGACCCAATCAAAACTTGATTAAGGTGAATGTTTACAACATTGCTTACAAACGCAAATTCATAACCTTTTTTAGAAACCAAAGATACAGAAATGATATTACAAGTTGCGTTGGGTACAAAAAAGCAATTACGCAAAACCAAAACATGTCCATCTGAAATTCCCAGGTGATAGTCCCCCACGGCTTTAGCATCCATGCTAGCTCCGTTTGCAACTCTGAGGGTCATGTCACCTGCCTTCAAAACCCTACGGTTTCTCAACGCCTGCAAAGAATTACAGATATGAGATCCTGATCCGGTATCCAATACCAGGAAGTAGAGTTTATTGAAAGACAGTTTTCAATAACATACACACCTGAAGCTGAAGCTGCAACCTGCTTCAATTCCTGTGTTCTGGCCTTCCAAGCCCTGCAATCATTCTTCCAGTGTCCTTTCTTATGACAATAGAAGCATTCTTCCTTATCCACAAGCTTCCCCACTTTCTTTGTTGCTTTTGCTTTTCCCTTCGTATCCACTTTACTAACACCGCCCCTTGGTTTGGTGGGGGCTTTCTTCTTCTTTCCCTTGGCTTTCGTCTTGGACCTAGAAGAAGATGATCCTCCTACAAACAAAGTGGATGTTTCCCTACCTTTCTGTAGGGTGCCCTCTGCGCTCCTCAGCATGTTGAGGAGCTCTGAAAGTTCAACTTCTTTTTCTTATAAGTTGAAGTTCAGTATAAACGGGGCGTAAGTGGAAGGAAGGGACTGGAGAACTAAGTCCGTATAGAGCTCACTCTCCAATGTGGTTCCTAGGTCCGCGAGCTCCTCAATGTAGCCGATCATCTTAAGTACATGTTCTTCTACTGATGATCCGACGGCCATCCTTGCCGAAATAACTTTTTCGACACTTCGTATCTTGCGATACGAGACTGCTCTCTATACAGTTCTTTTGTATGAAGAAATATGGATTCCAAGTCCATATTCTCGTGCCTCCTCTGATGTTCATTGTCCATAGAGGCAAGCACGAGGCACTTGGCCTTCGCGCTATCAATCTCCCAAGTCTTACGGATTTCCTTATCCGCGACGCTGGAAGTGGGACCAGGGACAGGGGGAGCTTTGGTGGTAAGAAGATACCCCAGCTTGTCGTAAGTGATTGCCATTTTGATATTCCTGAGCCAATCTTTGTAGTTTGGCCCTGTCAGTATGTTTTTATCTAGAAGTAACTTAAGTCCAGTCATGTCGATTGGTCGCTGCAATTAGGAGAGAGAAGAAGAAACACTCAGCATGATGCTCTTGCAAGTTTAGAGTGGTTTTTAGTTTGTCTAAACAGGATGGCTCCCACTGTTTCTCGAATCCCTCCTCAAACTATAAAGGAAGAATTAGTCGGGATCAATCCCACCGCACAATACTTGCTTAACCGTTCAGCCAGGCCAGTGTCGGTACTTCGAGGGAGGTTTTCCAACGCTTTCGCGAAGTTCCTTAATTAAATAACCTCTTTTCCCTGGGGGCGTAGCCCCGCTAACACCTTTCTAGACACCTACTTGGTTTATAGCATTGATCGTTAAGTGAGAAATTTCCCAAGGAGTAGCATATACTCACAGTAGGATCGGGATCCAAATATCATCGTGTGACGAAACTGAAGGAATCCTACCAGAATCATCACACTCCAAATGGTATGCAAATCTAGCAAGTTTCAGTACTTATGAAACTCCCGATGTGGATTTTTGCCCCATGCTCTTATGACCTTGACGAAGGTCAACAAATCATAAGTCACATGTCAAGTTCTGCCCGTCATTATCCAGGTTAATTTGAACCCACCCGTATATACCCTTGACGAAGGTCAACAAGGTAATGCGAATGTCCCAAACCAACGCATCTATCTATGCTACATATGAATACCCAACAGCTACCAATCACTATGCCTTGACGAAGGTCAACAAACACAGCTTGAATACTATTGAATATTCATACGAAACGACGGAGGGCTACGAATGGTTTTGGCGAAACCGTGAACGTAGTGAACTTGAAATAGTCGATGGAACGAGATAGCTTTTAAAAGGAGTGGCTCAAGCTCCGCATTTAAAAATTGGTTTTGAAAAGAACCGAGTGGTTTTTCGAAAGTGTTCCAACGACTTTAGCTTGGTTTATTATCTTGCATTAGTTCTTTTAATGCGTGATATTCTTGCATTAGTTCTTTTAATGCGTCCCATCATTTAATCCTACCATTGCAGAAAACAACCAAAATATGACGTACGCTTATGCCATTCGCATTCGCCACTGGGCCCCGTCATTACCCGTTAGGTTACTTAACTAACGACAGAGCGGGGACTGGGCTAGCGCGGCTGTAAAACATAAGCAACGCCTAAATAATATCATATATAGATATATTGCAATGATAGCCATTTCAGATCACAGATGAATACATTGGATATACTAGGAATCTGTAATTCGTACGAGCCTGTAACGAAAAGCAGATTACACGGTCGCGGTGAATAGCCAATACCCCACCCAAGACCCCTACGGGTGCGGCAAACTACCCGCCAAGTACCCGAAGCGAAGCAACCTCCCTCAACTCCGTGAGTAGGCCACTCGGCACTTCGGCATACCCGGTAGTTTGTGCACCCCCTCCATGGGTCTATCCTAGGAGTAAAAACAGTAAAAAGAAATTATACAATGACGGCTACAACCCCGACCCGGTTGTGCGGCCATACAAATAATATTACATCAATTTACAAATTTACATGAATTGAAAGAAAAGAAAAACTCTCGTCTCACAACCCTCGGCTATTCACCCGCGACAATCCAACATATTCATATACACATTCCAGCAACATTACAGATCACAGATTTGTATAACCCCCACTAATCGACATATAGCGATTAGCAGACGTTCAATACAAATGTCACATTACAGAAAAACCCGTCAGCTAAAGTCTTTTAGAAGTTCGATCAAAAATACGGATTTTTAGGCCCGAAACACAAAATTTTCGTTCTGGAAAATCTGGGCTAAAAAGACATATTCCAAAAATCCTAAAATACCCCTATGAGCAAACTATAAAGAAGAAACCCCATGATCGAGTCAACTCGGCGCTTTGATCGAGTTAGGGGGTCAAATTTTTGCAGTTTCTTCAGAAAACCCTGAGTCGATTTTTGGTGTATCCCAAAAAAAATTTCCAGCACTTTTAAAATCGACAGAAAGTTTAAAAAACGGGGTTCGTTTTGCGACTTTTTCTTTGATCGATCTTCTAGCTACTTTGCTAACATGTTAGATAGAGTTTAACTAGTCTCTGATACCACTGTAAGTCCATGCTACCTCTCCCGGTACTTTCGGGCATGCGGAATTTGATAAAAGACGATTTTCTTAGAGGTGGTAACATGGACTTAAAACCCGGATCTTTGTTAAACATCTAACTAACAACCTAACTACTAGTTGCTAACTACTCGGTTAGGGGGTTATACCTTTCTTTTTCTCGAACTCCTTCGTCTTCAAGCTTCGATAGTCGTCCGAATCGGCTTCTCCCCTTCGTCTCCTTGCGCCGAAGATAGATCCACCTGAAAGCTTCAACCTTTGGCTCCTTCTTCGAACTTTGAAGAAACTAGTTCACTCGGTTTGCTAAACCTTGTGAACTAGAGTGAGTAGAGAAGAGTTTATATGGGATTTTATCTATGATTCTTGGTTCTCAACTCATGAGACAAGTGAACCATAGAGTCAAGAGAGGGAGAGCAAGAGGAGGAGATGAGAGCTCAAGAACAAGAGAGAGAATGAGAATGATAGAATGAGAGAAGACTTTTCTCATTTGGCACTCATAATCCATAACCATCATAACACCTCATATCAATCAAGTATTATGTGATGGTTTAAGCAACCATAGCCATATCATTTCATGCACTCATTTTGCACAAAAGAGCAAGCAAGCAAAAGTCTTTGCCATGAAATGATAGCTATAGTTATCATGATGGTCAACTAGTCAAGCCTAGTCAACCGGTCAACGAAGTCAACAAGTCAACAAAAGTCAACAAGTCAACAAAGTCAATCCCTCAACAACCATGTCACCATAATACTTAATTAATATAATTGTTAATCATATATCATATTCTCATTAGGGTTGAGCAAAAAGTCAATGGTCAACTGTCAACGGTCAACAACCCTAATGAGAATCCTCTGCCTCTGTCTCTCCATCAACTGTGCATACACACCCGCATCCGCGTTCCGAGGAACACGAATGTATACTGGATAAATCCAATCCCAAAAGGTACACTAGGATCTGGCTTAAACCAAAGCCCGCTAGTGTGAACTATCCGGACACTGTACGTGCACAAGTGCACGGATGTGACCGAACCCTGTCGCAAAACCATGCGACCTCTACTCTTTTGCCTAAAGGCGAATAGCTTTCTGTGTGGGACTCTAAAGACTCGACACTACGCTGGCAGTGGGTTTAACCACAGACCGCAAGTGGCACTAGCTATGCGTAACGGTCCCCAGGTAGATGCCGACAAGAAGACTGACGAGGTGAAACCGATCTGAACTCCTACTGAGCCTGAATGTGACATTCTCCGTACAGTCCGGTCTGTTCGTCTGATACATCGCATGGCGGGCCTAGGGGGCGGTAAACGTCAGTCCCCCAATAGCGGTACAAGTCGTGTCGGAGTGAAGCCCAAAACACCCTGAGATAACACTGGAAGCCTACCAGTATATCTCGTTTGCCCTGGCCAGGAACTACTCATGTAATGGCTCTCCTAGACACAGCGCGGTGTCAACCCCCAATACCGGGAGAGACGAATCCTGTCTAACCGTCACTGCCTCCAAGTGCTTCGGGACTGCACCCAACTACTACCTGTTTGCACGACTCCTTTGAGCCGTGGTAAGGTAGTAATCAAAGTGCAGTGGGAAGACACTCGAGGCGAAGTGACAGTGTCAAGTCAGCGGACTAAGCTGTACTCATGTCACCTGGGAACTGATAACTGACGATAGGCATAATACCAACTAGTCGGTTCCCGACGAGTCCTATCCAGTGTACCCGTAACCTAACGAGCACCCGCATACTATCTCAAGTACGACGTACTGACGGCTGTGGGACAGACCGTCTCCCACACTGGGATGAGAAGCGCATGCGCTAGTCTACTCCGGAGTATCGATGCCCTGTCTCGATAGTCCTGCGACTAGGGACCTGCATAAGGATGTGCTTATAGATTACCCAGCCCCACTAGTGTGACTGCCATCACATCGCTGGTAATCAAGCAAAGATCCTAAGGGCTCCACTAATGTGTATAGGTGATATACTAAAAATAAACACATGTACACATTGAAGTAGAAACAAACCAAGCAGCATACTACTATTTTGAGCAAGATTGTATATACAAGGTGAATATCCCAAGCTTTCATTAAGTAATATACAAACTAGTATGATACAGTAATGGCCTCTAGGGCATATACACTAACACAGCCCCCGCTCTGTCGTTAGTTAAGTAACCTAACGGGTGATGACGGGGCCCCGTGGCGAATGCAGATGGCATAAGCGAACGTCATATTTTTCGTTTCTCTCTGTAATGATAGGTGTAAGTGATGGGACTGCATTAGATTAATGCAAAGCAAATAAACCAAAACTAAATCGTTGGAACAAATTTTAAAACCACTCGTTTTTTTTCAAAACAGCAGACTTTTAAAATGCGGAGCTTAAACCACTCCTTTAAAAAGCTATCAGGTTCCTTCGATTAAATCAAGTTCACTACGTTCACGGTTTCGCCAAAAACCAGCCGTAGCCCTCCGTCATTTTAGTTGAATATTCAGTAGTATTCAAGCTATGTATGTTAGCCTTCGCCAAGGCATAGTGATTGGTAGCTGCTGGATATTCATCTGTAGCATAGATAGATGCGTTGGTTTGGGACAGTCGTACTACTATTTTGGCCTTCGTCAAGGATATGTACGGGTGGGTTCAGATTAACCTAGATAATGACGGGCAGAACTTGACATGTGACTTATGATATGTTGGCCTTCGTCAAGGTCATAAGAGCATGGGGAAAAAATCCACATCGGGAGTTTCTAAAGAAACTGAAACTTGCTAGTGCTGCATACCATTTGGAGTGTGATAATTTTGGTAGGATTGCTTCAATTTTATCACACAATGATATTTGGATCCCGATCCTACCGTGAGTATAAGCTGCTCCTCGGGAGATTTCTTCACTAAACACAATCAATGTTTTAAACCAAGTAGGTGTCTAGAACAGTGTTAGCGGGGCTACGCCTCCAGGGAAAAGAGGTTTTGTAATTAAGGAACTTCATGAAAGCATTGGAAAACCTCCCTCGAAGTACCAACACCAGCCTGGCCGAACGGTTAAGCAAGTATTGTAAAGTGAGATTAATCCTGACTAATTTCTTATGGTTTGAAGAGGGATTCAAGGTACAGTGGGAGCCATCATGTTTAGATAAAGTAAATGTAGGGTTACCTAGCACGGCAGCAAGGTTTCGGGAGGCATCGACCATGCCAATTTAAAATTTTGCCATGTTAAAAAACCCTAACCCTAGAATCTTAACTAGAGATTTAGACAATATAAGAATGTAAACAACTTTACATCTAAGTGAATAAGGAATACAACCTTTATAGACCGGTCATTCACTTCAATAGCTCCGTGTAGTAATCCCTTCGCTCCAAGTAGTGAACTTCCGGACTCTAGAATGGCTCCACAAGATGAAAGGAACAAACTTGCTAGAAGTGTTCGAGGCCGAAGATGATCTACATCGAGGAGACACCAACCCAAGCTACCTCTTCACTAATTTGGAATTAGTGAAGCTAACACCCTAAACTAAATGGCTAGTGTAGTAGAGGATGATGAAGTAGGATTATTCCTCACTTTAGAATTAATTTTCTCACTATTTTTCTTTATCTCACAAAACCCTAGTGAGCTTGGAGATGAAGAAGAAGATGAAAATGGAGAAAAGAATGAAAATGAGAGAGGCAACCATGGGTGAGATAATATCTTATATAACTCATGTAGAGACTTAACCATGGCTAATGATAATGGTTGGGTTAATAAATATCTTAGGTAAAACAAAATTAGTAGACTAATTCAATGGTTCCACATGCTTCACCAAGCTTCAACCATGAAACAAATTTCCATCTAATTTTAATTTACTTTAAATAAATAAACCATCAATTATCATAGTCATGGTGTGAGTCTCATACACCCATGTAGCATGTATCATCAAGCATGACAAAAACAATAATATATATCACATATATATTATATATATGCAAGTGAGAAAAAGAAATGCATAAGTGAGCTAATATTAGTTAATGTAAAATCAATATATCAAATATATAATCATACATTAAATTATTAAATCAACACTTGACTTAATAATCCGGCTATATCACATATAACCGACTAATATCATATTATCATCTTATCGAATCAACACTTGATTCAATAACCCGGCTATATCACATATAACCAACCGATATCATATATCGCGAGAATAGAATACGGTATCACATACTCGTATTAATCTCGGTCCCGCACATATCACATATGTGCTCCTACTTCGTTTTGCATGAGCTAGGAAACCTCTGTGTAGGACTCTAAAGACTCGTCAATACGCCGGCAGCAGGTGATGATTATATCAAACACTCACAAGCCGCAAGCGGTCAGCTAAACGTAACGGCCACCCGGGTATTGAACGATCAGAAGAACAACAAGCAAGCTTGTCCATACTCCCGCAAAGCCTGTTAGTAACACTACCGTATAGTCCGGTCTCTTCTTCTGATATGTCGCATATCTAGTCTAGGGGTGGTAAACGTCAGACCCCAGTAACTTGATAAATCGTGCCAATGTGAGGCTCATAACGAGTCTAGATTCTACTGATAACACTTACCAGTAAATCTCCATATCAGCCCTGGCCAGGGACTTCCTGTTATAGCCAATCGAGCACAGCGCAACATCAACCCCCAATACCGGGAAAGACGAATCCCCTCCTATCACTCATTGCCTCCATATGACTCAAGACTGTACCCAAAAACCATCGTTTTGCACATTCTCTTGAATATGGTAAGGTGGAAATCAAAGCACGGTAGGAATCACAGAAGACTCTATGATGATTTCGGATCTACAGACTAACCTGTCCCAGTGTCACTAGAGAATTGCTATTTGACGTTAGGTATAATACCATCTAGGAGTTCTCGGTGAGTCCGTCCAGTGTACCCAGTCTCCACTGAGTACCCGTATACCATCTCTGATGTCAAACACTAATAGATATGGGATCATCAATCGCCCATCACATGGGTCAAGAAGCGTATATGATAGTCTACTCTGGAATATCAATGCCCTGTCTCGATACACCCACGACTAGGAACATTAAAGGATGAACTTGTGGAATACCCTGGCCCCACTAGTATGATCTCCATCATAGTCCTAGTAGTCAAGTACACATCCTAAGGGCTTTATCAACATGTGAGAGCAAGAAAGTATCACAATACAAGTCTACATGTTAAGACAAAGAGCAACCATATAGCATACTATCATGTTGAGCAAGAAAGTCCTCTCTGTTAGTTATGTATATGCCCTAGAGGCCATTGTTGTACATATGATGTATATTATAATGGATGCTTGGTTATATATAGAGATGACTTTCTTGCTCGTCATGATAGTATGCTATTTGGTTTCACTTTATCTTAACATGTTGACTTGTATTGGTTTACTGTTTTACTCTCACATGTTGATAAAGCCCTTAGGATCTGTACTCGACTACTGGGACTATGATGAGATCATACTAGTGGGGCCGCGGTAGTCGATGAGTACATCCTATAACTGTTCCTAGTCGAGGGTATATCGAGACAGGGCATCGATACGCCAGAGTAGACTAGCGTATACGCATCTTGACCCATATGATGGGCGATGGATGATCCCATATCCATCGGTGTTAGACATCAGAGATGGTGTACGGGTGCTCAGTGGAGACTGGGTACACTGAACGGACTCGCCGAGAACTCCCAGATGGTGTTATACCACACGTCAGATGGCAGTTCTCCGGTGACACAGGTACAGGGTAGTCTGTAGACCCGAGATCGTCATGGAGTCTTGTGTGATTCCCACTGTGTTTTGATTTCCACCTTACCACGTCCAAGAGGGCGTGCAAAACGGTGGCTTTTGGGTACAGTCCCGAATCACATGGAGGCAATGAGCGATAGGAAGGGATTCGTCTCTCCCGGTATAGGGAGTTGATGTTGTGCTGTGTTCGATTGGCTATAACTGGAAGTCCCTGGCCAGGGCTGATATGGAGATTTACTGGTAAGTGTTACTAGTAGTTTCTCGACCCATTATGAGCCACACATCGACACGACTTATCGGTTACTGGGGTCTGACGTATACCACCCCTAGACTTGATATGCGACATATCAGATGAACAGACCGGACTGTACGGGAGTGTTACTGGTTGGATTCACAGGAGAACGCACAGGCTAGCTTGTTGATCTTCTGATCGCTCAATACCTGGATGGCTGTTACGTTTAGCTGACCGCTTGCAGCTTGTGGGTGTTTGATATGATCATCACCTGCTACCGGCGTATTGACGATTCTTTAGAGTCCTACACAGAGGTTTCTTGGCTCAGGCGAAACGGAGTAGTAGCACATATGTGATATGTGCAGGAGCGAGAATAATACGATATGGGATACCGTATTATATTCTCGCGATAATTAGTTATGAACCGGTTCATCGGATCAAGTGTTGATTCGATGAATCGGTACATGATGTATTAGTCGGTAATATTCGATATAGCCGGATCGTCGAATCAAGTGTTGATTCGATGATTTAATGTATAATAATATATATATGATATATTGTATTACATTATCTAATATTGGCTCGCTTTATTATTTCATTTTCTCACTGGATGATACATTGATATATATGCGATATATGTTAATTGTATTATTTTCTTTTGTTGCAAATATATAATATATATGTGATATATATTATTGTGACATGATATGATTAATTGTTAAACATGTTTAAGGATGATTAATTGAGATTAGGGTTTGATTTGGGTTAGATGTTTCATGCATCTTCTAGAAGCTTTTCCTTTTGTCATTCTTAAGATATTTAGAATGACACTTTCTTTAACTCAACCAAACCCTAACTCTAGTTATTTCTCTACAAAATCCTAGCCACTCATCCTTGACCATGGTTAATAATCAATCATATAGGTTTTATTCTATTCATCACAAAAGAAAAAAATATATGATTATCTTTTCATTATCATCTTCTTCCTTCTTCAAGAAAGCTTGCTAGTTTTTCTTTAAGTGATGAAATAAAATGAGAAAATGATTTAAAAAGAAAGCAAAATTACTACTCTCTCATCCTCATCTCATCTAGCCCATGGGATTAGTGTGTTCTTCTCTTTTGAGTAAGAAAGCTTGAGTCGTAGCAATTTCAAGGTAGATCATCGGAGATTTGGAATACTTCGAGCTAGCATGGATCGTTCGAGTCGTGGAGCCTCTCATGAGTCCGGGAGATCGTGGATCGCGGCAAAGGGACTTCTACTCGGAGCTTGTGAAGTGAAGGAGCGGACTACAAAGGTTGTAATCCCTCACACTTAGATAAAAGTTATCATCTTGCATGTTAAACCCTAATAATCTAGCAAAGATCCCGGCTTTGGGTTGTTCGGCACGTCTAAATTTTTATCCGGGCATGTTTGATGCCTTATGAACCTTCACAAGAGTGCCTAGGAACCCTACAGTGGTATCAGAGCCTAGCTAGAGCATTAGGTGATGTGTTTACGAAGTTAAAACTCCGATCGAACCCGAAACGACGCAAAAAGACCCCTCTCTGGAAATTTTTTAAATTTTGGGATTTTTCTGAATTAAAAATATGTAAAAAAATCAGCAGGGAATTCTAAGAATTACCATGAAACCCGTGCCCCCAACTCGACCAAACGGCGGCGGAACCGCGGCACAAGTGGGACTTGCGCGGCGGTTCCGCGGCGGATTGATCGATTGGCGAAAACGTGGCTTCCTGGTAATAACCGTAGGTACTTGCTGACTTTTCTGGGTATTTTTAATCTGTTTCAGGTGTTTAAAATTCTGGGGTTTGTTTTGTAATAGTAGATTCGATCGGAATATTTAACCTCGTATTTCTTTCCGGATATTTAGAAATTGTTAAACTATTTGAACGGATATCATTAACTCACTGTTTCCCGGTACGGCAAACTTTCAAGTGTTGAAATTTTTTCGGGTTTAAATCTTTCGGAAAAATTGTACAAGTTAAGCGGTGGACCCTTTAGAAGACAACAAACCTTAACTCGATTATGTGACCGTCTTGAACTGCCTTTTGAACCTTCGGGTTTGGGGCAGTACGGCGTGCCACATGTGAGGCGTTGGCTTGACCCTTCTACGGCTGGATCACCGGTACTGTGATATATTCTGGGATTATTTGAACCCCGCTCAAGTGTTGAGCAGTTTAGGAAATTTTGGGTGTTTGATTATCTGTTCAGAAAGTTTAATACTGTCTATTTATCTGGAATGTGATACAATATATGGAATTCATAGAGTTAGGCATGAAATGCGGAGTATGTGATATTTCGGATTTACGATGTCTAAAGTGATTGTGGATTCCAGATATTGTAGTTTTACACTTTCTTTTCTGTGACCGTAAGTGTAATATGTGATATCGCCGGTTTCGTTGCTATATGTCAACGACAATTGGGATGCGCATATTTACTTACGTTGATGATATGTGATATTATGTGTTGCTGTGATATGTTATATTGGATCGTCGCGTTCAGAATAGCCCGGGGTTTTATGTGAGATGAGAGTTTTTATTTTCATTCATGTAAAATTCATTTGTAATGTAATATTCTTTTATTTGGGGCACTTCCAGGTTGCGGTTGATGTCACCAGTGTATATTATTTACTTTTCCGCATTAGGTAGACCCAAGGAGGGGAGCACAAGTAACCGGGTTCTAGGGTCCAGTGGGAGGCCATCTCGAGGAGTCGAGACCAGGTCTCCTAACCCTAGAATTGGCAGTGTTACTTGCCGCTCTCGTAGGGGTCGCTATTCGTCGCGACCGTGGAATCCGTGTTTTATACAGGCTCGTATTGAAAACACGGACGTCCTAGTATATCCAATATTTCATATATGTTCTTCTGCTGCAATGTTCTGTGATGAGATCATATTACTGCCTGAGACGAATGCTTATACTATATATATATGCTGATATATAAATATTACTGCTTTCGTTTCTTCTGTGATGCTTAGGAAGCATAAGCTGATGGGATTTTTATTAATGAGATTAATAAAAGAAAAGAAACCTAAAGATGTTGTAGAATCAAAACTTTATAAAAAAAAGGGTAGCTACAGTTTTGCTTTGCACAGCGATATATATGATATATCATGCACCTTATTCGATAAGGAAAGGACCGAGATCCCTTCACCGGGAGTGACTCCTTTAGCGAAACTGGCTGATGCTACAAAACTCGGTTTGTCTTTTGATTGCTTTAAGTGTTTTGCTTTGCACAGCGGTATATATGATATATTCTGCACCTTATTCGATGAGGAAAGGGCCGACGATCCCTTCACCGGGAGTGACCCCTTTAGCGAAACTAAGAAAAGCCTCAAAAACACTCCTTTTCAAAGCTTCACTCGATTCTACGACGATATCAAGTTCATTACGCTCAAGGTTTTATGAAAAACCTGCGTAGCCCTCCGTCATTTCAGATAAAGACTAGTTAGTATTCGTGCTACGTTTGTTGACCTCCGTCAAGGCGTAGTGTGCGGTAGCTGATTAGTATTTACCTGCTTATGCATATGATGCAGATTGGATTAGGGTAGTCGTACGGCCTTGTTGACCTCCGTCAAGGGTCGTGCGGGTGGGTTTAATTCAATCAAAAAATGACGGGATGAACTTGACTAGTAGCCTATGGTTTGTTGACCTCCGTCAAGGTCATAGGACACTAGGGGCAAAACATTATCAGGAATTTCAAGTGTTGAAATTTGCAATGAGATTGCATACCTCCTATGAGATAGTTGGATCCTGATACCCGCTGCGAGTAAGAGTTACTCCTGGGAAAGTTTTACACAGGACAATTAGCCGATCAAGTAGGTGTCTAGAAAAGTGTTAACGGGGTTACGCCTCTGGGAAAACGAGGTTTACATTAATTAGGTCCGTGCGAAAGCACGGGGAACCTCTCTCAAAGTACCGACACTGATCTGGCTGAAAGATTGACGAAGTTGTAAGGTGTAATTAATCCCGGCTAATCTTACCTTTTTGGGTTTTAAGGTAGATTTGATAAAAACAATGGGAGACATCCTGATTAGATAAGATAATAACCAATCTAATCTTGCAAGAGCATACGCTAAAAGTGTTTTCTTCTCTCTCTCTCCAGGTAGCGACCATGTCATGCCATAATCAAGATAATAATATGGATGTATTTACTGAACCCAATTATTGTACTGAGCTAGGGAATGTTGGACCCGTTCTTTCTTATAAGAGTTATAAGACTGAACAGGAAATAGAAGAATATCTGGATTCTCACGCCGCCCAAAAGAACATGCATGTTGATGCATCTTCTTCAGGTGTGTTAGTTATTGAGAACTGTTTCTCAGTTCACCCTACGTCCTGGGTATTAGATACCGGATCAGGATCCCACATATGTAAACAGTTACATGGGCTACGAAAAGGTAGAGAACTAGGAAAAGGTGATCATTCCGTTCAAGTAGGGAACGGTGCAAGTATTGTAGCCAAAGCAGTTGGCGAATATCACCTTGTATTGCCAAGTCGTAATACACTGATTCTAAATGAGTGCTATTATATACCGAACATGATGTGCAACATTATATCAGTTTCTTTATTGAGTAAAGAGGGATATAATTTTGTAGTACAGGATAATGTTATGAACATATTCCTAGATCAAAAGTTGATTGCATCAGGCTCGTTACATAATGGCATATTCATTCTAAATCAGAATACAGTCCTGAATATACAAAACACACACAAGAGGAAAAGTTCAGATATGAACGAATCCTACTTGTGGCATTGTAGACTTGGTCATATCAATGCGACACGACTGGCTAAGTTGCATAAAGATGATTATTTGAATCCGTTCGAATTATCATCTTATGATACTTGCCATTCATGTCTCAAAGGAAAAATGACCAAAGCTCCGTTTAGTGGACACGGAGAAAGAGTTACCGAACTCTTAGGACTGGTACATAGTGATGTATGCGGTCCCATGTCTACACATGCCAGGAACGGTTCTTCCTACTTCATTACATTCACTGACGATCTCTCAAGATTCGGATATGTATTCCTGATGAAACACAAGTCTGAAGCTTTTGAGAAATTCAGAGAATATAAGCACGAAGTAGAGAATCAAACGGGCAAAAGTATTAAGATTCTTCAATCTGATCGGGGAGGTGAATACTTAAGCAGTGAGTTCCTAGATTATTTAAAAGAGAATGGGATTCTCTCTCAGCTTACTCCCCCTTATACACCACAGCACAACGGTGTATCGGAGCGGAGGAATCGCACCCTGTTAGATATGGTGCGCTCTATGATGAGCGAGGCTGAGTTGCCTATTTCCTTCTGGGGGTATGCATTTGAGACAGCGGCATACATACTGAATAAAGTTCCTACCAAATCAGTGCCTACCACCCCATATGAGATATGGGAAAGGAAGAGACCATATCTTAATTTTGTTAAGATATGGGGTTGCCCGGCTTATGTCAAAAGACGAAACTCGGACAAACTCGAGGCAAGATCTGTTTTATGTAAGTTTATTGGATATCCCAAGCATTCGCGAGGGTATATCTTCTACCACTCCGAGGAACAAAAAGTGTTTGTTGCTCAACACGCCACCTTTTTAGAAAAGGAATTTCTTGCAAAAGAGATTAGTGGCTCTGAGGTAGCACTGGAGGAAGTTCCAGCAGAACAAACTACAACAGATGATTTAGTGGAACCAGAGGATTCAGTAATACCCGACGAACCCCAGCCTCTCCACCGATCTAGCAGGGTTTCTCGTCCACCTGAGAGATACTACAGTTTTCTCATTGATGGTGGAAGCGAGGATTGCATCATGGATGATGATGAACCAACTAGTTTCGAGCAGGCCATCACGAGTGGTGACTCTGTGAAATGGCTGGATGCTATGCGATCTGAGATGGAATCCATGTACACCAACAAAGCATGGACTTTGGAAAATGCTCCTGAAGGGGTAAAACCCATTGGGAGCAAGTGGATCTTTAAAAAGAAATTTGGTGTAGATGGAAAAGTTGAGACTTTCAAGGCTAGACTGGTAGCAAAGGGATTTCGTCAACGACCAGGTGTGGACTATGACGAAACCTTTTCCCCAATGGCTATGCTTAAGTCCATCCGGATCTTACTTGCCATTGCTGCATACCATGACTACGAAATCTGGCAAATGGATGTTAAGACCGCCTTTCTAAACGGTGATTTAGAAGAGTGCATGTACATGACTCAGCCAGAGGGCTTCGTAGATAGTGGGAGCAGCGGAAAGGTGTGCAAGCTGCTTAAATCCATTTATGGGTTAAAGCAAGCATCGCGGAGTTGGAACATCTGTTTTGATGTTGTAGTCAAAGAGTTTGACTTCATCAAAAATATAGATGAACCTTGTATCTATAAGAAGGTAGCAGAGGGTAAGGTTGTCTTCCTCGTATTGTACGTGGATGACATACTCTTGATAGGAAATGATATTCCTATGCTGCAATCAGTCAAGCTCTTCTTATCACAGAGATTCTCAATGAAAGATCTAGGTGATGCCTCCTGCATATTGGGAACCATGATCTATAGAGATAGATCTAAAAGGATACTGGGATTGTCCCAATCCAGGTACATTGACACCATACTAAAGAGGTTTAGTATGGAAGAATCCAAGCGTGGAAACCAACCCACGATCTCTGGACTCACTCTCTCCAAAGAGATGTCTCCCAAGACTGATTTGGAGAGAGCTCGCATGCAAGGGATACCCTATGCTTCGGCAGTAGGCTCTATCATGTATGCGATGCTATGTACCAGACCCGATGTAGCATACTCACTAAGTGTAGTGAGTCGGTATCAAGCAGATCCTGGAGAGAGTCATTGGACAGCTGTAAAGAACATTCTCAAGTACTTACGAAGGACTAAGGAGATGTTCTTGGTGTATGGTAACGCAGAACTTCAGGTGGAGTCCTTTACCGATTCCAGCTTCCAAAGTGATAAGGACGACTCTAAGTCGCATTCGGGTTTTGTCTTTACCCTCAATGGAGGGGCGGTATGTTGGAAGAGTTCCAAACAGGATACCGTTGCAGACTCAACGATGGAGGCTGAATACATCGCTGCCAACGATGCTGCCAAAGAGGCTGTCTGGATCAAGAAGTTCATTAGTGAACTTGGTGTGGTTCCATCCATTGAGCATCCAATACCTCTGTATTGTGATAACAATGGAGCTGTGGCTTTAGCCAAGGAACCCAGGTCCCATCAAAAGTCCAGACATATTCTGAGGCGGTATCACCTGATCAGGGAGATAGTTGATCGCCGGGTGATCGAGGTCAGGAGAGTAGATACGAAGGACAACACTGCGGATCCATTCACGAAGGCTATTCCCCAGATACAGTTTGAGAGATTATTCGGGATGCTAGGTATGCGATACTACAGCAGCTGGCCTTAGTGCAAGTGGGAGATTGTTAGTTATGTATATGCCCCAGAGGCCATTGTTGTACATATGATGTATATTATAATGGATGCTTGGTTATATATAGAGATGACTTTCTTGCTCGTCATGATAGTATGCTATTTGGTTTCACTTTATCTTAACATGTTGGCTTGTATTGGTTTACTGTTTTACTCTCACATGTTGATAAAGCCCTTAGGATCTGTACTCGACTACTGGGACTATGATGAGATCATACTAGTGGGGCCGCGGTAGTCGATGAGTACATCCTATAACTGTTCCTAGTCGAGGGTATATCGAGACAGGGCATCGATACGCCAGAGTAGACTAGCGTATACGCATCTTGACCCATATGATGGGCGATGGATGATCCCATATCCATCGGTGTTAGACATCAGAGATGGTGTACGGGTGCTCAGTGGAGACTGGGTACACTGAACGGACTCGCCGAGAACTCCTAGATGGTGTTATACCACACGTCAGATGGCAGTTCTCCGGTGACACAGGTACATGGTAGTCTGTAGACCCGAGATCGTCATGGAGTCTTGTGTGATTCCCACTGTGTTTTGATTTCCACCTTACCACGTCCAAGAGGGCGTGCAAAACGGTGGCTTTTGGGTACAGTCCCGAATCACATGGAGGCAATGAGCGATAGGAGGGGATTCGTCTCTCCCGGTATAGGGAGTTGATGTTGTGCTGTGTTCGATTGGCTATAACTGGAAGTCCCTGGCCAGGGCTGATATGGAGATTTACTGGTAAGTGTTACTAGTAGTTTCTCGACCCGTTATGAGCCACACATCGACACGACTTATCGGTTACTGGGGTCTGACGTATACCACCCCTAGACTTGATATGCGACATATCAGACGAACAGACCGGACTGTACGGGAGTGTTACTGGTTGGATTCACAGGAGAACGCACAGGCTAGCTTGTTGATCTTCTGATCGCTCAATACCTGGGTGGCTGTTACGTTTATCTGACCGCTTGCAGCTTGTGGGTGTTTGATATGATCATCACCTGCTACCGGCGTATTGACGATTCTTTAGAGTCCTGCACAGAGGTTTCTTGCTCAGGCGAAACGGAGTAGTAGCACATATGTGATATGTGCAGGAGCGAGAATAATGCGATATGGGATACCGTATTATATTCTCGCGATAATTAGTTATGAACCGGTTCATCGGATCAAGTGTTGATTCGATGAATCGGTACATGATGTATTAGTCGGTAATATTCGATATAGCCGGATCGTCGAATCAAGTGTTGATTCGATGATTTAATGTATAATAATATATATATGATATATTGTATTACATTATCTAATATTGGCTCGCTTTATTATTTCATTTTCTCACTGGATGATACATTGATATATATGCGATATATGTTAATTGTATTATTTTCTTTTGTTGCAAATATATAATATATATGTGATATATATTATTGTGACATGATATGATTAATTGTTAAACATGTTTAAGGATGATTAATTGAGATTAGGGTTTGATTTGGGTTAGATGTTTCATGCATCTTCTAGAAGCTTTTCCTTTTGTCATTCTTAAGATATTTAGAATGACACTTTCTTTAACTCAACCAAACCCTAACTCTAGTTATTTCTCTACAAAATCCTAGCCACTCATCCTTGACCATGGTTAATAATCAATCATATAGGTTTTATTCTATTCATCACAAAAGAAAAAAATATATGATTATCTTTTCATTATCATCTTCTTCCTTCTTCAAGAAAGCTTGCTAGTTTTTCTTTAAGTGATGAAATAAAATGAGAAAATGATTTAAAAAGAAAGCAAAATTACTACTCTCTCATCCTCATCTCATCTAGCCCATGGGATTAGTGTGTTCTTCTCTTTTGAGTAAGAAAGCTTGAGTCGTAGCAATTTCAAGGTAGATCATCGGAGATTTGGAATACTTCGAGCTAGCATGGATCGTTCGAGTCGTGGAGCCTCTCATGAGTCCGGGAGATCGTGGATCGCGGCAAAGGGACTTCTACTCGGAGCTTGTGAAGTGAAGGAGCGGACTACAAAGGTTGTAATCCCTCACACTTAGATAAAAGTTATCATCTTGCATGTTAAACCCTAATAATCTAGCAAAGATCCCGGCTTTGGGTTGTTCGGCACGTCTAAATTTTTATCCGGGCATGTTTGATGCCTTATGAACCTTCACAAGAGTGCCTAGGAACCCTACACTCTCTATATATATCCAAGCATCCACTATAATATACATCATATGTACAATAATGGCCTATAGGGCATACATATAACTAACAATCTCCCACTTGCACTAAGGCCAATTGTTGTAGTATCTTATTCCCAACATCTCGAAGAGTCTCTCAAATTGTATCTGGGGTATGGCCTTCGTGAGTGGATCCGCCGTGCTGTCCTTCGTGTCAACTCTCCTGACCTTGATCTCCCGGCGATCAACTATCTCCCGGATCAGGTGATACCGCCTCAAAATATGCCTGGATCGCTGATGGGACCTAGGTTCCTTTGCCAAAGCCACAGCTCCATTGTTATCACAATACAAATGTATTGGATGCTCGATGGATGGAACCACTCCAAGTTCAGTTATAAACTTCTTCATCCAGACAGCTTCTTTGGCGGCATCGTTGGCAGCGATGTATTCAGCCTCCATCGTTGAGTCTGCCATGGTTTCTTTCTTGGAACTTTTCCAACAAACCGCCCCTCTATTGAGGGTAAAGACAAATCCCGAGACCGACTTAAAGTCTTCCTTATCATTCTGGAAGCTCGAATCGGTAAAGGACTCCACTTGGAGTTCACCGTTACCATACACCAAGAACATCTCTTTAGTCCTTCTCAAGTACTTGAGAATGTTCTTCACAGCTGTCCAGTGATTCTCTTCTGGATCTGCTTGATACCTACTCACTACACTTAGTGAGTATGCTACATCGGGTCTGGTACATAACATTGCATACATGATAGAGCCTACTGCCGAAGCATAGGGAATCCCTTGCATGCGAGCTCTCTCCAAATCAGGCTTGGGAGACATCTCTTTGGAGAAAGTGAGTCCTGAGATCGTGGGTAAATTCCCATGCTTGGAATCTTCCATACTTAACCTCTTTAGTATGGTGTCAATGTACCTGGATTGGGACAATCCCAACATCCGTTTAGATTTTTCTCTATAGATCCTAATTCCCAAGATGTAGGAGGCTTCACCAAGATCTTTCATTGAGAATCTTTGTGATAAGAAGAGCTTGACCGAGTGCAGCTTAGGAACATCATTTCCTATCAAGTGTATGTCATCCACGTACAATACGAGGAAGACGACCATACTCTCTGCCACCTTCTTGTATATCCAAGGTTCATCTACGTTTTTGATGAAGTCAAACTCTTTGACTACCACATCAAAACAGATGTTCCAACTCCGCGATGCCTGATTCAACCCGTAGATTGATTTAAGCAGCTTGCATACCTTTCCCCTGCTCCCACTGTCCACGAAGCCCTCTGGCTGAGTCATGTACACGCTCTCTTCTAAATCACCATTTAGAAATGCGGTCTTAACATCCATTTGCCAGATTTCGTAGTCATGGTATGTGGCGATGGCACGTAGGATCCGGATGGACTTAAGCATAGCCACTGGAGAAAAGGTTTCATCAAAATCCACACCTGGTCATTGATGAAAACCTTTTGCAACAAGTCTAGCTTTGAAAGTCTCAACTTTTCCATTTACACCAAATTTTTTCTTGAAGATCCACTTGCTCCCGATGGGTTTTACCCCTTCAGGAGCATCTTCCAAAGTCCATACTTTGTTGGTGTACATGGATTCCATCTCAGACCGCATTGCATCCAGCCATTTCACAGAGTCCCCACTCATGATGGCCTGCTCGAAACTAGTTGGGTCATCATCTTCTATGATGCAATCCTCGCTCCCACCATTAATGAGAAAACCGTAGTATCTCTCAGGTGGATGAGGAACCCTACTAGATCGGCGGAGAGGCTGAGGTTCGTTGGGAACTATCGAATCCTCTGGTTCTACCAAATCTTCTATTGTAGTTTGTGCTACTGGAACCTCTTCCAGTTCTACCTCAAGGCTACTAATTTCTTTCGCAAGAAATTTCATTTCTAAAAAGGCGGCATGCCGAGAAACAAACACCTTTTGTTTCTTGGTGTGGTAGAAGATATACCCTTATGAGTTTTTGGGATATCCTACAAACTTGCACAGAACATACCTTACCTCGAGTTTGTCCGGATTGTGCCTTTTGACATAAGCCGGACAACCCCATAGCTTAACATAATTAATATATGGTATCTTCCCCTTCCATATCTCATATGGAGTGGTAGGCATTGATTTGGTAGGGACCATATTCAATAGGTGCATGGCTGTCTCAAGCGCATATCCCCAAAAGGAAATAGGTAACTCAGCGGTGCTCATCATAGAGCGCACTATATCTAATAGAGTGCGATTCCTCCGTTCCGATACACCATTGTGCTGTTGTTTATAAGAAGGAGTAAGCTGAGAGAGAATCCCATTCCCTTTTAGATAGTCACGGAATTCCGTGCTCAAGTATTCTCCTCCCAGATCAGATCGTGGGATTTTAATACTTTTACCCATTTGGTTCTCGACTTCGGATTTATATTCTTTGAATTTCTCAAAAGCTTCAGACTTTTGTTTCCACAGGAACACATGTCCGTATCTTGAGAGATCGTCAGTGAATGTAATGAAGTACGAGGAACCATTCCTAGCATTTGTAGACATGGGACCACATACATCACTATGTATCAGTCCCAGGAGCTCACTAGCTCTTTCTCTGTGTCCTGTAAACGGAGTTTTGGTCATTTTACCTTTGAGACATGACTGGCAAGTTTCATATGATGATAATTCGAACGGATTCAAATATCCATCCTTATGTAACTTAGCTAGTCGTGTCGCATTGATATGACCTAGTCTACAATACCATAAGAAGGATTCGTTCATTTCTGAACTCTTCCTCTTGTGTGTGTTCTGTACATTAAGAACTGTGGTTGGATTTAGAATGTATATGCCATTACTTAACGAGCCTGATCCAATCAACTTTTGATTCAGAAAAATGTTCATAACAATATCCTGCAATACAAAATTATATCCTTCTTTACTTAATAAAGAAACTGATATAATATTGCATATCAGGTTCGGTATGTAATAGCATTCGTTCAAAACCAATGTATTACCATTTGGTAACACAAGGTGATATTCGCCAACAGTTTTGGCTGCAACATTTGCACCATTCGCTACTCTTACGGAATGATCACCTATTCTCAGTTCTCTACCTTTCTTTAGCCCATGCAACATATTACATATGTGGGATCCTGATCCGGTATCTAATACCCACGACGTAGAGTGTACTGAGAAACAGTTCTCGGTAACTAACACACCCGAAGAAGATGCATCAACATGCTTATTCTTCGTTTGGGTGGCGTGGGAATCCGAATATTCCCCTATTTCCTGCTCGGACTTATAACAAGTATAAGATAGAGCGGAACCAACGTTCCCCTGCTCAGTATAACAAGCGGGTTCGGTCAATACATCCATATTATTATCTTGATTAAGGCCTAACATGGTCGCTACCTGGAAAGAGAGAGAAGAAAACACTTAGCGTATGCTCTTGCAAGATTAGATTGGTTATTATCTTATCTAATCAGGATGGCTCCCACTATTTTATCAAATCATCCTTCAAACCCTAAAAGGAAAGACTGGACAGGATTTAATTACACCCTACAAGTTCGCCAATCTTTCAGCCAGGCCAGTGCCGGTACTTTAAGGGAGGTTCCCCGTGCTTTCGCATGGACCTAATTAAAATAAACCTCGTTTCCCAGAGGCGTAACCCCGTTGACACCTTTCTAGACACCTACTTGATCGGCTAATTGTAATGTGTAAAACTCTCACAGGAGTAACTCTTACTCGCAATGGGTATCGGGATCCAACTATTTCATAGAAGGTCTGCAATCTCATTGCAAATTTCAACACTTGAAATTCCCGATAATATTTTGCCCCTAGCGTCCTATGACCTTGATGAAAGCCAACAAACCATAGTCCGCTAGTCAAGTTCAACCCGTACATTTCATGATTGAATCAAACCCACCCGCACGACCCTTGACGAAAGCCAACAAAGTCGTACGACTACACTAATCCAATCGCATCATATCCAGCAGATAAGCAGTAAGTAGCTACCGCACAATACGTCTTGACGAAAGCCAACAAACGTAGCACGAATACTAAATACTACTTATCTGAAATTACGGAGGGCTATGACAGATTTTTAAGAAAACCTTTTGTGTAATGAACTTGATATCGTTGTGGAATTGAGTGATTTTGAAAAGGAGTGTTTTTTAGGCTTTTACTAGTTTTGCTAAAAAGGTCACTCCTGGTGAAGGGATCTCGGCTCTTTCCTCGTGGAATGGGGTGCAGGATATTCACAATACCACTATGCAAAGCAAGAACTAAAAAAGCAATCAAAAGATAAAAACTAGTGGGTTGTAGCATCTGCTAGTTTCGCTAAAGAGGTCACTCTCGGTGAAGGGATCTCGGCACTTTCCTCGTCGAATAAGGTGTAGGATATTCACAATACCACTATGCAAAGCAAGAACTAGAGCTACCGCTTTTGAAAATTTGATTCCACGACATCTTTAGGCTTATTTTCTTTCATTAATCTCATTAATGAAGTCCCATCATTTAAGCTTCCTAAGCATCACAGATAAATATTGTTGGCTATAGTGCCCTCAAGGCAATTATCATAGTCGCAGACTTATGATTATGATGATTGAGGTAGGACCTATACTGATAAAACAGTCTTACTTAAGATGATAGTATGCTATCTGGTTTGTCTTTATCATCATGTACATGTTGATAGAGCCCATACGATTCTTGCTTAACTGCCAGCATTATGATGGCGATCATATATGTGGGAGATGGGGTCTATAAGCACATCCTTAAATGTCCCTAGTCGTAGGAGTATCGAGACCGGGCATCGATACTCCTGTGTAGACTAGTGTATACTGATCGAGACCCCGACGAGGGGCGGTGTCCAGGTCTCACAAGCCATTGGTGTTAGTTTGTTCATCTAAGATAGTATGCAGGTGGTCATTGGGTTATGAGTACACTGGACGGACTCGCCGGGAATCTGCTAGTTGGTATTATACCTATTGTCAGATAGCAGTTCCCAGGTGACATGTGTACAGGTTAGTCTGTCGACCTGAGATCGTCATTTGTCTCGTGTGAGTTCCCACTGTGCTTTGATTACTACCCTACCACGGCTCAAAGGAGTCGTGCAAACAGGTTTTAGTTGGGTACAGTCCCGAGCCACATGGAGGCAGTGATCGGATCGTCGGGGATTCATCTCTCCCGGTATTGGGGATCGATGTCGCGTTGTGTACGGGTAGCCATCACCACAAATCCATGGCCATGGTAGACGAAGATTACCGATCCAGGATCGATAGTTTCTCAGGAGGTGATGGGATACATGCCGACACTAAATATCGCGTTGTTAGGGGTCTGACTTTATCCATCCCCTAGACTCGATATGCGATACTCATAGACAAACAGACCGGACTGTACAGATATTGTCACTGTCAGGCTTAGTAGGGGTTCAGGATGAGTTTGCTCGCCGGCCTCCCTTTCGCTCAATACCTGGGTAGTCGTTACGTACAGCTAGTGCTGCTGATGTGCTTGTGGTTAAACCCACTGCCAGTGAATTGACGAGTCTTTAGAGTCACACACAGAGGGTTTTCACGATTCAGGCGATATGGTGTACATGGCATATGTTGATACATACAGGTGTCCGGTTAAATATGTGCACATGTTGCGCAGACTTTAATCGGACGGTTGATAATACCAGTGGCTTAGGATTAAGCCAGACTAGAATACATATATATAAATACATATGTAAATTATTAAATCAGGTTTTGATTTAATAATTTACATATGTATTTATATATATGTACTCTAGTATTATTGTTCGCTATTCATTTTCTCTCTTGGCTGTTCGTATTTTTGTACGAATATGCGTATATGTATTTCGATACATGTACCGGGAAGTATTTCGTATTTTATACGGGATAGCTTCTAGAAGCTTTGCCACCTCATTATTTGATTTTCCATTTATGGAAATTCATTTGTTTAATAATGAGGTGGAAGGTGTGAGGTGGCATAAACATGGAACATGGTATGGGCTTAAGTATGGTTGATTTGTTTAATGCAAAATGATGTGATTTTTTTTGGGAGGGAGAGAGAGGGGGCTGGCCAATATTATTGGCGGGGGGTTCATTTCACTTGCTTGATGATGGATTACACAGTACATGCTATCCCACTCTCTCACTCTCTCAAGTTCACTAAAAACACTTAGCCATTTTCTTTGTTCTTCATGCCAAAGTTTTCCTCACTCCATTCATCTTCTATGGATACTCTCTTGAGCTTATGGGTGGAGAGACAAATGTAGTGACACTTCCATACACCTCGACTCTCCATCGCTAGCGATTTTGAAGCGTCGGTTGCCTCGTTCGACGAGGTTGGAGCTTGCGTCGTTTCCCTCGGGTGGATCATCGGAAATGGAGGAAGACCGGCAACCAAACACCATCAAAAGATCACGAGGAGCTTGGAATGAAGACCGAAGGACACGGATCAACTCAGTATAACGATTCTAACCTCTTCTTAGTTTGCTGGTTTAGGGTTTAAGGTTGATCCGGGATTCGGGCAGCGGTAGCGCCAGTTTCAGAAATTTTTGTTCCGCGTTTCGACGGCCGGGGCGCTTCCGCGACCCAACATGGTATCAGAGCCACCCTTTAAACCCCTTACTAGTTTGTTTAAACGTGCTTAAAAGATCGATCGACGGAAATTGCCAAAATCACGATTTCATTTTTGTATCTGCTGTCGATTTTCAAAAGTGGTCAAAAAATTATTTCAGGCATCTTAAAAATCCGTGCAGGCGATTTTAAGGGTACAGGAAAAATTTGGGCTCCTGATGCTTCCAAGGCGCCGCGAAACCGCCGCACTTACCCCCTATTGGCGGCGGTTACGTGGCCATTTAGTGGCGACGGGCACTGAAATTTCTCCTGTAGCCCCCTGACTTGGAATTATGATTTTTGTGATATTCTGTTTTGGCCCAGTGCTGTGTTGTTTTTGCTATTGGGGACAATTTGGAATTTGGTCGATCGATATTTTAAGTGGGCGTTTAACAGTACATACATTTCTATCTGCGACCGTGAATGTCATTTGATCGGTAAACCCGTCTAACTGCTATACGTTCTTTTAGACGGGTTTGCGAACGTGACATTCACGTTGATGTTCTGTGTTGTGCTGTGATGTTGGTTGGATCATCATGGTGGATAGCCAGTGGTGCAATGATAGTACAGTTTTAATTTTATTTATGCATTTGATATTGCGGGGCGAGCATCCGACATGTGGACTGTCGTCACTGCCAGTTTGTATATTATTCTTTTTGGGGCACGACCGGGCTGAGGTCGATGTCACCCTTGTATATTATTTTCGTTTCTGTACTAGGATTACCCCGCGGTGGAGTGCACGAATAACCGGGTTCTAGAGGGCAACTAGTCCGCATCACATAGCGTTGAGACGAAGGGGACCTTACTCTAGAATTGACGGGCTATTCTCCGCACTCGTAGGGGGTATAGGATGACCCAGGAGGGGTGCTCAAGTTACCGGATTCCGTGAAGTGCCGCGTGACCCATTCACGTTGTTGAAGGGGGCTGCCTCACTTATGGTTTTCGCGGGTAACTTGCCGCACTCGTAGAGGTCTAGGTTTCATTGCATAGGCTATCCACACGACAGGGAACGTCGGGTCTCATTTGCGGCTCAAATGAAACCCGGGGCTCCAGATTATCCACCGTTCTGTGTTGTTTCTGTGTTGCATCTGTGATGTTGCTTTATATCATGCCTGGGATAAATGTTATATATATATTTATATATACTAGTAGATGTTGTATATGTTTTGCACCCGCGCTAGCCCAGTCCCCGCTCTGTCGTTAGTTAAGTAACCTAACGGGTGATGACGGGACCCAGTGGCGAATGCGGATGGCATATACGTACATTTTATTTTCGTTCTTTTCTGCTGTGATTGATTGATGGGACTGCATTGATTCTTATCAATGCAAGGATAAAACAAACCTATTTATGATGTTGTTGGAACCAAGTTTTTAAAAACTGACATTACAGACGTTTTCTTTTGCTTTGCACGGTGGTATTCATTTGGAATATCCTGCACCTCATTCGACGAGGCAAAGGCCGAGATCCCTTCATCGGGAGTGACCCCTTGAGTAAAGGTTTGCGTCAATGTAATAACTTCACTATAGTCGTTTCCTTTTGCTTTGCATCGTGGTATTTCAGTTTGGAATATCCTGCACCTCATTCTACAGCGAAAGAGCCGAGATCCCTTCACCGGGAGTGACCTCTTTAGCAAAAGTTTTCGCCACTATATATTTATAAAACCACTTGTATTCCTTCAACGATATCAAGTTCATTACGTTAATGGTTTTTCTCCAAAAACCAGCCGTAGCCCTCCGTCATTTCAAACGAGTATTGCTTAGTATTCGTGCTACGTATGTTGACCTAGTCAAGGCGTAGTGTTCGGTAGCTCTGTAGTACTTTTCTGTTGCATGGATATGCGATTGGTTAGGACAGTCGTACGGTCATATTGACCTAGTCAAAGGCTCGTACGGGTGGGTCTAATCAATCCAGGATAATGACGGGTTGAACTTGACTTGTGACTTATGATATCTTGACCTGGTCAAGGTCATAAGCTGCTTGGGGTAAAAATCATATCGGGATTTTCAAACATACAGGAAACTTGCCAGGCCTGTGCATACCTTCTGGAGTGTGGTGACTTGAGTTGCTTCCATCAAGTTATCATGCGATGATAGTTGGATCCCGATTCCCACTGATGAGTAGGAATACTCCTCGGGTGAAGCCGACTAATTCTCCTTTTAGGTTTGGAGGAGAATTCGAGGAAACGGTGGGAGCCATCGAGATTAGATAAATTGATTAACCATTCTGATCTAGGTTAGAGTGCACGCTGAGTGTTTCTTCTCTCTCTCTCTCTCTTTGGCTGCGACTATGACCCGACCTTTGACTAAAACTCATGAAACCAAGTTGACCGAACCTTCTTAAAACATTTTGGCTTTTGGAATGTCACGGTGTCCCATACATCATTGCCACTCCTACATCACCTTTTGCTTTTCTCCAGAACACCTCGTATCACTACAAACATCCACTTCCATTGGATAAATCAATCGTATGGTTATATACGAACTCGAAGGAACTTTTCGAGGATGGATTCTGGTTCTGGATAGATTGAATAGGATTATCCGGTTGTCTTTTGCCTTTACCTTCTCTCAGGTTGTGAGGGCTCCTAGGATTAGGAGAGGGTACACCTATTGAGCTTATTGGATAGTCTTCTTCCAAACCATAGGCAGGTGCCGAACGGTAGGGAAGGAAGAAAACCAATTAAGCTTAAGTATGGTGTACAGAAGGTAATAATTAAAGACATATAAAGGGATTAGAATAATGGTAAAAGAAATTGCGACCACCAACATTCACAACGAAAACCAGGTATACCCCTGCCACTCCTACATCCACTTTGCTTTTCTTTAGAACACTCCGTATCACCACGGATATCCACTTCCATTGGATGAATCCATCGTATAGTTACATACGAACTCGAAGGAACTTTTTCGAGGATGGATTCTGGTTCTGAGGAAATTAGATAGGATTATTCGGATGTCTTTTCTCTTTACCTTCTCTCAGGTTGCGAGGGCTCCTAGGATTAGGAGAGTACACCTATTACGCTTATTGGATAGTCTTCTTCCAAACCTTAGGCTGGTGCCGAAGGGTAGGGAATGAAGAAAACCAATTAGCGTAAAGAAGGTGTACAGAAGGTAATAAGTAAAGATATAATAAAGAGATTGGAGTGAGGGCAGGTAAGTATATGGTTACTGTCATGATTCAGGATAATGGAAGAGGCGTTACTAGGAATACCAGTTAAACCCCTTCGAAACATTTTCATGTTTCAGTTTCACTGTGTGATGTTAATTGACAACTGTTTTCCCAGTTGGAATCCAACTCCAGGGTATATATTTACCAGATCAGTTTCTCACATCTACATGTTATTACGGATGGTGAGTGGGAGTAAGATATTGGGAATTGGGTGATTAGATCCTCATTATATCGGAATTCATTGTGATTAGTAATATTTGAGGAAATCATCTGGATTTTGCCGGATGGCAAATATATGAATTTGAATATCCGTTGTTATGCACCAATTTCAAACTGATATATCTGTACGTTTATTTCTATAAAGTGAGATATAACTTTTTGATATTATGTCTGTGACATTTACCTATATCAGTTGGTGATTAGGTAAGGTGCATTCAACAGCGGTGTAATTCTTCTTAACCATAGTACAGTTTTTCAACCTACGACGCACAGAGTTTGAGTTATCGAACTCAGGGGACTTTGTACAAAGTATTGTATGTTGTCCAATGTCCATTAGGAAAATGGGGTTGGTACTCGTACTATATTCTTTTTACTTGTGACTTCTCCAGTTCTGGACAAGTATTTCGTAGAAATGCAAAGTCCAGATATTGAGAAGTTATAAGTATAAGAATAAAGTAGAGAACCATTTGTTGGAAGTATCAGGATTCTTCGAGGAAGTCGAAAATGTAGATACTTGTGTTTGGTATTCCATTGACAGTAATGGTTTTGAGAACTTGCTTCTCTTTCGGGTTACTCATATATGGATGCACTCCTAGGTGAGTAATGCTGATTGACCTCCTTCCATTTGGTTGATATGCACTGGAGATAGCTGCATGATTTTGAATCTGGTTCCAATTAAATTAGTGCTTTTGTTTCTATATTAGATATATATATAATCAATTTATATCTTAACGATGTTAAGGTATAGGGAGTTGTCCGGATGATGCTTAAAACCAGAATCCGGATAAACTCAAGGCACGTTTCAGTAATGGCTATTTGTGGGTTATCCCGGGCTTTGACGAGGGTTAACTTTGTACCATCAGGAAGATCAATATTTATATTGTTCTTGACTCGCCACAGTTTTAGTAAAATGAACTTTTTTCAGAAAAACAGACTTTTTTCAGAAAAACAAAAGTGGGAGTATGGTAGAACTGGAAGTGATTCCAGAACCACAAACGATCACTGAAGATTTAATAGAACCTAAGGATTCAATTGTTTTTGACATTCTATTAGCCACTCCGCAGATTTGGTGGGTAACCTCAGGCACCCGAGAGGTACCTCGGTCTTCTCAGAGACGGTGACAGGGAGGTTCTTGTTTACCCAGACTTGCCATTGCTGCTGTTTTAGACTATAAGACCCGACAGGAGAATGAGTATAGCGCCGTTCTAAACTATCTTTAGAAGTGCACATATATATGACTCTGCCAGAGGGTTATTATAGTCAGTGGGAGCAGCGGAAGCATAGTGGGCAAGTAGCTTATGTCTATTTATAGACTAAAGCAGGTATAACGGAAATAGATCATCTATTTTGATATGACAGTCATAGACTTTGACTTCATCAGAATAGGAGATGGATCTGGTAAGAAGGTAGTAGGGTGTGATGTCCTGGTATTTGGGATGACATGCACTTGATAGGAAGAGATATTCCTGTACTACGATCGGTTATACTGTGGTTGTCACAAAGTTGTTTCTCCACATAGGATATGGATATAATATCAGGGTTTCTGGTTACTAGATCTATGGTTTTAGATCTAGATTTGGGAAGTATCCCAATCTGGGTACTTTGACATTAAATGGACAACACCTGGCATTGTGGTATACCTACAAGTGATGGAGTCAACCTCTCTAAAGGTGTCTTACAGACTAAAGAGGAGAGGGACCTGCATGATCAGCATATCACTTGCTTAGGCAATTGAGTTAATCATGAAATGTCGAGTACCACACCAGATATTGCTTTTGCACTAGATGCAATAAGCAGATATATGAATCCAATCCTGGAGAAACTTTGGGAAGCAGTTATTGAACATAAGTGAATGTTCTAGGGAAATGATTACGGCGGCCTCCTTCAGGAGACGGTTATCATTTCAGGCTTCCAAGGTGACCTGGATGACAGAGTGACTGTCAGAGTTATAGTTTTTCCCTCTTTTGGGGGACAGTATGTTGGACAGGTGTTCCAAGCGAATACTGAGGAAAGGTATGGTGCAGAATACTGATTAAATTCAGTGGACGATACCGTCTAAGAAGTTTGCTGGAATTGGAGTTCTTTTGTGAACTGGGTCCTATCAGATATCCAGACAAATTCTAAGACAAGTATTGCTTTTTTCGGGAGATAGTTATCTCCGCGAAGTTGAGATATAGAGAGATACAGAAAGAAACATTGGAGTGGATCCACTCACTGAGGCTATTTCTCGAACGCAATCATTTTTGCAAACGGGCTTTGCGAAACTGATTAGTAGAGAAGTTGGGTGTTCGGTATCACACGGGCTGTGAGTATACGACATCGCAATAATTGACCTTAAGTGCAAGTGGGAGACTGTTGGCTATAGTGCCCTCAAGGCAATTATCATAGTCGCGGACTTGTGATTGTGATGATTGAGGTAGGACCTATACCGATAAAACAGTCTTACTCAAGATGATAGTATGCTATCTGGTTTGTCTTTATCATTATGTACATGTTGATAGAGCCCATACGATTCTTGCTTGACTGCCAGCATTATGATGGCGATCATATATGTGGGAGCTGGGGTCTATAAGCACATCCTTAAATGTCCCTAGTCGTAGGAGTATCGAGACCGGGTATCGATACTCCAGTGTAGACTAGTGTATACTGATCGAGACCCCGACGAGGGGCGGTGGTCAGGTCTCACAAGCCATTGGTATTAGTTTGTTCACCTAAGATAGTATGCAGGTGCTCATTGGGTTATGAGTACACTGGACGGACTCCCCGGGAATCTGCTAGTTGGTATTATACCTATTGTCGGATAGCAGTTCCCAGGTGACATGTGTACAGGTTAGTCTGTCGACCTGAGATTGTCATTTGTCTCGTGTGAGTTCCCACTGTGCTTTGATTACTACCCTACCATGGCTCAAAGGAGTCGTGCAAACAGGTTTTAGTTGGGTACAATCCCGAGCCACATAGAGGCAGTGATCGGATCGTCGGGGATTCGCCTCTCCCGGTATTGGGGGTTGATGTCGCGTTGTGTACGGGTGGCCATCACCACAAATCCATGGCCATGGTAGACGAGGATTACCGATCCAGGATCGATAGTTTCTCAGGAGGTGATGGGATACATGCCGACACTAAATATCGCGTTGTTAGGGATCTGACTTTATCCACCCCCTAAACTCGATATGCGATACTCTTAGATGAATAGACCGGACTGTACGGATATTGTCACTGTCAGGCTCAGTAGGGGGTTCAGGATGAGTTTGCTCGTCGGCCTCCCTTTCGCTCAATACCTGGGTAGCCGTTACGTACAGCTAGTACCGCTGACGTGCTTGTGGTTAAACCCACTGCCAGCGTATTGACGAGTCTATAGAGTCCCACACAGAGGGTTTTCACGGTTCAGGCGATATGGTGTACATGGTGTATGTTGATACATACAGGTGTCCGGTTAAATATGTGCACATGCTGCGCAGATTTTAATCGGACGGTTGATAATACTAGTGGCTTAGGATTAAGCCGGACTAGAATACATATATATAAATACATATGTAAATTATTAAATCAGGTTTTGATTTAATAATTTACATATGTATTTATATATATGTATTCTAGTATTATTGTTCGCTATTCATTTTCTCTCTTGGCTATTCGTATTTTTGTACGAATACGCGTATATGTATTTCGATACATGTACCGGGAAGTATTCCGTATTTTATACGGGATAGCTTCTAGAAGCTTTGCCACCTCATTATTTGATTTTCCATTTATAGAAATTGATTTGTTTAATAATGAGGTGGAAGGTGTGAGGTGGCATGAACATGGAACATGGTATGGGCTTGAGTATGGTTGATTTGTTTAATGCAAAATGATGTGATTTTTTTTGGGAGGGAAAGAGAGGGGGCCGGCCAATATTATTGGTGGGGGTTCATTTCACTTGCTTGATGATGGATTACACATTACATGCTAGCCCACTCTCTCACTCTCTCAAGTTCACCAAAAAGACTTAGCCATTTTCTTTGTTCTTCATGCCAAAGTTTTCCTCACTCCATTCATCTTCTATGGATACTCTCTTGAGCTCATGGGTAGAGAGACAAATGTAGTGACACTTCCATACACCTCGACTCTCCATCGCTAGCAACTTTGGAGCGTCGGTTGCCTCGTTCGACGAGGTTGGAGCTTGCGTCGTTTCTCTCGGGTGGATCATCGGAGATGGAAGAAGACCGGCAACCAAACACCATCAAAGGATCACGAGGAGCTTGGAATGAAGACGAAGGACACGGATCAACTCGGTATAACGATTCTAACCTCTTCTTAGTTTGCTAGTTTAGGGTTTAAGGTCGATCCGGGATTCGGGTAGCGGTAGCGCCGGTTTCAGAAATTTTTGTTCCGCATTTTGACCGCGTTTCGACGGCCGGGGCGCTTCCGCGACCCAACAAATACAACGTACGCTTATGCCATGCGCATTCGCCTTGAAGTCCCGTCATGCACCGTTAGGTTAGGTAACTAACGGCAAAGCGGGGCGGGTCTAGCGTGGGTGAAAAACATAGGCAGCGTCTATCATATATCATATATATAATATACAGTATTTATCTCATCATATAAAGTGATCACATCACAGAATATCGCAGCAGAAACAACATATGAAATATTGGATATACTAGGAGGTCCGAGTTTTAAATTAAGCCAGTATAAAACACGGATTCTACGGTCGCGATGAATAGCGAAACCCATACCCCTAGACCCCTATGAGAGAAGCAAGCAACCCTACTAATTCTAGAGTTAGGAGACCCGGACTCGACTCCTCGAAATGGTCTTCCACTGGACTCTAGAACCCGGTTACTTGTACTCCCCTCCTTGGGTCAATCTTAATGCGGAAAAGTAAATAATATACATCAACGGTGACATCTTCATCAACCCGGAAGTGCCCTAATAAAAGAATATTACATACTAGTTTTTACATGAATGAAAATGAAAAAACTCTCATCTCACATAAAACCCCCCGGCTATTCAAACACGACGATCCAATATAACATATCCCAGTAACACATAACATCACATGTCATCAACGTAAGTAAATATGCGTATCCTAATTGTCGTTGACATATAGCGAAGAAGCCGGCGATACACCACATATTACACTTGCGGTCACAGAAAAGAAGGTGAAAAACTACAACAATTGGAATCCGCAACCACCTTAGACATCATAAACCCAAAATATCACATACTTTGGATTTCATGCCTAACTATGAATTCCTTAGACATCGCATGCCTAACAATTATAAACCCCGCATTTTAGTTTTGATATTGAAAACACTTTTCAATAACTAGTCGGGAAATTCAACAAGATTCCCGACACCCTGATCGAATGCTCGTCGGAAACTTTAGTAGACGGCCGCACCCTCGATGTCGTCGACAAAGCGCACTTAGGCGGAACACCGAAGCCGCGAACACCCGTATGGATGCTTTTGGCAGCAGAATTCTCCTACAGTCACTTGGTCGGAGTGATGGGGCATGGTGTTGGGAACTCACCCGCGCGTGCAAACGCGTATGTTTTGAAATAGAGATTGTTTTTAAGAAATATTGCGCACGCGAGATCGTTCTCGTTTTAAAATTTATAAACCCTAAGTGCACGGCGCGTTATAGCAAGCCGGCAGGTACGGGTCGATCCATAGGGAATTATGTATTAGGTATTGTGATTTAAGGTTCAACAAATTAACGAATTGGTTGGTTGTCACTTAAATATAAAGAATACAAAAACAAGAAAACAAAGAAAACAAGTTAAGAAAGAATGGTCGTGGCTTTGGCTCGGAAGGTCGAATCGCGACGATTCCCTCGACGCTCCCTTGATTATGAGTTGTCCCTCCTTACGTCGCTCCCGGCATGAATCATGACTTGTCAAGGCGGTTGCGGAGCACAATTCATCAATTTCCGATATTCTTCGCAAAACACGAAACGAGTCCATTTGTTCACTTACCGTTTTTATGTCCAAGCTTGAGGTATCAGCACTAAACACAAGGGTTAGCAAGTATACCACAACATCAAAAGCACAAATTAGTGAGTGAGAGCAAATGATTTCAGTGTTAAGTGTGCTAAGGGTTTGTGATAGTATAGGGTATATAAAAACAGAGGGTTTGTCAAGCACTCGGTCATAAAATACTGTATCCAAACTTAGCAAACTTAACACCAAATTGATTTTAACTTAAACATTGTGAAATAGGGAAGGGGAGTGAATATGGTATATGAAGAGGTTACAAAGTAAGCATGGTTTCAAAATACCATATCACATCAATATATAAAGCATTCCTTAAGTTATAATCATGTTAAAGCACATTAAACAATCACAAGAGGAGGAGGAGGCAAAGCCTTTCATCTCACTTCCTCACCATTACCATAACCAAAGAAGATTAGTTAAGCATGATAAAAAAGAAAAGCAAGTAAAGAAAAGAAAGCAAGTATAAAAGAAACAACAATATTATTAACACTTGAAGTTGAGTTACAAGATATTGGTAACTTGTTCAATCTCCATAATGAAACTCTCAAGAGAAACCTTCAAGAGGGAAGAAGAAGAAGAGACCAAGTTAAGCTCACACAACACTCTCAAGCCTAAACCAAAAACAAAAGAAACTAAGAATATGTATACACTATGTGAGAGTATGAGAGAGACCTCTTCCTTGCTCACTGATCTGGCTTTTATAGGCACCAAAAAAGATTAAACAAGTAATAAGAATGAGATGATGTGACTGCAAGGAAAGGACAGGGAAAAGATGGGGGCAAATGGGGCAAGGGGGGCTGGCGAGCTCGGTTTTTGTATGGGTGTGGCCGGTCCAAATCCGAGCGTAGAGGCTCGGGTTGATGTGGTGGACAAGTGTGCTCTCCAAAATCACAATGATGCTACTTGATTTAGCTGTTTTAGCCTGGTTTGCATGCAGAGATTTGGAGGGAACAAGATGTTGTACATCACATCAAAACTTTTAGCATTTATAATTCTTGTCCCCCCATGTGCCCACTTCATCATATCTTGTGTGCCATGGGCAGCCCCACCTAGGTCCAAGAACCAAAGAGCTATGTGTACACTTGTGTTGTGTTGGACCAAAAATGTGTACACATGATTATTTGCAAAAGAGCACTTCAGATATCGGTCGGTTTCCTGGTCTGCTTGCAGTGTCGGCTTTCAAACGTTATATCCGTGATTTTGAATGTGTTTCCGGTATTTTATCACGAACACCTGTAAACTGTAATTACTGAGCAGACATTGATTAATAGTACCGATATATAACAAAAATAAATCATGAATGAGGGTATTAAAATGCAGTTTTCTATGATGAACATCAGGTGATTCGAGCTCACTGGAGATCGATCCCACCAGCGAGGATTTGAACTAGCTAGCTTTCGACCCAGAGCTTTAGATTCCTTGTACACATTTACATTCTGTATTTTCCAATTCTGTTATGCCACTGTTTAGGCATTGCTTTCCATTCCATGTATTTACTTTTCAGATGTATTGTAAAAAGAATGTTAATAAATAAAGTTGTTGTTCAATTATATCTATTGTCATTGTCTCTTGTGCATTTTACTTATATTGCTTAGATACGCTTAGCGTGTTTACTTCAGAGTAAATACGTAGCGGCCTCGTCGCGTTCTCTGTCCGTATACTGGGAAGCGGGTGTGACATGATCTGTGGGTCTTCTACTCACGCTATTGGAGCATGCCACCAGAACCGAGGACCCAACAAACCTCCTGCTAGACCGGCGATCCAAGCTCCTCCTACACGGTTGGCTTTACCAGCTCCAACTCCTTGTACCAAGACCGCTTAACCTCAACGCCGAGTGTTTAACCAGGCACAGAGGAAAGTGCCGCAACGCCAAGCATTCACCATGTCGGTCGAAGAGGCCTAAGCTACGGGTCAGGTTATCACTGGTAAATCTTTTCCCTATTTCCTTTCAAGTTATTTCATATCCTAGCTATCTATATTTGTTATACCTAAACCTTTCCCACACGACTTAGGTACAATCTTAGTAGCCTCCCTATCTGCACTCGCACTCTTCAACACTGGGGCATCACATTGCTTTATGTCGCAATGGTTTGTCCGAACTCATGCGATCCCTGTTAAACTACTCGTATCCAGCTGGAATGTCAGTTCTGGGAACGGCGTTCTAAAAGTAACTTTGGGATACAATCTGTGTCCAGTGGTCGTCTGCAGGCGAGAATTCTATGCGGACTTCAAGGTGCTGAACATACCAAACTTCGACGTAGTCTTGGGAATGGACTGGCTGGGAACTTTCTTCGCTACCATCGACTGTCGCCAAAGGAGGGTAGTGTTTGAAATACCAGATCATCCAGTGTTCTATTTCAAGAGTGGAGACCGAACCTTAAAGCCTAGCATCTACCGAGCAAAACCAAAGAAGGCAGAGATTGGAGCATTGCAAGCGGAAGAATCGAAGCCAGAGGTAGTTCGAGAGTTCGAAGATGTATTTCCAGAAGATATATCAGGTTTGCCTCCCGATCGAGATCTTAAATTCAGCATTGATTTACAACCCGGAGCACAACCGGTAATAAAAGCTCCGTATCGATTAAGTCCGGAAGGATGGAAGGAGATCCGCATTTAGTTGGACGAACTCCTAAAAAAAGGTTGGATTCGTCCCAGTACTTCGAGCTGGGGATCTCCGGTGCTACTGGTGAAGAAGAAGGAAGGTTTCTACAGGATGTGTGTAGATTATCGAGCTATGAACGAAGTGAAAATTAAGAACAAGTATCCACTACCATGCATCAATGACATTTTTGATCAATTAAGTGGGTCTTGTGTCTTTTCAAAGCTAGATCTTCGTTCGGGTTACCTTCAGGTGAAAGTCAAGGAGTCTGACATTCCGAAGATGGCATTTAGGACTCGTTATGGTCATTATGAATATCTCGTAATGCCATTTGAAGTGACCAACAAACCTTCCATCTTTATGAACCCGATGAACCAAGTTATACGAGAGTATTTAGACAGGTTTATTGTTATATTCATCGATGACATCCTGGTGTATTCAAAGAATTGGAAAGAGCACGCAAGCACTTATGGATTGTCCTGGAGACATTACGACAACATCATCTCTATGCCAAGTATAGCAAGTATGAGTTTTTGCTAGATCAAGTCGGATTTCTCGAACATATCATTTTAGGCGAAGGAATCTCTGAAGATCTAGCTAAGGTGTCAGCTATCAGTGAGTGGCCGACACCAAAGATGGTGAAAAATATATGAAGTTTCTTAGGATTAGCAGGATACTACCCACGATTCATTGAACAATTCTCAAAGATCGCAGCACCCCTGACCAAGCTCACACGTAAAGACAAAGCATTCGTGTGGTAAGAAGCATGTGAAAAGGCTTTTGTAGAACTCAAGTCGAGGCTAACCTCTGCACCAATTCTTGTAATACCGGATCAATCTGGCGGAACTATCCAACACATGATCTGGAATTGGCAGCCGTCATCTTCACACTCAAGATTTGGCGCCAATATCTTTTGGGAGAACGAGTGGATATATACACTGACCACAAAAGTCTGAAGTATGTATTTACTCAGAAAGAACACAACATGCGGTAGAGAAGATGGTTAGAACTCATGGCAGACTTATAAGTCTATGTCGCACACCCGGCGAGTTCGCGGGGAGGCGGAATACATCAAAAATGATTTTTTCTTTGTCAAAAGATCAAGTTTGCTTTGCAACATAGACTTTATCAACTTAGGATCTTGATTAAACCTTGACTAGCTAAGATATACTACAAGAAGGCTCTAACTACTCGGTTAGAGCTCTATTCCTTCGTGTCAAGTACTTCGGGTCTTCTCTTGGTTCTTGGATCAAGCTTCAACCTTCTTCTCCTTTCTTTGGATCCTAGGTAGCTAGAATCGAACTCGGTTGCTGGTCTCCTTTATGTCGAAGAAGATCCATCCGAGGGCCTATGGTGGATCAAGCTTCAACCTTCTTCTCCTTTTTTTAGTTTCTAGGTAGCTAGAATCGAACTCGGTTGCCGGTTTCCTTTATGTCGAAGAAGATCCACCCGAGGGCCTATGGTCAAGCTTCAACCTCAAGTGAGGTAACTTAGTGGCCTAATTTTCTAAAAGAGACTACTAAGTAGATGTAGAGAATGATCAATGGACGGTATGTCTCAAAAGCTCTATGAATCACAACACATGTGAGGGGTTAGAGCTTGAGGGAGGAGGAGAGAAAATTAGGAGAGAGCATGAGGAAGTGAAAAATGAACTAGAGATAATGGATAATGGTTGAGAGAATGGCTAAGTCTCTACACAATAATTTAAGCATGGATTATTTAACTCATAAAATAATCACCCATACTTGAATAGTAACCACAAATGAATAAATAAATACCAAGCCATGCTTTCAACCATTTCTCAAGTGTCTCCCCAAATTCCACCTCATTAATCCTTTTCCAAAAAAAAATAAATCAAGTAATGAGGTGTTTCCTTCTAGAAGCTCAATCTTGTGAAATTACAAGAATGCCCCCACCGTATATACATACCCGTATTCGTATTCCGAAAAATACGAATACAATGAGACTGGAATAATCCAATAATATAATACTAGGATCCGGCTTAAACCAAAGCCCACTAGTATTATCCGTCCGAACATCATCCGTATAGCCGGTACACGTATGTAATCGAAACCCTGCCGTAAGACCATACGGCATCTATATCGTCTCGCCTGAACTAGGAAAACCCTCTGTGTGGAACTCTAAAGACTCGACAGTACGCTAGCAGTGGGTTTAACCACAAGTCCGTCAGCGGCACTAGCTGTACGTAACGGCAACCCAGGTACATGTCGAAAATAAGGCCGACGAACGAACTCATCCGAACCCCTACTGAGCCTGTCTGTGATAATTTCCGTACAATCCGGTCTGTTCGTCTGAGAGTATTGCATGTAAGGTCTATGGGGTGGAAAACGTCAGACCCCTAATAACCAGAAAATTCGTGTCGGTGTGGCTCAAGACCATCCAAGAATCTATTGGTCCAACCACCAGTAATTCTCAATCCGTCCTGGCTAGGGACTTATGGTGTTGACCAACCGATCACTGCGCGACATCGACTCCCTATATCGGGAGAGACGAATCCCCAACAGTCGCTCACTGCCTCCATGTGGCTCGGGACTGTACCTAACTAAAACCTATTTGCACGACTCCTTTGAGCCATGGTAGGGTAGTAATCAAAGCACAGTGGAAACCCACATGAGACAAATGATGACTTTAGGTCGACAGACTATCCGCACTCATGTCACCAGAAAACTGCTATCTGACGCTAGGTATAATACCATCTAGTCAGTTCTCGGGGAGTCCTGTCTGGTGTACTTATTGGATATGTATTCCCTAGAGGCCATTATTGTATATGTATACATGTGGATGCTGGGGATATGTATGCACAGGACATTCTTGCTCAGTTATATAGTATATTATTTCAGTTGTCTTTATCAAGATATGTGTATTTGTTTTTATTGATGCATTATCCTGCTTGCACATATCGATAAAGACTTGATATAGTAGTATAGTATTATGGTTTGACTTTATCTTAACATGGCATATGTTATACACATTATTACATATTGCGGTTACATGTTGATAAAGCCCGTAGGATCTTGCTTGACTACCTGCGTTGTGATGGCGATCATACTTATGGGAGCAGGGTAGTCCATAAGCACATCCTTAAATGGTCCCTAGTCGTGTGAGTATCGAGATTGGGTATTGATACTCTAGAGTATACTAGTGTATACATTTCTAACCCCGACAAGGGGCAATGGTTGGTCCCGCAGCCATTGGTCAGATGCACCTAAGATCGTATACAGGTGCTTACTGGGTGTGAGTACACTGGACGGACTCGCGGAGAACTTCCAGATGGTACTATACCTATCGTCAGATGGAAGTTCTCAGGTGACATGTGTACAGGTTAGTCTTAGGACCTGAGATCATCATTTGTCTCGTGTGAGTTTCCACTGTGCTTTGATCACTACCCTACCACGGCTCTACTAAGTCGTGCAAACAGGTTTTGGTTGGGTACAGTCCCGAGGCACATGGAGGCAGTGAGTGATTGTTTAGGATTCGTCTCTCCCGGTATAGGGAGTCGATATCGCACTGTATTCGATTGGTCAGGATAGTTGGGATTTACTGATAGGTTGATAAGTAGTTTTCCGGATTGATTATGAGCTACATCAGCATGAATTATCGGGTTATTAGGGTCAGACGTATACCACCCCCTAGACCCGGTATGCGATACTCTTAAACGAAGAGACCGGATTGTACGGATATTGTCACGGATAGGCTCAGTTGGGATCCGGATGAGTTTGCTCGTCGGCTTTCCTTTTCGACAGGTACCCGGGTACCCGTTACGTACAGCTAGTGCCGCTGACGTGCTTGTGGTTATGGATTTATCCAGTAACGCACTGCCGACATACTGTCGAGTCTTTAAAGTCCCACACAGAGGGTTTGTCTGCTTCGGGCGAAACGATGTAGAGGTCGTATGGTTTTACGGCAGGGTTCGATCACATACGTGTACTTATGCACGTGTGATGTTCGGGCGGATAATGCTAGCGGGCTTTAGTTAAAGCCGGATCCTAGCATTATATTGTTGGATTATTTTCGTCTCTTTTGTATTCGTATTTTTCGGAATACGAATAAGGGTATGTATATACGGTGAGGAGTATTCTTGTAATTTGTTACAAGAGTGCTTTTAGAAGAAGAATCATCATTATTTGTTTTAACCATTTAGTTAAATGGTTAATGAGGTGGAGGTATGAGGTGTTAACTTTTCTTAAGTGAACCATGGCTACTTGTTAACTCACTTGGTGAGTTATGTGTTACTATTGAGGCAAGGTGGCATCTAGATATTTTGCACAAAATATCTAGATATTTTGTGATGGAAATAATTGTTTATGACTATCTTTAGATGCTTGCTTTATTAGTCACAAAATCTTAGCCGTTCTTCACTTGAGTTTTCTCATGTTGCTCTCTACAGCTCTCTCATCTCCTCCAAGCTTCTCTTCTTCTACCTCAAGCCCTACTAGTCTCATGTGTTGAGAAACCTGGGGTTCTTGAGACAAAACATTCCATCATCACTCTCTACATCACCTAGGTTAATTAAATTAGCAAACCAAGTAACTTAGTTACCTTAGTTTAAAGGTAGGAGCCAAAAGTAGACACTCTCGGGTGGATCATCTTTGACGCAAGGAGCCGACGATCATGCTCGATCATGGAGGCCACTAGGAGCACACTAACGAAAAGGAGTGAAGACCCGAAGGACTTGAGCCTCTTAGTATAACTCTTTTCATAGTAGATAGCTTCTTTATTGCTAGTTAAGTTTATTGTAGATTCGGTTTAGGGTTAATCTAACGCCAAGTTTTGATCGATTAAAAAAATTTATTCCGCAATTGGCTACGGATGTTGGCCGGGGCGCTAGCGTAACCTTTCATGGTATCAGAGCCAACCCATAAAATCTAAACTAGCTAGTTCTAATGTGTTTAAAATATCGATCGACCAAATTTTTCAAAACCGCATTTCCATCATCTTGCTTTCTGCCGATTTTTAAAAGTGGTCTAAATTTTTTTTCAGTATATCAGAAATTCGTGCAGGCTTTTTTTAAGACCCCAGAAGAAATTTAAGAGCACGATCTTACCATAACGCCGCGGAACCGTGGCATAACTAGCACTTTTGCCGCGGTTGCGCGATGGTATTGCGGATTCTGTGCACAATGTTTCTTCTGGGTGTCTAATATATGGAATTGTGGTTTCTGGGATATTTAGTTCTTGGGCTCAAATTTGTTTGAGTACTGGATTAGCACTTGGGGCCTATTTGGAAAAGTTTAGTCGATCGAATTTTAAAATACGTGTGATTATCAGTACTTAGTTTAGCATCTGCGACCGTGAATGTCATTTGATCGGTATATCCCGTCTATCTGCTATATGTTCTTTTAAACGGGTTTGTGAACATGACATTCACGTTGATGTTCTGTGGTTGTGTTGATATTGTGGTTGGATTGTCATGGTGGATAACCAGTGATGGAATGATAGTTGTACAGTTAAGATTCATTTGTATATTCATACTGCGGGGCGAGCGTCTGACATGTGGACTGTCGTCTTTGCCGAGTTGTATATTAATTGTTTGGGGCACGACCGGGTTGAGGTCGTTGTCACCATTGTACATATTATTTTCTTTTTCTGTACTAGGATTACCCCGCGGTAGAGTGCACGAATAGCCGGGTTCTAGAAGACAACAAGCCCGCATCTCATGGCGTTGAGACAGAGGGGGCTTCATTCTAGAATTGGCGGGCTATTCGCCGCACTCGTAGGGGGATAGGATGACCCACGGAGGAGCGCTCAAGTTACCGGATTCCGTGGAGTGCTGGGTGGCCCATTCACTTTGTTGATTGGGGTTGCCTCACTTGTGGGATTGGCGGGTAATTTGCCGCGCTCGTAGGGGTCCAGGTTTTCATTGCACAGGCTATCCACACGACCGGAAACGTCGGGTTTTATTTGCGGCTCAAATGAAACCCGGGGCTCCAAAATTATCCACCATTATTTATTGTTGGCTGAGATTCTGTGATGTTGATTATATCATACCTGGGACGAATGTTATCTATATTTATATATATACTAGTAGATATTGTATATGTTTTGCACCCGCGCTAGTCCAGCCCTCGCTCTGTCGTTAGTTAAGTAACCTAACGGGTAATGACGGGGCCCAGAGGCGAATGCGGATAGCATATACGTATATCATATTTTCGTTCTTTTTCTGGTGTGATGGGTTAAATGATGGGACCGCATTAATTTTGATTAATGCAAGAAAATAAACCTAAAAGATGTTGTTGGAACAAATTTCGAAAAACTCCAGTTATATTCTTTCGCTTTGCATAGCGGTATTCGATTGTGAATATCCAGAACCTCATTCCACGAAGCAAGAGCCAAGATCCCTTCGTGAGTAGTGACCTCTTGAGCAAAAGTCTATACTGTAGATTACTCGGTTTTTTCAAAACAAGAAGTTTTCAAAAGCGGAGCTTAAACCACTCCTTTTCAAAACTGCTCAGGTTCCTTCAACGATATCAAGGTTTTTTGCCAAAAACCCAGTCATAGCCCTCCGTCATTTCTTACAAATATTACTTAGTTTTCATACTGTGTATGTTGACCTCTGTCAAGACATAGTGAATGGTAGCTAAGTAATACTTGTTTATTGCATAGATATGCGATTATTTAGTACAGTCGCACGGTCATTTTGACCTCTGTCAAGGGCTTGTACGGGTGGGTCTAAATTAATCCAGGACAATGATGGGTTGAACTTGACTTGCGACTTATAACATGTTGACCTCTGTCAAGGTCATGAAGCCGCTTGGAGAAAAAACCACATCGGGAGTTTCAAACATACAGGAAACGTGCAGATTTAGCATACCTTCTGGAGTATGGTGACTAGAGTGGATTCCATTTAGGACATCACACAATGATAGTTGGATCCCGATCCCACTGATGAGTAGGATTACTCTCGGGAGATTATCTTACTTAACAATCAATGCTATAAACCAAGTAGGTGTTTAGAACAGTGTTAGCAGGGCTACGCCTCCAGGGAAAAGAGGTTATATAATTAAGGAATTTCGCGAAAGCGTTGGAAAACCTCCCTCGAAGTACCAACACTAGCCTGGCTGAAAGGTTAAGCAAGTATTGTGACGTGTGATTAATCCTGACTAGTTCTTCTTTTAAGATTTGAAGAAGAATTCGAGGAAACAGTGTGAGCCATCCTGATTAGACAAATTAATAACCAATCTAATCTTGCAAGAGGGCACGCTGAGTATTTCTTTTCTCTCTCTCCATGTATCAACCATTTCACGCCCTAATCAAGATAATAAAATGTATCGCTTGACCGATCCGAATTCTTATTCGGGGTTAGGAAACGTCGGTTTGGCTCTAACTTATGACGGTGGTCATGAGTATGAGAAGAGGAAAGAGGAATGCATGGATTCCTTGATGAACCCAATGAAGAAGAAGCATACTTTTACATCTCCTTCAGGTGTTCTTATTATTGATAACTGTTTTTCGGTCAGCCCTACTTTCTGGGTACTAGATACCGGATCAGAATCTCATATCTGTAATTTATTGCAGGGACTGAGAAAAAGTAGGATAGTTGGACCTGGTGATATGTCCCTCAAAGTAGGGAACGGAGCATAAGTTAATACTGCTACCGACGGTGAATATCACTTAGCATTGCCAAGAGGCAATACTATGATTTTGAACAATTGCTACTATGTACCTTCCATGGTTTGCAACATCATATCAGTTTCTTTACTTGATAAAGATGGATATAAGTTTGTTCTTGATAGAAATATCATGAACATTTACCTTAATCGGGTATTGGTTGCAGAAAGTACACTGTGTAATGGTATCTATGTTCTAAATCAAAACACGGTTCTCAATATACAAAACACATGCAAGAGGAAGAGTTTAGAAACGAACGAATCCTACTTGTGACATTGTAGACTTGGTCATATCGGAGAGAAAAGACTAAGTCAGTTGCTTAAAGATGGACTTTTGAATACGTTCGAATTTTCATCTTATGAAACTTGTCATTCTTGTCTCAAGGGAAAGATGACCAAATCTCCGTTCACCGGACACGAAGAAAGAGCAGCAAAGCTCTTGGGACTCATACACAGTGATGTATGTGGTCCGATGTCTATACATGCATGGGGTGGGTTCTCATACTTCATCATATTCACTGACGATCTCTCTAGGTTCGGATATATGTATCTTATGAAATATAAATCTGAAGCTTTTGAGAAATTCAAAGAATTCAGGAACGAAGTAGAGAACCAGACTGGCCAAAGTATTAAGATCCTCTGATCTGATAGAGGAGAGGAGTACTTAAGTACGGAATTCCGAGACTTTCTAAAAGAGAATGGTATTCTCTCTAAGCTTACTCCTCCGTATACACCACAGCACAACGATGTATCAGAGCGGAGGAATCGTACCCCATTGGATATGGTTCGCTCCATGATGAGTAGTGTTGAGTTGCCTCTTTCATTTTGGGGACTTGCGCTTGAAACAGCAGCGTACCTATTGAATCAGGTCCCATCCAAATCTGTGCCTAAGACTCCATATGAAATATGGAGTGGAAAGAAACCATGTCTTAAAAAGGTCAAGGTATGGGGTTGTCAGGTCTATGTGAAAAACCAGAATCCGGACAAACTTCAGGAACGGTCAGTTTAATGTAAGTTTGTAGGATATCCCAAGCATTCAAATGGATATCTATTCTACCACACCGAGGAACAGAAGATGTTCGTTGCTCAGCACGCCACCTTTTTAGATTGGCAATTTCTTGCAAAAGAAATTAGTGGGAGCGCGGTAGAACTGGAAGAAATTTTAGAGGGACAAACTATAACTGAAGATTTGGTGGAACCTCAAGATTAAATAACCCCAGACGAGCCTCAGCCACTCAGCAGATCTAGTAGGATTTCTCATCCGCCCGAGAGATACTACGGTTTTCTCATAGACAGGGATCGAGAGGATTGCATCTTGAAAGAAAATGATCCTACTAGTTTCAAGCAGGCCATTATCAGTAAGGACTCTGATAAGTGGCTGGATGCTATGCAATCTGAAATGGAGTCCATGTACACCAATAAAATGTGGACCTTGGATATTGCTCCACCTGGGGTAAAACCCGTTAGATGCAAATGGATCTACAAAAGGAAATTTGGTATAGATGGGCAGGTGGAAACCTATAAGGCTAGACTCGTTGCAAAATGTTTTCGTCAAAGACCAGGTATGGACTATGATGAAACTTTTTGTCCAGTGGCTATACTCAAATCCATTCGAATCCTACTTGTCATTGCTGCCTTCCATGACTATGAGATCTGGCAGATGGACGTAAAAATGACTTTTCTAAACGGAAGTTTGGAAGAGTGGGTTTATATGGATCAGCCAGAAGGTTTTGTAGACAGCGGGAGCAACGGGAAGGTGTGCAAGTTACTCAAATCCATTTATGAATTAAAGCAGGCATCACGGAGCTGGAACATCTGTTTTGATGAAACAGTCAAGGAATTTGAATTCATCAAAAACGAGGATGGGCCGTGTATTTATAAGAAAATTGTAGGACGAACTGTCGTATTTCTAGTCTTGTACGTGAATGGCATTCTTGTTGGGGTCAAAATTTATACCCCAGTTGACCAAGTCAAAGTCAAGGTCAACCCTAAGTAAGCGGGCCCAAGACCAAGCAAGTGGGCTCATGCCCAAATCGAGCCCCGCTGCCGGCCTCCCCCATGCCGAAATAAAAAATTATGTAATAAATAATTTTGATGTAATTTTTTATGCATGAATGTAAGAAAATGGGCATGAAGCCAATTTTTTGTAAAACCTATGGCCCATGTGCAAAAGAAAAGAGCACATGAGGCATGGGACGGGCAAAATGCCATTTTGTAAAGCCTAGGGGGCTATATGTAAATTTGTAAGCCTATAAAAGGCAACATGATGAGAAAATAAAAGAATAATTCATTCTCCCCAAAAATTAGGTTTCTTTGGCGTCCTTCTCTTTGCTTAAGGTTCTAAACCTTCTTCCTTTCTTTGAATTAAATCAAGAGTCCCACACTTTTTTTTAAAAAAAAATAGTTTTTTACCATCAAATTCTTGAAGGGGAACTCAGATCTTCCATCAAATCTCAAAAAGGGAAGATTTTTAAATCTCACCACCACCACCACCCCTTTTCTCCAAGATTCGACCAACCGAGAGGAAGAAGAAAGAGTCCCATCTCCAAAAATCCCACTTTAGGAAGATCTAGGGCCAAAGGGGAAAAGAAAGGGACCCCTTTGATCATTTCCAAACATTTCTAGGAGTTTAACTCCATTCAAGATCTGTTGGAGTTTAACTCCATAATTTAATCTCTTTTCAGAGAAGTCAAATCGGGAGCACAAATCCCAGTGCAGAGATCAAGTCCCTTTTTACTGCTGACACCCAGCGCCCGCGTGCCAAGCACGTGGGACGCTAGCGCCCAGCACCTAGCTCCCACGTGCCACGCACGTGGGGCGCCAGCGCCCAGCGCTCGCGTGCTAGGCATGTGAGGCGCTGGCACCCACGCGTCCTTTGGATGCCATTCTTCCTTTTATACACACATACACAATTCTTTTGATAGAAAATGATATTCCTATGCTACAATCGGTCAAGATGTTCTTATCATAAAGGTTCTCCATGAAGGCCCTGGGTGATGCCTCGTATATTCTGGGGATCAAGATCTGCAAAAATAGATCCAAGAGATTATTAGGACTTTCACGGTCCAGGTACATAGAGACCGTACTAAAGAGATTTAGTATGGAAGATTCCAAGCGCTGTAACATACCCGCATTGCACGGAATCACCCTCTCCAAAGAGATGTCTCCCAAGGCTGACGAGGAGAGGGTTCGCATGAGCACTATACCATACACTTCGGCGGTAGGATCTATAATGTATGTGATGCTATGTACAAGACCAGATATAGTTTACGCGCTAAGCGTGGTGAGCCGGTATCAGTCAAACCCAGGTGAGAACCACTGGATAGCAGTAAAGAACATTCTCAAGTACCTGAGAAGGACTAAGGAGATGTTCTTGGTTTTCGGTAATGGAGACCTCAGGGTTGAGTCCTTTACCGATTCCAGCTTTCAAAGTGACAAGGATGACAGCAAGTCTGTCTCGGGTTTTGTGTTTACCCTCAACGGAGGGGCGGTATGTTGGAAGAGTTCCTGTAAGTCTACGGTAGCGCCCCTGCTGTCTATCCGAGGCCAAAATGCGGAAATGAAAACTTTTTCAAAACTTGAAACCGGCGCTATCGTACACTATAAACCCGGATCGAACCATTAACCTATAACTAGCAACTAGAGAAGGGTTGGAAAGGTTATACCGATCGATCCGTGTCCTTCGGTCTTTAGCCACCATCCCAAGCTCCTCGCGGCATCTCCGATCTCGATCTCCTCGTCGGAAAAGGGCACCACATCATCGAGTCTTTTTACGGCCTCTCGCTTCGTCCGAAGCAACTCGGGCACGAAGTTCGCTAGCCGACGTGTCCAAGGCGATGTAGAGAATGTGTGTGATAACTTTGTCTCTTGCATCCATTGTATGGATGGAGGTTAGAGATGATGCCATTAATGGAGGTTGTGAGCTAGAGGAAGAAAAAGAAGAGGAAGAAGAAGAAGTTTCCTTTTCTTTTTCTTATGTCTTGTGATGATAATGAGAGTGAGAAGTGTTATGAGGAAAATACAAGACCAAACTATTTCATGGCAGCCCCTCTCTCTCTCCTTATCATATCAAGGCTCAAATCCATCAAATAATGTGACATTAGCACAAGAAAAGAGACCGTGAGTCATTAATGAAGTCTATGTCACATTAAATGCACAAAATGATGATTTCTAGCTCATAATTTCCATATGCAAACATTAATCCAAATGTTTGCAACAATAAAAAGATACGGTAACATCTAAAGTAAACTCGTGACGAATCACAAGGATACCCCTCACCTGTATATACATACCCGCATCCGCATTCCGACTGAATGCGAATACGATGAGACTAAAGTAATCCAACAAATCTAATACTAGGATCCGGCTTAAACCAAAGCCCACTAGTATGATCCGCCCGATCATGATCCGTGCACTACTGCACGTATATGATCGGACCCTGCCATATATCATACGGCCTCTACAACGTTTCGTCCGAAACTTGAGAAACTGTCTGTAGGGGACTCTAAAGACTCGTCAATACTTTGGCTGTGGATTTAACCACTAGCACGTCAGTGGGACTAGCCGTACGTAACGGGCTACCAGGTATTGACCAAAAGGGAGGTCGATGAGCGAACTCATCCTGACACCCTACTGAGCCTGTCAGTGACAATATCTGTACAGTCCGGTCCGTTCGTCTATGAGCATCGCATGGCAGGCCTAGGGGGTTGGTAAAAGTCAGACCCCCAAAAGCGGTACAAGTCATGTCGGAGTGTAGCCCAGAACACCCTGAGATACTACTGGAATACCTACCAGTAAATCTCCTGCCTTAGCCAAGGACTTCGTGTAATGGCTCTCCTAGACACAGCGCGATCTCACCCCCAATACCGGGAGAGACGAAACCCCTGCCGATCCGCTCACTGCCTCCATGTGGCTCGGGACTGTACCCAACTAAAACCTGTTTGCACGACTCATTTGAGCCGTGGTAGGGTAGTAATCAAAGCATAGTGGGAACTCACACGAGACAAATGACGATCTCAGGTCGATGAACTAACCTGTACACATGTCACCAGGGAACTGCTATCTGATGTCGGGTATAATACCAACTAGCATATTCCCGGCGAGTCCTGTCCGGTGTACTCATAACCCAATGAGCACCTGTATACATCTTAGGTGAACCAACTGACACCAATGGCTTATGAGACCAGCCACCGCCCCTCGTCGGGGTCACGACTGTATACACTAGTCTACTAATGGAGTATCGATGCCCAGTCTCGAAACTCCCACGACTAGGGACTACTTTAAGGATGTGCTTATAGACCCCAGCTCCCACGTATATGATCGCCATCATGCTGCTGGCCGTCAAGCAAGAATCCTATGGGCTCTATCAACGTGCAATAGTGACCTGTAATGTCACCTAAAGCTGTACACGATGATAAAGATAAACCAGATAGCATACTATCATCTTGAGTAAGACTGTCCTACCGGCATAGGTCCTCCCTCAATCATTGCAATCACGTGCCTATGATCCAATAATTGACTCTGAGGGCACTAAATCCAACAGTTCCAAACAGGACACCATCGCAAACTCGACAATGGAGGCTGAATACATTACTGCAAGCGATGCCGCAAAAGAAGCGGTATGGGTGAAGAAGTTCATTGCTGAACTTCAGGTGGTTCCATCCATTATTGATCTGATACCTTTGTATTGTGATAACAATGGGGATATAGCTTTAGCGAAGGAACCACGGTCCCATCAGAAATCCAGACACATCTTAAGGCGATATCACCTGATCAGGGAGATCATTGATCGCCAGGCGATCGAGGTACGGAGAGTGGACACTAAAGAAAACAAGGCGGGTCCATTTACAAAGGCCCTCCCTCAAGCGCAGTTCGAGCGACTTTTTGAGATGTTGGGTATGCGGTACGCCAGCAGCTGGCCTTAGTACAGAAGTTAGGTATTCGGTACACCAATTACTGGCCTTTAGTGCAAGCGGGAGATTGTTTGATATGTATGCCCTATAAGCCATTATTGTATATGTATACATGTGGATGCTGGGGATATGTATATACAGGACATTCTTGCTCAGTTATATAGTATATTATTTCAGTTGTCTTTATTAGGATATGTGTATTTGTTTTTATTGATGCTATATCCTGCTTGCACATATCGATAAAGACTTGATATACTAGTATACTATTATAGTTTAACTTTATCTTAACATGGCATATGTTATACATATTATTACATATTGCGGTTACATATTGATAAAGCCCGTAGGATCTTGCTTGACTACCTGTGTTGTGATGGCGATCATACTTTTGGGAGCAGGGTAGTCCATAAGCACATCCTTAAATGGTCCCTAGTCGCGTGTGTATCGAGACTGGGCATTAATACTCCAGAGTAGACTAGTGTATACGTTTCTAACCCCGACAAGGGGCAATGGTTGGTCCCGCAGCCATTGGCCAGATGCACCTAAGATCGTATACATGTGCTCACTGGGTATGAGTACACTGGACGGACTCACGGAGAACTTCCAGATGGTACTATACCTATCGTCAGATGGAAGTTCTCAGGTGACATGTATACAGGTTGGTCTTCGGACCTAAGATCGCCATTTATCTCGTGAGAGTTCCTACTGTGCTTTGATCACTACCATACCACGGCTCTACTAAGCCGTGCAAACAGGTTTTGGTTGGGTACAGTCCCGAACCAGATAGAGGCAATGAGTGATTGTTGGGGATTCGTCTCTCCCAGTATAGGGAGTCGACATCGCACTGTGTTCGATTGGTCAGGACCATAAGACCTTGGCCAAAGCAGTTGGGATTTACTGATAGGTTGATAAGTAGTTTGCCAGATTGGTTCTGAGCCACATCAGCACGAATTATCGGGTTATTAGGGTCTGACGTATACCACCCCTAAACCCGGTATGTGATACTCTTAGACGAACAGACCGGACTGTATGGATATTGTCACGGATAGGCTCAGTTGGGATCCAAATGAGTTTGCTCGTCGGCTTTCCTTTTCAACAGGTACTCGGGTAGCCGTTACATACAGCTAGTGTCACTGACGTGCTTGTGGTTATGGATTTATCCAGTAACGCACTGCCGGCATACTGTCGAGTCTTTAGAGTCCCACACAGAGGGTTTGTCTGCTTCGGACGAAATGATGTAGAGGCCGTATGGTTTTACGGAAGGGTTCGATCACATACGTGTACTTGTGCACGTATGATGTTCGGACGGATAATACTAGCGGGCTTTGGTTTAAGCTGGATCCTAGCATTATATTGTTGGATTATTTTCGTCTCTTTTGTATTCGTATTTTTCGGAATACGAATATGGGTATGTATATACGGTGAGGAGTATTCTTGTAATTTGTTGCAAGAGTGCTTTTAGAAGAAGAATCCTCATTATTTGTTTTAACCATTTAATTAAATGGTTAATGAGGTGAAGGTATGAGGTGTTGAATTTCTGAAGTGAACCATGGCTACTTGTTAACTCACTTGGTGAGTTATGTGTTACTATTAAGGCAAGGTGGCATTTAGATATTTTGCACAAAATATCTAGATATTTTGTGATGGAAATAGTTGTTTATGATTATATTTAGATGCTTGCTTTACTGGTCACAAAATCTTAGGCATTCTTCACTTGAGTTTTCTCATGTTGCTCTCTACAACTCTCTCATCTCCTCTAAGTTTCTCTTCTTCTACCTCAAGCCCTAATAGTTTCATGTGTTGAGAAACCTAGGGTTCTTGAGACAAAACATTCCATCATCACTCTCTACATCACCTAAGTTACTTAGATTAGCAAACCAAGTAACTTAGTTACATTAGTTTAAAGTTAGGAGCCCAAAGTAGACATTCTCGGGTAGATCATCTTTGACGCAAGGAGCCGACGATCAAGCTCGATCATGGAGGCCACTAGGAGCACACTAAAGGAGAGGAGTGAAGACCTGAAGGACTTGAGCATCTTGGTATAACTCTTTTCATAGTAGATAGCTTCTTTATTGCTAGTTAGGTTTATAGTAGATCTGGTTTAGGGTTAATCTAGCGCCAAGTTTTGATCGATTGAAAAAAATTTGTTCCGCAATTGGACACAGATGTTGGCCGAGGCGCTAGCGTAACCTTTCAGTACTCACACCCAGTGAGCACCTGTATACAATCTTAGGTGCACCTCACCAATGGTTGCGGGACCAATCCATCACCCCTCGTCAGGGTCTACATATGTATACACTAGTCTACTCTGGAGTATCGATGCCCAGTCTTGATACTCCTACGACCAGAGACATTTTTAAGGATGTGCCTATTGACTACCCTGCTCCCACAAGTATGATCGCCATCACAACGCAGATAGTCAGACAAAGATCCTACGGGCTTTATCAATATGTATACAAGATATGAAATACAAGGTAAAACACATCATATGTTAAGATAAAGACAAACCAAATAGCATACTATCATATAGAGCAAGATTGTCTTGTACATATATATCGATAGCATCCTATACAATGAAGACCTCTAGGGCATACATATCCAACAATCTCCCACTTGCACTAAGGCCTGTAATTGGCGCAATAAGTACCCATTGTCTGCACTATAACCAGTTGCTGGCATACTGTTAGTTGTATGTATGCCCTAGAGGCCAGTATTGTACAGATGATGTATATTATATTGGATGCTTGGACATATATAGAGATGACTTTCTTGCTCGATATGATAGTATGCTATCTGGTTACTCTTTATCTTAACATGTACACTAGTCTCTTTAAACTGTCTTATGGTTACATGTTGGTAAAGCCCTTAGGATGTGTACTTGACTGCCTGGACTATGATGCAGATCATACTAGTGGGGACATGGTAGTCCATAAGTACATCCTTCAAGGTCCCTAGTCGTGGGTGTATCGAGACGGGGCATCGATATACCAGAGTAGACTAGCGTATACGCTTCTCGACCCATGAGATGGGCGATGGATGATCCCATATCCATTGGTGTTTGACATCAGAGATGGTGTACGGGTGCTCAGTGGTGACTGGGTACACTGGACGGACTCGCCGAGAACTCCCAGATGGTATTATACCTCACGTCAGATGGCAGTTCTCAGGTGACACTTGTGCAGGTTAGTCTGTAGACCCGAGATCGTCATAGAGTCTTGTATGATTCCCACTGTGCTTTGATCTCCACCTTACCACGTCCATGAAGGCGTGCAAAACGGTGGTCTTTGGGTACAGTCCCGAGTCACATGGAGGCAATGAGCGATAGGAGGGGTTTCGTCTCTCCCGGTATTGGGGGTTGATGTTGCGCTGTGCTCGATTGGCTGTAACAGGGAAGTCCCTGGCCAGGGCTGATCAGAGATTTGCTGGTAAGTGTTACCAGTAGTTTCTCGACCCGTTATGAGCCTCACATCGGCACAACTTATCGAGTATTGGGGTCTGACGTTTACCACCCCTAGACTTGATATGCCACGTATCAGACGAACAGACCGGACTGTACGGTAAATGTTACTGTAGGGTTGCTAGGCACGCGCACAAGGGTCTACGAGGCATCAACCATGCCCGATTAAAAATTTAGCCGTGCCGAACAACCCGAATACGGAACTTTAAACTAGAGATTAGGCGAAAACAAGCATGCTAAACATTTTAACACTAAGTGAGAGGGATTACAACCTTTGTAGATCCGGTCCTTCACTTCATATGCTCCGTGTTGTAGTCCATTCGCTGCGATCATCGGGATCCGGACTCTCGAGAGGTTCCACGAAGAGAAAGACGCAACCTTTGCTTCCGATCTTCGATACTAAGATGATCTACCTTGAAGTTTCTTTAACACAAGCTAACACTCATGAAATGATGTGAACACCCTCATCTAAATGGCAAGGGAAGATGAGGATGATGAAGTAGGATTTTCGCTCTCTTTATTTATCTTTTTCTCATATTTATTCATCACCTTTGAAAAATCAAGCAAGCTTTTTCATGAAAAGAGAATGAAGAAGAAGATGAACAATGATTAGAATCCTTTTGTGATGAATAGGAAAATAATAATATGATAGAATTATGCAACCATGGTCAAGTTAACCTTTGTAGAGAATTAACTAGGGTTAGGGTTTGAGTTGGGTTAAAGCATGAGTCACTTGAAAATATCTTTCACAAAACAAAATGAAAAGCTTCTAGAAACATCTAGAAAGCTTAACCCTAATCCAAACCCTAATCATGTTTAAACTCCACTAAACAAGTTGCATTAGTTATCATATCATGTTACAATATTATATATCACATATATAATATTTATCGTAACAAAATAAAATAATACAATTAACATATATCGTATATATATCAATGTATTACCCGAGTGAGAAAAAGAATCTTTTAGTGAGCAAATATTAGTTAATGTAATTTAATATATCATATATATTATTATACATTAAATTATCGAATCAACACTTGATCCGACAATCCGGCTATATCGCATATAACCGACTAATATTTATCCGTACCGATTCATCGAATCAACACTTGATCCGATGACCCGGCTGATATCAAATATCGTGAGAATATAATACGGTATCATATATCGCATTATCCTCGGTCCCGCACATATCACATATGTGCTCCTACTCCGTTTTTCCCGAGTCAAGAAACCTCTGTGTAGGAGTCTAAAGAATCGTCAATACGCCGGCAGTAGGTGATGATCATATCAAACACCCACAAGCTGCAAGCGGTCAGCTAAACGTAACAGCTACCCAGGTATTGAGCGCTCAGAAGATCAACAAGCAAGCCTGTACATTCTCCTGCGAATCCAAACAGTAACACTCCCGTACAGTCCGGTCTCGTCGTCTGATATGTCGCATATCTCGCCTAGGGGTGGTAAACGTCAGACCCCAGTAGCTTGATAAGTCGTGTCGATTTGAGGTCTATAACGGTTTGAGAAACTGCTGATAACACTTACCAGTAAATCTCAGCAACCCTGGCCAGGGATTTCCGGTTATAGCCAATCGAACACAGCACAACATCAACTCCCTATACCGGGAGAGACGAATCCCCTCCTATCGCTCATTGCCTCCATATGATTCGGGACTGTACCCAAAAGCCACCTTTTTGCACGCCCTCTTGGACGTGGTATGATGGAAATCAAAGCACAGTGGGAATCACACAAGACTCTATGACGATCTCGGGTCAACAGACTACTCTGTACCAGTGTCACCGGAGAACTGCCATCTGACGTATGGTATAATACCATCTGGGAGTTCTCGGCGAGTCCGTCCAGTGTACCCAGTCTATACTAAGCACCCGTACACCATCCTTGATGTCAAACACCGATGGATATGGGATCATCCATCGCCCATCTTATGGGTCAAGATGCGTATACGCTAGTCTACACTGGTGTATCGATGCCCTGTCTCGATACACCCTCGACTAGGAACAGTTATAGGATGTACTCATCGACTACCGTGGCCGCACTAGTATGATCTCATCATAGTCCCAGTAGTCGAGTACATATCCTAAGGGCTTTATCAACATGTAACATAGAGACAATCAGAGTACAAGTTAAGATAAAGTACAACCAGATAGCATACTATCATGTCGAGCAAGAAAGTCCTCCTTATATATGTCCTAGCATCCACTACAATATACATCGCATGTACAGTAATGGCCTCTAGGGCATACATATAACTAACAGTTACTGGTTGGATTCACAGGAGTATGAGCGGGCTAGCTCGTCGATCTTCTGATCGCTCAATACCCGGATGGCCGTTACGTTTAGCAGACCGCTTGCGGCTTGTGGATGCTTGATATGATCATCATCTGCTACCGGCGTATTGACGAGTCTTTAGAGTCCTACACAGAGGTTTCCTGGCTCAAGCGAAACGAAATAGGAGCGCATATGAGATATGTGCAGGACCGAGAATAATGCGTGTATGTGATACCGCATTTCATTCTCGCGATATATGTTTCGATTGGTTATATTCGATATGACCTTGTTATCGAATCATTGATTCGATAAATCGATACATTGAATACTAGTCGGTTATGTGCGACATGACCGGATCATTGAATCAAATGTTGATTTAATGATTTAATGTATAATTATATATTTGATATATTACTTTGCATTAGCTAGTATAGGTTCACTTTAAATGGATTTTCTCACTTGATGTGCAAGTTGTATATGTGATATACTTTTGTACACATGTTTGTATCATGTTTGATGATACTTGCTCTTTTGGTTAAGTGTAAAGAATTAAACCATGGTTAAGTGTTGATTAGGGTTTTGCAAATTCTTTTATCTATTTCTTTATTTATTTGAAATGGATTAAGATAAGAATGGTGGCTTTATTTGTTTTATGTTGAAGCTTCATGAAGCTTTGACCTTAGTGACCATTCTTATCTTCATGCTTAACCCTAACTCATCCAAGTAACCATGGTCCATTCTCTACACTCAACTAAGGTTAGATTATGATAAGTATTGATTTCTTTTTCAATTTATCATAACACTTATCATAAACTAGCTTCATCTTCTCCTTCTTCTTCAAGAGAGAAAACTAGATGCCATCAATGGCAACTTGAGCAAAAGTGAGTGAAATCCAATTCTAAAGTGAACCCACCTCCTATTTCTTCACCCTCTACCTCTTGCCAAGTTGTTTTGGGTGTTTTCTTCACAAGTTTCACAACTTTGTGAAGTCGGAGCTTGAACTTATGATGCCTCGACGTAGATCGTCTTTGACACGAAGCCGACGACCAAGCTCGCTCGTTTCTCCGATGAAGCCGACGAATGAGTTCGGGATTCATGATGGACAGCGAGAAGACATCCACGTGGAGCTAAGGAAGTGGAGAACCGGATCTACAAAGGTTGTAGCATCTAACTTTTAGTTAAAGTGTTAACTAATTTATAGTTTCGCCTAGAAATCTACCCGACGATCCGTATTAGGGTTTCTCGGCACCCATAAAATTTTAAATTGGCATGTTCGATGCCTTGTGAGACCTCTATAGTGTGCCTAGGAACCCTACACATACCGCATGCCCAACATCTCGAACAGTCTCTCAAACTGGACTCGAGGGATGTCCTTGGTGAGTGGATCTACTGTGTTGTTTTTTGTGTCTACTCTCCGCATCTCGGCCTCCTGGTGATCCACGATCTCTCTGATCAGGTGATACCGCCTCAAGATATGTCTGGATTTCTGATGGGACCGTGGTTCCTTTGCCAAAGCCATAGCTCCGTTGTTATCGCAATAAAAAGGTATTGAATTAGCAATGGATGGAACCACCTGAAGTTCAGAAACGAACTTCCTGATCCAGATGCCTCTTTTGCGGCATCGCTCGCAGCGATATACTCAGCCTCCATCGTCGAGTCTGCTACGGTATCCTGTTTGGAACTCTTCCAACAGACCGCCCCTCCGTTGAGGGTAAACACATTACCCGAGATAGATTTAAAGTCATCCTTGTCACTTTGGAAGCCAGAGTCGGTAAAACCCTCGATCTGGAGGTCCCCATTACCGTACACCAGGAACATCTCTTTAGTCCTTCTTAGGTACTTAAGAATGTTCTTCACTGCTATCCAATGTTTCTCACCTGGGTTAGACTGATACCTGCTTACCACGCTAAGTGTGTAAGCTACATCTGGTCTGTACATAATATCACATACATTATCGTCCCTACCGCCGAAGCATTGGGTACTATGCTTATGCGAGCCCTCTCTTCATCGGTCTTGGGAGACATGTTTTTAGAGAGGGTGATTCCGTGACAAGCGGATAAATTGCCGTGCTTAGAATCTTCCATTCTAAACCTCTTTAGTACGGTATCAATGTACCTCGACTGTGAAAGTCCCAACATTCTTTTAGATCTGTCACGATAGATCTTAATCCCCCAGAATGTATGAGGCATCACGCAGGTCTTTCATAGAGAACTTCTGTGACAAGAACAGCTTGGCCGATTGTAGCATAGAAATGTCATTTCCTATTAGGAGAATGTCATCAACGTATAAAACGAGGAATACCACAGTTCTCCCTACAATCTTCTTATAAATACAAGGTTCATCTACATTTTTGATAAAGTCAAATTCTCTGACCGTCTCATCAAAGCAGATGTTCCAACTCCGCAATGCCTACTTTAATCCATAAATGGATTTAAGCAACTTGCACACCTTTCCACTGCTCCCACTGTCTATGAAGCCCTCTGGTTGATCTATGAAAACACACGCTTCTAAACTTCCATTTAGAAAGGCGGTTTTAATATCCATCTGCCAAATCTCATAGTCATGGAAGGCAACAATGGTAAGTAGGATCCGAATGGATTTAAGCATAGCCACTAGTGAAAAAGTTTCGTCACGGTCCAATCGTGGTCTTTGACGAAAACCTTTAGCAACAAGTCTAGCTTTGTAGGTTTCTACCTGACCATCTACACTAATCTTCTTTTTGAAGATCCATTTGCATCCTACGGGTTTTATCTCAGTAGGAGCAAAATCCAAAGTCCAAACTTTGTTTGTGTACATGGATTCCATCTCAGATCGCATAGCATCCAGCCACTTCACCAAGTCTTTACTCGTGATGGCTTGCTGAAAACTAGTCGACTCATCATCGTCGATGATGCAATCCTCTCGATCCCCGTCTACGAAAAAACCGTAGTATCTCTTGGGCAGATAAGACTGCCTACTAGATCTGCGGAGTGGCGTGGGTACGTCATGTTCCATTGAAATCTCAGGTTCTACTAATTTTTCAGTAATAGTTTGTGGTTCTGGAATTTCTTCCAACTCTATCGCGCTCCCACATATCTCTTTTTCAAGAAATTGAGTTTCCATGAAGAGGGCATGATGAGAAACAAAGATCTTTTATTCCTCAGCGTGATAGAAATAATACCCCCTAGAATTCTTGGGGTATCCCACAAACTTACACAGTACTGAACGTGCCTTGAGTTTGTCCGGATGAACCTTTTTGACAAAGGCAGGATAGCCCTATATCTTCAAATACTTAAGACAGGGGTTCTTCCCACTCCACATTTCATATGGAGTGGTAGGCACAGACTTAGTTGAAACTTTGTTCAATAGGTATGCAGCAGATTCCAGTGCATAACCCCAAAAGGAGGGTGGCAACTCAGCATTACTCATCATGGAATGCACCATATCAAGTAAGATGTGATTCCGTCTTTCTGATACAACGTTTTGTTGTGGTGTGTATGGAGGAGTGAGCTGAGAGAGAATTCCATTCTCTTTTAAGTATTCCAGGAACTCGGCACTTAAGTATTCACCGCCCCAATCGGAACGGGGCATCTTGATACTTTTGATGTTTTACTTTTCCGCTTCATTCTTATACTCTTGGAATTTCTCAAAGGCCTCGGATTTATGTTTCATTAAGAACACATGTCCATACCTAGAGAAATCATCTGTGAAAGTAATGAAGTAGGAATAGCCACTTCATGCATGTGTAGACATTGGCCCACACACGTCGCTGTGTATGAGTCCCAGGAACTCGGTGGCTTTTTCTCCGTGTCCAGTGAACGGAGTTTTTGTCATCTTTCCTATGATACATGATTGACAAGTTGCATATAATTGATACTCAAACGGATCTAAGTATCCTTCTTTATGTAACTTAGTCGGTCGTGTTTTATTGATATGACCGAGTCTACAATACCATAGAAAAGCTTGGTTTGATTCTGGAGCTTTTCTTTTTAGTGTGTTTTGGACGTTGAAAACATGATGTTGATTGAGAATGTATATTCTGTTGCTAAGTGTACCCGACCCAACCATTTCCTGACTTAGGTGAATGTTGATAACATTGCTTACAAGTGCAAAATTATATCCTTTATTTAATAATAAAAATACTGATATAATATTACACATCATACTGGGTACACAAAAGCAGTTATACAACAACAACAACAACTGAGCCTTTTATCCCAAGCATATGGGGTAGGCTACATGAACCAATATGAGAATCACGCCGGGTCCAGCACATGAATCCTCTGTCTCCACTCACTTCTATCGAACAATATACTTTCATTGAGTCCTTTGGCAACCATATCGTTTCGTATCACCTCCATCCATGTTTTCTTCGGTCTCCCTTTTGCCCTTTTGCCATTACCCATATCGAGAGTATCTATTCGTCGAACCGGTGCTTTCATAGGTCTGCGTCGCACATGACCAAACCATCTAAGACGGTTTTCCCGCATCTTCTCCTCCACGGATGCTATACCAACTTTTGCACGAATATCCTCATTTCGCACCTTGTCTTTTCTAGTGTTACCGCACATCCAACGAAGCATGCGCATCTCCGCTACGTGCATCTTCTGTGTATGATGCTTCTTAGGAGCCCAGCATTCTGTACCATATAATAAGGCAGGCCGAATAGCGCTCCGATAAAACTTCACTTTCAATTTTAACGGAAAGTTACGATCACACAAAATCCCTGTTGCACTCCTCCATTTCAACCAACCAGCTTGGATCCTTTGATTAACATCACTATCGATCTCCCCATTCCTTTGGATGATGGAACCTAGATATCTAAACTGGTCGCTCGGTGATATCTCTTGCCCTTCCAATGTTATACCAATATGGTTTTGACTTCTCTGGCTACTAAATTTGCAGTGCATATATGCTGTCTTAGACCTGCTCAATCTGAATCCCCGAGATTCCAATGTTTGTCTCCATAATTCCAATTTGGCATTAACCCCTGCTTTCGTCTCATTTACTAGAACAATATCATCAGCGAATAGCATACACCAAGGGACCTCATCTTGGATAGTTCTAGTAAGCTCATCCATCACGATGGTAAACAGGAAAGGACTTAATGCAGATCCTTGATGTAAACCAATAGTAATCGGAAAATCACTTATTAAGCCACCGCAAGTTCTGACATTTGCCACTACTCCGTCGTACATATCCTTGATTATGTCAATATACTTGACGGGGACCCCCTTTTTCATCATTGTCCCCCATAATACCTCTCTAGGTACCTTGTCGTACGCTTTTTCTAAATCAATAAATATCATATGCAAATCTCATCTCCTCTCTCGAAAGCGCTCGACAAGTTAACGAAGCAAATGAATCGCCTCTGTCGTCGATCGTCCAGGCATGAACCCAAATTGGTTCTCTGTTATCTTAATATCCTTCCTTAGCCTGTGTTCAATCACTCTCTCCCAAAGTTTCATGGTGTGACACATTAGTTTTATTCCACGGTAGTTTGAGCAACTTTGAATGTCACCCTTATTCTTGTAGATAGGTACAAGGATACTTTTCCTCCATTCATTTGGCATCTTTTTTGTCTGCCAAATCTTATTAAACAGATCTGTCAGTCATTTAACGCCTATTTCTCCTAAGCATCTCCAAATCTCGATAGGAATCCCATCAGGACCAACCGCTTTTCTTAAACCCATTCTGTTCAAAGCTTCTTTAACCTCAGTAAGTCTTATTTTACGCATGAAATCACGATTTATATCTTGAGATTGAATGACAAGTCCATCCAAATTCTTAGTAAAGCTCTCATTGAACAATTTGTCAAAATAATCTCTCCATCTTTCCTTGATATCCTCATCTCGAACTAAAACCTTCTGATTTTCATTTTTGACACACTTCACCGCACATAAGTCTCTAGTCTTCCTTTCCCGCATTCGAGCAATCCGGTATATATCATTTGCAGCCTCTTTAGTGTCTAATTTCTCGTACACCTCCTTGTAGACCTTAGATGTAGCTTCCCGAATAGCTTTCTTAACTTCCTTTTTAGCCATTTTGTACTTCTCAAATCTCTCCACATCTCTACTTTTCTTCAAATCTTTATAAGAATCTCTTTTAATTTTAATAGCAGCCTTTACATCTTCATTCCACCATGATATGTCCTTAGATGGTGGAGCACCACCTCTCGACTCACCAAGTAGATCTCTAGCTACTTTCTTGATACAACTAGCCAATTTGTTCCATGTTTTGTCTGGATCATCTTCCGACTGCCAATCCGCTTCTTGTACTACACGATCTATAAAAGCCTTTTGATTACCTTCTTTCAATCGCCACCATTTAATTTTACGCTCTACCTTACGTCTAATCTTCCTAGGTTCTCTTCTAAATCGAAAATCTAGAACTAAAAGTCTATGTTGAGTAGTTACACTCTCACCTGGCACTACCTTACAGTCAATACAACAACCTCTATCTATTCTTCTCGTCAGAAAAAAGTCTATTTGACTAGCATTTGATCCGCTCCTAAAAGTGATAAGGTGGGACTCTCTTTTCCTAAACCAGGTGTTTGCTAAGATCAAGTCATAAGATAAAGCAAAATCTAGAATCGAGTCACCTACTTCATTCCTTTGTCCGAAACCAAAACCTCCATGGATAGTATCAAACCCACTACGACTAGTATCTACATGTCCATTAAGATCACCACCAATAAATAACTTCTCTCCACTAGGTATACTTTGCACCACCTCGTCTAAATCCTCCCAGAATAGACGCTTACTAGCGTCATCAAGACCTATCTGTGGTGCATAAGCACTAATAACATTAAAGATCTCTCCACCTAGAATAAGCTTAACCAGTAAAATTCTATCACCTTTTCTCCTAATCTCAACTACATTCTCAAGCAACCGTCTATCTATGATTATACCTACCCCATTACGATTTTTATCTCTACCCGTATACCAAAGCTTATAACCCCAAGACTCTATGACTCTACTCTTTTCACCTACCCACTTAGTTTCTTGCAAACACATAATACCAACTCTCCTCCTAATCATCAGCTCCACTAATTCTATTAGTCTACCCGTAAGGGAACCTATGTTCCAGGAAGCTAGACGGATCCTATGAAACCATTTCTTATTTGTCACTACACCCGGGGTCCGATGTAGCGCGCCGTCTCTGGACGACGACCCTTGCTTATTTGTCACTACACCCGGGGTCCGATGTAGCGCGCCGTCTGTAGACGACGACCCTTGCTTATTTGTCACTACACCCGGGGTCCGATGTAGCGCGCCGTCTCTGGACGACGACCCTTGCTTATTTGTCACTACACCCGGGGTCCGATGTAGCGCGCCGCATCTGGACGACGACCAAGCCCTTGCATATTTAACACTACACCCGGGATCCGATGTAGCGCGTCGCTGAGTAGGGGACGCCCCAACGATATTCTTATTATGGTTCATGTCATAGAATGTGACAAAGTTTTACGTTGGCTGTCACAGGCCTACCACAACCCTCACCCTTTCTCATCCGGACCTTGTACTACACAAAAGCAGTTATGTAACAACAAAATATGTCCACTCGCCAATCCAAGATGATATTCTCCTACTGCAACAGCGTCCACACTGGCTCCGTTGCCAACCCTGAGGGTCATATCATATTATCTCAAAACTCTACGGCTTCTCAGCGCCTGCAAAGAATTACAGATGTGATATCCCGATCCGGTATCTAATACCCAGGAAGTAGAGTTTATAGAGAAGCGGTTTTCAATCACGAACACACCTAAAGCCGAAACCACAACTTGCTTCATGTCATGATTCTTGGCCTTTAGGGCCCTGCAGTCTTTCTTCCAATTCCCTTCTTCCGAAAATAGAAACACTCTTCCTTTGTGGCTGCTGCTGGGCTCCCTAGCACGACCACAAGGTTTCGGGAGGCATCAACCATGTCGTTTTCAAAATTTTAGCGTGCTAAATAACCCTAACCAAGGATGATAACTAGAGAATTAGACGTAAACTAGAATGTAAACAACTTTACATCTAAGTGAACAAAGAATACAACCTTTGTAGACTGGTCCTTCACTTCAAAAGCTCCATGTAGTGGTCCTTTCGCACCAAGAAGTGATCTTCCGGACTCTAGTAAGGCTCCACAATATGAAATGAACAAGCTTGCTTGAAGTTTTCGAGGCCGAAGATGTTCTACGTCGAGAAGACACTAACTCAAGCTAGCTCTTCACTAATTAGGAATTATTGAAGCAAACAAGCTAAACTAAATAGCTAGTCTAGTGTAAGTTGATGAAGTAGGAATTTTGCTCACTTTAGAAATATTTTTCTCACTAATTTTCTTCACCTCCTCAAAACCTAGAAACCTTTTGGAGATGAAGAAGAAGATGAAGTGGAGAATGTAATGAAAAAATCAAATGAGTGAGAATAGCAACCATGGGTGAGATAATATCTTATACTAACTCATCTAGAGACTTAACCATGGTTTAAGATAATGGTTGGGTTAAGAAATATCTAATGTAAAACAAAATAAGTGGACTAAGTCAATGGCTCTACAAGCTTCCACTAAGCTCAAACCATGTGACTAATTTCCAACTAATTTTGATTTACTTTAAATAAATAAAACCCTTCATTATGATAAGCATGGTGTGGGTCTCATACACCCATGTAACATGTAGTAACTAGCATGACACAATAATATATATCACATATACATTAAGTGTACATAAGTGAGAAAAAGAAATGCTTAAGTAGGATAATATTAGTAAATGTAAAATAATATATCAAATATATAATTATACATTAAATTATTAAATCAACACTTGATTTAATAATCCGGCTATATCACATATAACCGACTAATACCATGTGTGTCAGCTTATCGAATCAACACTTGTTTCGATAACCCGGCTATAACACATATAACCGACCGATAACACAAATCGCGAAAATAGAATACGGCATCACATACATGTATTAATTTCGGTCCTGCACATATCACATATGTGCTCCTACTTCGTTTCACCTGAGCCAGGAAACCTCTGTGTAGGACTCTAAAGACTCGTCAATACGCCGGCAGTAGGTGATGAATATATCAGTCACCCACAAGCCGTCAGCGGTACTAGCTGCACGTAACGGCCACCCGGATATTGATCGATCAGAAGATCAACAAGCAAGCCTACTCATACTCCTGCAAATCCAATAAGTAACACTACTGTACAGTCCGGTCTCTTCGTCTGATATGTCGCATATCTCGCCTGGGGGTGGTAAACGTCAGATTCCAATAGCTTGATAAGTTATGCCGATGTAAGGCTCATAACGGTTTAAGAAACTACTGATAACACTTACCGGTAAATCTCAGCAACCCTGGCCGGGGATTTCCTGTTATGGCCAATCGAGCATAGCGCAACGTCAACCCCCAATACCGGAAGAGAAGAAATCCCCTCCTATCGCTCATTGCCTCCATGTGACTCGGGACTGTACCCAAAAACCACCGTTTTGCACGTTCTCTTAAAAGTGGTAAGGTGGAAATCAAAGCACAGTGGGAATCACACAAGACTTTATGACGATCTCGGGTCTACAGACCAACATGTACCAGTGTCACCAGAGAACTGCTATCTGACGTAAGGTATAATACCATCTAAGAGTTCTCGGCGAGTCATGTTCAGTGTACCCAGTCTTCACTGAGCACCCATATACCATCTTTGATGTCAAACACCAATGGATGCGGGATCATCCATCGCCCATCATATGGGTCAAGAAGCGTATATGCTAGTCTATTCTGGAATATCGATGCCCTGTCTCGATACTCCTACGACTAGGAACAATTGAAGGATGTACTTACCGACTACCCTGGCCCCACTAGTATGATCTGCATCATAATCCCGGTAGTCAAGTACTCATCATAAGGGCTTTATCAACATGTGATAGAGAGACTATCAGTACACATGTTAAGATAAAGAATAACCAGATAGCATACTATCATGTCGAGCAAGAAAGTCCTCCCTATATATGTCCAAGCATCCACTATAATATACATCATATGTACAATAATGGCCTCTAGAGCATACATACAACTAGCAGCTGCCCCCCCAATCTTTTCCTTTCCCTTTCCCTGCACCTTCTGCACACCTCCCTTCGGTTAGGTAGGGGCCTTCTTCTTCCCTTTGGCCTTAGCCTTGGATCTAGCAGAAGAAGATCCTCTAACAAACAGAGCGGGTGTTTCCTTGTTTTTGCTTAAGATGCCCTCTGCCATCCTCAACATGTTGAGGAGCTAAGGAAGTAAAACTTCCAAATTGTTCATATTGAAATTCAATATGAACTGGGCATAGGTGGAGGAAAGGACTGTAGGATAAAGTCGATGTACAATTCATTTTTCAACGTGGTTCCCAGGTCCGCGAGCTCTTCGATGAGAGAAATCTTCTTCAGGACATGGTCCCCGACAAATGATCCGATAGCCAATCTCGCTTGAAATAGTTTCTTCGAGGTCTCGTGTCTTGCGATACAAGATTGCTCTCCATATAATTCTTTGGTATAGAGGAAGATGGAAGCAAGGTCCATCTTCTCGTACCGCCTCTGATGTTCATTATCCATGGAGGCCAGCACGAGGCACTTGGATTTCGTGCAATCAAGATCCCAGGTCTTACGAACCTCAATGTCTGCGACCGAGGATTTTGGACCGGGGACAAGGGGAGCTTTCGCCGTGAGGACGTATGAGACCTTATCATATGTAAAGGCCATTTAGACATTCCTCAGCCAGTCTTTATAGTTTGGCCCAGCGAGTTTATTTTTATCTAATATTAGCTTAAGTCCCGTCATGGTCGCTGCAATTAGGAGAGAGGGAAAAGAAACACTCAGCATATGCTCTTGCAAGTTTAGACTGGTTTTTAGTTTATCTAAACAGGATGGCTCCCACTATTTCCTCGAATTCTTCTTCAAACCCTAAAAGAAGAATTAGTCAGGATTAATCGCACGTCACAATACTTTCTTAACCTTTCGGCCAGAGTGTCGGTACTTCGAGGGAGGTTTTCCAACACTTTCGCGAAGTTCCTTAATTATATAACCTCTTTTTCCTGGAGGCGTAGCCCCGCTAACACCGTTCTAGACACCTACTTGGTTTATAGCATTGATCGTTAAGTGAAATTATTTCTCGTAGAGTAGCGGATACTCACAGTAGGATCAGGACCCAACCATCATTGTGTGATGAATTTGAAGGAAGCCTACCAAAAACACCACACTCAAGAAGGTATGCAGCACTAACAAGTTTCCTTTATGTTTGAAACTCCCGATGTGATTTTTACCTCATGCGCTTATAACCTTGACGAAGGTCAAAACAGTTGTATGCCTGTCCTAAATTAATGCATCTATCTATACCACAGATAAGCACCCACTAGCTACCAAACGCTATGCATTGGCGAAGGTCAAAATATATAGCATGAATACTAGTAGATACCTATCTGAAATGAAAGAGGTCTATGGCTGGTTTTTTGGCGAAAAAAACCATTAACGTAATGAACTTGATATAGTCGAAGGAACCAGATTAGTGGTTTAAGCTCCGCTTTTAAAAAATGCTTTTTTAAGAAAACCGAGTGGTTTTGTAATTGTTCCAACAGCATCAGATTTTAGGTTTATTTCCTTGCATTAATTAAAATTAATGCGGTCCCATCAATTAACCTTATCATTGCAGCAAAAGAAACGAAAATAGAATGTACGCTTATGCCATCCGCATTCGCCACGGATCCCCGTCATACACCGTTAGATTACTTAACTACCGACAAAGCGGGGGCTGGACTAGCGCGGGTGCAAAACATAAGCAACGTTTATTATACATATAATATATATATAGCCATTCGTCTCACGCAATAATAAATATTCCAGATCACAGAATCACAGATGAATATATTGGATATACTATGATTTCCATGTTTCGTTTAAGCCTGTAACGAAACACGGATTTCACGGTCGTGATGAATAGCCAAAACCCCACCCTAGACCCCTACGGGTGCGGCAAACTACCCGCCAAATTCCCGAAGTGAAGCAACCTCCCTCAATAAAATGAGTAGGTAACTCGGCACTTCAAGAACCCGGTAGTTTGTGCACCCTACCTTAGGTCTATCCTAGGAGTAAAAATAGTAAAAAGAAATAATACAACGGTGGCTACAATCTCAACCCGGATGTGCCCCGCAAAATAATATTACATCAATTTATAAATTTTACATGAATGAAAGAAAAGAAAAACACTCTTCTCGCATCCCCCGGCTATTCATTCACGACGATCCAACAATCCATATATACAAACCATCACAGATCACATATATGTGCAACCCTCATTAATCGACGTATAGCGATTAGCAGACGTTTAACAACACATATATACAAACACAGAAAACCCGATTAGCCAAATAACTTAGAATTTCGATCGAATAACAAATTCGTGTCTACCCCATGAACAATCCAGTGCACAAACAATTCTGGGTAGAAACAAAATATTCCAGAAATCATATTCCATAACATAAGACCCACAGAAGAAATTTGTAGTGCCTCAGCCCCTGACTCGGCTGCGGTTCGGCAGCCAAACACTGAGTTTGGCCGCGTTTCCGCAGTGGTCTTGACCGATCACTGTCTGAAATTTCTTCTGTGTTCATATAAAACCCTGCTTGTATTTTTAAGACCTCTGAAAATATTTTTTGAACAATTTAAAAATTCGACAGCAAGCATGGTCCAGAAATTGATTTCGGGCAAAAATTCTTTCGATCGAAATTCTAACTATTTGCTAACAAGCTAGTTTAGGTTTAAGTGGCTCTGATACCAGTGTAAGTCTATGTCGCACACCCTGCGAGTTCACGGGGAGGCGGAATACATCAAAAACGATTTTTTCTTTGTCAAAAGATCAAGTTTGCTTTGCAACATAGACTTTATCAACTTAGGATCTTGCTTAAACCTTAACTAGCAAAGATATACTACAAAAAGGTTCTAACTACTCGGTTAGAGCGTTATACCTTCGTGTCAAGTCCTTCGAATCTTCTCTTGGTTCTTGGGTCCTTGGATCAAGCTTCAACCTTCTTATTCTTTTTTGGCTCCTAGGTAGCTAGAATTGAACTCGGCTGCCGGTCTCCTTTATGTCGAAGAAGATCCACCCGAGGGCCTATGGTCAAGCTTCAACCTCAAATGAGGTAACTTAGTGGCCTAATTTGCTAAAAGAGACTACTAAGTAGATGTAGAGAATGATCAATGGACTAATATGTCTCAAGAGCTCTATAAATCACAACACATATGAAGGGTTAGAGCGTGAGGGAGGAGGAGATGAAATTAGGAGAGAGAGTGAGGAAGTGAAAAATGAACTAGAGATAATGGATAATGGTTGAGAGAATGGCTTAGTATCTACACAATAATTCAAGCATGGAATATTTAACTCACAAAATAATTACCCATACTTGAATAGTAACCACAAATGAATAAACAAATATCAAGCCATGCTTTCAACCATTTCTCAAGTGTCTCCCCAAATTCCACCTCATTAAAAGGATGGATCTTCTTCTAAATAGTTGATTTATGTTTTCTAAAAAAAAATACAAATACTTGATTTATCTTTTCCAAAAAAAAAAAGATAAATCAAGTAATGAGGTGTCTCCTTCTAGAAGCTCATTCTTATGAAATTACAAGAATGCCCTCACCGTATATACATACCCATATTCGTATTCCGAAAAATACGAATACGACGAAACAAGAATAATCTAATAATATAATACTAGGATCCAACTTAAACCAAAACCTACTAGTATTATCCGCCCGAACATCATCCATGTAGCCAATACACGTATGTGATCGAAACCCTGCCGTAAGACCATACAGCCTCTACATCGTCTCGCCTGAACCAGGAAAACCCTCTGTGTGGGACTCTAAAGACTCGACAGTACGCTGGCAGTAGATTTAACCATAAGTCTGTCAGCGGCACTAGTTGTACATAACGACAACCCAGGTACATGTCGAAAAGAAGGCCGACGAGCGAACTCATCCGAACCCCTACTGAGCCTATCCGTGACAATCTCCGTGCAGTCCGGTCTGTTCGTCTGTGAGTGTCGCATGTAAGGTCTAGGGGGGTGGAAAACGTCAGACTTTAATAACCAGACAAGTCATATCGGTATGGCTCAAGACCATCCGAGAATCTACTGGCCCAACGACCAGTAATTCTCAATCCGTCCTGGACAAGAACTTATGGTGTTAACCAACCGATCACTGCGCGACATCGACTCCCTATATCGAAAGAGACGAATCCCCAACAGTCGCTCACTGTCTCCATGTAGCTCGGGACTGTACCCAACTAAAACCTGTTTACACGACTCCTTTGAGCCGTGGTCGGGTAGTAATCAAAGAACAGTGGAAACTCACACGATACAAATAACGACTTCAGGTCGACAGACTATCTACATTCATGTCACCAGAGAACTGCTATCTGACGCTAGGTATAATACCATCTAGTCAATTCTCGGCGAGTCCTGTCCGGTGTACTCACACCCAGTGAGCACATGTATACAATCTTAGGTGCACCTCACCAATGGTTGCGGGATCAATCCATCACCCCTCGTCAGGGTCTACATATGTATACACTAGTCTACTCTGGAGTATCGATGCCCAGTCTCGATACTCCTACGACTAAGGACACTTTTAAGGATGTACCTATTGAATACCCAACTCCCACAAGTATGATCGCCATCACAACGCAGGTAGTCAGGCAAAGATCCTACGGGCATTATAACCATGTATACAAGATATGAAATACAAAGTAAAACGCATCACATGTTAAGATAAAGATAAACCAAATAACATACTATCATATCAAGTAAGATTGTCCTGTATATATATATATATCCCTAGCATCCTATACAATAAAGGCCTCTTGTCACGCCCCGCTTCCCAGAGTACGCTAGATTGGGCACGTGACATAGCCAACCATGCTACCTGTGGGTAGGAAGCATCCATCCACAGTCACATTACGGCTGTAGAGATATCAAGAACAAGAGCAAACTATCTAAAACATGTCCATAATCTAGAATAACAGGAGTCAATAATAAATAAATGCGGAAGCAAATGATCCAATACAAATAACTGAAAAGTATGTCCCATAATGCGGGCTCACATCAGGAATAAATGCAGGAAAGAAAACTAACTACTACTGAACTCACAGCTCAGCCTGCTGGCTGAAGTACTCCTGCTCAGACTGCGACAGCGGTACAGAATCTGGGCCATGCAAAACCCAGACGTCAGCGCGTCATGTCAACAAGTAATATAATATGAACAATGTAACAGGCAATGCAAAATAAACATGAATAAAGCAATATTGTGAAACAAGCAGTGCAGGGTAGTGTGCAGTGGGTAACTAAACTGTTCTATCAGGTTTTCTATACTAAAGTCTTTGAAATCAATTGATGAATCGTCGATGTAACTCAATAGTATCCCGCGTGTGCCCGGGACCACAGTCAAAGTTCTCGGGGCTGAATCCGAGACGTGCCGCTAGGCAGTAACAAGTAGCAGGATGGGCGAGTGATGTCAGCATCATCACTCCGGGGCTGGCCTAGCCCGTAAGACTGATCAGAATAGGTATCGAACTGTTGAGTTACAAGTCGGTTTCACCTTTGATTTCCCCATACCCCCAAGTTATGTATGTCGGGTCAGGTATTCAGTAATCAAGAACTAATGCCAACACAGGATTAGGTAAAAGCAGGTTTGTCTGGATAGACAATAGGAACGGTCCATGAGGACTACATGTCAGGTTTGTTGGCATTAGGCACGAGATCAGGTAACAGGTCGGGTCATGGTACATCAGGTTAAGTCAACAGTATACGGTACCATGTCAGGTGAATCAATATATATATATATCTGTGTGTGTGTGTGTGTGTGTGTGTGTGTGTAGCCATGCCAGGTCAAGATGTAAACACTATCGTGGGTGTGCTCACAATCAGATATATAATCAAACACGGGTATTGACAATACGAGATAAGCAATGAATTACATACTAAGCAGTTTCATTCCAATTTACAAGAGTGCAGTAAAACGATATAGCCGTTTAGTCATGTCAACGGGTCTAGGCACCATTAGCGGTGCAATAATTTATATAATGGTTCGATACAGTTATTTCAGGTTAATGCATGCGAGTGTTCAAATGTAACAGAACTACAGGGATAATTGCTACCAGCTATTTTAATAGTAAAATGTGATTGAACAGGTAGATTTGATTATTGGGTTGCAACTGTAAATTCCTTTTTTAATAGTAAAATGATATAATGTAACATTGTAACCGAAATGGGAAAATGATTGTACCAAGCTAAGTTTTACAGGTTTAGGGTGTCAAAACATATATAAATATATTGTATAGCATATAGCAAGGGGTACTTGCCTCGATGGGTCGCGAACAGGGAAAAATGGAACGTAACGTCGGTGGGGAAACTCGCGACGGACGCACGGTTCACGGATTGAACCCAAACAATGAACCAAGGAACCACATGGGTCAGAGTACTCTGCTGGATCGTCGGGACACGTCGCCGGCACGGCCGGATTTCGGCGAGCACAAAAACAGTGAATAGGGTTTCGAACGGGTGTAGATTTAGAGAAAGAAAGCAATGACCAGAGAAGGAAGAAGATGGGGGATACTCACTGGTCTCAGAAGGCACTCGCAACGACGGCGAGATCGACGGCGGCGAGAACGGCGTCTCCGGCGATCTGCAGAAAGATCCAGCGCTAGTTTCAGTTTTGAAGAATGAAGAGAGGAAGGGTGAGAGGGAGAAACACTTACGAGGTGTTCTGGGGTGGTCGGGGATCGTCGGCGACGGCCAGGGGCGGCGCAGGTGGTCGCCGGTGGCGCCTCAGGCGACTGCAGGGAAGACTGCAGGTGGTCGCGGCTGTGCAGGGTGCGCGGGGGAAGAGGACGAGGGTTGAAGTTGAGAGGAGGAGGAGGAGGCGAGGGTGACGGTGATGCTGGCGCCGGCGTCGGGGCTGCGGCGGCGACGGTGAAGGTGGCTAGGGTTGAGGGCTCGCGATGGGTTCTGAGGTTTCTCGCGTTTGAAAAGAAATGAAGGAAAGGGAAATTATATATAGGGGAGAGAGAGAGAAAGTTAGAGAGAGAGAGAGAGATAGATAAAGAGAGAGATTATGGATGAGGGGCCCACGGGGGTAATATGTGCCTCGCGATTGGCTGAAGTGGGGAATTGATTTGGAGGTTTTAAAAAAAGATTAAAAGATTTGAAAATCCCAGTGAAATAAATACATAAGCTACGGAAATATATATGGTTAAAATATTATATTAATTTGGGATTTTGGCGCCAAATAAAACATTTCCAAATCGCGCCCGGATCGGGTCCAAAAATTTGAAATTCAAATAATAGAATTTTAAGCGGGTTCCAAATTTTAAAATTAAGTGTTTTATGATTAAAAAGCATACCCCCGAGACGGATACCTGTACGCGCGCGTAGCCGTCCAAACTCGCCCGTTTCACCGAACGGGACGAGAACACGATGCACGGATGCCACCACAAGGTTAGGGGTGTCAAGTAGGCTGAGATGGATATTTTTAATTTCATTTTAGATGCTAAAATTTGTTATGTGCAGAAATGACTTTTCCGGATAAAATTTTACAGTAAGCCACCACTAAGCAAGATAAATGAAATGAGTACCACCTAATGCTCAAACAGTAACAGAAATTAGTAGTATTGGGCTCGGGTGTTACATTATACCCAACTACAAAAGAATTTCGTCCTCGAAATTCCAAGAATACAAGATAGAGAACTACAGAAAAAGGTGAGGAAACTTCTGCCGGATCTCATCTTCTCGTTCCCAAGTGGACTCTCCATGCGATCGATTACCCCAAGAAACAAGCACAAGGGGGATAATCTTGCTCTTAAGAACCTTTTCCCTTCGATCCACAATTTCAACCGGTCGTTCCTCAAAATTCAAGTATTCCCGTACTGTTAACTCCGAGTGATCCAAAACGTGTGTTTCATCTCGAACATACCTTCGTTGTTGAGATACGTGAAACACATCGTGCATACCTGCCAAGGACTGAGGCAACACCAAGCGGTACGCTACCTCTCCAACACGCTCTAAGATCTCAAAGGGTCCAACGAATCGAGGACTAATCTTTCCTCGACTCTCAAAACGAATCACCCCTCTAGTCGGTGATATCCTCAAGAATAACAAATCACCCACGGCGAACTCTAGAGGTCTTCTTGACGTGTCAGCCCAACTCTTCTGTCTGTCTTGAGCTGCCTTCATATGCTTTCTGATAGTGTTAACCTTCTCAACTATCTGCACCACCAAATCTGGTCCCAACAATCTTCGTTCACCGACATCATCCCAACAAACAGGTGAACGGCATTTACGACCATACAACGCCTCAAACGGAGCCATCTGGATAGTTGCCTGAAAACTGTTGTTGTAAGAAAACTCCACCAAGTGTAGATGATCCTCCCACGAACCCTTGAAGTCCAACATGCATGCTCTCAACATATCTTCAAGAGTTTGGATCGTTCTCTCCGACTGACCATCAGTTTGAGGATGATAAGCTGTGCTAAACTTCAATCGAGTCCCCAGATTTTCCTGTAAACTCTTCCAGAAGTGTGATAAGAACCGAGTGTCCCAATCGGACATGATGCTCACCGGTACCCCCATGCAATCTTACAATCTCCTGCATGTACCGCTCCGCCAAAGTCTCTGTTGATTGACCAACCCGGAAAGGAATAAAGTGAGCTGCCTTGGTCAACCGATCAACAATCACCCATACTGCATTGTTGCCCTTTGGACTCCGCGGTAAAGCCATCACGAAATCCATGGTTATATGTTCCCACTTCCACTGAGGAATCGGAAGTGGTTGCAATAAACCAGCAACCCTCTGATATTCAGCCTTAACTTGCTGACACACCAAGCACTTAGCCACAAAGCGAGCAATCTCCCGTTTCATGCCTTCCCACCAGAAATGCTGTCGAATATCTCGGTACATCTTTGTGCCTCCTGGATGCACAGAATAAGCTGAACTGTGTGCCTCCTTCATAAGCTCTTCACGAACATCTCCCTTTGGCACACCCAAACGGCTACCATACCTCAACGAACCATCTTCGTGGATCAGTAAATCTGTTCGTAGTCCAGCTTCAACCTGCTCTCGAAACTTTTGCAGTCTAGGATCCTGCGATTGTGCTGCCTTAATTTTCTCAACCAAAGACGACTACACTTGCAGCTGCATCAACTGTCCCGTAGAACGCGGTAGCACAACCTCCAAGTCAAATCTTCGAAAATCTGCAACGATCTCATTCTGCGTAATTAACACCTGAATTGCTGGTAACCGACTAAGCGCATCCGGCACACATTGACCTTCCCCGGATGGTACTTAAGATCAAGATCGTAGTCAGCCATCAGCTCCAACCATCTACGCTGCCTCATATTCAGCTCCTTCTGAGTGAACACATACTTCAAGCTCTTATGATCTGTAAAGACTTCGACTCTTTCGCCCCAAAGGTAGTGTCTCCAAATCCTTAAAGCGAAAATCACAGCTGCAAGCTCCAAGTCATGAGTCGGATAATTCTTCTCATGGATCTTCAATTGTCTCGATGCGTACGCTACAACTTTCCCATACTGCATCAAAACACATCCCAATCCTTTTCCAGATGCGTCGCTGTGAATCACCAATCCTCCGGAATTGTCTGGCACGGTCAGAATAGGGGCGGTTATCAACTTCTGATTCAAAGTCTCAAAAGCTAACGCACACCTATCCGTCCATATAAAAGGTACTTCCTTGTGCGTAAGCTTGGTCAACGGCTCTACCAGACGAGCAAAGTTCTCCACAAATCTCCTGTAGTATCCGGCTAATCCAAGGAAACTTCTTATCTCGGCAACATTCTTTGGAATAGGCCAATCTCGAACTGCTGCAATCTTTTCTGGATCGACGGCAATGCCATTGCCAGACACAACATGCCCCAAAAACTTCACTTCTTCCAGCCAAAATTCGCACTTACTCATCTTCGCAAAAAGCTTCTCCTGTCTCAACGTCTGCAGTGCGATCTTCAAATGCTCAGCATGCTCCTCAAAGCTCTTCGAGTAAACCATAATACCGTCAATGAATACCACAATAAACTGGTCCAAGAACGGTGAAAAGATTCGGTTCATCAAGTCCATGAATACTGCCAGCGCATTCGTTACTCCAAAGGGCATCACTAAGTACTCGTAATGTCCGTACCGAGTTCGAAACGCCGTCTTGCAAATATCTTCAGCTTTCACTCGAATCTGATGATATCCGGATCGCAAATCCAGCTTCGAGAATACCCTCGTGCCACTAAGCTGCTCAAAAAGTTCTCCAATGCGAGGGATCGGGTACTTGTTCTTAATAGTCACCCGGTTTAATTCTCGATAGTCGATGCACATTCTTCTTGTGCCATCCTTCTTCTTTACTAGAAGAACTGGAGCTCCCCAAGACGAGTTACTGCTTCGAATCCAACCCTTCTCAAGCAATTCAGCAACCTGTTTCTTAACTTCTTCCAACTCTACTGGTGCCATTGGATAATACGCTTTAGGTACTGGCGCTGCACCAGGAATAAGATCAATTGCGAACTCCACATCTCGCTTCGGCGGTAAACCCGATATATCTTCAAATACGTCCATAAAATCGTGAACAACCGCCGGCCCTTCACCACTATCAACTTCCATTGCTGCAAGAATGCTGTTTGTCAGCCTAGCCCTAAACTCGACTGGCCCGACAGAACTGCTCCCTCCAGTGAAGGTAAACTCGGGATGTCCGAGAATCTGGAAAATTACTTTCTTTGCCCTACAGTCAATGTGAGCGTGGAAAGTGCCAAGAAAATCCATTCCCAAGACGACTTCATAGCTGCCCGTATCAATCACCAAGAAATCTACAAAGAGTTCCCGTCTGCACACAACAACTGTGCAATCCTTACACTCCCTACTAGATATGATTTTCCCATTCCCAGTGTGTATGTCCCAAAAACTAGACAGGGTCGTGCAGGTAATCGAGTGTGTAGTTATAAATTTGGATGACATAAAATAGTGGGATGCACCAGAATCAAATAATGCCAATGCGGGAAAACCATGAACGAGTAAAGTACCTGAAACCACCTCTCCTGACGCCTTGGCTTCCTCAGCTGTCAAGGTAAAAGCTCGAGCCTGATTAGGTCCTTGAGTCAGCTGTTTCTGCCCTTGGAACGGTCTCTGCGGAGGCTTTAGAATATCATCCCTTGTACGAAGCTTCGACGGACAAGCACTAACGGTGTGATCTGCCGCTCCACAACTAAAACAGAGTCCCAGCCTCTTACGACAATCCTTTCGCACATGTCCGGGTACATGGCAGTAGTCACAAATCATGCTCCTTTTCCGATCACCCACAATTGTTTTCTTCTTTGGTGCTACGCTGTGTCTGTTCACCGGAATACTTCTACGTACAGACGTTTGGTTCAGTGCAGACGCCGGTTTCAGCTCGGTCTGTCTCTTTAGATTCTCCAGCAATCCCCTTATCACTCTACGCATGGCGGCTTTGTCCGCACGTCTTTGGTACATCTTCAAATTCTTACCGGCCATATTCCTGGAATCAAAATACCTAACATTAGCATGATGATAGATTCTGAATATCGATCAAGGATAGAACTCCAAGATACTTAAATAGAGTACCGTATTGTAACCATGCCGCAGTATCATAGCCACAATTACATAACTCCATCCAAGTCGCCTAAGTCCTAGAGATAACAAGAAATCAGGTTTTTTTTTCCGAGTCGATATGCAAAGGAAGTTTGCATATCGTAACAAATATGATCAGGAAGAATGTGATTCAAGAATGGTAAACGACAAAGTGGCAGGACATGTTTCCTAAACACGGGCATTCTGATTCGTGTATTGGGTACCATACCCAACTACAAAAGAATCAACCCAACTAACATATGGCTTTGATACCAAAAGAACCATGTCACGCCCCGCTTCCCAGAGTACGCTAGATTGGGCATGTGACATAGCCAACCATGCTACCTGTGGGTAGGAAGCATCCATCCACAGTCACATTACGGCTGTAGAGATATCAAGAACAAGAGCAAACTATCTAAAACATGTCCATAATCCAGAATAACAGGAGTCAATAATAAATAAATGCGGAAGCAAATGATCCAATACAAATAACTGAAAAGTATGTCCCATAATGCGGGCTCACATCAGGAATAAATGCAGGAAAGAAAACTACCTACTACTGAACTCACAGCTCAGCCTGCTGGCTGAAGTACTCCTGCTCAGACTGCGACAGCGGTACAGAATCTGGGCCATGCAAAACCCAGACGTCAGCGCGTCATGTCAACAAGTAATATAATATGAACAATGTAACAAGCAATTCAAAATAAACATGAATAAAGCAATACTGTGAAACAAGCAATGCAGGGTAGTGTGCAGTGGGTAACTAAACTGTTCTATCGGGTTTTCTATTCTAAAGTCTTTGAAATCAATTGATGAATCGTCGATATAACTCAATAGTATCCCGTGCGTGCCCGGGACCACGGTCAAGGTTCTCGGGGCTGAATCCGAGACGTGCCGCTAGGCAGTAACAAGTAGCAGGATGGGCGAGTGATGTCAGCATCATCACTCCGGGGCTGGCCTAGCCCGTAAGACTGATCAGAACAGGTATCGAACTGTTGAGTTACAAGTCGGTTTCACCTTTAATTTCCCCATACCCCCAAGTTATGTATGTCAGGTTAAGTATTCAGTAATCAAGAACTAATGCCAACACAGGATCAGGTAAAAGCAGGTTTGTCTGGATAGACAACAGGAACAGTCCATGAGGACTACATGTCAGGTTTGTTGGCATTAGGCACGAGATCAGGTAACAGGTCGGGTCATGGTACATCAGGTCAAGTCAACAGTATACGGTACCATGTCAGGTGAATCAATATATATATGTGTGTGTGTGTGTGTGTGTGTGTAGCCATGTCAGGTCAAGATGTAAACACTATCGTGGGTGTGCTCACAATCAGATATATAATCAAACACGGGTATTAACAATACGAGATAAGCAATGAATTACATACTAAGCAGTTTCATTCCAATTTACAAGAGTGCAGTAAAACGATATAGCCGTTTAGTCATGTCAACAGGTCTAAGCACCATTAGCGGTGCAATAATTTATATAATGGTTCAATACAGTTATTTCAAGTTAATGCATGCGAGTGTTCAAATGTAACAGAACTACAGGGATAATTGCTACCAGCTATTTTAATAGTAAAATGTGATTGAACAGGTAGATTTGATTATTGGGTTGCAACTGTAAATTCCTTTTTTGATAGTAAAATGATATAATGCAACATTGTAACCGAAATGGGAAAATGATTGTACCAAGCTAAGTTTTACAGGTTTAGGGTGTCAAAACATATATAAATATATTGTATAGCATGTAGCAAGGGGTACTTGCCTCGACGGGTCGCGAACCTGGAAAAACGGAACGTAACGTCGGCGGGGAAACTCGCGACGGACGCACGGTTCACGGATTGAACCCAAACAACGAACCAAGGAACTACACGGGTCAGAGTACTCTGCTGGATCGTCGGGACACGTCGCCGGCACGGCCGGATTTCGGCGAGCACAAAAACAGTGAATAGGGTTTCGAACGGGTGTAGATCTGGAGAAAGAAAGCAATGACCAGAGAAGGAAGAAGATGGGGGATACTCACTGGTCTCAGAGGGCACTCGCAACGACGGCGAGATCGACGGCGGTGAGAACGGCGTCTCCGGCGATCTGCAGAAAGATCCAGCGCTGGTTTTCAGTTTTGAAGAATGAAGAGAGGAAGGGTGAGAGGGAGAAACACTTACGAAGTGTTCTGGGGTGGTCGGGGATCGTCGGCGACGGCCAAGGGCGGCGCAGGTGGTCGCCAGTGGCGCCTCAGGCGACTGCAGGGAAGACTGCAGGTGGCCGCGGCTGTGCAGGGTGCGCGGGGGAAGAGGACGAGGGTTGAGGTTGAGAGGAGGAGGCGGAGGCGAGGGTGACGGTGATGCTGGCGCCGGCGTCGGGGCTGCGGCGGCGACGGTGAAAGTGGCTAGGGTTGAGGGCTCGCGATAGGTTCTGAGGTTTCTCGCATTTGAAAAGAAATGAAGGAGAGGGAAATTATATATAGAGGAGAGAGAGAGAAAGTTATAGAGAGAGAAAGAGAGAGATTATGGATGAGGGGCCCACGGGGGTAATATGTGCCTCGCGATTGGCTGAAGTGGGGAATTGATTTGGAGGTTTTAAAAAAAGATATAAAAGATTTGAAAATCCCAGTGAAATAAATACATAAGCTACGGAAATATATATGGTTAAAATATTATATTAATTTGGGATTTTGGCGCCAAATAAAACATTTCCAAATCGCGCCCGGATCGGGTCCAAAAATTTGAAATTCAAATAATAGGATTTTAAGCGGGTTCCAAATTTTAAAATTAAGTGTTTTATGATTAAAAAGTATACCCCCAAGACGAACACATGTACGCGAGCGTAGCCGTCCAAACTCGCCCGTTTCACCGAACGGGACGAGAACACGATGCACGGACGCCACCACAAGGTTAGGGGTGTCAAGTAGGCCGAGATGGATATTTTTTATTTCATTTTAGTTGCTAAAATTTGTTATGTGCGGAAATGAATTTTCCGGATAAAATTTTACAGTAAGCCACCACTAAGCAAGATAAATGAAATGAGTACCACCTAATGCTCAAACAGTAACAGAAATTAGTAGTATTGGGCTCGGGTGTTACACCTCTAAAGCATACATATCTAACAAGACTTCAACATCAACCTACAGTATCATCCTGGGAAGGTGAACGTAGTTCCTGATGCCCTTAGTCGCCAGCCATTAGCAATGAACCTCACCGCTCAGTGAAGACTACAACAAGAACTGCATGGATTGGAGATTGAAGTAGTTGTGCCGGGTAACGCTTCATCTTTGATGAACTTACAAGTCCAGTCTGCTCTTGTCAATCAGATCAAGGAAGCTCAAGAAAATGATGCCAACTTACAAAGGATCCGAGAACAAGTAGAAAGTGGACTACAAACCGACTTCATCATCCACGAAGATGGATCCTTGCGATATGGAAGTCGTTTATGCGTGCCAATCGGACCTATTCGAGAAAAGTTGATGAAAGAAGCTCATAACTCTCCTTATTTTGTACACCCTGGTGGCACGAAAATGTACAAGGATCTACAGAAACACTACTGGTGGCATGGAATGAAGCGCGAAGTAGCAAAGAGTGTAGCCAAGTGTTTGGTGTGTCAGCAAGTAAAGGCTGAACATTACAGAATTGTTGGTCTACTTCAGCCATTACCAATCCCAAAATGGAAATAGCAGCACATTACCATGGACTTCGTGATTGCTCCCCCTCGCAGCATGAAGGGCAACAATGCAATTTGGGTTATTGTGGATCGACTCACAAAGTCGGCTCATTTTATTCCATTCAGAATTAGCCAGTCAACCGAGACGTTAACAAAAAAGTACATAGAGGCGAGTATAAATCTAAAGTAAGATTTAAACCTTCAAGATGTACCATATTTGATACTCATAAACTTATGCAGGAGATCGTGAGATTACATAGAGTACCTGTTTGCATCATCTCCGATCATGATACAAGATTCCGATCACAATTTTGGCGGAGTCTGCAAGCTAGCCTGGGGACGAGTCTGAATTTCAGCACGGCGTATCATCCATAAATAGATGGACGGTCCGAGCGAACAATTCAAATTCTGGAAAACATGTTGAGAGCCTGTATATTAGACTTCGGAGGTTCGTGGGAAGATCACCTACACCTTGTGGAGTTTTCATACAATAACAGCTATCAGGAAAGCATTGGGATGGCACCTTTTGCAGCACTCTACGGTCGGAAGTGTCGTTCCCCGTTGAGTTAGGACGACGTTGGAGATCGTGAACTCCTTAGACCAGAGATGATCATGGCAACTGTGGACGTGGTTCGCACGATCAGGGAAAGGAAGCGCATAGCCCAAGATCGACAGAAACATTGGGCAGATGCAAAGCGTCGATATCTAGAGTTCCAACCTGAAGACCATGTATTCCTGAAGACCTCTCCAAATAGAGGAGTGATCCGTTTTGGCAAGAGGGGTAAGCTAAATCCAAGATATATAGGACCGTTCGACATACTTGAACAACTTGGAGAAGTGGCTTATCATTTGGCACTACCACCCTCATTGGAAGGAGTGCACAATGTGTTCCACATATCCCAACTACGACGATATGTGAGTGACCCCACCACATACCTGATCACTCAGAGCTCACGGTACAAAACGACCTAACATGCGAGCAACAACCAGTTGAGATTCTGGACCGAAAGATGAAAACATTACGGAACAAGGAGATAAACTTGGTCCGGGTAATGTGGAGAAAAGACTCACCAGGAGAATCGACATGGGAAAGAGAAGAAGATATGCGTGCATGATACCCTTACCTTTTTGAAAATTAGTCCCTATGTAATTATAAATTTCGAGAACGGAATTTTTATAAGGAGGGTAGAATGTAACGACTTTGATATCACTATACAGAAATTTATTGTTGTTGTACAGAAAAGGGTATTTCAGCCTGTGTAAGAGTTAAAAGTTATTTTTGTTTAATAAAAGCAAGAAGCAACTTGTAGCTCACTGGTAAACCCTCTGCACTGCTGTGACATAGCCTGTGTATTCGATTCTTATCAAGCACAATTAATTTTTAGATTTTTCTTTTTTATTTTTGGAAGCCCAAGAATTTGCACGTGCAATACACAGAGAAATGAAAAGTTTCAGAAAAATTAAACAGGCGCAATGAGATATACACACCCAACTTGACACGTGGCACAAATCTAAAACAGATCGACAAAATTCGACCACCCAAACCCTTGATCTGGCCGGCCCCGATGGTCCAAAGTGCTCCAAATCACCCCGTGCTTTGCACACTTGTTCCTTCGACTCCCCTTAACTCTCCTGCACCGTTTGATTTTCCTACATTCAAACAGAGACTCTTCAATTCACCATTTAACACATTTTTAATGAATTTTAATCCAAAATTTTAATTCTCAAACCCTAATTCTTCACTATAAATACCACCCCATGCTCTTCAACATTCTAAAATTCTATCAAAAATTCTCTCAAAACTCTCTAAGTGCCAAGTGGAGTTAAGCCCCTCATGTGGAGTAGCGAGCCAAACTCGATGACTAGAGCATCCCCGACGAAATCATGACCCTGAGAGCTTCTTCAATCTTTTCTTAACCATCTAAAAACCATAAGTTCCTCTTCTCTCTATTTCTTTTATCTCAATTCATATTTTAAAAACAAACCGACAAAAGAGGAGTTATCTCCGATATCATATTCTTTTTACATTTGTAAGCCATATGTTAAGCAAATTAAAACAAACTAACATACTGCCTTAATCTTAACATAATTTCACATCATTTAGTTTTTAATTAAAACAAAAATTTCATATGAAACAAACATATAACAAACCGTTTCACTAAAATACCATGAACTTTAGTATAACACTTCTCGATAATTAGTTTAAATACCTTTAGAAAAACTTCACGGGGTACAACCTACCCCACACGCACACTATGCTTCCATAGCACGGTATTCTAGGGCTATAGTAACTTAAAGAAGAAGAACTTTTTCATTAAAATACCACACCATTTCAAAAACGGGTTTTTTTAAATCGGTATTTTGAAATCCTTTTCAATTACGCTTTTTTAACCCTCGTTAGGGGACCCACTAATAGTTGGTGCGGATTATCGCACATCTTTGTGACAGTAGAGCGAGATGCAGAACTCCTCACGGAATATTCGGTCTCGAAAAGAAATAAAAATACGGTTTTTAAAAAACGCGACTTTTCTAATAAAAACTAATTTTTGGAAAAATTATGTAAAGATTATGAATCCGTATTTTCAATGAAAACATATTAAGAAAACTATATTTTTAAAATAAAAGATTAGAATTTTCAATAAAATACCACCAAGTTTCCAAAAGTAGTAATTTTCACAAAAATACCATAAACTTTCAAAAAGACTAGGTTTTACCACCAAAACACCACAATAATTAAAATATATGTTCATGAAAACCTTAAATATTACAAATCACCTTCGGGGTTATTTCTAAGCAATATTATTATATATTTTTCATAAAAACCCCCTCGAAATATGCAAACAATATTTTAAGAACTCTAGAATTAATATAGGTTTAAGCAGTATCATTTCTCTTGAGCTCCAGGGAGCCGAAGAAAGTGAATGCTTGTCTATTCAGGTTAAACAACTTAACGGGGTTATCAAATGGAAATTGTTTTGGAAAAAAACAAAAATCCAGCCGTCCATGTACAGCAGTTGCCGATTTCTCCCGAAATTAAGATTTTTAACAATTTGCATCAATTCACATAAAAAGACATGAACTCGAATCCAAACTCGAATCTAAACTTAAACTCAACTCGAATACAAACTTGAACTCTAACATAACTCGAATCTAAACTCGAACCCAATCTACTCGAACCAACTTGATTCGGACCAAGAGTGTAATTGTTATAACTCGCATATTACTCGATTCATTCGAATACAATCTATGGTTCGATCAAGACATGTTAATTAATCAATCAAATCAAATAAGTATATTAACTAGTTATATATATCTCACAACCCGAAGGTACGGAACGTGACTGGCACTTAAATTACGAAATGTCTCGAGGCGTACGTAATCTAAGTAAGCCAAAGCCCAGAAATCTAAACCATTTTAAAAAATATAGTGAAAGAAAACTTATTTAAAGAAAGCGATTTTAACTAAATAAGTCGCATTAAACATTTTAAAAGCAACATCATGTTTTCCCGAAAATTTCGGCACAGTCTCTTTTGTAAAAATTGGCCCCCAAACGGGTACAACACATGGAAATAAATATAAATGATGAATACAGGCATCCCCAAGCGGGAGATAGCTTTTCGCCAATGGCGGAATCACAACCACATACAATAAGTATATCAAAAGCACGAATATAAGTATCTGAAAGCAAGAAATAAGAAACACCACGTCGACTAAAGTGAGCATCGACATCAAAAACCACAAATACAAGTCTCACTGTCTAGTTCAATATACAAGGGTAGATGGAGTATACTAGATACAAAATAAAATACACGGTGGGAGCAAAAGAACATCCTCCAAAACCCACCTATGAGAAAGTTGTAAGTCGAAGCAAACGAAGCGGAAAAGAAAGTACGCCCGCCGCTACTGTGCTGACGGGTCAGACCTGCAAAATATTGTGGCACAACGGGGGTGAGTTGCCAACTCGTGAGTAGTAAGTAATATCTAATAAGGATATCGTAAGTATGCACGCAAATGCGTCACAACTTACATATACCGATATGATGCGTGCACTAGTATGTGTGCACCATGAATGCATAATCAACATGAAACCTGAATATGTTTGGTACGAGAAAAACTGTATTCTTATCTTAGTAAAACTCCTGTGAAATAACTGAAGTATCATCAATGAAATTCATAGAAATCCGTGTCAAGCATCGACACAAAACATATATGTCTCAATGTCTCAATATCTCAATATCTCGGGCTCCGTCAGTCCGGATCGGCCCATATCATCAATCCCACGACTACGGTCGGTATCCTCCAGATATTCACCGTGCCAGACATCACTGATTAGTGTAGGTTTTTAACGATCAAAATTATTTACCGCAATCAAGAACGGCGTCGCATGAAGCTAGCCGGTGAATACGGGTCGGTCCACAGGGATGTGTAATTTTCCTAAGTGTTCTTACGAGCTGATTCCAATGGGTGTTTGGTCTTTCAATTTAATCTAAAAAAAACTAAGTTGTACGATGGTTAAGAAACTTGTTAGGATTAGGTCTAAGGTGGAGTTTGATAAGATTGAATGTCACACCTCTATCAATGCCCTAAATGAAATCTTTTAGAAGTTATAGCAATTATTAGAAAAAGGGATTAGGATGATTGAGAAGAAACGAAGTTTCTTCCTCTAGATCCCTGTCCGTCCTTTCTTAATATTTGCTCTAACCTTCATGGAAGACATGCATGTCCGGTCCTTTATAGTACGGTTTCACCGTTACCTCGTGGTTAGGGTGCCGTAGGAAGCGGATCATGCATGCATGCATGAAGTTCTAGTTATTAAAAATAATTGGGCACGAAAGAGATGAGAGATCTTCATCTCTCATTCCCTCCCTTATTCCTAACCCTAACAAGCGAGGAAATTACTCGCTCATTAGGGGATTTATTAAAAACATCATTTTGAGATTTAGCATTTTTAGATCTATTGGATTAATTTCCTATTGCAGTTTTAAGAGATTCTACACTAGAATTAACTAAGGCAAAAGATTAATTAATCTAAGGCAAGAATTTAATTATAAACTAAGGCAGGAATTAAAAGAAGAACTTACAGAAATGATGCTCTTTAATTCTCAAAAGAATCTGAATTTTTATTTATTGAAAAGAGGCATCCTTAATACAATCTTTAGAATACATACTTATAGGAAATAGGAAAATTAGGGTTACAAATTCTCGCGCATGTGTTATTACAGATATACCCCCGAAAAATCCCAACAAAAGTACCGACGCACCGCCACCAGAATTCTGCACCGACACGTGCCATAGACGGCCGCGGAACCGCGGCATGGGTAGGGGTGGGGCCGCGGTTCCGCGGCCCTTTGGTGAGATCATCTCATCAAATTTTTTTGGGCTTCTTCTATGCTGATTGGGTTTTTTATTTTTGTAGTTCTTTCTTCCATTTGGCCTCTGGGTTTTCTCCAGATCTTCAGTGAAAACTGGTAATGGTCTTTTAACCGTTCATTTTGACATTTTTGGACCTTGCATTGCCTTGTATCTTTGTGACTGTTCTTCGTCTAGGCTTGACTAAGATCCTTCTACTTGTTGGTCAAAAGTCCCTCTTTTGTATCATCTTTTGTCTTTTTCACTGTTTTCGCTCCAAGAACCTATATCCTGTAATATGTAACAGACATGCGTCAAAAGCACCTGTTTATTTATAAAACGAATAAGAATGGGTAATATAATAATGCAATATTATGATATGAACAAATGCCCCCAAACTTATCTTTTGCTCGTCCTCGAGTAAACTTATTTTTTTATTCACGACAAAAACCTAACCGCACTTACTGTCACGTCCCGAAAGTACGGAACATGACCGGCACTTAAACTACGAAACGTCTCGAGGCGTACGTAATCTAAGTAAACCGAAAACCCAGAAATCCAAATCAAGAAAAGTAGTAGAGTGAAGGAAAACCAATTTAAAACAAGTAGTTTTAATAGCATAAGCCGAATTATGCGGTTTTTAAGAACATCAAAATTTCCTGAAAATTTCGGCAGAGTCTCCTTTGTAAATACTGGCCCCCAAACGGGATACAACATGAATAGTATACGAAATCAAAAAAAGGGCATCCCCAAGCGGAAGCTAGCTCTTCGTCAATCGACGGTCACAACCACACAAGCAATATAATATACAACGCCAACGGCGAGGATCAAAACTCAAAAGGAAACTCAAACCACAAGAAAACCACAGAAAAATAACGCGCGACTCTAAGGTCGAAGGAATAATATCACTGGTCTCTATCTCAAAGTAAATACATGTTTGGTTGATGGAACTTCTAGATACAACAGAATAATGATATACAAGATATATAATGGGGGTACGATACAAGTAAACCCGCCTACTAGCAAATCACCCGAAGGAAACTATGCCCGCAAATCCGTAAAGAAACCTGTACGGCAAACCTGCAAAAAACTGGGGCACAACGGGGGTGAGTTGCCAACTCGTGAATAGAAAAACATCTACGGAAAGAAATTGCATAAATAACGCAACCTAGGTCAATGATCATAATATATCCTCAATATATATAACATGCAACCTATAACAAGGCTAGGGTAAATATCTAACCCGAATGTAATCTCATATGCCCGTGTCAGTGCCTCAGGTAGCAATATATCATATGAATGAGGTATGAATGCATGAAAACAGAATACCTGTAAATGAAGAACTGTTTTCATAATTTAGTGAGATTTCCCTTGTATTTTTAAAATGAGGTATCATAATGAAATCAGCATAAAACAGTGCCTAGCATCGGCACAAAACGTAATCCCAATATCTCGATATCTCTGTATCACAGTCTCTGTACCTCAATATCTCGAAATCTCAATGTCTCAATCACAATATCTAGGGCGCCGTCAGTCCAGACCGGCCCCTACCATCCATCTCAAGACCACGACGGTATCCTCCGGATATCCGACGTGTCGGGTAAAATCACCGGTAGGTAGTGCTCCCCTGCCAGGCTCACATCGTCATCATCACGCGCTTCTTGCCCCGGGGTACCTTACCGGGTCCACCATGTACCCGAAACGGTTCATCCGTCTCCTCGAATCGGGTCTCGAAATCCATCAGCAAACTCATGGTGGATGACTCATTCATCATGGGAAAAACCGCACTTTTTATTTTAAAAGGGAGAAAAGGTTTATTTATCTTTTTGCGGTTTTCCTCCAAATCTAGAAAATCTCATGGAAATCCGAATCCAAAACCTCAATAACACGTAAAATAGTGAATATATGCATGAGAATCCATGAATGCGGCATAACAATGAATAACAGTATGCATGAAGTAGCAGGTAATAACTACAATATCTAAACTAACATATAAGGCAAGTACGCTATGTCAAGCAATAATATTTTCTAGGGTGTACGTGACATGGAAATTACCGATGAAGATGTGTGTGAGCCGGCAAGTAAGTGTATGTGGTACATACGCATCATCGGTAATGGTGCTGGTGTCCTAACAATATGATATCAACATTGCAATAAGAAATTATAACATAAGTATGCGATGCGAAGCGAACCACAATAATACGCGGGAGCTGAATGCAAGACGCAACTGTAACTAACCTGCATTAATCTAATATAAGTCCTACAAATGGTGCCTTTTGAAATAACACGAATCATGGGGTTTTGAAAATAGGGGCTACGGTGTTTTTTATGAAAAGATACGTCTTTTGACATATCTGTAGGATCCCTTAGGCTGTCTTTTAAAATACCCATGATTCGTTAGTTTTTGAAATAGGTAAGAATCTAATCTAATCTAACAACTAAACTAAACTAAAGGGCTAAGCTAACAAGCTGGACTACAGGTAAGGAAACCGCCTAACATCTGAGTCGATACATATACATACATGTATATATATTAGTCGGCGATCCCGCCTTAATAATATCATATCCGATACCATATCTATAATCTGACATCCCAAGTCAAGAGTGCGGATCAATCATCAAAATATAGCTCGTACGTAAATCCGTCGTACGGCATCCCCAAATCTGGGTACGGGTCAAAATCATATTCATCACACTATTCATCCGGTATCCTCTTTATCAAAGATCATAGTCTAAGGTACTGACTTATGTCTACTACAATACTAATATCATCAATATAGTCATGATCTGACTACTGATCGACAGTCTCGTACAAACCGATATCATCAGCACATATCATCATCAAGGGGTGTACATCGCCCAATACAGCCTAGGATCAATATCCTAGCATATCATATCTTATATCACGATCACATGTCGACCACTTTATTTATAACACTATTCACTCGTATCGTCGTCCCAAGATCCGCTATAACACCAGGACGTACCTCAAGTACGAATCCTGCCATATCATCGATATCACAATCTCAACACAAATCTCATCGACTCATCTCAATCCCAAGTATCATCCCCAAATCCGTATATGAACACATAGTCCCATACCCATGTGATCACATAACTATAAAGAATCCTATGAGCACATATAAATAGGAATGTATGCAAGTATGTATGCGTGTATGTGTAGTGCAACACTACACTAGGGTTCGCAACACTAAAATAATCCAACACACCAATATCCATCCTAAACATCGTTATTAATCCTAAATAACATATAATAATTGTTGGTGTGTATACGCATCCGTATACACCACCACGGACTGCGGGGGTGCTATACGCCATCCACCCGACTTCTCCCCGTAGATATAAATCTACTCACCTGGTCCTCGCTCGCCGGTGCCGACGTCGCCACGCGCTTGCTTGTCGTCTCGAACTCTACATGGGGTACCTACATATCATAACGCATCGTATCGCATTAAAATCCGACTCATGACCAAAACGACTCACGAATCCCACATAGGTCAAAACCTATGGTTGCTCTCACAAACCAACCCAAAAACCCTCGACGTCGGCGTGCAAACGCCCGACCATCGAGAAAAACCCAAGTACACTCATTTTCACATTCACGAATACTAATTTAAATATAGAATAGGTTAAAATTCACAAAAACCCCAAATTCACTTTAGAAGCCATTTTTCCGAAAATCTAGCAAGCAAAAATTACCCGTTTTAGTACAAAACTCGACGTTTAAATGAATGTAGCGGCCAATATACTTATTAAATATCTTAAATAAGTCATAAAAACAATTCCCATAATTTAATCTCATTAAATTCCATAAACCCCAAAATTCTAGTTTACAAAATACCTAAATTCTAACAATTTTATAGCAAAAATGAACAAACTACAATCTAGCTTGGATTTTCATGAACTAAAGCATTAAATCACTCAATATAATATTTATAATGACATGAAACCTAAATTTGAATTTTATCTCACAAGAATATAATTATTTAAAAAAAAACTAGTTTACCAATTATATAATTATCACTTTTAAATCAACAAATATGCAAACTAGCAACTTAAATTGGATTTAGCATAACATTAATATGTAAATTATATCACATAAACTAAATCTCACAACAAAAAATACCAATTTGAAATCAAACCCCTCTCTTGAATTTTAAATCATGCACCTAGAACTAATTAAAAACCTAATTAAACAATTAATTAAGCTAACCTAAGCAATTAACAACACATTAAGCAAAAAGGTTAGAATTTATACCCAAATAATTTGAAGCTCCCACAAACACACTTAGCCTCCCAAATTGAAATCTAAATCCCTAGATCCATGCTAAAGTAGCCAAGGAAAAATGGGTAGGAGGTGGATTTTGATTTTGTGGGATTTTTGTGTTGGTTTTTGGGCATTTTGTTGAATTTTTTTTTATGCAAAATGAGAGAGGAAGGAAGAGGGGCTGTTGTGGTGCAGGAAAATCAAGTGGGCTCGGCTAAATGGGGAGGAGAAGAGAGTGTGAGGTGATTGGAGAGAGAATGTGGTCAAAAATTCCACCTTTAATTCTATCATTCTCTTTACTTTTCTTTTCTTTTCTTTTGCAAAACAAGTGGGGACAAGAGGGGGGGGCTGCTGAATTCAGCCAAGGGGGAGGGAAAATGGGGGTGTGTGAGTGTGGGTATGGGTGTGGGGTGATGGAAAATGATAAATACTATACCCCCAAACATCCATTAACACTAAATTCACTATTTAAGCATTTTTCTTCGATATTTTCTAAACCGCTTTGGAAAACCATTTCATTTCAAAAACCATTTGATAAAATTTTGTTTAATGTGTTATGATGCACAAAATTTGTTTCAACTCATTCCAATTTGTAATTTTCCCTAATTAAATGTATTAGTGACGGCTTAAAATAATAATAAAATAAATTTTTTTCAGAAAATTTGAAATTTCACCAGTGTCTCAATAAACACCAAATACTAGCAATTACATAGCTAGAATGTGTATATTTAATTTTTATAATAAGATATTTGTATTTTGACTTTTTACAGAAAACCCCCTTATTTTACCGATTTTCCGAAATTTCACCGAAACGATTTTCAAAACGCTTCAATCTTCCCCCCTTAAAGAAATTCGGTCCCCGAATTTAAATTCAAACTTCCCCCAAATACAAAAACATCTAAGCAAAATCATCAAGTCGTCGGGGCTCCGAAACCATAAGTACATAATACGCATCATAGCGCAATGCATGGGCATGAGCAATGAGCATATAACTCAAATCAAAACTCCGTCAAGTATCCTGCAATCATCGGAGTCATGGTAAAGACACAAATGTCAAATCCAATACAAAATCAATATGATATAACTCAAAACTATACACGTAAATATCAAATCTATATATGTAAATAACTGAAGAAAATGAATGCCAAATATATTCAGGTACTGTCCTCTGACTAGTCCTGCCCAGTACGAAAACACATAGCAAATATCATAAAACGTACTGCTCCATAGAATCAATCCAAAAGTGCGTATGAAAACCTTGTGCGTCCGGTGCGCACGGAAATCAAAATCCATACATGTGCCAAGCAGGTGCACAAAACAACATCAAGGTGCAGCGGTTGTGCACACAACATCGGTCATAGGCAACGTACGTACCTAACAGAAAAATCAGGTGCATCTAACATGCACGAAAAATCTCGATTTAGTGCATCTGGTGTGCACCAAAATCGCATCTCAAGACATGCCCTCAACATGCACGAAAATCCAAATCAGGTGCATCCATCGTGCGCGAAATCATGAAATCCAGCATCAAGCGCCGAACATGCACAAAATCAAATCAGGTGCATAAAACAAATATCGAGTATCACAATCGAAATCGAAGTCCAGTGCATCTAAGTGCACAAAAGGCGTATCACTGCACTGCAAGCATATATAAACTATACAGAGTGCAGGAACCAAATCGTGTGCGTGCATACGCACAAAATCAACTCAAATGTCTAAAACCGTAAAATCAGAAACATGTGAAACCAAAGCACGAAAACGATATCAAGTGCAACGACTGTGCGAAAATCGTAAATCCTCAATCATCAAAACCAAATCATGCGAATAATTCACCCAAAACATCGAAATCTAGTATGGCGGAATAGTCCCGCTCAAGCACATACTCAAGAATCTCTGGCCAACTGTCGTGGTCACTCATAGCATGTCTTGTCAATGATCAAGAACTCTGGTCTGCTGGCGTACGTAACATGACCACTACTGGGTCCTAGTCTTCTCGTAATTCATTCCAGAAAGGTCCTGTCGAGGCTCTCCCAAATCACGTCTCTGCCGAACTATCCGGAAGTTATCATCCTTTACTATATCTGTTTCTTGTTCCGGAACGGCTGCATACTCATCGCGACTCCTTCTGGAAGGTATATCTATGCACAATGCCTCGGCATGCGTATCGCATCTCTGATGTCGACGGAGTGGAACGTCGTCTCATCAAGATCTCGTACGAACCCCTTACTCCACTTTCTCTAATGTCGACTGCTTCGGACTCGTCTCATCGTGGCTGCATGGACTGAGCTCCAACGACTATCCTCGTATCTGGAGTCTCCCAAGAAATGCATCTCACCACCTAGCATCCAAATTAAGTCGAACCATCCGATCGAGTCGTCAAAACCTCATAATCCCCCAAGAGCTCAACATCTTGGGCACAGTTTAATAGTATCGAGTATATACCACAGCATCGGTGGTCCAGCCGTAGAAGGGCAAACCCAAGCCTCACTAATGGCGCCGTAGAACTGCCGCAAACCCGAAGGTTCAAAGGCTTTCACACGGTCATTAAGTCGAGTTAGGGTTTCATTCTTCTAGAGGGACCATAGAATTGCCTGCATGTCTTTCCGACTACTTTAAACTTGGAATAATAGGTTTCTGACATTCGATCGTCTCAGTCGACTCTCAACGTCTCCGTGTGAAGTCATCTCTAGCTGGAATCAATCTATCTGATGACCTCGCATCGGGGTAGGCGAACGAACCACCTGTCCTAGTCGTTCATCATCGGGTGACTAGCGACCTTCTATCATCTCTTCTTACTACTCGTCCCGCAATAGCTCCAGTATATGGGGCGATATCTCATCACTCGCAGCAACAACTGGCTCACTCGTCCGCACGCTGAACAATGCATCAATCATCATGAGTAAGCAATACACCAACGGTCATCAAAATCTGGCTGGCCTCTATCATTGGCTCAATCCTCTAGTGTCGATCAGCACATCCGAGTAACCTCATAAAGGCGATCCGCCAAACGCTCGTAGCGCGGAAACACAGTAAAAAGATACATCTCTGCAATTGTGTGTCGCCGGAATCATGCCCTGGTCAGTCCTCGTTCTTGACGAGCTCATACTGACCGCAACTCGAGCCGTAGCTCTCCTTGCCCGTAATCGTGGCAGCAAAACCATAACTGGTACTAATGAGGCTAGATCGGAATGAATATAACACTGAGCAAAGAAATGTACATCCTAAGGCACCTTAAGTGGAGTAGCGTATCGTAAATATGCCGCGGAACATACCTACGGTACGTCACTCTACTTTAGTCACCTATTCCATCAACCAAAGGTCATCCTACGCTCCGAAGGTAAAACCTAACACTCTGATACCAACTTTTTCACGTCCCGAAAGTACGGAATATGACCGGCACTTAAACAACGAAACGTCTCGAGGCGTACGTAATCTAAGTAAACCGAAAATCCAGAAATCCAAACCAAGAAAAGTAGTAGAGTGAAGGAAAACCAATTTAAAACAAGTAGTTTTAATAGCATAAGCCGAATTATGCGGTTTTTAAGAACATCAAAATTTCCTGAAAATTTCGGCAGAGTCTCCTTTGTAAATACTGGCCCCCAAACGGGATACAACATGAATAGTATACGAAATCAAAAAAAGGGCATCCCCAAGCGGGAGCTAACTCTTCGTCAATCGACGGTCACAACCACACAAGCAATATAATATACAACGCCAACGGCGAGGATCAAAACTCAAAAGGAAACTCAAACCACAAGAAAACCACAGAAAAATAACGCGCGACTCTAAGGTCGAAGGAATAACATCACTGGTCTCTATCTCAAAGTAAATACATGTTTGGTTGATGGAACTTCTAGATACAACAGAATAATGATATACAAGATATATAATAGGGGTACGATACAAGTAAACCCACCTACTAGCAAATCACCCGAAGGAAACTATGCCCGCAAATCCGTAAAGAAACCTGTATGGCAAACATGCAAGAAACTGGGGCACAACGGGGATGAGTTGCCAACTCGTGAATAGAAAAACATCTACGGAAAGAAATCGCATAAATAACGCAACCTAGGTCAATGATCATAATATATCCTCAATATATATAACATGCAACCTATAACAAGGCTAGGGTAAATATCTAACCCGAGTGTAATCTCATGTGCCCGTGTCAGTGCCTCAGGTAGCAATATATCATATGAATGAGGTATGAATGCATGAAAACAGAATACTTGTAAATGAAGAACTGTTTTCATAATTTAGTGAGATTTCCTTTGTATTTTTAAAATGAGGTATCATAATGAAATCAGCATAAAACAGTGCCTAGCATCGGCACAAAACGTAATCCCAATATCTCGATATCTCTGTATCACAGTCTCTGTACCTCAATATCTCGAAATCTCAATGTCTCAATCACAATATCTAGGGCGCCGTCAGTCCAGACCGGCCCCTACCATCCATCTCAAGACCACGACGGTATCCTCCGGATATCCGACGCGTCGGGTAAAATCACCGGTAGGTAGTGCTCTCCTGCCAGGCTCACATCGTCATCATCACGCGCTTCTTGCCCCGGGGTACCTTACCGGGTCCACCATGTACCCGAAACGGTTCATCCGTCTCCTCGAATCGGGTCTCGAAATCCATCAGCAAACTCATGGTGGACGACTCATACATCATGGGAAAAACCGCACTTTTTATTTTAAAAGGGAGAAAAGGTTTATTTATGTTTTTGCGGTTTTCCTCCAAATCTAGAAAATCTCATGGAAATCCGAATCCAAAACCTCAATAACACGTAAAATAGTGAATATATGCATGAGAATCCATGAATGCGGCATAACAATGAATAACAGTATGCATGAAGTAGCAGGTAATAACTACAATGTCTAAACTAACATATAAGGCAAGTACGCTATGTCAAGCAATAATATTTTCTAGGGTGTACGTGACATGGCAATTACCGATGAAGATGTGTGTGAGCCGGCAAGTAAGTGTATGTGGCACATACGCATCATCGGTAATGGTGCTGGTGTCCTAACAATATGATATCAACATTGCAATAAGAAATTATAACATAAGTATGCGATGCGAAGCGAACCACAATAATACGCGGGAGCTGAATACTAGACGCAACTGTAACTAACCTGCATTAATCTAATATAAGTCCTACAAATGGTGCCTTTTGAAATAACACGAATCATGGGGTTTTGAAAATAGGGGCTACGGTGTTTTTTATGAAAAGATACGTCTTTTGACATATCCGTAGGATCCCTTGGGCTGTCTTTTAAAATACCCATGATTCGTTAGTTTTTGAAATAGGTAAGAATCTAATCTAATCTAACAACTAAACTAAACTAAAGGGCTAAGCTAACAAGCTGGACTACAGGTAAGGAAACCGCCTAACATCTGAGTCGATACATATACATACCTGTATATATATTAGTCGGCGATACCGCCTCAATAATATCATATCCGATACCATATCTATAATCTGACATCCCAAGTCAAGAGTGCGGATCAATCATCAAAATATAGCTCGTACGTAAATCCGTCGTACGGCATCCCCAAATCTGGGTACGGGTCAAAATCATATTCATCACACTATTCATCCGGTATCCTCTTTATCAAAGATCATAGTCTAAGGTACTGACCTATGTCTACTACAATACTAATATAATCAATATAGTCATGATCTGACTACTGATCGACAGTCTCGTACAAACCGATATCATCAGCACATATCATCATCAAAGGGTGTACATCGCCCAATACAGCCTAGGATCAATATCCTAGCATATCATATCTCATATCACGATCACATGTCGACCACTTTATTTATAACACTATTCACCCGTATCGTCGCCCCAAGATCCGCTATAACACCAGGACGTACCTCAAGTACGAATCCTGCCATATCATCGATATCACAATCTCAACACAAATCTCATCGACTCATCTCAATCCCAAGTATCATCCCCAAATCCGTATGTGAACACATAGTCCCATACCCATGTGATCACATAACTATAAAGAATCCTATGAGCACATATAAATAGGAATGTATGCAAATATGTATGCGTGTATGTGTAGTGCAACTCTACCCTAGGGTTCGCAACACTAAAATAATCCAACACACCAATATCCATCCTAAATATCGTTATTAATCCCAAATAACATATAATAATTGCTGGTGTGTATACGCATCCGTATACACCACCACGGACTGCGGGGGTGCTATACGCCATCCACCCGACTTCTCCCCGTAGATATAAATCTACTCACCTGGTTCTCGCTCGCCGGTGCCGACGTCGCCACGTGCTTGCTTGTCGTCTCGAAGTCCACATGGGGTACCTACATATCATAACGCATCGTATCGCATTAAAATCCGGCTCATGACCAAAACGACTCACGAATCCCACATAGGTCAAAACCTATGGTTGCTCTCACAAACCAACCCAAAAACCCTCGACGTCGGCGTGCAAACGCCCGACCATCGAGAAAAACCCAAGTACACTCATTTGCACATTCACGAATACTAATTTAAATATAGAATAGGTTAAAATTCACAAAAACCCCAAATTCACTTTAAAAGCCATTTTTCCGAAAATCTAGCAAGCAAAAATTATCCGTTTTAGTACAAAACTCGACGTTTAAATGAATGTAGCGGCCAATATACTTATTAAATATCTTAAATAAGTCATAAAAACAATTCCCATAATTTAATCTCATTAAATTCCATAAACCCCAAAATTCTAGTTTACAAAATACCTAAATTCTAACAATTTTATAGCAAAAATGAACAAATTACAATCTAGCTTGGATTTTCATGAACTAAAGCATTAAATCACTCAATATAATATTTATAATGACATGAAACCTAAATTTGAATTTTATCTCACATGAATATAATTATTTAAAAAAAACTAGTTTACCAATTATATAATTATCACTTTTAAATCAACAAATATGCAAACTAGCAACTTAAATTGGATTTAGCATAACATTAATATGTCAATTATATCACATAAACTAAATCTCACAACACAAAATACCAATTTGAAATCAAACCTCTCTTGAATTTTAAATCATGCACCTAGAACTAATTAAAAACCTAATTAAACAATTAATTAAGCTAACCTAAGCAATTAACAACACATTAAGCAAAAAGGTTAGAATTTATACCCAAATAATTTGAAGCTCCCACAAACACACTTAGCCTCCCAAATTGAAATCTAAATCCCTAGATCCATGCTAAAGTAGCCAAGGAAAAATGGGTAGGAGGTGGATTTTGATTTTGTGGGATTTTTGTGTTGGTTTTTGGGCATTTTGTTGAATTTTTTTTTATGCAAAATGAGAGAGGAAGGAAGAGGGGCTGTTGTGGTGCAGGAAAATCAAGTGGGCTCGGCCAAATGGGGAGGAGAAGAGAGTGTGAGGTGATTGGAGAGAGAATGTGGTCAAAAATTCCACCTTTAATTCTATCATTCTCTTTTCTTTTCTTTTCTTTTCTTTTGCCAAACAAGTGGGGACAAGAGAGGGGGGATGCTTAATTCAGCCAAGGGAGAGGGAAAATGGGGGTGTGTGAGTGTGGGTATGGGTGTGGGGTGATGGAAAATGATAAATACTATACCCCCAAACATCCATTAACACTAAATTCACTATTTAAGCATTTTTCTTCGATATTTTCTAAACCGTTTTGGCAATCCATTTCATTTCAAAAACCAGATGATAAAATTTTGTTTAATGTGTTATGATGCACAAAATTTGTTTCAACTCATTCCAATTTATAATTTTCCCTAATTAAATGTATTAGTGACGGCTTAAAATAATAATAAAATAATTTTTTTTCAGAAAATTTGAAATTTCACCAGTGGCTCAATAATTACCAAATACTAGCAATTACATAGCTAGAATATGTATATTTAATTTTTATAATAAGATATTTGTATTTTGACTTTTTACAGAAAACCCCCTTATTTTACCGATTTTCCGAAATTTCGCCGAAACGATTTTCAAAACGCTACACTTACGCAGAGAATCGCGATTGCACTGAGCTCGTGCAACAAGCCGTTAAACCTCTAGGTGTCCCTAGTAGGAGGAGTGTTGTCTCCTGAGGGTTTTCAGCGGATACTACCCACAAAATCCTATCAATTAGGCTCACTGACTTTAATTCTCCAATTAGGTTTTCCAACAAGGAATTCTATTATCATTGACTCGTAAATTACTCACCCATATTCTTTACACTTCCTCATCATTTAACTTAAGATTATATATGTTCGATAGACTCACTCCGCTTTCGGCATTTCTTAAGTTTTCCTTCTAAGGTTCCATCTCCACTTAGGAATTTTTCTATCAACTCTACTAAAGATACAAGTTCTATTCTTCATTCCTTTCTCTTATCTCAACTCTAATCATATATCCCCACGTGTGTGTATAAATCACCCCTACATTTGGAAGTTCAAATCAAGCAATCATACCCTTGTCCGTTGTCCAAAGCACTAATTAACTGGTGAATTCTTAATGAATTTTGCTTACACATCCTTCATGCGACTGTTAATACTTCTTGAGGTACCAACAACCGATTACAAGATATGTTTGCATTTTAAAGCGTAATTCCTAGTCTTGCAACACCCAAGGCTTTTAGCCGTGACTCCCAAACCAGTTGGTCTAAGGCACTAGGTGATGAAGCACCCTCGCTAAATATTTTTTCTATTTTTGCAGCCTTAAGTAATCTCAAAGACCAGTGTTCATTTTTTTCTTTATTCACATTTTTTTTATTTTCTTCGTACTAAGGACTTTAGACAAGAGCATTTCAAGGTCTCTTCTACTATTCCAAGTTTCAAGGTGCGTGATTGTGCAATTTATAGGGTATACATTTTCAGAATCTAGACTTAAGCTAGGAATTATTTTTCAAACTTATACTCTAATAAGAATATCAATATTTTTCCTTTATTTCAACTTAGCCCAAAAAGTGAACTCAAAATTTGCCTAGTTCTAAATAAACTACAAAAACATATACTTTCTACCGTTAAACTTTAAGGAAGGTTATTTTTAGGGTTTTTAATTTACTAAGTCTAAGATGTAGTTGTTCCTAAACAGTTAACCTATTTGTCAAACTCTAGTCAAATAAACCAAAATTGAATACAATAATTTTTATAATTTTTCAAAAAAATTCAATTTTATGGGTTTTCAAATAAATATGCAAATGCAGAAATATACATATGAATGCGAAGGAAGAAGACGTACCGAGCATACCCCCAAACTTAAACTGGACAGTGTCCTCACTGTCATGCTGCACCAAGAGGGTCAAAATTGTCGGCACTCCCCTGTTTATTTATTTATAAATTTTATTTTTTTATGTTTTTTATGTTTTTTTTTTTTGAATTGTTTTATACAGAAAGGCCCCCCCCCAAACTTCATTGAAACAAAGTTAAACGTCATTGCCAAACTTTGTAAAGACCAAACGTCAACACCAACCGGTCGAAAAATTTATCTGTAAAGAGTATCGGTTGGTGGAAGAATATATTGTACCAATCCAAAAAGAATTGGGGAAGATAGAAGTGGTGGTATGGAGAGTGTGGAAGTGAATAGATAGGAGGTGGTGATGAATCAAAACAAGAATGTGAATGATCAGCAATCAGTGGAATATTGGCATTCTCGTAGCTTATTAAAAGAAATGGGGGTGGTTCAACTTCTAAAGGAGGAGGTTGACTAACCACACCATCCCCAAGATATTTCCGTGGATCCTTTATCGACTTGGCATCATCCATCATATGCATATGATATTCAATTATGAGGGAACTAATCTCCTCGATGTCCGCCCTAGTCCAGCCGAAAACTTGCCGTCTATTTTGTAAGACCATTAAAAGAGCGTTCTCTTGCTCGAAGGATAGAGAGGCCGATATGATAACGAGAAAGGTCTCATTCTCACCTATGTAAGCATATTTAAGGTGAGACGACAAGGGCGTGAGTTCGAGTTTCGGAGGTGAAACAATCATAGGCAAAATTGGGAAATCTACCTCGAACTCAAAGGACTCCAACATAGGTTCGAAATCACTACAAACAACCGATTCGGATGGTTCAACTAACTCATCCAAAATTCAAAAGACTCATATTCGGGCTGTGAGTCGTCAAAATCATCCGAAAAGGTGAAACTTTCATAATCAAAATCGGTTGTGTCAACTGTGGTGGATTCAAGGAGGGACGCACTAGTGGCGTCAACACTGCTGTGATCGAACATGAAATTTTCGAACTCACAGTCCTCCTCCGCGATCTCATTGATCGAGCAAACATCAAGTACGCTAGAATTAGGCTCGGCAGACTGATTTCCCAACTTAAAAATGTTGAGTTCAATTGTCATTTTGCCAAAAGATAGATTCATTGAACCGTTACGACAATTGATCACTGCGTTAGAAGTCGCCAGGAATGGTCGACCAAGTATCACCGGAATTTGACTCCGGGGGTTAGCGACAGGTTGTGTATCCATAACAATAAAGTCAACGGGGAAAATGAAATCCCCTACTCTAATTAACACATCCTCCAATTCTCCCCTAGGATGGGTAATTGATCGGTCGGCCATTTGAAGAGTACAGTGAGTGGGCTTAAGCTCTCCAACGCCTAATTGCTCGTACACAGAATAAGATAGCAAATTGACACTAGCACCAAGATCTAATAGTGCTCTATTGATATTTTTGTCCCCAATTGTTATCGAAATGGTAGGACAACCGGGGTCCTTTTGCTTTTGGGGTAAAGAATTGACAAGAGCATCGCTAATAGAACTGGCCACAAAAACTTTCTTTGGTACTTGTGACTTCCTCTTTTTGGTGCATAAGTCCTTTAAGATTTTTTCATATGAAGGAACTTGTTGGATTGCATCCAAAAAAGGGATATTTATGCTAACCTGTTTGAACAGCTCAACAATCTTCTCCATTTGTGGAGTTGGTTTATTGGATCTCAACCGATTTGGAAAAGAAACATTTTGAAAGGTTGTTGAGTCTAATTTTTGCGGATCAGATTGTTGAGTTGGAATGGAACCCCGTGTAGATGTGTTCGTATTGTGAGAAGTGGGTCCGTTCGAGCTAGAAGAAGTAGAGCCGTGTGAAGGATGGAGAGTAGGCTCTAACGAAGAAGAAGTAGAAGAAGAAGGTGAAGAAGATGAAGAAGGGCCACCGGCAGGGGTGTGATTGTTAATACCCACATTGTTTTGCAACACTTTTCCCGATCTCAACGTGGTCACAGCATTTACGTTATGATTCTACTGTTGATATGCAGCATGTGCGTGATCGGGATTTGGCAGTGGTTGAGATGGGAGCTTTCCTTTTTCTCGCTCGCTCAATGCTGCATTGAGTTGTGCAATTTGTGCCTTAATAGATTTGATGCTTTGATCGTGTGAGGCACTGTTTTGTACCAAAGATTAAATAGAAGTCTCTAATCTTGCTGTAGATTGTGTAGATTGCTTTAGGAACACCTCTAGACTTCTTTCGAGCGAGCTAACCTTGTCATTATTAGTTTGAACAAAATTGTTTGGCGGGTAAGTAGTGTTAGGCACAAAATTGTTCACTTGATTAGGGTAAGGTTGCTGTTGGAAAGGCTGTTGAAATTGAGTTTGTGGGGGTGCTTGTTGTTGTGGAGGAGGAGGCCTTTGAAAATTGTTACTTCCTTGGAATTGTTGATGTTGGTTCCAAGCAAAATTTGGGTGACTCCTCCAACCCAGATTATATGTAGAAGAGTATGGATCGTTTCTTTGTCGTTGCTGAAATGCAGCATTGACTTGATCCTGTCCTTGAGTAGAAGCATTGTAAGGACACTCTTCGGTAAGATGTGATGGATCCGCACAACAAGCACAAACAGTTCGTGGAGGCATAACAGGGGCAGGAGAAGGCGACGAGATTTTGGTCTCAATCGCTTCTAGCTTTTTCGTAAGAGCGGCCATCTCGGCCTTCATAGCAATCGACATCTCTACTTGATGTAGGCCTGCCATAGATTGACCACTAGAAGAAGATGATGTGGTCTTGGTGCTCTCCCACTGAATTATTTGTTCACTAAGATCCTCAAAAAACTGCCACGCTTCCTCACTAGATTTGGAGAGAAAGTGACCTTGACAGATGGTTTCTAGCAACTGCTTCGTTGCCGAGTTCAATCCCTCGTATAATGTTTGGCAAAGTTGCCAACTTTCGATCCCATGATGAGGGCATTGAACGAGTAGGTCTTTAAATCTCTCAAAACACTTCCAAAATGGTTCGGAAGGAAGCTGTAAAAATTGTATAATCTCATTACGGATTCTAGCAGTTTTGTGGTGAGGATAGAACTTTTTAAGAAAAGCTTTCACAAACTCATCCCAATTTCTAATTGAATGCGATGTTGTGCTATATAACCACTTCTCGGCTAAGTCACATAAGGTGAAAAGAATGACCCTTAGCCTTATAGCGTCATCACTTAATTGGGTCGTTTTCATCATAGCGCAAACGTTTTGGAATTTATTAATAAAAATATACGCATCTTCTGATTCCAAACCGTGAAATTTTGGCAGCATATTGATGAAATGTGGTTTTATTTCAAAATTGTCCCTATTTGCCGGTGGGGGTGAAAGACGGGTAGGTAAAGAAGTGCGGACAGGGTAGAAAAGATCCTGGAGCGCGACTCGTGTGGGCGCTTCAACAGGCGGTTGATTCGGGTTATTCGCACCTAACGGAGGTAAAATCATTCCCGTCGGTAAGGTATTGTTGGGGTTGAATCCCGACATGCCTTCGGAGGAAGAATTTGAAGGTGGAGGTAAGAAAGTGGACGGAATGTCGACTTCGGTGTCGAAGGGTTCGTCAGTCGGTACCAACGAAACACGGACTAATCGGGCGTTAGTGTCCCTAGTCCAAAGTGACATACACTAAAGGGGTAGTGTAGTCAGAAAAATGAAAGACAGAATGTGGAGGTAAAATAACGTCAATGATAGGAAGTGGTGTAAGTGAGTTTCAAGATTTCTTTAGCGACAAGTTGCAAGTTTTGAAAAGATTTTTCTTTTTTTTTCTTTTATGTGAAATTTTTGCAAAAGATTTTTGAAAAGAGACTTGTGACACAAATGCGATCAACCACACATGCACAATCAGGCCTAAATATAGGGTCACCTAGGTCAGCTAGACAGCTCCTAACTAGGATTAGAAATAGGACCCCAAACCGCCTCTTCACCGCCAATTGCGGCCAGGTAAGTGCCAGGTAGGTAGGAGGCTCCCCGCTACAAGTAGCGGTCCTAATGAAGTAACCATTTGCCTTGACAAACTTGCCTAGACACCGCAAAGTCAGGTTAGGATAAACGGCTGATGCCTAAGACTAGTCCTTTGTCCTATTGAGCTCGACGTCTTTAGGGCTGAGTCTAGTATTTTTTAATTAAGAGTGGTCAATGCAAATGCTTTAAGTGCTTTCTGGGGTCCTGGGAAGGGTGATGAAATCCCCACCCAATCTGAGTTTGGTCAATAGCCCCTTAAAGTCCAATTAAAATATGCAAAAACAATAAATTCACTTGCAATCAATTATTTTTAGCGCGGCGCAAAGAAACCTGCAGAAAATCTATTATTGAGAAGGGGGAAGAAGATTTTTAGCGCAAAGAAATCCTGCAGAAAACTTCACAAAAGATATATGGAGGTTGACAGAGGGGAGGAAAAGAAAACAAACCCACAAAATTTTGCGCACTGTGGACACGTGTCCACCGCGGTTTGGGGCGCTGTCCCGCCACGGTTCCGCGGGTACTTGTGAGGGATCGGTTCTCCACAAAATTGTTACGGCTCTGTTGTGTTAATATCCCTCTGTTCTGATGTACCAATTTCTGTTACGCCCTCTGTAAATTTCCAGATCCGAGATTCTTTGCTGACCCTGCAAAATTCAAACGATAAACCCTTCAAACAGATAAAAATTGATAAAAATTTTTTGTACTTTTTATATTTTCAGAATTTTATGATTTTTAAAATTTATATCAACCCGAAATTACAAAAAGGAAATTTTTATGCCATCCCCGGCAACGACGCCATTTAATTAGTGTAGGTTTTTAACGATCAAAAATATTTACCGCAATCAAGAACGGTGTCGCATGAGGCTAGCCGGTGAATACGGGTCGGTCCACAGGGATGTGTAATTTTCCTAAATGTTCTTACGAGCTGATTCCAATGGGTGTTTGGTCTTTTAATTTAATCTAAAAAAAAACTAAGTTGTACGATGGTTAAAAAACTTGCTAGGATTAGGTCTAAGGTGGAGTTTGATAAGATTGAATGTCATACCTCTTTCAATGCCCTAATGAAATCTTTTAGAAGTTATAGCAACTATTAGAAAAAGGGATTAGGATGATTGGGAAGAAACGAAGTTTCTTCCTCTAGATCCTTGTCCGTCCTTTCCTAATATTTGCTCTAACCTTCATGGAAGACATGCATGTCCGGTCCTTTATACTACGGTTTCACCGTTACCTCGTGGTTAGGGTGCCGTAGGGAGCGGATCATGCATGCATGCATGAAGTTCTAGTTATTAAAAATAATTGGGCACGAAAGAGATGAGAGGTGTTCATCTCTCATTCCCTCCCTTATTCCTAACCCTAACAAGCGATGAAATTACTCGCTCATTAGAGGATTTATTAAAAACATCATTTTGAGATTTTGCAATTTTAGATCTATTGGATTAATTTCCTACAGCAGTTTTAAGAGATTCTACACTAGAATTAACTAAGGCAAAAAATTAATTAATTTAAGGCAGGAATTTAATTATAAACTAAGGGAGGAATTAAAAGAACTTACAGAAATGATGCTCTTTAATCTTCAAAAGAATCTGAATTTTTATTTATTGAAAAGAGGCATCCTTAATACAATCTTTAGAATACATACTTATAGGAAATAGGAAAATTAGGGTTACAAATTCTCGCGCATGTGCTATTACAGATATACTCCCAAAAAATCCCAACAAAAGCACCGACGCACCGCCACCAGAATTCTGCACCGACACGTGCCATAGACGGCCGCGGAACCGCGACATGGGTGGGGGTGGGGCCGCGGTTCCGCGGCCCTTTGGTGAGATCATCTCATCAAATTTTTTTGGGCTTCTTCTATGCTGATTGGGTTTTTTATTTTTGTAGTTCTTTCTTCCATTTGGCCTCTGGGTCTTCTCCAGATCTTCAGTGAAAACTGGTAATGGTCTTTTAACCGTTCATTTTGACATTTTTGGACCTTGCGTTTCCTTGTACCTTTGTGACTGTTCTTCGTCTAGGCTTGACTAGGATCCTTCTAATTGTTGGTCAAAAGTCCCTCTTTTGTATCATCTTTTGTCTTTTTCACTGTTTTCGCTCCAAGAACCTGTATCCTGTAATATGTAACAGACATGCGTCAAAAGCACCTGTTTATTTATAAAACGAATAAGAATGGGTAATATAATAATGCATGTTTTTAACCCGTAAAAACTCTGCGTGGCTCCCGATATATCCAAACCCCCCTTTCAAAACACAACACACGTACACTGCACATTGAGTTCGCATGACCATTTTAAACCGTTAATCGGAGGTTCTCTCGCCCAAAGGCGAGGGGTAATTAACGGCAGCTTAGTCCGCGGCTACCGGAGATTTGGATCCCCACAATCAATAAACCCCGGCCTACCCTAGGCAGGGGGAATCTGTAGTATACGCCTGACAAGCGCGCGCGTATTCCCATCTCAATAGGGTAACGAAAAACACCCTACAGATTCTGGCACGCCCGGTGGGACCAATCTCTCCTCCCATATTTCGGGTTAAACGTTCATGCGAACTCAATCAATTTACATATCTATATTTATACTAAAATAATGCTCTTTCATGCAGGTTTTCTAAGCAATCACTTCTCAACGATGTCTCCAAGGATCAGCTCAGCTCTCAACACAGCTCCCATCTCTTACACGATGAAGATGGACTCCAGGACGGTCCTCCCAGCCAATCTCTGGCGACAATGGGAGGAGGAGCCGCTACCATTTGTCTCTATTATGTTCGTGTCAGCTAACGCCTTCCCAGCTCCTCAATCTCCGGTGACCGACAAACCGGCCTCAAAAGGCAAGAGGCCAAATGTGGTGGTCTCGAAGGCATCCCAACCCAAACGCAAATCGGTGTCTGGACGGCTTTCCATGGCCCCAACTGGGGGCAAAGCCATCAGAATAAAAGAAGTTGCCAGATGTCGTGGGCAAACCCAGGCGATACCTTCGACGGACACGCGGACAGATGTTTTCTCAAGCATCCTCATCACTCGGCCTATAGCGGCTTCCCGAAGAGCAGAAGCCTGCCAAGCGCTTAAGGCAGAGAAGCTGAGGCAGAAGCGGCTCAGATATAGAGCCAACAAAAGGGCTAGGGCTCTGGCCATATTAAAATTTATGAATTTCCAAAGCCCTGACCGCTCCGCGAAACCAGCTGCCGGTGATGAAAGAATGGCTGAATGTGTTATCCACACTGTCTACATGGCCGGACATGAAGAAACAAACCCTCCTCTTCTTCACAGCCATGGTGATGATATGGTTGACGCTACCCAGCATCGGCTCGATCTAAATGATGAAGAGCCCGCTCAGGCCGATAAGCCAGAGGAGCCCGTGGTTCCTACGGAATTGAGCTCAGGCAATAAAGATTGCCCGGTTGTCATAGCCGGAACTACAGAACAAGCATTATTCCAATGGCTTCAAAGGCAATTTCAGGACAGGGATGAGAAGATGGCCGAGGTCTATTCCAAAGTCGACGAGCTGGCAAACGTCGTGGCAGATCTTGCGACCCAAGTCGCCCGATTGCAATTACAGCAGGGTCAAATTTTGGTTCATAAGCCAGGGATTGATACCCGGGGGCAGCCAACTGATATCCCTTTCAACCTAAAAGCGGAGCGCCTTCACGAAAAACGGCCGCAATCAGCCTCCAGTCCCTCCGATACATACACCGGGGGGGAATCGGCTCTGAAAGAGAAACTGGAAAAGGTCTATTCCTTCAAGAGGGAAAAGGTCCACAAGATATTCAGGGACGCCCTAAGAAATGGTCTACAACTGCCAGAATCAAAGAGACCGCAAGAAGAGAATATGACCGACGACCCAAAATATTGCCCCTATCACAGGGTGATAGGTCATGCCATTGAGGACTGCTTCGTCTTCAAAGATTGGGTCGAAAGGCAATACAAGATGGGAGAGATAGAACTGTCTAAAGGCGTGTTAGCAAACAGTCAAGCTACGATCGTCGATTTCATGCAAATGGAAACCGAAACCTTTCGGGAACCTAATCCTCCCAGACATGTGCATCGAGGACCAGTATCAGTAAAGGCACATACTCCAATGGAGAGAAAGAAGAAGGTATACTCCTTCAGGAGGGATGAAGTCCGCAAAATATTCATGGACGCCCTGAACAGCGGTCTGCAACTGCCTGTTCCAAAGAGGCCACAGGAAATGAACATGACCGGCAATCCCATATACTGCCCATATCATAGAGTGGTGGGTCATACCATCGAAGACTGCTATATTTTCAAAGATTGGGCAGAGGACCAATATAAGCTTGGAAAAACCTCACAATCCTCGGATGTATCGGCAAGCCACGGAGCTAGGTCATCAACACAGCTCCGCCAAGATCAAAGTTCAAGGAGCCAGGATAAGCAAAGATGACCCCCACGTTATTAAACTGGGAACCGTCGACCTCTAAGTCGTTAAACTGGGAATGTAAAAATATATATATGTATGTAAATAAACAAAAATGTGTAAATAAAAGAAAAAAATAAAAGCCGAAATGATGGGGCAAATCGCAATAAAAATCAGCGAGTAAAATAAAGATGAAAATAAAGCCGAAATGATTGGGCAACCGCGAATAAAAGCCGAAATGATGGGGCAATCGTGATTTTCGCGATAATAAAAGCTGAAATGATAGAGCAATCGCGGTAAAACAAAAACAAAAAAAGAACAAAAAATAAAGGCGGATGATGAGTTGCTCCTGGCATTATTCCAGTGCAGCAATGCAAACGCCAAACAAAAATCCATTTTTTCAAAATTCTTCCAGCCCTACGGCTAGTCCCCAAATTGACTGTCGTATACAATCCACAGGCTCAAATAATCCTCAGCATACCCATGCCCCACCGCAACCACCAGTTACGCGGCTGGCCTCCGCCTTTGGAATTATGCTCCATTGGGAAGACCCACTCATGTGTCCTCACGATACATGAGGAGAACAAACATTTGTGGGATCCTTACGACTCACAAAGGAAAAGCACACTTAGGAGTCCTCACGACTCCTAAGGAGAACATACACCTACGGGATCCTTACGACTCGCAGGGAGAAAATACCTTTATGGGACCCTCACGGCCCATAAAATTGAAAAGCCTTAGACGATAGGGATCTAAACCTGTCTCCTAAGCCATCGCTCCCCAGTCCCCAAGTGGCGAATGATGAGTCGCTCCTGGTACCATATTCCAGTGCAGCGATGCAGACGCCAACCAAATTCCAAATCCCATACCCCAATGGCGAATGATGTGTCGCTCCTGGTACCATATTCCAGTGCAGCGATGCAGACGCCAACCAAATTCCAAATCCCATACCCCAATGGCGAATGATGCGTTGCTCCTGGTACCATATTCCAGTGCAGCGATGCAGACGCCAACCAAATTCCGACTCCCATATCCCAACGGCGAATGATGAGTCGCTCCTGGTACCATATTCCAGTACAGCGATGCAGACGCCAACAAAGTCCCGAAATGTTTTTGGCCCTACGGTCTGGATCATACATCATGCAAAACCGTATACAATCCACAGGCGTAAAACGATCCCAATCTCTCCCAAGTCCTACCGGCGAGACCACATTCAAAGTCCCACCGGCAGGGAAGATTCAAAAAAAAGAAAAAAAGAGAAGAAGAAAAAAAAAAGAAGGTATGTCCACAAGCAAAATAGGCACGGATGAAAACCCGAAAGGGCTCCGTGAGTAAAAACAGCAGGACTGCCGGCGAGTTTGTGAAAACCCGAAAGGGTGCAAACTCGTTAAAAATGAAATGAAATGAAATGAAATGAATTGCACCCGCAAAGTCCTCTCGACTTTGTGAGGAGAAAATTCCCGCGTGAGATCCTTACGACTCACAAAGGAGCAACACACTTAGGAGTCCCCACGACTCCTAAGGAGAAAATACACCTACGGGATCCTTACGACCCGTAGGGAGAAAATGCTTTGTGAGACCCTTACGGCTCACAAAATGGAAAAGCCTTAGGTGACAGGGATCTAAACCTGTCTCCTAAGCCACCAATTCCCAAATCCTCCCGGGGAAAATGATGAGTTGCTCCTGGCATTATTCCAGTGCAGCAACGCAGATGCCAAAACAAAACCAATTCCCAAATCCTCCCGGGGCACATGATGAGTTGCTCCTGGCATTATTCCAGTGCAGCAATGCAAATGCCAAAACAAAATCAATTCCCAAATCCTCCCGGGGCAAATGATGAGTTACTCCTGGCATTATTCCAGTGCAGCAATGCAAATGCCAAAACAAAACCAATTCCCAAATCCTCCCGGGGCACATGATGAGTTGCTCCTGGCATTATTCCAGTGCAGCAATGCAGATGCCGATAGAAAACCAATTGCCAAATCCTTTCAAGACAGATGATGATTCGCTCCTGGTACCATATTCCATTGTAGTGATGCTGATGTCAACCCAAATCAAATCAAACCAACCTCTATGGCGGAATCATGCTCCGTCCCAGAATTTACCCCGTGTCGAAATCATGCTTCGCCTCAGGATATCTACCTTCCCTGCCGGAATTATGCTCCGCCTCGGAATCAAGTCAACCCGACACTCCGCGCCGAGGAAAAGTCGATCAGCGACACTCCGTGGCGGGGAAAAGTCAACTCGACACTCCGCGCCGGGGAAAAGTCGATCAGCGACACTCCGTGCCGGGGAAAAGTCAACCACCGACACTCCGCGCCGGGGAAAAGTCGATCAGCGACACTCCGTGCCGGGGAAAAGTCAACCCGACACTCCGCGCCGGGGAAAAGTCGATCAGCGACACTCCGTGCCGGGGAAAAGTCAACCCACGACACTCCGCGCCGGGGAAAAGTCGATCAGCGACACTCCGTGCCGGGGAAAAGTCAACCTGACACTCCGCGCCGGGGAAAAGTCGATCAGCGACACTCCGTGCCGGGGAAAAGTCAACCCGACACTCCGTGCCGAGGAAAAGTCGATCAGCGACACTCTGTGGCGGGGAAAAGTCAACCCGACACTCCGCACTGGGGAAAAGTCGATCAGCGACACTCCGTGCCGGGGAAAAGTCAACCAGCGACACTCCGCTCCGGGGAAAAGTCCATCAGCGACACTCCGTGTCGGGGAAAAGTCAACCCGACACTCCGCGCTGGGGAAAAGTCGATCAGCGACACTCCATGACGGGGAAAAGTCGAACAACGACACTCCGTACTGGGGAAACGTCAAACAGACACTCCGTGCCGGGGACACGTCAGCGAGCGACACTCTGCATCGGGGAAACGTCCAACACAGACACTCCGCATCAGGGAAATGTCCAACAACGACACTCCGCCTCGGGGAAACGTCGACCAGCGACACTCCGTGCCAGGGACACATCTACCAAATCGCTCCGGATCAGAGCGTCGACCGTCCATGTCACAAAACGGGCAGTGCAGGCTCCCCATAAATCGGGAACCAAATCACTCCAGGTCAGGGAAACGTCTACTACGGACACTCCGTCTCGGAGACGCGTCAAGCGTCGACCGTCCATGTCGCAAAACGGGAAGTGCAGGCTCCCCACAAATCGGGAACCAAATCACTCCGGGTCAGGGAAACGTCTACTACGGACACTCCGTCTCGGAGATGCGTCAAGCGTCGACCGTCTATGTCGCAAAAAGGGCAGTGCAGACTTCCTACAAAGCAGGAACCGGATCGCTCCGGGCAAGAGAAACGTCTACCACGGACACTCTGTCTCGGAGACGCATCAAGCGTCGACCGTCCACGTCGTAAAAAGGGCAATGCATCCCAAAAAGTAGGAACCAAAGCAAGTCGCCTCCACGTGAAAGAAGATCCATCAATTTCATGCACACAACCCACATGTGCGGTGTGCATTTATTGATAGGGGCAATTTGTTGGGGTAAAAATTTACACCCCGGTTGACCGAGTCAAAGTCAAGATCAACCCCCAAGCTAGGTGGGCCCAAGCCCAGGTCAGGTGGGCCCAAGCCCAGGTCAAGCGGGCCCATGCCCAAGTCGAGCTCGCGGCCAGCCTCCCCATGCCAACAACGAAATCATGTCATAAATAATTTTTATGTAATTTTTTATGCATGAATGTAAGCAAAATGGGCATAAAGCCAATATTTTGTAAGCCCGTGGCTTATGTGCAAAAATGAAATGGCACATGAGCCATGGGATGGCTAAAATGTCATTTTTGAAAAGCCCAAGGGGCTATATGTAAATATGTAAGCCTATAAAAGGCAACATGATGATGAATAAAAGAGGACTTTTTTCATTCTCTCCACAAAAATTTTTAGATCTGAGATCTTTTGTGCCTCTTGCTCCTTCTCCAAGGTTCTAAACCTTCTCATTTTTTTTGAATTAAATCAAGAGTTTTACTCTTTCTTTTCAAAAACTAAGAAGTCTTCCATCACAAAACCCACAAAGGGGAACTTGGATCTACCATTAGATCTCAGAAAGGAGAGATTTTTAGATCTCACATCTCTTGATCATCAAGATCCAGCCAACAGAGAAGGAAGAGGAAGAACCCCTTTCATCAACCAAAACATTTTAGGAGTTTAACTCCATATATTTACATATATATATATATATATATATATATATATATATATATAATAAATATTTCCTTTCTGAAGCATAGCTTCTAGTTCTGGGACTAAAAGTCCCTTTGTCTCGCCAGCGCACAGCGCTCGAGCGCAAAGCGCCCACGTGCCGACACGTGGCACGCCTGCGCTCAGACGCACTGCGCTCGAGCGCAAAGCGCCCACGTGCCGACACGTGGCGCGCCTGCGCTCAGGCGCACTGCGCTCGAGCGCAAAGCGCCCACATGCCAACACGTGGCGTGCTGCGGTCGAGCGCAAAGCGCCCACGTGCCGACACGTGGCGTGCTGCGCTCGAGCACAAAGCGCCCACGTGCCGACACATGGCGCGCTTGCGCTCAAGCGCACTGCGCTCAAGCGCAAAACGCCCACGTACCGACACGTGGCGCGCTTGCGCCTGAGCGCACAGCACCTAAGCGCACAGCGCTCAAGGCGCTGGCCCCACGCATCCTTTGGATGCCTTTTCCCCCTCTTTCTTTTATATATATATATATATATATATATATATATAGATAGATAGATAGATAGATATACACACACATATGTATACATATTTACACACACACATACTCCGCGACACTGTCCCTGTTAGAAAAAATTTCTAACGGGGCGCTGCCCCGTACCCCGCAAGGGGGCTGCTAGCCCCCTTGACCCCCAGCCCGCTATCCGGGTAGCGGGACCCCCGTAAAAACTCTGCGTGGCTCCCGATATATCCAAACCCCCCTTTCAAAACACAACACACGTACACTGCACATTGAGTTCGCATGACCATTTTAACCCGTTAATCGGAGGTTCCCTCGCCCCAAAGGCGAGGGGTAATTAACGGCAGCTTAGTCCGCAGCTGCCGGAGATTTGGATCCCCACAATCAATAAACCCCGGCCTACCCTAGGTAGGGAGAATCTGTAGTATACGCCTGACAAGCGCGCGCGTATTCCTGTCTCAATGGGGTGACGAAAAACACCCTACAAGGCTCATCGTCTACAACTCGATCTTCTTGCCCCGGGGTACCATACCGGGCCCACCATGTACCCGAGACGGTTCATCCACTCCTCGAATCGGGTCTTGAAATCCAACAGAAAACATGAAATCTCATGGTGGACGACACATACATCACGAGAAAACCGCAACTTATATTTTAAAAAGAGAGGGAGGGAGAGAGAAGTTTTTATATATATTCTTACGGTTTTCCCCAAAATCCAGAAATCTCATAGAAATCCAAAATCCCAAAATCATGAGTAAGTAAATAATAAGTATCGGCATAAGCCCCACAATACTGCATAATAACATGAAAATGTGAATGCATGAAATGTCTAAGTAATAAATGCAATGTCTAGACTAACACCTGAGAGTAATCACAATATTATATTGATCTAGCCTTTAGCCGATTCTATCAATAAAAGATAATATGTTCTAAAGTGTACGTGACATAGCAATTACCGATGATGATGTGTGTGAGCCGGCAAATAAGTATACGTGGAATATGCGCATCATCGGTAATGGTGCCGGTGTCCTAATAGGCAGAGTTTCATACTGACTAAAGAAACATATGTATGAACATGCAACTTGATGATTACAATCTGAATGTAAAGATGAATGTGTATTAACCACTCATTTGGAATATACATATCTAACTACAACTATATGACTCAAGCCTAAACTAGTATCCGTCTAACCCCCTAAGGAACTAAACTAAAGAAACTAGTCGAAAGAAAATAAGAATCCACCTAAGGTCTAAGTCCATATCTCTAATAGTCGGCGATCCAGCCTCAATAGCGTCACGTACGTAGTATGACTTTCTCGAATCAAGAGGGCGGATCAATCATCACATCTATGCCCCGTACGGTAAAATCTATCGTACGACATCCCAAAATTGGGGTACGGGTCAAGTATCACCTATGTACATCATTATTCGTATAATATCATCATCACACAATATCATGATCAAGGGTACTGTGCTATAATCGCATACATCATAATATCATCAACACATATCATTGTCTGTGTAAATATATATCGTCAAATAGTCCTCAGAAATATCATGTCACATATATCATATCGTGATTAAGTCATATATATATATATATATATATATCATATCGTGATCGAGTCACACATATATCTTATCGTGATTAATTCACATATTACAGTCCGGGTTCTATTCTAGAGTCTCGTATATCTCGATGTCATCATCACCTATTATCGTTTAGGTATAACTATCCATTTTCTCATTTCCCAACGATCCGCTAATATCATAGTACATCTCATATCATACTCGATCGTATATCTTTAACTCACGACATCACGCCCAATTATACTGACCCCTTCCCAGATATCATATAACCTCCCCATATCACGTGTATATGTTATATGTATATATATATATACACACACACCTGTAGAAACCTACACACAATCATACACACACACACACACACACACACACACACCAAGTCAAATGTATGTGTGTGTGTGTGTGTCTACCTGAAACCTACGAATTCCCTCTAAGGCATTCATTATCTGGTTAAGTCTTTCTAAATCGGTCTGTTCCAGCCTAAAGTCTTTAATAGGATCCTACTCGCCAAGAATCTAAGGTCACGTCCGACTTCCTAATGACAGTAAGTAATATTCCTATTCTACATTTGCGGGGATGCTAAACGCCATCCACCCGACTTCCCCCGTAGATATACATCTACTCACTAGGCCCTTGTTTGTCGAAGTCGATGCCGCCATCCTCTTCTTCATCGCCCAAAGTCCACGTGAGGTGTAGCTATACGCAAACATATATAATATCGTAAACCAAATCACGGACAAAACCAAAACAGCGCACGAACGTGCATAGGTCAAAACCTATGACCCGCTCATGCAAAAGAACCAAATATCGCTCGATAACGGCGTACAAACGCCGATTGATCGAGATAACACACAAACAAACAACTCGTAGTTCCAAAACTCATTATTTATAATATAAAATATGGTTTAAATCATCGAAACCTTAAAATCGATCAAATCGTCCTATTCCGCAAAAACCTAGAAAACGTCAATTTACCGTTTTACTTCAAAACTTGATGTTTAAATGAAACTAATGGTCATAATATTCATTAAATAACATAACTAGATTATATAAACCATTACTGTATTTTTATCACACTGGTTTATATTAAATTGAAAATTCTAGTTTGTAATTTAGCCAAATTTAACACCTTTCAAGCCAAAAATTCACAATTCCACAACTAAACTTGATTTTGCATAATTTAAATTGTTAAACCACTCAATAAAACCTTAAGGATGTGCTAAAACCCTAACTAGATTTTTAATCCCACATCTTAAATAAATTTCAAAAACCTAGTTTAATAAAAATAGCAATTTTGTGAAAATTTTAAAGTGAAAGCTAGCAAATTGTAACTAGATTATGTTTCACACTCTATTAACATGTTAATCTCCTCATTAACACCATAATCTAATAATAAAAACCTTAATTAGAATTTTACCTCACCACTATATATAATTTATAAAAATCTAGTTTGCAAAATTGTTTAATTTAAACAATTTTGAATGAACAATTTACAATACATCAACCATGCTAGATTTTTCCTTTCTAAAAATGTTAAACTACTTATTATAACCTCACTCAATTAATAAAAACCCTAACTTGATTTTAGAAACCCTTTCTTGAATTTTAACTTGCAAATAGAATCAATTAAGAAAAATCTAATTATGCTAGATTAAAGTATTTAACCACAATTAATCATTGGGATAAGAATTATAGCTCCACAACATGAGATCCAAACATGCAACTTGACCTTAAAAGATGGCTCTCTTGCTTCAAATTCCAAGCTAATTAGGAGTAAAGAAAATTGGATGAGGTTTAGTGATGAATTTGTGATAATATGTATTGATTTTTGATAGATTTTTGGAAGCTTTTTGAAGAAAAATGAAGTAGGAAATGTGGGGAGGGGGAGAACCTGTGCTCGGCCAGAAGCTAGGAGGGGATAAAAGTGAGGGAGTGAGGTGTGTGGAGATGTGTAGAAGGTTCCCCAAAATTTCCTTTCATTAAGTCATTTCTTAATTAACTTATTTTCTTTTCATTTTTTATTTAAACCTAAATTCTAGAAGTCAATTTAGATGAACCAAATGTGAGGGGGCTGCTAAGGCTCGGCCACACATGGGGAGAGGGAGAAAGTGAGAGAAGAATGTAGAATTTTCCATGAAGAAAGAACCCCACAATGTAATTAATGCAAATCACATCAATTTTACAAAAAAAACCTTTTTAATTCATTTTTAAGCCATGAAACAACTAATCTTGGAAAGTCTTGATTAAATTTTTGTTACTACTATATTTTAGTTTATAATGGTTCCTAAGTGTGTAATTTACCCATTTAAATTTGTATTTATCACTAATTTAATGTATTTTTAAAAGCTTAAAATAATTTAAAAAATAATTAATTAAGGAATTTTTTTTAAATAACTAGAAAATTTTAAGTAACAATTTAGTGACCAAATTCTAGCAATATCTTATCTAAATTTTATATAATTACGCCTATATTGAAAAATACTTATTTTGACTTTTTACGGAAAAGACTGATTATTTTGCCGATTATCGAAAAACTGCCTAAACAATTTTCGAAGCGTTACAGACCGTCGGTCTGCGAATAGAAAACTGCACTGAAACTCAATTGGTATCCAAAGCCTCCTGAAGTTTCTGCCATAGTCGGCTGGTGAACTGGGTGCCTCTGTCGGAAACAACGCAAGTCAGAACTCTATGTTGTCGCGCAATCTCATCAACATATGTCTGAGCATACTGAACGAATCCAAAAATGGTTCTTACTGGAAAAAAGTAAGCTGCTTTTCATCAATCAGTATACTATCCCCCAAATAGAGTTATACTCTCGACTGGTCTTAGGTAGACCCACAATAAAATCCATAGAAATCTATTCCCATTTCCACTTCGGAATGGGCAAAGGTTGTAATTCTCCTGCTGGTCTCTGATGCTTGGCCTTGACTTGCTGACAAGTCAGCATCCTGAAACAAAATCTGTGACATCTATCTCCATCCCTTCCTACCAGTAAACATCTCTCAAGCCCTAGTACATCATGGTGGAATCCATATGAACACTATATGTCGACTAATGTGCCTCCTCTAAAATCTTGCGTCTCAGTGCCTCGGAATCTGGCACACACAGTCGAGTCCCAAACCACAATACTCCCGGTTCATCAATCGCGAACTCTGAATCTCCGCCCTGTCAAACCTGCTCCATGATCTCTGACAAACGAACGTCATCGGACAATGCCTCACGGATATGATCAAATAACTGTGGATGTGCACGGACACGAACAAGTTGTCCCCCGGTCGACGTAACTCGAACTGTACTCGGCTGTCATAAAGAATTTGCTAATCTGCCGTCGACTGTCTCTGAACTGCGCTCAAACAAGATAAGCTACCTCCGGGCCTCCGATTCAAAACATCTGCCACAACATTCGCCTTGCCCGGATGATAAGGAATCTCGCAGTCATAGTCTTCACTATCCCCATCCAACGGCGCTATCTCAAATTTTTGATCTTGCTGCTGAAAGATGTACTTCAAGCTTCTTGTGGTCCGTAAATATCTGGCACGACTCGTCGTATAGGTAGTGTCTCAAAATCTTAAGTGTAAGAATCACTGCAGCCATCTCTAAGTCATGCGTGGAATAGTTTTGCCCGTGCTTCTTCAACTACCGAGAAGCATCGCAATAACCAACAAAACCGCCTGATCCTAAAGGCAAAAATAATACTGGCACCGTAGTCCTACGAGTCTTCAACTACTGAAAGCTCTACTCGCATGCCTTGGTCCAAGAAAAGAAACTCTTTTCCGGGTCAACCTGGTCAACGTTGCAGCTATATAACACAAATCCTGTACGAAACATTGATAGTATCCGTCCAAACCCAAAAAAAACTTGCGAACCTCCGTCACTGGTACAGGTCTGGGCCAGTGCTAAACGGCCTTGATCTTCTTCGGTTCCATACTTACCATCTCTTGTAACTATGTGTCCCAAGAAGTCAACACTATCCAACCAGAAAACACACTTGGATAATGCAGTGAATAGCTGGCGCTCCCTCAAAGTCTGCAACGAAATCCTCAATTACTGCTCAGGCTCCACTCGGCTCCAAAAGTACACTAAGACGTCCTCTATGAACACGATGATAGACTGATCGAGAAATGGCCTGAATATTCAGTTCATCCAATCCATAAACGCTGCTGGGGCATTGGTGAGCTCGAACGACATCACCAAGACTCATAACGCCTGTAACATGTGAAAAGCAGTCTTCGGAATATCATCTTCTTGAACCCACAACTAGTAATAGCCTGACCGCAAGTCAATTTTCGAGAAATGTCCCGTACAGTAACCCGATTCAACTGACGATAATCAATATATAGACGCAAACGGCCGTCCTTCTGACGAACAGCACAGGAGCTCCCCAAGGTGACGCACTCGATCAAACAAGCCCCTTATCCAACAAATCTTGCAACCGATTCTTCTGTTCTTTCAGCTCCGCCGAGTCCATCCGATATGGCGGTATAGAAATAGGCTCCGTGCCGAGAATCAAGTCAAAATAGAACTCAATATCGCACTTTGGCGACAACCCAAGCAACTTGTCAGAAAAGACATCGCAAAATTCTCTCACAAACAGGACCTGGTCCAACGGGGCTTCTACGGCTCTAACATCACAAACATATGCCAAGAATCCCTGACATCCTTTCCTCAAGAATGGAGTAGCGCGAAGATAAGAAACCGACTGGGAAAGGCAACGCTACGGCCTCCCCGAAAAACAAGAACTGGCTCCCCCGGAAAACTAAATCTGACTGCCTCCTTACGGCAGTCCACGGACGCACAGCACGTGGCTAACCAATCTATGCCCAGAAAAACTTCGAAGTCAAACATATTGAGAAGAATTGAATTGACAGAAAAATCCCTATCTCCGATACGAAAAAACAAACACGAACGAAAAACATTTCGAGCGACAAAAGATTAGCCTACGGAAGAAATCACAACAAGCGGCTGATTTAGCAAGGACTACTATCGGCTAAACCTTGATACAAAATATGTGGATACCATTTCAAACGACACCAGAAAGAAATACGCATCGGAAGAAAACACCGAAAGAATACCCGTCACAACGGCGTCTATCTAAACGCCTTTAAGCTGGCATACCGGTAATTCCGCTTCGGTCCAAAAACGACTGAAGTCTCAGAAATGCACTCCTCCAACAGTAAAATTGCATTCATAGCAGCGACGTAAGTGTTAAAAGGCTAGGTGCCGACAGCAAGAAATAACTGCATGTTCAATCTCCACACGAACCTCTTTATCCGTTTCTCTTCAGTGTCCACCAGGTAAGGAGCATATCGGACCGCTGAGTAAACTAAACGTCGTATTCGGACACTGTCATCCCTGAAGTCTTGCACAAGGACTCAAAACTATGAGCTCGTCCATCTCAAACGCTCTCCTAAAGGAAACGAGCAAGAAATACAGCTGTGAACTTATCCCAAATCATAGGAGGTAGATCTGCAACTCGGCCTCTCTCAACTGACTCGCACCACGTCTGAGCAAGACTCTCTAAACGAAAACTCGCAAGCCCAATCCATACCTCGCCAGAACATCTCAGTGAACGCCAAATCCTAGCCATCCTGTCGAGGAATGTCTGCGGATCCTCCGCCGCATATGTGCCGGTAAAGACTGGAGGCTTCAGCCTCAAAAACTCCTGTAAGGATACAAAAATAATATCGGTATCAACAGAAACAGCTGCCTGAGCAGCAAGAACAATCACAATCCCTGAAATAGGAGGGACATCATCGGCTCTCGGAGCTCGGCTAGCCTCAACTAACAATCCAACCATCTGTCACACGTCCTGAATACTCGACTCCAGCCTAGCTATTCATCCTGGAGGAGGCGGATCACTCTGTCCATGACGGGTAGGCATACTGCCCTGATTGGTCCTCGTCTCAAACGAGATTACTCTAATCTCATCCCTGGCGGCAGTCCTCTGGCCCTCGTAGTCTCCGGTGGCATAGTGGCTGGAGCAAGAAACATGATTGATAGGAACATTGCGACCAAATCAAAGGATTTCCGGAATCAAGGAAGGAAATACAAGCAAATATATATCCTAAGGTCACTTAGGCGGAGTACCGTATCGTAAGTATGCCGCGGAACATACACACGCTACGCCACTCTGCTTAAGTCACCTACTACATCTACCAAGGGTCATCCTACACTCAGAAAGGTAAAACATATCGCTCTGATACCAACTTTGTCACGACCCGAAGGTACGGAACGTGACTTACACTTAAATTATGAAAAGTTTTGAGGCGTACGTAATCTAAGTAAGCCAAAGCGCAGAAATCTAAACTATTTAAAGAAATAGAGTGAAGGAAAACTTATTTAAAGAAAGCGATTTTAACTAAATAAGTCGCAATAAACATTTTAAAAGCAACATCATATTTTCCCGAAAATTTCGGCAGAGTCTCCTTTGTAAAAACTGGCCCCCAAACGGGTACAACACATGAAAATACATATAAATGATGAATACAGGCATCTCCAAGCGGGAGCTAGCTCTTCGCCAATGGCGGAATCACAACCACATACAATAAGTATATCAAAAGCACGAATATAAGCATCTGAAAGCAAGAAATAAGAAACACCACGTCGGCTCAAGTGAGCATCGACACCGAAAACCATAAATACAAGTCTCACGAGTCTCACCGTCTAGTCCAATATACAAGGGTAGATGGAGTATACTAGATACAAAATAAAATACACGGTGGGAGCAAAAGAACATCCTCCAAAACCCACCTATGAGCAAGCTGTAAGTCGAAGCAAACGAAGCGGAAAAGAAAGTACGCCCGCCGCTACCGCGCTGATGGGTCAGACCTGCAAGATACTGTGGCACAACGGGGGTGAGTTGCCAACTCGTGAGTAGTAAGTAACATCTAATAAGGCTATCGTAAGAATGCACGCAAATGCGTCACAACTTACATATACCGATATGATGCAATGCACTAATATGTGTGCAACATGAATGCATAATCAACATGAAACCTGAATATGTTTGGTATGAGAAAATCTGTATTCTTATCTTAGTAAAACTCCTGTGAAATACTGAAGTATCATCAATGAAATCCATAGAAATGCGTGTCAAGCATCGACACAAAACATATATATCTCAATTGTTTACCGCCAAAAGACGCGGCCAGGACGTTAGGACGTCTGGCCTGAATTTTGGGGGCAGATGCTATTTGGTTTTATCTGTCTACCTCTCTGAAGATGCCAAGTTGATTTATGGCACCGCGTATCGGAGGTTTGGATAGATGCGGCCGATGTAGCAGACTTCGTCAGATTCCCCCTCATTGTGAGGGGTTTTTGATTGTGGGGACGCTCTTCTCTGCAGGCGCAAGCCCTTGCAGTTAATTACGTTACCGCGTAGCGATAACCACTTTCTCCTGCTCCAGAAGGTCACTTCGTATCGTGTGTATTTGTTTTATTTTTGGTTGTCCGTGGATTGTATACGGAGACTAATTTATGTTGCCACCCGTAGGGCGGGGATTAGTCCAAATCCGTATATTCTTAGATTTGGGTTTGGGTTGGGTTAAGGATCGTTAATCTCGTTTGGGATTAAGATCAAACTTAAACGGCTGTTGAGGATACGTTAATCTAATTTTAGACTAAGATCTACTCAACAGGATTTTGGGATCATTTAGATCCAACGAAAGAGCATTTGGGCTCTATCATTTTAGTTTAGGGACGTTGCGGTCCATTGGGTTTAAGGACATCATAGTCCATGTTTAAAGACATCATAGTCCATAGAATTTATTTTAGGAACATTGCAGTCCATTGGGTTTAAGGACATCATAGTCCATGTTTAAGGACATCATAGTCCATAGAATTTAATTTAGGGACATTGCGGTCCATTGGGTTTAAGGACATCATAGTCCATAGAGGTTTAAGGACTTCATAGTCCATAGAATTTAGTTTAGGGACATTGCGGTCCAGAGATCACCATTTTTGAAGTGAGGGTTTAGTGTAAGGACATTGCGGTCCATAGTTAGTTTAAGGGCATTACGGTTCGTAGCTTGTTAGTTGTCGGGACCCACCACCTCTCTGAAGACGTTGAATAATTACAACGACATGTATCAGAGGTGTGGAGAGATGTACCCTTGAACCAAATTTCGGATTGAGGAATCATCAGTCATGAGCATGGAGGCTCGGTTTATTTAGAGATTTAATCTTAGGAAAGACTTAGCCAATCTGGGGTTGAAGTTGGCTTCTTATAATGTTAAACACTAGTGTATGCTCAGTGCCCACGTGCTCCCACATGATATTCTAAGGCAGTGTTAAACACTGAGATCTGAGATGCTCGCGTGTGGAACGTGAGGCGCCATAGCAGTGTTAAACACTGAAAGTTAGGGCGCTCACGTGTGGCACGTGATGCGCTTAGTGTTGGGCGCTGCCTCTTTTATTCTCTTATTCTAGTGCTGAGCACTGTTAGGGGGTCACGTGGGATCACGTGAGGCGCCCCAAAAATAGGGTTTATTCCATTTTCTCTTTTATAAGTGCTGAGCACTTCTCAGGGGTCACGTTGGGTCACGTGAGACGCCCCAAAAATAGGGTTTATTCATTTTTCTCTTTTATAAGTGCTGAGCACTTCTCAAGGGGCACGTGGGGTCACGTGTGGCGCCCCAAAAATAGGGTATGTTCCCTTTTCTCTTTTATAAGTGCTGAGCACTTCTCAGGGGTCACGTGGCTAGATCTCAGTCTTTCCCTTTTTGTTCCTCAAAGGTTCTCACGTGGGAACACGTGAGCTTTTATGTAGCGTTTGAACACTAATGAATCATCAGGCTGTTCTTCTACGGTTCTGAGGAATCAAGTTCTCCTTTTGTTCTTTGCAGGGATTAAATTCTTGTTAAACCCTAGTTTCAGAGGAATTAAATTCCCATATGTTTGTAAGAGTTAAACTCTTTTGAACTCAGTTCTTTCCCCTAGGTTTTGGATCTGCATGACAGAATCTCCCCGATGAGAATTAAATTCTCAACTTGTGGGGAGATCTGCTTCTGCAGATCTTAACCAGAGGAAGAACTAAGTTCTTTGAGAAGAGTTAAACTCTTGGTTTGAGAATTAAATTCTCTTTCTGTTTTGTAGGAGCTTTTGGTAGGTGGTTCTTCTTTTTTAGAGAATTAAATTCGCTCTATATTTTTCTTCCCCTCTCCCTCTGTGTGTCTCTCTCTTTTTGAACTTGAAATTTATGGGGGTGTTTCTCTGTACAAGGCTTGAAGTCTTGGGTCCTTTATATAGGGAAGGCTGATTTGTTGATTCAGTTAAGAAAATCTCTCATTGAGAGATTTCTGATTAATTCGGGGATTTTATCCACCGTTGGATCTTTAATCCAAGGATTTCTGTTTTACAGAAGACATTTTCTTGTTTTTAACAAGATTGGGAAAATATTTTCCCATACAGAGCTTATTCTGTATCTTGGTGATTTTTAATCACCATTGGATCTTTGATCCAACGGTGCTCTGATTTACAGAGCACAATCTTTCTTGTTTAGAAAAATTTGAGGAGTATTTCCTCAATCAGAATTTAATTCTGTATCTTGGTGATTTTTAATCACCATTGGATCTTTGATCCAACGGTACTCTGATTTACAGAGCACAATCTTTCTTGTTTAGAAAGATTTGAGGAGTATTTTCTCAATCAGAATTTAATTCTGTGCTCTGATGATTTATCATCTCCGTTGGATCTTTAATCCAACAGCAGAGAACTTTTAGTTCTGGCGCCAGCGCTCTCGTGCTTTGCAGATGAGGCGCTGCCTCAGAGCTTTTAACTCTTGGCGCTGGCGCTCTCGTGCCTTGCACGTGAGGCGCTGCCTCAGAGTTTTTAACTCTTGGCGCTGGCGATCTCATGCCTTGCACGTGAGGCGCTGCCTCCTAAGAGTTTGACTCTTATTTAATAGATTTCTTTTTGTGCTTTGCACATTGGCGCCCGCGTGAGGCGCCATTATAGGATTTAATTCTATCCAAGGCAGTACTTACATGCTTTGCATGTGGAGTTTTCCCTTTATTTTTATTTTTATTTTATTGTTATTATTTTTTTTAAGGGAGCGACTTTTGAGCCAAAATTTTGGCGGGAACATCAATGTCTCAATATCTAAATATCTCGAGCTCCATCAGTCCGGATCGGCCCATATCATCAATTTCACGACTACGTTTGGTATCCTCCGGATATCCGCCGCGCCAGACATCACCGGTAGGTGGTCTGCCACTGTCAGGCTCATCGTCATCCCCACAAAAACACTCTCTCCCCGGAGTACCATATCGGGCCCACCATGTACCCGAAATGGTTTATCCTACTTCTCGAATCGGGTCTTGAAAACCAACAGAAATCAGGAAAACTCATGGTGGACGACACATACCTCACGAGAAAACCGCAACTTACATTTTAAAAAGATAATAAGTTTATAAAATTCTTGCGATTTTCCCCAAAATCCAGAAATCTCATAAATACTGAAATCCTCGAGAAGAATCACAATATATAAACATGCCGGTGATGATGGAAATCTATGATACGGTAGTACATACCATGCGAAATACGGCCAGAAGCTATGCATGAATCATGATGAAATGAGGTATGTATATGTGACTAACAATCCTACGTATCCATTTTAAAGAAATGAAAATACAAGTATAAGTCTACGGATCATATATGATGCAAATGCACTATTTCCGATTCTAAGCAAGTTCTATAGTGTTCATGACATAGCAATTACCAATGGCGTGTGTGTTCGCATAAATAGTGCACGTGCAGCATGAACCAATGGTAATGGTGCGGGTGTCCTGTGAGATGATATCACATATATATAACGATGCGATGCAATGAGATGAATAACTAGACGCATATAAATGCAAGTATTAGTAGTAATCCTCACTATCGGGCGCCTCACGCCATCCAGACGATTCCCTCATAGATGTGTATATCTACTCACCGGGACGCCTCGGCTAATCTGATCCGATCTCAGCCTTGCCTTTCCGCGCCACGTCCGACGCCTCTGCACCCTTTCCTAGAATCGCACATAAGTGAATAAGAAGATAGATATATAAATGGTCACGGACACAATGAAACAAGATAACCAACGCGCACTAATTAGACGCGCACGCACTTGTACACAAAACGCGCTCGCAACAACGCCAAAACCACCACTAGGGTCGCTAATACGTGATCACTACCAAGTCTAGAACCCAATCGCGCATTCACAACATATTAAATATTATAGGAAATAGGTTATAGCTCAACTCAACCACAAACTTACTTAGAACCTATTTATACCAAAAACCTAGTAAGTGATCATTAACCATTTTAGTGGAAATCTAGATATTTTAACAAATCTAGTGGCCACAATGTTCACTTAATAACTTAATTAGGTCACACCATTATTTACTAAAATTTAATCTCACCTATTTACATAAATCCTAAAATTTAGTTTGCAAGATTATATAATTTGGACAATTTTAAAGCAACAATTAGCAAACTAACAACTAGCTTAAATTCTTCAAGTCTTGAGATGTTAAACTACACCTTGTAACCATAATCAAGTGACAAAACCCTAAGATCTAATTCAAAGCCTTTTCTTGAAATCTCAAATTTGCAAATAGAACCATATTTAAACACCAAAATAAATTAAATTGGAGAAATTAATCAACAATTAACCATTGGGTTAGGATTATACCTCAACAAGTTTGAAATCAAACTTGCAAACTTGCCTCCAACAAAGCTTCCTTACTCCTAAATCCATACTAGTTTAGGCCAAAGAATATGGGTTGAAGGTTTAATTATGAATTGGTGGGGATTTGTGTGGATTTTTGAAGCAAAAATGAAGAATTTTGAGTTGGAAATGAAGTGGGGAAATGGGGGATTTAGGGCTGTCTTGTTTCGGCCAGCAACAAAGAGAGGGAGAGAGAGAAAGTGAGGTGTGTGTGTGTGTGTGGAAACTTCCTCAATTATTGCACTTATTAAGTTATTTCTTTAATTATTTTAGTTTATCATTTTCTAGTCCATCTTAGATTTTTCTAGAACTTTAGAGAGAGAAAATGAGAGAGAGGAAACATGATACAATCTTAATATTAAGTGGTCATGGTTCACTAAAATAAGATTAACCCATTCTAATTTGTAATTTACACTAATTTAATGTATAAGTGAAAGCTTAAAATAATTAATTAAGGAAAAATATTTAAGTAAACTAATAATTTATAAGTGACTAAATAAATACCAAATACTGGCAATTACATAGTTAAAATAGGAGTATTTAAGTCTATGCGGAAAAATAATTATAACTTGGTTTTTACGGAAAACTCAAGTTATTTACCGATTATCGGAAAATTCACCTAAATGATTTTTTTAAAACGTTGCAATATATTATGCTCGGGGTACTTGGGATAGTTTCTTGTGTGAATCCAATGGAGTTTCAGGGGTCCCGTATTAACCTCTTTTTTATTTTACTCGAATATCAGTCGGGTTGATTCATCCATGGTCTAGAGCCCCGATATTAACACATGAAATGGGCCCGTATTTCCTTACTCCTGGGGCCCCACTCTTGAGCTCGTGAATACTTCTACGGCTGCGTTGATATTCACACTTGGAACTTAACGTTAATATAATGACCATAAAGAGACCTATAGTGTATTCTTATCCATGAATATATACTCTTACTCATCATGTATATATTCTACACTTGCCATTTTCTTTACTCTTACCTATCTTTGGGACTTATCGAGCGCTAGTTCGCTGGCGGGCATTCCACCTACTTTTCTTCTCTTGGAATGTTCGTCAGATATGGTCGAGACGGAGGAAGTTGAAACCACAGAGGAGGACTACAACCAGATCACCACTCATGGTTAGCTCAGCTTCATTTTCATTCAGTTTATATATGTCACTTGTTTAGGCATTTTTCTTATTGTATTTACTTTCCAGCATGAACTCATGTATTTGTAAATATTGGAAGTTGAATGTAAATAAAAATATTTGTTGAAAAATTTTACAGTCTCCATTTATTCTTGTATTGTGTATTATTGTTTCAATACGCTTAGTATATTTATTTAGGGAATGACTTTCTCTAGATAAATATGCCGTCGGCTTGCCACGTCACCGTTTTCGTCTACTGAGAAGCGGGGCATAACAGGTTTCCACAGATAGCGCCAACTAATGGAGATCGGGATCTCTTTCAGATGTTGTCTTCCGTCGATCTTGTGGCCGGCGGGGCTGAACGGCTGCGATTTATGGTGGAGATTGGGTATGGATCTTAATGGATTGTTGATTGTCGTTGACGCCGAGCTACCTGCAAAAGAAGTCCCGTGGTGGGAAACTACCGTAGGACCCTCCGACGATCAAGTAAGTGTTGGGGAATAATTGAGCAGAATAGCGGCGTATTGGAATGGGTATTTTATACTTGAATCGTCTGGAGGGGGGTTTATATAGGGGTCGATTGACGGCGAGCCAATGCAAGATTCTCGTTGCCCGGTTCGCTCATGCATAACGTCCGCATTGATGGCGAGATACGCTGGCATAGGATGCGGGACGTGGAGCGGTGGAGATCTCGTTGTAGCAAGAGACACGGAGCCGTTATGGGGACGTCCATGCTCCATGCATCCGGCCAAACGGGGCCGCTGAGAAATCTCAGCCATAGGATAGCTTGGAGACGAGCAAGGAAGCTGAAGAAGCTCAACCCTATGATTGCTCGAAGATGAGCTATTGACTGGTGATTAGGTGAAGAGAGAACGTACTCAAGAGAGTTCCCCAAAAGGTCGGGTGCTGCCTCGAAGGAGAGGCGCCGAGAAATGTCCTTATTATATCATACATATTCCAGCTCCATAGCCCTCCGGAATCTTGTGGGATTACGTGGACGACACGTCATCTGCCGCGTGACGTGATCTGAAGAATCCCCACTTATGAGTATCATCAACATGTGATGCCTTGGTTTGTTGATTTTAAAACATACATAATTATTATTTTAAAATGGAAATATATATATTTGGATTTTTTTTTTAAATGGGAAAGTTTTCTTAGCTTTATAATGGTAGAGAGCTTTGAAATCATAGTCCTTTAGGTTAAATTGCAAAAAATACCCTTAACTCTTGTTCTAATAGCAGAAAATACCTCCAACTTTCTAAAACCAGAACTTTGCATCCTCAACTTTAATTTATTCCTAAAATGGCCTACAATTTAATCTTTAATTAAAAATATTATCTTTATCTTTCTTATTTCATTTAATCATTTTAATTTAATATTTAAATAAAGGATATTTTACGAATAATTTTAGATATTTAATTCAAATATTATTTTTCTCAATCTATATATTAAAATATTTAAATGAAGGAGACTTTAATGAATAAATTCATTAAAATATTTATTACGAAATATTATTTTTCTCTTTTTGATCATCTATACATCGGTGAAACAAAGGGCATTTTGGAATAATTTTAAATACCTAATGTAAAAATATTATTTATGCCTTTCTCATCTCATTTGAATATTTTAATCAAATATTAAACTAAAAACTGTGTTGAGAATAAGTTAAAGCCGAGGGGCAAAGCGCTGGCGCTCACAAAGCCAGGGCTATTTAGTGCTGGTGTGGCTGGGGCTATTTACTGCAATTTAGCCTATTCCTTATCTCAAAAGCTTATGAGAGAGGGGACACTACATTTATTAGCTGTTTTTTCGTATAAAAGAAAAAACCTCAAGCAATTCTTAACATGAGCAAGAAACTTTTTTTCCTGCAAATGATAGGAAACTTAACTGTACGCTTGGAAAATTTTGTTGGGGTCTTTGAAATATTTGGCTCAACAAAGGGGAAGATTAATAAAAGGGGTTGTGATTGGTATCTTTTAATATCTTTTTAACTCACAGTGGATCCAATAATTATTAACCGGTATGCATTTACACCATCCAAATAGTTGAACGGTTAATATTCAGGAATTGACCTGTCTAATAAAACCGGAGTCGCATGCAAACCCTTAGTTTGTGACGGATGTCGGATCACGTCAAGATGTTACCTTCCGTAGATCTGCTGCAAGCGACGATGGACGGCTGAGATTGAGTTGAAGGTTACCTCCTGAAGCGTGTGGATCTCAATGAGTTTGAGGTGGTTGAGGCCGAGCTACCTGCAAGGAAGTCCCGGGATGGTTGTACCACCGAGAACCCTCCGACGATCAAGTTGGGCCTGATATTTGAGCAGAGTAATGGTCTAGTGAGGAAAGAATGACTTACTTCGATTGTCTGAAAGAGGGGTTTATATAGTGATAACGATGGGCGGGCGGGCGTGACAATCACGCCGGTCGTTACGCCCCTGGCGGCACGTCCGCGTGATAGGCGGGATCCCGTATTAATGACGAGACAGGCTCGTTAATGGGGGATCGTGATGGCGTGGAACGCGGGACGCGGCCGACGGATATCTCGCGCATGGCGAGATTCGCGGAGCTATGGCGAAGGCGCCTGTGATCGGTGCTGCGGGTCGATCGGCTAGACCGAGAAAGATGAGCTTGGCGGGAGGCTCGGGAACGAGCGAGAGGCCGAAGCATCTTAGTACTGTGATAGCTCGGAGGCGAACCGGGAGGGCGAGGAAGCTCAGCCCGAAGGAAGGCTAGGAGGTGAGCCGGATGGCCGAGGAAGTTCGGGCCTGCGATAGCTCGGAGTAGAGCAAAGGGACAGTTGGCTTGGCTGGTGAAGTGCTCGGGGGCAAGGAGTGGGGTGCAATCTCGGAGACAGGGTTTGAGAGAAGCCCCCACTGTAGTACGCCGGTTCCCTCTCCGTGACCCTCGGGGGCCTAACTGGTTTACGCATGTGACACGCCATCCCCCACGTGTCATGATATAAGGAATTACCGTTATTGAGCATCATCATTAGCCCACCACTTTCGTTCTGATCTATTTGTGGGTCGGGTCGAGAGTGGACTGCTTAGTTCTTTCTGTGCGGCTTGGCGCTTGTAATTCCTCGTGGTGGATTGTTCGGGGACGACACGTCGTTCTTGTTGTTGCGCATCGAGTACGAGTCGAACGAAGGACGAGTGTGGGAAGGTCGGTATCCTCCCTTTGTCGGAGTTGAGGCGCTGATCGCGCGTTGAGTATGAGTTTATTCGGCGGGTCTTGAATCCGTGTTTTTGTAGGGTAGGAAGCTACCCGCTGCGGGTGTGCCAAGCAGGAAGCTACTCAGCGGCCTCGCGAGGAGGGCTTTGGACCCACCGCGTTGATGGGAAGGAGGCTGCTCGCTGGGGATGCGCCGAGAAGGAAGAAATTCGGCGGCCTTGCGATGGGGGTTTCAGATCCTCGGCATCTGATGGTGTCACGCCCCGCTTCCCAGAGTACGCTAAGATAGGCACGTGACATATCCAACCATGCTACCTGTGGATAGGAAAAATCCTTCCACAGTCACATTACGGCTGTAGAGATATCAAGAATAGGAAAGTAAACTAAACTATCTAGTACATGTCCATGAGCCAGAATAAATGAATCAAGAAATGATAATATGCGGAAGCAAAAGATACAATAAATGAAACGCCTGGAAAGTAAAACTGCATACCAACAGGATCTTCACCGCTCGGTCTAACCGCGGCAATCCTCCTGATCGGTCTGCCATAAAGATAGAGAATCTGGGCCATGCAAAACCCAGACGTCAGCGCGTCATAACATCAAGCAGTAATAAAAACAGGAGTGGCAATACATGCAGGTATGAGCATAAATGGTAATCAAGCATAACAGTAGTATAAGTAAGGACAGTGGGGTAATGTGTAGTGAGTTATCTAAACTGGTCTATTGGGTTAACTACTCTCAAGTCTTTGAAATCAATTTGATGAATTATCGATGTAACTCAATAGTATCCCGTGCGTGCCCGGGACCACAGTCAAGATTCTCGGGCTGAATCCGAGACGTGCCGCTGGGCAGTAGAAGGTAGCATGTACAGATGAGTGATGTCAGCATCATCACCCCGGGGCTGGCCTAGCCCGTAAGACTGATCAGAACAGGTATCGAACTGTTGAGTTACAGGTCAGGTTTCATCATTGATTTCCCCATACCCCCAAGCTATAGGTGTCAAAGTCAGGTATTCGGTAATCAAGAACTAACGCCAACACAGGATCAGGTAAGAGCAGGTTTGTCTGGATAGACAACAGGAACGGTCCGTGAGAACTACATGTCAGCTTTGTTGGCATTAGACACAAGATCAGGTAACGGGTCAAGCTATAGTATATCAGGTCAGGTCAAGTAGTGTACGGTACCATGTCGGGTCAAGTAATATGTGTGTAACAAGTCATGTCAAGGTGTAAAAGATATCATGTGTGTGCTCATAATCAGCTAGCATAACCATGGTTATAAATAATCGAGCATGAGTATCAACAACACGATACATTGGCACATGTGATAGGTTAAGCAATGAATGCAGGTTTAATTAATCAGCCGTACAGTTATCAGTTGTGTTTAACAGATGGTGTCAGCATTATATGAATACAGTATGATAGATGTGAATGCTAAAAACCTGGTTAATAAGTATCGAGTAATCTAGGGATGCGACGACATGTATAATCTGTTCAATGGATGCAGTTGTAATTAAACCGGTAAAAGTTGCACATGGATGTCCGATAGGTTAAAACCGGATAAAAGGTATCATGGCTATAAAACAAATGTGATCATGTGGTTTAACATTTACCGGTGATTTCTAGGTATAAATAATTAGATGCAACAATTGAGTTTCAAGTTCGAGATCAAAAATATGTAACGGAACTTTATACGGTTAACTTGAAATCCACTACTTCGATTATATTTAGAGATTTAATAGGAAATAAATAAATTAGCATAAGAATAGTTTAAATAGCATGTAGCAAGTTTCACTTGCATGCACTAGATGTGGAATACATGGTACGGATGTAATCGGACATCCGAAAAATGATAAAACATGAAAAGTGATAATGCGGGTTGCATAAATGATCATTACGGGGTGTTATAATTTAAATATACATAGAAGGTATTAGTATAGCATGTAGCAAGATTAACTTGCCCAGACGGATCAAGAAACGGATATGTACGGTACGTCCGATGTCGGCAAAATATCGCGATGCGCGCACGGTACACGGAACGGGTCCAAATAATGCACGAGGGTGATCACGCAGTCAAGGTGCGTCATCTGGATCATCGGCGTCGATCCCGGCTCCGGCGAACTACAGAAAACAGAATTCAAGAATCTAAAGACAAGAAAAGAAAAGAAAGAAAGAAAGAGAAGGAGAAGAAGAAGAGGAGAAAGGAATTGCTCACTGTGGTGGCGTTCTGTGGTTGTAGAGGGAATGCGTGAAGGTGTCAACGGCGGCGAACGGAGCTCCGGCAATCTAGGGTTTGGTTTTGAGGAGTTAGGGTTTGGGCTCGGTGTTGGTGCAGGGACAGGATAAAAGGAGAGGAAAAGGAGATGGTTGGGAAGATGGAGGTAAGGTCGCCGAGGGGTTGACGACGAGGGGATGAAGGCGACAAGGAGGCGAGGGTTCGAAGTTAGGGTTAGGGTTTGTGTGAGTTTTCGTGGAGGGCAGTGGGTTTTAAATAGAAGAAGAAGAAAAGAGAAGAAAGGAGGTGAGTGTAAGGAGGAGGGAGGTGACGAGAATCGAGAAATGAATAGGATTCGTGAGAGGTGAGAGAAGGGAGGAGAGAGATAGAGAGAGAGAGAGAAAGGAGAGAGAGAGAGATTGCTGCACGTTACATAAATATTTTAATAATATTAGTAAAGAAGGAGAGAGAGAGATTGCTGCATCAAATATTATTAATATATACTTATATAAATCTAACATAAAATCTAACTGGATAAAATAATATATATTAATTAAATTTATATTAATAGTTTAGAATATATAAAGAATATAATATTAGTCCGGTTTGAGATTTTGGCAAATACAAAGTTACTCCAAAACACGTCCGAGTCGGGTCTAAAAATTCGGATTTAAAATATGAAAAATATATGCGACTTCCAAATTTCAAAATGAATGCTTAGTCAAAGAAAATGCATACCCCCAAGAACGGATGCACGTACGTGCGCGTAGCCATCCAAACACGTCCGTTTCACTGAACGGGACGAGAACGAGATGCGCGGACGCTACCACGGTGTTAGGGGTATCAAGCAGGCCAGGCAATGTAGTTTTAATTTATTTTACGCTATTTAAATTGTTATATGCAAAAAGATGCGATACTAGATAAAATATCAGTATGCAATATACATGAGATGCATGTGTCTATCTAACAAGTCAAGGTAATTTATAAATAAGAATCAAACAGATTCATGCAAGCGGGTCGGGTCGAATGCAATGTAAAATGTAAAAATACCATTCACACCCAAAACCCGTTAAATCAAGAAAATACCACAGATAAGTAAATACAGGAACTGGAATTGGTATAAATGAACTCGGGCGTTACATTATACCCAACTATAAAAAGAATTTCGTCCTCGAAATTCCAAGAACAAGAAAGGATAAACAATCAAGAAAACTACAAGGATAGATGTGGAAACTTCAGTCGGAATTCATCTTCTTGTTCCCAGGTTGGTTCTCTATGCGAGCGATTACTCCAAGAAACAAGTACAAGATGGATAACTTTATTCTTAAGAACGTTCCTTTTCGATCCATAATTCGACATCGGTCGCTCCTCAAAAGTCACATCTTCTCGTACAGTCAGTTTCGAATGATCCAACGCATGTATTTCATTTCAAGCATACCTACGGAATTGAGGTACGAGAACCACGTCACGACCATTCGCCACGGATTGCGGTAACGCCAAACGATAAGCCACTTCTCCAATACGTCCCAAGATCTCAAAAGATCCAACGTATCGAGGACTAAGCTTTTCTCGACTTCCAAAACGGATCAGCCCTCTAGTCGGTGGTATCTTCAAATACTAGATCACCAACAGCGAACTCTAGAGGTCTCCTCGACGTATCAGCCCGACTCTTCTGTTAGTCTTGTGCTGCCTTCATAGGATTTCAGATATTGCTGACCTTCTCGACTGTCTGCACAACCCAAACCTGGTCCCAACAACGGCGAACGACACTTGTGAGCATAAAAAATCCTCGAATGACGCCATCAGAATAGTCGCCTGAAAACTGTTGTTGTAAGACAACTCCACTAAATGTAGATGATCTTCCCATGAACCCTTGAAGTCTAACATGCAAGCTCTCAACATATCTTCAAAAGTTTGGATCGTTCTCTCTGACTGGCCATCTGTTTGAGGATGATAAGCTGTTATAAACTTCAATCGAGTCCCCAAAGTTTCCTGTAAGCTCCTCCAAAAGTGTGATAAGAAACGAGTGTCACGGTCGGACACGATGCTCACCGGTACTCCATGCAATCTTACAATCTCCCGCATGTACCGTTCTGCCAAAGCTTCCGTTGATTGACCAACTCGAAATGGTATGAAATGAGCTGCCTTGGTCAATCGATCAACAATCACCCAAACTGAATTGTTGCCCTTTGGACTCCGCAGTAAAGCCGTCACGAAATACATGGTTATATATTCCTACTTCCACTGAGGAATCGGAAGTGGTTGCAATAAACCAGCAATTCTTTGATGTTCAGCCTTAACTTGCTGACACACCAAGCACTTCGCCACAAGGCGGGAAAACTCCCGTTTCATGCATTCCCACCAGAAATGTTGTCATAGATCTCGGTATATCCTCATGCCTCTTGGATATACGGAACATGCGGAACTGTGTGCCTCCTTCGTAAGTCCTTTGCGAGTGTCTCCTTTTGGCACACACAAACGGCTACCATATCGCAACGAACAATCTTTACAAACAGGTCCGTTCGAAGTCCAGTTTCAATTTGTTCTCGAAACCTTTGCAATCTTGGGTCCTGCAATTGCGCTGCTTTAAAAATTCTCGATCAACGACGGCTGTACTTGCCGCTGCACCAACCGTCCTGAAGAATGCGGTGGCACAACCTCCAAATCCAAACTTCGAAAGCCTTCAATAAGTTCCCTTTGTGCAGTCAACATCTGAATTGCTGGCAACCGACTAAGCACATCCGGAACAACATTACATTCCCCGGATGGTACTCAAGATTAAGATCGTAGTCAGGCATCAGCTCCAACGGTCTACGCTGCCTCATATTAAGCTCCTTCTGTGTGAACACATACTCCAGGCTTTTGTGGTCGGTGAAAACTTCGACCCTTTGAGCCCATAAGTAGTGTCTCTAAATCTTCAAGCGAAAATCACAGCTGCTAGCTCCAAATCATGAGTTGGGTAATTCTTCTCATGGGTCTTCAACTGTCTCAACGCGTAAGGTGCAACCTTCTCATGCTGCATCAATACACACCCCAAAGCTTTCCCAGATGCGTCGCTGTGAAACACCTATCCTCCAGAACTGTTTGGTATGGTCAAAATAAAAGCGGTTATCAATCTTTGCTTCAACGCCTCAAAAGCTGACGCACACTTAGCCATCCACACAAATGGTACTTCCTTGCACGTAAGCTTGGTCAAAGGCTTAGCCAAACGAGCAAAATTCTCCACGAACCTTCTATAATATCTGGCAAGTCCAAGAAACTTCTTATCTCCGCAACATTCTTCGGAATCGTCCATTCTCGAACTGCTGTGATCTTTCAGGATCAACTGCGATTCCATCTTTAGCCACACGTGCCCCAAAACTTCACTTCTTCAAGCCAAAACCCGCACTTGCTCATCTTTGCATACAATTTTCCTGCTTCAATGTCTGCAATGTGATCTTCAATGTTTTGCATGATCTTCCTTACTCCCTGAGTCGACCAGAATATTATCAATGAACACCGCAATAAACTGGTCCAAAAACGGTGAAAAATTCGGTTCATCAAGTCCATAAATATTGCCGGCGCATTCGTTACTCCGAAGGGCATCACCAATTACTCATAATGTCCATACCGAGTTCTGAACGCAGTCTTGCAAATATCCTCTGACTTGACTCGGACCTGATGATTTCCAAATCGTAAATCCAGCTTCGAGAATACCCTCGCGTCACTAAGCTGCTTAAATAATTCGCCAATGCGAGGGATCAGGTACTTGTTCTTAATAGTCACCCGGTTTAATTCTCGATAATCGATGCACATCCTCTTTGTGGCATCGTCTTCTTTGCTAGAAGAACTGGGGCTCCCCAACATGAGTTACTGCTGCGAATCCAACCCTTCTCAAGTAATTCAGCAACCTGCTTCTTGACTTCTTCCAACTCCACTGGTGCCATTGGATAGTACGTCTTTGAGATTGGCGCTGCACCAGAAACAAGATCAATCACAAACTCCACGCCTCGTTTCGGTGATAATCCCGAGACGTCTTCGAACACGTCTATGAACTCTCGAACTACAGCTGGCGCTTCCTCCTTATCAACTTCCATCGACGAAAGAACATTGTTTGTCGCCCTAGCCCTAAACTCGACTGGCCCGATAGAACTGCTTCCTCCAGCAAAACAAACTCCGGATGTCCGGGAATCAGGAAAATCACTTTCCTTTCCTTACAATCAGTATAAGCGTGGAAAGTGCCGCGAAAATCCATTCCCAAGACAACAACAATCAAGGGATGCACCAGAATTGAATAATTCTATTGCGGGAAAGAAGAACAAGTAAGATACCGAGATGACTTCATCCGAAGTCAAGATACTGAAGAGGATTAAACACGGTAAACATAATTCAAGCTGGTGATAAAACAAGAACTGATAAGCAATGAAACCGAGAGAAGCAAGGTATTATAACGATCATGGAATAAGAAAGTGAATCAAGACTAGGACTCCAAGTTACTTAAATAGAGTACCGCATTGTAACCATGCTGCAGTTCATGGGTACAATTACATAACTCCATTTAAGTCGCCCAAATCCTAGTATCAGAATCCAAGAACAGGAAGAAACAATAGGGAACCAAAAGGTTTCAAGTTGAGATGCAAAGTGGTTTGCATATCATCAAGACAAAAGATAAAAGGAAGATATGATTCAAGAATTACGATAACAAGGTGGCAGGACATGTTTCTAATCACGAGTATTCTGATTCATGTATTGGGTCCAATACCAACTACAAAAGAATCAAACTCGATTAACCTATATCCTATGGCTCTGATACCAAAAGAACCACGTCACGCCCCGCTTCCCAGAGTATGCTAAGATATGCACGTGACATAGCCAGCCATGCTACGTGTGGATAGGAAAAATCCTTCCACGGTTACATTACGGCTGTAGAGATATCAAGAACAGGAAAGTAAACTAAACTATCTAGTACATGTCCATGAGCCAGAATAAATGAATCAAGAAATGATAATATGCGGAAGCAAAAGATACAATAAATGAAATACCTGGAAAGTAAAACTGCATACCAACAGGATCTTCACCGCTCGGTCTAACCGCGACAATCCTCCTGATCGGTCTGCCACAAAGATAGAGAATCTGAGCCATGCAAAACCCAAACGTCAGCGCGTCATAACATCAAGCAGTAATAAAAACAGGAGTGGCAATACATGCAAGTATGAGCATAAATGGTAATCAAGCATAACAGTGGTATAAGTAAGGACAGTGGGGTAATGTGTAGTGAGTTATCTAAACTGGTCTATGGGTTAACTACTCTCAAGTCTTTGAAATCAATTTGATGAATCTTCGATGTAACTCAATAGTATCCCGTGCGTGCCCGGGACCACAGTCAAGATTCTCGGGCTGAATCCGAGACGTGCCGCTAGGCAGTAGAAGGTAGCATGTACAGATGAGTGGTGTCAGCATCATCACCCCGGGGCTGGCCTAGCCCGTAAGACTGATCAGAACAGGTATCGAACTGTTGAGTTACAGGTCAGGTTTCATCATTGATTTCCCCATACCCCCAAGCTATAGGTGTCCAGGTCAAGTATTCAGTAATCAAGAACTAACGCCAACACAGGATCAGGTAAGAGCAGGTTTGTCTGGATAGACAACAGGAACGGTCCGTGAGGACTACATGTCAGGTTTGTTGGCATTAGACACAAGATCAGGTAACGGGTCAAGCCATGGTACATCAGGTCAGGTCAAGTAGTGTACGGTACCATGTCGGGTCAAGTAATATGTGTGTAGCAAGTCATGTCAAGGTGTAAAAGATATCATGTGTGTGCTCATAATCAGCTAGCATAATCATGGTTATAAATAATCAAGCATGGGTATCAACAACACGATACATTGGCACATGTGATAGGTTAAGCAATGAATGCAGGTTTAATTAATCAGCCGTACAGTTATCAGTTGTGTTTAACAGATGGTGTCAGCATTATATGAATACAGTATGATAGATGTGAATGCTAAAAACCTGGTTAATAAGTATCGAGTAATCTAGGGATGCGGCGACATGTATAATCTGTTCAATGGATGCAGTTGTAATTAAACCGGTTAAAGTTGCACATGGATGTCCGATAGGTTAAAACCGGATAAAAGGTATCATGGCTATAAAACAAATGTGATCATGTGGTTTAACATTTACCGGTGATTTCTAGGTACAAATAATTAGATGCAACAATTGAGTTTCAAGTTCGAGATCAAAAATATGTAACGGAACTTTATACGGTTAACTTGAAATCCACTACTTCGATTCTATTTAGAGATTTAATAGGAAATAAATAAATTAGCATAAGAATAGTTTAAATAGCATATAGCAAGTTTCACTTGTATGCACTAGATGTGGAATACATGGTACGGATGTAATCGGACATCCGAAAAATGATAAAACATGAAAAGTGATAATGCGGGTTGCATAAATGATCATTATGGGGTGTTATAATTTAAATATACATAGAAGGTATTAGTATAGCATGTAGCAAGATTAACTTGCCTAGACGGATCAAGAAACGGATATGTACGGTACGTCCGACGTCCGCAAAATGTCGCGACGCGCGCACGGTACACTGAACGGGTCCAAATAATGCACGAGGGTGATCACGCAGTCAAGGTACGTCGTCTGGATCATCGGCGTCGATCTCGGCTCCGGCGAACTACAGAAAACAGAATTCAAGAATCTAAAGACAAGAAAAGAAAAGAAAGAAAGAAAGAGAAGGAGAAGAAGAAGAGGAGAAAGGAATTGCTCACTGTGGTGGCGTTCTGTGGTTGTAGAGGGAATACGTGAAGGTGTCAACGGCGGCGAACGGAGCTCCGACGATCCAGGGTTTGGTTTTGAGGAGTTAGGGTTTGGGCTCGGTGTTGGTGCAGGGACTGGATTAAAGGAAAGGAAAAGGAGATGGTTTGGAAGATGGAGGTAAGGTCTCCGAGGGGTTGACGACGAGGGGATGAAGGCGATGAGGAGGCGAGGGTTCGAAGTTAGGGTTAGGGTTTATGTGAGTTTTCGTGGAGGGCAGTGGGTTTTAAATAAAAGAAGAAGAAAAGAGAAGAAGGGAGGTGAGTGTAAGGAGGAGGGAGGTGACGAGAATCGAGAAATGAACAGGATTTGCGAGAGGTGAGAGAGGGGAGGAGAGAGATAGAGAGAGTGAAAGGAGAGAGAGAGATTGCTGCATCAAATATTATTAATATATACTTATATAAATCTAATATAAAATCTAACTGGATAAAATAATATATATTAATTAAATTTTTATTAATAGTTTAGAATATATAAAGAATATAATATTAGTCCGGTTTGAGATTTTGGCAAATACAAACTTACTCCAAAACAAGCCCGGGTCGGGTCTAAAAATTCGGATTTAAAATATGAAAAATATATGCGACTTCCAAATTTCAAAATGAATGCTTAGTCAAAGAAAATGCATACCCCCAAGAACGGATGCACGTACGTGCGCGTAGCCATCCAAACACGTCCGTTTCACTAAACGGGACGAGAACGAGATGCGCGGACGCTGCCATGGGGTTAGGGGTATCAAGCAGGCCAGGCAATGTAATTTTAATTTATTTTACGCGATTTAAATTGTTATATGCAAAAAGATGCGATACTAGATAAAATACCAGTATGCAATATACATGAGATGCACGTGTCTATCTAACAAGTCAAGATAATTTATAAATAAGAATCAAACATGTTCAAGCAAGCGGGTCGGGTCGAATGCAATGTAAAATGCAAAAATACCATTTGCACCCAAAACCCGTTAAATCAAGAAAATACCACAGATAAGTAAATACAGGAACTGGAATTGGTATAAATGAACTCGGGCGTTACAGATGGCAGGAGGCTGCCCGCTGGGAATGTGCCGAGCAGGAAGAAACCCGGCGGCCTCGCGATGAGGGCTTCAGATCTTCAGCGTCTGATGGACAGGAGGCTGCCCTCTGGGGATGCGCCAAGCAAGAAGAAACTCGGCGGCCTCGCGAGGGGGGCTTCAGATCCTCAGCGTCTGATGGGCAGGACGATGCCCGCTGAGAATGCACCGAGCAGGAAGAAATTCGGCGGCCTCGCGAGGAGAGCTTCAGATCCTCAGCGTCTGATGGGCAGGACGATACCCGCTGGGGATGCGCCGAGCAGGAAGAAACTCGTCGTCCTCGCGATGAGAGCTTCAGATCCTCAGCATCTGATGGGCAGGAGGCTGCCCACTGGGGATGCGCCGAGCAGGAAGAAACTCGGGGGCCTCGCGATGAGGGCTTCAGATCCTCAGCGTCTGATGGGCAGGAGGCTGCCCGCTGGGGAAGCGCCGAGCAGGAAGAAACACGGCGGCTCGCGAAGAGGGCTTCAGATCCTCACTGTCTGATGGGCGAGAGGCTGCCCATTGGGGATGCGCCGAGCAGGAAAAACTCGGTGGCCTCGTGAGGAGGGCTTTGATCCTCAGCGCGGGAGGGGCCGTAAGAGGGCTGCTAAGGATGGGCCAGGCAGGGTTGCTGCCTGGTGCCTCTTGGCGAGGGCTTTGATCCTTGACGTCGGTGGATAGTGAACTACCAGCCATGGATGACTGAGCAGGGTAGCTGCTCGGTCGCCTCTTGGTGAGGGCTTAGATCTCTGGCGTCGTGGGCTAGTGAATTGCCGGCCAGGGATAACAGAGCAGGGTTGCTGCCTGGTACCTCTTGGTGAGGGCTTAGATCCCTGGCGTCGTGGGGTAGTGAACTACCAGCCGGGGATAGCCGAGCAGGGTAGCAGCTCGGCTACTTCTTGGTGAGGGCTTCGATCCCTGGCATTGTGGGGTAGGGAACTACCCGCCAGAGATAACCGAGCAAGGGCGAGCCCGGTTGCCTCTTTGTGAGGGCTTAGATCCTTAGCGCGGGAGGGGCCGTAAGAGGCCTGCTAAGGATGGGCCGAGCAGTGAAGCTGCTCAGCCGCCTCTTAGAGAGGGCTTAGATCTCTGGCGTTGTAGGGTAGGGAACTACCGGCCAGGGATAACCGAGCAAGGGCGAGCCCGGTTGCCTCTTGGCGATGGCTTAGATCCTTAAGAACGTGTTGAGCAGGGTTGCTACCCGGTGCCTCTTGGCGAGGGCTTAGATCCCTGGCATCGTGGGGTAGTGAACTACCAGTCAGGGATAGCCGAGCAGGGTAGCCGCTCGGTTGCCTCTTGGTGAAGGCTTCGATCCCTGGCGTTGTGGGGGTAGGGAACTACCAACCAGGGATAACTGAGCGAGGGCGAGCCCGATTACCTCTTGGTGAGGGCTTTGATCCTTAAGGACGGGCCGAGCAGGGTTGCTGCCCGGTGCCTCTTGGCGAGGGCTTAGATCCCTGGCGTCGTGGGGTAGTGAACTACCAGCCAGGAATAGCTGAGCGGGATAGCCGCTCGGCTGCCTCTTGGTGAGGGCTTCGATCCTTAAGGACGGGCCGAGCAGGGTTGCTGCCCGGTGCCTCTTAGCGAAGGCTTAGATCCTTGGCGTCGTGGGGTAGTGAACTACCAACCAGGGATAGCCGAGCAGGGTAGCCGCTCGGCTGCCTCTTGGTGAGTGCTTCGATCCCTGGCGTTGTGGGGTAGGGAACTACCGGCCAGGGATAACCGAGCAAGGGCGAGCCCGGTTGCCTCTTGGCGAGGGCTTAGATCCTTAAGGATGGGCCGAGCAGGATTATTGCCCTGTGCCTCTTGACGAGGGCTTAGATCCCTGGAGTCGTGGGGTAGTAAACTACCGGCCAGGGATAGCCGAGCAGGGTAGCCGCTCGGCCGCCTCTTGGTGAGGGCTTCGATCCCTGGCGTTGTGGGGTAGGGAACTACCAGCCAGGGATAACCGAGCGAGGGCGAGCCCGGTTGCCTCTTGGCGAGGGCTTAGATCCTTAAGGACGGGCCGAGCAGGGTTGCTGCCCGGTGCCTCTTGGCGAGGGCTTAGATTCCTGGCGTCGTGGGGGTAGTGAACTACCAGCCAGGGATAGCCGAGCAGGGTAGCCGCTTGGCTGTCTCTTGGTGAGGGCTTCGATCCCTGGCGTTGTGAGGGTAGGGAACTACCAGCCAGGGATAACCGAGCAAGGGCGAGCCGGGTTGCCTCTTGACGAGGGCTTAGATCCTTAAGGACGGGTCGAGCAGGGTTGCTGTCCGGTGCCTCTTGACGAGGGCTTAGATCCCTGGTGTCGTGGGGTAGTGAACTACCAGCCAGGGATATCCTAGCAGGGTAGCCGCTCGGCTGCCTCTTGGTGAGGGCTTCGATCCCTGGCATTGTGGGGGTAGGGAACTACCAGCCAAGGATAACCGAGCGAGGGTGAGCCCGGTTGCCTCTTAGCGAGGGCTTAGATCCTTAAGGACGGGCCGAGCAGGGTTGCTGCTCGGTGCCTCTTGGCGAGGGCTTAGATCCCTGGCGTCGTGGGGTAGTGAACTACCAGCCAGGGATAGCCGAGCAGGGTAGCCGCTCGGCTGCCTCTTGGTGAGGGCTTCGACCATAGCGTTGTGGGGTAGGGAACTACCGGCCAGGGATAACCGAGCAAGGGCGAGCTCGGTCGCCTCTTGGCAGTTCACCGAGCAAAGGGCTGCCTCTTGGTGAGGGCTTCGATCCCTGGCATTGTGGGGGTAGGGAACTACCAGCGAAGGATAACCGAGCGAGGGTGAGCTCGGTTGCCTCTTGGCGATGGCTTAGATCCTTAAGGACGGGCCGAGCAGGGTTGCTGCCCGGTGCCTCTTGGCGAGGGCTTAGATCCCTGGCGCCGTGGGGTAGTGAACTACCGGCCAGGGATAGCCGAGCAGGGTAGCCGCTCGGCTGACTCTTGGTGAGGGCTTCGATCCTTAGCGCGGGAAGGGCCGTAAGAGGCCTGCTAAGGACGGGCCGAGCATGATTGCTGCCCGGTGCCTCTTGGTGAGGGCTTCGAGTCGGACGTGGTATCCCGACGATTCGGCACATTCTGATCTTTGGCCTATGCTGTTGGAGACTTGTGTTTGGCCGCGGCCCCGATTCCTTTCAATGAGGTTCCTTAGATCTCCTGGAGAGGTAGTCTTCGAGCTGCCGTGACGAGTCCCGTCCGCGCGACCCCGTCGAGGGAGGGGGTGTCGGTCATGCCTGGGCGCAGGCAAGCTGACCGTCACCTCCTCGGGAGGGACAGGGACGTGATGGGGCTCGGGGCTAGGCGCTCTGGCTACGGACCTCGGTGTTGAACTGTGGGACGCTCAGCGGGTCATAGTATATGTTGGCCGGGGAGATCTGCGGCAGTGGGTGGTAGCGAGGCAGTGGTCGGCAGTACCGATGCGAGCAGAGTCTTCTTTCCCTCTGTAAGGGTCCCGGTCCCGAGGTGGGGGAGCGACGACCTGGGAAGCTTGCCCTGCCGTTTGGACACGGACGAGCGCATCCACGACAGACGCGAGTCGATCTATCCGGACGGCTAGGGCGTTGATGGCGTTCGGGGGAGGAGATTCGTCCGCGCCTCCGTTATGGGGGAGGCGGCGGCTAGTGCTTGGATCGTCGCGGCGATCGCCCGCCATTGAGTTGAGATCAGAAGATTAACTTTGTTCGGTGGAATCAAGAAGTTTCCTACATACGGCGCCAGCTGATGGATGTCGGATCACGTCAAGATGTTACCTTCCGCAGATTTGCTGCAAGCGACGACGGACGGCTGAGATTGAGTTGGAGGTTACCTCCTGAAGCGTGTGGATCTCAATGGGTTTTAGGTGGTTGAGGCCGAGCTACCTGCAAGGAAGTTCCGGGGTGGTTGTACCACCGAGGACCCTCCGGCGATCAAGTTAGACCGGATATTTGAGCAGAGTAACGGCCTGGTGAGAAAAGAATAACTTACTTCGATCGTCTGAAAGAGGGGTTTATATAGTGGTGGCGACGGGCAGGCAAGCGCGAGAATCACGCCGGCCGTTACGCCCCTGGCGTCACGCCCGCGTGATAGGCGGGATCCCGCATTAATGACGAGACAGGCTCGTTAATGGGGGATCGTGATGGCGTGGAACGCGGGACGTGGCCGGCGGAAATCTCGCGCATGGCGAGATTCGCGGAGCCGTGGCGGAGGCGCCTGTGATCGGTGCTGCGGGTCGGTTGGCTAGACCGAGGAAGATGAGCTCGGCAGGAGGCTCGGGAACGAGCGAGAGGCCGAGGCATCTTAGTACTGTGATAGCTCGGAGGCGAGCCGAGAGGGCGAGGAAGCTCAGCCCGAAGGGAGGCTCGGAGGCGAGCCGGATGGCCGAGGAAGCTCGGGCCTGCGATAGCTCGAAGCAGAGCAAAGGGACAGTTGGCTTGGCTGCTGAAGTGCTCGGGAGCAAGAAATGGGGTGCAACCTCGGAGACAGGGTTTGAGGGAAGCCCCTACTGTAGCACGTTGGTTCCCCCTCTGTGGCCCTCAGGGGTCTAACTGGCTTACGCATGTGACACGTCATCCGCCGCGTGTCATGATATAAGGAATTACCGTTATTGAGAATCATCAGTTTGTGAAGCCAAAGCCCAACAAATCTTAACCTGAGTCATTGAAACTCTGCAAAATCCATAAGCTCCTGTTTGGATATGGAGTCAGGACACGTGAACGTCATAAATAAACTCTGGTTATGTTGTAAGGGATGAGTTTTGGAAAAATATTGTTTGAAAAACTTGGATCATCTCGAGTTTAGACGGATACATTGTAGAATTTCAACTTCAAAATGAACATGGAAAGGACGGAATTGGCACTTTGAAGTTCAATTTTACTAACTTCATCCAACTCCATTGGGAAATTTTTTTCCTCCTAATTCTATGGACAAAAATTTTCAATTAAACTCTGGGTTCAGTTACGAACCACTCTATCTGAACCGCGTCGCCAAACCCAACCGTCTCCTTCCCAAATTGGCGCCATCATTGCCCTTCCCCTTTCATTAAAACCCTAACCCTAATCCAAAATTCTCCATGGCCACTCTCCAATCATCAACCACGAAAACCCTAATCCTAAATTCCTCCCCCCTCTTCCTCTCATCCTTCAACACCCACCTCATCGAATCTCCTCAAACCCTAATCCCCCAATCCTTCTCTCTCCTCTCCCAAAACTCCCCTCTTCCCCCTATCCCGCCCGATTTCCCCAAAACCAAACTCATCCCCAACACCAGATTCGTCGTCGATGGGTTCAAATCCGCCGGCGATTTCTCGGTCTGTTACTTCCTTTCCCATTTTCACGCTGATCACTACACTGGATTGAACCCTAATTGGTCCAAAGGCGTGATCTTTTGCTCTGAAACTACGGCCAAGCTTTTGGTCGAGACGCTAAAGATCTCTCCTTTGTTTGTTGTTTCGCTGGCGCTTAACGCTACTGTTGAGATTGATGGGTGCGAGGTCACAGCGATCGATGCGAATCACTGCCCTGGTGCTGTCCAGTTCTTGTTTAGAGTTTGCGGATCGGATGGCGAGAGGTTTGAGAGGTATATTCATACTGGGGACTTTAGATTTAGTGAGTCGATGAAAAAAGATGAAAATTTGTGTCGGTTTGTTGGTGCTGATGCAGTTTTCTTGGATACTACTTATTGTAACCCAAAGTATGTGTTCCCGTCCCAAGAGGAATCGATTGATCACGTTGTGAGTATATTAGAGAGAACAAGGGATGAGAACGGGGGACTGCAGGGCGTTCTGATCCTGATTGCCACTTATGTTATTGGGAAGGAGAGAATTTTGATTGAGATTTCACGGCGGTTGAATTGTTCATTGTATGTTGATAGTAGAAAAATGGAGATCTTGTCAATTTTAGGATTTGGGGAAGCTAACATTTTTACTGAGGATGTGTCGGCTAGTAGTATTCATGTGATTGGTTGGAATGTGTTAGGTGAGACTTGGCCTTACTTCCAACCTAATTTTGTTAAGATGAAGGATATTATGTTGGAAAAAGGGTATTCAAAGGCAATCGGTTTTGTTTCAACTGGGTGGATGTATGAAACAAAGAGTGAGGGCTTTGCAGTGAAAGTTAAGGATGGACTTGAGATCTATCTTGTTCCCTATAGTGAGCATTCGAGCTATGAGGAGCTCAGAGAGTATGTGAGGTTCTTGAGACCAAAGCGTGTGATTCCAACTGTGGGGGTCGATGCTGATAAACTTGACGGCAAAAGTGCATTGGCTTTGCAAAAGCATTTTCGGGGGTTAGTTGATGAAACTGCAAACAAGCAAGACTTTTTGATGCTTTTCACTAAAAAGTCAGGGAATGCTGATGAAATTTTTGGAAATGATTTGGTGGAAGAGGACACATTACCGCAGAAAGACACCCTTTTCGATGATTTGAATGTTGAAGAAATAGAGGAAGCAAAAAGGGAGCTTCGTGATTCCTTGCCATCGTGGGTAACCCCAGATCAGATTTTAGGTTTGCTAAGAAGCTGCAATGGAGACATTGTTCAAGCAGTTTCTGAGTTTCTTGAACATGAGATTGAGTTTTATGAGAAAGCAAATGTCTGTGTCGTTTCTGCCACTGATCCTGGTGCTCAGACGAGCTTACTTGTTGATTTTACTTCTTCTCCTGTAATGAAAACTTCTCAGGAGAACCAAAAGTGTGTTAGTAAGTTGTTCGATGCAAGTAAGAAATCAATTAGCACAAATATCGCCACTCCAAAATCTAGTTTATCTAAGAAAAGGGGTTCAGGCATCGGAAACAAGCCAAAAAAGAAAGGAAAAACTTCAACTTTAGACACTGGTGGATCTAAACAATCTACAATCACAAAATTCTTTGGAAAAGTTACATCCAGTTCTCCTCATGATACTGGCAAACTTATTGCTGCTCAGGAGATGAATGATGGGATGTCTTTAATAGTTGATACTGTTGAGATTTATAAAAAAGAGATGGATCAATTTCTTCAGATAATTGATAATGGTATTGAAAGAAATATTGCAGCCTCTTTACTCGAGAAGGTAAAAGGAAATGTTGGTGAAGCAGTCGATATGTACTACAGTATTTCTAGTCATGTGTTTGGTGAGGAGGAGACACTAAGGGCTTGCAGTGCCAAAACTCTAGCGAATGCTGGTCTGGAAAATAGTTGTAGTGAAAGGGCATGCAATTCCCCAAAAGAAACTAAAAACTTGTCTTCTTTATTTGTACATGGAACTTCAACAGATGATGCAAGTGTGATTAATGTATCATTACCAGTTGAAAAGTATATGCCTGTTGAGCATGGTTTGTATTTCTTTTTGTCATTTATGCCTGCTGTAAAGCAGTATGGTATTAGATTTACTGGAAATTATTTCACAAAATGAGATTTTCTTGCAGCATGTTGGAAGGCCGGAGAACCTGCTCCCTATTTGCACATTGCACGAACTTTTCAGTTGGTGGAGAAAGAAAAAGGCAAGATAAAAACCACTGCCATGCTTTGCAACATGTTCAGAAGGTTTATTGCAAGATTGTGCTTCATCTCTATCCTTACATTCCATTTCTATTACATCTTTCTCTCTCCTGGATTTTTAATTTTTTTTTTGAAATAACGTATTCAGGGACATGGTGCTTATTTGTGCTATTTTCCTCTTTTGCAGCTTGCTTGCGTTGTCACCCAATGATGTGCTGCCTGCCGTCTACCTGTGCACAAATAAGATTGCTGCTGACAATGAAAATATGGTTGGTATCTGTTTTTTATTTCTTATAGAAATCAATACTTCTTCTTAAGCTAATTGAGTTAGAAAAATATTTTTCTTAATGTTCATTTAATGATAGACAAAGAAAAGAGGGTTGTTTTTTTGGATTGGTATTTTTTTCGGGTCGGGGGGGGGGGGTTGTTCAGTCTATAAAACCATACTTTCTTCTCTCCTGTTATACTTCTAATACATGCTCTTAGTTCCTGAGAGGGAACCAGAAATGGGATCAGCCACCTAAGAAACTAAGGTAATAAATATTCGTTTAATCCCATGAACTCCTGATTTTAATACTGAATATTGATGGCAATTTAAGATTAACACTTGTTCTATGATTTTTACAATTGAATATCTAGAATTTCTGCATTGGTTGCATAATGTTTAAATTAAGAGAGAACTTTATTATGCATGTGGAGATAAATCTGATACAAGACCCTGGTAGGCTTTTGTAGTCCTTGCAAGTTGCAAAAGAAAGTCCCAAAAACTTATAAAAGGAAAGTGTTGCAGCACCAGTGGCCGTCTACCACATGCTGTGAGAGTTAGTATTCGTGTGGAAAACACTTGTTACATCGAAATTTTTTATGCTTTCACTGCTTGCTTTTGTACTAAATCAACCCAAAATTCACCAAAACAAGGTTCCCTTTTTTTATAAAAAAATTAGAACTGTACTATATCAAAACATATGCAAGAAATCCTTAAACTAACTTTAAATTTTACTGCAAAACCTGTCTACCTCAATATATTGGTTGAAGTAATCTGCTCGAAGCATCCTATGTGTCCTCCAAATTCTTATAGACTATGGAGAAGTCTAAAAAAAGGGGAAAAGATGATGTATTTGCTATATGGAATTATGTTCAACTCGAGGGCACAAATATAGCAAGAGCAAAATGGAACATTGATTGTACCATTGTGTTTGATTAAAATTCAATTTTATGGCTATGAAAATTTAAAAAATATTGTCAACATATGTTATTTTTTCCTTTACATCCTTTTCTTTTTGCTGTATGTCGTCTCTGTTTGCAACATTATTATTTATAATGTTACTTCTTTTAAGCTAGGAATTGAACATTGGTGGCAGTTTGGTCATAGCTGCACTGGAAGAGGCATGTGGGACTAACAGGTCTCATATTAAAGAAAAGTATAATTCTGCTGGTGATCTTGGTACGGATGTGTCGTTATTTCCTATTATGATTTTTATGTATTCTTTCTTGCTTCACTGAGACTGTTTTTCTTTAAAAGGTGATGTTGCACAAGAATGCAGGCAGGGACAAAAATTACTTGCTCCTCCTCGTCCACTGTCTATATACAATTTGTTTTACACTCTTAGGAAGATAAGGTATCAGAGAATCTCGAATTATTCACCTGAGCTTCTATGTATCAGTTATTTTGATGATCATCTATATTTTAATGATCAATTTCTTTTTGCATCCTCTTTGGTATTCCACTAGCAAGTGCCCCGTGCTATGCATGGGCCCGAGGAGTTGCCCCCAAAAATGATATCGCATAAATGACAGAATTTTAACTATATTTTATTGCAAGCAAATCGTTCAAATCTAACATAAATCGAGTCCCTTTCAAAATAATTTAGAAAATTTCTTCATTTTTCTTCATCTCTCAAAATAATTCCAGAAAAGTATGTCTTTACACATTTCTGTCTCTTGCATGTATTCAACGGATGATAAATTGCATTCGAAAATTCGTGCAATCATCACTGACTGCATTTGAAATTTTGAAAGATTTTCTCCGCAATCTTCCTTGCCATCATCACGTATTGCTCTCGACCTCCGTCATCTTTCACACAACGGTTATCTTCACTCATCATGTACTCTTCTCTAGCTAATTTTCATATTTTATAATTCAACTCACCGCTTTTAATATATATTTCATAAGTGTATATAACTTTTAATATATATTTCATAATCTTATTGGTAGTCGATCTATAATGTACAAATTTTCATTTCTTATAAATATGTCATATCCATATTTGCATCTGTCAATGACCACATGATACGAATATGATAACATCTACATCCAATCCGTATCCGAACGATGAGAACATCTAAAAAACTAATAGTGAAAGTGTTGATTGCAATTTTTTTATAAACATCTGAGCCTCATATGATTTTTCATCCATGTACTTATGCAAAGTAATAATAGACGGACGTATCCGATCGATGAGAACGTATACAAAGTAATAATGAAAGTGTTGACAACTTTTCAAAATACATCTGAGCCTGATCTAATTTTCCATGCATGTATATATACAAATTAATAGCGGACTGGTTGATTGCAATTTTCAAAAGATATCAAAGATCTTATTTAATTTTCCACCCATATGTGTCCATGGAGAAAATACTTTCCATAAATGTTACGGTACAATTTAGGTTGAATAGTGATAACTTGTATGAAAATAAATATTGATAATTCATCAGAAAATATATTGCATGAATATGAAGATAAACTTAGAATGAGTCAAATGCATATTAATTATAAATTATAGGGGGTGGAGAATTAATTTCTCGTAATAAGGGGCTAAAAGCAGATTTTCTTAAACTAAAGGGGTGGAGTCTAATTTTCTATGCATGAAGGCAAAAGAAAAACTTGAAGATATTTAGGACAAAATAGTAATTAAATTGAATGCAAGTGGCAAAATGGGGAAAGACTTGAAGATATTTAGGACAAAATAGTAATTAAATTGAATGCAAGGGGGAAAATGGGGAAAAGAAAAGCTTGAATCAAAGCTTTTAAGGGCTTTATATTATATATAATGGAATGGATGGATAGGGATATATGTCCTACCTAAACCTTTGAATAAGAAGTGCTTCAGCACATAAATCTGTAATAGTTGATTCAATCCATTTCATCTTGTTCTTGGTTTGATTCATTTTTCATTCTTCTTGTTGCTTTTAATGTAAACAAGGGCTCAATTTTTATTAGGAAATCTTTTCTAAGTAATCTTTATAAGCTAGTTGTGTTGGTTAGTATACATCAGAAAGTTGCACCTTAGTGTTGGCCCAATATTACTGATTGTGGTGTTCTGTGTACTGCTTTCCTGTTCTCTATGGGAATTTTCATCTGGCTTTGTCTTATTTTTGTCTGAAGATATCCCCCTAGAGCAAAATTTATCATTCGAATTCTTCATCTAGACTCTTCCAAACCTTGAGGTTTGTTGCTCATTGGTTGCATACTTGTACAACTTTCAACTTTTTTTTACTTAAAATGGAAGCCAACTTAGTTAATTTTTATGGAAGACCGCTTAGCAACCCCATGTTTTGGATGATGACATGATGCCCTACCAACTCGCTGTCAAGGTCTATTGGTAGGCTATGACTCGCCCATGGGTTCATTATTTTTATCAAAGAATGCTGCACCGTTATTTTGAGAAGTTTATGCACATGATCAAATGATTTGCATGCATCTTTTTTTTTTCTTAGTGTCGAAACAGGTAGTGGAAGTTCTTTACGAAGGAAAAGCCTTGTTGTAACTCTCATGCGCTCTTGCAGGGAAATGGAGATGAAGTTTGTTGTTCGAACTTTGGTGAGATGACATAAATATTTGTTTCTTTCATTTTGGTGTTTCTGATCTTTATGAACTTAGAAAACCTCTTAGCAAGCAGATTTATTTTTTTAAGAGACTTACCATACATTAGCCATACCCCTCTCCTTTTCCTTCATGTAAATAATTGGATTAATGCATGAATTTTTTATTTTTTAAAAAAGCAGATCTGTTTCTTGTATAAGATCCTGAGTTTATGCATATTTAAAAGTCTTGTAACATCATGGAAATGTTGCCATCTTTACAATCACATTTATCGCCCTCACTTTTCCACCATGATCTACACAATACGAAAGGTTTACTATTTAAAAAAAGTTAAGGACATATCTTCTTGCATAGGACCCTGACGTAAAAATTGTATGTGGTCAGATATTTGCAGCAACATTATTAAACTAATTCTGGACGGTTAAAGACCCCCCCTCCACGCCCCCCCCACAAAAAAAAACAAAAAACAAAAAACAAACAAACAAAAAAAAACAAACAAAAAACATGCACTTTTGTTTAGAGTACCAAGATTTTAATAGTATTACACACACACGCCATATCTGATTTTGTTAATTATTCTTATCAAGCTTCCAAAACCTTTCTACATCTTATAATGTAAGGGTTTAAAATTGATAATTCCCCTTAACGGTTTATATATCAGTTGGCTAGTTTTAAGGTTTCACTAAAGGTTATCTCATAATTTTTCTAAATATAGGGAAAATTAGAATAGATGATAGACAAACTTATGCATGCAAATTATCTCTGTGCACATGCGTGTAGATAACTACATGTGCACACATTTATACATTTAGCAAACCTGATTTCCTATGAATTTCTCATCCCCATCTAAAGGCTACAGGAATCTTATTAATCTATGTACTTACCTATTACCTAAACAATTTGTTATCGATTTATTCTCTCTTGATTCTATGTCCCTGGCTAGCGACTTCACCCTTATCAATCCGTTTCTTAAATATCATAAAGAGCTGCATTGTTTCTTTCATTTGTCCCATAGTTCTATACATAATGTGTATTTCTTTTACATTGTAGATCCGCAATCTGCGTATTGGGGCCATGATGAAAACTATCTTACCAGCATTGGGACAAGCAATGGTGTTGAACAGCTACTCTCCAACAAATCATATAGGATCTTCTGTAACCTTAAAATCACAGCTTCAGGTTTCGTCTATCAGATCTTAAGCTATTGAGTCTATTATTTGTCATGAAGCATAGAGAATGAGTGTTCTATTTCTCTTACTTCGCTTCTTATAATGCAGTTCATAGTTTGCAAGTGGTTTAATTGATAAAACAATTTTTTTTTTTTTTTACATATTACATCTGATTTATTAATTGTTTGCTGTTACAATATATGCTTTTCAACTCTCTGTGTGTGTGTGGGTGGGTGGGGGGGGGCATGTGTGTGTGTGTGTGTTGGTTTTCATTTGGGGGGATGGGTGGGGTGAGGGGAGGCTGTTGCATTAAATGCTAATATATCTTTTGGTATTCTCGATGCTTAACGTATGTTTTGTGAACTTTTAAGGGTCTGATTTCTAAATTTACATTCTTTTAGGGGTATTAGTAAACAGAACAACATTAATTTCTGTTATTGTGGCGGCTTCTGATCAAACAGTGGTATTTTACATAGTATACTGAGATGAAAAATTATTTCTTTCCAGGGCATTTCTGCAGCTGTTGCTGAGGCTTTTAATGTAATCCCAAATTTGGTATGTGATTTTCATTTTTGGTCTACCATTATCATTCTTGAGGTTAATGGAATTTATTTTTTGGAAGAACCTGTATATCAAACTTTTCTTCTTGTAAACCTTTTTAGTAAGCTCCCTAGTTGTTATTGATGCATTGAATTTGTATACTGTGTCAGCATAAGTACTTTTTGTATTCGATCACCCTTTTGGTTTCTGTTTGAGCAAACCATCTCATAATTTGCCAATTGCCAAGCAATATTGCGAGTCATTAGAAAACCCATGTAACATGTAACTGCGGACACACTATCATTGTTATCTACATTATGGTCGTGAAGTATGCCTCAAAGTTGGAAAGCTTTGTAGGAAAAAATGACCAGCTAGGTTTCTATCACTGGCTGTCAACCCTTTATAAGTTGGTGCCACATGCTTAGCCAAGTAACCACAAGAAAGACACCCTTTCAATAAATTCTTTAAGGTGAGTTGTAGGTAAGAAATCTGTCTATAATGTTTTTGCAGTTGGATCTCATTTTATTTGTACATAGATACATTACTGTCCATCCATACATATATACATTCATAAGTACATATATCACCGTGGGAAAGGCCACACTGAGGAAACCAACTTGGATGTCTCCACTTACAGAGTTCATATCAAATGATCTGCTCCAATCTACCTGCTTTAAGAATTTATAAATAAAATAGTAATGTGGTTTTAGAACTTCACTCGTGCATCTAAAAATCCATCTAGTTCTGTCATGGGAAAACCATTCATTTTGTATCCCTCATATTATATCATCTTTCATCTACATTGAGCATCTCAGATAAATAGGACATGCAGACCATCAATTCTGATCTGTATCATGTATAGTCGTAAATGTGGAGCATCCTTATTGAAAGTATAGCTTTTTTTCCTATACCTGTTATAGAAAACCTACACACGCTTGCACACATGCCCACTGATATGCACACACGTAGACATCGCTCATGCATGTATGCACACCATGCACCCACAATGGTGTAACAAATATAGGAAATAATTAAGTATCCATGGGAGGATGTAGAGTTCTACTTTTCTATCAAATAGGGAAAATTCTAAGAAAGGTGCAATCCTATGATTTAGAAACATTTAAAATATACTTATCACCACTATTTTTGTTAATTCATTGCCAATACTTAAACTTTTGGATTTCTTTCGGGAATATTTTTACTTGCAATGTTTTTTGGTATTATGCCCACTTATACCACATGGTATATGTGAACAGGACTTGCTTATTCCTTCTCTTATGAGTGAAGGCATCAACTTTTCTGCATCTAGTTTGGAAATGGTTCCAGGAACATCTATTCCACCAATGCTTGCTAGGTAACTCTTGCAGTCTAATCTACTGTTGAAGTTTACTTTAACTTTTACGAATTATGTTTTCTATTTGTTTCTTGTTGCAGAATTACAAATGGAGTCCTTGATGTACTAAAAATGTTTCAGAATAGAGCTTTTACATGTGAATACAAGTATGCTTAGTTCTTTCTCATCTATAATTATTTTTCTATTTGTTTTGAATGACATGATTTTGGTATTTCTGCTTTTATCATAACAGCTATATTTATATATTAGATATAGTTAATTTCTCTCACTAAAAAAAGTTTGTTGGAGTATTAGGTAAGCATAAAGACATAATACATCTTTGTACATAATGTTACATTTTGCACATGTGTGTGTGTGTGTGTGTGTGTGTGTGTGTGAGGCGCGCACACACACACACGCGTAGACACACGCACGCATAGAACATACATATTTACACTCTCATATATGTACACATATATACACGCATACACATACATATGAGGATGTGGAGTATAGAGTGCCACGATAGGAAATTTCGCAGCTTGAAAAGTCAACCGCCAGTCGGCTTTTGGATGATTGGCACCAGGCGTATAACATATTAGTTTCCATGTCCTAACCTATGGGTACACCAATTTTCATGTCGTTTAGATACACTTTACCCATTCATTTAGCATAGAAAAATGTTCTATTATCGGCTATGTAGCAAGGGTTCGGATACTGATACGGGATACGATACAATACGGATTCGTGGATTCGTAATTTTCCAAAATCCTAGGATTCGGGATTCGTTTTTATATCGATTTTTATAAATATAAATATAAATATATTTTAAGAGTTACATATAAATATATAATAATATAGATATAAAATGGCATTATATTAGATATTCAATGCACTTTCAAATTTTCAAAAGCCTTAATTTTTTTTGAGAGAGAAGAGGCGTCGATTCGAGAGAGATTGGCGAGACATTTTCAAGTTCGAGCGAATCCGAGAGTTTCCGAGAGTTTCGGACTCCGATACGCGATTGAGAACGATTCGTGAGGCACTTACAAATATCCATGCTTCATAGATTATCGGAGAACCATTAATTTTGCAAACATCCGATGCAAGGACGAATAGTACTCAATTCACATGAAATATTGACATGCATATACAAGGACATGATGATCAAGATGGCCGGTGCCGATCGTCGAATCTGTGGATGGTTGATTTTTAGAGCCGCTAATGTAGGAAATTTCCTACCATGTCTCTCCCCCCCCCCACACACATAAATTGTGTGTGTGGGTGGGTGGGTGGGGTGGGGGGTTTAATATATTGCAGCTGGTCATTGAGCAAGATTAAAGGTTTAGATACTATATAAGTTATCCTTACGCTTTTTGTTTATTTTTTAGTATCCTATATGTATCTAGAAATACTAAATAACATAAGTACTTGGAATTTGGCATACTTGTGTTTAAAAAGCAACGCCACTGAGTAACATAGAATTTGGCATTTCAACATGATGTTAATTTTACGTCAATTGCAAACAGTTAAGCTGTTATTTAGCATTGTATATGGTTATCAGGTCTGAAAATCATTGTCAAGGAAAGGTTTTAAGTAGAGATAGTCTAACCATGTCGCTGTTCATGGTTCTGATTTTTGTTTAATTTTCTAGTAGCCCCCACAAATGAGGGAATAACAGGCCAAAGGGGCTGGCTTTTGGGTTCAAAAAGTAAGTTAACCCCTCCCCCTCTTTGAAAAAATAGCACCATCACCAAACTCCTTCAAGAGTGAGTATTCTTTACCTGAATCAATTCTTGTTTGACCAACCCTTCCCTCTTCAAATTTTTTTGTCATATATTAGTCCATTCTTGTTTGGTCGTAATTTACAGACAGTTTTAGAAGTATTGTAGAGTCCTGCACATTATATGACCTAATAGTAAGCATTTTCTGAACAACTTTAGGGTGGTAGAAGGCGAAACATAGAATTTTCTTGTACAAAAGGTGATGAGTCTTCTAGAAATTATCAGAGCTTGTTTGTTTTTACAAATCAGGCGCCTACATGAAATTGCTAGTGAGGTTTTAAAGTTAAGGCTGTCATAATTGCTGTTGAGTGTTAATTATAAACATAAATATTACAAATTAATTACAGCAGAGTTAAATGATTCTGGTTTTTGCATTATGTATTTCTATGTTTCTTTATAGTATAAGAAAGAGGAATGAAGGTGTGAAACTTTGAGATTTCCTATTTTACCCCTTTACTTTGACTATTCTCGCCTGCATCATGTTATGAATATATAATTTGTTATTATATATTAGTTATGAGTGTAATTGGTTATTGTATTAGTTAGTTAGTTGATTTGTTGAGATAGAGTGACGATCTATAACTTTCTATATATAGATTGTATAAACTTTTATTCTAATCAAGCCAATAAAGTATTTTTCCCTTGATTATTTTCATGGTATCAAAGCAGTGAAAATAATTGAGTGAAAACAAAAAGAACCCGTAACCCTAATTTTGCCCAGCCGCCCCCGCTCTCGTCCTCGGCGCTTTCCCTGCGCACGCACCACAACCCTGAATCCCTTTTGAGACCCACCACCCACCACAAAACCCTCCTAGCCCCTTCGCTTTCCCTGCTCTCGCACCACAACTCCGTCGCTCATCTTTTCCTCCAATTAATAAAAGACGTGATTTACCCTTTGCGTTAGTTCACTCTGATATTTAGGGTCCATTTAAAATTACTAGTGTGTTTGGTTATAGATATTTTGTGAGTTTTATCGATGATCATTCACGTATGACTTGGTTGTATTTTCTGCGTAATAGGTCTGAACTCTTGTCTATCTTTAAAATATTCGTCGCTGAGATTTCTGATCAGTTTGGTGTTCCCGTCAAGGTTCTTCGTTCAGATAATTCCAAGGAGTATATTAGCACGGAGTTTACTGCATTTTGTCAGAGCCAGGGTATATTGCATCAAACTTCATGTTCTTATATTCCTCAGTAAAATGAGATTGCTGAACGAAAGAACCGACATTTGCTTGAGATAGCTCGTTCTTTTGTTTTGCATATGCATATCCCTAAACAATTGTGGAATTTTGCAGTCTTAGCCGCCTGTTTTTATATCAATCGCATACTTTCTCCGGCCCTAGGCAATCGGTCTTCTTTCTCTATTTTGTTTCCACAGGACAAGCTTTTTTTCTGTTTCTCCTAAAATGTTTGGTTGCCTATACTACCCCCATATTCTAGGTTCTTATACTGACAAACTTAATTCTCGAGCTACACGTATGGTGTTTGTAAGATACTCTCGAACCTAAAAGGTTATGTATGCCACATCCAAAGTTTGTATTTCATTTGGTGTGACCTTCTTAGAAGATCAAGCCTATTTTCTACCACCTGTTAAGGACCACACTCCAACTATTCCTGTTCTACACTTGTCTTCTTCAGAGCTTGATTCATCTATTCAACCTGTGCTCTTTAATGATCAGTCTGAAGTCCCTTATCAACAAGTGTACCAACGTCGTAAGAAAGTTGTCCCGCCACCTTCCATCAATGATTCTTCTGCAGGTACTTAATACAGTCCACTATTCCCGATTCTTTACCACCGCTGTCTTCTGAAGAAAATCTCTTTCTATTGTCTTACGCAAGTGTAATCGTTCTTGTACTACTGCACATCTGATTTCTAATTTTGTTTCCTATCATAGACTGACCCTATTTGCTCGTCAGTTTGTTTTTTTCTTGTCATTCATCACTCTTCCTTTCTTTGTTCTGGAAGCACTTCAGCACTCAGGTTGGCACGCCGCGATGTTAGAAAAGAATACCGCACTGCGCTCTAATCAGATTTGAAAATTGGTACCTCCGCCGTCAGATAAGAATGTTGGCTGTAGATGGGTTTTTACTGTCAAGCAAAATCCCGATGGGACGACTAACCATCTCAAAGCTTAATTCGTGGCCAAAAGATTTATTCAGCAGTATGGTTTGGATTATGTCGAGACTTTCTTGCCGGTTGCCATATTAACATTGGATCATGTTTTTATATCCTTGGCCGTTTCTAAGGTATGGTCTCTTCATCAGCTTGATGTGAAGAATACATTTCTTAATGACGATCTCTCAGAGACTTTATATGCAGCAGCTTCCTGACTTTGAGCAACCGGAGAAGTCTATGGTTTGTGTTCTACACAAATCGTTATATGGACCGAAGCAGCAACCGTGTGTCTAGTTTGAAAAGTTTAGCATGATTTTACGACAGATTGGTTTCAAATGCAGTTGCGCCGACACGTCTCTTTTTACACAGAATCATCCTCAGGGCAGAGTAATTATGTTGGTATATGTTGATAATATTATCATCACTGAACTTGATTCTGCCGGCGTGAAAAAACATTTGGCTTCACACTTTTATATCAAGACCTTGGGTCAGTTAGATATTTCCTTGGAATTGAAGTATCACAAAATTCTGGTAGGTTGCAGTTCTCTCAGTGCAAGTATGCACTTAATCTTCTATCTGAAAAGGATTTCTGGGATGTAAATCTGCGAACACCCATGTGGACTCCTTAGTCAAGCTATCATGATTAAGCTCTCTCGGATTCTCCACTATCTGATCTAGGATGATATCGACGTCTTGTTGGGAAGATTATTTATTTCAATGTCATTCGGCCTGACATTGCATTTGCCGTTAGCAAAGTGAGTCAGTATATGCAGAATCCTTTGATCTCTTATCAAAGGTTCTTCACGACATGATCTTCTTTACAAACTATCATTTATGTTGTCGCTCACAACTTTTGCGGATGCTGATTTTGCTGGATCCATTGATGATCATCCTTCCACGTGTGGCTATTGTGTTTTCTTAGGAGGAAACTTGATTGCGTGGAAGAGTAAGAAACAAAATGTAGTGGCTCTTCTTCTGCAGAGGCTAAGTATAGATTTATGATACACATATAGTTACTGAATTGGTATGGCTTACCTTTTAACAGATCTTGGAGTTCCTTCTCTTCTGACTACATTCTTCTGTGATAATCAGGCCGCAATTCACGTTACTGAGAATCCAGTTTTTCATGAGCGGACCAAATATATCGAGATAGACTGTCACTTCATTCGTGACAAAGTGACAGATAAGGTGGTTGCACCCTGCGACTCAATTAGTTGATATTCTTACCAAAGTTCTTCCTCGTTATGTTTTCGCTCGTCTTCTATACAAGCTTTTGACATGATCGACATCTATGCCCCAGATTGCGGGGGAGTTATGAATATATAATTTGTTATTATAAATTAGTTATGAGTATAATTGATTATTGTGTTAGTTGATTTATTGAGATAGAGATGAGATCTATAACTCTCTATATAGATTGTTTAAACTCTTATGCTAATCATGCCAATAAAGTATTTTTCTCTTCATTATTTTCACATCAAATTTGGACTATGTTGGTATTTTGGAGAGTTTAAAGGTGTGAACAAACATGTAAATTTAGCTATGGGCAAAACTTTTGGATTCCCATTTTGCACTTAACATCAAGTATTGTGGAGATTTGGGCTATATTGGTAAACTTGTGGTGTCTAAATCTTGAAGGCAATTATGGCAATCCATGGCCTAGAATCTTGCTAGCATAACATGGGATAGCTTCCATGTAATTATTGTTGTGCCACTGCCCAAAAATCAACTCGGTTTTCACTAAATTGCCATGAACTTTCTAGTTTTTTCAAATAAATACCATGGATCATTGTTTATTAACCATGAAATTTAATTATGACAAATTAATACTATGAACTTTCACCTTTTCTCCATGGTGTAGACCATAAATGTAGCACAGTGTTAATAAATACCACAAATGTTTGGGTTTTAAAATTTTTGCAAATAAATACATCTTTTATCATTATATGAATTGAAAGCTACAAAAATATAAAAAGTAAAATAAAAATAAAAGAATCTACGATTTTGTCTATTTTTGCATCTGAGAAAGTTTTTGGTATTTAGTTTCTATGATATTTATCAAAAAAATGCTAAGATCGATATTTGGTGAACTTTAATATGATTTTCTAAAAATCCCACGCATCGCATGGGTGTTTACCCCTAGTTTTGAAACAATGAGACAGGCAGCAAAAATAGTATATCATGCATTTACGTATGTGATTATTTATCCTTACAAAACTGTTCAATAAATGTGTTTTTGTCAACAAATATAGCTTATTCCGCAGATTACACATGAAACAGTTGTTTTCTTTATAACACACGATCATTATCCTTCAGGGTTATGCTGAAAGTGAGTGGAAAGCAATGCTTTCTTCATTTTAGCTAATGCTACATATTAACTGAGGGTCATATATATCTTTAGATATGATGGTCAACGGGCCCAGATTCACAAACTTTCCGATGGTTCTATACGGGTTTTTTCACGACAAATGAAAGATTCAACATCTAGATTTCCAGATTTGGTAAATATTATCAGAGAGTTGTCTAACCCTGGTTTTCCGTCATTCATATTGGATACGGAGGTAATGTTTGTAGAAGCGTAGTAATTTAATTTATACAACTTTCTTTGGTTAATTGTTGCTGGGTTGGATTGTGTGAATAATAACTGTTTCATATATGATTAATTTTAAGCATCTACATTTCCAGGTTGTAGCAGTTGATAGGAAGAATGGAAGCAAGATTATGTCTTTCCAAGAGTTATCCTCTCGGGAGAGAGGAAATAAAGAATTCTCAGTTTCAGTGGGAAATATAAAGGTATGCTCAATTACACCCCCATCCCCACCCCAAAAAACAAAAAAAAAAAAGCCAAAAAAGTAAGAAAAGAAAAAGAAACAAGAAAAAGGAAAAGGAAAAGGAAAAAAATCCTTCTCTAATTCCTTGGTTGATAGCATCTATACTTTTGTTCTTATCACCGTCATTATCTTTATTGTGTTGCCCTATTAGTTGCACCATATCTTGAGGATCTGTGGATGTTAAGGGCTACGCATGAGTTGGTTTGCTCTGCAACAAACTGAACCAAAAGAAAAAAGCAAAAACAAAGTGCTTAGGTTTGGGATTATTTTATTATATGCAAATTAATATATATTATTATAATAATAGAAAGAAATATTTAGCAAGTATGTTATGAGTATATTAAATTTATTTCTTTAACCTCCCCACCCACCCCCACCCCCCCCCCCCCCCAAAAAAAATTAGAAAAAAAAATTCGAAACCGTCTTGCGCCAAACGAAACCTACATTTTGGTGGGTTCGGTTTCAGTTCGGTCAGTTGAAAATTGAAACCAATATCTGGTTACCCCTGGTGAATTTCATGGTTCATGGTTTATATTTCCTGGGAGCAACAAGCAACATCTTCCAAGAGCCTACTTCTATTGGGAGAAAGCCATCTGGTTCTTTGAAAGGCCTGCTTAGGCATTTTAAAAGTTTGTTTCCTAGGTAGCAGATACATTTAATGCATATCTCCTGGGCATTTTATATAATTGTAATCGTAGATAAAATATTTCTGTTTATGAATAATTGTTATTTAGAGTCACTTGCTTCATGAAATAATATTAGATTTGCCAAAATTAGCTTCAGAAAATTTTCAATTAACATGACGGGAAAAATATGCAGTAAAAATAGTTACTACAATAAGCATTTGAAATTACTTCACATCTTTGAAAATGTATACGTTTGCATTTGAGGGAATACCTTGATTCAACAGTGAAGTTACTCTATCGTGTCATGGAGGTCACGAGTATGAGTTTTGTAAACAGCCTCCCTGCATTTTGGGGCTAAGGGAGCATAAATTTGACTCTGAATACCCTGCGTTGGTGGTAGTCTTGTGATATGGATTTGGACTTCCCTCTTATTGAAAAATATTTTAAACTTGTTAATATTGGCTGGTATATTAAATTAAACATTCCTACATTAGCAAGTATCTTTGGTGGTAATGTGGTATATTGAATTTGTTCAGTTTTCTTGTATGTTCGTGGTCTTGCCCCTTTTCACTAACACATGAAAAAGTGTCTTGAAAGTAACAGGTTTTTTAACTTAATTATTTCATCTATTTCTATACATTTCTCTTATGAATCTGTTCCAACTTTTTTTCCTTTTTTCCTTTTCTTTTTTGCAAAGTCTTGTGGCAAAACTTTCTTTGTGATTAGTTGGAAGTTACCATTCAAAACCAGTATTGCATGATGAGCAAGGGACATGGTGTCAAATGTCACATTCAACCTTCCAACGAAAAATTGCATGGGTCACTGTGTTTTCCAGGTGTACATGCAACTGTGTTTATGCATTCAAATTTCGGCATAACTGATCAGTCCATGGTCTGATGAAATTTATGTCTTTATATTATATTCTTGTGCTTCAGAAATCTCCATACGAAGCCTTCGCAACTCATATTAAAGTTGAAAGATGATATCTTGTCTATATCATGACTTGGTAGTTCGTTGCAGACCTACAATATCCCTTTTGATATGCAAGTGTCTTACATGCCAGAAGCTAAAATATGAAGTTTCAAACATTTGTTTAAAACTCACTAAAATTCACATGGGACTAAATTCATAAAAGAAGATTTTCAGAATTTTATGAGAACAATCATGTCATCATGTGATCTAAGAGTTGCCAATTTTGGCGATTAGGGATGTCCTTATTTAGCCCCTTTGTCCCTTCACTTTCACCTATTAATCAATCCAGCAATCTAATATTTGTCATTTTTTCTACGGTATCTGATTTGCAAGTTAGCAATATTATTGAAACAATTTGTTCGTTAGATCTCTTCTATAACATATTATATTATCATCCTAATGAAGTTATTGGGAATGATCTTGCAGGTTGATATTTGTGTCTTCATCTTTGATATCATGTTTGCAAATGGAGAGAGGTATCTTTCCAGAAATGCCCTTTGAATACATTCAATCTTTTTATGATCCCATCTTTGTCCAAGTTTTGCTTCAAATAACACAAGTGAAACTTTTTTCTTTCTTTCTATGATTGATTTTCTTTCTGGAGAATTGCTTCTTTTTTAATCTTACCAGGGTTAATATTAGGTAAACTGTAGAAAAGTACCCAAGTCTGTTACCTTTTCATGCATATTCCTAAATGTTTTCTTTCCAGCACCCTACCACCCGAATGTTTATATTGCAATTCTCATCTTTGTAGGAAACAATATATTTTATGACCAGTTAAATGGTTATGGAGAGAATTTAAGGTACTGCAGAAGTGAATCAAAGGTAGTGGATGGCTAAATAAGTTCCAATGTGAATTGGGAAAATAGCCCATGGTAGCCTAGCCTTGTTATAAGGCCGAAGTGTTTTCACATACGAGACTAAAATAAATTATGTTATGCAATTTAATGCCTTTGATATGCTAGTGGTTATAGTTAAATGCCTGTTGCATTAGAGGATGTATAACAGGAAATACAAGTGGTAGAGAAAAATACAGTAGGCAAAACGGTTTTTTTAGTAAGAATTTCTGTGGAAAGGTGTTCGGATTTCTAATGTGTGTCAAAGTTGAATTGCAAAGATACACTTGTATATTATCTCTGGTGAATGATGCATTATCCACGTTTAATATGAATTATTTATCTTCAGGTGCTTAAACTACCTCCTCTTTCCAGGTTGTTGGATTTATCGCTTCGTGAAAGGAGGAAGTGTATGTTATTTGAGCTACCACATCTGAAGAATAACTTGAATAACACTAATCATTATTTCTTTTGTCCCTAATAAAAGTTTTTCTTAGTAATTACTGATGATAATTTTATATCATGTCAGATTTAAAGGACTTGTTTCACAAGGACAAACCTGGCTTCTTGGAATTTGCCAAGGAAATAACAGTAAGTGTTTTGCTCTCACATTTGAATCTTTCTGGGTGGAAACCGTTTCTTAATGGAGAAATTCTCTGCGATGGTTTTTGTAGTAAATCTTATTATCGAGATTATTATGTTAAGTAGGCTTTATGTTTAATAAACAACGATTTAATGAATGGTAAACGTTTTTGTGTAGGGTGCAAGGTAAATTGCGGTTTATATGTGGTGTTTTTTTGTTTTTTTATTTTTGAGGGGGGAGTAGGGATGACAATTTTGCCCTGTCCCGCGGGTACCTCCCCGTCCCCGCCTGATCGGGGCAGTGATTTTGACCGTTAACTGGGGCAGAGGACGTGGAAAACTCGATCTCTAATTAACAGGGGTGGGACAGGGGTGGTATTAGTCTCCCCCCGCCCTGTGCCCCGCAACGCCTCGTGATATAGATAATTATGCATAATATTATTTACATTGCGTATGTCTGTATATAAATTATCGGTATCCCATTTGTAACCCCAAACTCCTCCCCAGCTCTCACTTCTGGTCTGCAGCCGTCTGAGCATCGTTGATATGTTGGTAATAGTCTGACTGCATGTGGCTATGATGCTTGAGCTTAATGTTTTTTGTTTAGGGGTTGTTTTACTAATTGTAAGGATTTAATATTTATAGTTATTTATGATGGGACTTAATTTTAATGGCTATGTATGAATATTTTGATCAAGTTGGTCTTATCAATTGGAATATGAACACTTGAAAAATAAATGATTAGAAATATGATGGGGAAGGTGGGTCCCTGTGGGGACTTGGGTTCTCTGGTGGGGCGGGGATGGGGTAGATTTTGTCTGCCCCGATGGGGCATGGGGCGGGGATGGTGTGAGGTTTCACATTTGCAGGGCGGGGACGGGATAGGCAATCGCTGGCCCCGCCCGGCCCTGCCCCATTGCCATCCCTAGGGAGGAGGCTAACACCCATAAGTACTTTCGCCGTTCATCTATAAATTTCTTCCGTGCTAGTCATGCGTTGGTTTATCTCATCATCACTTAAAATATAACTGGTACGAGGACACTGAGTTAAATTTCTCCCGTGCTAGTCATGCGCTGGTTTATCTTGGCATTATTCTTTATATCAGGTTTATAGTAATTACATAGGTTGCATAGGGGTTTACTTGGTTGAGAATTTTGACCAAATCATTGAAAGTGCGTTATATCATTATCCTTTAGTAATTTCCCCTATGATTTTAGGTCTGTTATCTTCCTTATGGGTCTTCCCTTACCGTTTGGAGTTCAAATCTTCTCATCAATTTGATCTATATCATCATCTAATAGAATCCATTATTACCTAATGTAGCTTTAAAATATAAAATAATACATACCCGAATTCATCGTATCAGATACACAACGGAAAACTTAAACTGGATGTTGCAACTTCTCCCGTTGCTGCCTTAATTTCTCCTCTCTTTACGTCGACGGCTAATGGAACAGACTTTAGTCGATCAGAGAAGAGGACCAATTCCTTGTTACCTTACCAGATCGCTCTCATCAAAGGATATTGAGGGAGTAATTTTTCTGTATCTGGGCGTCTCTCCTATCATTTATTTATATCCATTATCACATAATATTTCAGTTAAAACCATAAGATATTTCCACACCTTTAGTTTAGATACTTATTTAGTTCATCATCACTTAAAAAGTTTCACTTGTGTTATTTGAAGCAAAACTTGGACAAAGATGGGATCATAAAAAGATTGAATGTATTCAAAGGGCATTTCTGGAAAGATACCTCTCTCCATTTGCAAACATGATATCAAAGATGAAGACACAAATATAACTGGTACCCAACTTGAAAGTCAACGCATGATCCACACCTTTAGTACACAAACACCAAATTAACTCAGTGTCCTCGTACCGGTTATATTTTAAGTGATGATGAACTAAATAACTAATTTATGAAATATGCAATTAGAATGCGCAAGCATTATCATCTCATTTCTTCTATTGTATAGGTGGAAGCGGATGAAGCACAGTTGAGTAATGAGAGCACGTTGACCAAGATAAACATGTTCTTTGAAGATGCATGTAATTCTTCATGTGAAGGTATAATGGCGAAATCTCTGGACATTGATGCTGCATATTATGCGTCAAAGCGCAGTGACGCCTGGTTAAAGGTATTTATGCTCAACCGTATGTATTATATCTTATCAAACAACACTGTATCACAATATAAAGGTGAGTTCTTGCAGTCTTAATGCTTCGCTCGATTTTGTGGTAAGGTCAAGCGCGATTATGTTGAAGGAATGGGCGACAGTCTTGATTTGGTGCCTATTGGTGCTTGGTATGGGAACGGACGGAAGGCGGGATGGTACAGACCAATTTTCTCTGCTCTTGTTTTACATTTGAATTTTTTTAGCATTCTTTTATTTTCTTCTTTCCTCCTGATTTAAGTTTAAATATAAATTTTTTGGTTGTCATTATTCAGGTACAGCCCTTTCCTAATGGCATGCTACAGCCCTGATGCTGAAGAGTTTCAAAGCGTGTGTAGAGTCATGTCTGGTTTTGCAGATTCATTCTATGTAGGGGTAAGTGTGATTTATATGCAGAGTTCATAATCACAATTCACTTAACATAAGACCCATGCCAATCTTCAACTGATGCCAGCCTTGAGTAAAATCTTTTGCAATTCTTTATTTTAGCTATATATTTGGGATGTAGAATGTAAGCTTTAGTTGATTGTAGAAATTAGACTATAGGAACACATTTTATAGATCAACTTGAAAGTTTGCTGCTCTGAACACTAAATTTATGAATAAAAAAGAGTCATAACATAGGGTGCTAATTTGTTGGATCTGGTACAGATTAGTCAGAATTTGACTTGCCCGTTAATTTCTGACCTGAAGCTTCTCATTCATTAAACTTCAGGTCAAGCACCTGTGCCCTCAATCCAACTATATTTGGGTTCTGGGCAACCAGTTTATTAGATAGGAGAAAGCTCAAGATGGATGTTTGGGAATATGGTGGAAATAAAGACGGGGGTTTTAGAGAACCATTCGACAGCTGCAAATTCATGATCCTACCGCATTAGTCCTGTGAACAAGGGGTCTAAGAAGCTAGTTCAATATTACAGAGATAAGGAGGGTAGGGAGGATAGGGATGATGGCCTTAGAATGCTCATGTCTGGTTGCTGACAGTATCGACAAACAGTATGGTGTTAGGATTCTTACGTTCATATGAAGAAATCCATTAGGGGGAAAGGGAAGTAAGAAAAGTACGGATGGAGAGCGGGAGGGAGGAGCAAGCTGGGAATGACTAATTAGGATATATTTATTTTGTTGGTAAAGTATGTCTCAAAACCAGTGATTATGAAGACGTGATGATCAGTTCTTTTAAAGGCGCTGCGCCTCAGGCGCAACCGGGCGTTGAAGTGCGCCACTCAAAGCTTCTAGACACTGTGCAGCGGTGAGGCGAGTGCCTAAGCGCTCGAGGCGCGCGCCTCACGTATGCCTTGCGCCTTACGTGAGACGCACACGTTCCAAGTGGCTAGCTTTAGGTGAACTGGTCAAATGGATATGGCTATTGGGTTTTAAACAAAAACCGAACCCAAAACATAAAATTAGGTGGTTATTGGGCAACAGTAACCCGAGACCACTTGAAGAGCACCTCAAGAGAGCTAGGGTTTTTCTCGCTTGCAAGTTCGCCATCGGCTAGGCTTTTTCGAATTCATCGTCGGGTCGCCGGCGGCTCCAGTTCTTCGGAGGCTGCTAGTGTCTCTCCATCTTCTTCACGAGTTATAGTTTCTTTTGTTCTCGGTTAGAGCAACTTGAGAGCAACCCAAAACATAAAATTATGCATCGCTTCTCTTCTTCCCCTTTTATGTTATTGGTGTTGGCTTTTAGAGTCCGAAGTAAGTTTTGAGTTGGAATCTTTTGTTCTTATTTCATTACCAACTTGTGCGCCTTACACACTCGAGCACGCATCTCAGGCGAGCGCCTTGTGCCTCGAGCGTATTGGATCTTTCACGCATCGCGCCTTGCGTATTGACAACATTGTTGCTGATTACGATTGATGCAAACCAAGCAACTTTGGGTGGTGGTGTCCATTCTGATTGAAATGCATATATCAAACTTATATCATACAATACATAAAACAAAATTATGAACTTCAATTATAACGATGGTAAACTTGGGTAACAACTAATAAGTAGATCTGATAGCAATCCAATAACCTGATCCATTTGTTTTGAGTTTAATAGGCTTTGGATTTAAAAATGAATTCAGAACTGCGCCTCAGGCGCAACCGGGCTTTGAAGTACGCCTTTCAAAGCTTCTAGACGCTGTGCAGCGGTGAGGCGAGCGCTTAAGTGCTCGAGGCGCACACCTCACGTATGCCTTGTGCCTTATGTGAGACGCACACGTTCTAAGTGGCTAGCTTTAGGTGAACTGGTCAAATGGATTTGGCTATTGGGTTTTAAACAAAAACCGAACCCAAAACATAAAATTAAGTGGTTATTAGGCAACAGTAACCCGAGACCACCTGGAGAGCACCCCAAGAGAGCTAGGGTTTTTGTCACTTGCAAGTTCGCTTTCGGCTGGGCTTTTTTGAGTTATCGTCGGGTCGCAGGTGGCTCCAGTCCTTCGGAGGCGGCTAGTGTCTCGCCATCTTCTTCACGAGTTATAGTTTCTTTTGTTCTCGGTTAGAGCAACCCAAAATATAAAATTATGCATCGCTTCTCTTCTTCCCCTTTTATGTTATTGGTGTATGCTTTTAGAGTCTGAAGTAAGTTTTGAGTGGGAATCTTTTGTTCTTATTTCATTACCAACTTGTGCGCCTCACACACTCGAGCACGCATCTCAGGCGGGCGTCTTGTGCCTCGAGCGCATTAGATCCTTCACGCTTCGCATCGCGCCTTGCGCATTGACAACATTGTTGCTGATTTTGATTGATGCAAATCAAGCAACTTTAGGTGGTGGTGCCCAATCTGATTGAAATAGCATATATCAAACTTATATCATACAATACATAAAACAAAATTAGGAACTTCAATTATAACGATGGTAAACTTCGGTAACAACTAATAAGTAGATCTGATAGCAATCAAATAATATGATCCAATTGTCTTGAGTTTAATAGGTTTTGGATTTAAAAATGAATTCAGAAACATACTCGATCAGTTTGGATGTGACCATGTCTTAACACGTAAATCATAAATTTATATGTTCATATACTAATTCGAAAATAATAGTAATTTATGCCCAAATTATAATCCGTAAATTATTATTGTCTATATGCTCATATATAGCATATGTCAAGAGTACTATTAAATTTATTTTATATCTTTTGGGTCTGATAACTTTTTTGGCCATATTAAGATAAGTCTGATCTGCTTTCAGCTCTAGACGAAGCCTTATGTTATAACTATACTCAGTATCTTGAAGTCAAGGTTATGGAATGCGGCATGCGCCACCATGCGGTTGACCGGTGCATACCGCATATATTGTATATGCGGTGTGGCTTTCTTGGAAGAGAAAAAGAGAGATAAGAATAAAAGGAAGGTATGAAGATAGAAATTGCGAAGGCAAGAAAAACTTAAATTATTTTGTGTATGCTAATGCAAATTGAGATTCCTTGACAAAAATATGCATTCCGAAGAAAAGAAGTAATCTTAGAAGAGGGGAGCAAAAAGAAAGAGGAGATGACTTATAAAAGTTGAGGGTTCATTCAAGTATAATTTGTTTTATAGTAAGCTTAATATAGCACTTGATCAATACAGTCAAAGTTTCAACCTTGATTACGTAAAACAATGCACTATAGACGTTTTAATGTTGAAAATGATTTTCATCTGTATAATGAACAATGCGGCTTAATTATATGCATCATGAGGGTTGCATATGTAGGCGTACATGCGTTGCATGAAATGCATTTTATAACTGTATCTTCAAGCAATAGTGATTTAACACATGACTTCACTAATTGGGTCCTCTTTTCATTTTCTCTTTTTTAGCTTTACATGCATACTAGTATTTTGCACATGCAATGCACATGATGTGGAAAAAAATATTATTTTATTAAGGACAATTTTTTTATATTAAACCATATTAAAATAATATTTTTTTGAAAAACCACTTTCAAAACATATTACAAAAATAGGCTACTTTCTGCCGTGTAGGCGTCAGTTTAGTGCTGACGCTGGCGTCAATAATTTTTTTGAAGGGGTGCAGTTTGAAACTGTGCCCATTACAAATATAGGGCGCACTTTCAAACTGCGCTTTTTACAATTGTATTGGGTGCAGTTTAAAAATGCGCCCATTACAATTTGTAATGGGCGCAGTTTGAAAGTGCGCCCCATTAAGTTGTAGTGGGCGCAGTTTCAAACTACGCCTTTTAAATGTAGCAAAATAATATGATTATTAAGTTCACTATTTTCATTGTTGGGGTTGTTTTTTTGGATGCAGTTGCAAATTGCGTCCCAAAAAGAAACATACACATTCACAGGTTTGTATTTTTTTGGTGCAATTTGCAGGTGCGCCCCAAAAGGAAACACAATCATTAATGGGTATGTTTTTCTGAGGTGCGGTTGCCAACTGCGCCAAAAAAAAACACATATACGTGAATGATTGTGTTATATGCAGAGTTAAATCTCTTCCCATGAATCTCTCTCTGTGCCGAGCTTTTTCACTCTCCCAGATCTCATCACCATTACTATCTCAATCTTTCTTTCTCAGTTCTCAGTCTCGCTCTCTCAATATTGGGATCTTCATCTGCAGGATTGCTATCAATTGATGAAATTAAGAGGTGTTTCTCTTACACCGTCGTGAAATTAGTATAAACGAGGATAAACTACTCTAATTATGAAGACATTCTTTATCGATTACAAGGGGTATGAATTGGCCGATAAAGATCGATCGTGAAATCCTGCGGCTCTTGCACTTAGCCGTATTGGATGTGCTCTCGTCGTCCCCTGAAGAAGTAACCCATATCCACCATGGAGAAGCAAATTGTTGTCTTCACTTTTATTCTACGGGTCTTCTTTCTGGTCGCAATATCGAGTACTCCGCAAGCTCTCTATACTGCATCTTTATGCACCGTCGGACTTTGAACTATCTTGAACTCATTCGAGATTCCGCGGTAGGTGATGCCATTAATGCAATTACAGAGCTGATTAATTCTGTTGCTGAGGAACTCGGTGACGTAGATGATTTATTTCTGAAATTTTAGTGATTAATTATGGTGTTCTTGTTCTTGCTATCAATTTTGTTTGTGTCATTCTCATGTATGTTGTGGATGTGTACCATATGCGTGTAATATATCGTGTATGAACATGTGTTTCCGTAAGAGAATCAACATTTGAATTAAAATGATTTGAAGTGTTTTTTTTAAAGAAATAATGTTTGAAAATTGGACAACACCTCCTTCGTAAATTTTAAATAAAATTTATGTACAAGGATAGTAAAATAATAGCATCCATAGACGGAGCTAACTTAACGCCCAAACGGCGGAGACACAGTCCACACAAAATATACGGCGTCCAAACGGCGAAGACCAATAAGCTGAAAACAATAAACAATATAAAATAAATAACGAAGTCATCGCAACACTCCGTGCAATCTAATGAAGTCGTCGCATCATCTCTGGTGTCTTCTTCGCTACAGGACATCGAGGCTGTGACAGTTTGGTTTCGTCGGCGGCAGGTGGCTGAGACGGTTCCGGCTGTGATGGTTCATGCTTGTACTAATCGGGATGCCGAGACAGCTCCGGCTGTACCTGTCTATGTCTTGTTCGTGCATATGTGATAGGAATGACAGGTGCGGACACAGCTGGTGGAGGCACGGGTGGTGGAGGCACAGCCGATGGATGTGTGAATCTGTGCTTCGTCGTCACTCTCCTGATAAGGGACTTGATGTTCATAAAGCGGCTAGTTTAGTCCCTGATGCTACTAATTCCCTCATCAGCTATATTCTCAAACACAAATGGTTTGGACCTATATTGATGGTAAATAAGATAATGAATTTCATAAAAATAAGATTATAGTTTTAAAAGATTTGATATTAAGCTACCAAATCTCTCTATCGGTTCTCGAGACGTATATGAGGTGGGCGGAGGGGCGCCGGTGATGACGAATCTTCAGGTAATCATCCAATACCAGGCAAGATACTGGTCTATCGGTATGCTTGGTTGTCGGCTATGTGGTTTACCCGACCGTACCATCGACCACCCAAATTTGATACTCCACGAGCCAAGCATTCCTAACTAGCACTCCACCCTGACGCTGTGTTCGCTCTATCGCGTCTGATATGTGCTACCTCAAGCCGAACTGGCGAAGGACATGGTCTAGCACGTGCATATGAATAATATCGTTGCAGACGATCGGCGTCCGCGCAGGCCAGAAGCCGGCGCCTGTGGATGCAAAGTGTCCATCAGGCTAGGTGTGTACGGTGTCCACGTAACTGATGCTTCCTCCATGACATCGAACTCATTGCGGTAGAAGCGGAGCTTGCGATCCGGTGTCACATCCCGTGATCTGGGCACATTCCACCTGCATAGAGATTACATACAAGTTAATATTCCAAAACAACTTGAAATTTGAAATATGCGCATAATTTCAATTACTTACTGGCAACCATATAATCTTTGGTCATCTAAAGCGAACTGTGTTGTAATGGTTGTACGATCAATAGAGAGATGCGTTCATGACCATATCTGCAATAAAATATGACATAATTACGTTTTATATTAAATATCAATTTAATTACGCAAAATTAGTAGAATATGGTTTTAAGTATTTTATACCTGAAGAAGCGTCAAACGACTCTCAAAACTCTTCTGCTCCAGTCATCCTCAGCTCGCTGTAGAGGAATGACAGAACTGCATTCCCCCACGATAAAGTGGTACATTGGTTGAGATCAGCTAAAAGAAGCAGCCATGCAAAACTAACTCTGCTCTTGCTCCTATTCAGGAACAAGCGAACTCCTATCTGATGTAAAATGTAGGCTCGTGCGTCCTGCTCGATCGCCGCTGGGTTAGCATCCATGGCAGGCTCAACACTAAAAGCTTCCGGCAGTTAACTCAAGTTAATGCTACCGTCTCTCCTCGGCCCAACATGCGGAATCCTAACCAACAAACTGGGACAAATCTAACCAATCGTGGCTGTACTCCATAACAACCATCTCTCCGTTTATAGGCAGTCCAATCAGCACAACGACGTTTTGAAGGGAGATGGCCATTTCACCAACTATAAAATGAAATGTGAAGCTCTCTGGTCTCCATCTATCTACCAAAGCCATATTTAAGCCTTTATCCAGACGTATATACTTTAATCTGTGGATAGAAGAAAACCTGCCCGTTACAGCTCAGCCTGCACACGGACATCTCCAGCTGGGATTCTGCTGCTCTGGACCGAGTGGTCAACGCATGTAATCACCTGACCATGCTGTCAATTATAAAAAGAGGACTTGTATCAGTAACATATAAATAATATATGTAATTAGAGTAAATAAAATTACGAAGTTTTACCTGTACTACTGCGGCGTTGGCGTCAGCCTGCAAGTACAAAACACCCGTATCAATAGATCTAAGCTCCATAGGTATATCTGCACAATGAAAAAGTCGAGTTATATTATCTTTTGAAAAAATGAGCATGTATAACAAAGAACATATGTGTATATGTGTGTAGATGTATGTTTTTTGTGTTTGAACGTGTGCGTATGTGTGTATATGCATGTATGTATTTCAAAGTATATGCGGTGATTACCAATGGCGACGTAGGGCTAGAGGATTTTTGCATCGTGGTTTGTTATTACCAACTCATTGCAAATGCTGCATCTTACCTATGTCCTCGTGGATCATCCATACTATCTTTGATACGAGTAGAATGTGGACGTCCTACTTGTCTCCTACCGATTTGTGGTAATATCATTGGACCGTTGTATACCTCCCAATATCAGCTATATCAGGTACATGATGGAACAACGGGGCATAAGCAGTTTTGTATTTGGGGACATAATACCACTTCGAAGCAAGATCGTGATGTGCAATGTCCTCCCACCCTCTGCTCGTGTGCATGCTGAAATCACATGTGAACAAGACAACTTTTGCAACTTAAGAATATTGTACGTACAACTGCAGTTTCTACCATCGATGACTACGCCGTAATTTTTTCAATCTTTGTCAGCCATCTGCCATTCGGACTGGCTGAACCTTACGATCCAAGCATGCCTAGCATCAATAGTCCTTTTTATTATTAATTGTTCGAACTTAGGATATAATTTTATCGTCCACCCTTGTCCCTCCTGACGTCGTGCAAAGAAGTATATGTTCGCCCTATAAAATGCCTGTCCTCCTAAGGCCTGAACAGGCAAATATCGAGATCTTTTAAGATCTCGTTAAAACTTTCTGAAGTATTCGTAGTCAACATGCAAAATCGCCTATCACCATCTTTCGAAAGAGCCAATCTTTTTTCTTTAGTTTTAAGACTATCTTCAATCCAAGCATCTGCTTTTAGACATATATGTTTAAATTTCTCTCTCAGCTTTGTATATGTTAAATCATTTGGTGCACATGCAATTTGAGAGAACAAACTTTGCAAGGTTTTGCCACTAAATTCAGCAGTTGAGAAGTTGGCTCCGATATGTCACATATAATAACGATGACTATGAGGTTCCGGCCATGATTTTCTTAGTGCAGTCGGAATCCCTTTCATCCGGTCAGATATGAAAGTAATGCGTCTTTCCCGCATGGATGGAATGTAGAAATGAATGTAAGTAATGAACCACTCCCAATTTTCAGTGGTTTCACCTTCAATTACAACATATGCCAAAGGATAAAGGCCATCATTTGCATCAGCACCGGTAGTAATGAGTAAAGTCCCTTTGTATTTGCCATATAAGTGTGTCCCATCAATACTGAGAACGGGACGGTAATAAGCGAAACCATCAATGGCCGGTCCGAATGCCCAAAATGCATTAGTAAAATATATCATTCTTTATGACATTGAAGCGTCGGTTATCTTGAAGACAGTCACGGGATTAGTAGATTTGATGGCGGTAAGGTATTGTAGCAAATGCTCATACGAATCTTCCCAATCTCCGTATATTTTAGACAATGCCATGTTCAACGCATTCCATGCCTTCATATAATTTATTTCAACGAATAATATATCTTTTATAAGCACTTGAATCGTTTTGGGGGTCAAATCTGTTAGTGATATATGCCCTAGAGGCCATTATTGTATCATACTGGATTGTATATTACATATTGGATGTTTGGGATATTCACAGTTATAATATCAGTCTTGCTCAAAATGGTAGTATGCTACTTGGTTTGATTCTACCTCAATATGTGCATATGCTTCTTTTAGAACATCGCTTATACATATTGGTAGAGCCCTTAGGATCTTTGCTCGACTCCCAGTGTTGTGATGACAATCACACTAATGAGGGCTGGGTAGTCTATAAGCACATCCTTATACAGGTCCCTAGTCGTAGGATTATCGAGACGGAGTTTCGATAATTCAGAGTAGACAGGTGTATATGCTTCTCATCCCAGCAGGGGATATGGTCTGTCCCACAGCTATTAGTATGTCATACTGGAGATAGTATATAGGTGCTCATTGAGTTATGAGTTATACTGGACGGACTCGTTGGGAACTGCTGGTTGGTATTATGCCTATCGTCAGGTAGCAGTCCCAGATGACATGAGTACAGCTTAGTCCGTTGACTTGATATCGCTACTTCGTCTTGAGTGTGTTCCTACTGTTCTTAGATTACTACCCTACCATGGCTCAAAAGAGTCGTGCAAACAGGTAATAGTTGGGTGCAGTCCTGAAGCACTTGGAGGCAGTAGCGGTTAGATAGGAATCGTCTCTCCTGGTATTTGGGGTTGATATCGCGCTTTGTTCGGAAAGCCATTACACAGTCCTTGGCCAGGGCAAGCGAGATTTACTGGTGTTGGGGTCAAAAATTACACCCCGATTGACCAAGTCAAAGTCAAAGTCAACCTCAAGCCAAGTGGATCCAAGCCCAGGTCAAGTGGGCCCATACCCAAGCCGAGCCCGAACATGAAGAGATCGACCTCCTCCATACCCAGAAGAAAATTATGTAATAAATAAGTTTCATATAATTTTCATGCATGAATGTAAGAAAAATGTGCATAAAGCCAAATTTTTGTGAAGCCCATGGCTCAATTGCAAAAGAAATAAGCACATGAGGCATGAGATGGGCAAAATGCCATTTTGTAAAGCTCAAGGGGCTAAGTGTAAACTTGTATAAGGCAACATGATGATAAAATAAGAAAGAAGAATTCATTCCTTTCAAAAGTTAGGGTTTCTGTGCTTCCTTCTCTTTCCTCAAGATTCTAAGTCTTGTCTTTTCTGAATTAAATCAAGAGTTTAACTCTTCCATTTCCAAAAAGGAATAGTTTTTCACCATAAAACCTACAAAGGGGATTTCAGATTTCCCATCGGATCTCAAAAAAGGGAGATTTTTAAATCCCACCCTCATTTTTTTCTCCAAGATCCAGCCAACAGAGAGGAGGAAGGAGACCCATCTCCAAAAATCCCACTTTGGGAATATCCAAGGTTCAAGAGAAGATCTAGGGCTCAAGGGAGAAGAAATGGGTCCCTTTTCATCATCTCCGAAAATCTCTTGAGAGTCTAACTCCACAAATATATATATATATATATATATAATAATAATAATAATAATAATAATAATAAATCTTTCTTTTAGGAGTTCAACTCTAAGAGTCAATCGGGAGTACAACTTCTAGTGCAGGGGTTAAGCCCCTTTGTCCTTTTTTTAGGAGTTTAACTCCAAAATTCAATTGGGAGTACAACTCCCAGCATAAGGACTAATCCCCTTTTTCCCGTTGGCGCCCCAACGTCCGCGTGCCAAGCACGTGAGGCGCTGGCGCCCAGCGCTTACGTGCCCGGCGCCCACGCGTCCTTTGGACGCTATTTTCCCTTTTGTTTTATATATACACACTCCACAAGGCACTGATCTCCGTAAACTCTGCGAGGCCCCCGATATACCCAATACCCCTTAAAACACAACACACACATTGCATATTGAGTTCACATGACCAGTCTGACCCGTCAATCGGAGGTTTCTTCGCTCCAAAGGAGAGGGGTAATTAACGATCGTTTAGTCCGCAGCTGCTGGAGATTCGGATTCCCATAATCAATAAATCCCCACCTACTCTAGGCAGGGGGAATCTGTAGTACGCTTGACAAGCGACGTGTATCTCCTATCTCAATGGGGTGACGAAAAACACACTATAGCTTCTGGCACGTTCGGTGAGACCTCTCCTCCCATATTTCGGGTTAAACGTTCATGCGAACTCAATCAACATACATATTGATATTTATACTAAAATAATGCTCTTTCATGCAGGATTTCAAACGATCAAGCCCCAACAAAATGTCTCCAAAGATGAACTCAGCTCTCAACACCGCTCCTATCTCCTACACGATGAAGATGGACGTCAGAACGATTCTCCCAGTCAGTCTTGGGCGACAGTAGGAGGAGCCGCTGCTTCCATTTGGTTCTATTCTGTTCGTGCCAGCTAACACCATCCCAGCTTCTCAAGCTCCAGTAACAGACAGACCGGCCTCGAAAGGCAGGAGGCCAAATGTGGTGACCTCGAGGGCACCACTAACCAAACGCGAGTCGGTGTATGAACGGCTTTTCTTAGCCCCAGTTGGGGGCAGGGCCCTCAACACTAACAAAGCAACAAGGCATCTCGGGCAAGCTCCAGCGGTGTCCTTGACAGTTGCTCAATCGGATATCTTCTCTAAGCTCCCCGTCAATCGACTTACGATGGCTTCCTGGATAACGGATGCCCGACAAGCCCTCAAAATCGAGAAGCTAAGACATAAAAGGCTGAGATATAGAGCCAACAAAAGGGCTAGGGCTCATGCATGACTGAACTTCATGAGGTTCCAAGAACAAGGTTACTCCGCCAAAGATAAAGAGATGGTTGAGCATGTGGTCCACACTGTCTCAATGGTGGGCATGTGCAGCAAGAGTAAGGACGGGGCCACCACATCTCAAATTCAATCTGGTATGAATGTGGCTGCCACTTTCAAAGACCAGCCTTCTCTGGAAGGTAATGAAAACCCTTCCAGTGAGGCTGATAAGCAGAGAGATTTCTCGGTTCATGAGGAGTCGGGCTCGGAAAGCGAAGAGGAGCTAACCTTCCGTCCCAAGACCGTAGAGCAGCAACTTCTCCAAGAACTTCAGAAGCAGCTCAAAAACAAAGACAAGGAGATGACCAAACTTTATTCAAAGATTGATGACTTAACAAACGTCGTCTTACATCTCACGGCCCAACTTGCCTCTCAGCCGCACGATCAAGCGCAAGGCTCTGCTCATGAACCGGGAAACGGTGTCCCGAGGTAGCCGGCGCCTATTCTCTCAAATCCAAAGGTGGGCGAGCCGCATGAAAGTCGGCTGCAGCCTATCTCGGGAAATATCTTGACTACCGATGACTGCAACCCTCTAACGCAAGATCAAATCATGGATTTTGTCGCCAATAAAGTCAAAACATTGGCAGCCGAAGCCGGAGAGCAAAAAGATGTCAGCAGTAGCGGGAGACCATATTCTGCTCGGTACGATCTTGTGGAGTTTCCTACTGGCTATGTCGTCCCTAAATTTGAAAGATTCGATGGGACGGGAAATGCGAATCTAACACATCACCCATTTTAAAGCTTCATGTGGGAATACTGGGGGCAATGACGCGCTTCTCCTCTGCCAGTTTGTTAATAGCTTAATCGACGTCGCTTTCGACTGGTACGCGAGCATACCGGATGGCTCCGTCACAATTTTCATTCAAATAGAATCTCTGTTTTGGCAAAAGTTCATGAGTGTCAGCGATAAGATCATCATCGCCGACCTTGTAAGGACCACGCCAAAGAACAACTAAAACTACATGAATTTTATAAACCGATGACGTAATCTCTCCTTCAAATGTGAACCGCTGATAGAGCAGGACCAATCTGTCAGCCTCCTTGTCGGAAATCTCAACAATTGGATGGCCTCGTTTCTATGCACTGCGGGTTTCAAAACATTCCAAGAGCTGACTAGGAAAGTTCAGATGTTGGAATGCTCAAAGCAGGAGTCCTCTTTTGATTCCCAAAATAACAATAGGTCCTGGAGAAATCGAAAGGACGATAATCGTCAAGGCGAAAATTCTGACGATACTGAATCTTTTAACACTAAGGCTAACCGAAATAAGCGGGGGATGAGCGGGCCTAATTGCCAGCCAGCCTCGAAAGCCAGTGTTCAGTAAAGGAGGAGAATCTCCACTGAAACAGAAACTGGATAATGTTTATTCCTTCAGAAGGGACAAAGTCTATAAAATATTCAATGTTGCCTTAAGAAACGGTCTACAATTGCTAAAATAAAAAAGACCGCAAGAAGCGAATATGACAGGCGACCCCAAATATTGCTCTTATCACAGAGTGATAGGTCATGTTATTGAAGACTGCTATACTTGGTCGAAAAGCAATACAAGGCAGGAGAGATAGAACTGTCTAAAGGCGTGTTAACAAACAGTCAAATTGCGACCGCCAATTTCATACAAACGGAAACTGAAACCTTTCGGGAACCTGATTGTCTCAGACATCTGTCTTTTCCTGAAAAGAGCGGACCAAGGCAACAAGCTAAGAGCCAAACGAGCAATATTGCCAATGAAGAAGCGGTAGATGGGTACACAACCCATACGGTCTACATGATGGAGCCCAGAGGAACAAGTCCTCTTACGCCTTATAGCCATGACGACGACGTGGTTGTCGCTAACCAACACCGGCTCGGTCTGGATGATGAAGAGCCCACTTATGCAATTAAGCCAAAGGAGTCCGTGGTTCCTACAGAATCGAGCCCATGCTCCAACAGTCGACCACCACGTCGTTAAACCGGGGACAGTCAACCACACTTCGTTAAACCGGGAACATACGACCCTTAAGTCGTTAAACTGAGAATGTAAATAAAAAATGTGTAAACAAAAAAAAAGACGAAATGATGGGGCAACTCGCAATAAAAATTAGCGTGTAAAATAAAGATGAAAAATAAAGTCAAAATGATGGGGCAACCGCGAATAAATAGCCGAAATAATAGGACAATCGCGATCTTTGCGATAAAAAAGCTGAAATGATAATCGTAGTAATAAAAAAATAAAAAAACTCAAATGGCGAATGATGAGTCACTCCTGGTACCTTATTCTAGTGCATTTCAAATTTCTGAATGTCCCAACGGCGAATGATGAGTCGCTTCTGGTACCATATTCCAGGGTAGCGATGCTGACGCCAACAAATTCGAAAATTCTCTCAGCCCTACGGTTGGCTCCCAAGTTGACTACCGGATACAATCCACGGACTCAAATAATTCTCATCACACCCATATCCCACCGCAATGACCAGTCACGCGGCCGGTCTCCGCCATCGGAATTATGCTCTATTTGGGAAGACCCACTCATGTGTCCTCACGATACATGAGGAGAACAAAATTTACGGGATGCTCATGACTCATAAGAAAACGTCTTTGTGGGATCTTTACGACTCACAAAGGAAAAACACACTTGGGAGTCCCCACGACTCCTAAGGAGAAAGTACACCTACGAGATCCTTTCGATTCGTAGGGAGAAAATGCTTTTATGGGACCCTTACGGCTCATAAAATTGAAAAGTCTTAGATGATAGGGATCTAAACCTGTTTTCTAAGCCATCGCTCCCTAACAGGCAAAGGCAAAGGCAAATTATGATTGCTCCTGGCACCTGTGCTTCAGTGTTAGCGTTAGCAACGCTGATGCCGACCCCAACTCGAAAATTCCAAACTTCCGACCCAATAGACCCCTAAGTTTTTAAATTGGGAACAGATGACCTCTAAGTCGTTAAACTGGGAACAGATGACCCTAAGCCGTTAAACTGGGAACGAGGGAAATCCTTTCATGGCAAATGATGATTCGCTCATCGTACCATATTCCAGTGTAGCGGTGCTGACGCCATACCAAAACCAAAATCCCCAAATCCTTTCATAGCAAATGATGATTCGCTTCTGGTACCATATTCCAGTGTAACAATGTTGATGTCAACCTAAATCACATCAAATCAGTAAGACAACCAATGACCTCCCCATCGGAATCAAGTCAACCAATGACCTCCCCGTCGGAATCATGCTTCGACTCGGAGTCAAGTCAACCAATGACCTCTCCGTCGGAATCATGGTTTGACTTGGAGTCGAGTCAACCAATGACCTCCCCGTCGGAATCAAACTCCGCCTCGGAATCAAGTCAACCAATGATCTCCCCGTCGAAATCGAGCTCCGTCTCAGAATCAAGTCAACCAACGATCTCTGCGGCGGAATCGTGCTTCGTCTCATAGTGTACCCCGTGTCGAAATTATGCTTCGTCTCGGAGTATCTGCCTTCCATGTCGAAATTATGTTTCGTCTGATAATCAACCTCTGCATCGGAGCTATACTTCGTTCAGAATGTCTGTCCTGTGCCGGAACTAAGTTTTGTCTCAGGATACACATGCCCCGTGTCGAAATTACGCTTCGCCCCGGAACCCTACGCCGAAACTTTGCTTCGTCTCAGAATATACCCCCTCCCCGGAATCATGCTCCGCTCGTCGGAATTATGCTTCGATCCCTGGAATCATGCTTCGATCCCTGGAATCATGCTCCGTTCTTCGGAATTATGCTCCGATCTCGGAATGATGCTCCGATCCCCAGAATTATGCTCCGCTCGTCGGAATTATGCTCCGATCCCTGGAATTTTGCTCTACTCTTCGGAATTATGCTCCGGTCTTCGGAATTATGCTCCGGTCTTCGGAATTATGCTCCGATCTCTGGAATCATGCTCCGCTCTTCGGAATGATGCTCCGATCCCGGAATGATGCTCCGATCTCCGGAATGATGCTCCGCTCCCGGAATGATGTTCCATCTCGAAGTCCAACTTCAAGATCCATCAATTTCATGCACACAACTCATATACGTGGTGTGCATTTATTGATGGGGGCACTTCGTTGGGGTCAAAAATTACATCCCGGTTGACTAAGTCAAAGTCAACCCCAAACTAAGTAGGTCCAAGTCCAGGTCAAGTGGGCCCATGCCCAAGCCGAGCCCGAACATGCAGAGGCCGGCCTCCCCCATGCCCAGAAGAAAATTATGTAATAAATAAGGTTGATGTAATTTTTATGCATGGATGTAAGAAAAATGGGCATAAAGCCAAATTTTTGTGAAGCCCATGGTTCATGTGCAAAAGACATAAGCACATAAGGTATGAGATGGGCAAAATGCCATTTTGTAAAGCCCAAAGGTCTAAGTGTAAACTTGTAAGCCTATATAAGGCAACATGATGATGAAATAAGAAAGAAGAAATCATTCCCTTCAAAAGTTAGGGTTTCTGTGCCTCCTTCTCCTTCCTCAAGGTTCTAAACCTTCTTTTTTCTGAATTAAATCAAGAGTTTGACTCTTCCATTTCCAAAAAGGATTAGTTTTTCACCATAAAACCCACAAAGGAGAGCTCAGATTTCCCATCAGATCTTAAAAATGGAGATTTTTAGATCTCATCCCATTTTTTCTTCAAGATCCAGCCAACAGAGAGGAGGAAGAAGGAGATCCATCTCCAAAAATCCCATTTTGGGAAGATCCAAGGCTCGAGAGAAGATCTAGGGCTCAAGGGAGAAGAAAGGGACTCCCTTTCATCATCTCCGAAAATCTTTTGAGAGTTTAACTCCACAAAAACAATATATATAATAATAATAATAATAATAATAATAATAATAATAATAAATCTTTCTTTTAGGAGTTCAACTCCAAGAGTCAATCGGGAGTACAACTCCCAGTGCAGGGGCTAAGCCCTTTTGTCCTTCTTTAGGAGTTTAACTCCAAAATTCATTTGGGAGTACAACTCCCAGTATAAGGGGCTATGCCCCTTTTTCTCGCTGGCGCCAAGCGCCCGTGTGCCAAGCACGTGAGGCGTTGGCACTTAGCGCCTGCGTGCCGGGCACGTGAGGCGTTGGCGCCACGCGTCCTTTGGACACTATTTTCCCTTTTTTTATATATACACTCCTCAACGCTTTTCCTTGTTAGAAAAAATTTCTAACGGGACGCTGCCCTGCATCCCGCAAGGGGACTGCTAGCCCCTTTGATCTTCAGCTCGTTATCCGGGTAGCGAGACCCCCGTAAACTCTGCGAGGCTCCCGATATACCCAAGACCCCTCAAAACACAACACACGCACACTGCACATTGAGTTCGCATTACCAGTTTGACCCGTCAATCGGAGGTTCCTTCGCTCCAATGGTGAGGGGTAATTAACGACAGCTTAGTCCGCGGCTGCCGGAGATTCGGTTCCCCACAATCAATAAACCCCCACTTATCCTAGGCAGAGGGAATCTGTAATACACCTGACAAGCGTCGCGTATCTTCCATCTCAATAGAGTGACGAAAAACACTCTACAACTGGTAGGTACTCCAGTAGTTTCTCAGGATGTATTGGGCACGACTTATTGTGCTATTAGGGGTCTGACGTTTACCATCCCCTAGGCTCGATATGCGAGTATTTTAGACGAACAGACCGGACTATACGGAGATTGTTACAGATAGGCTCAGTAGGAGTTCGGATGAGTTTGCTCATCGGCCTTCTTATCGACAGATACCTGGGTAGCCGTTACGTGCAGCTAGTACCGCTGACGTGCTTGTGGTTAAACCCACTGCCAGCGTACTGTTGAGTTTTTAGAGTCCCACACAGAGGTTTTCTCTGTTTCGGACGAAACGATGTAGAGGCCGTATGGTTTTACGGCAGGGTTCCAATTATATACGTGTACTTGTGCACGGATGGTGTTCGGACGGATAATACTAGTGGGCTTTGGTTTAAGCCGGATCCTAGTATTATATTCCTGGATTATTTTCGTCTCTTGATATTCGTATTTTTCGGAATTCGAATACGGGTATGTATATACGGTGAGAAGTATTCTTGTAATTTCACAAGAATACTTCTAGAAGAAGACACCTCATTTTGATTTAATCCATTTACTTAAATGGATAATGAGGTGGAGGTATGAGGTGTAATCTTGGACATGATTGAAGCATGGCTACTTGGTGACTCATTGTTTTTGTGACTATTTGTCACGCCCCGCTTCTCAGAGTACGCTAAAATGGGCACGTGACATAGCTAACCATGCTACCTGTGGGTAGGAAGTATCTATCCACAGTCACATTACGGCTGTAGAGATATCAAGAATAAAATAAAACTATCTAAACATGTCCATAATCCAAGATAAATCATGAGTCAAGAATAATAAAAATGCGGAAGCGAAAGATCCAATACAAACAACTGGAATGTATGTCCCATAATGCGGGTTCACATCAGGAATACAAATGCAGGAAAGAAAACTAACTACTACAGGACTCACAGCTCAGCTTGCTGGCTGAAGTACTCCTGCTCGGACTGCAACAGCGGTACGAAATCTGGGCCATGCAAAACCCAGACGTTAGCGCGTCATGTCATCAAATAATATAATATGAACAGTGTAGCAGGCAATGCAATATAAACATGAATAAACCAGAGTAACAATAATATAAGTCAGAGCAGTGCAGGGTAATATGCAGTAGGTAAACTAACTGTTCTATCAGGTTTTTTTTTGTTCTAACGTCTTTGAAATCAAATTGATGAATCATCGATGTAACTCAATAGTATCCCGTGCATGCCTGGGACCACGGTCTAAGACTCTCGGGCTGAAACCAAGACGTGCCGCTAGGCACTAACATGGAAAGGATAAAGACCAACGATGTCAGCAGCATCGTTACGAGGCGGGCCTGGCCTCTAAACTGATCAGTATAAGTAGTGAACTGTTGAGTTACAAGTCAGGTTTCACCTTTGATTTCTTCATACTCCCAAGTTATATGTGCAAGTCAAGTCAGGTATCCCGAAATCAAGAAACTAATGCCAACACAGGATCAGGTAAACAGGTTTGTCTGGATAGACAACAGGAACGGTCCATGAGGACTACATGTCAGGTTTGTTGGCATTAGTCACAAGATCAGGTAACGGGTCAGGTCATGGTACATCAGGTCAAGTCAAGTAGTATACGGTACCATGTCGGGTAGATCAATATATAAGTGTCAAGTCAGGTCAAGATATGAACAATATCATGGGTGTGCTCGTACTCAGTAACATGATCAAGCAATGAAGTAAGCAATAGGCAGATTCACTGAATTAGCAGTACAGTTGTCAGTTGTTTCACAGAGATGATTTCAATGTTATGCGAATGCAGTATGACAATTGTGGCTTTTTAATCATGTTAACAAGTTTAAGCACTTTAGAGGTGCAATGATTTATATAAAGGTTCAATATAGCTATTACGAGTTAAAATGCATACGAGTGTCCGAATGGAACAAAACTATAGAGATAAATACCATAAGCTATGTCAATATTAAAAATGTGATTAAACAGGTAAATGTGGTTATTAGGTTCAATTGCAAACTGTAAGTTCCAAGTTTGAAGATAAAATGATATATAACAATATCGTACATGAAAATGAGAAATGATCGTACCAAATTAAATTTACAGGTTTAGGGTGTCATAATATATATGTAAATACTGTATAGCATGTAGCAAGGGGTACTTGCCTCGACGGGTCGCGAACCGGGAAAAACGGAACGATAAATGTCGGCGGGGAAACTCGCGACGGGCGCACGGTTCACGGAATGAGCCCAAATGACGAACACTGGAACCACACGGGTCGGGGCACCTCGCTGGAACGTCGGGTCACGTCGTCGGTTTCGTCGGATTCCGGCCAAGGAATGAACAGTAAACGATCACGATAGCAACCAAGAAAGGAAAGAAAATAGAGAAGAAAGGAAAGAGGAAAGAGGAGAAAGAGGCTTACAGTGGTCTGCAGAGGGGTCGTGAGGATCGACGGCGTCGAAGAAACTCCGACGACCAGCCTACGACGACGGCGAGAAAACTGCAGATCAAGAAACCGGATCGAAGAAGGAAGAAGAGGAAAGGAGAAGATGAGGGGATGTGAAGCTTACTGAGCGGGTGCTTGCGAGGCCGGGGCACGGAGGCGAGACCGCCGGCGGCGACTCACGGCGGTGCGACAGCGTGCAAGGGGTGGAGGTGGTCGCGGTGAGGGTGCAGGGCGTGCGGGGGTCGATGAAGGAGGATGTGGGTGAGATGAGGCTGAGGAGGCGAGGAGGTCGGTGGTAGTGGCGTCGGCGTCGGGGCTGCGTCGGCGACGGGGGACGAGGCGGCTGGGGCTGTGCGATGGGTTAGGGTTTTGTGTGTTTTTTTTTAAAAAGATAGGAGGGGAGATGTAAATATATATAAGGGGGAGAGAGAGATTTATGGGGAGAGAAAGTGGAGAGAGAAAGATAGAGAAAGAGGAGAGAGAGAGACGGGGAATAGAGAGAGAGAGAGGAGAGAGAGAGACGGGGCCTACTGAAAATAAGGTTTGATTGGCTGAGATTAAAGATTCGTGGGGGTTTAGTATGGATTTAAAAGATTAGAAAATATTATATGGTTGAGTTGAAAAAATATACGATGGCTATAAAAATATTAAAATTTGGGATTTTGGCGCAAAATAAAACATTTCCAAATCGCGTCCGGGTCGGGTCTAAAAATTTGAAATTGAAATAATAGAATTTTAAGCGGGATCCAAAAGTGAAACTGAAGTATTTTATGATAAAAAAGCATACCCCCAAAACTGACACACGTACGTGCACATAGCCGTCCAAACTCGCCCGTTTCACTGAACGGGACAAGAACACGACGCACGGACGCTACAGCGGGGTTAGGGGTGTCAAGCAGGCCAAGATGAATGTTTTTAATTTTATTTTAGATGCCAAAAATTGTTATATGCGGAAATGAATTTGCCGGATAAAAATTTACAGTAAGTAACAGTCAAGCAAGATAAATGAAACGAGTGCCACACTACGTTCAAACGGTAATAGAAATTAGTAGCATTGGGCTCGGGTGTTACACTATTGAAGCATGGTTGATTCATTTATTTGATTTATTATATGCTTCATTATCACAAACACTTCGCCATTCTACACTCATTCTTATCAGAACACTCTCTCTCCTCCAAGTCTATCTTCTCCTTCCTCAAACCTTAATAGCTCTCACGAGTTGAGAAATCTAGGGTTATTGAGACAAATTAATCCATAATCATTCTTTACATCTTCTAGGCTATCTAGTTTAGCAAACTAGGTACCCCAGTTATCTCGGTTTAGATGTTGGAGCTTGAAGCACATACTCTCGGGTGGATCGTCTTTGACTCGAGGATGCCAACGATCAAGCGCGATCCGTACACTTCGAGGAGCTAAAAAAGGACAAGAAGATCCGAAGGACTAGTACACGGATGTATAAAACTCTTACCGGGTAGCTAAACCTCCATATAGTTATAGCTAGTTAAGGTTCCGTAAAGATTCTGGAGTTTAGTCGGTGTTGCGAAACTTGTTAAATCGTTTTTTGTATATTCCGTCTCCCCGCGAACCCTCGGGGTGCGCGACATCGACTTACAGTGGTATCAGAGCCTACTAAATCTTAACTAGCAGTTTAGACGATGTGTAAAATTGCGAAACCGAAATAACTCCGAAATATCGAAACCAAAGTCCAAGTTTCTGTCAATTTTTTAAGAGGCTCTAAAAATTATTTAAACGGTTGCAGAGTGCTTTTCTTGTAGTATCTAGAACACCATAGAAAAACGAGCCCAAACTTCCAAACTTTGGCCAGCCAAACATGTGAAAATCCCGGCCTGGCCGGTTTTTGAATGGAGTTTGGTCTTGAATTTTGTTTCATGTTCTGGAATCTTGGATTTAGGGTTTCGGGTGATATTTGTTTTTGCCCGGATTGCATATTCTGTTATCTTTGTATTGGGGCAATTCGGAGTATTTTGAAGTCGCAGTTTTAACATCATTTACATGTTTCAGTTTGTATGTGTTGCGAAATGTCGACTAATTGCTATACGTCGATTAGTTGGGGTTGCACATATAAGTATCTTTGTGATGGTTTGTGTATATGAAGTATTGGATCATTGTGGATGAATAGTCGGGATGTGAGAAAAGTGTTCTTTTCTTTCATTCATGTAAATTTGTATATGTGATGTAATATTATTTTGCGGGGTATATCCAAGTTAAGGTTGTAGCCACCGTTGTATTATTTCATTTACTGTTTCTTGCATCTAGGATAGACCCAAGATGGGGTGCACAAACTACCGGGTTCTTGAAGTGCCGAGTGACCTACTCATCTCATTGAGGGAGGTTGCTTCGCTTCGGGAATTTGGCTGGTAGTTTGCCGCACCCGTAGGGGTCTAGGATGGAGTTTGGTTATTCATCACGACCGTGGAATCCGTCTTTCGTTCTAGACTAAAACGAAACACGGAATTCTTAGTATATCCAATATATTCATCTGTGATCTGGAATGCCTGTTATTGCGTGAGACAAATGGATATATATATGATATATAATAAACGTTGCTTATGTTTTACACTCGCGCTAGTCCAGGCCCCGCTCAGCCGTTAGTTAAGTAACCTAATGGTGCATGACGGGCCCGGTGGCGAATGCGGATCGCATAAGCGAACGTTCTATTTTCGTTTCTTTTCTGCAATGATAGGGTTAAATGATAGGACCGCATTAACATTGATTAATGTAAGGAAAACAAACCAAAACTAAATCGTTTGAACAATTTCAAAACTACTCGGTTTTCTTCAAAAAGCAACTTTTAAATGCGGAGCCTAAACCATTCCTTTTAAAAGCTATCATGGTTCCTTCGACCATATCAAGTTCATTACGTTCACGGTTTCGCCAAAACCATTCGTAGCCCTCCGTCATTTCAGATGGGTATTCGGTAGTATTCAAGCTATGTATTTTGACCTTCACCAAGGCATAGTGATTGGTAGCTGTTGGGTATTCATCTGTAGCATAAATAGATGCGTTGGTTTGGGACAGTCGTACTACTATTTTGGCCTTCGTCAAGGCTATGTACGGGTGAGTTCAAATTAACCTGGACAATGACGGGTAGAACTTGACTTGCGACTTATGATATGTTGGCCTTCGTCAAGGTCATAAGAGCTTGGGGCAAAAATCCATATCGGGAGTTTCTAAGGAAATTGAAACTTGCTAGTGTTGCATACCATTTGGGGTGATGATTTTGGTAGGATTTCTTCAAGGTTGTCACACGATGATATTTGGATCCCGATCCTACTGTGAGTATCCGTTACTCTTCGGGAGATTTTTCGCTAAACGATCAATGCTATAAACCCAGTAGATGTCTAGAACGGTGTTAGCAGGGCTATGCCTCCAGGGAAAAGAGGTTATTTAATTAAGGAACTTAGCGAAAGCGTTGTAAAACCTCTCTCGAAGTACCGACACTAGCCTGGCCGAAAGGTTAAGCAAGAATTGTAGAGTGCGATTAATCCCGACTAATTCTTCTTTTATGATTTGAAGGAGGATTCGAGGAACAGTGGGAGCCATCCTGTTTAGATAAATTAATAACCAATCTAAATTTGCAAGAACTTCATGCTGAGTTTTTCTTCTATCTCTCCTAATTGCAGCGACCAATATGATTGGGCTTAGGTTATTGCTAGATAATAATAAATTGACTGGGCCAAACTATTATTATTGGCTAAGGAATGTCCAGATGACCATTACCTATGACAAGCTGGGCTACCTCCTTACTGCCAAAATCCCCGCCGTCTCAGGTCCAGATTCCACCGTCGTGGATGTTGAAATCCGTAAGACACGAGAAAAAGACAGTGCAAGAGCCAAGTGTTTCGTGTTAGCCTCAATGGATTATGAACACCAAGGCGGCACGAGAAGATGGACTTAGTTTCCATCTTCCACTATACCAAGGATTTATATGGAGAGCAATCTCGTATCACAAGATATAAGATCTCGAAGATATTGTTTCAGGAGAGGTTGGCTGTCGGGTCATCTGTAGAGGACCACGTCCTTACGATAATTAGCTATATTAAAAAACTCACGGACCATGGGACTACATTGGAGAACGAGTTATATACCGACTTGATTCTACAGTCCCTCCCCTCCACCTACGTCCAGTTTATCTTGAATTTCAATATTCAAGGGAAGGAAGTTTCACTTTCAGAACTCTTCAACATGTTGAGGAGTGCAAATGACACCCTGCAGAAATCCAGGGAGATCCGCTCTGCTTATTGGGGAATCTTCCTCTTTTAGATCCAAGGCGAAAGCCAAGAGAGAGAAGAAGAAAGCCTCCACCAAGTCGATAGGCGGTGTCAGTAAGGTAGAGAGAAAAGACATGGTAAAAGTTTCGGGGCTAACAGTAGAGGAGAAATGTTTCTATTGTCATGGGAAAGGACATTGGCAGAAGGACCGCAGGGCTTGGAATGCCAGAAACCAGAATTCGAAGCACGTTGTGGTTTCAGCTTCATGTGTGTATGATTGAAAATTGTCTGTCAACTAACTCTACTTTCTGGGTACTAGATACCGGATCAGGATATCATATCTGTAATTCATTACAGACTCTGAGAAACCGTAGTTATCAAGGCAGGTGATATGACTTTCAGGTTTGCTAACGGAATGAGCTTGGATGCTGCATCCGTAGGGGAATATCACATAGGATTGATAAGTGGGCATTGATTTTGTGTAACTATTTGTGTGTATCTAGTTTGACATGTAATATCATTTCTGTATCTTTACTTTCTAAAGAAAGTTATAATTTACATTTGTAAGCGATATGATCCACATCCACCTTAATTAAAATTTGATTGGATCAGGTACACTAGATAACGGTATATATGTGTTAAATCAAGCTTGAGTTTTCCACGTCCAGAACACACTCAAAAGAAAGTCTCCAGAATTAAATCATGCTTTTTATGGCATTGTAGACCGAGTCACATCAATGAAATATGATTGAAGAAGTTACATAAAGAGGGATATTTGGATTCGTTCGAATGTCAGTCCTATGCAACTTGTCAATCATGTCTCAAAGGAAAGATGACAAAGACTCTGTGCACTGGACACGGAGTAAGAGCCAGTGAGCTCTTGGGACTCATACACAGCGACGTGTGGTCCAATGTCTACACATGCAAGAAGTGGTTATTCCTACTTCATTACTTTTACGGATGATTTCTCAAGGCATGTGCATGTATTCTTGATGAAATATAAATCCGAGGCCTTTGAGAAATTCCAGGAATATAAGAATGAAGTGGAAAAACAAACAAGCAAAATTATCAAGACACTTAGATCTGATTCAGGTGGTGAATACTTAAATGCCGAGTTTCTGGATTACTTAAAAGAGAATGGAATTCTCTCTCAGCTTACTCCTCCATACACACCTCAACACAACGGTGTATCGGAAAGGCGGAACAGAACTTTATTGGATATGGTACATTCCATGACGAGTAACGCTGAGTTGCCGCGATTCTTCTGGGTTATGCACTAGAAACAGCTGCATATCTTTTGAACAAGGTTCCTACTAAGTTCGTGCCTGCCACACCATATCAGATGTGGAGTGGGAAGAAATCCCATCTCAAGTATATGAAAATATGAGGATGTCCAGCTTTTGTAAAAAAGCAGCATGCAGACAAGCTCGATGCACGCTCAGTACTGTGTAAGTTTGTGGGATACCCAAAGAACTTCAGGGGTATCTTTTCTATCACGCGGAGGAATAAAAGGTATTTGTTTCTCGGCATACCCATTTTTTGGAAACTTAATTTCTTGAAAAAGAAATAAGTAGGAGCGCAATAGAACTGGAAGAAATCTAGAACCATAGGCTATTACTGAAAGCATGATGGAACAAGAAGTTTCGAAAGAACCGGACATTCCCGCGCCACTCCGCAGGACTAGTAGGTAGTCTTATCCTCCCGAGAGATACTACGGTTTTCTCATAGACGGGGATATAGAAGATTGCATCATCGACGATGATGAGCCAACTAGTTTCCAGCAAGCTATTCAGAATAGAGACTCGGTAAAATGGCTGGATGCAATGCGGACCGAAATGGAGTCCATGTACACCAAAAAAGTATGGACTTTGGACATTGCTCCAGAAGGGATAAAGCCCGTAGACTGCAAATAGATCTTCAGAAAGAAAATTGGTGTAGATGGACAGATTGAAACCTATAAGACTAGATTTGTTGCAAAAGGTTTTCGTCAAAGACCTGCTTTGGACTATGATGAAATATTTTCTCCAGTGGCTATGCTCAAATCCATTCGAATCCTTCTTACCATTGCTGCCTTCCACGATTATGAAATTTGGCAGATGGACGTAAAGACCGTTTTTTTGAATGGAAATTTGGAAGAGTGTATATGGATCAGCCGAAGGGTTTCATAGAAAGTGGGAGCAGCGGAAGAGTGCAAGTTGCTTAAATCTATTTATGGATTAAAGTAGGCATCGCGGAGTTGGAGCATCTGTTTTGATGAGACGGTTAAGGAATTCGACTTTATTAAAAATCTAGATGAACCATGCACTTATAGTAAAATTGTAGCGAGAATTGTGATATTCCTCGTCTTTTACGTGGATGACATTCTCCTAATAGGAAATACCATTCCTATGCTACAGTCAGTCAAATGATTCTTGTCACAAAGGTTCTCTATGAAGGATCTGGATGATGTCTCCTACATTTTGGGGATCCAGATCTATCGTGATAGATCTAAATGGATGTTGGGACTTTCACAATCCAGGTAAATCAACACCATATTGAAAAGATTTAGTATGGAAGATTCAAAGCACGGTAATCTACTTGCTTGTCACGGAATCACCGTCTCCAAAAGATGTCTCCGAAGATTGATTTGAAAAGGGATCGCATGACTATTATATTCTATGCTTCTGTGGTAGGCTCTATAATGCATGCGATGTGTACCAGACCAGATGTAGCTTACTCACTGAGTGTTGTAAGCAGGTATCAGTCAAACCCAGGGGAGAAGCACTGGATTGCAGTAAAGAACATTCTCAAGTACCTAAGAAGGACTAAGGAGATGTTCTTGGTGTACGGCGGAAAAGATCTTCAAATCTAGGCCTTTGCTGACTCCATCTTCCAGAGTGACAAGGATGGCTCCAAGTCCATGTCTGGTTATGTCTTTACCCTCAATGGAGGGGTGGTCTATTGGAAGAGCTCCAAGCAGGACACCGTTGCTGACTCGACGATGGAAGCGGAGTATATTGCTGCATGTGACGCCGTGAAAGAATCTGTCTGGATCAGGAAGTTCGTGACAGAGCTTCAGGTGGTTCCGTCCATTGTTGATCCAATACCGCTGTATTATGACAACAGGGGCGCTATAGTTTTAGCGAATGAACCAAGGTCCCATCAGAAGTTCAGACACATCTTGAGGCGGTTCCACCTGATCAGGGAGATCATTGATAGCCGGGAGATTGAGGTGCGGAGGGTAGAGACAGAGAACAACACTGCAGATCCACTCACAAAGGCCATCCCTCAGACACAGTTCGAAAGGCTAATCGAGATAATAGGTCTGCGATAGCCAATACATGGTCTTAGTGCAAGTGGGAGATTGTTAGTGATATATGCCATAGAGGTCATTATTGTATCATACTGGATTGTATATTACATATTGGAAGCTTGAGATATTCACAGTTATAATAACAGTCTTGCTCAAAATGGTAGTATGCTACTTGGTTTGATTCTATCTCAATATGTGCATATGTTTCTGTAGGGTTACTAGGCACTAGAACAAGGTTCTACAAGGCATCATCCATGCCAAAATCAAAATTTTCATGTGCTGAACATCCCTAATCAAGATCTAGGACTAGAGATTAAGCGAAACAAAGCATGTAAACAACTTTACATATAAGAGTTTGGGATTACAACCTTTGTAGTCCGTTCCTTCACTTCTAAAGCTCCGTGCTGAGGTCCCTTCGCTGCGATCATCGAGCACCTGGACTCTTGAGAGGCTCCATGAAAAGAAAGATGTAATCTTGCTTCCGATCTTCAATAACAAAGATGATTTACCTTGAAGAAACTCAAACCCAAGCTCTTGCTTTGCTAATCAAGTATTAGCAAAGCGAACACCCTAATCTAAGCGGCTAGAATAGATGAGAATGATGAAGTAGGAATTCAGCTCAAATTTGTTTTCAATTTCTCACTCATTTTCATCACAAAGGAAAAAGCTAGAAAGCTTTTTATCAACAAGGAAGAAGAAGAAGAAGCAGCAAAACCATTTGTGATGAATAATGAATTAAGTGAGGTTAGAAATGCAACCATGGGTTAAGTCTGAAAACTTAACCCATGTAGAGAATTAACTATGGTTAAAGGGTTGGGTTGGGTTAAAGAAATATCTTTGCAAAATATCACAAAATATCAAGGTCAGTCAAAAGCTTCAAGAAGCTTTTTGAAAGCTTCGTGAAAGTTTAACCCTAATCCAAACCCTAACCATATTTAAACTCCACAAATCATGTTGCATTTATAACCATAACATGTTATAATATTATATATCACATATACAATATTTATTGTAACAAAATAAAATAATACAATCAACATATATCACATATATATCAATGTATTATCCGAGTGAGAAAAAAAATCTTTAAGTGAGCCTATATTAGTTAATGTAATTTAATATATCAAATATATAATTATACATTAAATTATCGAATCAACATTTGATCCGATAATCCGGCTATTTCACAAATAACTGACTAATATAATCTGTATCAGTTCATCAAATCAACACTTGATCCGATGACCCGGCTATATCACATATACCCGGCCGATATCTCATATCGCGAGAATCTAATACGGTATCACATACACGTATTGTTCTCGGTCCCGCACATATCATATATGTGCTCCTACTCCGTTTTGCCTGAGCCAGGAAACCTCTGTGTAAGACTCTAAAGAATCGTCAATACGCCGGCAGTAGGTGATGATCATATCAAATACCCACAAGCTGCAAGCGGTCAGCTAAATGTAACAGCCATCCAGGTATTGAGCAATCAGAAGATCAACAAGCAAGCCTGTATTTTCTCCCGTGAATCCAACCAGTAACACTCCCGTACAGTCCGGTCTCTTCGTCTGATATGTCGCATATCTCGCCTAGGGGTGGTAAACGTCAGACCCCAGTAGCTTGATAAGTCGTGTCGATATGAGGTCCATAACAGTTTGAGAAACTACTGATAACACTTACCGGTAAATCTCTGCAACCCTGGCCAGGGATTTCCAGTTATAGCCAATCGAACACAGCAAAACATCAACTCCCTATACCGGGAGAGACGAATCCCCTCCTATCGCTCATTGCCTCCATGTGATTCGGGACTGTACCCAAAAGCAATCGTTTTGCACGCCTTCTTGGACGTGATATGATGGAAATCAAAGCACAGTGGGAATCACACAAGACTCTATGACGATCTCGGGTCTACAGACTACTCTGTACCAGTGTCACCAGAGAACTGCCATCTGATGTGAGGTATAATACCATCTGGGAGTTCTCGGCGAGTCCGTCCAGTGTATCCAGTCTTCACCGAGCACCCGTATACCTTCTCTGATGTCAAACACCAATGGATATGGGATCATCCATCGTCCATCATATGGGTCAAGAAGGGCATACGCTAGTCTACTCTGGAGTATCGATGCCCTGTCTCGATACTCCCACGACTAGGAACATTTGAAGGATGTACTTGGCGACTACACTGTCCCCACTAGTATGATCTGCATCATAGTCCTGGTAGTCAAGTACTCATCCTAAGGGTTTTATCAACATGTGGCATAGAGACAATCAGAGTACATGTTAAGATAAAGAGTAACCAGATAGCATACTATCATGTCGAGCAAGAAAGTCCTTCCTATATATGTCCAAGCATCCATTACAATATACAACGTATGTACAGTAATGGTCTCTAGGGCATACATATAACTAACAATCTCCCACTTGCATTAGGGCCATCTGTTGTGGTATCGCATACCCAACAATCAGCTGTGGTTGAAGTATCTCATACTCAACCATCCCATAAAAATCTCTACTGGGAAATAGGCCTTTGTGAGTAGATCCGCGCTGTTGTTCTCTGTGTCTACTCTCCTAATCTCGATCTCGCTGGAGATCAACAATCTCCATGATCAGACGATACTGCCTAAGAATATGTCTGGATCTCAGATGGGACAGGGGTTCCTAAGCATAAGCCACAACTCCAATGTCACACAATGGTAGGAACGAAATTCATCTCATGAACTAGTGTACATCCAGACTATTTCTTTGGTAGCATCTTTGGTAACGATGTATATAGCCTTTAATCGTCTAGTAAGTCACGGTATCTAGCTTGGAACTCTTCTAACATACCGTCCCTCCACTGAGGGTCCGCGACTGACATTCAATCGTCCTTATCACCCCGCAACCTTTCCAGTGATTCTTCTCAGGATCAATTGATACCATCTCACTACATCTAGTGAGAATCCTAACATCCAATTTGATCTATCTCATAGATCCATAACCCAGGATTTGGGAGGTATCAGCTTGATCCTATATGGAGAATCCTTGTGATAAGAGGAGATTGACCGATCGTAGTATATGAAACTCCTTCCCTATCAAGAGTATGTCATCCATGTACAATACGAGGATCACCATCATACTCCCTACTACCTTTTTGTATATACAAGGTTCATCTACCATTTTGATGAAGTCAAACTCTTTGACTACTCCATCAAAACAGACGTTCCAACTCCGCGATGCCTGATTTATCCCATAAAATATCTTGCACACGATTCCGCTGCTTCCACTGTCTACGAAGCCCTCTGGCCGTATACTTATAGACGCTCCTTTCCAAATCACTATTTAGAAAAGCAGTCATGACACCCAACCGCCAGATATCGTAGTCATGGTATGTAGCCGTGGCAAGTAGGATCTGGATGGACTTAAGCATAGTTTTGAAAGTCTCAACTTTTCCATGTACACCAAGTAATCTTCTCAAGATATACTTGCTCCTGATGGGGACTTAACCCTTCAGATAAAGCAACCAAAGTCCATACTTTGTTGGTGTATAAGGATTCTATCTCAGATCGCTAAGCATCCAGCAATTCTTACAGAGTCCCCACTCCTGATGGCCCGCTCGAAAATAGTTGGGTCATCATCTCATGATGCAATCCTCGATCTCACTGTCATAGAGAAACCGAAGTATCTCTCAGGTGGGTGAGGAACCCTACCAGATCGGCGGAGAGGCTGAAGTTCGTTGGAAATTATTGAATCCTCCGGTTCTACCAAATTATCAGCTGCAGTCTGTATATCCAACAAACTTCCACAGAACTGACCTTTGCCTCGAGCTTGTCCGGATTTTGCTTTTGACATAGGCCGGACAACCCCAAATCTCAACATGTTTAAGAGATGGGCTCTTCCCATACTATATCACATATGGAGTGGTAGGCATCTGATTTGGTTGGAACTATATTCAATAGGTATGCAACTTCTCAAGTGCATAACCCCAAAAGAAAATAGGCTACTCAGTAGTATTCATCATAGAGCGCGTCATATCTAATAGGGTGTGATTGCTCCGCCCCGATACACCGACGTGCTGTGGTGTATTCGGAGGAGTAATGCTGAGAGAGAATCTCATTCTCCTTTAGAATAGACCAGGAATTCCGTGCTCAAGTATTCTCCTCCTTGATCACATCAAAGGACATAATACTTATACCCGTTTTGGTTCTTACTTCTAACTTATATTCATTGAATTTCTCAAAAGGTTCAGACTTGTGCTTCAACATGAACACATGTGCGAATCTTGAGAGACCATCAGTGAATATAATAAAGTACAAAGAACCAGTCCTGGCATGTGTAGACAGAGGACTTTCATACACCATCATGTATCAATCCCAAGAGTTCACGAACTCTTTCTCTGTTTCCAATAAACAGAGCTGTGGTCATCTTATCTTTATGACATGACCGACAAGTTTCACAAGATGTAAATTCAAACAGATTTAAATATGCATCTAAATGTAATTTCAGCTAGTCGGGTCACATTGGTATGACCTAGTCTACAATACCTCAAGAGGGATTCGTTCATTTCTGAACTCTTCCTCTTGTGTGTGTTCTGTATACTAAGAACTCTGGTTTGATTTAGAACGTATATGCTTTTAGATAACGTGCCTCGATCGATCAACTCTTGATATATGAAATGTTCAAAACATTATCCAACAATACAAAATTATATCCTTCTTTACTAATAAAAAGACAGATATGATGTTGTATATCAGGTTCGGTATCTAATAATATTCGTTCAGAATCATTGTATTCTGGTAATACAGGGTGATAACTGCCAACAGACTTGGTTGCAACACTTGCATCGTTTCCAACTCTTGAAACTTATCACCCGTTCTCAGTTCTCTATATATCTGTAGCCCATGTAACAGATTACATATCCGGTATCCTGATCCGGTATCTCATACCCAGGACCTAAAGGATACTGAGAAACAGTTCTCTGTAATGAACACACCCGAAGAAGATGCATCGGCATACACTTTCTTCGTTTGTGTGGTACGGGAATTCTGGTAATCCCCTATATCCTGCTCGGTCTTATAACATTTATAAGTTGGAGTGGGACCAACGTTCCTTAGAGCAGTATAACAAGCGGGTTCGGTCAATACATCTGTATTGTTATCTTGATTAAGGCGTGACATAGTCGCAACCAGGAGAGAGAAGAAAACACTCAGCGTATACTCTTGTAAGATTAGATTGGTTATTAATATATCTAATCAGGATGTCTCCCACTGTTTCAGTCAAATCTTCCTTCAAACCCTAAAAGGAAAGACCGGCCGGGATTAATTACACCCTACAAGTTCACCAATCTTTCAGCCAGGCCAGTGCCGGTACTTTGAGGGAGGTTCCCCGTGCTTTCACACGGACCTAATTAAAGTAAACCTCGTTTTCCCAGGGCGTAACCCCATTGACACCTTTCTAGACACCTACTTGATCGGCTAATTGTAATGTGTAAAACTCTCCCAGGAGTAACTCTTACTCGCAGTGGGTATCGGGATCCAACTATCTCATAGAAGGTATGCAATCTCATTGCAGATTTCAACACTTGAAATTCCCAATAATATTTTGTCCCTAGCATCCTATGACCTTGACGAAAGCTAACAAACCATAGGCTACTAGTCAAGTTCAATCCGTCATTTCTCGATTGAATTAAATCCACCCGCACGACCTTTGACGAAAGCCAACAAAATCGCACGACTACCCTAACTCAATCGCATCATATGCTTATACAGATAAGCATAAATTGCTACCGAACACTACGCCTTGACGAAAGCCAACAAACGCAGCACGAGTACTATGAAGTATTTATCTGAAATGACGGAGGGCTACGACAGGTTTTTAAGAAAACCCTTTGCGTAATGAACTTGATATCGTTGTATCGAGTGATTTTAAATGGAGTGTTTTTGAGGCTTTTACTAGTTTTGCTAAATAGGTCACTCCCGGTGAAGTGATCGTCGGCTCTTTCCTTATCGAATAAGGTGCAGGATATTTCACAAATATCATTATGTAAAACAAAACTATAGACGCAATCAAAAGACAAACCGAGTGTGTAGCATCTGCTAGTTTCGTTAAAGAGGTGAAGAGATCTCGGCTCTTTCCTTATCGAATAAGGTGCTGGATATTCTATAAGGAATACCGTTATGCAAAGCAAGAACTAGAGCTACCAGTTTTTAAACAAGTTTCTACAATATCTTTAGGTTTCTTTTATTTCATTAATCTCATTAATGAAGTCCCATTTTATTATGCTTCCCAAACATCACATTTGAAACGAAATCAGCAATATAACATATATATCATATATATAATATAAACATTCGTCTCAGACAGTAATATGATCTCATTACAGAACATTGCAGCAGAAGAACATATATAAAATATTGGATAACTAGGAGGTCCGTGTTTTTAATACGAGCCTGTATAAAACACGGATTCCACGGTCGCGATGAATAGCCAAACCCACATCCCTAGACCCCTACGAGAGCGGCAAGTAATCCTGCTAGTTCTAGAGTTAGAAGATCCGGTCTCGACTCCTCGAGATGGTCTCCCACTGGACCTTAGAACCCGGATACTTGTGCTCCCGGCTTGGGTCTATCCTAATGCGGAAAAGTAAATAATATACAATGGCGACATCATCCTCATCCCGGAAGTGCCCCAATAAAAGAATATTATATACAATGAATTTTACATGAATGAAAATAAAAACCTTCATCTCACATAAAAACCCCGGCTATTCAAAACGCGACGATCCAATATAACATATCACAGCAACACATAATATCTCATATCATCAACGTAAGCAAGTATGCGTATCCCGATTGTCGTTGATGTATAGCAACGAAGCCGGTGATACACCACATACTACGTTTACGGTCACAGAAAATAAAGTGTAAAACTACAACAGTTGGAATCCGCAACCTCCTTAGACATCGCATGCCTAACCAAATGAATTCCTTAGACATCGCATGCCTAAAATTTATAAACCCCGCATTTTAGTCTCAATATCGAAAACACTTTTCAATATCTAGTCGGGCAATTCAACAAGATTCCCGATATCCTGATCGAATGCTCGTCGCAAATATTAGTAGACGGTCGCACCCCCGGATGCCGTCGACGAAGTGCACTACGGCGGAACACCGCTGCATCGAGCACCCGAACGGACGCTTTTGGCGACGGGGTTCTCCTACAGTCACTTGGTCGGGGCTATGGGGCGTGACTATCTATTAAGTTTACCCGGCGAGTATCCGCGTATGCTACGTGATTACGACGGACTTTTGATCACATCAAAATCCCGTGGCAACCGATCAAATGAGACTAAACTGTTAGATTTATAACATTCAAATTAGTTATCTCATAACTTCTTGTGGATTCCAAATATTGTATCACATTCCAGATAAATAGACAGTGTTAAACTTTCCGATTGAATAAACAAACACCAAAGATTTCCCAAATAGCTCAACACTTGAGCGGAGTTCAAAAAGTATTCATCACATGCCACAGTACCAATGGTCCAGCCATAGAAGGGTCAAACCAACGCCTCACATGTGGCAACGCCGTACTGCCCCAAACCCTAAGATTTATAGACGGTTCAGACGGTCACATAATCGAGTTAAGGTTTATGTTCTTCTAGAGGGTCTACTGCGTTACTTGCACGACTTAGAACGTTCTTTAATTAAGGAAAAAATCCAACACTTGGAAATTTTCCAGCAGGGGAAAAAGTGAGTTTTTTGATATCCGTTCGAACTTTTTAACACGTTCTAAAATTACCCGGAAAAACTTAAACTAAGTTAAACTTTCCGATCGAATCAACGAATACAAAAGATCTCCAGAAAACTAAACACTTGAGCAGAATTAAAATTTCCCAGAAGCATGCAAAAGTACCTACGGATCAACTGTTGAAAAACGATCCCTCAATCCTCAAGACTTGCCGCGGAACCGTCGCCAATACCCTTGTTTGGCCGCGGTTCCGCGACACTTTGATGGATTCAGGGGGTCGTTTTTCACATATATCCATAAAATCACCTGCTTAATTTTCTAAGTATTTTTAATGCAGAAAAAATCATATTTTAAAAAAAATTCCAGAGAGGGGGTGTATTGCGATGTTTCGGGGTTCGATCGGACTTTAAACTTCGTCTAGACTTCGCTTAAAGCTCTAGCTTGGCTCTGATACCACTGTAGGGTTACTAGGCACTAGAACAAGTTTCTGCAAGGCATCATCCATGCCAAAATCAAATTTTTCATGTGCCGAACAACCCTAATCAAGATCTAGGACTAGAGATTAGGCGAAACAAAGCATGTAAACAACTTTACATCTAAGAGTTTGGGATTACAATCTCTGTAGTCCGTTCCTTCACTTCTAAACCTCCGTGTTGAGGTCTCTTCGCTGCGATCATCGAGTATCCGGACTCTTCAGAGGCTCCATGAAGAGATAGATGCAATCTTTCTTCCGATCTTCAATAACAAAGATAATCTACCTTGAAGAAACTCAAACCCAAGCTCTTGCTTTGCTAATCAAGTATTAGCAAAGCGAACACCCTAATCTAAGCGGCTAGAATAGATGAGGATGATGAAGTAGGAATTTAGCTTTCATTTGTTTTCAATTTTTGACTCATTTTCATCACAAAGGAAAAGTGTCACGACCCGAAAGAGCACGTGACTGGCCCTTGAACCATATGAAGTCTATAGGACTCCATCTGATCCAAGTAAGCCAAAAGCCCAGAAATCTAAAACCATTTTTGAGAATAAGTAAAGAAAACTGGTTTAAAGAAGTAAAGAAAAACATGTTTGAAATCAAGGTTTTTAAATAACTAAGCCGAATGTGCATTTGAAAACCGTACAGTCTTTTCTAAAATTTTCGGCAGAGTTTCTCTTGTAAAACTGGCCCCGAATGGGGTACAACATGAATAACAATATATAAAATGATAAAGGCATCCCCAAGCGGGAGCTAGCTCTTCGTCAATCGACGGTCACAACCACACGATGATATGATAATATACAACGCCAAGTGGCGAGGATCAAAATCAAGGAAAGCTCAAAAAGCAGCAAGAAAACCGCAATACTACTAAGCGCGACTCTAAGGTCGAATAATACCACACTGTCTCTAAGTCTGAAAGAATATACAAGTTTTTGGTTGATGGACAATTTCTAGATACAATGAAATACATGAATAAAATGGTGATTCTTGATGCGAAAGAATCCACCTACCAAAGCAAATCACCCGCAAGAAGGTAGTGTGCCAGAAATGCCGCAATGAAACCTGTACGGCAGAACCTGCAAGGACTGTGGCACAACGGGGGTGAGTTGCCAACTCGTGAATAGAAATATCTACAAGCAGAAACCGAATGCAAGACATAAACCTAAGCCAACGATCAGTAATACAATCCACAAGAGTGCATCTGAGTGTAATAAGGTGGCAAGGTAACATCTAATCATGTATGTAGTGCCAGGTACTCAGGTAATAACATGTCATCAGTGTAAGGTATGCCTGCATGAGGTAAGTATGATGAAATATCAATGATATCAATACACATATATTAGCGTCCCATACCACTAATATTGGTGTAAGGGTATATATATAACAGCGCCCTCATACCCTGTTATATATACAAATGAAGTATGACAAGTGTAAATCCAGTCTGTATATGATCCATGTCTGTATATATGTGGAACCCGTCCACCTGTCACCCACTGACAGTAAGCATCATGTATGCAAGTATGAGGATATAAACAATATCATGGAAAACATCATGAAACCCGTGCCAAGCATCGACACGTAAATCCTCATCCATATGGGGCTCCGTCTGCGGTATCGGCCCTCGGCCCCGGCAGCACGAGTCAACCCATGTCCATCTCTGGGCTCCGTCTGCGGTAGCGGCCCGTCGGCCCCCGGCAGTACGCCCATCTCTCGGTTCCAGGCGGTATCCCCCGGATATCCGCCGAGCTCAAATACAATCACCGGTAGGTACTCGCCCGCCTCCAGGCTCAATCGGCATAACCCATCGATCATCTCGCCGAGGGGAACCATACCGGGCCCACCACGAACCCGCAAACGGATCATCACTCCTCGAATCGGGTTTCAAGCACACGTCTCAGCACCGAGAAAACGCGTGGTGGACGCACCCAAATATCATATCACGAGGTACCGGGTTTTCATAAAAGAACATCTTTTCTTAAATAATCCCACGGTCCTCAAAATCAGAAATCACATGAAAATCCACATCAAGAAGTAAATCCAATGCAATGTGCTATGCAATCAATCCATGATGTATGCGACATGTAAAGAGAGATATCATATCGGAAATCATGCAACATGGAATAGTAATGTACATATGTCGGGAGGAACCGCTCCTTTAGAATGAATCAGTTTAAAGAATATCTTGCGGTCCTCAATCTCAATCAAGCCAGAATCATCTATGTTTGTGTACAGGTACATGTGTACAATATGCCAAGCAGTAATCATATCATGAATGCAACAGTACTACAGTGTAGTGGCATGGCAATTATCGATGATGAAGTGTGTGAGCCGGCAAATAGTGTACGTGAAACATACGCATCATCGATAATGGTGCTGGTGTCCTAACAGCATGATAATAATAAAACAATGAACATATGCCAGCAATGCGAATAGCAGGAAAATGCAGATATCTAGTAGTCAACACCACAGTGAAGTATCTACTATGCAAACTACATCCAAGTATCCGGTCAATCAGGAAGGGTAGGTGTGGAAACCACCTAAATCTGAGTCGATACATGTATAAAAGTATATAGTCGGTGATCTCGCCTCAATGTCATATCATAAGATATCCTCGAGTTATGAGTGCGGATCTATCATCAATATCGGCTCGTACGGTAAATCATCGTACGGCATCCCCATAGCTGGGTAGGGGTCAGTATCTCACTGTCTCATCACATAACAGATATCACCATCGTCAGATCATATAGTCTGGAGTACTACTCTATGTCTAGTACAAAACGGTAACCTCAGTAAGTATGCATGCGGGGGTAAACACATATCCCAAGCCCGCAAGAATCACAAGTCATATCCCACATATGAATCGTATAAAATCACCGATCCCAGGGCACCCAGCCCACATCATCGACTCATCTCCAAAGTCATCACATATCATCAATCACAGTGCAAGTACAAGTGATAAGCAAGGGTGTGTGTGTAGGTGTAATTCTACCCTAGGGTTCGCGACTATGAACTACACTAGTCACTTCTAACCCTACATTATCCACAATACACCTAATATCACAATAAACTACATAGTAATCTATCTACGGACTGCGGGGGTGCTATACGCCATCCACCCGACTTCCCCCTGTAGATATAATCTACTCACCTTGCATCACCAATTGCGGACGTCACCACGTATTTGCTTGTCGTCCCGAAGTCTTCATGGGTACCTACACATCAAAATATCGTATATGCGCATTAAAACCAAATCCAATCTAAAACGGCGCATGAAATCCAAAACGATACGATAAGGGGCCTATAGGTGAGAACCTATGGCACGCCTTCAAAACCATCAATAAATCCTCTACATCGTCGTATAAACGACAATTAGTCGAGGCAAAACACATTCCACCATTTCAGAATCAAAAATACGGAATACGGAAACACGAATCCAAAATAGCAACTTAGGATATATGTCCCAGATTTCACCCTAGATAGAATCTGTCAAAACTAGAAGTACCCTGGGTCAACACTAGAGGAACAGGGGCTGTGCACAGAAAACGAGGAGAATGGCTAAGTATGCTAAGTCAAAGTCCACCTCTCTCTCTCACCTACCCTCATCATTATATTTTCCTTTCTTTTCCTTTTCTTTTAAAATCCAAACCTTCTCACATCAATAGTAATCCCAAAAGAAAACCATGGCTAGAAAAATGCACAAGTGTAGAAAAAGTGATATGTGCAAGTTTTGCACAAAATTGCCAAAAAACCCGATTAGCGATTTTAATCGCGATTAGCACTAAATTATTGTCAAACTAATCACAAAAATTTAAAAATGCTATAATCCACTAATTTACCCTATTTTAGAATTTTCCATAATTTTTCAATTTTTTTTCTAACATTTTTCCTATTTATTTGCATTTAATATTAAAATAATCAATAAAATAATATTAAATTATAAAAATTCCCAAAATTAATATTTTATATTTTTGAAAATGTTACAAAAAGGCTAGAAAGCTTTTTATCAACAAGGAAGAAGAAGAAAAAGCAAAACCATTTATGATGAATAATGAATCAAGTGAGGTTAGAAATGCAACCATGGGTTAAGTATGAAGACTTAACCCATGTAGAGAATTAACTATGGTTAAAGGGTTGGGTTGGATTAAAGAAATATCTTTGCAAAATATCACAAAATATCAAGGTCAAAGTTAAAGCTTCAAGAAACTACTTGAAAGCTTCATGAAAGTTTAACCCTAATCCAAACCCTAACCATATTTAAACTCCACAAATCATGTTGCATTTATAACCATAACATGTTACAATATTATATATCACATATACAATATTTATTGTAACAAAATAAAATAATACAATTAACATATATCACATATATATCAATGTATTACCCGAATGAGAAAAAGAATCTTTAAGTGAGCTTATATTAGTTAATGTAATTTAATATATTAAATATATAATTATACATTAAATTATCGAATCAACACGTGATCCGATAATCCGGTTATTTCACAAATAACCGACTAATATAATCTGTATCAGTTCATCGAATCAACACTTGATCCGATGACCCGGCTATATCACATATACCCGGCCATATCACATATACCCGGCCGATATCTCATATCGCGAGAATCTAATACGGTATCACATACACGTATTGTTCTCGGTCCCGCACATATCATATATGTGCTCCTATTCCGTTTTGCCTGAGGCAGGAAACCTCCGTGTAGGACTCTAAAGAATCGTCAATACGCCGGCAGTAGGTGATGATCATATCAAACACCCACAAGCTGCAAGCGGTCAGCTAAACGTAACAGCCACCCAGGTATTGAGCAATCAGAAGATCAACAAGCAAGCCTGCACTTTCTCCCGTGAATCCAACCAGTAACACTCCCGTACAGTCCGGTCTCTTCGTCTGATATGTCGTATATCTCGCCTAGGGGTGGTAAACGTCAGACCCCAGTAGCTTGATAAGTCGTGTCGATATAAAGTCCATAACAGTTCGAGAAACTACTGATAACACTTACCGGTAAATCTCTGCAACCCTGGCCAGGGATTTCCTGTTATAGCCAATCGAATATAGCGCAACATCAACTCCCTATACCGGGAGAGACGAATCCCCTCCTATCGCTCATTGCCTCCATGTGATTCGGGATTGTATCCAAAAGCCACCGTTTTGCACGCCCTCTTGGACGTGATATGATGGAAATCAAAGCACAGTGGGAATCACACAAGACTTTATAATGATCTCGGCTCTACAGACTACTCTGTACCAGTGTCACCAGAGAATTGCCATATGACGTGAGGTATAATACCATCTGGGAGTTCTCGGCGAGTCTGTCCAGTGTATCCAGTCTTCACCGAGCACCCGTATATCTTCTCTGATGTCAAACACCAATAGATATGTGATCATCCATCGCCCATCATATGGGTCAAGAAGCGCATACGCTAGTCTACTCTGGAGTATCGATGCCCTGTCTCGATACTTCCACGACTAGGAACATTTGAAGGATGTATTTGGCGACTACACTGTCCCCACTAGTATGATCTGCATCATAGTCCTGGTAGTCAAGTATTCATCCTAAGGGCTTTATCAACATGTGACATAGAAACAATCAGAGTACATGTTAAGATAAAGAGTAACCAGATAGCATACTATCATGTCGAGCAAGAAAGTCCTTCCTATATATGTCCAAGCATCCACTACAATATATAACGTATGTATAGTAATGGTCTCTAGGGCATACATATAACTAACAGTTTCTCTTAGCATATCGCTTATACATATTGATATAGCTCTTAGGACCTTTGCTTGACCACCAGCGTTGTGATGACAATCACACTTGTGGGGGCTGGGTAGTCTATAAGCACATCCTTATACATGTCCTCAGTCGTAGGATTATCGAGACATGGCATCGATAATTCAGAGTGGACTAGTGTATACGCTTCTCATTCCAGCAGGGGTGATGGTCCGTCCCATAGCCATTAGTATGTCGTATTGGAGATAGAATACATGTGCTCATTGGGTTATGAGTTACGCTGGACGGACTCGTTGGGAACTGCTGGTTGGTATTATACCTATCGTCAGGTAGCAGTTCCCATGTGACATGAGTACAACTTAGTCCGTTGACTTGACATCGCTACTTCATCTCGAGTGTGTTCCCACTTTTCTTAGATTACTATCCTACCATGGCTCATAGAAGTCGTGCAAATAGATAGTAATTGGGTGCAGTCCCGAAGTATTTGGAGGCAGTAGCGGTTAGATAGAATTCGTCTTTTCCGGTATTGGGGATTGATATCGCGCTGTGTTTGGAAACCCATTAGGGCATGCGAGATTTACTAGTAGGTATTCTAGTAATTTTTCAGGGTGTATTGGGCTCTTCTCCGCACGACTTATTGCGCTATTAGGGGTCTGACGTTTACCATCCTCCTAGACGAACAAACCTGACTGTACGGAGATTGTCACAGATAGGCTCAGTAGGAGTTCAGATGCGTTTGCTCATCAGCCTTCTTATCGACAGATACATGGGTAGCCGTTATGTGCAGCTAGTACCGCTGACGTGTTTGTGGTTAAACCCACTGTCAGCGTACTGTCGAGTCTTTAGAGTCCCACACAGAAGGTTTCCCTGCTTCGGGCGAAACGATGTAGAGGCCGTATAGTTTTACGGCAGAGTTCCGATCATATACGTGTACTTGTGCATGGATGATGTTCGGACGGATAATACTAGTGGGCGTTGGTTTAAGCCGGATCTTAGTATTATATTTTTGGATTATTTTCGTCTCTTGGTATTCGTATTTTTCGGAATACGAATGCGGGTATGTATATAAGGTGAGGGGTATTCTTGTAATTTCACAAGAATGCTTCTAGAAGAAGACACCTCATTTTGATTTAATCCATTTGCTTAAATAGATAATGAGGGTGGAGGTATGAGATGTAATCTTGGACATGATTGGAGCATGGCTACTTGGTGACTCATTGTTTTTGTGACTATTGAAGCATGGTTGATTCATTTATTTGATTTATTATATGCTTCATTATCACAAACCCTTAGCCATTCTACACTCATTCTTATCATAACACTCTCTCCTCCAAGTCTCTCTTCTTCTTCTTCTTCAAACCCTAATAACTTTCATGGGTTGAGAAACCTAGGGTTAGTGAGACAAATTAATCCATAATCATTCTTTGCATCTTTTAGGCTATCTAGTTTAGCGAATTAGGTACCCTAGTTATCTCGCTTTAGAGGTTGGAGCTTGAAGCACATACTCTCAGGTGAATCGTTTTTAACACGAGGAGGCCGACGATCAAGCGCGATCCGTACACTTCGAGGAGCTAAAGAAGAGGACAAGAAGACCCGAAGGACCAGTACACGGAGGTATAAAACTCTTACCGAGTAGTTAAACCTCCATGTAGTTATAGCTAGTTAAGGTTCCGTAAAGATTATGGAGTTTAGTCGGTGTTGCGAAGCTTAAATCATTTTTTGTATATTCCGCCTCCCCGCGAACCCGCGGGATGCGCGACATCGACTTACAAAATCGACATCCGCTTTCACAAAAGGCAATATCCTGGTACATATGAATGTAGAAGTGACATATTTATAATTTGAATTCATTACAGAATTCACACAGGTATGATTACCCGTATACTTCTTTATCTGCCAATGTCCCGTCGGTGATTTCTTCGATATATATGCATGAAGCCTTCACGGGCAGTTCGCGTCTGTTTTATAAACGACGGTGTACTTGGTCGTGGTAGTCTTGATTGGTTTAAAAGAAACTCCGTGTTTAATTGACCAACCGCTAATTGCCTGAACTAATTTCTCTTTGTTCTCGAACAAATCGCCGACCTTCTATCCACTTTCAATATCAACTGCCGAATGCCTATCAGCACGAAAGTTGACATTCCTATTACTGCTGTAGATAACATGTGAGCAACTATGTTATCGGCAAGTGGATTTTCAAATGCAACGAAATCATTATTAACACATGAATTAGTAATCAACTGCCTATCATTCTCATCGTCAAGGACATGCAATTTGCATGATATCTTGTGCTTAAATATCATCCTCATCACTAGCATCATCATCATCACTTTCATCTCCATTATGTTCCAACACCGTTGGATCCGTAGCAGGTACATCGGTTGGATATGCGGAACCAACATTAGGGACTTGCATGGTACTTGATGTTCCGGCTTCATATCGACGAAATCCCGATCTATCGTCTGCAAACGGTGTTCAGCCCGTATTGTATCCCGTATTGTATGACCGTATGTGCTCGGTATTTTGGGGCAGAATATTGAAGCCTAAGTTTGGCGTTGGCATGCAATTAAAACCGAAACTTGGCGGCGACATGTAATTACAACCGACCGGCTGTACAGAAGTACTGCATACTAATTTATGAATACTTAGTAACTATAGCATATCTTCACTCTCAATAAATAGTGTTCCGCTAAATGTACATGCGGTATAAAAATATACAAGGTAATACTTCGTAAACTGCCAATTCACTGGCATCTTGCTTTATATGTGCTTTCACCTACGCAACTTTGATCTCTATACTGTTCATCATTGGTTGGAGACATAAATCCGGTAGAATCGATATTCATATTGAGTATGTGTGTCATTTCTCCTTGCGGATAATACTCGGATGCTCGAAATGAAGAATCGGGCATTTCAGAATAAGGTTCGGGCAGTTGAGCGGACGCCAATATCTCCTTCACAAACAGCTCGATCGATATATTCATGCTCCGTCGGCCATTTGTATATTAAGGAGATATTGAACTCAAATGGATTGATTTTGGTTGCTTTGTACACTACTTGACACGGCTTATTGTATATGCTAGAGTTCTTAACTCTAGTCATCTTAGTTTTTCCTCCGACATATTCAAGAATATTATTTTTTTCCAATCGATAATTGACCACCGAAATAGCAAATTAGATGGATCTAATTATCCGTCATTTTTCCATCCGCCAGAAATATTGACGCATGCTTTGAGTCTCATCAAACAACCTACTTATTTATCTTCATATTTATGAACCTAATTACATAAAATTTATAGCATGTAATAAGTTGTAAGAACTTGTATCCTACTCATTAATCCGTCACAAGTAAAATCGGGAAAAACCTTAATATGTACTTAATTTGTTCGAATTGTTTTCCGAATACGAAATTTTAACCAAATTTTTTTATGAATTATTTAAAAATAAAATTAAGGTTTAGCTACCCTTCTAAATACTCACAGTGATGATGACGATGACGAGAATGAAGGTATTTGTTCATCCGTGAATTTCCACATAAATCTGCACGAGCGAGAGAATATGAGATCGAGAGATTGGGAGTTTGACAGAGAGATGAGAGAGACAGAAGGAGAGAGATGAGAGAGAGACCAGAGAGGGAGAGATCGCCGGGAGGAGGCAGAGAGGTCTCGGGAGGAGGTCGGGGGAAATAGAGGTCTCGGAGGTGGTCGGGGGAATAGAGAGATTGAGAGAGAGGGAGAGAGTACCTGAGAGAGCGAACGAGAGAGATGAGAGAGAATAGTGAGGAATGATGAAAATTAATAGATCATATTTATATAAGTAGGGGAATGGGACGCATTTTGAAGGTACGCCCCATTTGCACTAAAATATAAGGGCATAGTTTGAAACTGTATCTGTAATGGACGCATTTTTAAACTACGCCCAGTACAATTGTAAGGGATGCGGTTAGAAAGTGCGTCCCATACATTTGTAATGAGCGCAATTTCAAATTGTGCCTCTTAAAAAAAATTTATTGACGCCAGCGCTGACATGGCCTACAAGACAGAAAGTGACCTGTTTATGTAATATGTTTATGTAATATGTTTTGAAAGTGTTTTTTTTAAAAAAATTATTATTTTAATATGGTTTAATATAAAAAATTGTCCTTTTATTGAAGGGGATGAAAATTATGAATGAAATAAATGGCATCTAATTTTCAAAATATGACGAGTCTTTAATGCGAAAATGAACTAATGAAAATCTTCGGTGGTGATGTGATTGAAACGTGTGGCTTCATTCATTGATGAATTCTTCTCGTGATAAGAATCGATTGTATTCAACTAACGTGTGCGACAATCTCAAACTTGATTTTTCCTTAATAAGCATTGAATCAATCCATTTGTCATTCTCTTAAGATATAAGACTATTCGTAAATTATGATATCAGTATGCGGAACTTAAGATATAAGTATGCGGAACTTCTGCACTCTTATAACTTAACAGTTTAGGTTTACCATGTATCAATGAATTTCCTGGGATTATTATAAGGTTTCAAAACTTCTACTCATGTTTCCTGTGATGTTGCTCTTGTATAAACTTATTGTGTGGTTTATGTTTGAGGCATATTCCTGCTCCACGCATTCATTCTCCTCCTACCTATCAGATTGTTTTTGGTCGAGGATCGTAGTCCCTAATAATTTCTAATTCTAAGGTGGTTATGAGATGAATTTGAGGTTGAAACCTTCTCTCCCTTTTAATTATTTGAAAGAATAATATGAAAATTTTAATTTTAGCATTGTAAAGTGCTAGCTTCCACTTACTCGTGAATGTTAAATACCATTTATAAATGACTTGTACCTACCACAATATTTAAAATTCCATATATGCAATTTAGAAAGCCTTGAAACTAACACCCTCTAAATTGCAATATCGTGTTTACGCATTCGACGTTTTTTATATGCACTGGTGCTTTTCGTTCTATCTTTCATTTTGCTCACATTTTAACTAGACCTGATTCCATAAATGGGCTTTCCAGATGAAAGAATTCTTTTCTGGTGACAAAATATTACCCAGAAAGCCTCCATACTACCAAACAGACGAAGCCCCGGATATGTGGTTTTCACCCAAACTTGTCTGGGAAATCAAAGGCGCAGGCATGACTCGAAACCCTCATCTTGTCATATATTTAGGCTATTCATTTCAACATACCACTAACAATTTCATTTGAAATTTTCTCGTCTCTTTTTATAGATTTCACGATTTCTCCAGTTCATCATGCTGCAGTGGGCTTGGTACATCCAGATCGGGGAATCTCGGTAAGACTTCCGAGGTTTATTCGCGTGAGATCGGATAAAAATCCAAAGGATTGCAGCACAGCGGCTGATATTGCTTGTATGTTTAATTCTCAGACTAGAAAAATGGATGTGGGCAGAAAAGATTGAGGAATTTTTTTTCACCCTCTGCGCAGCGCCGATATTTTTAGTGTCTCGCCTTATAGAGTTGGAGCTTATATAAGATGATGCATGGGGCTGCACTTTACCTTTGTACGGTTATCTCAAGTTTTTGTTTTAACTTGTGCTCACACCTAACCTATGAGAAAAGAAGAGGGCAAAAGTCATGCAAAATCCTGCCCTTCTATATCCTAATTATACAAGGCTTAATTCCCAAAAACTTAGGTGTTGTGGCAAGTAAATATCAAATTCTATGAAAATTACAGAAAACTATCAAAATGTACAGACAATCTTAAATTTTCTTAAACTAGTTTGGTAGCTTATTGAACATTTAGTATACAAGTATGGTAATTTAATGAATATTTAAACAAGTTTGGTAGCTTATTGAATATTTACGGAACAAGTTTAATTGTTTATTATTTATTAATTTTACAAATTCTTTCATAATTGGTAATTTTCTGTAATTTTCAAAGAATTTGGCAGTGACATAATTTTCATAAAATTTGGTAGTTATTTGCAATAGAAGGGCGTGAGATCACGGCACAGAAAAATGTTTTGTCTCTTGGAGGTAAGTATAAGTAGCTTTTTATTTAAATGGATAGGAAATGTTATTTTTTGTGAGGTAATGGCCACCTATATTCATGGCCCTTTTATTTGGGAAAATCTGTCTTTGCTCTACAGAGGTACATGGGTCAGGTCAAAGCAATGGTTGAGGTATTGTGGCCATTAAAGCTTATTTTTCCTGCATGTCAAAGACATGAGCAAGCATATTAGCCTCAATTTGTCAGCATGGTTTGCATAAAAAAAAATTAAAAGTTGTCTAAACTATTAAGGCAATTTTAGCCTGCCATAGACCATGAGCATGTTATGTTTGGAAGTATAAAACGAACTTGGCCACTTACTGTTTGGGCATGACTCGCCGTTGCAACTCCAGAAGGGGTAGCATCGAGATTAAGGAGGCGTCCTCTGAAAAACTGTTATCTCGTCATTAAAAATAGTGAAACAATCTATGTTGATGCCCATGGTGTTTTCCCGATTTGGACTCTTTTTTTACATAAAATCTGTGCGTCTATCTTGTCGATTGCTTTCTCTAGTTTATGTTTTGATTATCTTTGGTTTTCGTGATCATCCGGTACATCTTATAACATGACATGACTAGAGTTTATTTTAAAAAGAAATCTAGGGCTTTCAAACCTTAGTCTGCTTTTCCTCAAATCTCCGCTTATAAAAATAAACTACATAGCTAAACAGGGCCTAATTAAATAATTTGCAATTAATACAAAATTAAGTGGGAGCCAAATCACGTGTTTAAAAAACAATCTCATGAATGGCCCCTTGTAATTAGTATCAGAGGTCTGGAAGTTCACAGACAAACGTGTTTTTTCTTTTCTTGTGTTCACCATGGAAACACCTCTCCTTGTGAAGAAGAATGAAGAAGAAGAGAGAAGGGAAAGTGGTTATGGGTCGGCGACAAGTCTCGTCGGAGAGCTTAAGGAGGAAGGGAAGCGCATTCATTCGATCAACCTCACTACAGATATGAAGCCTGTTTAGGTACGGTGTCATACAGACCATGCACACATAGTTTGCGAGGCGCGGCTTCCACTTGGAGTTTGAGTTTAGACAACAAAAATTTCCTAAAGCCATCTAAACTTAACTCCAATATTCTAACCATGCCACCTTTGGGATGGCTTTGGGAGTTTAAAAAACTATGGTTATCTAAACTCCAAAGTTGAGATAACCGTAGTTTACTAAATATCATCCAGCCAAAGTTTTGTAAACTACAAGATTTGTAAAGAAAACGTCCATTTTGGAGTTTAGATAACTCCAATACAAGATTTTGTAGTTGAAGTAACTGCAATTAACTCGTGCAGTCTGGTCTAAGTTTTCTAAGCTGTATTTTATCAAACACGTCTCATATAACATAATCAGCGTTTACTTTTAAATAGTCTATGGGGCTTAGTAACCAGAGTTGGCATTACCTCTATCTCCACTGAAAAAAACTTCAGTTATCCTAACGCCATATCCATACAGGAGGTGAAGGAGTCATCAAAACTTATATAAATGAAAGCTGGATGGGGGCATTATTAGGATTTTGGAGCCAAGGTTAGGAAACTTTCGCTCTCCAATTTCTACATAAAATGAAGAGCTAGAGCTCTTCTAACATCTTTCTCAATCCGAATTATTAAACTATGGAGGATTGTTTTAAAGGAAATTGTTCTATATCAAATAAAATGAGAACACAATTATTTACATGGCTAAGGAAATATAATATATAAATTATCAATTAAATCAATGGTTTAATGTACATTTAAAACCAAAATCAAACGTAAAGAGATCAAGAGAGCCAACGGCTTAAAGGCCTTAAATGCCTTAAAATTGCTGTAAATTTCTTCATGAGGCATTTTCAGGTATAACATTTTTTTTATTGATCAATATTTGTAGAAGTACTCATTTGAAGCCTAAAGAAATGGACATAAAAAAAAATAGAAATTCCCTCATCCCAATAATAATGTTGAACAACCTTATACTATCCTTATACTATCGTGAATTGTCTAGTTCCAAAATCATGTTGTATCCAAAATCATGTTGTATATCTGGGAACTTGAACCGGGAACGTGACACAAGCCAATTCGTGACCGAGAAGCCATCTATGACTATGATAATTGAAATATATTTTTGGTAATGAGTTATATTGTTGTTCTTATGTAGTATATAATGGAATCAAAGTTAAATCTATTATATAAAGTATAACAAAATTTACATAATGAAACGAAACACAAAAATTAGATGGCGAAGTCGTCGGCTGAGACGCGGGTATCTCGCTCTCTTTAAGGCAATTCGTATTTCGTGCCATTACGGTAAGAAGCTAGCGGTTCTCCACCGATGCAGCGGGTCTCGACACGTTGACTCCAGAATACAACAACCACAGAACAACCACGGATCAACACTGTTCGCTCGTTAACTTCTGCACAAAGTAGAGATCGCATGACTCTCCCCACACATTTTCTCTGTCCATTTTAACTTTAGTAAAACTAATATGTATATGAAGAAGAGTGCATGAACTTTTTTCTTTCTTTAGATAAATTCAATTATTGCTGGAATTTTAATAAAGATAAATTTTGATAAGTAGTTTTGAAGCATACAAGTAACATCTCGATAGAATCTATAATCATAAGATAGATTATTTCTTTTAAATTTTACTTGTCTCCTATCTCTTTCCTTTTCAATATCCTTTTCAGGAGGCAGTGACAATATTGTTCCCACCTAAAATAGATGCGTTTTTTCAATGTATTTTAGCATTTAAACGAACACATACTGGGCCCAGCTCTTTTCTCAAAAAGAAATCATTAGAAAGAGTAAGTTTGCCTGATATTAGAATGAGAATAATGGAGAAAAGACGCTCTAGAAGGCTTTTACGTTAGGCGGCGTCAAAAATCTATATGCTCCACCATTTTTTCCGACGATCGGCATCTATTATCATTGTTTTTACCATCTAAGACACGGATACATCAAATTTCATACGATTCTACCACTTTTTCACCGTTGAATTAGCGATGTAAAATGTTTATTTTCGGTAAACCGTTAATTTTGTACCCACTAAATCAACGGTGAAAAGGTACTAGAATCACATGAAATTCGGTGTATCTACATCTTAGATGATAACGATGGAGGTGATGGATGCCGATCGTCGAAAAACATTATGGAGAGTGTATTTTTCCGACGCCGTAGAAAGAAATCCCCTCCTAGACAACTTTACTCCATTATTCTCTATAAGAATACACATTTATTTGGGGGAAAAAATATGGTCTACAAGCACAATGTTTCAGGACACGACATTTAAATTAATATTATTTCATGTGCATTTGACATGTCAAAATGTAGTTTCGTTCCAATCTTTGTATTACGAGTGAATTTTCCAACAGAATTCGAATTTGGGCTTCTCTGCGTCGCTCCATAAGGAAAAACTTAAGTCGATTTCTTGTTGATGGATGAAAACAATCATCTTTATTCTTGGTGTCTATACTTTCTCAATTAAGGACCAACAAGAAGTTTTGTATCATCTCAATATGTTACTATTATAATTAGGGATGGTAATTGAACGAGCCGGCTCGAGCTCGATTAGGGTTCGGCTCGGTATCAGCTCGTTCAAGCTCGGTTTATATATTAATGAGCCGAACATGAGCCTGAAAGCCTGGCTCGTTTATTAAACGAGCCGACTAGAGCTCAGCCAAGCTCGTTCAGTATTGACTCGAGTTCGGCTCAGTTACACAGTTTGAATAATATGTAATATAGAACAGATTTTATACAACTCTCGGGACATTTAATTCAGTTAAGAGACGGTATATGAAGTGCAACTGAAATGAATATAAAACCCAGCACTTAGACTCATTTCATGCTCTAAATGTTAATTTTTTTTCAACTTTTTCATATCTCAAATCCCTGGATCTTAGGCTCTATGATTGTTGTCCCCTGCCTCGCCTCTTACAATATACTTTTATGTTTTTTTTCTGAAACCTCTGTAATGGCCATTGACCTATCCTCAGCCTCCACCAATCGCCTCTTTATCATTTTCCTTTCAGAGATCGCCTAATAGAAGATGCATCCGAGCTCGACTTTGGCTCGTTTAAAGCTCAGTAAGCTAACGAGCTGAACACGAGCCAGAACTCCTTAGCTCGAGACAAACTCGAGACGAACTCGAGCTAGCATAAACTAAGACGAGCCGAGCTTGGACAGGGGTCGGCTCGTTCAAGCTCGGCTCGGTTACACCCCTAATTATAATCAGAAAAGAAGGGGGCAATGTGATGCTCCCATAATTAATTAAACTAAAATATTTATAAGAAAAATGGCAAAAAAGCCTTAATTCTAAGATGGTTCACGATCAGAGACTTTTGGCCCGTTAAGATCAAAGGTTTAAAAATATTCTTAATGACAGTTAAGATAATAGATCTTGTTAAGAGTTTTGCTTAACATAATGAAGTTATCTTTATTTTAATACGCATGTGCATCGCACGTGCAAAAATACTAGTATATATTATATGCTTAAGGGGCCTGCAAGCGCTGATGATACTCGTAAGTGGGGATCCCCCTATCACGGAACGTAGCAGATGACGTGTCACCCATGCATGTCAACTAGATCCATGAGGGCTGCTGAACTGAAATAAGTATAATGCGAAGGGAACATTCCTCGGTACCTCGCCTCCGATACTCAGTCCGAGGAATAGGCTCCGACCTCTCGGGACCTCCCCTGGATGCATTCCCTGTTCGACCAACCACCGGTTAATAGCTCGTCTTCGACCTATCCTAGACCTGAGCTTTCTTGGCCTCCTCGTCGTCCTGACCAACTCGGGTCCGATAGTGCAAAACTCGAGCTTCCTCAACTTCCCCTTAACCGAGCTCCCTCGTAACAACTCCTTCGCAACGGCTCCGCATCTCCCGCCACAACGGAGCCAACCACCCCACGTCTCGCGTCTCACGCAAGCGTATCCCGCGATTAATGGAACGTGATGCGTGGGCGAAACTGACGGCGAGAATCTCGCAACGGCTCGCTGTTGGGTTTCGGTGCCTGCGCCGCGAAAACCGTGGCCGTGGCGGAAGCGAAAACAAAAATTCTAGCGAGCATCCAACACCCGTAAAACCTAAGATACGGTCCATAGACCTAAACTACCTAACTAAAAGTGCAATCGTTGAGAAAATACAACCTTTGTTGCGTGTTCACCGAATTGTGGAAGACCCCTCCAAGCTCGTAACCGCCGGGATCGCGATTGAGAATCGATCACCTTTGTCGAAGACGATCCATCTGAGGGAAACCAGAGGAGGCTCTAACCGATGATCCAAGCTTGCTAGGTTTGGATGGTTGGTGATGTAGAAATACTCCACTAATTTTCGCTCTCTTTTTATCTCAAGCTCGTGAGAGCAAGAGAAAGAAGAATAAGGAGAAGGAGGTGTGCATGAAGCTCATGGAGCATGAAGAGAATGAAGCATCCAAAACCAAAATGAAAAAGAGAATGACTAAGTAAAATACAACCATGATGCAATAGTGCACCAATGAATGCACACCACAATCCAAGCTATACCTCTTTATTTTTGTAGCCATGCTTCATGCCACCTCATTACCACCCCATTTTCCATTTGTTTTTCTAAAAAGAAAAACAAATATGAGGTGTCCTTCTTCTAGAAGCATTCCTGTATAAATACGGAATACTTCACCTTGTATATGTATCGCTATATATACGGGTATCCGTATAAAAATACAGATAGTACCAAAGAGAGAAAATGAATAGTGAACAATAATACTAAAATATATGTATCAAAATACATATATAAATTATTAAATCAAATCTTGATTTAATAATCCGGCTTAATCCTAAGTATTATCAACCGTCTGATTAAAGTCCGTGTATTGTGTACATGTATTTAATCGGACCCCTGCACATACCAACGTACGGCTCCTACATCTGTCGTCTGAACCGGAAAAACCTTCTGTGTGTGACTCTAAAGACTCGACAATACGCTAGCAGAGGGTTTAACCACAAGCACGTCAGCGGAACTAACTGTACGTAATGGCTACCCAGGCACTTGTCAAATGGGGGGTAGACAATCAAGTGCATCCTTACTCTACTGAACCTGAATGTGACAATCTCCGTACAGTCCGGTCTCTTCGTCAAAGAGTGTCGCATATCAGGTCTAGGGGGTAGATAATTTCAGACCTCTACTAACCCGATAAGTCGTGTCTGGGTCAAGCTCATCACCAATAGAGATACTACTGATCAACTATCGATAAATCTCATCCAGCGTGGCCATGAATTTCTGGTGATAGCCGACTGAAAACAGTGCGGCATCAACTCCTAATACCAGGAGAGACGAATCCCTGATAATCGACCATTGCCTCCATAGGGCTCAGGACTGTACCTAACTAAAACCTGTTTGCCCGACTTCTTTGAGCCATGGTAGGGTAGTAATCAAAGTACAGTAGGAACTCACACGAGACAAATGATGATCTCGGGTCAAAAGACTAACATGTACTCATGCCAAATGAGAACTTCCATTTGACGATAGATATAATACCATCTAGAAGTTCTCGGAGAGTCCGTTCGGTGTACTCACCTCCAGTGAGCACCTGTATATTATTTTAGGTGACACAACACCAATGGCTTGTGAGACCGGCCACCGCCTCTTGTCGGGGTCTAGAAGCGTATACACTAGTCTACTCCAGAATATCGATGCCCAGTCTCGATACTCCCACGACTAGGGACATTTAAGGATGTGCTTATGGACAACCCAGCTCCCACATATATGATCGCCATCATAATGATGGCTGTCAAGCAACAATCCTACGGGTTTCATCAATGATGAAGACAAACCAGATAGTATACTATCATTTCGAGTAAGACTGTTATACTTGTAAATGTCCTCCCTTAATTATCATAATCGCCTACTTGCAATCATAATAATTTCCTTAAGAGCACTATATTCAACAATCTCCCACTTGCACTTAAGGCCAATTATTACGGTATCGTGTACCCACAGCTTGTATGATACCGAATACCCAACTTCTCTACTAATCAGTTTCGCAAACTATGTTTGTGAAACTTAATTTGTTCGAGAAATAGTCTCAGTGAGTGGATCCGCTAAAATGTTCCAACTTCATCTCTCTATATCTCAACTTTGTAGAGATCGACAATCTCCTAAACTGAGTGATACCCTGCCAAAAATTTGTCTGGATACTTGATGGGACCAAGTTCATCAATGAACAACTCCATCCAACAAACTTCTTAGGCTGTATTTTCTGTTGAGGTATAACCGGCATCCTGCACCATGATTGCCTCAATATCCCTATTGGAACACTATCTAATACACTAATCCTCAGAAGAGGCTAAACTCAAGACTCTGACGGTCTCTCTGTCATCCAGGTCATATTGGAAGCCTAAACTGATAACCGCTTCCCAGAGGAGACTGCCGTTATCTTATACCAAGAACATCCTCTTATGTTCTTTACTGCTTCCCTTTGTTTCTCGAGAATTGGATTAATATATGCTTATTGTAACTAGTGTAAAAGCAATATCTGGTGTTGTACATGACATTGCGTGATTGACTCAATTGCCTAAGTAAATAATATGTCATTCATACCAGCCCCTCTCTTCATCAGTCCAAAATACATCCCTTTTAGAGAGGATGACTCCATCATCTGCGAGTATACCACCATTCTAGGAGTCGTTCATTCTAAAATACTTTTAGAATGATATCTAAGTATCCGATTGGGAAACTTCCCAAATCTAGATCTAAACCCAGAATTATCTATCTGGTATTGTACAATACATTGCATGATTGACTCAATTGCCTAAGCAAATGATATGTCATTCATGCCAGTCCCTCTCTTCATCAGTCCAAAAGACATCCCTTTTAGAGAGGGTGACTCCATCACCTGTGGGTACACCACCATGCTAGGAGTCGTCCATTCTAAAAAAACTTTTAGAATACTGTTTAAGTACCCGATTGGGAAACTTTCCAAATCTAGATCTAGTTACCAGAATTTGTGATATGCTATTCATATCCAACGTGGATGTAACATTTCCAAAATAATAAAATATTATTTTCAGGAATTTTTATAATTTAATATTATTTTAATGAATATTTTAATGTTCGGGTGGAATTAAATACAAATAAATGGGGAAAAATTTTAGAAAATTTTGGAAAATTCTAAAATAGGGTATTTTATGGAATTATACCATTTTAAAGTTTTTAAGACTAGTTATATGCTAATTTAGTATTAATCGCGATTAAAAATCGCTAATTGGATTTTTAGCACTTTTGAGCAAAAATGTGCACATATCATTTTCCACACTTGTTACACTTGTGTTACATTTCTTTTGCCATGGTTTTCTTTTGGGTTCACTATTCAAGTGAGAAGTGTTAGAAAAGAAAAGAAAAGGAAAAGGAAATGGAATGATGAGAGAGAGAGGGTAGGTATAGGTCAACCCCACCTTTTGAAGCCATGCCCCCATCATTCCCTTCTCATTTCTCTCTCCCTCTCCTATGGAGCTGCTGCCCTCTTCCTCACTCTCTCACCCTCTTCACTAAAACCCTAGATCCATCATGAAAACAAAGCCAAAACCTCATTCCCACTTCACAAAAAGTGTTCCCGAGCTCACCAGCTTCACATTGAACCTAGCAAGATTGGATTTGGAGGACTTTGAGCAACTCAAGAATATTCTTGAGTTGCCAAAGGAGGTAATTTCTGCACCTATTAGAGTAGTATTTCAATTCCTTGTGTATCCATACTAGTTTTGTATCGATATGGTGTGGTTTGGTGGATTTGTGAAACATCAAGTTAGGGTTTAGGGTAAAACTGAAACTTAAGATGAAATTGAGGATTGAGGTGACCTTAGAATCCCTTGTGTGATGCTAATTTGAACTCTAACCAGAACTTGCAAACAGAATACGGAATTACGGAACCGATATCGGGGGAAAACTGTAAATCTGTCACTGTTTTGTGTAATCTGCTATCACCCTGAGACCCCAAAAATAAAACTGAGTTGACAGTGAGATGTTCAGGCACCATAGAACCAACACCCCAAACCCTAGCTCCCAACTCCTTCACGAGGCCGCCAATTTCTCCATTCTGGCCGCAATTTGCGGCCAGAGCAGGGAGGAATTGCCTCGTTTTCTGTGCATGGCCCCATTCCCTCTATTCTTGACCCTGGGTATGTCTAGTTTTGACTGGTTCCATCTAGGGTGAAATCTGGGATGATTTTTCCTATGTTGGTGCATGATTTGAGACTTGTTTTAGCATGGATTTTGGTATTTGGTGTTTCGTTCCTGTCGGGTGGCGTTTGGACGTCAACGACGGGTGGATATTGATTGTGTTGATATGCGAAGCGATAGGTTTCTACCTATGCGAGTAGCGTGTACTGTTTTAGTTTCCGATGTGATTTTCATGTGCTTTAGCGTGTTTGATATCCTTGTAGGTACCCTACGAGAGGTTGAGGCAAAGACGATGAAGATGGCGACACCGACACCGACACATGAGAAGCAAGGTGAGTAGATTATATCTACGGAGAGAAGTCGGGTGGATGGCGTATAGCACCCCCGCAGTCCGTGGTGATGTATACGAATACGTATACACACGTATATTTATTATGTATTGTTTAGGATCATTGATGATATTGATGATAAGAATATATGGTTTTGGTATAGTGCGAACCCTAGAGTAGTGGTTGCACTCACACATATACTTTCACACATACTTGCATTCATTCTTCCATTTGATGGTGCGTATATCTCCACATGGGTATGGGACTATGTGTTTATATACGCGATTTGAGGATGATACGTGGTTTGAGATGATACTTGATGTGGGCCGTGGGATCGGCGATGTGACATAGCTTGTCTTGGAGATGCGATATGATAGTTTTAGCGGGCCTTTGGACATGTGCTTTACCCGCATTCATATTTTTATAGATGGTATCGATTTGTACTAGACTTAGAGTAGTACCCCGGATTATGCGACCTGATGATAGTGATACCTGATATGTGATGAGATAGTGTGATATTGACCCCTACCCAGTTATTGGGATGCCGTACGACGATTTACCGTACGAGCCGGTATTGATGATAGATCCGCACTCATGACTCGAGGATATCTTACGAGATGTTATTGAGGCGGGATCACCGACTATTATATCCATATATATCGACTCAGATGTAGGTGGTTTCATACCCCTCCTGTCTAGATTACTTAGTAGACACTAGACTAGACCGAGTCATACCTATTTCAACTAACGAATCGGGAATATTTTAAAGATAGGCAGAAGGGTTATACGGATATTTTCAAATGATGCATCTTTTCTTAAAAACACCGTAGCCCTTGTTTTACCAAAAGCCCTGATTCGTCTTATTTTAAAAGGCAAGGTTGCATGACATATCTTTTGGGGCAGGTTCTGTACTTTTGCGTTGATTGTTAGTTTCCGCATATTCCTGCTATTTGCATTGCATCGCTTGTATTATTGTTATATTCAGTCATGCTGCTAGGACACCAGCACCATTATCGATGATGCATATGTTCCACATACACTTGTTGCCGGCTCACACACTCATCATCGATAATTGCCATGTCACTACACTGTAGTACTATTGCATTCAGTATATGATCCTTGCATGATATGATGATGTGCATACCTTCCTTTACATGTCGCATACTTCATGCTTTCTGATTATACGCATTGAGATATGTTGTTTCTATGATATTTCTGGATTTGGGAACCGAGGGTGTTTCAAAAGAAAATATGTCATTGCTTAAAAAACCCGGTTACCCTTGATATGATATTTCAGTGCGTCCACCATGTGTTTTCTCGGTGCTGAGAGCGACATGTGAAACCCGAATCGAGGAGTGGATGAGCCGATTGCGGGTACATGGTGGACCTGGTATGGTTCCCCTCGGCAAGATGATCGATGAGCTTTGCCGATTGAGCCTGGAGGCGGGCGAGTACCTACCGGTGATTGGTTGGACCTGGCGGTTATCCGGAGGATACTGACCAGAGTCGATAGATGGATTTGGGCGTACTGCCGGGGCCGAGGGCCGATACCGCAGACAGAGCCCGTGGGCCGATCCGGACTGACGGAGCCCGATATATGAGGATTTACGTGCTGATGCTGGGCACAGTTTTCATGATGTTTTCGAGTGCCGATGCTGGGCACTCCGGCTCCATGATTTGACATGTCGCGAGGGACACGGGTGGATTATGTCCTCATATTTCCATGCACAGGTTTTATGATATTTACTTGCATGATGGTTATTGTCAGTGGGTTGACGAGTGGACGGATCCACTTGTATACAGATTTGATTACTTTGATCATACCTCATATTCATGACATGCTATTACCTGAGGCACTAGCACGAGCACTTGGCACTACACTCATGTATAGAGGTTACATGGCCAGTTTAGCATGCTTCAGCTTTATTCATATTGAGGTTTATTTATATCTGATCGTATTGACCTAGGATGGGTCATGCATTCGATCTCTGCTTGTAGATATTTTCTATTCACGAGTTGGCAACTCACCCCCGTTGTGCCCCAGTTCTTGCAGGTTTGCCGTACAGATTCCATAGCGGCATTTCGGGCACACTGCTTCCTTATGGGTGACTTGCTTGGTTAGGTGGGTTCTTTGTATCAGAACCGCCATTGCTCATGTATTATTTATTGTATCTAGAATTTCCATCAACCAAAACTTGTATATTATTTCAGACTTAGAAAACAGTGTTGTATTATTTCGACCTTAGAATCGCGCTAGTAGTATTACGGTTTTCTGGCTGTTTTGAGTTTCTTTTTGGGTTTTGATCCTCGCCCTTCGGCGTTGTATATTATTATTGCTTGCGTGGTTGTAACCGTCGATTGACGAAGAGCTAGCTCCCGCTTGGGGATGCCTTTTATCGTGTTATATATATTATTCTTGTTATACCCCGTTTGGGGCCAGTTTTTACAAAAGAAACTCTGCCGAAATTTTTAGAAAAGACTTTACATTTTAAAAATGCACATTCGGCTTAGTTATTTAAAAATCTTGACTTCAAACATGTTTTCCTTCACTTTTTTAAACCAGTTTTCTTTATTTACTCTTAAAATGGTTTTAGATTTCTGGGCTTTTGGCTTACTTGGATCAGATGGAGTCCTATAGACTTCATATGGTTCAAGGGCCAGTCACGTGCTCTTTTGGGTCGTGACAGTGGAGAAAACACTGTGTGACAACCAAAGTTTTGACCGATTGTAGTATAGGAACATCACTTCCTATCTGGAGTATTGATTGGATGCGAAAAGTGTTTCTATGCATGTTTTGTAAATAACCGCAATCAAGACGGTGTCGCAAATAGCTAGCCGCGATGAGTATGAGTCGTCCGCAGGAAAATGTGAATTTCTTTTCTTATTTTAGACGAGTTAATAAAAGAGAGGATGGATTATTGTCGTTTTAATTTAAGAGGGATAGAAAATTTTATAATAGAAAGGCTTGTAGGGTTTATAGGACTTAGTAGTTAATGGATGAAATAAAAAAAAATGATTCTTTTTATCTTTTAATTGTTTAAAACTAGAGAGATAGCGATGAATGTGGATTAGGGTTCTTAGAGGGAATTAGGGTTTCCCACTAGTTCTCCTTGTCCTTCCATTGATTTCTATTTATTTCAAGCCCTTAACAAAACAAGTATTAACTAATCTCAAATCATAGTCATGACTATCATTAATGGATAGCGCGCCCGATAAGAGGGTTAACATTTATTTTGCTAAAGTTTATAAATATTAAAATGTCAAAAGAAGTTACGCGATATCTCATCCATTATTCTACCCTATCCTACAAATCCTAGCAAGCAAGAAATTACCCGCTCATGGTTATTGGCGTAGTAAAAGAGAGATGGAAGATGAATGAAATCATATTAGAAGTGCAGAAAGTAATGCAGAAAAGTAACGCGGAAAGAGTAATACGTAAAAATGCGAAAAATAAATGCGAAAAGAATTAAAACAAAAGACTACCTTTATTAATAAACTATTGAATTACAACTTTTCTTTCTAAAAAGGTAGATTACAAGAACCCTAGTTGCTCGTAGATCTCTCTCTATAATTGAGGTAGATGAATAGATTAGATGAGATGATATCTTTGAATGCACATCTCTCGGTCCTTTATATAGTCTCTGAAATTAGAAACCCAAAATGCCATATGGGAGTAGGTGATATTACGATCATACCCCCAAAATTCCACATCCAACGGCCAACAACAGACCGCGGTTCCGCTGCCCTTGCTCACGTTTGACCACGGATCCGCTGCCCTTCGGTGGGATTGGGACTTGTGATTTTTTCTGGATTTTTTTCTCGATATTTGGAGATCCTCTTGATATATAGATTTTAAAAATATTGCCCTTAGTCTCTGTCGTTGCTAGATTTATCGATTTGCTTCTAATATTTGGCAGATTCGGTTTGATATTCCGATTTGACTTGGATCTCCTACTTAGATTTCAGAGCTGAGCTAATACCTGCACAATATCTCAAATCAAATTGTTAGCAGCATTTGGTATTTTTGAGATATTATTCCAACCATTTATATGATATAATATCTTAAGAATATTGATTAGGAATATTTGACATGATATGCATATTTTAATTTACTAATATTTCATTTAAATATTATATGCATATATTTTCCCTAATTATATTAATTATAAATGAAGAAACATATGATAATAATCTTTTTACAAATAAACCCATATATGTTCTTTATTTACATTTAACACCTTTTATTAGTTAATAATAATAGGGAAAATGTTCATACAAATGTGCAATATTTTGACTAATCGAATACCCCTAAACTTATCTTTGATCGTCCCGAGCAAACTATTTATTAAAAAGAAAAAGAAACCTAACACACTTTCATAGGCAACACGATTGCACTTAGCTCGTGCAACAAGCCTTTAAACCTCTAAGTGTCCCTAGTAGGAGGAGTGTTGCCTCATGAGGGTTTTTAGCGGATTTCATCCACAAAATCACATAATAAAAGAAAGAAGATGAAAATTACATACAAAGATAAGAAACATAGAAAAGAAAAAACTTGAAAATAAGAGTTTCAAACTACACTGGCCTTTTAGTTGTCATGAGCCCTATCTTAATGGTCTTGAAAAGATATCAGAAATCACATCATCCCTCAATAAAATATCGTCTTTAGTCTTCCTCCCTATCTCTCTTCCAAACATCGATCATATACCCCTACGTGTGTGTAAAAGACATTCCTACACTTGGAGAATTCAATTCAAGCTATCATACCCTTTATCCATATACCTTAGTACTTTTTAGTCAGTGATATTTTAGATGGATTTGCTCACACATTCTTCATGCGACCGTTAATACTTCTTGAGATACTAACTAACCGATTACCAAATTTGCTTACTTATTAAGGTGTAATTAGCAATATTCTAGTCTTGCAACACCTAAGGCTTAGCAGTGACTCCCAAACCAGTTGGTCTAAGGCACTATGTGATAAGGTATCCTCGCTATATATTTTTTTAATGCTGCCTTAAGTAATTACAAAACCAGTGTTTATTTTTCTTCACCATTTATATTTTTTTGTGTCATTTATATTTTTGTCAATATATATATATATATAAAGCTTAAGGGTCCTGAGCCCGCTCCCAGCCCTCGTAGGGAAAAAAATTCCTTGGTTCCTCCACCCCCACCCACCATCATCACCACCACTGCTCTTTCCACCCCACTCTCAAAACCCAAACCCCCATCAAATTGTTCCTCAATTCCCATCCACCATCATTACCACCACTCTCTCTTCCCTCCCCCAGCAAACCCAAACCCCATCAAATTGAAACCAATTTGGTGACGACGACGAGGTTATGGTGATGATGGCGGGGGTGATTCTTGTCCTGGGTTTCATCGCCCACGGTAAAACCTCATTGATCCTCGCCGTTTTTGTCAAAATCTTCACTTCTGGCGGGATCCGCAGCCGCGAACTCGCCGCTGCTGTTGATGGGTGCATCGTTGATGATCTCTGGCTTGCCGTTGACGGTTGAGGTCGTCAGATTTTGAAGAAGAGGCCTTTGATCTTGGGGAAGAGAGGCGGGAGCAGCGATAGGAGTGAGGGTTTTAGGTTCAATGTCGTCGACGAAGGTGGCATGTTGGGATGATACTGTTGGAGAAGGGAAGCGGGAGCGGCGAGAGGGGGGAGGGTCCTGGATTCGAATTCACCGGCGGTGGTGGCATGCTTCAGCACAAGATTGGTGCTCATTTGTGTGTTGGGATGCTGGGATTGAAGAATGGAGGCGGGAAGCGAGAGGGGGAAGGAGGGTATCGGAAGCCAGAGTGGGGAGGGGTGGGCTCAGGAACTTTTCCTGAGCTCAACCTCAGGACCCTTATATATATATATATATATATATATATATATATATATATTTCATACTAAGGCTTTTAAACAAGTGCATTTCAAGGTATCCTCTACTATCCCAAGTTTCAAGATGTGTGCAAGTGCATATAGTAAGGTATCAACGTTCAGAAATTTGGACTCAAGAATAGAGACTATTTTTCAGACTTATTTCTATCCGCAGATTAGTAATTTCCTTCGTCTTACTAACCCTCGGGACAACAGCTCATGACTACGTATTACTAGCTTCGTTTTAAAACATGTAATTTTCTTGTATTTCTTAAATTTTTTTCCTATCTTTCATATGTATTTTTCACTTTCTAACTTTTATTTTCAAAATATTAATTTTTTTTAGTGCCATGTGCCAAATGATATTTCAGTAACTACAAACATCCCCCAACCTGTTTGCAGCAGTGTTGTTTACCGCCGAAAACGGAGACGAAACCGGGATGGTCGTCTTGCCTGAATTTAGGGGCAGATACTATTTGGATTTATCCGTCCACCTCTACGAAAATACCAAGTTGATTTATGGCACCGTATATCGGAGGTTCGGAAGGATGCGGTCGTTGTAGCAGATTTCGTCAGATTCCCTCTCGTTGTGAGGGGTTTTTGATTGTGGGGGCGCTCTTCCCTGCAGGCGCAAGCCCCTACAGTTAATTACGTTATCGCATCGCGATAACCAGTTTCTCCTGCTCCAGAAGTTCACTTCGTGTCGTGTGTGTTTGTTTTATTTTTGGTTTCCCGTGGATTGTATACGGAGACTAATTTATGTTGTCGCCCGTAGTGCGTGGATTAGTCCAAATCTGTATATTCTTAGATTTGGGTTTGTGTTGATTTAAGGATCGTTGATCTGTTTTGACATCAAGATCGACTTTAATGTTTATTGAGAATACGTTGGTCTAATTTGAGACTAAGATCTACTTAACAGGATTTAGGATCATTCAGATCCAACAAAAGAGTATTTGGGCTCTATTGCTTTAGTTTTAAGGATGTTTCGGTCCGTTGTTAGTTTATGGACATTGCGGTCTGTTGTCGCCATTTTAGGAAGTGCATCCAAAAGCAGTTGGTTGTCGAGACCCGCCACCTCTTTGAAGACGTTGAGGAATTACAACGATATGTATCAGAGGTGTAGAGAGATGTACCCTTGAACCAATTCCATCATTGGTCGTATTTTGAAACTAAGATTTCTTCATTAGTTTGGGAAGTCATGAGCATAGAGGCTCGGTCTATCTGGATATCGAAGATGTTTTAATCTTATCGAAGATGTTTTAATCTCAAGAAGACTTAGCCAACTTGAGGTTGGAATTGATTTCCTATTGTGTTAAACACTAGTATACGTTCAGCACTCACGTGTTTCCACGTGAGGCTCTAAAGCAGTGTTAAACACTGAGTTCCAAGGACGCTCACGTACGGCACATGAAGCACCTCAAAGTTGGCTATGTACATTGGGTTCAAGTCCCTGTTTATATATAAGTGTTAAACACTTAATTCTTGTGGCGCTCACGTGTGAGCACGTGAGGCGCCCCAAAGTTGGTACTGCCTTTTTTGGGTTTTATTTCCCTCCTTCATATAAGTACTAAGCACTTGATTGGGGGTCGCGTGGAAAACACGTGACTACCCTAAGAGGCATTTCTTGTTCTTCTTTTAGGCGCTCGCGTGGGGAACACGTGACTCGGTCTCAGCCATTCTTTTTTGTTCATCAGAGGTGCTCACGTGGGGAAATATGTGAGGTTTCGTTATAGTGTTGAACACTAATGAATATACATGAAGATTTTGATCTCATATTAACAATGCTGGGATCTAAGTTTAGCGAATTTCAAGTCCCTTGTTTTATAAGAATTAAATTCTTTTTACAGGATTAAACCCTAGTTTTATAGAGGAATTAAATTCCTATATACTTTTGTAAGAATTAAATTCTTTGAACTTAGTTCTTTCCCCTAAGTTTTGAATCTGCATGACAGAATCTCCCCGATGAGAATTAAATTCTCAACTTGTGGGGAGATCTGCTTCTGCAGAACTCAACCAGAGGAAGAACTAAGTTCTTCGATAAAGGGTTAAACCCTTAGAGATGCAAAGAACATTCTTTTGATTTTTTGCGTTACCTAGTGTTTCAAAGGAACAAGGCTTTTCTTTTTGAGAATTAAATTCTCTGATCCCTATATATTCTTTAAGTCTCTGGGGAGTTTTTTTTCTCTGCAGTTGTCTCTCTCTTTTTTATTTTTCTCAAAGCTTATGGGGGGTTCCTCTCCTTTAGACTTGAAGTCTTGGGTCCTTTATATAGTTGGGAGAAGTTTGTTGATTAATTTTAGGAAATCTCTCATTGAGAGATCCTAGTTGATTTTGGAGGTTCTGCCCACTGTTGGATCTTTGATCCAAGGGTTTTTGTCTTACAGAACATATTTTCTTATTTCTTAAACAAGATTAGGAAAATATTTTCCCATACAGAATTTGTTTTGTAGACTGGTAATTTTTAATCACCGTTGGATTTTTAATCCAAGGGTGCTTGGTTTAACGGAGCACAATCCTTCTTCGTTTAAGAAGATATGAAAAATATTTTCCAACTTATGGGATCTTTGATCTTCCAACTTTCTGTTTAACAGAAAATATCATTTCTTATAGAATTTAATTCTATGTAGAGAAGTGCCTGTTGGGCTTCCCTTGCACCTAGTCTAGGGTTTGGTAGCATCACACATGCCACTTTAAAATTTTAGAGAGGTGCAAAGCAAGCAAACCATGAATCATGCTAGAATTTCTAGGGTAACAAGTTTGTATCACATACAAAGAAGTAAAGAGATAGGGATTACAACCTTTGTAGTCTGTTCCTTCGCTTCATAAGCTCCGTATTGAGGTCCCTTCGCTGCGATCATCATGAACTCCGACTCTTGAGAGGCTCCATGAAGAGAAAGATGCAAGTTTGCTTCCAATCTTCAACAACTAAGATGATCTACCTTGAAGAATCTCAAACTCAAGCTCTTGCTTCACTAATCAAGTATTAGCAAAGCAAACACCCTAATCTAAGTGGCTAGAATAGATGAGAATGATGAAGTAGGAATTTTGCTCTCTTTTGTTTTCATATTCTCACTCATTATCATCACTTATCAAAAACCTAGTGAAGGTTTTCATCCAAGAAGAAAGAAGAAGAAGATGAAGAAAATCCTTTTGTGATGAACAATGAATTATTGTTGTGGTTACAAATCAACCATGTGTTAAGCATGAAGGCTTAACCCTTGTAGAGAATAAAGTAGGGTAAAGGGTTTGGGTTGGGTTAAGAAATATCAACACAAAATATCAAAGGATGAAGACAAAGTCAAAGCTTCATGAAGCTTCAAGGAAGCTTCATCTAAAATTAACCCTAATCCAAACCCTAACCATGTTTAAACTCCACAAAACATGTTGCATTTGTAACCCTAACTTGTTACAATATTATATATCACATATATAATATATTTTGTAACAAAAGAAAATAATACAATTAACATATATCGCAAATACATCAATGTATTATCCCGTGAGAAAATGAATCAATAAAGCGAGCTTATATTAGTTAATGTAATGTAATATATCTCATATATAGTATACATTAAATTATCGAGTCAACACTTGATCCGATAACCCGGTTATAATACATATAACCGACTAATATAACATGTACCAATTCATCGAATCAACACTTGATCCGATGACCCGACTATATCACATATACCCGGCCGATATCACATATCGCGAGAATAGAATATGGTATCTCATATCGTATTATTCTCGGTCCCGCACATATCACATATGTGCTCCTACTCCGTTTTGCCTGAGCCAGGAAACCTCTGTGTGGGATTCTAAAGAATCGTCAATACGTCGGCAGTAGGTGATGATCATATCAAACACCCACAAGCTGCAAGCGGTCATCTAAACGTAACAGCTATCCAGGTATTGAGCGATCAGAAGATCAATAAGCAAGTCTGTACATTCTCCTACGAATCCAATCAGTAACACTCCCGTACAGTCCGGTCTCTTCGTCTGATATGCCGCATATCTTGCTTAAGGGTGGTAAACGTCAGACCCCGGTAGCTTGATAAGTCGTGTCGATATGAGGTCTATAACAGTTCGAGAAACTACTGATAACACTTACCAGTAAATCTCAGCAACCCTGGCCAGGGATTTTCAGTTATAGCCAATCGAATAAAGCACAACATCAACTCCCTATACCGGGAGAGACGAATCCCCTCCTATCGCTCATTGCCTCCATGTGATTCGGGACTGTACCCAAAACCTACCTTTTTGCACGCCCGCTTGGACGTGGTATGATGGAAATCAAAGCACAGTGGGAATCACACAAGACTCTATGACGATCTCGGGTCTACAGACTAACCTGTACCAGTGTCACCAAAGAACTGCCATCTGACGTGAGGTATAATACCATCTGGGAGTTCTCGGCGAGTCCGTCTAGTGTACCCAGTCTCCACTGAGCACCCGTATACCTTCTCTGATGTCAAACACCAATGGATATGGGATCATCCATCGCCCTTCATATGGGTCAAGAAGCGCATACGCTAGTCTACTCTGGAGTATCGATGCCCTGTCTCGGTACTCCCACGACTAGGAACATTTAAAAGATGTACTTGGCGACTACACTGTCCCCACTAGTATGTGTAGGGTTACTAGGCACTCTCACAAGGTTCTACAAGGCATCAACCATGCCCGATTTAAATTTTAGACGTGCCGAACAATCCTAACCAAGATCTTAGACTAGAGATTAGGCGAAACAATGGGCAAGTAAACAACTTTACTTCTAAGAGTTAGGGATTACAACCTTTGTAGTCCGTTCCTTCACTTCTAAAGCTCCGTGTTGAGGTCCCTTCACTGCGATCATCGAGTATCCAGACTCTAGAGAGGCTCCACAAAAGAAAGATGCAAGTTTGCTTCCGATCTTCGATAACTAAGATGATCTACCTTGAAGAAACTCAAACCCAAGCTCTTGCTTTGCTAATCAAGTATTAGCAAAGCAAACACCCTAATCTACATGGCAAGAGTAGATGAGGATGATGAAGTAGGAATTTAGCTCTCATTTGTTTTCAATTTCTTACTCATTTTCATCACTTATGAAAAAGCTAGAAAGTTTTTTCAAGCAAAAAGAAGAAGAAGAAGATCAAAATCCTTTTGTGATGAATAATGAAAACTCAAGTGAGGTTAGAAATGCAACCATGGGTTAAGTATGAAGACTTAACCCATGTAAAGAAACAACTATGGTTAAAGGGTTGGGTTGGATTAAGGAAATATCTATGCAAAATATCAAGGTCAAAGTCAAAGCTTCAAGAAGCTTCTTGAAAGCTTCATGAAAGCTTAACCCTAATCCAAACCCTAACCACATTTATTCTCCACAAATCATGTTGCATTTATAACCACAACATGTTACAATATTATATATCACATATACAATATTTATTGTAACAAAATAAAATAATACAATTAACATATATCACACATATATCAATGTATTATCCGAGTGAGAAAAAGAATCTTTAAGTGAGCTTATATTAGTAATGTAATTTAATATATCAAATATATAATTATACATTAAATTATCGAATCAACACTTGATCCGATAATCTGGCTATTTCACAAATAACCGACTAATATATTCTGTATCAGTTTATCGAATCAACACTTGATCCGATGACCCGGCTATATCACATATACCCGGCCGATATCACATATCGCGAGAATCTAATACAGTATCATATACACGTATTGTTCTCGGTCCCGCACATATCATATATGTGCTCCTACTCCGTTTTGCCTGAGCCAGGAAACCTCTGTGTAGGACTCTAAAGAATCGTCAATACGCCGGCAGTAGGTGATGATCATATCAAACACCCACAAGCTGCAAGCGGTCAGCTAAACGTAACATCCACCCAGGTATTGAGCGATCAGAAGATCAACAAGCAAGCCTGTACATTCTCCTGCGATCCAATCAGTAACACTCCCGTACAGTCCGGTCTCTTCGTCTGATATGCCGCATATCTTGCTTAAGGGTGGTAAACGTCAGACCCCGGTAGCTTGATAAGTCGTGTCGATATGAGGTCTATAACAGTTCGAGAAACTACTGATAACACTTACCAGTAAATCTCAGCAACCCTGGCCAGGGATTTTCAGTTATAGCCAATCGAATAAAGCACAACATCAACTCCCTATACCGGGAGAGACGAATCCCCTCCTATCGCTCATTGCCTCCATGTGATTCGGGACTGTACCCAAAACCTACCTTTTTGCACGCCCGCTTGGACGTGGTATGATGGAAATCAAAGCACAGTGGGAATCACACAAGACTCTATGACGATCTCGGGTCTACAGACTAACCTGTACCAGTGTCACCAAAGAACTGCCATCTGACGTGAGGTATAATACCATCTGGGAGTTCTCGGCGAGTCCGTCTAGTGTACCCAGTCTCCACTGAGCACCCGTATACTTTCTCTGATGTCAAACACCAATGGATATGGGATCATCCATCGCCCTTCATATGGGTCAAGAAGCGCATACGCTAGTCTACTCTGGAGTATCGATGCCCTGTCTCGGTACTCCCACGACTAGGAACATTTAAAAGATGTACTTGGCGACTACACTGTCCCCACTAGTATGATCCGCATCATAGTCCTGGTAGTCAAGTACTCATCCTAAGGGCTTTATCAACATATAACATAGAGACAATCAGAGTACATGTTAAGATAAAGAGCAACCAGATATTGTACTATCATGTCGAGCAAGAAAGTCCTCCCTATATATGTCCAAGCATCCACTACAATATACATCGTATGTACAGTAATGGCCTCTAGGGCATACATATAACTAACAGTATGATCTGCATCATAGTCCTGGTAGTCAAGTACTCATCCTAAGGGCTTTATCAACATGTAACATAGAGACAATCAGAGTACATGTTAAGATAAAGAGCAACTAGATAGCATACTATCATGTCGAGCAAGAAAGTCCTCCATATATATGTCCAAGTATCCACTACAATATACATCGTATGTACAGTAATGGCCTCTAGGGCATACATATCACTAACAATTTGAGCTCAACACTTGAGTGCCTTCACGTGTTAAACACGTGAGGCTGTTTAGCCTGGCAATTGTTTTAATTGCTGTGCCTATATGCGTTGCATATAGGCGCTCACGTGTTAAACACGTGGGGCTGTTTTAGCCTAGCAATTGTTTTAATTGTTGTGCCTATATGCATTTCATATAGGCACTCACGTGTCAAATACGTGGGGCTCTTTTAGCTTAGCAATTTTTTTAATTGTTGTGCCTATATGCATTGCATATAGGCACTCACGTGTTAAACACGTGGGGCTCTTTGGCCTTGCAATTATTTTAATTGCCGTGCCTATATGCTTTGCATATAGGCACTCACATGATAAACACGTGGGGTTGTTTTAGTGAGGAACTTTCCCTCATCCCTTTTTTATAAGGGAACAAATGCCACCCAGCATTGCTCTCACATGGTTTGCACGTGAGTGCAACGCTGTCTGTCTTCACAGCCATTGGTGTTTCCCCCAATCAGAGCAAAGCTCTGCTAAAAATTCAAAAATTCAAATTATGAAGCAACGCTTCAAATCCCGGGCGCAACGCGCCACGTGTCAGGCGCTGATACGTCAGCGCAGCGCCCGAGAAGGCGCACCCAATCAGAGCAAAGCTCTATTAAAGGAAGCAACGCTTCAGTTGCGCAAGCACTGCACTGCGCGACACGTGTCAGCGCAGATGCGCTAGCGCAGTTGCGCTGCGTTGTGCGCTGCGCGACACGTGTCAGCGCAGATGCGCTAGCGCAGTTGCGCTGCACTATGTGCTGCGTGACACGTGTCACGCGCTGGGGCATCTGCGCCAAACAGAATTAAATTTCCAAGAAATCTTTTCTGTTCTTGTTAAAAAAAAAAATTTCCTCTGCAAAGCAGAAGCCCTTGGATCAAAGATCCAACGGTGGGGAAAATTCCCCAAATCACTCAGAAAAAAATCTCTTTAACAAATTTAACTAATTTATGGGCACTATAAAAAGGACCCCAGACCTCAATTCAAAGGGATCAACATCTTTCTAAAAAAAAAAGGAGAGAAGAGAACTCTGAGAAACTTCTCAAGAATAAAAAAGGTAAAAACCTTTAGAAAAAAGAGAAAGTTCTCTTATGAACAGATCATAGATCTAAAAACAAGATCAATGATCTTTAATAAAGATAAAATAAAACAAAAATAGTGCTTTGCACTTTTCATGAACCTTTGGTTCTCTGAGATAAGAAAAACAAGAAAAAACTTATTTTTCTTTGATCTAAATTAGATCAAGAAATCAAATAGTGCTTTGCACTTCTGTTCTTGAATCTAAAAGATTCTTGGTGCTTTGCACTTGCAAACTGCGCTGTTGCGCTCTTGAAATAAGAGCTTTGCTCTCTGGAGTTGGCGCAACTCACCAGAGCGCGCCACGTGTCAGCAGCGCAACAGCGCAGCGCACTAGCGCAGCGCACTGCACTGTTGCGCTTGCGCTTACCAGAGCGCGCCACGTGTCAGCAGCGCAACTGCGCAGCGCACTAGTGCAGCGCACTGCACTATTGCGCTTGCGCTCACCAGAGCATGACACGTGTCTTCACCACAAGCGCTTGCGCTCAGTGAGTGGCGCAAAGCGCCTAACAAATGCAATGCAGGGCCAAGCCCAATTAAAAGACCAAACATGCCTAGTTAAATTGATGCTCTGCATCATTTATAAATGGGCAAAGCCTAAACAAAAATAATAAAATGCTTTGCAGATGCCTTGCAGAGCCCAAAATAAATTGATGCTCTGCATCTTTTATGGGCAGAGCCCAAACAAGAAAGTAGAAGTAATGCAATGCATTATTTAAGCGTGGGCAAAGCTCTAGCACAGGTCTAATGGACTAAAAATAAATAAAATGTTGAACATTTTCAAGCTGGACTTAGCCCAATTCTGGCCGTAAGTCCTTAAATTAAATTGAACTGAGCACAAATGCTCTCTCAAATCAATTTATATCCGGTTCGAGGGTACATCTCCGAACTCCTTTGACATCCATCGCTGTAATTCCTCAACGACGTCAAAGAGGTGACGGGTCCCAACGACCACACATCAATATGGACTGCGGGGTCCTTAAACTCGTGGACCGAAACGTCCTTAAACTAATATTGGACCGAAACGTCCTTAAACTAATATTGGACCGAAATGTCCTTAAACTAATGATGAACCACCACGTCCCTAAACTGGAACATGGACCACCATGTCCCTAAACTGGAATATGGACCACCACGTCCCTAAACTGGAGCATGGACCGCAACGTCCCTAAACTACCTATGGACCACTACATCCCTAAACTGGAACAATAGAGCCTCCAAATGCTCTTTTGCCGGATCTAAACGATCCCGTTTAAGTTGATCTTAGTCCCCAAATACGGCTAACGTATCCTTAAATATTCAAACGGACTATAAAACTCCAAATCAATCTTGGTTCAAGGGTACATCTCTGAACTCCTCTGACATCTGCCGTTGTAATCCTTCAACGACGTTAGAGAGGTAACGAGTCCCGATGGCCAGATATTAAATGGATTATCACGTTAAGTTGATCTTAGTCTTAAACAGGACTATCGTATCCTTAACGAACGTTTAAGTTGATCTTAGCCGCAATGCGACTAATGCATCCTTAAACTAAAAACACCAAACCCAAATCTAAGTAAATACGGATTTGGACTAATCCACGTCCTACGGGCGACGACATTACTCAGTCTCCGTATACAATCCACGGGCAACCATAAATAAAACAAACACACACGACACGAAGTGAAATTCTGGAGAAGGAGAAAGTTGTTACCGCGATGCGGTAGCGTAATTAACTGCAGGGGCTTGCGCCTGCAGGGAAGAGCGTCCCCACAATCAAAAACCCCTCAAGCGAGGGGGAATCTGACGAAGTCTGCTACATCGGCCGCATCCGTCTAAACCTCCGATACACGGTGCCATAAATCAACTTGGCATCTTCGGAGAGGTGGACAGATAAAACCAAATACCATCTGCCCCGAATCTCAGCGTCAGGACATCGCAGTCTTGTGCGCCGTCCTTCGGAGGGGAACAGATTCTGGCACGCCCGGTGGGACCTTTTCCTCTTTCCACTCCACACTTCGTGTGTCGTCTTCGCGAACCAATCGCGGTTTGTTAACGGTTGCCTTTGGATTTCAAGTTACTAAGATTTGGTCTTTTGCCTGGCGCAGAACTCAAGATTCAATGGCCTCTAATCGCACAAACTGCTCGAAGTGCCACTGCAACGGACGCTCCACCTCACCAGGAGGTGTAGCATATGGACCCCAAGTGGCTTCCTTCCTCGCTTTGCCGGTAGACCAGGTGACCCAAGCCACCACTGGTCTGTTCTTCGGGACTATGATCCCACCTACAAGCTTCTCTGTGCCCATGCCTGCACCGGAAGTGAACAAGAAGTCGGTCTTCGACCGGCTCACTGCTACGACGACCCCTGTCAACGGGTCGCCCACTACCAAACCGACAGCCTCTGTTTTTACCAGGCTAAATCAGAACTCTAAATTGGCTGTCCCAAGGAAAGCAATAACTGCTGCTCCAGAAGTCGTCAAGGCGGCTTCCCCTGTCAAAGAATCAGTCTTCTCAAGGCTGACGATTCCCGCTCCTGCCCCTGCTCAAGGATCCGTCTTCGGCAGGTTGAATATCACCCCTCGAAAGACAACCTCAGTCTTTAAGAGGTTAACACCGGCGGCGCCTCATTCAGACAGGGGGCAAAAAAAAACTATCTCAATCTCTGAGCCAATCGCAACGGTTCGTCATGCTCGACGTCGCCATTGGCAACGAGTGAGGAAGGCAGGGGGCAACTCCCCCTCAGGGCTAACTCCACCGACTCCAGTGGTGGAAGTCAACGCTGCTGTTCCAACTGGGAACAGCTTTAAACTGCCAAGGAGGGTACGGAAGAATTCTCCAACCGCTACACTGAAAAGATCTCCTCCGCTTGCGGAGAGAGTCCCAGAAACAACGCAAGAACAGCCCCCTCAACGGCTGTCCTCAAGAATTTATAAAGTTTGGAGGAGGGTTCAAGACTCCGTAATTGACACGGATCACTCCCGTCAACAAAAAAAGGCGAAGGTGGAAAAAGACGAGGACCGTCCCATTAAACAGCGGGGGACAGCAGCTGCTAGGATGCCCCCTTCAACGGTTCCTTTAACCTCAATGGCTCACAAAAGAAGGAGGCTAGAGAAAACTCCCGCGTTAGCGACAAAAGTTAAAAATAGTGAACCTAAACGCCCCAAGTCAGGGGGTATAACAGTTCATACGGTTTACATGGCATCGGGAAAAGAAGATATCCGCATATCAACAGGTCATAGACCGCACACGAGGTCAGTGACCAAGGCTCAGGAGCAGCAGCAGAAGCTCCAAGAAATGATGAACGCTATGGCCGAACTTACAGGGCCAAAAGAAACCCCTGAAACATCCTCGGACGAGCGTCAAGAACAAGAAACGGACGCTGAATTCCTTCGTCGCGTACTGGAGAAAAAAGATAAAGAAGCTGCGGAGCAGGCAGCCAACATAAAGAAAATGGCCCTCCTATTCCAGGATATGGTGGGTATGATGATTCAACAAGATCCACCTGCTGAAGATCCCCCGATCATCCTTGAAGACGATAGGGGAGAGACGTCGAATCCTCCACCAGTTCTGTCCACAGCTAAAGAGGATACAATCTCCAAAGCTGATTTGGATGAATACATCGCCCAGCAAATACGGGTTCATCATGCAACCGAAACAGCCGGCCAGGTCGTGAAAACGGGGAGACCATATCCGAGTTGGTACGATCAAATCAAATACCCGCCATGTTATACGATTCCCAAGTTCCATGTCTACAAGGGGACGGGCAATCCTCACCAGCATGTCGCCCAGTTCAGGGCACTCTGCGGCAATACCGGTGGAGATGACAAGCTTTTACTTCGCCGGTTTGTTGGAAGTTTGTCAGATACGGCGTTCGAATGGTACTCTGAGCTCCCGAACGATTCTATTAAAACCTTCGCGGAGATGGAGCTGTTGTTTACTCAGCGTTTTGCAAGCGCCAGTGAACGTACCCCAATGACAGCACTGATTAACGCCAGGGTAAAGCCAGGCGAGACGTAGGTTCAGTACGCTATACGATGGCGGAACTTATGGTCAAAGTGTGAGCAGCGCATTGAAGAAGCTCCCGCGGTGGGTATGTTTGTGGGAACCCTCGATCCACAAGCAACCATCTCGCAGTTTATGATGTTTTTCAAGCCGACTAACTTCCAGGCCTTGATTGACAAACTAGCGCAAATGGATCAAATGGGCCATAAACCCCCTCTTCCAAGGCCAGACACCTGAAATGACAAAGGGAAGGGAAAAGCGATCGTCGTCGCTAATGCTCAACAACAACCGAGCGACTCGAAGCCGGTTGCTCCTCAAAATAATATGCGCCCGTACGTACCCCTTGAGGATAGAATGGGACGTCCTATTCCTTTCCCCGCGATAAAACGAGGAGGTTATTCGAGCTGGCGTTGCGCAACAGACTCATAAATTTGCCGGATCCAAAACGTCCGTTACAACCAAGTGACGTCAGCGAACCCAACTACTGTCCTTACCATCGAGTACTGGGCCATCCGATCGAAGACTGCTACGTTTTCAAAAATTGGCTTGAAAACCAGTACCGACATGGCAAGTTCGCATTATCCGACAAATGGAAGGTGAATCCCCCGCAGCCACACACCTCTAAGGGGACGAATACGCAGGGGGCAACATGCTCTGTCATTGAAGAAGCTCCTTGGGAGGTTGTATTATCAGCCAAGACAAAGAGGATGCTAAACGATCTCCAGACATGTCCAGCGATTGAGTGGAAAAACCCGTTGGAACCGCAGGTCATTGAAGGGATGTTGAAGCCACGTCCAACTCCAAAGACCGATAGTGGTGGTTCAAACACTTGCAGCCAGCCGTCAAAATCTTCGAAAAAGAAGAAGAAGAAATCTAAGAAGCCCGTGAAGCCTGGCGACAAGCGCACGGACTTACAAAAACAAATTGACGCGCTGGAGGAATACAATCAGAAGGCACGGACTCCCATTACGCTCCAGGAGTTCCTCAATCACGTCTTTCAAGAAGAAGACGAGGGAAGAAGTTCATCTGATGAATCCGAAGAATGCGTGGCGAACTGTCATATGATTTCCCATTCGATCACGAACGATGAGGAGACTCCTTACACCGAAAAGCTGGGGGTAGATCCTGAATCAAAAATTCTGGGGCTATCAGATGAGGTAATTGACGCATTCCTTAATGAAGCTCGGTTGAAAAGTAAAGCTGATCGAGAACGCGAGACGGCTATATTTGAAAAGGCCAAGCGCCAGCGACTTGATGAAAGAGCTGAGATGATCCCGCTGGAGCAAAACACCTCCGCTACCGACAAAAACCAATTCAAGATGAAGAAAAAGTTTGCTAAGGCCATATCAATGGGCATGAAGCTACCATCCTCTGAAGGAAACGTCACTGATGAAAGGGAAACGCACCCCTCCTATTGCTTATATCATCAAAAGATTTCGCATCCCACTCAAGAGTGCAAAGCTTTCGATAGATGGTGGCAAGGATATGTTGCTTATCGACAACGCTTTAAGCGGGAAAAGCGTAAAACTCGTCGGGAGCAAAGAAATACAACCGAAGGGCTTAAAAGAACTGCTGGCGATTGTTGCATGGTTAACACCGATAGATCACAAGTGCCCACATTCGGGAGTGATTCTGATGAAGAACTAGAACTTGCCCCTCTCTTTAAAGAGTCCGCCTCGAGAAAAGAAGAAGAACCGAAGGTTTGCGAAAATATCCGGCTACGTAATCGCACGCTGCCCGAAAAGAACCTCGGACCCTCGAACAAAAAAGATAAAGGGAAAGAAAAGGCCACTGAAGATATCGTCTTAGATGACCAAGTGGTGGAAGAGCTAGCTGCCAAAGACCCACCAAAGAAGAATAAGGTGGATTACAACGTCTTAGCACATCTGAGGAAGCTGCCCTCACAGCTCAGCATTCTTGACGCCCTTTTGCTATCAAAAGAGGCGAGAGATTCGTTAATTAAGGCGCTCCAAGACCCAGAACAATTCCAAGCATGCCTGGCCGAGGAAAAGATGAAGGAGGAAGTGGAGGAAGTGCACACGGCCGATGTTACTTTTGGCGATGAAGACCTTCTACTTGGGACGTGCGAACACAATCGCCCTCTCTATGTCTCGGGATACTGCCATGATATAAAGATAGGAAAAATCCTGATCGATAACGGGTCATCTGTTAACCTACTCAACTTACGGGTGTTGAAGGAAATCTGTATGAGCGTCCAGCACCTTGCTCGGGACAAGATCACCATCTCCGGGTTCGACTCCCAATCGTCAAAGACTCTTGGATCTGTGATACTGACGCTATACTTCGGGCTACTCGTCACGGACATTAAGTTCCACGTCATAGACGCCAAGACATGTTACAACGCTTTGCTCGGTCGACCATAGTTACACGAGTACAACATCATCCCTTCTACACAACATCAGTGTATGAAGTATTTTAAGGATGGTTTCGAGTATACCGTGACGGGATAACTAAACCCTTTCTCTGTGAACGAGGTCCGCAAATATGAAGACGCCAAATACTTCTTACCGGATTTCCAAGACACAGAGAAGTGTCACAAGCCGGAGAACAAAGCTAACGCCACCATCCCTGTCTTCGGCAGTGATACTAAGGAGGAAGAGGAGATAGTTTATTCGGATCCGCCCCAACACAACAATCCGGGACCATCGGCTCCTACATTGATCTTTGGCAGCGACTCGGAAGATGAAGTCCATGCCATATTCTCTGCTCGACCTTTAATACAAATGTCTACTGACGAAGAGCAAAGTCTACAAGTCGCCATGGTGCCGCTTGAGCATCATAAAGAACTGGATGCACTTAATATCTACAGTGTAGAAGAACTGCGGACATTCTATATCCCTCCCAAACGAGAAAGCGAAAAAGCAATTCTATTTTACCGCTCTGAAGAAACCAGGGTAAAAAAAGAAATCTGGCATGGCGCGGATCCTGCGCTCGACAGGCTTCAGCCTATCCGTCTTCCCAGATATTATATAGAGGGTTTGAAGAAGCTGCTGAAATGCCAAGGGATATCCTTCAAACAGACCGTTAGAGAGGCCAAATTCTATGACAGGGTCTGGAATGTTCCCGGGACTCAACGCAAACTGCCTAGTGGGAGAATGGAAACAAAAGGGCTTGGATACATCCGGTCAAAGAAACGAGAGTTACTACCCGGCTGCTACGTCGTGTATGACCTTGATGAAGAAGCGGATACTCAATGGAAGGACGCTAATCCTAAGCCAGTGAAAGTTCCAGATGCAAAGGAGCCCAGTCCGTCGTTCGAGGAACAAATGGACAAACTTATAAAGAAAGCTGGTCAAAAAGTCCGAGATGATCACAACCGTGAGACGGCCATCTACGAGAAAGCCAAGACGCAATGCCTTCTCCAACAGGCGGTAAAAGATGAAAATGCCGCTCCTTGTCAACCTGTTATAAAGAAGGCTTGGCGCAAAAGCAGAAATAAGTCGAAAGGCTAAAAAGGCGCTCAACAGTAACAAAGCAGGGCTAAGAAGTCACGCAAACGGGAGGCGAGCGTTATTGATCTATCTCTCATGAAGAAAATGAGTCGAGCATACTCTTTTCCTCGGGATAAGACGAGGAGGACACTTGAGCTTGCGCTAAAACATCAGATGCTCACATTGCCGGAGTCCAAGCACCCCGAACAAGCAAGCGAAGTCTCTGACCCAAACTATTGCTCTTACCATCGAGTAATAGGGCACCCGCTCGAAGACTGCTTCACCTTTAAGAATTGGGTCGAAGATCAGTACCAGCTCGGCAAGTTTGCTCTGTCTGACAACTGGAAGGTAACGCCGCCACGGAAGCATGAGCCCAAGGCCACGAAAGAAGAACCGGTTCCACATTGGGATTGGAAGCGAATTCGCACCTGTCGCATGATTACAATATTAAAAGAAGAGCCCGAGGACATAGATGAGCTCCCTTGGTGCTTCGAAAACAGCAACGACGAGATAATTTCAGAATTCCCACCAGCGCCAAAAGAGCTGGAAGATGGAATCCATACCACTGCAGATAACCTCAAGAAGATTGAGTTGGGATTGGCAGACGATCCGCGACCAACATTCATCAGCGAATTACTATCTGAAGAAAGGGTAGCTGCGTTAAAGGATGTGCTTCTGCAGCATAGAGATTGCTTCGCGTGGAACTATTCCGAAATGCCGGAACTAGATCCAGAAATTGCTGTACACAAATTGGCGATATCCCCGGATATCAAGCCAGTCAAACAGGCGCCCAGGAGAATGCGGCTCGAGCTCGAGATGAGTATCAATGCCGAGGTCAAGAAGCTGATCGACTCTGGCTTCATCCAGGAGGTTCAATACCCTGAATGGATCGCCAACATCGTCCCGGTGATGAAGAAAAACCGGCGTATATGCGTAGACTTCTGGGATCTTAATAAAGCTTGTCCGAAGGACGATTTCCCAGTGCCAGTCACCGAGCTGATGATAGACAACACGTCCACTCATGAAGTTTTCTCCTTTATGGACGGCTCATCAGGGTATAATCAAATAAAGATGCATCCCGAAGACCAGAAGCACACCACCTTCAGGACTCCTTTGGGTATATTCTGCTACAAGGTGATGCCCTTCGGTTTAAAGAACGCCGGTGCCACCTATTAGAGGGTCATGACGAAGATCTTCGATGACCTTATACACGAAATCGTTGAATGCTATATCGACAACCTCATTATTAAAAGCAAATCATATGAGGAACATCTCGAGCATTTGAAGACCGTATTTCAACACCTTCGGCAATACAACTTGAAGATGAACCCTCTTAAGTGTGCATTCGGAGTTTCCTCGGGCAAATTTTTAGGATTCATCGTCCGACACCGGGGTATCGAAATAGATCCGTCCAAGATCAAGGCGATCATGGAAATGCCTCCGCCGAGGACTCTTAAACAGTTGCGGTCTCTCCAAGGGAAACTCGCATACATACGGCGATTTATAGCCAATCTTTCAGGCAAGTGCCGTCCTTACAGCCACCTGATGAAGAAGGGAACCCCGTTCGTCTGGGATCAAAAGTGCCAAAGCGCACTAGACGAGGTCAAACAGTACCTGCAAAACCCTCCAGTGTTGGCTGCTCCGGTTAAGGGAAAGCCTCTCATTCTTTATACAGCCGCCCTCGAAGGTTCTTTAGGCGCATTATGGGCCTAAGAGAATGATCAAGGGAAAGAAAGAGCACTCTACTACTTAAGTCGAGTTCTACTGGGGGCAGAAAGCAACTACTCCCCCATCGAAAAACACTGCCTGGCGTTGATCTTCGCGATAACAAAGCTCAGACACTACGCGTTGGCACATGAGGTCCGTCTCATTTCAAAGGTGGACCCCCTTAAATACTTAATGTCAAAGGCCATATTGACAGGACGACTCGCTAAATGGGCCCTACTCTTGATGGAGTTCTCGATCACGTATCAACCTCTCAAGGCAGTGAAAGGCCAGGCCATCGCCGACTTCCTCGCTGAGCATCCCATACCCGCCGATTCTCCTCTAAATTGCGATCTTCCAGACGAACATGCGTTTGATGCGATCAACGGTGGTGATACCCGATGGGAGCTCTATTTTGATGGAGCATCTTCCGTAAAGAAGCGCAAACAAAGTACCCCTATAATCAAATCGGGGGTAGGACTCATCTTTGTGACTCCACAAGGAGGGATAATGCACTTTGTTTTCTCCCTAACAGAACCGAGAACAAATAATGAAGCTGAATACGAAGCTCTGATAACAGGCCTCGAGATCGCCATTGACATGGGAATTGAAAACCTCCTCATATACGGGGATTCTCAACTGGTCGTTAATCAAATAAACGGCGACTACCAAACATGCAAACCAGAATTGGTAAAGTACGACGAAAAAGTGCAACAACTGTTGACTCAAATTCCCTCCTATACTTTGGAAAACATACCGCGCGCGGAAAACAGCAAAGCAGACGCATTGGCCAAACTTGCTAAAGAACTGGCTGACGAGAACCTCGATGACGTTAGAATCGTGGTGCAAAGCCGTCGGGTGCTTGCCTCAATAGAAATATCTTCGGAATCATCCGAAGAAAAAGGAGCGAGCGAGCAGATGGCTCTACAAATAAAAGACCGGGAAAAGGCCGAGGATTGGAGGGAATTCTTCATAGACTACTTTAAGTCCCACCGAATGCCCGAAGAAGCGTCCACAAGACATCAGCTCATGAAACGAGCTCTGTCTTTCGCCTTCGTCAATGATACTCTATACAAGAGGTCATTTGATTCTCTATGGCTAAGATGCTTAGGACCTGATGAAGCGAAAAGGGTCGTCCAAGAAATTCACGACGGACTCTGCGGTTCTCACCAAGCAGGCCCGAAGATGAAGATGAAGATAAAACGGATGGGCTACTACTGGCCCACGATGATTTAGGATTGCCTCGAATATGCGAAGCAGTGCCACTCATGCCAAATTCATGGGGACTTCATCCATCAGCATCCAAACCCATTACATCCAACGGTGACTAGCTGGCCGTTCGAAATGTGGGGAACTGACATAGTCGGCCCCATCGAACCAGCATCGTCTAGAGGACATCGTTTCATCCTGGCGACGACTGACTACTTCTCTAAATGGGCAGAAGCAGTACCGTTAAGAGAAGTGAAGACGGAAAATATCCTCCACTTCTTCAAGATGCACATCATATATCGGTTTGGAACGCCAAGACGGATCATCTCCGATAATGGGCCAGCGTACAGAAGCCACAAGATTAATCGCTTTATGCAGCAACACAATATAGATTGGAGATATTCCTCGGTTTATAATCCGCGAGCTAACGGTCTAGCTGAGGCCTTCAACAAGACCTTGACGAAGATCATGAAGAAAACAGTGTCGCGAAATAAGAAAGACTGGCATGAAAGACTGCAAGAAGCTCTCTGGGCGTATCGAACCACGTTTAAAATGGCCACGAACGCAACACCATATGCGTTAGTATTCGGGACAGAAGCAGTACTCCCCTTCGAGATAGAGTTACCCTCTCTACGAGCGGCAGTCCATTACGAGCTGACGGACGAAGAAAATGCTCACCTTCGGCTTGAGGAGCTTGACGCCCTTGAAGAAACACGACTCATGGCGCAACAAAATCTGGAGGCCTATAAAGCAAAGATGACGCGCTCATATGAAAGACTGACCCGACCGAGGACATTCCGCCAAGGCGAGCTTATGCTAGTGGTCAAAAGGCCTATGATCCCCAATCACGCCAAGCGGGGAAAATTCAAACCAAACTATGAAGGCCCGTACGTCATAGATAAGGTCTACCAGGGCGGGGCCTATATACTCATAAATATGCACGGTGAAAGGCCTTTCAGGCCGATAAACGGTCGCTTCCTAAAGAAATACTATGCTTGATGAGCCACAGCCTAGGTCAATGATAGATGACGACGACTGCGTCCGCTCGCTATCTTCCTAAGCTCAAGCTTTATAAGCAGTAGCCCGTCTCTCAACGACGGACTGAAATGTCCTTAAACTAATAGCAGACCGAAACGTCTTTAAACTACTACCGCAGCATCTTTAGGCTGATAAGATATAAAAAAAACATATAAAAATAAAATTAAAAAAACGGTATGTCCATAAGCAAAAGGGCACGGATGAAAACCCGAAAGGGCTCCGTGAGTAAAAACAGCAGGGCTACCGGCGAGTGTTCGTGAAAACCCGAAAGGGCGCGACCTCGTAAAAAAAATATATGTAAAAATAAAAAGAAAAAAAAAACGGTATGTCCATAAGAAAAATGGGCACGGATGAAAATCCGAAAGGGCTCCGTGAGTAAAAACAGTGGGACTACCAGCGAGTGTTTGTGAAAACCCGAAAGGGCGCAACCTCGTTAAGGGACACTTATAGGGTCCTCACGATCTTGTAAGGAGAAACCACCCATGTGAGATCCTTACGACTCACAAGGAAGCAACACACTTGGGAATCCTCACGATTCCTAAGGAGAAAATACACTTGCGGGATCCTCACGACTCGTAAGGAGAACTCTCTTATGGGACCCTCACGGCTCGTAAGATTTGAAAGTCTTAAGTTACAGAGACTTAAACCTATACTTAAGCAACCCCCACAACTTTCGATACTGCCCTACAAGTAGTCCTATATTGGCCCATGTATACAATCCACAGGCGCGAATAAACATTTCCCTAACCAAGTCCCATCCGAGACTAGGGATATGTTTGCATGGTGGACAACCCTTGTAAATCCTCTCGACTTACAAGGACAAAACCCTCCTGTAGGATCCTTACGACTTACAGGGGAACAATACACTTAGGAACCCTCACGATTCCTAAGGAGAAAATACACCTATAAGATCCTCACGACTTGTAGGGAGAAATAGCTTTGTGAGACCCTTACGGCTCATAAAGTCAAAAGCTTTAGTCGACAGGACCCTAACCCTGGTCGCTAAACCTCCTTTGTTCGGCATCGACAGAGGCAAATGATGATTCGCTCCTGTCAATATCCCAGTTGTAGCGGTGCTGATGCCAAAATCGGTGTCCGAGTTCAGGTTTACGGCAAAAAGCCAGTAGGCCGCACATGCATACAAAATAGCCGAAATGATGAGGCAACTTGCAATAAAAAAAAAACAGCAAGTGAAATGTATGCATGCGAAATAGCCGAAATGATGGGGCAACTCGCAATAAAAAGCAGCGAGTAAGAATAAAATAAACAGCCGAAATGATTGGGCAATCGCGACCTTCGCGATATAAAAGCTGAAATGATAGAGCATCGCGGAAATAAAAAAAAAGAAATGATAAAACTTTGCCCCTACAGTTAAGATCACATCGATCCCTGTATACAATCCAAGGGCGTAAACAAAGAGGGAACCATACTTTCCCAACAGGCTCCGCCAGAAGACAAAGCCAAATCTCGACGGTTCAGTCCAACTCCGAAGAAACCAGTGTCTTCAGCAGATACCTCAACTCAGGGAAACAAACAATCCTTGACGAGAGCCTCCAGATTCGCGTCGACTCGCAGAGCAACCAGTGCCTCCGTGGGAAATCCTCGACTCGTTTCAAACCCCAAGGAAACAAATAATCCTTGGCGCTTGGGAAACAAATAATCCCTAGCAAAACTCCTCAACTCACGGATACAAACACTCCTTGACGAGAGCCTCCTGATCCGTGTCGACTCGCAGAGCCACCAGTGCCTCCGTGGGAAATCCTCGACTTGTTTCAAACCCCAAGGAAACAAATAATCCTTGGCGCTTGGGAAACAAATAATCCCTAGCAAACTCCTCGACTCACGGATACAAACACACCTTGACGAGAGCCTCCTGATCCGCGTCGACTCGTAGAGCCACCAGTGCCTCCGTGGGAAATCCTCGACTCGTTTCAAACCCCAAGGAAAAAAATAATCCTTGGCGCTAGGGAAGCAAATAATCCTTAGCAGATACCTCAACTCAAGGAAACAAACAATCCTTAACGAAAGCCTCCTGATTCGCGTCGGCTCGCAGAGAAACCAGTGTCTCCGCGGAAAAATTCCCGATTCGTCTTAACATGCAAATGAAGCCTCAGGCAGCAGGGAATAAAAAACTTGCTTCCTGAACAATGGGACCCTGCAAGTCAATCCAAAATGGTCTCTTGCATACTATTCACGGGTCTCACTCTCCAAAGTCGAATTTCGACGAGGAGGGAAACAACCGCTTGTGGGTCCTCTCGACTCGTAAGAGGGAAAAATTCTCTTATAGGATCTTTACGACTTGTAAGAGAAAACAACACTTAGGAATCCTCACGATTCCTAAGGAGAAAGCCCACCTACGAGATCCTCTCGATCCGTAGGGAGAAGAACTTCTATGAGACCCTCACGGCTTATAGAGTTGAAAAGTCTTAGGCAGCAGATCTGAACCTGCGGTCTAAGCCATCGCTATTTCTTAAGAAAGTCAGGATACTCGTTCTAATCATCCGTCAACCATGGTTACTAAGGTGGCATGCTGATAATGAAAGAAAGAAAAGACGAAAAATGACACATTACAAAAAAGGTGTATCTTTTATTCATAAACTTGATGGGATACAGGATACATTATGTCAAAGAATAAAAAAAATATATATACATTCTTTTATCTACAAGTACAAACGATACAAAGATGGATAGCTACTGAGGAGGAAGTGTCTTTAGTAAGTTCACAAGCTGCTGTCGCACTTCCTTCAGCGCTTCCTCTCGAGCGACAGCCACGGCCACCTCCGCCTCCACCTGGGCCCGCTGCTGCAAGAAGGATGAAAGTTGCTCCTCCGCCGCCTTTTGGGCTGCTTCCTGGCTGGGTGCATCTCGCTCGACAACATCAAGGTGTTGCCTCAATGATAACCCTTCAGAAAGACATTGCAGAAGGCCCTCAAAGACAACCTTCAGCCGTGCGGCGTTGGCCTCCACCCGAGCATGCAGTTGGGCAGACTTGCTCGAAGTCTCACGTCGCTCCTTACGCCTTGAAATGACTTCTTGTTCGAGGTGGTGGAAGTAAGGAGCGCTCTGCTCAATCTACGCTGTTCTTTGATTACTGGCAGCCAAGGCCTCGGGAGCGGGACGCGGCGACTCCAACCGATGCAGGCGGGCCTCGATCTCCCTGCAATGGTTAACCCAGGATGCGACGATGCCCTCATTATGAAAGTTCACGAGTATTGCTAGCATCGGGTTAACCATCATAGCGAAGTCTGCGGCAGATGTACGAGTTTCAATGTCGAGTTCCTCGACGTAGTCACTCAACATGCGCAGACTATTCGCGGCGCCTTTTGAAGACAGACTCCTCAGATAAGGACCCGCCGGCATTATGATGCGAGATTCGAAGGGCGCCGAGACCGGAACGACAGCTGAAAAGAAACAAGATGTGATCAGAACCACAGTTCTGAAAATAAAGAAGGAAGACTTTATCAATGTGATAGTCGCTGTACCAGCTGAGGCAGGTGGCTGAGCCGGAAGAGTCAGCAACGCAGCCCGTCTTTCATCCCCTCCTTCGATTTGTAACACTGCAGTCGAGATAAAAAAAAGGGGGTTTAGAAATAATCCCATCAATAAAGAAAGATGGATGTCATTGGAAATCATACTCACCAACGCCACCAGAGGAAGAGGCAAGCTCGGATGGGAAAGAGAAGTGTGGGAGCAACATCTGGTAAAGATGGTCAAAAAGTACTCCTGAAAAAACACAACAGCACAACTTCAGTACGTAAAAACTATACATCTGAAAGATAAGACTAATAAGTTGCGAACCCATACCTTCCAACATCTTAGATGGTATAAGAGAGGGTTGAGAGGTGACTACCGCCAAGGCAGTCGTTGAAGGCGCTCCTTCAAGCAGTGGGGCATCGGCGCTGGCTGCACCTGCATTACAAGAAAGGTGAACTTGTCAGAAAGGATTGTAAAATAAGAAAGACAGTAACCTAAGGTTTACCTGAGGAGCTCCCGGCCGAAACAGAAGCGACTCCCTCCTCTATCGACATGAGGCTACCGCCCGTAGCCTCATCACCCGACTCGATGGGGACCGTCGTCGTGCTACCGCGACCAGGAGACGGCAGGAGATCGTAAGCAGGGAGGGCAATGATTGGAGCATTGCCGGATTCTTGGAAAGAAGCGGCTGACTCTTCCCCAAGAGTCGTACCCATCTCACCCGCAACTATTTCGAGCCACGCCGTCTCCATCGGCTCATCCACTGTCACCACGAGGTCGCCGGCCTCAAGCGCCACGTCCACCACCACCCTTGGTTCAGTTATAATGATCATATCATCTGCCACCGCCTCAGGTTCGGCATCAATGACCTTCTCGGCTGCAGGCCCCTCGACCTCCACCTCAGGCTCCAAAGCCACAACGACGTTGCCCACCGTCGGCTCGAGTTCGGCAGGTACCGCCTCCTCTGTTTCTTTGGGATCAACGGTTTCCGCCTCCCCCTCGATCGGACTCGGCCCTGCAAGATAAGGGATATAAGGACCAATGACATTAAAAATCCTTATAACAAAAACTCTGAGAGAAATATTACCTGAAGCGGATTTACCGTTTGCGCTCCGAACTGCGCGCGCCACCTCTCTGCGGGCAGTGGATAAGGCAACAGGGGCCTCTTCAGATGGAGTATCAGCACGAGGGGCGGTGCTGGGGCCCGCTCCCGTAGCCAAGGCAGCCCGGCGCGCCTTCGCCTCACGCCTTTGCCGCTTTCTTTCCTCCCGAGCTGTCACAATGGACCTCTGTGACGCCTCTTTCACCGCGGCATCGTCATCCGTAAACAAAGAAACTTCCAGAGCCTTTAAGGCGTCTCTCATCGGCTCCTCAAGATGGACTTCTTGCGGTAACCCTGAAGAAGCAGGAACGTCGGCAGCCGGTAGGACATTTGCGTCACTTGGCGGGAGCGGCATTGAGGTTCCTGTGATTAAAAGGGAGAGGTTAGATCGACCATAACACAAGGGAAATGAAAGCTTAATAAATCGAAACTTACTAAGGCCCATAGATGTTCTAAGACGTTCCTCCTCCTGGAAAGTCTTCAGAGAAGCGGCAATGGCTTCTTCGTCAGTGATGCCTGTCGAAAGGAAAGAAAGAAAAGCGTTAGTCAAAGGCAATGAAGAGGATATGTTGCAATAAAGAAAATGCGACTAATAGTTACCTGATTGCGCAAGCTTGGCCAGCCACGCGTCACGCTTTGCCAACCACGCCGATGTTTCGAGAGCGGCTTCCAATTCTGTATCGTCCGGCGGCGGCATCACTAGTCCTTCGTTCGTCCCGTATTCGATCAGGCCCTCGGCATAGGGAACATGGGGTTCCTGACCGAACATGACGTCCGCAGCGAAGAGCGACTTCTTTTTCTTTTGCCCTCCAACCCTAGGCTCACGGGGGATCGACTTCCGTTTAGCAGCCACTTTGGGACGACGGGTCCCGATGTCCGCACCCACGCCAGACTCCGGCGAGGGTACAACCACTGTCTCTACTGGAGCACAGGGTGCGGGAGGTGCATCTGTGATATCAGGGAGCGGCAACTCACGTGGAGGACTTTGTGCACGCGAGGGTCCGGCTTTGGCATCTTTTAAAGGAGGGATTACCGGGGTCCTTGGCACCAGAGGAGCGTTGCGATCGCTACTTGGAGGTGCACCCTTACGATCGATCAGCAACCGCCTTTCCTCCTTTATGACCGCTCCCGTCGAATGACTATACCATTCTGTGTATACCCTAACAAGTCGGGGGGCGCAAGCCGGCTCACTGATAAAGAAGTGAGAGCCCGTGTTTAGACGCATGAAGTGATGCAGTGCCCTCTCCATCCCTTCTTCAGTCGCGGCAGGTTCCGATAAAAAAGCCTCCAGCGGTACCCCTTGATTATAGCTCAGCTGTTGGGCGAAACGATGCGGGTTATATCTCATGAAGATCGCTGCCCCGTCCTGCCTAAACACCAAGAAGCCCGGTCTGATGGAATATAGGTGAAGGGTCTCCCGGGCCGTTAAAACTGAAGCTCCATCCTTGAAAGTGTCTTGCAATGGCCGCACTGCGGTGGTAGACGTTTTTCCAATAGTCAACACCTTGTCAATGAAAGACACACCGGTTCCAACGGTGTGGGAGCGAAGGAGTAAACACCTGGCATCTCGTGGCGATGGATTTACAATTGATGCGCCGATCAACTGTAGAATGCGAGGAAAATTGCACCTTTCGTAGAACGAGGGCCTTTTATGCATGCCGAAGACACCCGCTGTATGTAGCTCGAGCCACGACATAAAGTAGTGCATCGGGAAGACCACGTGCAACACCCCAGGCTCATTAGCATCCGCTGCTCGACTGAGGCCATGATACAAGTGCGCCAAACCGGCGATCCCAACGGCCACCTTTACCCCGATAGTCATTCGGTGGGCCGGGTAAAAAACAGAGGGCCGCATGCGGTGAGAGTGCATTGGGAGCGCAAACCAACTCAGCCAAAGCCCAAGAAATCCTAAAAAGAAGGCCTCCTCGTCCATCTCAGGGGCTGCGACTTCTGCAAAAGGCATGGTTGGGGAGTTAGGAAGAAAAAAGTTCTTTTGGTCTATGTCTTTCGCTGGCAGGTTATCCAAACCTAAACCAAAAGGGTCCTCAAGGTTGGCAAACTTGGCAGCTTCCGCCGAGAGGACGTTTGGATGAAGGAACCGAGCAATGAAATCCTCAAAATTAACTTCGCGGCTCCCACGCTCAATGAAAAGGGCCTCGTAGATGTTCAACACCTTGATCAGACTTGGAAATTGATGTTGAACAGCGTTCTCCGGCATGAGCCCTCTTATCACCGGCTTAGCACCAAAGATGTACTCATCCGGCGGGAGCAACTCTTCATAATGCTCCCCCATGACCGGTAGACCGGATACCTCCGTAAACTCTTCCAAAAAGATTGACACTTCCCGATCCATGGCAAGGAAAGTGTGGGTAGGAATGTTCCACTGCTCCAGGAAGGCCTTGAACCACCAGGTGGGAAGCGTGGGATACTGGAAAAGGAAAACATAGACTGCAGTATACAATCCTAATCTTATCAATTGCGACTTCTTCGTCGACAGGATATACCGAGCCCACGGCAGATAGCCGATTGGGTGGCGGGGGATCAAACCGATATTATATGATTGCCCCCAAGGTCGCGCCTTACCTTGACAGATGCGGCGCCCCAGGATATCCAAAACCATGGGACGCTGAACCGGAATCGCATCTATGGAGGGATGTAGGAAGCCCTTTGATGTCCAATCAACCATCTCCACGGCGTACTGCACCGGGGGTGGGCTGGCGTAATGAATCGCCGTTATGGGTTCTGACAGCACCGCGCATGTGAAGCTCCGTCGGCCCATGATGATCTGATTATACCACGACCCCCAAAGGTAGAGACTCTTGTGTTCCGGGTCGTACTCCTTAATCATGTTCAGGACTTCACGGTCCAAGGGCGCCTCGGGAAATCCCTCCTCCGAGCGGACGAACGGGAATGAAGTGTCTAGAGACATGATCGCTACAAAAGAACAATTTAGCCATTAGTGTTGTAATTCCAACGTTTGGCGTCTAAAAAAGAAAATGCATTAATTAAATTAAAATTAATTAATTACATCACACATCAGTGCAGTGAGTGGGAGACCAAATGGGGACCCACAAAATCTGGATGACAATACATCAGACAACCTCATCATTGGATGAGATTGTCAGTTGATCCCCAGGAAAACATTCCCATTTATAAAAAAAAGGGGGTGGGAAGAATCCCTAGAGACAAGGAGAAAATCTCCTCTTTCAGAGCAAAGCTCTGTCACAGAGTGACACTTGTCAAACTCTGGTCCCAGGGAAATAAGATTCCTTAAAAAGAGCACAGCTCTATGGTAATAATGGAAAGGTCCATCAGAAAATGTCTATACCAAAAAGAATTAAAATTTTTGAATTCTTGGAAAATCCACGAAAAACTTGTGAAAATTTTTCATTTATCAGATCTAAAAGATCCACAGATGATCTATGAGCAAAGCTCTGTTCATGGGTTAAAACCTATGAACAAGATCCCTGTAGATCTACAAGTTTTTGAGAGCAAAGCTCTGTTTATGAAACCCCAAGGGGGATCTATTTAGATCAAAAGATCTGTAAGAGCAAAGCTTTTTAGTTAAGGTTAATTTAAGTTAATTTGATTTGATTTAATTTTACTTAAAGTTTTTGACTTTGGAAATGAGCAAAGCTCTGAAGTTCTAGAAACGAGAGCAAAGCGCTGAAGTTCTAAGCAAGAGCAAAGCTCTGGAATCAAAATCTAGAAAATGGTGAAGTTTTCTAAAGGGCCATAGGTCCTATTTATAAGGCGCTTGCACCCCTTCAGCTCACCCCTTGATCCAATGGTCAGGGGCTTGCCACCGCTGCACTCACGTGCGCGCCACGTGAGCGCAACGGTGGGGAGGCATTTGTTTCCCTCAATCAGAGCAAAGCTCTGCTGAAAATTCAAAAATTCAAATTATGAAGCAACGCTTCAAATCCCGAGCGCAACGCGCCACGTGTCAGGCGCTGATACGTCAGCGCAGCGCCCGAGAAGGCGCACCCAATCAGAGCAAAACTCTATTAAAGGAAGCAACGCATCAGTTGCGCAAGCACTGCGCTGCGCGACATGTGTCAGCACAGATGCGCTAGCGCAGTTGCGCTGCGCTTTGCGCTGCGCGACACGTGTCAGCGCAGATGCGCTAGCGCAGTTGCGCTGCGCTATGCGCTGCGTGACACGTGTCACGCGCTGGGGCATCTGCGCCAAACAGAATTAAATTTCTAAGAAATCTTTTCTGTTCTTGTTAAAACAAGAAGATTTTCCTCTGCAAAGCAGAAGCCCTTGGATCAAAGATCCAACGGTGGGGAAAATTCCCCAAATCACTCAGAGAAAAATCTCTTTAACAAATTTAACTAATTTATGGGCACTATAAAAAGGACCCCAGACCTCAATTCAAAGGGATCAACATCTTTCTAAAAAAAGGGAGAGAAGAGAACTCTGAGAAACTCCTCAAGAATAAAAAAGGTAAAAACCTTTAGAAAAAAGAGAAAGTTCTCTTATGAACAGATCATAGATCTAAAAACAAGATCAATGATCTTTAATAAAGATAAAATAAAACAAAAATAGTGCTTTGCACTTTTCATGAACCTTTGGTTCTCTGAGATAAGAAAAACAAGAAAAAACTTATTTTTCTTTGATCTAAATTAGATCAAGAAATCAAATAGTGCTTTGCACTTCTGTTCTTGAATCTAAAAGATTCTTGGTGCTTTGCACTTGCAAACTGCGCTGTTGCGCTCTTGAAATAAGAGCTTTGCTCTCTGGAGTTGGCGCAACTCACCAGAGCGCGCCACGTGTCAGCAGCGCAACAGCGCAGCGCACTAGCGCAGCGCACTGCACTGTTGCGCTTGCGCTCACCAGAGCGCGCCACGTGTCAGCAGCGCAACAGCGCAGCGCACTAGCGCAGCGCACTGCACTATTGCGCTTGCGCTCACCAGAGCATGACACGTGTCTTCACCACAAGCGCTTGCGCTCAGTGAGTGGCGCAAAGCGCCTAACAAATGCAATGCAGGGCCAAGCCCAATTAAAAGACCAAACATGCCTAATTAAATTGATTCTCTGCATCATTTATAAATGGGCAAAGCCCAAACAAAAATAATAAAATGCTATGCAGATGCCTTGCAGAGCCCAAAATAAATTGATACTCTGCATCTTTTATGGGCAGAGCCCAAACAAGAAAGTAGAAGTAATGCAATGCATTATTTAAGCGTGGGCAAAGCCCTAGCACAGGTCTAATGGACTAAAAATAAATAAAATGTTGAACATTTTCAACTGGACTTAGCCCAATTCTGGCCGTAAGTCCTTAAATTAAATTGAACTGAGCACAAATGCTCTCTCAAATCAATTTATATCCGGTTCGAGGGTACATCTCCGAACTCCTTTGACATCCATCGCTGTAATTCCTCAACGACGTCAAAGAGGTGACGGGTCCCAACGACCACACATCAATATGGACTGCGGGGTCCTTAAACTCGTGGACCGAAACGTCCTTAAACTAATATTGGACCGAAATGTCCTTAAACTAATGATGGACCACCACGTCCCTAAACTGGAACATGGACCACCATGTCCCTAAACTGGAATATGGACCACCACGTCCCTAAACTGGAGCATGGACCGCAACATCCCTAAACTACCTATGGACCACTACGTCCCTAAACTGGAACAATAGAGCCTCCAAATGCTCTTTTGCCGGATCTAAACGATCCCGTTTAAGTTGATCTTAGCCCCCAAATACGGCTAACGTATCCTTAAATATTCAAACGGACTATAAAACTCCAAATCAATCTTGGTTCAAGGGTACATCTCTGAACTCCTCTGACATCTGCCGTTGTAATCTTTCAACGACGTTAGAGAGGTGACGAGTCCCGATGGCCAGATATTAAATAGATTATCACGTTAAGTTGATCTTAGTCTTAAACAGGACTATCGTATCCTTAACGAACGTTTAAGTTGATCTTAGCCGCAACGCGACTAATGCATCCTTAAACTAAAAACACCAAACCTAAATCTAAGTAAATACGGATTTGGACTAATCCACGTCCTACGGGCGACGGCATTACTCAGTCTCCGTATACAATCCACGGGCAACCACAAATAAAACAAATATACACGACACGAAGTGAAATTCTGGAGAAGGAGAAAGTTGTTACCGCGATGCGGTAGCGTAATTAACTGCAGGGGCTTGCGCCTGCAGGGAAGAGCGTCCCCACAATCAAAAACCCCTCAAGCGAGGGGGAATCTGACGAAGTCTGCTACATCGGCCGCATCCGTCTAAACCTCCGATACACGGTGCCATAAATCAACTTGGCATCTTCGGAGAGGTGGACGGATAAAACCAAACAGCATCTGCCCCGAATCTCAACGTCAGGACATCGCGGTCTTGTGCGCCGTCCTTCGGAGGGGAGCAATTGGATTGCCTACGGGAATGGGAAGATGAACCACTCCCCATCACGTCTTATAAATGCAAGGCTTTTGCCTTTGGGAAACCACTGTTCTTTCATCTTCTTCCTTACTTGTTTTTCTTAAGAATTTAATTCTTTTCTTCAGAGCTTAGTTCTCTGCTTACTGGAATCTCAGAGTTAAACTCTGTTAAAAAAAATTTCTTGGTAAGGATTATGAATGGAACCCCCCTTTTTTGTTCTTTTCATCGTGGATTTTTAAATCCGGGGACAGAGCGTTGCTCTCTTCTTAGATTGGTTTCTTAAAGATCCAAATCACACATTTTTTTTGTAGATTCTAAGATCTTGAATCAATGGGGATCGTTGATCCTCTTCTTAGGGTTTTACCCTGTCACCGATCTTTTAAGATCCTTGGAATTTAATTCCATTGTTTAAAAGGAAATTGAATCCTCATTACAGAGCTTAGCTCTGAAAGATCTAGAGGCCCTTTAAGAAATTTATTCCCTGGCGTTCTTGGGCATATTTTCATTTTTGCAGACCTCATTTTTCTTTAAAGATGTTAAGAGTTATTTAAATTCCAATGTCCATTTAATGAGAATCCTTTTTGATTCTTGCAATGATTATCTCGCCTCATCATTGGTGAGCCGCCATATTGATTTTGTGGTGTCCATTAGTTTTGCAGTCAGTGGTCCCATAGAACAAACATCATGTCGTTATATATATATATATATATATATATATATATATGTGTGTGTGTGTGTGTGTGTGTGTGTGTTTTATTAATGGTTTTTCTTCCCTTTATTTCAGGAACAATGGCTTCACTTCCCTACTTTCCCTATACTCGCTCAGACGCCGCTTTTCCGCAATCGCCGTCGGACGAGCAAGCTATGGCAATGATCAGGGCACATGACAGGGACTGTACGAGTCTACTGTTATGGGGAGTTTGGTATGGTCACATCATCCGGGGATCCGTAGCTTTACTTGTGAAGTGCCAACAGAGTCCCTCCGCCCAATATCGCTGATGGAACGCCCACATACCGCTTATGTGGTAAAGGCGACTAACTGGACTCCTACATGCCGGCTTGAGCCGTCAACTACTGGGATACCCAACTAGCCCCTGCCGGCTATAGATATTCTGGGGTGCCGCATATGTTAGGGCGAAGCCTGACCCTGGGGACAAGTTTATAAGGTAAGCGTTACTCCCCGCCATCCAGTAGGCTACCTTCCCTGGGCTCGATACGTTCTTTCCGCCCACCATGCACGATTACAAAAGGTTGGGCTATATCAAGCGGTGTACGTGTCTCTTTTTCATTACCAGGCCCCTCACGTCTGGTGGGTTGAAGCTTTTCTAAACCAATGGAATCTTCCCACCAACACCTTTTTGCTAGGGGATCGCGAGGTCTCGATTTCACTGGAAGAGTTCCGCGAGATTTTCGGATTGCCAATCAAGGGAGAGCATTATGAAGAGTTGCTACCTCCCGATGAGTATGTGTTCGCGACCGTGCCTGGTATGCTTGACGGCCTGATAACTGAAAACGCCGTCCGTCATAAGTACCCAAGTTTAGTCAAAGCCCTAGGTATTTTTGAGAAACTGTTCTTGACGTCAGAAGGGCAAGGAGTCACCTATGAGACCTTCATTGCCTGCTTTCTCCATGGAGACGCTTTATCTAATGAGGCTCCAAAGTTCGTGAATATCGACGACCCTTTTGGGTTTGGGTTGAACAAACTGCCGACCAAAGAGGAAGATTTGCCACAGTTCTATATTCCGATCTCGTTGGCCGTTTCCTTCGACGCGATTGTGTCTCCCGGTATGGACGAAGAAACCTTCTTCGTTGGCTTCATCAGTCTCTGACTTAGTTGGTTCTCCATACCGACGCATCAACGCTTTATGAGGACCTCCGTCTTCTACCCTGCTCATCGTATTGCTGGAAGGGCGTGATTGGCCTTTGGTATTGCAGGCTTGCCGCACCTATATCATGGGTTAAGCATTGCGGCTAATACTTCGACCCCAGGCACGGATATTGTGAATTTCTCCCTCTATTACTTCACGTCGTGGATCGAGATGCATATATTGGGAGCATTTGCTGCTCACAGGCGGCCAGATTTTTATGACTCCTATGCTTTCCCACAGGTTATGAGGTTGGTGGATGCTTCCGCTCCCGATCCGACTCAGCTAGGGGCCCTCCGCTTGTTGCTTAACCTATACTCGAACGCAAGCGGGATCGTCGCGTTTTGAATAGCCGGGTTTTTTTTATGTGAGATGAGGGTTTTTATTTTTATTCATGTAAAATTCAATGTATATAATATTCTTTTATTGGGGCACTTCCGGGATGAGGTTGATGTCACCATTGTATATTATTTACTTTTCCGCATTAGGTAGACCCAAGGATAGGAGCACAAGTAACCGGGTTCTAGGGTCCAGTGGGAGGCCATCTCGAGGAGTCGAGACCGGGTCTCCTAACCCTAGAATTGGCAGTGTTGCTTGTCGCTCTCGTAGGGGTCTAGGGATGTGGGTTTGGCTATTCATCGCGACCGTGGAATCCGTGTTTTATACAGGCTCGTATTGAAAACACGGGCGTCCAAGTATATCTAATGTTTCATATATGTTCTTCTGCTGCAATGTTCTGTGATGAGATCATATTACTGCCTGAGATGAATGCTTCTATATATATATATATATGCTGATATATAAATATTACTGCTTTCGTTTCTTCTGTAATGCTTAGGAAGCATAAGCTGATGGGATTTTTTATTAATGAGATTAATAAAAAGAAAAGAAACCTAAAAGATGTTGTAGAATCAAAACTTTATAAAAAGGGTAGCTAAAGTTTTGCTTTGCATAGCGGTATATATGTATACCCTGCACCTTATTTGATGAGGAAAGAGCCGAGATCCCTTCACCGGGAGTGACCTCTTTAGCGAAACTGGCAGATGCTACAAAACTCAGTTTATCTTTTGATTGCTTTTAGAATTTTTCTTTGCACAGTGATATATATGATATGTTCTGCACCTTATTCGATGAGGAAAGAGCCGAGATCCCTTCACCGGGAGTGACCTCTTTAGCAAAACTAATGAAGGCCTAAAAAACACTCCATTTCAAAATTTCACATGATTCTACGACGATATCAAGTTCATTACGCTCATGGTTTTCTGAAAAACCTGCTTAGCCTTCCGTCATTTCAGATAAGTACTACTTAGTATTCGTGCTACGGTAGTTTGGCATTCGTCAAGGCGTAGTGTACGGTAGCTAACTAGTATTTATCTGCTTATGCATATGATGCAGATTGAATTAGGGTATTCGTACGGCGTTGTTTGGCATTCGTCAAGGGTCGTGCGGGTGGGTCTAATTCAATCAAGAAATGTACGGGTTGAACTTGACTAGTGGACTATGGGTTGTTTGGCATTCGTCAAGGTTATAGAACGCTAGGAGTAAAATATTATTGGGAATTTTAAGTGTTGAAATTTGCAATGAGATTGCATACCTTCTATGAGATAGTTAGATCCCGATACCCACTGCGAGTAAGAGTTACTCCTGGGAGAGTTTTACACATTACAATTAGCCGATCAAGTAGGTGTCTAGAAAAGTGTTAACGGGGTTATACCTCTGGAAAAACGAGGTTTACTTTAATTAGGTCCGTGCGAAAGCACGGGGAACCTCTCTCAAGTACCAACACTGATCTGGCTGAAAGACTGACGAAATTGTAGGGTGTAATTAATCCCGGCTAATCTTGCCTTTTAGGGTTTGAAGGCAGATTTGATAAAACCAGTGGGAGACATCCTGATTAGATAAGATAATAAACCAATCTAATCTTGCAAGAGCATACGCTAAAGTGTTTTCTTCTCTTTCTCTCCAGGTAGCGACCATGTCAGGCCATAATCAAGATAATAATATGGATGTATTGACTGAACCCGCTTATTATACTGAGCAGGGGAACGTTGGACCCGTTCTTTCTTATAAGAGTTATAAGACTGAACAGGGGATAGGGGAATATCTGGATTCTCAAGCCGCCCAGAAGAACATGCATGTTGATGCATCTTCTTCAGGTGTGTTAGTTATTGAGAACTGTTTCTCAGTTCGCCCTACGTCCTGGATATTAGATACCGGATCAGTATCCCACATATGTAAATTGTTACATGGGCTACGAAAAGGTAGAGAACTGGGAAAAGGTGATCATTCCGTTCAAGTAGGGAATGGTGCAAATGTTGCAGCCAAAGCAGCTGGCGAATATCACCTAGTATTACCAAGTGGTGATACACTGATTCTGAATGAGTGCTATTATATACCGAACATGATGTGCAACATTATATCAGTTTCTTTATTGAGTAAAGAAGGATATAATTTTGTAGTACAGGATAATGTTATGAACATATTTCTATATCAAAAGTTGATTGCATCAGGCTCGTTATATAATGGCATATTCATTCTAAATCAAAATACAGTCCTCAATATACAAAACACGCACAAGAGGAAGAGTTCAGAAATGAACGAATCCTTCTTGTGGCATTGTAGACTTGGTCATATCAATGCGACACGATTGGCTAAGTTACATAAAGATGGATATTTGAATCCGTTCGAATTATCATCTTATGATACTTGCCATTCATGTCTCAAAGGAAAAATGACCAAAGCTCCGTTTAGTGGACACGGAGAAAGAGTTACGGAACTCTTAGGACTGGTACATAGTGATGTATGCGTTCCCATGTCTACACATGCCAGGAACGGTTCTTCCTACTTCATTACATTCACTGACGATCTCTCTAGATACGGGCATGTGTTCCTGTTGAAACACAAGTCTGAAGCTTTTGAGAAATTCAGAGAATATAAGCACGAAGTAGAGAACCAAACGGGCAAAAGTATTAAGATCCTTCGATCTGATCGAGGAGGAGAATACTTGAGCAATGAGTTCCAAGATTATCTAAAAGAGAATGGGATTCTCTCTCAGCTTACTCCACTTTATACACCACAGCACAACGGTGTATCGGAACGAAGGAATCACACCCTATTAGATATGGTACGCTCAATGATGAGTACAGCTGAGTTACCTATTTCCTTCTGGGGGTATGCGCTTGAGACAGCCATACACCTATTGAATATGGTTCCTACCAAATCAGTGCCTACCATTCCATATGAGATATGGAAAGGGAAGAGACCATCTCTTAAGTATGTTAAGATATGGGGTTGTCCATCCTATGTCAAAAGACAAAATCTGGACAAACTCGAGGCAAGATCTGTCTTATGTAAGTTTGTAGGATATCCCAAAAATTCACAAGGGTATATCTTCTACCACCCCGAGGAACAAAAGGTGTTTGTTTCTCGACATGCCACTTTCTTAGAAAAAGATTTTCTTATGAAACAGATTAGTGGTATTGAGGTAGAACTGGAAGAGGTTCCAGCAACACAAACTATAACAGAAGACTTGGTAGAACCAGAGGATTCAGTAGTACCCGACGAACCCCAGCCTCTCCACCGATCTAGCAGGGTTTCTCATCCGCCTGAGAGATACTACGGTTTTCTCATTGATGGTGGAAGCGAGGATTGCATTATGGAAGATGATGACCCGACATGTTTCGAGCAGGCCATCACGAGTGGTGACTCTGTGAAATGGCTGGATGCAATGCGATCTGAGATGGAATCCATGTACACCAATAAAGTATGGACTTTAGAAAATTCTCCTGAAGGGGTAAAACCCATTGGGAGAAAGTGGATTTTTAAAAAGAAATTTGGTGTAGATGGAAAAGTTGAGACTTTCAAAACTAGACTTGTAGCAAAGGGTTTTCGTCAATGACCATGTGTGGATTATGACGAAACCTTTTCTCCAGTGGCTATGCTTAAGTCCATCCGGATCTTACTTGCCATTGCTGCATACCATGACTACGAAATCTGGCAAATGGATGTTAAGACCGCCTTTCTAAATGGTGATTTAGAAGAGTGCGTGTACATGACTCAGCCAGAGGGCTTTGTAGATAGTGGGAGCAGCGGAAAGGTGTGCAAACTGCTTAAATCCATTTATGGGTTAAAGCAAGCATCGCAGAGTTGGAACATCTGTTTTGATGTAGTAGTCAAAGAGTTTGAGTTCATCAAAAACATAGATGAACCTTGTATCTATAAAAAGGTAGCAGAGAGTAAGGTTGTCTTCCTCGTATTGTGCGTGGATGACATACTCTTGATAGGAAATGATATTCCTATGCTGCAATCAGTCAAGCTCTTCTTATCACAAAGATTCTCAATGAAAGATCTAGGTGATGCCTCCTGCATATTGGGAATAATGATCTATAGAGATAGATCTAAACGGATATTGGGATTGTCCCAATCCAGGTACATTGACACCATACTAAAGAGGTTTAGTATGGAAGAATCCAAGCTTGGGAACCAACCCATGATCTTTGGACTCACTCTCTCCAAAGAGATGTCTCCCAAGACTGATTTGGAGAGAGCTCGCATGCAAGGGATACCCTATGCTTCGGCAGTAGGCTCTATCATGTATGCGATGCTATGTACCAGACCCGATGTAGCATACTCACTAAGTGTAGTGAGTCGGTATCAAGCAGATCCTGGAGAGAGTAACTGGACAGCTGTGAAGAACATTCTCAAGTACCAGCGAAGGACTAGAGACATGTTCTTGGTGTATGGTAACGGAGAACTCCGGGTGGAGTCCTTTACCGATTCCAGCTTCCGAAGTGATAAGGACGACTCTAAGTCGCACTCGGGATTTGTCTTTACCCTCAATGGAGGGGCGGTATGTTGGAAGAGTTCCAAACATGATACCGTTGCAGACTCGACGATAGAGGCTGAATACATCGCTGCCAACGATGCTGCTAAAGAGGCTGTCTGGATGAAGAAGTTCATTAGTGAACTTGGTGTGGTTCCATCCATTGAGCTTCCAATACCTCTGTATTGCGATAACAATGGAGCTGTGGCTTTGGCCAAGGAACCCAGGTCCCATCAGAAGTCCAGACATATTCTGAGGCGGTATCACCTGATCAGGGAGATAGTTGATCGCCGGGAGATCGAGGTCAGGAGAGTAGATACGAAGGATAACACTGCGGATCTACTCACGAAGGCCATTCCCCAGATACAGTTTGAGAGATTATTCGGGATGCTAGGTATGAGATACTACAACAACTGGCCTTAGTGCAAGTGGGAGATTATTAGTTATGTATATGCCCTAGAGGCCATTGTTGTACATATGATGTATATTATGATGGATGCTTGGATATATACAGAGAGGACTTTCTTGCTCGTCATGATAGTATGCTATTTGGTTTCACTTTATTTTAACATGTTGACTTGTATTGGTTTACTGTCTTTCTCTCACATATTGATAAAGCCCTTAGGATCTGTACTCGACTACTGGGATTATGTTGAGATCATAGTAGTGGGGCCACGGTAGTCGATGAGTACATCCTATAAATGTTCCTAGTCGAGGGTATATCGAGACGGGGCATTGATACACCAGAGTAGACTAGAGTATACACATCTTGACCCATATGATGGGCGATGGATGATCCCATATCCATCGGTGTTTGACATCAAGGATGGTGTACGGGTGCTCAGTGGAGACTGGATACACTGGACGGACTCGCCGAGAACTCCCAGATGGTGATATACCACACGTCAGATGGCAGTTCTCCGATGACACTGGTACAGGGTAGTCTGAAGACCTGAGATCGTCATAGAGTCTTGTGTGATTCCCACTGTGCTTTGATTTCCACCTTACCACGTCCAAGAGGGCGTGCAAAACGGTGGCTTTTGGGTACAGTCCCGAATCACATGGAGGCAATGAGCGATAGGAGGGATTCGTCTCTCCCGGTATAGGGAGTTGATGTTGTGCTGTGTTCGATTGGCTATTACTGAAAGTCCCTGGCCAGGGCTGATATAGAGATATACTGGTAAGTGTTACCAGTAGTTTCTCTACCTGTTATGAGCCTCACATCGACACGACTTATCGGTTACTGGGGTCTGACGTATACCACCCCTAGACTTGATATGCGACATATCAGATGAACAGATCGGACTGTACGGGAGTGTTACTGATTGGATTCACAGGAGAACGGACATGCTAGCTTGTTGATCTTCTGATCGCTCAATACCTGGATGGCTGTTACGTTTAGCTGACCGCTTGCAGCTTGTGGGTGTTTTATATGATCATCACCTGCTACCGGTGTATTGACGATTCTTTAGAGTCCTACACAGAGGTTTCTTGGCTCAGGCAAAATGGAGTAGAGGCACATATGTGATATGTGCAGGATCGAGGATAATGCGATATGAGATACCGTATTATATTCTCGCGATATTTAGATATGAACCGGGTCATCGGATCAAGTGTTGATTCGATGAATCGGTACATGATATATTAGTCGGTTATATTCAATATAGCCGGATCGTCGGATCAAGTGTTGATTCGATGATTTAATGTATAATGATATATATGATATATTGTATTACATTATCTAATATTGGCTCGCTTTATTATTTCATTTTCTCACCGGATTAATACAATGATATATATGCGATATATGTTAATTGTATTATTTTCTTTTGTTGCAAATATATAATATATATGTGATATATATTATTGTGACAAGATATGATTTATTATGAAACATGTTTAAGGATGATAAAAAGGGTTTAGGGTTTGATTAGGGTTAGCTCCTTCTTGTTCATTCTAGAAGAATTCTCTTTTGTCTTGGTTAAGATATTATGGTTCATATTTATCCTTGACTCATACTTAACCTAACCTAGTTTATTCTCTACAAAGGTTTAGCCTCTCATTCTTGACCATGGTTCTATAATGAATCATATACTCTTATCTACTATTCATCCCAAAAGGATTATTCTCATTTTTTTCATCTTCTTCTCTCTTGAGTTTGAGAGAGAGTTCATTTGTGATGAGTTCTTGTGAGAAAATGATATAAAAAGAAAGTATAAATATTACTCCATCATCCTCATCTAATCTAGCCCTTTAGATTAGGGTGTTCACCTCATTAGAGTGAGAAAGCTTGGGTTATAGCAACTTCGACGTAGATCATCGGAGAAGCGGAACACTTCAAGCTAGCATGGATCGTTCGAGTCGTGGAGCCTCTCTTGAGTCCGGAAGATCGTGGATCGTGGAGAAGGGACTTCTACTCGGAGCTTGTGAAGCGAAGGAGCGGACTACAAAGGTTGTAATCCCTCACACTTAGGTTTAAATATGTTATCTTGCATGTTAAACCCTAATAATCTAGCAAAGATCCCGTCTTTGGGTTGTTCGGCACATCTAAAATTTTATTCGGGCATGTTTGATGCTTTATGAACCTTCACAAGAGTGCCCAGGAACCCTACACTTCTTATAAAAATCTTTTAGCAAAAAGCTCCTTATAAAAAAAACACAAAAACAGAAAATTTTACAAAAACTTGCCACTTGTCGCTAAGAAATCCATTGCACCCCACTTGCACTCACTTCCTTCCATTGACATTTTCTTACCCCCACCTTCTGTTTTCACTTTTTGACTACATTACCTCTTTAGTGTATGTCCGGTTGGACTAGGAACACCAGAGCCCGTTTAGTCCGTGTCTCGTTAGTGCCGACTGACGACGCTTTCGACTCCGAAGTCGAAATTCCATCCACTTCTTTACCTTCATCCTCAAATTCATCATCTTCTAAGGAGATGTCGGGATTTAATCCTAACAGCCCCTTACCCGCGGGACTGATTCCACCTCCACTAGGTGCGAATAACCCACCACACCCTCCTGTCGAAGCGCCCCAACGAATCGCGCTCCAGGATCTTTTCTACCCTATCCGCACCGCACTTCCCACTTGTCTTTCACTTCCACTGGCTAATGGGGATAACTTTGAGATTAAATCCCACTTCATCAACATGTTGCCCAAATTTCACGGGCTGGAATCCGAAGATGCCTACATCTTCATAAACAAATTCCAGAATGTTTGCGCAATGATGAAGACCGCACAACTTTCTGATGATGCTATAAGGCTACGTGTTATTCCATTCACTTTATGTGACCTAGCCGAAAAATGGTTATATAGCATAGCATCACACTCGATAAAAAATTGGGAAGAGTTTGTTAAGGCTTTTCTTAAAAAGTTTTACCCACACCACAAGACCGCGAGAAATCGCGACGAAATTATTCAATTTTCCCAGCTTCCTTCCAAACCTTTTTGGAAGTGTTTTGAAAGATTTAAAGAAATCCTTGTTCAGTTCCCTCACCACGGTATCGAGAATTGGCAACTTGCCAAACTTTATACGAAGGACTGAACCCAGCAACTAAGCAGTTGTTAGAAACCGTTTGTCAAGGTCACTTTTTACAAAATCTAGCGATGAAGCTTGGCAGTTTCTCGACGATCTTGCTGAACAAACACTTCAGTGGGAAAGCACTAAGACCACCTCATCTTCTTCATCAGGTCAGTCTCGGACAGGCATACATCAACTTGATATGTCGATTGCAATGAAGGCCGAAATGGCCGCACTTACGAAAAAGCTAGAAGCAATTGAGAGCAAATTCTTATCGCCTTCTCCTGCCCCTGCTTTACCCCCATGCACAGTTTGCGCTTGTTGTTCGAATCCATCCCATCTTACTGAAGAGTGTACTTATAATCCACCTGTTCAAGGACAAGATCAAGTCAATGCTGCCTTTCAGCAAAGACAAAGAAATGATCCATACTCTTCAACTTATAATCCTGGTTGGAGGAGCCACCTAAATTGTTAGTTATATGTATGCCCTAGAGGCCATTACTGTACATACGATGTATATTGTAATGGATGCTTGGACATATATAGGGAGGACTTTCTTGCTCGACATGATAGTATGCTATCTGGTTGTACTTTATCTTAATATGTACTCTGATTGTCACTATGTTACATGTTGATAAATCCCTTAGGATATGTACTCGAATACTGGGACTATGATGAGATCATACTAGTAGGGCCACGGTATTCGACGAGTACATCCTATAACTGTTCCTAGTCGAGGGTGTATCGAGACAGGGCATCGATACACCAGAGTAGACTAGCGTATACGCATCTTGACCCATTTGATGGGCGATGGATGATCCCATATCCATCGGTGTTTGGCATCAAGGATGGTGTACGGGTGCTCAGCAGAGACTGGGTACACTGGACGGACTCGCCGAGAACTCCCAGATGGTATTATACCTCACGTCAGATGGCAGTTCTCCGGTGACACTGGTACAGAGTAGTCTGTTGACCCGAGATCGTCATAGAGTTTTGTGTGATTCCCACTGTGCTTTGATTTCCATCATACCACGTCCAAGAGGGCGTGCAAAAAGGTGGCTTTTGGGTACAGTCCCGAATCACATGGAGGCAATGAGCGATAGGAGGGGATTCGTCTCTCCCGGTATAGGGAGTTGATGTTGTGTTGTGTTCGATTGGCTATAACCGGAAATCCCTGGCCAGGGTTGCTGAGATTTACTGGTAAGTGTTATCAGTAGTTTCTCGAACTGTTATAGACCTCATATCGACACGACTTATCGAGCTATTGGGGTCTGACGTTTACCACCCCTAGGCGAGATATGCGACATATCAGACGACGAGACCTGACTGTACGGGAGTGTTACTGATTGGATTCACAGGAGAATGTACAGACTTGCTTATTGATCTTCTGAGCGCTCAATACCTGGGTGGCTGTTACGTTAGCTGACCGCTTGCAGCATGTGGGTGTTTGATATGATCATCACCTACTGCCGGCGTATTGACGATTCTTTAGAATCCTACACAGAGGTTTCTTGACTCAGGCAAAATGGAGTAGGAGCATATATGTGATATGTGCGGGACCGAGGATAATGCGGTATGTGATACCGTATTGGATTCTCGTGATATGAGATATCGGCCGGGTATATGTGATATAGCCAGGTCATCGTATTAGTCGGTTATATGCGATATAGACGGATTGTCGGATCAAGTGTTGATTTGATAATTTAATGTATAATAATATATATGATATATTAAATTACATTAACTAATATTAGCTCACTAAAAGATTCTTTTTCTCACTCGGGTAATACATTGATATATATGCGATATATGTTAATTGTATTATTTTATATTGTTACGATAAATATTATATATGTGATATATAATATTGTAACATGATATGGTTATTAATGCAACATGTTTTGTGGAGTTTAAACATGATTAGGGTTTGGATTAGGGTTAAGACTTCTAGTAGATTCTAGAAGCTTTTCTTTTGTCTTGAATGAGATATTATGCTTGATATTTATGTGTGACTCATTCTTAACCCAACCCAAACCCTAGCCCTAGTTAAATCTCTACATGAGTCATCCTTGACCATGGTTGCAAGATTAATCATTATCATCCTTTCATTATTCATCACAAAAGGATTGGTCACTATTCTTCTTCTTCCTCCTCCTTTTGCAAAGCTTTCTTGCTTTTTATTTGTGATGAAAAATGAGTGAGAATAAGAAAACAAATGAGAGCAAAAATCCTACTTCATCATCCTCATCTACCCTTGCCCTTTAGATGAGGGTGTTCATTTCATTTAGTGAGTGTTAGCTTGTGTTAATGAAACTTCAAGGTAGATCATCTATGTTATTGAAGATCGGAAGGAAGACTGCATCTTTCTCTTCGTGGAGCCACTCGAGAGTTCGGAACACGATGATCGCAGCGAAGGGACCTCAACACGGAGCTTAAGAAGTAAAGGACCGGATCTACAAAGGTTGTAATCCCTCTCACTTAGTGTTAAAGAGTTTAACATGCTTGTTTTCGCCTAAACCCTAGTTTAAAGATCCGGCTTTGGATTGTTCGGCACGGCTAAAATTTTAATCGGGCATGGTTGATGCCTCGTAGACCCTTGTGGCAGTGCATAGCAACCCTACACAAATTTTGCTTGGAATCAAAATCAACAATTCCAAGGCAATAACAACTTTCAAAGGCCTCCTCCTCCACAAAACAAGCACCTCAACAAACTCAATACCAGCAACCTTTCCAACCCCAACCTTACCCAAACCAAATGAACAATTTTGTACCTAACAATTCTTATCCTCAAAACAATTTTGGTCAGCTGAATAATGATAAGCTTTCCTCGCTAGAATGAAGTTTGGATGCGTTTTAAAAACAATCTACACAATCTGCAGCAAGGTTGGAGACTTCCATTCAGTCTTTGGTGCAAAACAGTGCTTCACATGATCAAAACATCAAATCAATTGAGGCCTAAATTGCACAACTAAATGCTGCGTTAAGCGAGCGAGAAAAGGGAAAGCTTCTGTCTTAACCATTGCCAAATCCCGGTCACACACACAACGCACATGTTGCTTATGAACAACAAAATTATAATGTAAATGCTGTGACCACGTTGAGATCTGGAAGAGTGTTGCACAATAATGTGGGTATAAGTGATGACACCCCTGCTGGTGCTTCTTCTTCTTCTTCATCATCTTCTTCTTTATCTTCTTCGTCAGAGCCCGTTCTTCATTCTTCACAAGGCTCTACTTCTTCTAATTCGAACGGACCCACATCTCACTTCACGAACACACCAACACTGGGATCCGTTCCAACTCCGCAATCTACTCCACAAACATTGGACTCAACGAATTTTCAAAATGTTCCATTTCCAAACAGGTTGAGATCCAATAAACAAACTCCACAAATGGAGAAGATTGTAGAGTTATTCAAATAGGTTAGCATTAATATACCTCTCTTGGATGCAATCTAACAAGTCCCTTCTTACGCTAAAATCTTGAAGGACTTATGCACCAAGAAGAGGAAGTCTCAGGTACCCAAGAAACCATTCGTAGCTAGTGCCGTGAGCAATGCTATTACCCAACCTCAACCTTTGCCCCAAAAATGAAAGGACCCTGGCTGTCCTACTATTTCAATAACAATTGGGGATAAGAACATCAATCGTACACTTTTAGATCTTGGTTCCAGTGTTAACCTGCTTCCCTATTCCGTTTATGAGCAATTAGGTATTGGAGAGTTGAAACCCACTCATTGTACTCTCCAAATGGCCGATCGATCCATCACCCATCCTAGGGGTGAGTTAGAGGATGTGTTGATCAAAGTAGGGGACTTCATATTCTCCGTTGATTTCATTGTTATGGACATACAGCCTGTGGCTAACCCACGGAACCAAATTCTGGTGATCTTCGGTCGACCATTTTTGGCCACTTCCAATGCTGTAATCAACTGTCGTAACGGCTCTATGACTCTATCCTTCGGGAAGATGTCAAGTGAGTTCAACATTTACAAGATAGGAAGTCTGCCCTCCGAACCTTCTGCTCATGCATGTTCTGTCGAATTAATGGATGTCGACAACAGCGAATTTGATCCGCTTCAGGATACCAATCTAAATTCTATTCATACATTGTTTGACCCAACTATGTATTATACACATACAGACTCTTCCATTAAGTTATCCGGGTCAACATTTAACGCTGATTATGAATCTTTCATGGAGTCTAGAGATCGCCCCACTCTTTCTGATGACATTATTCTTCGGGGTATCGATGAAAGCTTTGAGGAAATTTTCGCTGATGAGCTCGCATTTTTAGCAAACACGGGTGTTGAGATGACTCAACTCCAAAAAGAAATTGAACCTCCGCTCCTTCTTCTTGTCAATCACAAAAATGCGAGTAATCCATCGCTACAATCACTTTGTCGTCTCTTCAAATTGAGATGCAATTCATTTCTGCTACACCACTCATCTCTTCCCCACTTCTTCATGATTCTAGACAACATCCTCTACCACCAACCGCTATGTTTCACTGATAAATTCATCGAATGGTTGGTATTGACTTTTGGCCTTTGCAAAGCTTGGCATTGACTTGTAACATTGTTTAATTCAAGTTTGGGGGAGATTATGTTGGCTCTTGAAAGAAATTGATTGTTAGCCAACCGTATGATTGGGGGTACGTTTACCACTTGTAAATATATATAAAAATATAAAATTTAATTCCAGTTTTAATAAAAAAAATATATAAAAAAATAAACAGGGGAGTGCCGACAATTTTGACCTTCTTGGTGTAGCCTGACAGTGAGGACACTGTCAAGTTTAAGTTTGGGGGTATGCTCGGTAAGGCTTCTTCCTTTGCATTCATGTGTATATTTTTGCATTTGCATACTTATTTTAAATCCATAAAAATTAAAAAATTATAAAAATTATAAAAATTGAAAAGTTCAGTTTTGACCATATTTGACTTAAGTTCAATATGATGGTTGACTGGTTAGGAAAAATCAGATCCTAAACTTGGTAAATTAAAAACCCTAAAAATAACCTTTCTTAAAATTTAACGGTAGAAAATATATGTCTTTGTGGTTTACTTAGAAATAGGCAAATTTTGAGTTCACTTCTTGGGCTAAGTCAAAATAAGGGAAGAGCATTGAAATTTTTATTCGAAGTGTAAGTCTGAAAAATAATTCTGAACCTTAAGTATAAATTCTGAAAATATATACCCTACAATTAGCACCTACACGCACCTTGAAACTTGGAATAGTAGAGGATACCATGAAATTCTCTTGTCTAAAATCCTTAGTATGAAGGAAAATAAAATAAAAGTACAAGTGTGAATAAAGAGATAAAAAATGAACACTGGTTTTGTAATTATTTAAGGTTGCATAAATAGAAAAAAATATTTAGCGATGGTGCTTTATCACCTAGTACCTTAGACCAACTGGTTTGGGAGTCACTGCTAAAGGCTTAGGTATTACAAGACGAGGAATTACGCCTTAATGTGCAAACACATTTTGTAATCGGTCGTTAGTACCTCAAGAAGTATTAACGGTCGCATGAAGGATGTGTGAGCAATTTCATCTAAAAATTCACCAACTAAAAGTACTTTGGACAATGGACAAGAGTATAAGAGCTTGAATTGAATTTCCAAGTGTAGGGGTGACACATACACACACGTAGGGGTATATGATTGGGTTTTGGATAAAAGATAGGAATGGAAAATATGACTTATATCTTTAGTAGAGATGATAAAAAATCCTAAGTTGAGATGGAACCTTAGAAGGAAAACTCAAAAGATGCTAAAAGCTAAATAAATTTACAGAACACATACAATCTTAAGTTAAATGATAAGGAAGCGTGAAAAATACGGGTTGATAATTTCTGAGTTGAAGATAATAGAATTTTTTGCTAGAAAACCGAATTGGAGAACAAAAATCAATAGGCCGAATTGATAGGATTTTGTGGGCAGTATCCGCTGAAAACCCTCAGGAGACAACACTCCTCCTATTAGGGACACCTAGAGGTTTAACGGCTTGTTGCACGAGCTCAGTGCAATCGCGTTTCCCTGCGAAAGTGAGGTTAGGTCTTTTTCGAGAATAAAACTAGTTTTGCTCAAAGACGAGCAAAAGATAAGTTTGGAGGTATTTGTTCATATCATAATTTTGCACTATTATATTCCCCATTCTTATTCATTTTACAAATAAATATGTGCTTTTGATCCATGTCTGCTACATAGTTGCAGGTTACAGGTTCTCGGAACAAAACAGTGAAAATGATGAAAAGACGATACAAAAGTGAGACTACGACCAACAAATAGAAGAATCTTGATCATGCCTACAGTTTGAGGGACAAATGAAGATCAATGAACAATTTCACAAAGTACAAAGGCAGCGCAAGATTCAAGACTTCAACACGAAGCAAACGGTAAAAGTCCACAACAATCTACACTGTGGAAATCTGGAAGAAACTAGAAGACAATCTGAGAAACCAAGTGAAGAAAGCAGAAGCCAAATGCAACAGGAAGCAGCCCAGAAGAATCCAGCCAAATACCCCACCATATGGCCGCGGATCCGCGGCCAAATAGGGCATATGGTCGTGGATCCGCGGCCGTGCTGAGCACGTGTCGGTGCAAATTTGACGGTGGTGGCAGTGCGTTGACCAGGCTTCTGAGGGTAGTTTTGTAAATGTAGATAGGGATCAGATGTAAACCCTAGGATTTCTATAATCTATAAATAGGAACCCTACAGCTTTTTTTGGAGCATGCCTCTTTTTAATTCCTAAATTCAGAATTTTAATTCTTGTAATGTTTGAAGAGTGCATCAAATAAAAAGTAAGTCTTTCTTTTCTATGCCTTAGATTAATTTTCTTTTCTGCCCTAGTTATAAATTTTATCTATCTTCCGTAGTTTAGTTAATTAGGTTATTGAATTAAAAATAAAAAAAATGTCTCTTTTTATCAATTCCCTAATGAGTGAGTAGTTCCTCACTTGTTAGGGTTAGGAATAGGAAAGGTTTGAGAGATGAAAATCTCACACCCCTTTCTTGCCCATCATTCATTTTAATAGGACTCTATGCATACATACACACACCGCTCATTACGACACCCTATCCTACGAGGTAGCGGTGTTACCGTAGTTAAAGACCGGTTGTGTATGTTTTACATGGAGGTTAGGGTAAGAGTTAAGAAAGGACGGACAAGGACCTAGAGAAAGAAACCTAGTTTCTTTCCGATCGTGCTAATCCCCTTTATTAATTATTACCTTAACACCTAAACAGATCTTAATTAGGGCATAGAAAGCGGTGAGAAATATTGAATTTCCAAACTTAACCTAAACCTAACCTTAGCAAGGTTTTAATCCTAATCAAACTCATTTCAGTTTTTAGTGATAATCAATCCTACCACAATTGGAATTAACTGGTTACAACAAATAGAAAATACACAAAATCCCTGTGGATCGACCCGTACTCAACCGGCTAGCTACCAAGCGACACCGTTCTTGATTGCGGTTAACTATTCTTTGATAAATCTTTTGTAAGCGCAAGCGCACTAAATCTCATACCAATCAGGACCCCACAGTCCATGAAATGTCTGATTGTCGGGACCCGTCACCTCTCTGAAGACGTTGAAGGATTACAACGGCATGTATCAAAGGAGTGAAGAGATATACCCTTGAACTAATATTGATTGAGAGATCTGTAGTCCAATTTGGGACTAAGATCAAAGGATTAATGAGCATATGGGCTCAGTTAATCTGAATTGAGGACTTATGGCCAATTTGGGCTAACTCCATTCAATTACAATGTTCAACATTTGTTTTTGAGTTGTTAGATGTTTGTTTGAGCCCAATCCCTTAAAAATGCTAAGCATTGGTTTGGTCTCTGACAATGTTTTGTCTTTAGTTGAATGTTGTGCATTTGTCATAGCTCCCGGCTTATTCAAAGAACAGTTTATGTTCTGTCCAAGCGCACATAAAAGCATATGGCGCACTTGGCACTAGCGCCAGTCGATGAGCGCAGTGCGCTATGGTTAAAGCGCTAATGCGCTTAGCGCTAATGCGCTTTGCACCATATATGAAGCGCTAATGCGCTTAGCGCTTTGCGCTAGATGTAGAGCGCTGATGCGCTTAACGCTAGATGTAGAGCGCTGATGCGCTATAATTAAAGCGTTGAGGCGCTTAGCGCTGGTGCCATATAATGAGCGCAAAGGGCTTTTAGTAATGCAGCGCACACGTGAGGAGTACGTGGCGTGCTTATTGTTGAGCGCTAGCCAATGAGCGCAATGCGCTGTATTTGAAGCGTTATGGCACTGCAGCGCTTTGCGCTAGATGAAGAGCACCGAGGCACTTTTAAATTAGAAGCGCTAAGGCTTTTCTTAGGTTAACTTTGCGCTCTGAAGATTATCTTTTCTTTGATAAGAGACTTTGTCTCAAGATTCTAAGAACAAAGTTCTTAGTTTATAGAAGATATTTCAATCTCTTTTTGATGAAACGTTTTGTCTTTATGGATCTGTGATCCTAAGAGAATTGAATAATTCTCCCCCCTTTATAATGAGATGTTCATAATCTCTTTTGTGAAAGACAATTTGTCTTATAGATCTATGATCTGTGAAAGAAATAAATACTTCTTTTTATATTGAGATGATTTCGTCTTTCTATTCCTTTTTTTTACCTTGAGAAGAATTGTCTTCTTTTGCCGAGAGCTTCTTCTTCTTCCTGAGATTTTCTCAAAGTTTATGGGGGGGGGTCCTTTCTTTTTTTCTTGAAGTCTAGGGGCCTTTATATAGGGCAAGCTGATTTGTTCAATCGGTTAAAGAGATTTATTCTCTAATTGATTTGGGAATTTCCCCACCGTCGGATCTTTGATCCAAGGGCTTCTGGTTTACAGAAGATAATCTTCTTATTTTAATAAGATTAAGAAGTCTTTCCCCCTTATAGAATTTGTTCTGTATTTTAGTGATTTTTAATCACCATTGGATCATTGATCCAACGGTGTTCTAAATTCAGGGCACAATCTTTTCTGTTTGGAAAGATTCAACAGAATTTCATTCTTGTTAATTGATGACTTAATCATATCCGTTGGATATTAGATCCAACGGTGAGGAACATTTAGTTCCAGCACTAGCGCTTATGCGCTCTGCCCATGATGCGCTACTTGGAGCGCAGTGCTCTTAGCGCTAGCACACACGTGCTTTGCACGTGGTGTGCTACTTGGAGCGCAGCGCATCTAGCGCTAGCGCCTATACGCTTTGCACGGGATGCACTAGTTGTAGCGCATCACTTTTATAAAAGCGCAGCCTTAATTCAAATTTTGAACTCTGAACAGAGCTTTGCTCTAATTGGGGAAACAAATGCCCCCCACCGTTGCGCTCACGGGGCCCACACGTGTGTGCAGCGGTGGCAGCATCTCCACTCTTGAATCAACCGAGGAATTGAAACGGCGCTTAGTGTCTATAAATAGGAACCTTGGTCCTTGAGATAATTTCTGTTCATCTTTATTTTTGTCTTCTGAGAATTTTTATTCTCTTTCAGGGCACAGCTCTTCATTTTAAGAACCTTCAAGAGTCAAAACTCTGCCAAATTTTTGGTAAGATTTGAACTTTATCAATAGAGCTTTGCTCTTTCTCAGATCATAGATCTCAAAATATGCTTTTAAGGTTTTTACCCATTAACAGAGCTATGCTCATTTCCAAGATGAAATCTTTTTTAGGGTGATTTTAACCCATGAACTGGAATATAGTTCATGAAGAACTTAAGGGTTTATTCACAGATCTTGAAGATCTTGGAGTTTTTACTCTGTAGAAGCTTTGCTTCTTAGGGTTTCTTTGATGGATTGTTTCATCTTTTTTACAGAGCATTGCTCTTTAGAAATTTTGGGGGAATTTTATTCCCCTCATAATTGATTTTGGCAAGTGTCACTCTTGTCTGCAGAGCGTTGCTCTTGAGGAGTTTTAACTCCTTGACCCGAGGAGTCTTTTATTAAATGAGAAGTCTTTTTAAGATCCCCCCTTAATTGCACAAATTTGAATCCGTTGGGTGTTTCAATCAGCACTTATTTTCTTCATGCGAATATTAAGAGTTATCTGAATCCCCGTGTTTTGATCAGTCTGTCCACTAAACTCTCACTGATTTTCATTTTCAGGTGCTACGGACGCTCATTTGTATGACCTTGACGAAATTATATCTTATGGGGACATTCGCACATTAGGCTGCTGCCAAAATCAGGAGTTCACCGATGCCCAGTGCGCCGAAATCATGCGTCGCTTCGATAAATACAATGGTCGACTGCTTCCTCGTCGTTCCGCTCTTTTGAAGCTCATTGTGAGAGCGATCTGGGAAGAACTTCCTTTATTCTATGCAGGCATGCCGCTTAAGGCTTTGGATGATGCTGAAGATAAGGTACATTCAATGTATCTGATGTGCCTTATATCAAAGAAAAGGCGAGACAATCTTGTTGATATTCTGCATCAAACTTTCCAACAGGCGACGATAATCGCTGCTTATCGAAGGACGGAGGACATCAGTGAAGATCCTGATGCTTGCGAGCGTGAGAGGAAGCATGCGAGAATGGTCAGAGAGGCTAGAAACATCTTAGATGGACTCACTTTTGAATTTCTTAATCCATGTCCTGGATTTGATGTCTTGCCATTGTAAACATTTTAATAATGCTTTTGTTTACTGTTTTCATTGATGTAAGAATCTTCTGAAGTATGAATGGAAAATTTTGTGTTTATGTTCATTTATTTTCCGCGTTAAACCTTTTCATATATACATGAATGGGCGCGCTCTGAATGCTTAACTGAATGCGAATCGAATGTTCTCTTTATTGTCCTGCATGGCATGTGGTTGATGCCTGTAGGTTATGCCTTTTGTTTTGACTTGGCGTGAAGCAGTTTACGCGTTCTTGAGTAGCACCTCCATTTTTCTACCATGTAATTTCAGCAAAGGTGGTATGTGGATAGTAGGTGACGGTCCATCTGTTAGTTATATGTATGCCCTAGAGGCCATTACTATACATAGGATGTATATTGTAGTGGATGCTGGGACATATATAGGGAGGACTTTCTTGCTCGACATGATATTATGCTATCTGGTTACTCTTTGCCTTAACGTGTACATTGATTGTCTCGCTGATACATGTTGGTAAATCCCTTAGGATGTGTACTTGACTACCTGGACTATGATGCAGATCATACTAGTGGGGACAGATAGTCTATAAGTACATCCTTCAAAGTCCCTAGTCGTGGGTGTATCGAGATGGGGCATCGATATACCAGAGTAGACTAGCGTGTACCTTCTCGACCCATATAGATGGGCGATGGATGATCCCATATCCATCGGTGTTTGACATCAGAGATGATATACGGGTGCTCAGTAGAGACTGGGTACACTGGACGGACTCGCCGAGAACTCCCAAATGGTATTATACCTTACGTCAGATGGCAGTTCTCTGGTGACACTGGTACAGAGTAGTCTGTTGACCCGAGATCGTCATAGAGTCTTGTGTGGTTCCCACTGTGCTTTAATTTCCATCTTACCACGTCCAAGAGGGCGTGCAAAACGGTGGTTTTTGGGTACAGTCCCGAGTCACATGGAGGCAATGAGCGATAGGAGGGGATTCGTCTCTCCCGGTATAGGGGGTTGATGTTGCGCTGTGTTCGCTTGGCTATAACAGGAAATCCATGGCCAGGGTTGCTGAGATTTACTGGTAATGTCACGACCCGCAGGGTACGGAACGTGACTGGCACTTAAGTTTACGAAACGTCTAAAGGCGTCCGTAAAATAAGTAAGCCAAAGCCCAGAAAACAAAACCAATGAAGCAAAAGAGTGAAGAAAACCCAATCATTTGCAAGCAAGTTATCAAATAAGTCATGTAAAACCCTTTTTAAAAACAATACCAATTTTTCCCGAAAATTTCGGCAGAGTCTCCTTTGTAAATACTGACCCCCAAAAATGGGTACAACAAAATATATACATGAATCCAACAAAATAGGGCATCCCCAAGCGGGAGCTAGCTCTTCGCCATAAGGCGGCCACAAATCCCACGCAATGTAAATGACAGCAAGCATAATAATCATAATAAAGCATAAGGAAGCATGAAAAAGTAGCATGTCGGCTCAAGTGAGCTCGACCCCAAAATACAGCATAAAATCCACAAACCTCACAGTCTCATCTCTAGGTCAATATACAATAATCTGGTAGAAACAGTAGATGGAGTACACTAGATACAAGAATATACAAGGTGGTACAAAAATAATAACATAACCCACCTATGAGCAAATCTCGAGCTCAAGCAAAAGAGGCAAAAGAACAAGTGCGCCCGCCGCTACTGAACTGACGGAGCGGACCTGCAAAAGACTGTGGCACAACGGGGGTGAGTTGCCAACTCGTGAGTAATAAATAACATCTGCAAAGGCTATCGTATGCATGCACACAAGCATCCTAGCATCTAAAATACATGTATGACTGGATGCACTAGCAGGTGTGTATATCATATCAGTGTGCTAATATGTATGCAACATGAATATCTGAGGTCTCAATATGTATATATAAGAAACATTTTATCTCTTTTTGTTTTTGAAACTCTTTTAGAATGCCAGCATAATGTCAATGAATCGACGAAAATCGGTGTCCAGCAACGACACCCAAAAGCTGTCTCAAATCTCATAAATGTATCTCTGGCCTCAGCCGTCCGGCTGACCCATCTCAAATATCAATATATCATCCTCTCGCGGCCCCGGTCGGTATCCTCTGGATATCCGCCGTGCCCAATGAAGTCACCGGTAGGTAATCCGTCCCCTGCCAGGCTCAACGTCATCACCACATTCCTCTTGCCCCGGGGTACCTTACCGGGCCCACCATGTACCCGTGCCGGTTCCTCCACTCCTCGACACGGATTTCCAAATCCACAGCAAACTCATGGTGGACGACACTTACATCACTAGAAAACCGCAATTTATATATTTTTAAAAATATAATAAGTTTAGAAATTTTGCGGCTTTCCCCCGAAATCCAGCAATATCATAAAATCTCAAGAAATCTTCATAAGTGCATATATCAATGATAATGAATGCGTATGATATCAATAATCAAGTTGCGATGTGTGATTAATGTATTAAGCATGAACAATTAATATGATGAAGTACATGCACATGAATAGCAATACTACGGTTTCATTTTTAAGGAATTAAAGGCAATAGTACCAGTTTAAGTATCAATTAGTAAAATGTTTCAATTTAAAAGTTATCTAGTGTGGTGGCATGGCAATTACCAGGGTGTGTGTGTAAGCATGAATAGTGCTCGTGCTGCATATAAAAACCCTGGTAATGGTGCAGGTGTCCTATGAAATGGTTTCGTATAGGTATGTCAATATAATGCATGGATGCAGCAAATAGTCAATTACGCATTTCACCCCTAATTATTAACATTACTAAGGATCTTGTAAGTTACTAAAACTATCGGGCGGCTTGCGCCATCCAACGATAGTCCCCCGTAGATGTTACATCTACTCACTGGAATCCCTGGCTAGCTGTGTCCAATCACCGCCTTTCCCTTTCGCGCCGCGTCTGACGTCTCCGCGACCGAACCTGGAATTTACATCAATACCAAATATAAGGTTACATATCAAGAACGACGCAAAACCCCAACGAAACTACTAAAGTTCGCTAGCTAGGTACAACGTGCACAAAGTGCGCGGAACACACGCGAAAATCGCAAAAACTGCCAAAAACGCCGATTTGGTCGCCCGGCAAAACTAAAACCCGACTACCCAAAAATTCGCACTCACGCATCCTAAAGGTCGTAGGACAAGCCATTACAATCATCAAGGTATCAAGAATAATTCATCACACCATTTTATAACAAAACTAGTAAGCATTTGCGTCCCAAAATCGGTGCAAAAATCGCCGATTTGCGACAAAACGACTACAATATAGCATAATTACCCAAGCACACTACAAGCAATCTACAAACACTAATTACAACACAATAGCAATGATTCCAATCCTATTTTCCATAAACAACCATTTCTTGAATTATAACCTAGCAAATTCCAAATCAATTTCCACACTTGAAAACTTGAATTAACACAACAAAAGCCCACTTAAGAAAATTAACCTCTTAGGTTAGGTTAGCAAAATACTAGTTAACAAATTAGGTTTAATCAATTAAATAATGTTTTCTAAACCTTAATCAACTCACTAATCAAGCTTCACAACTCAATTCCATACACTAACCCTCTCTTGAAATTCCTTAAAACGACAATTACAACTAAAATCGAACTTTTAAAGTTAACTAAATTAACACAAATAAAAGACTACATAACAAGGTAACCATATAGATTAGTTCATTAACCACTAGATTAATTATAAAACAACTTAATTAACTATTATGGCTTTCAAACCCTAGTTAGATTTTTCAAGCAAAACCTAAGAAAACTAGATTAAACTACACTAAATTAACACTAAACCATACAACATAAGAAACTTAAACAAAAGAATTTAACATGATAGAAATTATACCTCTTGATCTATGGATCAAGCAAGAAAATTTTGCTCCAATTGATGGCCTCAACACCAAGATCCAAGCAAGAATGGCTAAGGATAATGATAGCTTAAGGATTTTGTTTGGATTTTTGAATTAAATCATGGATTTTGATGTATTTTCTTGAAGAAATTGAAGAAAATGAAAAGAAAAGAGAGGAAGAAGAGGGTGTGCAGGATTTTCGGCCAGAGGAGGAATGGGGGAGGGTGTGGGCAAGTGGGGAAAGTCATGGTCAAGTCCACAAAAGTCAATGTATCATACTTTATCCATTATATTTAAATTAATTCCAAAAACTATCAAATTTCACCCCAAGAAGCAACTCAAGAAATGAGGCCAGAAATTTCTGGTCTCACACAAGGTGGGGCTGTCCTAGGGCTGAGGAAAAAGAGAGAGGGGTTTTACAAAAGAAATTTTATGCAAAAAGGCCCCTTACAACTCAAAAATTGCAAGTTTTAGCTCAAAATTCAATAAATTCGTTTCAAATCATAAAAATTTGTTAAAAATCAAAATAAATTACTAAAAATTTATGTTACCACTAGATTTTAATTATAATAATTTTAGAGATTAAAATTAGCCCGGAAAAATTTGTATTTATTGCTAATTTAATGTATTTTCTTACCGGCTTAAAATAATATAAAAAAATTGAAAAATAGGGAAATTTTTTTAAATGACCAAAATTTCATAATTAACTCATTAGCTACTAAAAACAAGTAATTACCTATCCATTTAAGGTATAATTAGCCCTAAACTGCAAAATATCGAGAAAGACGGTTTTCGGAAAAATACCGAATTTTCACCGAATTTCAGGAAAACACCAAAACGACTTTTCAAGACGCTACAGGTAAGTGTTACCAGTAGTTTCTCGAAGTGTTATAGACCTCATATCGACACGACTTATCGAGTTATTGGGGTCTGACGTTTACCACCCCTAGGCGAGATATGCGACATATCAGACGAACAGACCGGACTGTACGGTAGTGTTACTGGTTGGATTCATTGGAGTGTGAGCGGGCTTGCTCGTCGATCTTCTGATCGCTCAATACCCGGGTGGCCGTTACGTTTAGCAGACCGCTTGCGGCTTGTGGGTGTTTGATATGATCATCACCTGCTGCCGGCGTATTGACGAGTCTTTAGAGTCCTACACAGAGGTTTCCTGGCTCAAGCAAAACGAAATAGGAGCGCATATGAGATATGTGCGGGACCGAGAATAATGCATGTATGTGATACCGTATTTCATTCTCGCGAACAATGTGTCGAATGGTTGTATGCGATATAACCTAGTTATCGAATCGAAGATTGATTCGATAAATCGATACATTGGATATTAGTCGGTTATATGCGATATGACCGGATCGTTAAATCAAGTGTTGATTTAATGATTTAATGCATAATTATATACTTGATATATTACTTTGCATTAACTAGTATCGGTTCACTTTAAATGGATTTTCTCGCTCGGATGTGCGCATTATATATGTGATATGATTTTGTGCACATGTTTGTATCATGTTTGATGGTGCATGTAAAATTGGTTAAGTATAAAGAATTAAATCTTGGTTAATGAAATGGTTAGGGTTTATTATTTGCTTATTTATTTATTCATTCATTTATCTATTTCTTTTTGGATGAAAAGAATGAGAAAAGAAAACAAATGGTTGCTTTCTTAGAAGCTTCTTCAAGCTTCATGCAACTTTGACCAAAGCAACCATTCTTGTCTTCTTCTCTAACCCTAACCATTCCACCTAACTAAAGTTAATTCTCTACACTTTACCATGGTTAAAGTTATGATAAGTATTATATTTCTTTTCTATTTTTATTAACTTATCATAATCATCATCATCTTCTTCTTCATCTTCTTCAATGAAGAAACCTTCACTTCATCAATGGTGATTGATGAAAATGAGTGAGAAATCCAATTCTAAAGTCTAACCACTTCCTATTTCTTCATCCTCTACCTCTTGCCAAGTAGTAGAGTGTGTTTTCTTCACAAGTTTCTTGACTTGGTGAAGTTGGAGCTTGATCTAGTGATGCCTCGACGTAGATCATCTTCGGCATCGACGTCGACGACCTAGCCCGTCCATTCTCCGATGAAGCCGACGCTAGAGCCCGGGGTTTGACTTGGAAAGCGAGGAGACTTCATTGCGGAGCTTTGGAGGTGGAGGACCGGATCTACAAAGGTTGTATTTCCGTATTCTTGTAGTTAAGTGTTAACTAGTTTGCTTTTCGCCTAGAAATCTAGCCAACGATCCGTATTCTAGGGTTTCTCGGCACCGTTAAATTTTGAAATTGGCATGGTTGATGCCTTGTGAGACCTCTTGAGAGTGCCTAGGAACCCTACAGTGGTATCAGAGCCTAGCTAGAGCCTTAGGCGAAGTCTAGACGCAATTTGAAGTCCGAACGAACCCGAAACCCAATTCCAAACATGCTCTCTGTCCTTTTTCTAAAATCTGGGATTTTTCAACATTAAAAATATGCAGAAAAATCAGCAGGGATATCTAAGAGTTACGGTGAATTTTGATGACCTAATTCCATCATTACGCCGCGGATCCGCGGCACGAGCATGGCTTGTGCGGCGGATCCGCGGCCGTTTTGTCGTATTGCTCATCGAAATTTGCACCATAATCAATAATAGTCAGTGCTGGTTTTCCTGAGAATATTTTAATATTTATTCCAGAGTTTTATTTTCTGGGTTGTTTTGGGGATTCGGTGTTTTGATCGGAGTATCAGATTTTGTCTATGTGGCTTTCCGGATAATTTTAGAATATGTTAAAAAGTTCGACCGGATATAAATACCCACTTTTTCCCCTGTCGGGAAATTTCCAAGTGTTGGATTTTTCCGTAGTTTAAAGACGTTCTAAGTAGTGCAAGTAACTCGATGGACCCTCTAGAAGACAACAAACCTTAACTCGATTATGTGACCGTCTTGAACTGCCCTTTGAACCTTCGGGTTTGGGGCAGTACGGCGTGCCACATGTGAGGCGTTGGCTTGACCCTTCTACGGCTGGACCGTTGGTACTGAGGCACGAACTGAATGTTTTTAGACTTGTTTCATGTGTTGATCTGTATCGGGAAAACTTGGGTGTTCGAATGTTCAATCGGAAAGTTTAACATTTTCTAATTATCTGGAATGGGATACAATAATTGGAATTCACAAGAAGTTATGAGATAACTGAATGAATGTTATAAACATAGCAGTTTAGTCTCACTTGATCGGTTGCCACGGAATTTTGATGTGATCAAAAGTCCGTCGCAATCACGTAGCGTACGTGGATACTCGCCGGGTAAACTTAATAGACAGCCTCACTCCATAGCCCCGACCAAGTGACTGTAGGAGAATCCCGTCGCCGAAAGCATCCGTTCGGGTGCTCCCGGCAGCGGTGTTCCGCCTTGGTGCACTTCGTCGACGGTATCGGGGGTGCAGCCGTCTACTGAAGTTTGCGACGAGCATTCGATCAGGATGTCGGGAATCTTGTTGAATTGCCCGACTTGATATTGAAAAGTGTTTTCGATAATGAGACTAAAATGCGGGGTTTATAATTGTTAGGCATGCGATGTCTAAGAAATTCATTTGGTCAGGCATGCGATGTCTGAGGTGGTTGCGGATTCTAACTGTTGTAGTTTTACACTTTCTTTTCTGTGACCGTAAGTGTAATATGTGATATCGCCGGTTTCGTTGCTATATGTCAACGACAATTGGGATGGACATATTTACTTACGTTGATGACATGTGATGTTATGTGTTGCTGGATATGTTATATTGGATCGTCGTGTTTGAATAGCCGGGGGTTTTTATGTGAGATGAGTGTTTTTCATTTTCATTCATGTAAAAACTTGTATGTAATATTCTTTTATTGGGGCACTTCCAGGTTGCGGATGTTGTCACCATTTGTATATTATTTACTTTTCTGCACTAGGATAGACCCAAGGAGGAGGGCACAAGTAACCGGGTTCTGGAGTCCAGTGGGAGACCAACTCGAGGAGTCGAGTCCGGGTCTCCTAACTCTAGAATTGGTAGGGTTGCTTGCCGCTCTCGTAGGGGTCTAGGGGTGTGGGTTTGGCTATTCATCGCGACCGTGGAATCCGTGTTTTATACTGGCTCGTATTGAAAACACGGACGTCCTAGTATATCCAATATTTCATATGATTCTTCTGCTGCGATATCTGTGATGTGATCATGTGATGTTCTGTGATAGATACAGTATATAGTATATATGATATATTATATAGGCGTTACTTATGTTTTACACCCGCGCTAGCCCTGCCCCGCTCTGCCGTTAGTTACCTAACCTAACGGTGCACGAGGGGACATCGAGGCGAATGCGGATGGCATAAGTGTACGTCGTATTTATCTGTGATGTTTAGGTACTTAAATGATGGGACTTCATTAATGTGATTAATGAAATAAAAGAAACCTAAGATGTTGTAGAATCGAATTTCAAAATTAAAACAGGTAGCTACAGTTCTTGCTTTGCACAGCGGTATATGTGATATATCCTGCACCTTATTCGACGAGGAAAGGACCGAGATCCCTTCACTGGGAGTGACTCCTTTAGCAATAACTGACAGATGCTACACACTCGGTTTGTCTTTTGATTGCTTTTAAGTGTTTTTGCTTTGCACAGTGATATATATGATATATCCCGCACCTCATTCGACGAGGAAAGGACCGACGATCCCTTCACCGGGAATGACTCCTTTAGCAAAACTAGAAAAGCCTCAAAAGCACTCCATTTTAAAATTATTTGATTCTACAACGTTATCAAGTTCATTACGCAATAGGTTTTCAGAAAAACCTGTCGTAGCCCTCCGTCATTTCAGATACGTACCAGTTAGTATTCGTGCTGCGGTTGTTTGGCCTCCGTCAAGGCGTAGTGTACGGTAGCTAACTAGTGCTTATCTGCTAGCATATGATGCGATTGGATTAGGGTATTCGTACGGCGTTGTTTGGCCTCCATCATGGGTCGTGCGGGTGGGTTTAATTCAATCAGGAAATGACGGGTTGAACTTGACTAGCGGACTATGGGTTGTTTGGCCTCCGTCAAGGTCATAGGACGCTAGGGGCAAAATATTATTGGGAATTTCAAGTGTTGAAATTTGCAATGAGATTGCATACCTTCTATGAGATAGTTGGATCCCGATACCCACTGCGAGTAAGAGTTACTCCTGGGAGAGTTTTACACATTACAATTAGCCGATCAAGTAGGTGTCTAGAAAGGTGTCAACGAGGTTACGCCTCTGGGAAAAGGAGGTTTACATTAATTAAGTTCGTGCGAAAGCACGGGGGACCTCCCTCAAAGTACCGACACTGGCCTGGCTGAAAGATTGGCGAACTTGTAGTGTGTAATTAATCCCGGCTAGTCTTTCCTTTTAGGGTTTGAAGGAAGATTTGATAAAAAGCAGTGGGAGCCATCCTGATTAGATAAAATAATAACCAATCTATTCTTGCAAGAGCGCACGCTGAGTGTTTTCTTCTCTCTCTCTCCAGGTAGCGACCATATCACGCCTTAATCAAGATAATAATACGGAATATTGACCGAACCCGCTTGTTATACTGAGCTGGGGAACGTTGGTCCCGCTCCACTTATAATTGTTATAAGACAGAGCAGGAAATTGGGGAATACCAGATTTCCCGTGCCGCCCAAACGAAGAAAGTGCATATGATGCATCTCCTTCGGGTGTGTTCATTACAAAGAACTGTTTCTCTGTATCCTCTACGTCCTGGGTATGTGATACCAGATCAGGATCCCAGATATGTAATCTGTTACATAGGGCTACAGAGAGGTAGAGAACTGAGAACGGGTGATAAGTTTCATGAGGCAGAAAACGGGGCAAGTGTTGCAGCCAAGTCTGTTGGTCACTGTCACCCTGTATTACCAATACATTGGTTCTGAACGAATGTTATTAGATACCGAACCTGATATACAAAATCATATCAGTCTCTTTATTAGTAAAGAAATGATAAAATTTTGTATTGTTGGATAATGTTTTGAACATTTCCTATATCAAAAGTTGATCGGTTCAGGCACGTTATCTAAAAGCATTGATGTTCTAAATCAAACTACAGTTCTTAGTATACGGAACACACACAAGAGGAAGAGTTGAGAAATGAACGAATCCTTCTTGAGGTATTGTAGACTAGGTCATATCAATGCGACCCGACTAGCTGGAGTTACATAAAGATGCATATTTAAATTAGTTTGAATTTACATCTTATGAAACTCGCCAGTCATGTCACATAGATAAGATGACCACAGCTCTATTTATCGGAAACAGAGAAAGAGTTAATGAACTCTTGGGATGATACATGTTGATGTATGTAGGTCCCCTGTCTACACATGCCAAGACTGGTTCTTTGTACTTCATTACATTCTCTGATAATCTCTCAAGATTCAGACATATATTCCTATTGAAACATAAGTCCGAACCTTTTGAGATATTCACAGAATATAAGCTAGAAGTAGAGAACCAAAATACGGGTATAAGTATTATGTCCTTTGATGTGATCGAGGAGGAGAATACTTGTGCATGGAATTCATGGACTATTCTAAAGGAGAATGAGATTCTCTCTCAGCATTACTCCTCCGTATACACCATAGCACGATGGTATATCGGGACGGAGCAATCACATCCTATATGATAAGGTGCGCTCTATGAAGAGTACTACTGAGTTACCTATTTCCTTTTTTGGGAGTTATGCAGTTGAGAAGCTGCATACCTATTGAATAGGGTTCAAATCAAATCAGTTGCCTACCGCTTCATATGTGATATGATAAGGGAAGAGCCCATCTCTTAAGTTAGTTAAGATTTAGGGTTGTCCGGCCTATGTCTAAAAGAAAAATCCGGACAAGCTCGAGGCAAGGTTGTAATGTAGAACAGGAAAGGTTCCAGCTATACAAACTACAGCTGATGATTTGATAGAACCAAAGGATTCAGTAGATTCCAACGAACCTCAGCCTCTCCGCCGATCTAGTAGGGTTCCTCATCCACCTGAGAGATACTTCTGTTTCTCTATGACAGTGGGAGCGAGGATTGCATCATGAGATGATGACCCAACTAGTTTCGACCTGGCCATCAGGAGTAGGACTCTGTGAGAATGGCTGGATGTTTATCGATCTGAGATGGAATCCTTATACACCAACAAAGTATGGACTTTGGTTGCTATATCTGAAGGGTTAAATTCTTATCAGGAGCAAGTATATCTTGAGAAGATTACTTGGTGTACATGGAAAAGTTGAGACTTTCAAACCTAGACTTGTTAAAAGTTTGCATCATTGACCAGATATGGATCATAATGAAACCTTTTCTAAGGATCTATGCTTAAGTCCATCCAGATCCTACTTGCCACGGCTACAGACCATGACTACGATATCTGGTGGTTGGGTGTCATGACAGCTTTTCTAAATGATGTTTTAGAAGAGAGCGTCTATAAGTACACAGCCAGAGGGCCTCGTAGACAGTGGGAGCAGCGGAAACGTGTGCAAGATGCTTTATAAGATAAAGCAGGCATCGCGGAGTTGGAACATCTGTTTTGATGAATTAGTCAAAGAGTTTGACATCATCAAAATGGTAGATGAACCTTGTATAAACAAAAAGGTAGTAGGAAGTATGGTGACGATCTTCGTAGAGTGCGTGGATGACATACTCTTAATAGGGAAAGAGTTTCCTATGCTACGCTCGATCAATCTCCGGTTATCACAAGAATTCTCCATAATAGGATCAAAGTGATACCTTCTAAATCCTGGATTTTGGATCTATGCGATAGATCTAATTGGATGTTAGGATTCTCACTAGTTGTAGTAAGATGGTATCAACTGATCCTGGGGAGAATCACTGGAAGGGTTCCAGGGTGATAAAGACGACTGAATGTCAGTCACAGGAATTATCTTTACCCTCAGTAAAGCGACGGTATATTGGAAGAGTTCCAAGCTAGATACCGTGGCATACTAGACGATAAAGGCAGGATACATCACTACTTAAGATGCTACCAAAGAGGCTGTTTGGGTGTATATAGGTTCATGAGATGAACTATGTTCCTCCCATTGTGTGACAATGGAGTTATGGCTTATGCCGAGGAACGCCGGTCCCATCAGTGATCCAGACATATTTCTAAGGCAGTATCACCTGATCATGGAGATGGTTGATCTCCAAGGAGATCGAGGTTAGGAGAGTAGACTCAGAGGACAACACAGCGGATCCACTCACAAAGGCCTGTTCCCAGAGAGAGATTTTTATGGGATGGTTGAGTATGAGATACTGCAACCACTGCTATCAGATGGCAATAGTGCAAGTGGGAGATTGTTAGTTATATGTATGCCCTAGAGGCCATTACTATATATAGGATGTATATTGTAGTGGATGCTGGGACATATATAGGGAGGACTTTCTTGCACGACATGATAGTATGCTATCTGGTTACTCTTTGCCTTAACGTGTACATTGATTGTCTCTCTGATACATGTTGGTAAAGCCCTTAGGATGTGTACTTTGTTAGTGTATATGCCCTAGAGGCCATTACTGTATCATACTAGTTTGTATATTACTTAATGGATGCTTGGGATATTCACCTTGTATATACAATCTTGCTCAAAATAGTAGTATGCTACTTGGTTTGTTTCTACTTCAATGTGTACTTGTGTTTATTTCAGTATATCACTTATACGCATTAGTGGAGCCCATAGGATCTTTGCTTGATTACCAGCGTTGTGATGGCAGTCACACCAGTGGGGGCTAGGTAATCTATAAGCACATCCTTATTCAGGTCCCTGGTCGCAGGACTATCGAGACAGGGCATCGATACTCCGGAGTAGACCAGCGCATGCGCTTCTCATCCCAGTGTGGGAGACGGTCTGTCCCACAGCCGTCTGTACGTCGTACTTGAGATAGTATGCGGGTGCTCGTTAGGTTACGGGTACACTGGACAGGACTCGTCGGGAACTGACTAGTTGGTATTATACCTATCGTCAGTTATCAGTTCCCAGGTGACATGAGTACAGCTTAGTCCGCTGACTTGACACTGTCACTTCGCCTCGGGTGTGTTCCCACTGTACTTTGATCACTACCCTACCACGGCTCAAAGGAGTCGTGCAAACAGGTGGTGGTTGGGTGCAGTCCCGAAGCACTTGGAGGCAGTGACGGTTAGACAGGATTCGTCTCTCCCGGTATTGGGGGTTGACATCGCGCTGTGTCTAGGAGAGCCATTACACGAGTAGTCCCTGGCCAGGGCAAACGAGATATACTGGTAGGTTTCCAGTGTTATCTCAGGGTGTTTTGGGCTTCGCTCCGGCACGACTTGTACCGCTATTGGGGGACTGACGTTTACCGCCCCCTAGGCCCGCCATGCGATGTATCAGACGAACAGACCGGACTGTACGGAGAATGTCACACTCAGGCTCAGTAGGAGTTCAGATGGGTTTCGCCTCGTCGGTCTTCTTGTCGGCATTACCTGGGGACCGTTACGCACAGCTAGTGCCGCTTGCGGTCTGTGGTTAAACCCACTGCCAGCGTAGTGCCGAGTCTTTAGAGTCCCACACAGAAAGCTTTTCGCCTTTAGGCAAAAGAGTAGAGGTCGCATCGTATTGCGACAGGTCGCATGGTATTGCGACAGGTCGCATGGTTTTGCGACAGGGTTCGGTCATATCCGTGCACTTGTGCACGTACAGTGTCCGGACAGTTTACACTAGCGGGCTTTGGTTTAAGCCAGATCCTAGTGTACCTTATGGGATTGGATTTATCCAGTTTGCATTCGTGTTCCTCGGAACGCGGATGCGGGTGTGTATGCACAGTTGACAGGGAGGCAGAGGCAGTGGATTCTCATTAGGGTTGTTGACAGTTGACCGTTGACTTTTGACTTTTTGCTCAACCCTAATGAGAATATGATTTGTGATTAACTATTATATTAATTAAGTATTATGGTGATATGGTTGTTGACTTGTTGACTTTTGTTGACTTGTTGACTTTGGTGACTTGTTGACTTTTGTTGACTTGTTGACCGGTTGACTAGGCTTGACTAGTTGACCATCATGATGACCATGGTTATCATTTCATGCCAAAGACTTTTTTCTTGCTTGCTTTTTTGAGTAAAATGAGTGCATGATATGATAACCTTATGGTTGCTTCTAACCATCACCAAAAGACTTTTTTGATATGATGAGTTATGATCACTTTGGATTATGAGAGGGTGAAAGGAAAAAGAGAGCCTCATTCTTTCTTGCTCATTCTCTCTCTTGTTCTTGAGCTCTCCTCTTGCTCTCACCCTCAACCTCTTGCTCCCTCTCTTGATCTATGGTTCTCTTGTCTCATGAGTTGAGAATCAAGAACCATAGATAAAATCCCATTCTAAATCATCTCTACTCATTCTAGTTCACTAGGTTTAGCAAACCAAGTGAGCTAGTTTCTTCAAAGACCGAAGAAGGAGCTAAAGGTTGGAGATTTCAAGTGGATCTATCTTCGGCGTACGGAGACGACGAGAAGGAGCCATCGGATCACCACCGGAGCTTGAAGACGAAGGAGTTCAAGACAAACTAGGTATAACCATCTCTATCCGAGTAGCTAAATATCTTTAGCTTAGTATGCTAGTTTTAGTTTAGGTAAAGATCCCGACCTAGCTTAGTCCATGTTGCCTCTTGCGTTAAAATTTTGATTTTATACCGTTTCCGCCTCCCCGTAAGAACCGGGGGTCGCAACGTGGACTTACAGTGGTATCAGAGCCTAACTAAACTTAAACTAGCTTGGTAGTGAAGTGTAACGAAGTTCGGAACCGGAAAAATCCAAAAACCAAACTTTTACAAAATCTGAGTTTCTGTTGAAATTTTTTCTGGTCAAAATGAAAAACTTTATACTCCTAAATTCGTCTCAGGGTTTTGTGTGAACACCCAAGAAAAACGATGCAGTAAGTCCTCCAATCCGCCGCCCATCCGCCGCGTGAACCCCGTTTCCGCCGCGGAAGCGCCGCGTACTGTAGTCCTCTGTGCATCGTTTTTCGTGCAGTGTGTGTCTGTGTTGGTTTTGGGATTTTTGATATATATTATATGTGCCCAGATTTTCCAGAAAAGAAATTTCCTTTTGGGGTCCTATAATTCCGTATTTTTCCGAACTTCACTGCACTTTGACTATGATGGTTATATCTGTGATGTTTGCATGTATTGAACGTCGGCCAATCGCTATAAGTCGATTGGTCGGGGTTATACATGATCTGTAATGTGCTGGAATGTGTATATAAATATGTTGGATTGTCGCGGGTGAATAGCCGGGGGTTGTGAGACGAGAGTTTTCTTTTCTTGCAATTCATGTAAATTTGTAAATTGATGTAATAATTATTTGTATGGCCGCACAACCGGGTCGGGGTTGTAGCCGTCATTGTATAATTTCTTTTTACTGTTTTTGCTCCTAGGATAGACCCATGGAGGGGTGCACAAACTACCGGGTATGCCGAAGTGTCGAGTGGCCTACTCATGGAGATGAGGGAGGTTGCTACGCTTCGCGTACTTGGCGGGTAGTTTGCCGCACCCGTAGGGGTCTTGGGTGGGGTTTTGGCTATTCACCGCGACCGTGTAATCTGTTTTTGTTACAGGCTCGTACAAATTACAGATTCCTAGTATATCCAATGTATTTATCTGTGATCTGAAATGTTTATCATTGCAGTATATCTATATATGATATTATTTAGGCGTTGCTTATGTTTTACAGACGCGCTAGCCCAGCCCCCGCTCTGTCGTTAGTTAAGTAACCTAACGGGTAATGACGGGGCCCCGTGGCGAATGCGAATGGCATAAGCGTACGTCATATTTTGGTTGTTTTCTGCAATGGTAGGATTAAATGATGGGACGCATTAAAAGAACTAATGCAAGAATATCACGCATTAAAAGAACTAATGCAAGATAATAAACCAAGTTAAAGTCGTTGGAACACTTTCGAAAAACCACTCGGTTCTTTTCAAAAACAACTTTTAAATGCGGAGCTTGAGCCACTCCTTTTAAAAGCTATCTCGTTCCATCGACCAAATCAAGTTCACTACGTTCACGGTTTTGCCAAAACCATCCGTAGCCCTCCATCATTTCAGTTAAATATTCGGTAGTATTCAAGCTATGTATTTTGACCTCACGCCAAGGCATAGTGATTGGTAGCTGCCGGATATTTATCTGTTGCATAGATAGAATGCGTTGGTTTGAGACAGTCGTACTGCCATTTTGGCCTACGTCAAGGGTATGTACGGGTGGGTTCAAATTAACCTGGATAATGATGGGACGAACTTGACATGTGACTTATGACATTTTGACCTCACGCCAAGGTCATAAGAGCATGGGGCAAAAATCCACATCGGGAGTTTCATAAGTACTGAAACTTGCTAGATTTGCATACCATTTGGAGTGTGATGATTCTGGTAGGATTCCTTCAGTTTCGTCACGCGATGATATTTGGATCCCGATCCTACTGTGAGTATATGCTACTCGTCGGGAAATTTCTCACTTAACGATCAATGCTATAAACCTAGTAGGTGCTTAGAAAGGTGTTAGCGGGGCTACGCCCCCAGGGAAAAGAGGTTCTTTAATTAAGGAACTTCGTGAAAGCGTTGGAAAACCTCCCTCGAAGTACCGACACCGGCCTGGCTGAACGGTTAAGCAAGTATTGTACGGTGGGATTGATCCTGACTAATTCTTCCTTTATGGTTTGAGGAGGGATTCGAGAAACAGTGGGAGCCATCCTGTTTAGACAAACTAAAAACCACTCTAAACTTGCAAGAGCATCATGCTGAGTGTTTCTTCTTCTCTCTCCTAATTGCAGCGACCAATCGTCATGACTGGACTTAAGTTACTCCTAGATAAAAACAAACTGACAGGGCCAAACTACAAAGATTGGCTCAGGAATGTCAAGATAGCAATCACTTATGACAAGCTGGGGTATCTTCTTACCACCAAAGCTCCCCCTGTCCCTGGTCCAACTTCCAGCGTCGCGGATAAGGAAATCCGTAAGACTTGGGAGATTGATAGCGCGAAGGCCAAATGCCTCCTGCTTGCCTCGATGGACAACGAACATCAGAGGAGGCATGAGAATATGGACATGGAGTCCATATTGCTCCATACAAAAGAACTGTATGGAGAGCAATCACGTATCGCAAGATACGAAGCGTCGAAAAAGTTGTTTTCGACAAGAATGGCCGTCGGATCATCAGTAGCCGAGCATGTGCTAAAGATGATCGGCTTCATTGAGGAGCTCGCTGACCTAGGGATCACATTGGAGAGTGAGCTATATACGGATATAGTTCTCCAGTCCCTTCCTTCCACTTACGCCCAGTTTATACTGAACTTCAACCTACAAGAAAAAGAGGTTGAACTATCAGAGCTCCTCAACATGCTGAGGAGCGCAGAGGGCACCCTACAGAAAGGTAGGGAAACATCCACTTTGTTTGTAGGAGGATCATCTTCTTCTAGGTCCAAGGCGAAAGCCAAGGGAAAGAAGAAGAAGGCCCCCGCCAAACCAAGGGGCGGTGTTAGTAAAGTGGATACGAAGGGAAAAGGTAAAGCAACAAAGATAGCGGGGAAGCTTGTGGATAAGGAAGAATGCTTCTATTGTCATAAGAAAGGACACTGGAAGAATGATTGCAGGGCCTGGAAGGCCAGAACACAGGAATTGAAGCAGGTTGCAGCTTCAGCTTCAGGTGTGTATGTTATTGAAAATTGTCTTTCAATAAACTCTACTTCCTGGGTATTGGATACCGGATCAGGATCTCATATCTGTAATTCTTTGCAGGCGTTGAGAAACCGTAGGGTTTTGAAGGCAGGTGACATGACCCTCAGAGTTGCAAACGGAGCTAGCATGGATGCTAAAGCCGTGGGGGACTATCACCTGGGAATGTCAGATGGACATGTTTTGGTTTTGCGTAATTGCTTTTTTGTACCCAACGCAACTTGTAATATCATTTCTGTATCTTTAGTTTCTAAAGAAGGTTATGAATTTGCGTTTGTAAGTAATGTTGTAAACATTCACCTTAATCAAGTTTTGATTGGGTCAGGTACATTGAGTAATGGTATATACGTGTTAAACCAACCACAGATTTTCAACGTCCAGAATACACACAAAAGAAAGTCTCCAGAAATAAATCAGACTTTCTTATGGCATTGTAGATTGGGTCACATCAATGAGAGAAGGTTGACTAAGTTACATACAGAAGGATATTTGAATGCGTTCGAATATCAATCGTATGCCACTTGTCAATCTTGTCTCAAAGGAAAGATGACAAAGACTCCATTTACTGGACAAGGAGTAAGAGCGAGCGAGCTCTTGGGACTCGTACATAGTGACGTGTGCGGTCCAATGTCTACACATGCCCGAAGCGGACATTCTTACTTCATTACTTTTACGGATGACTTCTCAAGGTACGGTTATGTCTTCTTAATGAAACATAAGTCCGAGGCCTTTGGAAAATTCCAGGAGTATAAGAATGAAGTAGAGAAACAGACCGGCAAAAGTATTAAGATTCTAAGATCGGATCGAGGTGGAGAATACTTAAGTGCCGAATTCCTGGACTATTTAAAAGAGAACGGAATTCTCTCTCAGCTTACTCCTCCATACACCCCGCAACATAACGGTGTATCGGAGAGACGGAACCGCACCCTATTGGATATGGTGCGGTCCATGATGAGTAAAGCTGAGTTGCCGCGATCATTCTGGGGATATGCGCTAGAATCAGCAGCATACCTTTTGAACCGAGTTCCGACTAAGACTGTGCCTACCACCCCATATGAAATGTGGAGTGGGAAGAAACCCTATCTTCAATATCTGAAGATCTGGGGATGTCCAGCTTTTGTCAAAAAGCAGCATGCGGACAAACTCGAGGCACGCTCAGTACTGTGCAAGTTTGTGGGATACCCAAAGAACACCAGGGGGTATCTTTTCTACTACGCAGAGGAACAAAAAGTCCTTGTTTCTCGTAATGCCCACTTTCTAGAACACCAGTTCTTGGAAAAGGAAATTAGTGGGAGCGCAGTGGAACTGGAAGAAATTCCGGAACCACAGACTGTTACTGAAAGCTTGGTAGAACCAGAGGGTTCAACAGAACAGGACATTCCTACGCCGCTCCGCAGAAGTAGTAGGCAGTCTCATCCGCCCGAGAGATACTACGGTTTTCTCATAGACGGGGATAGAGAGGATTGCATCATAGATTATGATGAGCCTACTAGCTTCCAGCAGGCCGTTCAGAGCGTTGACTCAGTGAAATGGCTGGATGCAATGCGGACCGAAATGGAGTCCATGTATACCACAAGGTATGGACGTTGGACATTGCTCCAGACGGGGTAAAACCCGTAGGATGCAAGTGGATCTTCAAAAGGAAGATTGGTGTAGATGGACAGGTTGAGACCTATAAAGCTAGGCTGGTAGCAAAGGGTTTTCGTCAAAGACCTGGCTTGGACTACGACGAAACCTTTTCTCCAGTAGCCATGCTGAAATCCATTCGGATCCTTCTTGCCATTGCTGCCTTCCACGATTATGAGATCTGGCAAATGGACGTAAAGACAGCTTTTCTAAATGGAAATTTAGAGGAGTGTGTCTATATGGACCAGCCAGAGGGTTTCATTCAGAGTGGGAGCAGCGGAAAGGTGTGCAAGTTGCTTAAGTCCATCTATGGACTAAAGCAGGCATCGCGGAGTTGGAACATCTGCTTTGATGAGACGGTCAAAGAATTTGGCTTTATCAAAAATCCAGATGAACCATGCATCTATAGTAGATTTGTAGCGAGAACTGTAGTATTCCTCGTTTTATACGTGGATGACATTCTCTTAATAGGAAATGACATTCCTATGCTACAATCTGTCAAGGGGTTCTTGTCACACAGGTTCTCCATGAAAGACCTGGGTGATGCCTCATACATTCTGGGTATCCGGATCTACCGTGACAGATCCAAGAGGATATTAGGACTTTCACAGTCCAGGTACATCGACACCATACTGAAGAGGTTCAGTATGGAAGATTCCAAGCGCGGTAACCTACCGGCTTGTCACGGGATCACCCTCTCTAAAGAGATGTCTCCCAAGACTGATTTGGAGAGGGATCGCATGTCTATTATACCCTACGCTTCTGCGGTAGGCTCTATAATGTATGCGATGTTGTGTACCAGACCGGATGTAGCTTATGCACTGAGTGTGGTAAGCCGGTATCAGTCTAACCCTAGGGAGAAACACTGGATAGCGGTAAAGAACATTCTCAAGTACCTGAGAAGGACTAAGGAGATGTTCTTGGTGTATGGCGGAAAGGACCTCCAGATCGAGGCCTTTGCTGACTCCAGCTTCCAGAGTGACAAGGATGATTCCAAGTCCATGTCGGGTTTTGTCTTTACCCTCAATGGAGGGGCGGTGTGTTGGAAGAGTTCCAAACAGGAAACCGTTGCAGACTCGACGATGGAAGCGGAATACATCGCTGCATCTGATGCCGCAAAAGAAGCTGTCTGGATGAGGAAGTTCTTGAAAGAACTTCAGGTGGTTTCGTCCATTGTTGATCCAATACCTCTGTATTGCGACAACAACGGGGCTATAGCATTAGCGAAGGAACCCAGGTCCCATCAGAGATCCAGGCACATCTTGAGGCGGTATCACCTGATCAGGGAGATCGTAGATCGCCAGGAGATCGAGGTTCGGAGAGTCGCTTCAGAAGATAACACTGCTGATCCATTCACCAAGGCCCTGCCCCAGACTCAGTTCGAGCGGCTGATCGAGATGATAGGTCTTCGATACGCCAGTACATGGCCTTAGTGCAAGTGGGAGATTGTTAGTGTATATGCCCTAGAGGCCATTACTGTATCATACTAGTTTGTATATTACTTAATGGATGCTTGGGATATTCACCTTGTATATACAATCTTGCTCAAAATAGTAGTATGCTACTTGGTTTGTTTCTACTTCAATGTGTACTTGTGTTTATTTCAGTATATCACTTATACGCATTAGTGGAGCCCATAGGATCTTTGCTTGATTACCAGCGTTGTGATGGCAGTCACACCAGTGGGGGCTGGGTAATCTATAAGCACATCCTTATTCAGGTCCCTGGTCGCAGGACTATCGAGACAGGGCATCGATACTCCGGAGTAGACCAGCGCATGCGCTTCTCATCCCAGTGTGGGAGACGGTCTGTCCCACAGCCGTCAGTACGTCGTACTTGAGATAGTATGCGGGTGCTCGTTAGGTTACGGGTACACTGGACAGGACTCATCGGGAACTGACTAGTTGGTATTATACCTATCGTCAGTTATCAGTTCCCAGGTGACATGAGTACAGCTTAGTCCGCTGACTTGACACTGTCACTTCGCCTCGGGTGTGTTCCCACTGTACTTTGATCACTACCCTACCACGGCTCAAAGGAGTCGTGCAAACAGGTGGTGGTTGGGTGCAGTCCCGAAGCACTTGGAGGCAGTGACGGTTAGACAGGATTCGTCTCTCCCGGTATTGGGGGTTGACATCGCGCTGTGTCTAGGAGAGCCATTACACGAGTAGTCCCTGGCCAGGGCAAACGAGATATACTGGTAGGTTTCCAGTGTTATCTCAGGGTGTTTTGGGCTTCGCTCCGGCACGACTTGTACCGCTATTGGGGGACTGACGTTTACCGCCCCCTAGGCCCGCCATGCGATGTATCAGACGAACAGACCGGACTGTACGGAGAATGTCACACTCAGGCTCAGTAGGAGTTCAGATGGGTTTCGCCTCGTCGGTCTTCTTGTCGGCATTACCTGGGGACCGTTACGCACAGCTAGTGCCGCTTGCGGTCTGTGGTTAAACCCACTGCCAGCGTAGTGCCGAGTCTTTAGAGTCCCACACAGAAAGCTTTTCGCCTTTAGGCAAAAGAGTAGAGGTCGCATGGTATTGCGACAGGTCGCATGGTATTGCGACAGGTCGCATGGTTTTGCGACAGGGTTCGGTCACATCCGTGCACTTGTGCACGTACAGTGTCCGGACAGTTTACACTAGCGGGCTTTGGTTTAAGCCAGATCCTAGTGTACCTTATGGGATTGGATTTAACCAGTTTGCATTCGTGTTCCTCGGAACGCGGATGCGGGTGTGTATGCACAGTTGACAGGGAGGCAGAGGCAGTGGATTCTCATTAGGGTTGTTGACAGTTGACCGTTGACTTTTGACTTTTTGCTCAACCCTAATGAGAATATGATTTGTGATTAACTATTATATTAATTAAGTATTATGGTGATATGGTTGTTGACTTGTTGACTTTTGTTGACTTGTTGACTTTGGTGACTTGTTGACTTTTGTTGACTTGTTGACCGGTTGACTAGGCTTGACTAGTTGACCATCATGATGACCATGGTTATCATTTCATGCCAAAGACTTTTTTCTTGCTTGCTTTTTTGAGTAAAATGAGTGCATGATATGATAACCTTATGGTTGCTTCTAACCATCACCAAAAGACTTTTTTGATATGATGAGTTATGATCACTTTGGATTATGAGAGGGTGAAAGGAAAAAGAGAGCCTCATTCTTTCTTGCTCATTCTCTCTCTTGTTCTTGAGCTCTCCTCTTGCTCTCACCCTCAACCTCTTGCTCCCTCTCTTGATCTATGGTTCTCTTGTCTCATGAGTTGAGAATCAAGAACCATAGATAAAATCCCATTCTAAATCATCTCTACTCATTCTAGTTCATTAGGTTTAGCAAACCAAGTGAGCTAGTTTCTTCAAAGACCGAAGAAGGAGCTAAAGGTTGGAGCTTTCAAGTGGATCTATCTTCGGCGTACGGAGACGACGAGAAGGAGCCATCGGATCACCACCGGAGCTTGAAGACGAAGGAGTTCAAGACAAACTAGGTATAACCATCTCTATCCGAGTAGCTAAATATCTTTAGCTTAGTATGCTAGTTTTAGTTTAGGTAAAGATCCCGACCTAGCTTAGTCCATGTTGCCTCTTGCGTTAAAATTTTGATTTTATACCGTTTCCGCCTCCCCGTAAGAACCGGGGGTCGCAACGTGGACTTACATACTTGACTACCTGGACTATGATGCAGATCATACTAGTGGGGACAGATAGTCTATAAGTACATCCTTCAAAGTCCTTAGTTGTGGGTGTATCGAGACGGGGCATCGATATACCAGAGTAGACTAGCGTGTACCTTCTCGACCCATATAGATGGACGATGGATGATCCCATATCCATCGGTGTTTGACATCAGAGATGATATACGGGTGCTCAGTAGAGACTGGGTACACTGGACGGACTCGCCGAGAACTCCCAGATGGTATTATACCTTACGTCAGATGGCAGTTCTCTAGTGACACTGGTACAGAGTAGTCTGTTGACCCGAGATCGTCATAGAGTCTTGTGTGGTTCCCACTGTGCTTTGATTTCCATCTTACCACGTCCAAGAGAGCGTGCAAAACGGTGGTTTTTGGGTACAGTCCCGAGTCACATGGAGGCAATGAGCGATAGGAGGGGATTCGTCTCTCCCGGTATAGGGGGTTGATGTTGCGTTGTGTTCGATTGGCTATAACAGGAAATCCCTGGCCAGGGTTGCTGAGATTTACTGGTAAGTGTTACCATTAGTTTCTCGAAGTGTTATAAACCTCATATCGACACGACTTATCGAGCTATTGGGGTCTGACGTTTACCACCCCTAGGCGAGATATGCGACATATCAGACGAACAGACCGGACTGTACGGTAGTGTTACTGGTTGGATTCACTGGAGTGTGAGCGGGTTTGCTCGTCGATCTTCTGATCGCTCAATACCCGGGTGGCCGTTACGTTTAGCAGACCGCTTGCGGCTTGTGGGTGTTTGATATGATCATCACCTGCTGCCGGCGTATTGACGAGTCTTTAGAGTCCTACACAGAGGTTTCCTGGCTCAAGCAAAACGAAATAGGAGCGCATATAAGATATGTGCGGGACCGAGAATAATGCGTGTATGTGATACCGTATTTCATTCTCGCGAACAATGTGTCGAATGGTTGTATGCGATATAACCTAGTTATCGAATCGAAGATTGATTTGATAAATCGATACATTGGATATTAGTCAGTTATATGCGATATGACCGGATCGTTAAATCATGTGTTGATTTAATGATTTAATGCATAATTATATACTTGATATATTACTTTGCATTAACTAGTATCGGTTCACTTTAAATGGATTTTCTCGCTCGGATATGCGCATTATATATGTGATATGATTTTGTGCACATGCTTGTATCATGTTTGATGGTGCATGTAAAATTGGTTAAGTATAAAGAATTAAACCTTGGTTAATGAAATGGTTAGGGTTTATTATTTTCTTATTTATTTATTCATTCATTTATCTATTTCTTTTTGGATGAAAAGAATGAGAAAAGAAAACAAATGGTTGCTTTCTTAGAAGCTTCTTCAAACTTCATGCAACTTTGACCAAAGCAACCATTCTTGTCTTCTTCTCTAACCCTAACCATTCCACCTAACTAAAGTTAATTCTCTACACTTTACCATGGTTAAAATTATGATAAGTATTATATTTCTTTTCTATTTTTATTAACTTATCATAATCATCATCATCTTCTTCTTCATCTTCTTCAATGAAGAAACCTTCACTTCATCAATGGTGATTGATGAAAATGAGTGAGAAGTCCAATTCTAAAGTCTACCCACTTCCTATTTCTTCATCCTTTACCTCTTGCCAAGTAGTAGAGTGTGTTTTCTTCACAAGTTTCTTGACTTGGTGAAGTTGGAGCTTGATCTAGTGATGCCTCGACGTAGATCATCTTCGGCATCGACGTCGACGACCTAGCCCGTCCATTCTCCGATGAAGCCGACGCTAGAGCCCGGGGTTTGACTTGGACAGCGAGGAGACTTCATTGCGGAGCTTTGGAGGTGGAGGAACGGATCTACAAAGGTTGTATTTCCGTATTCTTGTAGTTAATTGTTAACTAGTTTGCTTTTCGCCTAGAAATCTAGCCAACGATCCGTATTCTAGGGTTTCTCAGCACCGTTAAATTTTGAAATTGGCATGGTTGATGCCTTGTGAGACCTCTTGAGAGTGCCTAGGAACCCTACACCATCTTGGACTCTTTGCAAGGTAAACGATGACTTAGGAAACAGGTTCAGGTCTGCTGCCTAAGACTTTTCAATTTCATGAGCCGTGAGGGTCTCATAAAGAATTTCTCCCTACGAGTCGAGAGGATCTCGTAGGTGTATTTTCTCCTTAGGAATCGTGAGGATTCCTAAGTGTGTTTTCTCTTGAGAGTCGTAAGGATCTCCCGGGAGAATTTTCTTCCTTACAAGTCGAGAGGACTTGTAAGTGGTTGCTTTCTTTCTTGTCGGAGAGTGTGGCCCGTAGAATATCTACCTTGACCTCTCTGCGACACAATGATGGCTTGGGAGTCAGGGTTAGGATCTGCCACCTAAGACTTTTCAACTTTATAAGCCGTGAGGGTCTCATAAAGAATTTTCTCCCTACAGGTCGAGAGGACCTCGTAGGTGTACTTTCTCCTTAGGAACCGTGAGGATTCCTAAGTGCGTTTTCTCTTGAGAGTCGTAAGGATCTCATAAGAGAATTTTTCTCCTTACAAGTCGAGAGGACCCCCAAGTCAAAGCATTGCTTCGACGGGGAGTTCGAGAGTTTACTCTGGCTGTTTCCTACGGAGTTAGGATTGACTTTGGCCGTGTTCTACGGGGCCAGGAGGGGTTGACTTTATCCGCATTTCACGGAGTCAGGGGTTGACATGTATCCGCGACGGGGTCATGTGCTGACGTATTTCCGCGACGGGGTCGTTGGATGACGTATTTCCGCGATGGGGTCATTTGCTAACGTATTTCCGCGACGGGGTCATTTGGATGACATGTTTCTGAGACGGGGTCATTTGCTGACGTGTTTCCCAGACGGGGTCATTTGCTGACGTATTTCCGCAACGGCGTCATTGGATGACGTATTTCCGCGACGGAGTCATGTGCTGACGTATTTTCGCAGCAGGGTCATTGGCTGATGTATTTCCGAGACGGGGTCATTTGCTGATGTATTTTCGCAACGGGGTCATTGGCTGACGTATTTTTGCGACGGGGTCATGTGCTGACGTTACGTCTGCTGTAACGAGACGAATGTCGAGGTGGCCTCTAGGTTTTCTGTAAACCGTAGAGTCTTAGAACTGGGGACTTTGCCGTGGTTCTGATTGATGGTGCAGCATTTGTGTCCTACTGGAATGAGGAGGCACACCGTTGTTGGTCTCCACGCTGTAGATGTGGCCATTGAGATTTGGAACTAGGGACTTTGCCATGGCTCCGCTTCATTGCGACTGTAGGGTTCCTAGGCATCCTAATTAGGTCTCACAAGGCATCAACCATGCCAATTTCAAATTTAAACGGTGCCGAGAAAACCTAGAACGGATCGTTGGCTAGATAAATAGGCGAAAAAGTAAACTAGTTAACACTTAACTAAGGGAATACGGAAATACAACCTTTGTAGATCCGGTGCTCCACCTCCATAGCTCCGCAACGAAGTCCTCTCCGCTGTCCAAAAAGAATCCGGGCTCTAGCGTCGACTTCATCGGAGAATAAGCGAGCTAGGTCGTCGATGTCCATGCCGAAGATGATCTACGTCGAGGCATCGCTAAATCAAGCTCCGACTTCACTAAGTCAAGAAACTTGTGAAGAAAACACACTCTACTACTTGGCAAGAGGTAGAGGATGAAGAAATAGGAAGTGCGTAGACTTTAGAATTGGATTTCTCACTCTTTTCATCAAGTTGCCATTGATGGTCAAGCTTTTCTTCACTTGAAGGAAGAAGAAGAAGAAGCTAAAATATTATGATAAGAATATTAGAATAGAAAAGAAAAATCAATTCTTATCATATAATGAACCATGGTTAGATGTAGAGAGTTAACTAAGGTTTAAGTGAGTGGTTAGGGTTAAGCATGAGACAAAATGGTCATTAAGTCAAAGTCTTCATGAAGGTTCATGAATGAACAAAAGAAAGCAACCATTTTCCTCATTTTGCCTTTTCTTTTTACAAAAAGATAAATGAATAAAATGAAATCAAAAACCCTAATCACCCACTTAACTATAGTTTAATTCTTTACACTTAACCATAAGGCATGTATCATCAAACATGATACAAGCAAGTGCACAAAACTATATCGAATATACAATGTGCACACCCGAGCGAGAAAATCCATTTAAAGTGAACCGATACTAGTTAATGCAAAGTAATATATCAAATATATAATTATGCATTAAATCATTAAATCAACACTTGATTTAACGATCCGGTCATAACGCATATAACCGACTAGTATCATTAGTAACAACTTATCGAATCAACACTTGATCCGATAACCCGGCTATATCGCATATAACCGATCAATGTCACATCGCGAGAATCGAATACAGTATCACATACTGGTATTATTCTCGGTCCCGCACATATCTCATATGCGCTCCTATTTCGTTTCGCTTGAGCCAGGAAACCTCTGTGTAGGACTCTAAAGACTCGTCAATACGCCGGCAGCAGATGATGATCATATCAAGCATCCACAAGCCGCAAGCGGTCTGCTAAACGTAACGGCCACCCGGGTATTGAGCGATCAGAAGATCGACGAGCAAGCCCGCTCACACTCCTGTGAATCCAACCAGTAACACTTACCGTACAGTCCGGTCTGATCGTCTGATATGTCGCATATCTCGCCTAGGGGTGGTAAACGTCAGACCCCAATAGCTCGATAAGTCGTGTCGATATGAGGTCTATAACACTTCGAGAAACTACTGGTAACACTTACCAGTAATTCTCAGCAACCCTGGCCAGGGATTTCCTGTTATAGCCAATCGAACACAGCGCAACATCAACTCCCTATACCGGGAGAGACGAATCCCCTCCTATCGCTCATTGCCTCCATGTGACTCGGGACTGTACCCAAAAACCACCGTTTTGCACGCCCTCTTGGACGTGGTAAGATGGAAATCAAAGCACAGTGGGAACCACACAAGACTCTATGACGATCTCGGGTCAACAGACTACTCTGTACCAGTGTCACCAGAGAACTGCCATCTGACGTGAGGTATAATACCATCTGGGAGTTCTCGGCGAGTCCGTCCAGTATACCCAGTCTCCACTGAGCACCCGTATATCATCTCTGATGTCAAACACCAATGGATATGGGATCATCCATCGCCCATCTGTATGGGACGAGAAGGTATACGCTAGTCTACTCTGGTATATCGATGCCCCGTCTCGATACACCCACGACTAGGGACCTTGAAGGATGTACTTATAGACTACCATGTTCCCACTAGTATGATCCGCATCATAGTCCAGGTAGTCAAGTACACATCCTAAGGGCTTTACCAACATGTAACAGAGAGACAATCAGCATACACGTTAAGGTAAAGGGTAACCAGATAGCATATTATCATGTCGAGCAAGAAAGTCCTCCCTATATATGTCCCAGCATCCACTACAATATACATCCTATGTACAGTAATGGCCTCTAGGGCATACATATAACTAACAATCTCCCACTTGCACTAGGGCCATCTGTAGCAGTGGTTGCAGTATCTCATACTCAACCATCCCATGAAAGTCTCTCTCTGGGAAAAGGCCTTTGTGAGTGGATCCGCCCGTGTTGTCCTCTGAGTCTACTCTCCTATCCTCGATCTCCCTGGAGATCAACCATCTCCATGATCAGGTGACACTGCCTTAGAATATGTCTGGATCACTGATGGGACGGACGTTCCTTGGCATAAGCCACAACTTCATTGTCTCACAATGGTTGGAACGTAGTTCATCTCATGAACCAATATACACCCAAACATCCTCTTTGGTAGCATCTTGAGTAGCGATGTATCCAGCCTTTATCGTCTAGTGTGTCACGGTATCTAGCTTGGAACTCTTCCAACATACCGTCCCTCCACTGAGGGTAAAGACAATGCCTGTGACTGACATTCAGTCGTCTTTATCACCCTGGAACCCTTCCAGTGATTCTCCCCAGGATCGGTTGATACCGTCTCACTACAACTAGTGAGAGTCCTAACATCCAATTAGATCTATCTCATAGATCCAAAAACCCAGGATTTAGGAGGTATCACTTTGATCCTATATGGAGAATCATTGTGATAAGCGGAGATTGATCGAGCGTAGCATAGGAAACTCCTTCCCTATCAAGAGTATGTCATCCACGTACTCTACGAGGATCGTCACCATACACCCTACTACCTTTTTGTATATACAAGGTTCATTTACCATTTTGATGATGTCAAACTCTTTGACTACTTCATCAAAACAGATGTTCCAACTCCGCGATGCCTGCTTTAATCCTATAAGGCATCTTGCACACGTTTCCGCTGCTCCCACTGTCTACAAGGCCCTCTGGCTGTGTACTTATAGACGCACTCTTTTAAAACATCATTTAGAAAAGCTGTCATGACACCCAACCACCAGATATCGTAGTCATAGTATGTAGCCGTGGCAAGTAGGATCTGGATGGACTTAAGCATAGCTACTTGAAAAGGTTTCATCATTATCCGTACCTGGTCAATGATGCAAACTTTTAACAAGTCTAGCTTTGAAAGTCTCAACTTTTCCATGTACACCAAGTAATCTTCTCAAGATATGCTTGCTCCTGATGGGGATTTAACCCTTCAGATATAGCAGCTAAAGTCCATACTTTGCTGGTGTATAAGGATTCCATCTCAGATCGCTAAACATCCAGCCATTCTTACAGAGTCTTACTCTCGATGGCTTGCTCGAAGCTAGTAGGGTCATCATCTCATGATGCAATCCTCGCTCCCACTGTCATAGAGGAACCGAAGTATCTCTCAGGTGGGTGAGGAACCCTACTAGATCGGCGGAGAGGCCGAGGTTCGTTGGTAACTATTGAATCCTTTGGTTCCATCAAATCATCTTTTGTAGTTTGCATAGCTGGAACCTTTCCAGTTCTACATAACTAACCTTGCCTCGAGTTTGTCCGGATTTTTCTTTTAGACATAGGCCGGACAACCCCAAATCTTAACTAACTTAAGACATGAGCTCTTCCCTTTCCATATCACATATGAAGTGGTAGGCATTGATTTGATTCGAACCCTATTCAATAGGTATGCAACTTCTCAAGTGCATAACACCTAAAAGGAAACAGGTAACTCAGTAGTACTCATCATAGAGCACCCCTTATCATATAGGGTGTTAGTGCTCCGCCCCGATATACCATCGTGCTATGGTGTATTCGGAGGAGTAATGCTGAGAGAGAATCTCATTCTCCTTTAGAATAGCCCAGGATTTCCGTGCTCAAGTATTCTCCTCCTTGATCTCATCAAAGGACATAATACTTATACCCGTATTGGTTCTCTACTTCTAACTTATATTCTGTGAATATCTCAAAAGGTTCGGACTTGTTTCAACGGGAACATATGTCTGAATCTTGAGAGATTATCAGAGAATGTAATGAAGTATAAAGAACCGGTCTTGGCATGTGTAGACAGGGGACCTTACATACATCAACATGTATCATCTCAAGAGTTTACCAACTCTTTCTCTGTTTCCAGTAAACGGAGCTATGGTCATCTTATCTTTGTGACATGACTGGCAAGTTTCACAAGATGTAAATTCAAACTGATTTAAATATGCATCTACATGTAACTTCAGCTAGTCGGGTCGCATTGATATGACCTAGTCTACAATGCCTCAAGTAGGATTCGTTCATTTCTGAACTCTTCCTCTTGTGTGTGTTCCGTATACTAAGAACTGTAGTTTGATTTAGAACATCAACGCTTTTAGATAACGTGCCTGATACGATCAACTTTTGATATAGGAAATGTTCAAAACATTATCCAACAATACAAAATTTTATCATTTCTTTACTGATAAAGAGACTGATATGATTTTGTATATCAGGTTCGGTATCTAATAACATTCGTTCAGAATCAATGTATTGGTAATACAGGGTGACAGTGACCAACAGACTTGGCTGCAACACTTGCCCCGTTTTCTGCCTCATGAAACTTATCACCCGATCTCAGTTCTCTACCTTTCTGTAGCCCTATGTAACAGATTACATATCTGGGATCCTGATATGGTATCACATACCCAGGACGTAGAGGATACAGAGAAACAGTTCTGTGCAGCGAACACACCCGAAGATGATGCATCATATGCACTTTCTTCGTTTGGGCGGCACGGGAAATCTGGTATTCCCCAATTTCCTGCTCTGTCTTATAACAATTATAAGTTGGAGCGGGACCAACGTTCCCCAGCTCAGTATAACAAGCGGGTTCGGTCAAATAATCCGTATTATTATCTTGATTAAGGCGTGATATGGTCGCTACCTGGAGAGAGAGAGAAGAAAACACTCAGCGTGCGCTCTGTCAAGAATAGATTGGTTATTATTTTATCTAATCAGGATGGCTCCCACTGCTTTTTATCAAATCTTCCTTCAAACCCTAAAAGGAAAGACTAGCCGGGATTAATTACACGCTACAAGTTCGCCAATCTTTCAGCCAGGCCAGTGTCGGTACTTTGAGGGAGGTCCCCCGTGCTTTCGCACGAACCTAATTAATGTAAACCTCGTTTTCCCAGAGGCGTAACCTCGTTAACACCTTTCTAGACACCTACTTGATCGGCTAATTGTAATGTATAAAACTCTCCCAGGAGTAACTCTTACTCGCAGCGGGTATCGGGATCCAACTATCTCATAGAAGGTATGCAATCTCATTGCAAATTTCAACACTTGAAATTCCCGATAATATTTTGCCCCGAACGATCTATGACCTTGACAAGGTCAACAAACCATAGACCGCAAGTCAAGTTCAACCCGTCATTTCTTGATTGAATCAAACCCACCCGCACGACCCTTAACAATGTCAACAAGGCCGCACGACTACCCTAACCCAATCTGCATCATATGCATAAGCAGATAAATACTGGTTAGCTACCGCACACTGCGCCTTGACAAGGTCAACAAACGCAGCACAAATACTAAACAGGATTTATCTGAAATGACGGAGGGCTACGACAGGTTTTTCTGAAAACCTATTGCGTAATGAACTTGATATCGTTGTAGGATCGAATGAATTTTGAAATGGAGTGTTTTTTAGGCTTTTCTAGTTTTGCTAAAGGAGTCACTCCCGGTGAAGGGATCGTCGGTCCTTTCCTCGTCGAATGAGGTGCGGGATATATCATATATATCACTGTGCAAAGCAAAAACACTTAAAAGCAATCAAAAGACAAACCGAGTGTGTAGCATCTGCCAGTTATTGCTAAAGGAGTCACTCCCGATGAAGGGATCTCGGTCCTTTCCTTATCGAATAAGGTGCAGGATATATCACATATACCTCTGTGCAAAGCAAGAACTGTAGCTACCTGTTTTATTTTGAAATTCGATTCTACAACATCTTAGGTTTCTTTTATTTCATTAATCACATTAATGAAGTCCCATCATTTAAGTACCTAAACATCACAGATAAATACGACGTACACTTATGCTATCCGCATTCGCCTCGATGTCCCCTCGTGCACCGTTAGGTTAGGTAACTAACGGCAGAGCAGGGCAGGGCTAGCACGGGTGTAAAACATAAGTAACGTCTATATAATATATCATATATACTATATAATGTATCTATCACAGAACATCACATGATCACATCACAGATATCGCAGCAGAAGAATCATATGAAATATTGGATATACTAGGACGTCCGTGTTTTCAATACGAGCCAGTATAAAACACGGATTCCACGGTCGTGATGAATAGCCAAACCCACACCCCTAGATCCCTACGAGAGCGGCAAGCAACCCTACCAATTCTAGAGTTAGGAGACCCGGACTCGACTCCTCGAGTTGGTCTCCCACTGGACTCCAGAACCCGGTTACTTGTGCCCTCCTCCTTGGGTCTATCCTAGTGCGGAAAAGTAAATAATATACAAACGGTGACATCTTCCGCAACCTGGAAGTGCCCCAATAAAAGAATATTACATACAAGTTTTTATATGAATGAAAATGAAAAACACTCATCTCACATAAAAACCCCCGGCTATTAAAACACGACGATCCAATATAACATATCCAGCAACACATAACATCACATGTCATCAACGTAAGTAAATATACGCATCCCAATTGTCGTTGACATATAGCAACGAAACCGGCGATATCACATATTACACTTACGGTCACAGAAAAGAAAGTGTAAAACTACAACAGTTGGAATCCGCAACCACCTCAGACATCGCATGCCTGACCAAATGAATTACTTAGACATCGCATGCCTAACAATTATAAACCCCGCATTTCAGTCTGATTATCGAAAACACTTTTCAATATCAAGTCAGGCAATTCAACAAGATTCCCGATATCCTGATCGAATGCTCGTCGCAAACTTCAGTAGATGGCCGCACCCCTGATACCGTCGACGAAGTGCACCAAGGCGGAACACCGCTACCGCGAGCACCCGAACGGATGCTTTCGGCGACGGGGCTCTCCTACAGTCACTTGGTTGGGGCTATGGAGTGAGGCTGTCTATTAAGTTTACCCGGCGAGTATCCGCGTACGCTACGTGATTGCGACGGACTTTTGATCACATCAAAATTCCGTGGCAACCGATCAAGTGAGACTAAATTGCTAGATTTACAACATTCATTCAGTTATCTCATAACTTATTGTGAATTCCAATTATTGTATCCCATTCCGGATAAATAGAAAATGTCAAACTTTCCGATCGAACAATCGAACACCCAAGTTTTCCCGATACAGCTCAACACATGAAATAAGTCTAACAACATTCAGTTCGTGCCTCAGTAGCAACGGTCCAGCCGTAGAAGGGTCAAGCCAACGCCTCACATGTGGCACGCCGTACTGCCCCAAACCCGAAGGTTCAAAGGGCAGTTCAAGACGGTCACATAATCGAGTTAAGGTTTGTTGTCTTCTAGAGGGTCCATCGCGTTACTTGCACTACTTAGAACGTTGTCAAACTACGGAAAAATCCAACACTTGGAAATTTCCCGACAGGGGAAAAATTGGGTATTTATATCCGGTCGAACTTTTTAACATATTCTGAAAATTATCCGGAAAGCCACATAGACAAAATTTGATACTCCGATCGAAACACCGAATCCACAAATCAATCCCAGAAAATTCAACTCTAGAAAAAATATTAAAAATTCTCAGAAAACTCAGCAGAATTTATCAGGAATTACTGTGCAAAAACCTAGGGCTGACGTCACCATAAGGCCGCGGAACCGCCGCAGAATCCAGGCTTCTGCCGCGGTTCCGCCGCATAAATCACTGTTCACCAGAAACTTTTTGCACCGTAATTCTTATTTTTCTATGCTGAATTTTTTAGCAATTTTTAATTCTGGAAAAACCCAGATTTTAGAAAAAGTCCAGAGAGCATGTATTGGTTAAGGTTTCGGGTTCCTTCGGACTTTAAATTCCGTCTGGACTTCGCCTAAGGCTCTAGCTAGGCTCTGATACCACTGTAGGTCAGGCAGCCACCCCATCCAATGGGGTCGCCGTGGCACCAACGGTTCCCTCAGCCGCTACTTTTTACGCATGCCCCCTCGCGAGGACTACAACCCGCCGGAACACCTTCCGGTCTCGGGACACCCTGGGGGTAAGAGCCTATGCTTCGCCACACTGTCACACAGTGAGAACCCCCCCATAGGTCGACATCCAATGCCTAGTAGCTCTGATACCACTGTAGGGTTCCTATGCATCCTAATTAGGTCTCACAAGGCATCAACCATGCCAATTTCAAATTTAAACGGTGCCGAGAAAACCTAGAACGGATCGTTGGCTAGATAAATAGGCGAAAAAGTAAACTAGTTAACACTTAACTAAGGGAATACGGAAATACAACCTTTGTAGATCTGGTGCTCCACCTCCATAGCTCCGTAACGAAGTCCTCTCTGCTGTCCAAAAAGAATCCGGGCTCTAGCGTCGACTTCATCGGAGAATAAGCGAGCTAGGTCGTCGATGTCCATGCCGAAGATGATCTACGTCGAGGCATCGCTAAATCAAGCTCCGACTTCACTAAGTCAAGAAACTTGTGAAGAAAACACACTCTACTACTTAGCAAGAGGTAGAGGATGAAGAAATAGGAAGTGGGTAGACTTTAGAATTGGATTTCTCACTCTTTTCATCAAGTTGCCATTGATGGTCAAGCTTTTCTTCACTTGAAGGAAGAAGAAGAAGAAGCTAAAATATTATGATAAGAATATTAGAATAGAAAAGAAAAATCAATTCTTATCATATAATGAACCATGGTTAGATGTAGAGAGTTAACTAAGGTTTAAGTGAGTGGTTAGGGTTAAGCATGAGACAAAATGGTCATTAAGTCAAAGTCTTCATGAAGGTTCATGAATGAACAAAAGAAAGCAACCATTTTCCTCATTTTGCCTTTTCTTTTTCCAAAAAGATAAATGAATAAAATGAAATCAAAAACCCTAATCACTCACTTAACTATAGTTTAATTCTTTACACTTAACCATAAGGCATGTATCATCAAACATGATACAAGCAAGTGCACAAAACTATATCGAATATACAATGTGCACACCCGAGCGAGAAAATCCATTTAAAGTGAACCGATACTACTTAATGCAAAGTAATATATCAAATATATAATTATGCATTAAATCATTAAATCAACACTTGATTTAACGGTCCGGTCATAACGCATATAACCGACTAGTATCATTAGTAACAACTTATCGAATCAACACTTGATCCGATAACCCGGCTATATCGCATATAACCGATCAATGTCACATCGCGAGAATCAAATACAGTATCACATACTGGTATTATTCTCGGTCCCGCACATATCTCATATGCGCTCCTATTTCATTTCGCTTGAGCCAGGAAACCTCTGTGTAGGACTCTAAAGACTCGTCAATACGCCGGCAGCAGATGATGATCATATCAAGCATCCACAAGCCGCAAGCGGTCTGCTAAACGTAACGGCCACCCGGGTATTGAGCGATCAGAAGATCGACGAGCAAGCCCGCTCACACTCCTGTGAATCCAACCAGTAACACTTACCGTACAGTCCGGTCTGATCGTCTGATATGTCGCATATCTCGCCTAGGGGTGGTATACGTCAGACCCCAATAGCTCGATAAGTCATGTCGATATGAGGTCTATAACACTTCGAGAAACTACTGGTAACACTTACCAGTAATTCTCAGCAACCCTGGCTAGGGATTTCCTGTTATAGCAAATCGAACACAGCGCAACATCAACTCCCTATACCGGGAGAGACGAATCCCCTCCTATCGCTCATTGCCTCCATGTGACTCGGGACTGTACCCAAAAACCACCGTTTTGCATGCCTTCTTGGACGTGGTAAGATGGAAATCAAAGCACAGTGGGAACCACACAAGACTCTATGACGATCTCGGGTCAACAGACTACTCTGTACCAGTATCACCAGAGAACTGCCATCTGACGTGAGGTATAATACCATCTGGGAGTTCTCGGCGAGTCCGTCCAGTGTACCCAGTCTCCACTGAGCACCCGTATATCATCTCTGATGTCAAACACCAATGGATATGGGATCATCCATCGCCCATCTGTATGGGTCGAGAAGGTATACGCTAGTCTACTCTGGTATATCGATGCCCCGTCTCGATACACCCACGACTAGGGACCTTGAAGGATGTACTTATAGACTACCATGTTCCCACTAGTATGATCCGCATCATAGTCCAGGTAGTCAAGTACACATCCTAAGGGCTTTACCAACATGTAACAGAGAGACAATCAGCATACACGTTAAGGTAAAGGGTAACCAGATAGCATACTATCATGTCGAGTAAGAAAGTCCTCCCTATATATGTCCCAGCATCCACTACAATATACATCCTATGTACAGTAATGGCCTCTAGGGCATACATATAACTAACAGCGACTCTGAGGTCGGTTGTTGTCGTCACGTCTGTATCCTGCTGGAGTTGAAGAACGCTAGGGTGACATCGCATCTTCTGTATCGAGACGAACGTTGAGGTGATCTCTAGGTTGTTGGTGAACCGTCGAGACCTGAAACTATGGACTTTGCCATGGCTCCGTTGTTGGTGTCGCGTCTGCATCCTGCTGGGGGAAGAACGCTGGGGTGACATCACGTCTGCTGTATCAAAACGAACATCGAGGTGGTCTCTAGGTTACTGGTGAACCGTTGGGACCTGGAACTAGGGACTTTGCCATGGCTCCATTGTTGGTGTCGCGTCTGCATCCTGCTGGGGGAAGAACGCCATTGGTGATTCCTTGAGATGCAGATGTTGCCATCGAGACTTGGCTCTCTTTCTAATGGAGCCTGATGGGATGATATGGTTCCCTCTTTATTTGTACCCCTGGATTGTATACAGGGATCGATGCGATCCCACCTGTAGGGCAAAAAGTTTCATTTTATATGTTTTTCTTTCCGCGATGCTCTATCATTTTAGCTTTTATATAGCGAAAGTCGCGATTGCCCAATCATTTCGGTTATTTTTCGTGGTGCCCAATCATTTCGGCTATTTGTTTTATTTACTCGCTGCTTTTTATTGCAAGTTGCCTAACCATTTCAGCTATTTTGTATGCATATATTTTTACTTGCTGATTTTGTTGCAAGTTGCCCTATCATTTCGGCTATTTCATATGCATTTGTGGCTCGCTGACTTTTCGCTGCGAGTTAGGGTCTTGGGATCTGATACCGATTTAGGCATTAGCATCGCTACAACTGGGATATTGCCAGGAGCGAATCATCATTTGCCTCTGTCGGTTTGAACAAAGGTGGCTAATAAACATGGTTAAGATCCTGTCGACTAAGGCTTTTGACTTCATGAGCCGTAAGGGTCTTATGAGGGTATTTCTCCCTACGAGTCGTGAGGATCTCGTAAGTGCGTTTTCTCCTTAGGAAACGTGAGGATTCCTAAGTGTGTGTTCTCTTATAAGTCGTAAGGATCTTATAAGAGTGTTTCTCCTTACAAGTCGAGAGGACCTACAAGTGTTTGTTCACCGTGTGCGCATATCCCTAGTCGCTGGTGGGACTCTGTTAGGGAAATGTTTATTCGTGCCCATAGATTGTATACAAGGGTCAACATTGAACTGCTTGTAGGGCAGAATTGGAGATTGTGATGGCTTAAGAACAGGTTCAGATCTCTGTAGCTTAAGGTTTTTGAACCCTATGAGCCGTGAGGGTCTCAAAGAGGAATTCTCCTTACGAGTTGTGAGGATCTCGTAAGTGTAATTTCTCCTTAAGAATCGTGGGGATCCCTAAGTGTGTTGCTCCCTTATGAGTCGTAAGGATCTCACGCAGGTATTTTCTCCTTATAGGGTCGAGAGGACCTTGCAAGTGTCTTTTAACGAGATTGCGCTCTTTCGGGTTTTCACAAAACTTGCCGGTAGCCCTGCTGTTTTTACTCGCGGAGCCTTTTCGGGTTTTCATCCGTGCCCATCTTGCTTATGGACATACCAATTTTTTTTACCACGTCAGCCTGAGGATGCCGCGGGTCTGTAGTAGTTTAACGATGTTTCGGTCAACAGCCAGTTTTAGGACATAGTGGTCCATCGTTGCCATATTTGAGGCAAATTTGTAGTTTACGGACTTTTCGGTCCTCTGTTTATCCTGTTATGCATGTGCATTTGTCACGTGACGGGATACATGACGCTGATGTGGAATACACCCATTTAGGGTGTGATTTGATATGGTTGGAGTGTTTTTTGACCCATCCCTATCACGACTTCTCCAACTTGACACCGACGCCTGGCCCCTTCGAATAGGGCCATTTGGCATTCTCGATCATCTTTGCTCTTCTGACGGGCTTCGTTCAGTAGCATGTTGATTATCTCGTTAGACGGTTTCAATGATTTTGGCATTGATCCTGCCCCCAGCTCTTCTACATTATCTTCTGATGCCGAGTGAGCTTATTTATTATTTAGCAACGAATGAGAGATCATGTGGCAACTTGCCACATAATCTTCTGGTTTCTGTGACGAGTTGTCACCCTCATTATTGTCGCTATCTCCGCCCTCCAAGATATGGTTGAGAAATTCTTGGAGTGTAACCGGGGTTCGCGCCTTTTGGTTGTATTCCTCCAGCGCGTCAATATGCTTTTGCAAGTCCGTACGCTCTTCATCAGGCTTCACGGGCTTTTTGATCTTCTTCTTCTTCTTCGAAGCCTTTGGTTGCTGGGCTCGAGCGTTTTGACCATCGCTATCAATTTTTTGCGCTGGGCGCGGCTTCAGCATTCCTTCGATGACCTCAGGTTCTAGCGGAATTTTCCACTTGATTGCCGGGCATGTTTGGAGATCTTTCAGCATTCTTTTCGTCTTAGCTGAAAGAGCGACCTCCCACGGAGCTTCTTCTATAAAAGAGCACGATGCCCCCGGTGTGTCCACTTTTTTAGGAGCGTGAGGTCGTGGCGGATTTACCTTCCAATTCTCAGACAGTGCGAATTTGCCCGGTTGATATTGGTCCTCAATCCAGCCTTTGAAGACGAAGCAATCTTCGATTGGGTGGCCTACCACTTGGTGATAGGGGCAATAATTGGGATTATTGGCCTCACCGGGTTGCAATAGGCATTTTGGATCTGGCAAGGTGATGAGCCTGTTGCGCAGCGCTAGCTTGAATAACCTCTTCATCCTATCCCGAGGGAACGAGCAAGGGCGTCTCATCTTTTCTCCAAGGGATGGATGTTTGTTGTCTTGGCGAGCGGCCGGTTTTGAATTGCTCGGCTGTTGCTGAGCGTTGGCGATGAAGGTCGCTTTCCTTTTCCCCTTTTCATTCCGAAAATCTGTTTTCGAAGAGGACGGCCTATGGCCCATCTGGTCCATTTGGGCCAGCTTGTCGATCAAGGCCTGGAAGGTGGTCGGCTTGAAAAACATCATGAATTGAGATATGGTCGCCTGCGGATCGAGAGTACTCACGAACATGCCTACCGCAGGCGCTTCTTCGATGCGCTGCTTGCACTTCGACCATAGGTTTCGCCATCGTATCTCGTATTGCACCCATGTTTCGCCTGGCTTCACCCTGGTGTTAATTAATGCGGTGATCGGGGTGCGCTCGCTAGCACTTGCAAAACGCTGGGTGAACAGCAATTCCATCTCCGTAAAAGTTTTAACGGAGTCGTTGGGCAACTCTGAATACCACTTAAAGGTCGTTTCCGCCAAGCTGCCGACGAACTGACGAAGTAATAATTTGTCGTCACCTCCGGTATTGCCGTAGAAAGCCCTGAACTGAGCGACATGCTGGTGTGGATTCCCCGTCCCCTTATATATGTGGAATTTAGGGATCGTGTATCCCGGCGGGTACTTTATTTGGTCGTTCCAACCCGATAGGGTCGTCCAGTTTTGACGATTTGGCCGGCCGCTTCATTCGCTTGATGAGCTCGTATTTGTTGAGATATATAATCATCGAGCGTGGCTTTGGAGATGGTCTCCTCTTTTGCCGTTGATAGGGCCGGTAAAGGATTCGATGTCTCTCCTCTATCATCTTCAATTATTAGAGGATCTTCGGCTGGAGGGTCCGGCTGGATCATCAGGCCCATATCTTGGAATAAAAGGGTCATTTGCTTTATATTGGCCGCTTGTCGCAGCCTCTCTGTCCTTCTTTTTGAGGATTCTGCGGAGGAATTCAGCATCAGTTTCTTATTCCTGACGCTGTTCTGAAGTCTCTGGACCTTCTTTCGGCCCAGTGAGCGCGGCCATAGCTGTTAGCATCTCTTGGAGCTTTTGTTGTTGTTGCTCCTAAGCCTTAGTCACTGATCGCATAAGCGGTTGATGACCAGTGGAAGCACGACTTTCCTCTTTTCCGGAAGCCATATGGACAGTATGTGTTACCATGCCCCCAGACTTGGGGCGTTTTGGTTCAGCGTCCTTGCGGTCCGCCGTGGTTACAGGAGCTTTCTCCGGCCTCCTTCTCTTGTGAGTAGTTGAAGTTGAGGGGGCCGTTGCAGTGGGCACCCATATAGCTGTCGCCTTACATAACTTGATCGGATGGTTATCTTCTCGCTGAACTTTCACCTTTTTCTGTCGGCGAGAGTAATCTTGATCAATCACCTAGTCTTGGACTTGATGCCAGACCTTGTAAATTTTAGAGGACAACCGTTGAGGGGGCTGCTCCGGCTTCGTTTCTATAACCTTCTCCACAGGTGGAGGAGATTTTTTCAGTACGGCGGTAGGTAAATTCCTGCGCACCCTGTTAAGCAGCTCGAACCTATTCCTAGTTGGAACAGCAGCATTGATTTCCGCCGTTGGAGCTGGCGGAGTTAACCCAGACGGAGAGATTCCCCCGGCCTTCCTTACTCGACGCCAGTGACGACGGCGAGCATGTCATGTGGATGGTGTTGGTTCATCTATAGGGGTAGCTTTGTCATGCCCCCTGTCTTGGCGGAGGGTTGTCGTCGGTGTCAGTCTCTTGAAAACCGTTGTCCGTTGGGAAGCTGTATTCAGTCTGTCAAAGACAGACTTTTGGGCAGGAGCGGGAGCCGAAGTGGCCAGCCGTTTAAAGACTGATCCTTTGATGGGAGAAGGTTCCTTGGCGACCTCAGGGGCAGGAATAGCTATCCTTTTTGGGATGGCCGCTTCAGGTATCGTGGGCTTCTTGGCGGACTCATTGGTGTTCAAGCTCAGCCTATCGAAGACTGATGCTGTCGGCTTAGCATTGGACGACCCGTTGAGAGGGGCCGTGGTGGTGGTGAGTCGATCAAAGACCGACTTCTTCTACGCTTCTTGTGGCAGCGGGATGTTAACGCTCACTGGTGGGAGCATGTTCCAGAAGAACAACTCGGTGGTAGCCTGCGTTACCTGCTCTACCGGCATTGTGAACATGGAGGCCGCTCGAGGGCCGTAGGTTACACCTCCAGATGAGGCGGAACGGGAATTGCAGTTGCAACTGGAGAAGTTAGAGGCCATTGATGTTATTTTTTCTGCACGGGAGCAAAACCAAATCTTAATACCTTGGATCCAAGGGCAACCTTTGCAAACCGCGATTCGTTCGCGAACACGACACACGAAGTGTGGAGTGGAAAGAGGAAAAGGTCCCACCGGGCGTGCCAGAATCTGTTCCCCGCCGAAAGACGTGACCGGGACGTTGGGACGTCAGGTCCTGAACTTCGGGGGTAGATTCTAATTGGTGCTATCCGTCCACCTCTCCGAAGATGCCAAGTTGATTTATGACACCATATATCGAAGGTTTAGACGGATGCGGCCGATGTAGCAGACTTCGTCAGATTCCCCCTCATTGAAGGGTTTTTGATTATGGGGATGCTCTTCCCTGCAGGCGTAAGCCCCTGCAGTTAATTACGCTACCGCATCGCGGTAACCACTTTCTCCTTCTCCATATGGTCACTTTGTGTCGTGGGTGTTTGTTTTATTTTTGGTTGCCCGTGGATTGTATACGGAGACTAATTTATTTTGTCACCCGTAGGACGTGGATTAGTCCAAATCCGTATTTTCTTAGATTTGGATTTGGGGGTTGGGTTTAAGGATACGTTAGTCTCGTTTGAGACTAAGACCAACTTAAACGTTTATTAAGGATACGTTAGTCTAATTTTTAGACTAAAATCAACTTAACGTTTGTTAAGAATACGTTAGTCTAATTTTTAGACTAAGATCAACTTAACGAGATCGTTTAGATCCAACAAAAGAGCATTTGGGCTCTATTGTTTAGTTTAGAGACATTGCGGTCGATTACCAGTTTAAGGACATGGTGTTCCAAGGTTAAGGACGTCATAGTCCGTGAGTTTAAAGACCTCACAGTCAAGGTTAAGGACATCATAGTCTGTGAGTTTAAAGACCTCACAGTCAAGGCTAAGGACATCATAGTCCGTGAGTTTAAAGACCTCACAGTCAAGGTTAAGGACATCATAGTCCATGAGTTTAAGGACCCCACAGTCCATGAAATGTCTGGTTGTCGGGACCCGTCACCTCTCTGAATACGTTGAAAGATTACAACGGCATGTATCAGAGGAGTGAAGAGATGTACCCTTGAACCAATATTGATTGAGAGATCTGTAGTCCAATTTGGGACTAAGATCAAAGGATTAATGAGCATATGGGCTCAGTTAATCTGAATTGAGGACTTATGGCCAATTTGGGATAAGTCCATTCAATTACAATGTTCAACATTTATTTTTGAGTTGTTAGATGTTTTTTTGAGCCCAATCCCTAAAAAATGCTAAGCATTGGTTTGGTCTCTGACAATGTTTTGTCTTTAGTTGAATGCTGTGCATTTGTCATAGCTCCCGGCTTATTCAAAGAACAGTTTATGTTATGTCCAAGCGCACATAAAAGTATATGGCGAACTTGGCACTAGCGCCAGTTGATGAGCGTAGTGCGTTATGGTTAAAGCGCTAATGCGCTTAGCGCCAGATATGAAGCACTAATGCTCTTAGCGCTTTGCGCTAAATGAAGAGCGCTGATGCGCTTTGCGCTAGATGTAGAGCGCTGATGCGCTATAATTAAAGCGTTGAGGCGCTTGGCGCTGGTGCCATATAATGGCGCAAAGCGCTTTTAATAATGCAGCGCACACGTGAGGAGCACGTAGCGCGCTTAGCGCTGAGCGCTAGCCAATGAGCGCAATGCGCTGTGTTTGAAGAGTTATGGCACTGCAGCGCTTTGCACTAGATGAAGAGCACTAAGGCACTTTTAAATTAGGAGCGCTAAGGCTCTTCTTAGATTAGGAGCGCTAAGGCTCTTCTTAGGTTAACTTTGCACTCTGAAAATTATCTTTTCTTTGATAAGAGACTTTGTCTCATGATTCTAAGAACAAAGTTCTTAGTTTATAGGAGATATTTCAATCTCTTTTTGATGGAAGGCTTTGCCTTTATGGATCTGTGATCCTAAGAGAATTGAATAATTCTTCCCCCCTTTATAAAGAGATGTTCATAATCTCTTTTGTGAAAGACAATTTGTCTTATAGATCTATGATCTATGAAAGAAGTAAATACTTCTTTTTATATTGAGACGATTTCGTCTTTCTATTCTTTTTTTTACCTTGAGAAGAATTGTCTTCTTTTGCCGAGAGCTTCTTCTTCTTCTTCCTGAGATTTTCTCAAAATTTATGGGGGGGTTCCTCTCTTTTTTTCTTGAAGTCTAGGGGCCTTTATATAGGGCAAGCTGATTTGTTCAATCGTTTAAAGAGATTTATTCTCTAATTGATTTGGGAATTTCCCCACCGTCGGATCTTTGATCTAAGGGCTTCTGGTTTACAGGAGATAATCTTCTTGTTTTAACAAGATTGAGAAATCTTTCCCCCTTACAGAATTTGTTCTGTATTTTAGTGATTTTTAATCACCGTTGGATCATTGATCCAACGGTGTTCCAAATTCAGGGCACAATCTTTTCTGTTTGGAAAGATTCAACAGAATTTCATTCTTGTTAATTGATGATTTAATCATATCCGTTGGATATTTGATCCAACGGTGAGGAACATTTAGTTCCAGCGCTAGCGCTTATGCGCTCTGCCCATGGTGCACTACTTGGAGCGCAGCGCTCTTAGCGCTAGCGCACACGTGCTTTGCATGTGGTGCGCTACTTGGAGCGCATCGCATCTCGCGCTAGCGCCTATGCGCTTTGCACGGGGTGCGCTAGTTGTAGCGCAGCGCTTTTATAAAAGTGCAGCCTTAATTCAAATTTTGAATTCTGAACAGAGCTTTGCTCTAATTGGGGAAACAGGGTTGGTATCGCCATCAAGTTGGTCATGTCATTGCAGATGAGAGGCGGGTACTCTTCGAATGTAGAGTTCCAGCTCTGCCTCAAGTCACTAATGCCCCATTGCAGTCGCGGACAGTGGTTCGTCCTCCACTGAGGGATAGTGGTCCGGTACTTATCTCCAAAGCCGCCGAAATAGAATCGCCCCCTCGTACTGCTGATATGTCGGTGCGCAATAGAGCCGAAGAAAAGGCTTCTATTGAAACGCCAGCGGTGGTGTCGCCAGTGGTGGTGTCACCGAAGGGGGATACCGGAGGTGAAGTCGGTCAACGTCGCGCCAAAACGCTGAGAGGGAGGAAGCATTCTTCCGCTAGTGCTAGCACAACTTCTAAGAGGAGGAAGAAATCGGTTGCCGGCATACTCGACACCCTGTTCGATTCCGAACCGTTTATTCAGGATGAACCGTTAGCTATGGAGGAGTCAGACGCTGGTCTTATCTATCCTGACTCGTCTGCTGAGGAAGCCACGCAATTGGCTGAGGCTTTGAGGCACTCACAAGATGAGACCGAGTACGTGCACGTCCCGAAAAAGCCCTACTCCCCTGTTATATTCTATGACGTTGATCCATCATTACGGCGAGTACATATGGGTCCTTTGTTGATGGAAGAAGAACGAGCCCTCAAACAGCCCATAACTGTTGCCTCTGAAGACGAGCTTGCATTAAAGACAGGTAGTCATTCATCTGCGCTTGAACCTCGGCGAGCGTACTTGGCCAGAAAGGAAAAGCGTCTCGAAAAAACCCTACTTCAAGCTCCTTGGCGTATTGGTATGCGTCTTTCTCATGTCCTTTTAGCGAATAGTTTGTTTTACTTTATGTCTTCTCAATTTTGCGAAAACTTTGCAGGGACTTCTGCAGTAGAAGCGAGTTCGAGTCCGGACCGGGCCATAGCTGCAGATTCTACGAACCTTCCTCTTAACGTGCATGTTTCCCCCAATCAGAGCAAAACTCTATTCAAAATTCAAATTTTGAAATGAAGCAACACTTCAGAAGCAGCGCTAGGTGCGCTGCGCCCTAAGCAGCGCACCACGTGCAAAGCACGAATGCGCTAGCGCTAGGTGCGCTGCGCCCTAAGGAGCGCACCACATGCAAAGCACGTGTGTGCGCAGCGCACCACGTGCAAAGCACAGGTGCGCTAGCGCTGGAGCTAAAAGCTCCCCACCGTCAGATCAAAGATCCAATAATAATAATAAATCATTAATTAACCAGAATTAAATTCTATTAAGGAAAGATTTCTCAAATCTTTCCAAAAAACAAGATTGTGCTCTGTAAATCAGAGCACCGTTGGATCAATGATCCAATGGTGATTAAAAATCACCAAAAAACACAGAATAAATTCTGTTTAATGGAAAGACTTTCCAATCTTGTTAAAAACAAGAAGATTGCCTTCTATAAATCAGAAGCCCTTGGATCAAACATCCAATGATGGGAAATTTCCCAAATCAATTGGAGAAAAGATCCCCTTAACTGATTGAACTGATTAGCTTGCCCTATATAAAGGCCCCAAGACTTCAAGTCTCAAGGAGATAGAGAAACATAGAGAGGAACCCCCCCCCGACAAGCTTTGAGAGATTTCAGAAGGAAGAGCCAAGCTCTCAGGGAAAGAAGATTGTTCTTCAAGGTAAAAAAAATGATGATGATGAACAGAGAGATGAAATCATCTCATAATTAATGAAAAAGAAGAATTCACTTCTTTAAAGATCATAGATCTACAAAGACCAAGGTCTTTTAGAAGGAGATCAAAGGATCTCATCACACAAAAAAAAGAACATAATTCTTCTCAAAGATCATAGATCTATAAGACAACATTGTCTTTTACAAAGAGATCATGAACATCTCATTATAAACAGAGGGGGGAAAGAATAATTCAATTCTCTTAAGGATCATAGATCCATAAAGGCAAAGCCTTTCGTCAATACAAGAGATTGAAGCATCTCCTATAAAAATAAGAACTTCTGTTCTTAAAACCTTGAGACAAAATCTCTTATAAAAAATGAGAGAATTTAATTCTCAGGACGCAAACTGATCTAAGTTGCATAAAAGAACAGCCTTAGCGCTCCTAATTTAAAAGAGCCTCTGCGCTCCATATCTAGCACAAAGCGCTGCAGAGCCTTGACGCTCTTAATTTTAAAGAGCCTTAGCGCTTCAAATATAGCGCACTACGCTCTTTGATTGGCGCTCTGCGCCAAGCGTGACAGTGTCCCGTACGTGTGCGCCACTTAACAGTTAGCTCTTTGCGCTCGTGAAATAGTGCTTTGCGCACATGGACTGGCGCTAAGCGCCAAGTGCACCACGTGCTCCTCACGTGTGCCCACTAAACTAATAGCGCAATGCGCTCATAAACCAACACTCTGCGCTTATTAACCGGCGCTAGCACCTAGCGCGACACGTGTCCCTCACGCGTGCGCTACTCGGCAGAAGCGCTCTGCGCTCTTTGATTGGCGCAAAGCGCCAAGCGTTCAACGTGTCCCTCACGTGTGCGCTGATAAAACATAAATTGTTCTTTAATAAAGCCCCCGAGTTATGATGAATGCTCAGCATTCAATAAAAGACAAAAATATTGTCAGAATCCAAATCAATGCTTAGCATTGTTAAAAGGGCCAAGCCCAAATGAATGCTCAGCAGCCCAAAATAAATGTTAAACATTTTAACTTGATTGGACTTAGCCCAAGATTGGCCATAAGTCCTCAAACCAGATTAAATGAGCCCATGAGCTCATAATCTTTGATTTTAGTCCCAATTGGACTACAGATCCCAACTAAAATTGATTCAAGGGTACATCTTTTCACTCCTCTGATATTTGTCGTTGTAATCCTTCAACGTCTTCAGAGAGGTGACGGGTCCCGACAACCAGACATTTCATAGACTATGACGTCTTTAAACCGGACTGTGGGGTCCTTAAACCCATGGACTATGATGCCCTTAACCTCGGACTGTGGGGTCCTTAAACCCATGGACTATGATGTCCTTAACCTTGGACTGTGGGGTCCCTTTAAACCCACGGACTATGATGTCCTTAACCTTGGACCGTAATGTCCTTAAACTAATCGACCGCAATGTCCTTAAACTAAACAATAGAGCCCAAATGCTCTTTTGTTGGATCTAAATGATCCTGTTAAGTTGATCTTAGTCTAAAAATTAGACTAACGTATCCTTAACAAATCGTTGAGTTGATCTTAGTCTAAAAACTAGACTAACGTATCCTTAACAAATGTTTAAATAGATCTTAGTCTCAAATGAGACTAACGTATCCTTAAACCCAACCCCAAATCCAAATCTAAGAAAATACGGATTTGGACTAATCCACGTCCTACGGGCGACAACATAAATTAGTCTCCGTATACAATCCACGGGCAACCAAAAATAAAACAAACATACACGACACGAAGTGACCATCTGGAGAAGGAGAAAGTTGTTACCGCGATGCGGTAGCGTAATTAACTGCAGGGGCTTGCGCCTGCAGGGAAGAGCGTCCCCACAATCAAAAATCCCTCAAATGAGGGGGAATCTGACGAACTCTGCTACATCGGCCGCATCCGTCTAAACCTTCGATACACGATGTCATAAAGCAACTTGGCATCTTCGGAGAGGTGGACGGATAGCACCAAATAGCATCTGCCCTCGGAATTCAGGCCCGACGTCCCAACGTCCCGGTCGCGTCTTCCGGCGAGGAACAGATTCTGGCACGCCCGGTAGGACCTTTTCCTCTTTCCACTCCACATTTCGTGTGTCGTGTTTTTCCCGCGATCAAATAATCGCGGTGTGTATGTTTTTGGTTGCCCTTAGGGGAGTGGATACTGAAGCCGGCATTTCGTCTCTATGAAGAATGGCGTTTGCTCCCACCATAGCAACTCAGGCTCTGTCATATCCGGTGGAGTCAAGTATGGGTCACTTGCAGCCTTAAATTTCTGCAATCTGGCTCTTCAAGAAATCAACAGGCTGCTTTTTGGGTCAATAATCCCACCTCCCACCCTCGGTAACGCCGATGGAGGAAGCCCAGTGGAAGTCTGTCTTCCACAGGCTGGTTCCCCAAGCTGTAGCTTTGCTAATGGAATCAGTCCTCAAACAACTGGCACCTGCCAAGGACCAAGGTCGACGCAGGGGGCATAATATTCAAGCTCTCAAAGAAAACAGGGGACAGGCTCTGAAAAATCTAGAGGCTAATCAAATCACGACTGTAAGAAATGGTCGACGTCGATATCGACATCATACAAAATGAGCTGGGGGCAGTTATTCGTATGGTCCTATTTCAACCCCAGTGGTGAATGTTGTTGTTCCAACCGGGAACAGCTTCAAACTGTTGCAAAGGGTCAGACAAAATTCTCCCACCGCAATATTGAATAAATCTCTGCAGCCCATGGAGATCCCGCCGTGAAAGTCCCAAGTCTATCGTTCGAAGAACAGATGGACAAGTTAATAAGGGAAGCGGGTCAGAAGGTCCGAGATAACCATAGCCGCGAAATGTCCATTTACAAGAAAGCCAGGACGCAGCGCCTCCTTTAGCAGGCTACAGAGAATGATGATGCTCTTCGTTGCCAGCCCATCATACAAAAAACCCAACGCAGAGGTAAAAATAAACTGAAGAACGGAGAAAATGTCCGACAGCAACAAAGTGGGTCCAAGAAGCCTCGCGATTGAAAATTGAGTAGCCGGGATTCGTCTCTTATAAAGAAGATGGGTCGAGCATATTCTTTTTCCCAAGAAAAGATAAGGAAGATACTCGATCTTATCATAAAACATCATATGATTACCCTCCCGTAGTCCAAGCACCCCGAGCAAGCAGGCGAGGTCTCTCACCCGGATTATTGCTCCAATCACCGAGCGATGGGACATCCTCTCGAAGACTGCTTCATATTCAAATACTGGGTAGAAGACCAGTATCAGCAAGGCAAGTTCGTTTTATCCAGCAGTTGGAGGGTAACCCCGCCGCAGAGGCATGAACCGAAAGCCACGAGAATAAAGCCGGATCAACGTCAGTCTTAGAAGCGATCTCATACCTGTCATGTGATCACGCTGTCAGAAGAAGAACCCGAGAATATCGATGACCTCTCCTGGTGATTCGAAAACGATGATGACGAGGTGATCTCAGAGTTTCCACCGGCGCCAAAAGAGCTGGAAGATGGAATACATACTACTGCAGATAACCTCAAGAAAGTTGACTTGGGGATGGCAAGTGACCCGTGGCCGACGTTCGTCAGTGAGCTTTTGTCTGAAGAAAGGGTGGCTACGCTAAAAGACATACCCATGCAGTATAAAGACTGCTTCGCATGGAACTATTCAGAGATGCCGGGACTCGATCCATAGATCGCTGTACATAAATTGGCAATATCTACGGACGTAAAGCCAGTTAAACAAGCATCGAGAAGAATGAGGCTCGAGCTTGAAATGAGCATCAACGCCGAGGTCAAGAAGCTAATCGACTCCGGCTTCATCTAAGAGGTTCAGTACCCTGACTGGATTGCCAACATTGTCCCAGTGATGAAGAAAAATGTGATGGTGCGCATCTGTATGGACTTTCGAGACCTCAATAAAGCTTGCCCGAAAGACGATTTTCCTGTACCGGTTACCGATCTGATGATAGATAACACGTCCACTCACGAAGTATTCTCCTTCATGGACGGATCATCAGGGTACAATCAGATAAAGATGTATCCTGAGGACCAGAAGCATACGGCTTTCCGGACCCCTTTGGGCATATTCTGTAGGGTTTCCTTAGCAGCTTGTTTAGGGTTTAGAAGCATCACACATGCCATAACTTTAAATTTATAAGGTGCTAAGTAAACTAAACTAGGAATCGAACTAGAATTATGAAGTAACAAATAAAAGTATCATATCTAAAAGATAATTTATACTAAGTGGAGAGACTACAACCTTTGTAGACCTCGTAGGATGACTCCTTGGATCTCCTTTGGTTTGGAACGGCTCGCTAGATCACCTCCAAGTCCATGACGATCCACCGGAAGTCCTTTACCCTAAGCTTGTTGCTTCACTTGATCTTTGAAAACCTTGAAGCAAAACACCCTACACAAAGTAGCAAGGACTGTGTAGGATGATGAAGTGGTTGCTAATCTCACTTAATACCCTTTCTTTTTATTTATCTAACTCAATATATCACTTAAGAGAGAGCCAGAGAGAGGAAGAAGAAGATGGCTTGATATTTTTTTTCTTTTGGAATGAATAATCCAAAAATAAAATGAGAGAGAGAGAGATAAATATCAAAAGAATAACCATAGTTAATAAATAATATCTAGATATTTCTTCTTGAGTTAAAGGCAAAGGAAAATAAACCATGGTTAGGTCAAAATCAACCATGGAAAAGTGTAGAAGAAATGAGTCATGAAAAAGAAATGAGTCATTATCTATTTTCCTTTATCTTTTACTTAATCCAAAAATATCCATATATATAATTATTTACCATGTGATTCTTATATTGCCATCTAACTTGTATCATCAACCATGATACATATGCATGTATGTATATGTCTATGCACATCATCATGTACATATACATGCATGCATCCATTAAAAGAAAAAGGGTTTAAATAAATGAGATGAAAGTCAATATTAAATCAACACTTGATTTAATAAACCGGGCATATCTCATACGACCCGACTAGTATAAAACGCCCGATTAAAATACAGTATCACATACTCGTATTTAATCGAGCTTCCGCACATATCTCATATGCGCACCACTTCGTTTCGCCTGAGCCTAGAAACTTCTATGTGGGACTCTAAGACTCGTCAATACGCCAGCAGTAGGTGATGATCATATCAAACACCCACAAGCCGCAAGCGGTCAGCTAAACGTAACGGCCACCCGGGTATTGAACGATTAGAAGAAGAACAAGCGAACCTATCAAAACTTCTGTCAATCCAACTGGCAACACTTACCGTACAGTCCGGTCTCTTCGTCAGATATGCTGCATATCAAGTCTAGGGATGGAATCGTCGACCCCAAAAACTCAATAAGTCATGCCGGTATATGGTCTATAACAGATCGAGAAACTTACTGATAACACTCATCAGTAATATCTCAGCAGCCCTGGCCAGGGACTTCCCGTTATAGCCATCGTGTACAGCACAGCATCAACCCCCAATACCGGGAGAGACGAAACCCCTCCTATCGCTCATTGCCTCCATATGCCTCAGGACAATACCCAAAATCCACCTATTTATACGACTCTGTAGAGCCGTAGTAGGGTGTTGATCAAAGTACAGTGGGAGGACAAACAAGTCTCTATGACGATCTCGGGTCTACAGACTAACCTGTACCAGTGTCACCTGAGAACTGCTATCCGACGTATGATATAATACCACATAGGAGTTCTCGGTTAGTCCGTTCAGTGTACCCAGTCTCACTGAGCACCCGTACACTATCTTTGGTGTCATCACACCAGACGGATATGGGATCATCCATCGCCCATCATATGGAACAAGAATGGTATACGCTAGTCTACACTGGAATATCGATGCCCTGTCTCGATATACCTACGACTAGGAACATTTCAAGGATATGCTTATAAACTATAGATGTCCCACTAGTATGATCCGCATCATAATCCCAGTAGTCAAGCCAATATCCTTAGGGCTTTATCAACATGTACCAAATGAATATAAACATGATCAAGTAAACATATGATAAAGTGAAACCAGATAGCATACTATCATGTCGAGCAAGACTGTCCTCTGAATACACACACACACACACACGCACATCAGTACATACACTATCTCATAATGGCCTCTAGTACATACATATATGTATGCCCTAGAGGCCATTACTGTACATGAGATGTATATTGTAGTGGATGCTGGGACATATATAGGTAGGACTTTCTTACTCGACATGATAGTACGCTATCTGGTTGCACTTTATCTTAACATGTATATTTGCTGTCTCTCTATTACATGTTGATAAAACCCTTAGGATGTGTACTCGACTTCCAGGACTATGATGTAAATCATACTAGTGGGGCCTGAATAGTCAATGAGTACATCCTTCATTGTTCCTAGTCGTGGGAATATCGAGATGGGGCATCGATATTCCAGAGTAGACTAGCGTATATCTTCTCGACGCATGTGATGGGCGATGGATGATCCCATATCCATTGGTGTTTGATATCAGAGATGGTATGCGGGTGCTCAGTGGTGACTGGGTACACTGAACGGACTCGCCGAGAACTCCCAGATGGTATTATACCTTACGTCAAATGGCAGTGCTCTGGTGACACTGGTACAGCTTAGTCTGTTGACCCGAGATCGTCATATAGTCTTGTGTGTCTCCCACTGTGCTTTGATTTCCACCCTACCACGGCTCTACTGAGTCGTGCAAACAGGTGGTTTTTGGGTACAGTCCTGATTCACATGGAGGCAATGAGCGATAGGAGGGGATTCGTCTCTCCCAGTATTGAGGGTTGATGTTGCGCTATGCTCGACTGGCCATAACTGGAAATCCCTGGCCAGGGTTGCACTGATTTACTGGTAAGTGTTATCAGTAGTTTCGTGCTTGTTATGGACCTTACATCGGCATGACTTATCAAGCTACCGGGGTCTGACGTTTACCACCCCTAGGCGAGATATGCGACATATCAGACGAACAGACCGGACTGTGCGGTAAGTGTTACTGGTTGGATTCACAGGAGTGTGAGCAGGCTTGCTCGTTGATCTTCTGATCGCTCAATACCCGGGTGGCCGTTACGTTTAGCAGACCGCTTGCGGCTTGTGGGTGATTGATATGATCACCACCTACTGCCGGCGTATTGACGAGTCTTTACAGTCCTACACAGGGGTTTCCTGGCTCAAGCGAAACGAAATGGGAGCACATATGAGATGTGTGCGGGACCGAGAATAATACCAGTATGTGATACTGTATTCTATTCTCGCGATTTGTATCATCGGGCGGTTATATGAGATATAGCCGGGTTACCGAATCAAATGTTGATTCGATATATTGATACACTTGATACTAGTCGGTTATATGCAATATGACCGGATCGTTAAATCAAGTGTTGATTTAATGATTTAATGTATAATTATATATTTGATATATTACTTTACATTAACTAGTATTAGTTCACTTAAGATTGATTTTCTTACTTAATGTGCACAAGTTGTATATATGATATATGTTTGTGCACTAGTTTGTATCATGATTGATGATACATGCAAACTTGGGTGTGTGTATGACTTACACCATGTTTAGGTTAATGGTTAGGGTTTTATTTATTTTATTTATTTTGGCAAAAATAAAATGGTTGCTTTCTTTGTTTTATGCTTGAAGCTTCATGAAGCTTTTTAGCATCTTTGAAAAAGTCTAACCATTTTGTTTTGTTCTTTGACCTAACCATCAACCTAAACTCTAGTTTAGTCTCTACAATGGTTTACTCACCCATGGTTACAACATGATAGACTTCACTTGATTATTCATTTTCAATAATTCATTATTCATTCTTTTCTTTCTTCTTCTTCTTCTTCAAGAAGAAGAAAGCTTGCTTGAAATTTTTAAGTGAAGATTTAGAGTGAGAAATCAAAATCCAAAGTGAACTCACTTCCTATTTCTTCATCCTCTACAACTTGCCATGTAGTATAGGGTGTTCTCTTCACAAAGTTTTTGACCAAGTAAAGAAATAGCTTGAGTTTGAGTCTCCCCGACGTAGATCGTCTTCGGCCTCGAAGTCAACGACCTAGCCCGCTCATTTCTCCGATGAAACCAACGCTAGGGTCCGGGATCCTGATGATCGCAGTGAAGGTACGTCAACACGGAGCATTAGAAGTGAAGGACCGGATCTACAAAGGTTGTAATCCCTTTCACTTATTAGTAAAAATTGTCTGCTTGCTTATAGTTTCGCCTTACCTCTAGTAAACGATCTAGATTAGGGTTGTTAGGCACATAAAAATTTGATTTTGGTATGGTAGATGCCTTGTGGAACCTCATGTGTGTGCCTAGGAACCCTACAGTAGTATCAGAGCCTAGCTAGAGCTTTAGGCGAAATGTAGACAAAGTTAGAAACCCGATCGAACCCCGAAACCCTAAACTACACCCTTCTCTGTACATTTTCTGAAACTGTGAATTTTTTGCTCAGAAAATAGAGCAGGAAATTCTAAGAAAAACTGTAGAAAACGAATCCCTAAATCTACTGTAGCGCCGCGGAACCGCGGCCTTAACCTGCTTTTGGCGGCGGTTCCGCGGCCGTATGTAATGCTTAGGGACCCTTTTTCATACAGTAATGCCCGTAGCAGTTTCCTATGTTTTCTGGGAATTTTTAATCTATACTCAACAGTTGAGTTTTCTGGGTTGTTTTGGGGACTCGATGTTTCGATCGGATTGTTTAACTTTGTTTATGTTTTTCCGGATAATTTTAGAACGTGTTAAAAAGTTTGACCGAATATAAAACACCCAAGTTTTCCTGAAAAGCTCAACACATGAAATAAGTTTAAAAACATCCACTTCATGCCACAGTACCAACGGTCCAGCCGTAGAAGGGTCAAGCTAATGCCTCACATGTGGCACGCCGTACTTCCCCAAACCCTAAGGTTCAAAAGGCAGTTCAAGACGGTCACATAATCGAGTTAAGGTTTGTTGTCTTCTAGAGGGTCCATCGCGTTACTTGCACTACTTAGACGTTCTTAAACTACGGAAAAATCCAACACTTGGAAATTTCCCGGCAGGGGAAAAAATGGGTTAACAATCAAACATTGTCTATTTATCTGGAATGTGATACAATATTTGGAATCCACAAATAGTTATAAGATAACTGATTTGAATGTTATAAATCTAGCAGTTTAGTCTTACTTGATCGGTTGCCACGGGATTTTGATGTGATCAAAAGTCCATCGCAATCACGTTGCGTACGCGAATACTCGCCGGGTAAACTTAATAGACAGCTACACCCCATAGCCCCGACCAAGTGACTATAGGAGAACCCCGTCGCCAAAAAGAATCCGTTTGGGTGCTCGCGGCAGCGGTGTTCCGCCTTAGTGTACTTCGTCGACGGTATCGGGGGTGCGGCCGTCTACTAAAGTTTGCGACGAGCATTCGTTCTGGATGTCGGGAATCTTGTTGAATTGCCCTACTTGATATTGAAAAGTGTTTTCGATAATGAGACTAAAATGCGGCGTTTATAATTGTTAGGCATGCGATGTCTAAGGAATTCATTTGGTTAGGCATGCGATGTCTATACAGGTTGCGGATTCCAACTGTTATAGTTTTACACTTTCTTTTCTGCGACCGTAAGTGTAATATGTGATATCACCGGTTTCGTTGCTATATGTCAACGACAATTGGGATGGGCATATTTACTTACGTTGATGACATGTGATGTTATGTGTTGCTGGATATGTAATATTGGATCGTCGTGTTTGAATAGCCGGGTTTTTTTTTATGTGAGATGAGTGTTTTTTCATTTTTCATTCATGTAAAAAAAACTTGTATGTAATATTCTTTTTTTAGGGCACTTCCGGGTTGAGGTTGATGTCACCAGTGTTGTATATTATTTACTTTTCCGCATTAGGATAGACCCAAGGCGGGGAGCACAAGTAACCGGGTTCTAGGGTCCAGTGGGAGACCATCTCGAGGAGTCGAGTCCGGGTCTCCTAACTCTAGAATTGGTAGGGTTGCTTGCCGCTCTCGTAGGGGTCTAGGGGTGTGGGATTGGCTATTCATCACGACCGTGGAATCCGTGTTTTATACAGGCTCAAAATAAAACACGGACGTCCTAGTATATCCAATATTTCATATGATATTTTCTGCTGCGTTATCTGTGATGTGATCATGTGATATGTTCAGATTGATACTGTATATAGTATATATGATATATTATATAGACGTTGCTTATGTTTTACACCCGCGCTAGCCCTGCCCCGCTCTGCCATTAGTTACCTAACCTAACGGTGCAGACGAGACATCGAGGCGAATGCGGATGGCATAAGTGTACGTTGTATTTATCTGTGATGTTTAGGTGGACTTAAATGATGGGACATTCATTAATGAGATTAATGAAAGAAAATAAACCCAAAAGATGTTGTGGAATCGAATTTCAAAAAATAAAATTAGGTAGCTCTAGTTGTTGCTTTGCATAGTGGTGTTCCTTGTAGAACATCCAGCATCTTATTCGATAAGGAAAGAGCCGACGATCCCTTCACCGGGAGTGACCTCTTTAGCGATAACTAGCAGATGCTACAACCTTCGATTTGTATTTTGATTGCTTTTCTAGTCATGCTTTGTATAGGGGTATTATGAATATCCTGCACCTCATTCGACGAGGAAAGAGCCGAGATCCCTTCACCGGGAGTGACCTCTTTAGCGAAACTAGCAAAAGCCTCAAAAACACTCCATTTAAAAACCATTTGATTCTGCAGCGAGATCAAGTTCAAAGCGTTAAAGGTTTTCATAAAAACCATCCACAACCCTCCGTCATTTTAGGAAGTAGAGTACTTAGTATTCGTGCTGTGTTTGTTGACCATAGTCAAGGCACAGTGTACGGTAGCTAAGTGATGTCTTCCTACACCGCATATGATGCGATTAGTTAGGACAGTCGCGTGACTTTGTTGACCTTAGTTAAGGGTCATATGGGTGGGTCTAATTAATCACGAAATGACGGGTAGAACTTGACTAGTGCTTTTGATTTGTTGACCATAGTTAAGGTCATAAGTGCTAGGGGTAAAAACCTTTATCGGGAGTTTCAAGTGTTGAAACTTGCAATGAGATTGCATACCTTCTATATGATAGTTTGATCCCGATACCCACTGCGAGTAATTGCTACTCCTAGGAGAGTTTTGCACTTTGCAATTAGCCGATCAAGTAGGTGTCTAGAAAGGTGTCAACGGGGTTACGGCCCTGGGAAAACGAGGTTTACTTTAATTAGGTCCGTGCGAAAGCATGGGGAACCTCCCTCAAAGTACCGGCACTGGCCTGGCAGAAAGATTGGCGAACTTGTAGAGTGTAATTAATCCCGGCTAGTCTTTCCTTTTAGGATTTGAAGGAGGATTTGATAAAAACAGTGGGAGCCATCCTGATTAGATAAAATATATAACCAATCTAATCTTGCAAGAGCGCACGCAGAGTGTTTTCTTCTCTCTCTCTCTCCAGGTAGCGACCATGTCATGCCTTAATCAAGATAATAATATGGATGTATTGACCGAACCCGCTTGTTATACTGAGCTGGGGAACGTTGGTCCCACTCTTACTTATAATTGTTATAAGACAGAGCAGGAATTAGGGGAATACCAGATTTCCCGGGCCCCCCAAACGGTAAAAAGTGCATGATGATGCATCTTCTTCGGGTATGTTCATTACAAAGTACTGTTTCTCTGTATTCTCTATGTCCTGGGTATTAGATACCGGATCAGGATCCCGCATATGTAATCTGTTACATGGGCTACAGAAAGGTAGAGAACTGAGAACGGGTGATAAGTTTCATGAGACAGAAAACGGTGCAAGTGTTGCAGCCAAGTCTGTTAGTCATTATCACCCTGTGTTTCCAAATACATTAATTCTGAACAAATGTTATTAGATACCGAACCTGATATATAACATCATATCAGTCTTTTTATTTGTTAAAGAAGGATATAATTTTGTATTGTTGGATAATATTTTGAACATTTCCTATATCAAGAGTTGATCGGTTCAGGTACGTTATCTAAAAGCATTGACGTTCTAAATCAAACTACGGTTCTTAGTATACAGAACACACAAAAGAGGAAGAGTTCAGAAATGAACGAATTCTTCTTGAGGCATTGTAGACTAGGTCATATCAATACGACCCGACTAGCTAAGTTACATTTAGATGCATATTTAAATCAGTTTAAATTTACATCTTATGAAACTTTCCAGTCATGTCACAAAGATAAGATGACCATAGCTCCATTTACTGGAAACAGAGAAAGAGTTAGTGAACTCTTGGGACTGATACATAGTGATGTATAGAGGTCCCCAGTCTACATATGCCAAGACTGGTTCTTTGTACTTCCTTACATTCACTGATGATCTCTCAAGATTCGGACACATGTTCCTGTTGAAACAGATGTCTGAAGCTTTTAAGAAATTCAATGAATATAAGTTAGAAGTAGAGAACCAAAAATGGGCATGAGTATTATGTCCTTTGATGTGATCAGGGAGGAGAATACTTGAGCATGGAATTCTTGGACTATTCTAAAGGAGAATGAGATTCTCTCTCGGTGTTACTCCTCTGAATACACCACAGCACAACGGTGTATCGGGGCGGAGCAATCACACCCTATGAAATATGGTGCGCTCTATGATGAGTACTACTGAGTTACCTATTTCCTTTTGGGGGTTGTGCACTTGAGAAGCTGCATACCTATTGAATTAGATTCCAATCAAATCAATGCCTACCACTCCATATGAGATATGGCATGGGAAGAACCCATCTCTTAAGCAAGTTAAGATTTGGGATTGTCCGGCCTATGTCAAAAGCAAAATCCGGACTAGATCGAGGCAAGGTCAGTTCTGTAGAACTGGAAGTAGTTCCAGCTATACAAATTACAGCTGATGATTTGATAGAACCAAAGGATTCAATCGTCCCCAACGAACCTTGGCCTCTCCGCCGATCTAGCAGGGTTCCTCACCTGCCTGAGAGATACTTTGGTTTCTCAATGACAGTGGGAGCGAGGATTGCACCATGAGATGATGACCTAACTAGTTTCGAGCAGGCCATCAAGAGTAGGGACTCTGTAAGAATGGCTGGATGCTTAGCGATCTGAGATGGAATTCATGTACACCGACAAAGTATGGACTTTGGTTGCTATATCTGAAGGGTTAAATCCCCATCAGGAGCAAGTATATCTTGAGAAGATTACTTGGTGTAGATGGAAAAGTTAAGACTTTCAAAGCTAGACTTGTTAAAGGTTTTCGTCATCGACCAAGAGTGGATAATGATGAAACCTTTTCCAGTGGCTGTGCTTAAGTCCATCCATATCCTACTTGCCACGGCTACATACCATGACTATGATATCTGGTGGTTGGGTGTCATGACTGCTTTTCTAAATACTGATTTAGAAGAGAGCGTCTATAAGAACACAGCCAGATAGCTTCGTAAACAGTGGGAGCAGCGGAAACATGTGCAAGATGCTTTACAGAATAAAGCAGGCATCGCGGAGTTGGAACGTCTGTTTTGATGTGGTAGTCAAAGTGTTTGACTTCATCAAAATGGTAGATGAACCTTGTACATACAAAAAGGTAGTAAAGAGTAAGGTGGTCATCCTCGTATTGTACGTGGACAACATACTCTTGATAGGAAAAGAGTTTCCTATGCTACGCTCGGTCAATCTCCGCTTATCACAAGGATTCTCCATATAGGATCTATGTGATACCTCCTAAATCCTAGATTTTATATCTATGAGATAGATCTAAATGGATATTAGGATTCTCACTAGGTGTAGTGAGATGGTATCAGTTGATCCTGGGAAGAATCACTGGAAAAGTTACAGGGTGATAAGGACGACTGAATGTCAGTCGCAGGCATTGTCTTTACCCTCAGTAGAGGGACGGTATGTTGGAAGAGTTCCAAGCGAGATACCGTGGCAAACTAGACGATAAAGGCTGGTGACATCGCTATCAAAGATACTACCAAAGAGGCAGTTTGGATGTATATTAGTTCATGAGATGAACTAGGTTCCTACCATTGTGTGACAATGGAAGTATGGCTTGGGCCAATGAACCACGGTCCCATCAGTGACCCAGACATATTCTGAGGCAGCATCACCTGATCATGGAGATAGTTGATCTCCAGGATGATCAAGGTTAGGAGAGTAGACTCAAAGGACAACATGGCGGATCCACTCATAAAGGCCTTTTCCCAGAGAGAGACTCATATGGGATGGTTGAGTATGAGATACTGCAACCACTGCTACAGATGGCCCTAGTGCAAGTGGGAGATTGTTAGTTATATGTATGCCCTAGAGGCCATTACTGTACATGAGATGTATATTGTAGTGGATGCTGGGACATATATAGGTAGGACTTTCTTGCTCGACATGATTGTACGTTATCTGGTTGCACTTTATCTTAACATTTATACTTGCTGTCTCTCTATTACATGTTGATAAAGCCCTTAGGATGTGTACTCGACTTCCAGGACTATGATGTAGATCATACTAGTGGGGCCTGGATAGTCAATGAGTACATCCTTCATTATTCCTAGTCGTGGGAATATCGAGACGGGGCATCGATATTCCAGAGTAGACTAGCATATATCTTCTCGACCCATGTGATGGGCGATGGATGATCCCATAACCATTGGTGTTTGACATCAGAGATGGTATGCGGATGCTCAGTGGTAACTGGGTACACTGAACAGACTCGCCGAGAAGTCCCAGATGGTATTATACCTTACGTCAGATGGCAGTTCTCTGGTGACACTGGTACAGCTTAGTCTGTTGACCCGAGATCGTCATAGAGACTTGTGTATCTCCCACTGTGCTTTGATTTCCACCCTACTACGGCTCTACTGAGTCGTGCAAACAGGTGGTTTTTGGGTACAGTCCCGATTCACATGGAGGCAATGAGCGATAGGAGGGGATTCGTTTCTCCCGGTATTAGGGGTTGATGTTGCGCTATGCTCGACTGGCCATAACTGGAAATCCCTGGCCAGGGTTGCACTGATTTACTGGTAAGTGTTATCAGTAGTTTCGTGCTTGTTATGGACCTTACATCGGCATGACTTATCAAGCTACTGGGGTCTGACGTTTACCACCCCTAGGCGAGATATGCGACATATCAGACGAACAGACCGGACTGTGCGGTAAGTGTTACTGGTTGGATTCGCAGGAGTGTGAGCAGGCTTGCTCGTTGATCTTCTGATCGCTCAATACCCGGGTGGCCGTTACATTTAGCAGACCGCTTGCGGCTTGTGGGTGATTGATATGATCACCACGTACTGCCGGCGTATTGACGAGTCTTTAGAGTCCTACACAGGGGTTTCCTGGCTCAAGCGAAACGAAATGGGAGCACATATGAGATGCGTGCGGGACCGAGAATAATACCAGTATGTGATACTGTATTCTATTCTCGCGATTTGTATCATCGGGTGGTTATATGAGATATAGCCGGGTTACTGAATCAAATGTTGATTCGATATATTGATACACTTGATACTAGTCGGTTATATGCAATATGACCGGATCGTTAAATCAAGTGTTGATTTAATAATTTAATGTATAATTATATATTTGATATATTACTTTACATTAACTAGTATTTGTTCACTTAAGATTTATTTTCTCACTTGATGTGCACAAGTTGTAAATATGATATATGTTTGTACACTAGTTTGTATCATGATTGATGATACATGCAAACTTGGGTGTTTGTATGACTTACACCATGTTTAGGTTAATGGTTAGGGTTTTATTTATTTTGGCAAAAATAAAATGGTTGCTTTCTTTGTTTTATGCTTGAAGCTTCATGAAGCTTTTTAGCATCTTTGAAAAAGTCTAACCATTTTGTTTTGTTCTTTGACCTAACCATCAACCAAAACTCTAGTTTAGTCTCTACAATGGTTTACTCACCCATGGTTGCAACATGATAGACTTCACTTGATTATTCATTTTCAATAATTCATTATTCATTCTTTTCTTTCTTCTTCTTCTTCTTCAAGAAGAAGAAAGCTTGCTTGAAATTTTTAAGTGAAGATTTAGAGTGAGAAATCAAAATCCAAAGTGAACCCACTTCCTATTTCTTCATCCTCTACCACTTACCATGTAGTATAGGGTGTTCTCTTCATAAAGTTTTTGACCAAGTGAAGGAATAGCTTGAGTTTGAGTCTCCCCGACGTAGATCATCTTCGGCCTCGAAGTCAACGACCTAGCCCGCTCATTTCTCCGATGAAACCAACGCTAGGGTCCGGGATCCTGATGATCGCAGTGAAGGGACGTCAACATGGAGCATTATAAGTGAAGGACAGGATCTACAAAGGTTTTAATCCCTTTCACTTATTAGTAAAAATTGTTTGCTTGCTTATAGTTTCGCTTTACCTCTAGTAAACGATCTAGATTAGGGTTGTTAGGCACATAAAAATTTGATTTTGGCATGGTAGATACCTTGTGGAACCTCATGTGTGTGCCTAGAAACCCTACAACTTACGACCGTAGAGAAATAAAATGAAAAACTACAACAATTGGAATCTTAACTGCCTTTAGACAACACAAACCCGGAATATCGCATATACAAGATTTCATGCCTAACAATGTAAAGCTCGCATTTGGGTCTCATCCAAGAAAACACCTTTTCAAAACAAACCGGATAATTCAACAAGATTTCCGTTTATCCCGAGACCGAACTGCTAGATTTACACGCAACAAACAAATTTGTAGATTTCAATTATTGTATCACATACTAATAAACTAGGCGCACTTAAAACATTCGATCGAACGATTAAACACCCACAGACTTCTCAGAAAGCTCAACACTTGAGCAGTTTTAAAAAATACCAGTAACTGCACAAAATACATACGGGCCTGCATAAGAAACTACGGCCCATGAATCACCAACTGCGCCGCGGAACCGCCGCAGAAAGGCCACTATGGCCGCGGTTCCGCGGTCGTACGGTCGGTTCAGGGCATCGTACTTCTTGTGGGCCCATAAAATACCCTGCTGGATTTTTAAAGTATTTTTAATTTGAAAAAATCCAGGTTTTTGAAAAATTTCCAGAGGGCACCCCCCGAGCGTCGTGTTTCGTTCGTTCGAGGTTTTTAACGTCATCTAGGTTACTCCAAAGCTCTAGCTTGGCTCTGATACCACTGTAGGGTTTTCTTAGCACCTTGTTTAGGATTTGGAAGCATCACACATTCCATAACTTTAAATTTATAAGGTGCTAAGTAAACTAAACTAGGAATCGAACTAGAATTATGAAGTAACAAATAAAAGTATCATATCTAAAAGATAATTTATACTAAGGGGAGAGACTACAACCTTTGTAGACCTCCTAGGATGACTCCTTGGATCTCCTTTGGTTTGGAACGGCTCGCTAGATCACCTCCAAGTTCACGACGATCCACCCGAAGTCCTTTGCCCTAAGCTTGTTGCTTCACTTGATCTTTGAAAACCTTGAAGCAAAACACCCTACACAAAGTAGCAAGGGTTGTGTAGGATGATGAAGTGGTTGCTAATCTCACTTAATACCCTTTCTTTTTATTTATCTAACTCAATATATCACTCAAGGGAGAGATAGAGAGAGGAAGAAGAAGATGTCTTGGTATTTTTTCTTTTGGAATGAATAATGCAAAAAGAAAATGAGAGAGAGAGATAAATATCAAAAGAATAGCCATAGTTAATAAATAATATCTAGATATTTCTTCTTGAGTTAAAAGCAAAGGAAAATAAATTATGGTTAGGTCAAAGTCAACCATGGAAAAGTGTAGAAGAAATAAGTCATGAAAAAGAAATAATTTATTATCTATTTTCCTTTATCTTTTACTTAATCCAAAAATATCCATATATATAATTATTTACCATGTGATTCTTATATTGCCATCAGACTTGTATCATCAACCATGATACATATGCATGTATGTATGTGTGTATGCACATCATCATGTACATATACATGCATGCATCCATTAAAAGAAAAGGGTTTAAATAAATGAGATAAAAGTCAATATTAAATCAACACTTGATTTAATAAACCGGTCATATCTCATACGACCCGACTAGTATAAAACGCCCGATTAAAATACAGTATCACATACTCGTATTTAATCGAGCTTCCGCACATATCTCATATGCGCACCACTTCATTTCGCCTGAGCCGAGAAACTTCTATGTGGGACACTAAGACTCGTCAATACGCCAGCAGTAGGTGATGATCATATCAAACACCGACAAGCCGCAAGCGGTCAGCTAAACGTAACGGCCACCCGGGTATTGAGCGATCCGAAGAAGAACAAGCGAACCTGTCAAAACTCCTGTCAATCCAACTGGCAACACTTACCTTCGTCAGATATGCTGCATATCGAGTCTAGGGATGGAATCGTCGACCCCAATAACTCAATAAGTCATGCTGGTATATGGTCTATAATAGATCAAGAAACTTATTGATAACACTAATCAGTAATATCTCAGCAGCCCTGGCCAGGGACTTCCCGTTATAGCCAATCGTGCACGGCACAGCATCAACCCCCAATACCGGGAGAGACGAAACCCCTCCTATCGCTCATTGCCTCCATATGCCTCGGGGCTATACCCAAAATCCATCTGTTTGTACGACTCAGTAGAGCCGTAGTAGGGTGGAGATCAAAATACAGTGGGAGGACACACAAGACTCTATGACGATCTCGGGTCTACAGACTAACCTATACCAGTGTCACCTGAGAACTGCTATCCGACGTATGATATAATACCACATAGGAGTTCTCGGTGAGTCCGTTCAGTGTACTCAGTCTCACTGAGCACCCGTATACTATCTTTGGTGTCATCACACCAGACGGATATGGGATCATCCATCGCCCATCATATGGAACAAGAATGGTATACGCTAGTCTACACTGGAATATCGATGCCCTGTCTCGATATATCTATGACTAGGAACATTTCAAGGATATGCTTATAAACTACAGATGTCCCACTAGTATGATCCGCATCATAATCCCAGTAGTCAAGCCAATATCCTTAGGGCTTTATCAACATGTACCAAATGAATATAAACATGATCAAGTGAACATATGATAAAGTGAAACCAGATAGCATATTATTATGTCGAGCAAGACTGTCCTCTGAATATATATATATACACATCAGTACATACACTATCTCATAATGGCCTCTAGGGCATACATATATCCAACATATTCTGCTACAAGGTGATGCCTTTCGATCTAAAGAACGCCGGTGCCATCTATCAGAGGACCATGATGAAGATTTTCGATGACCTCATACATGAAATCGTCGAATGCTATATTGACGACCTCGTAGTTAAAAGCAAATCATGCGAGGAACATTTAGAGCATCTGAAGATCATGTTTCAGCGCCTTCGGAAATACAACTTGAAGATGAACCCTCTCAAATGCGCGTTCGGAGTTTGCTCGAGCAAGTTTTTAGGATTCGTCGTCCGACCCCGAGGTATCGAGATAGACCCGTCGAAGATCAAGGCAATCATGGAAATGCCTCCACCAAGGACTCTCAAGCAACTGCGGTCTCTCCAAGGAAAGGTTGCGTATATCCGGCGATTTATAGCGAATCTCTCCGGCAAGTGCCGTCCTTACAGTCACCTAATGAAAAAGGGAACCTCGTTCGTCTGGGATCGCAAATGCCAAAGCGCACTGGACGAAATCAAGCAATACCTACAGAATCCTCCGGTGCTAACCGCTCCAGTCAAGGGAAAGCCCCTCATTCTGTATACAGCTGCCCTTGAAGGTTCTTTAGGCGCGTTATGGGCATAAGAGAATGACCAAGGGAAGGAGAGAGACTTCTACTATTTGAGTCGAGTTCTCCTGGGGGCAGAAAGCAATTACTCTCCCATCGAAAAACACTGCATGGCGTTGATCTTCGCGATAACGAAGCTCAGAAACTATGCGTTGGCACATAAGGTCCATCTCATATCAAAGGTGAATCCTCTCAAATATTTGATGTCAAAGGCTATATTAACGGGACGGCTCGCTAAATGGGCCCTGCTTTTGATGGAGTTCTCGATAACTTATCGTCCTCTCAAGGCAGTGAAAGTCCAGGCCATCGCCGACTTCCTCGTTGAGCATCCGATACCTGCCGATTCTCCTTTGAATTGCGAATTGCCCGACGAGCACGCATTTGACATGATCGACGGAGAGAGAAGAGAGAATGATACCCAGTGGGAACTCTACTTTGATGGATCATCTTCCATCAAGAAGTGCAAACAAAGCACCCCCATAATCAAATCAGGGGTAGGACTCATCTTCGTGACTCCGCAAGGAGGGATAATGCGCTTTGCCTTCTCCTTAACAGAGCCGAGGACGAACAATGAAGCCGAGTATAAAGCTTTGATAGAAGGTCTTGAGATCGCTATGGACATGAGAATTGAAAACCTCCTTATATACGGAGACTCCCAACTGATCGTTAGTCAAGTAAACGGCGACTATCAAACGTGCAAGCCTGAGTTAGTAAAGTACGATGAAAGGGTATAATAATTGCTGATTCAAATCCCTGCCTATGCCCTGGAAAGTATACCGCGCGCGAAAAATAGCAAAGCAGATGCATTGGCCAAACTCGCTAAAGAACTGGCCGATGAGAACCTCGATGATGTGAGGATCATTGTGCAAAGCCGTCGGGTTCTTGCACCGGCAGAAATGTCTCCAGAGTCTTCCGAAGAAAAGGTAGTGACCGAGCAGACAACCCTACAGATAAAAGACCGGGAAAAGGATAAGGATTAGAGAGAAGCCTTTATAGACTACTTCAAATCCCATCGAATGCCTGAAGATGCGTCCTCAAGGTATCAGCTCATCAAACGAGCTCTGTCTTTTGCCTTCATCAATGATACTCTATACAAGAGATCATTCGACTCTCTATGGCTAAGATGCCTGGGGCCTGAAGAGGCAAGGAGAGTCGTCCAAGAAACTCACGACGGACTCTGCGGTTCTCACCAAGCCGAGCCGAAGATGAAACTGAAGATTAAAAGGATGGGCTACTATTGGCCCACGATGATCCAGAACTGCCTCGAATACGCGAAGCAGTGCCACTCGTGCAAAATTCACGGGGACTTTATCCACCAGCATCCAAATCCGCTACATCCGACGGTGGCTAGCTGGCCGTTCGAAATGTGGGGAACTGACATAATCGGCCCCATCGAACCAGCATCGTCCAGAGGACATCGGTTTATACTGGCAACAACCGATTACTTTTCCAAGTGGGCAGAAGCAGTACCATTAAGAGACGTGAAGATGGAGAATATCCACCACTTCTTCAAGACACACGTCATTTACCGGTTCGGCACTCCGCGACGGATTATCTCCGATAACGGGCCAGCCTATAGAAGCCATAAAATCAGCCGCTTTGCACAACAGCATAATATAGACTGGAGATACTCTTCGGTCTATAATCCCCGAGCTAACGGTCTAGCTGAGGCTTTCAACAAGACCTTGTCGAAGATCGTGAAAAAGACGGTGTCTCGAAATAAGAGGGACTGGCATGAGGGACTGCATGAAGCTCTTGTTAGTTATATGTATGCCCTAGAGGCCATTACTATACATGAGATGTATATTGTAGTGGATGCTTGGACATATATAGGGAGGACTTTCTTGCTCGACATGATAGTATGCTATCTGGTTACTCTTTACCTTAACGTGTACACTGATTGTCTCTCTGTTACATGTTGGTAAAGCCCTTAGGATGTGTACTTGACTGCCTGGACTATGATGCGGATCATACTAGTGGGGACATGGTAGTCCATAAGTACATCCTTCAAGGTCCCTAGTCGTGGGTGTATCGAGACAGGGCATCGATGCACCAGAGTAGACTAGCGTATACGCATCTTGACCCATATGATGGGTGATGGATGATTCCATATCCATCAATGTTTGACATCAAGGATGGTGTACGGGTGCTCAGAGGAGACTGGGTACACTGGACGGACTCGCCGAGAACTCCCAGATGGTATTATACCTTACGTCAGATGGCAGTTCTCTGGTGACACTGGTACAGCTTAGTCTGTTGACCCGAGATCGTCATAGAGTCTTGTGTGATTCCCACTGTGCTTTGATTTCCATCATACCACGTCCAAGAGGGCGTGCAAAAAGGTGGCTTTTGGGTACAGTCCCGAATCACATGGAGGCAACGAGCGATAGGAAGGGATTCGTCTCTCCCGGTATAGGGAGTTGATGTTGCGCTGTGTTCGATTGGCTATAACCGGAAATCCCTGGCCAGGGTTGCAGAGATTTACTGGTAAGTGTTATCAGTAGTTTCTCGAACTGTTATAGACCTCATATCGACACAACTTATCAAGCTACTGGGGTCTGACGTTTACCACCCCTAGGCGAGATATGCGACATATCAGACGACGAGACCGGACTGTACGGTAGTGTTACTGATTGGATTCGCAGGAGAACTAGCGGGCTTGCTTGTTGATCTTCTGATCGCTCAATACCCAGGTGGCCGTTACGTTTAGCAGACCGCTTTCGGCTTGTGGGGGTTTGATATGATCATCACCTACTACCGGCGTATTGACGAGTCTTTAGAGTCCTACATAGGGGTTTCCTGGCTCAAGCAAAACGGAGTAGGAGCACATATGTGATATGTGTAGAGTTCCTAGGCACACTCAAGAGGATCCACAACTGATCAACCATTGCAAAATCAAATTTTTCCGGTGCCTAAGAAACCCTAATGCGATCGTTAACTAGAGGATAGGCGAAAACAAATGCGAGCATAAACAACTTTACTCTAAAATGAACGGAAATACAACCTTTGTAGATCCGGTCCTCCACTTCCTTAGCTCCGTGATGATGTCCCTCCGCTGCGATCATCGGATCCCGGACTCTAGCGATGGTTTCGTCGAAGAAATTATCGGGCTAGGTCATCGACTTCGATGCCGAAGATGATCTACGTCGAGGCAACTCAAGATCAAGCTCCAACTTCACCAAGTCATGAAACTTGTGAAGAAAACACCCTATACTACATGGAAAGTGGTAGAGGATGAAGAAATAGGAAGTGGGTTCACTTTGGATTTTGATTTCTCACTCTTTTTCTCATGGCACCATTGAAGGTAGCAAGTTTCATTCTTCTTGAAGAAGAAGAAGAAGAAGAAAGAATATCATATTATCATAATAAAATCAATTGTGCCAATCATAATGCAACCTTGGGTTAGTTTAACAAGTGTAGAGAATTAACTAGGGTTTAAGTAAATGGTTAGCGTTAAGGAAAGAAACAAAATGGTCAAGCTTTCAAAGCTTCATGAAGCTTCAACAAAAAACAAAAGAAGCAACCATTTTCTTTCTTGCCCTTAAAAATAATTGCATAAAGAAAATAAATAAAACATTTAAAACCCTAACCATTAACCTAAATCATAGTTTAAAAGCAAACACACCCAAGTCTGCATGTATCATCAAACATGATACAATCAAGTGCACAAAAATATATTACATATACTACTTGTGCACATCAAGTGAGAAAATCAATCTTAAGTGAACAAATACTAGTTAATGTAAAGTAATATATCAAATATATAATTATACATCAAATCATTAAATCAACACTTGATTTAATGATCCGTTCATATCGCATATAACCGACTAATATACAATGTATCGACTTATCGAATCAATCCTCGATTCGATAACTAGGTTATATCACATACAACCATTCGATACATTCATCGTGAGAATAGAATACAGTATCACATACTGGTATTATTCTCGGTCCCGCACATATCTCATATGCGCTCCTATTTCGTTTTGCTTGAGCCAGGAAACCTCTGTGTAGGACTCTAAAGACTCGTCAATACGCCGGCAGCAGGTGATGATCATATCAAACACCCACAAGCCGCAAGCGGTCTACTAAACGTAACGGCCACCCGGGTATTGAGCGATCAGAAGATCGACGAGCAAGCCTGCTCACACTCCTGTGAATCCAACCAGTAACACTTACCGTACAGTCCGGTCTGATCGTCTGATATGTCGCATATCTCGCCTAGGGGTGGTAAACGTCAGACCCCAGTAGCTCGATAAGTCGTGTCAATATGAGGTCTATAATAGTTCGAGAAATTACTGGTAACACTTACCAGTAAATCTCAGCAACCCTGGCCAGGGATTTCCGGTTATAACCAATTGAACACAGCGCAACATCAACCCCCTATACCGGGAGAGACGAATCCCCTCCTATCGCTCATTGCCTCCATGTGATTCGGGACTGTACCCAAAAACCACCATTTTGCACGCCCTCTTGGACATGGTAAGGTGGAAATCAAAGCACAGTGGGAATCACACAAGACTCTATGACAATCTCGGGTCTACAGACTAACCTGTACCAGTGTCACCAGAGAACTGCTATCTGACGTAAGGTATAATACCATCTGGGAGTGCTCAGCGAGTCCATCAGTGTACCCAGTCTCCACTGAGCACCCGTATATCATCTCTGATGTCAAACACCAATGGATATGGGATCATCCCTCGCCCATCTGTATGGGTCGAGAAGGTACACGCTAGTCTACTCAGGTATATCGATGCCCCGTCTCGATACACCCACGACTAGGGACTTTAAAGGATGTACTTATAGACTACCATGTCCCCACTAGTATGATCCGCATCATAGTCTAGGTAGTCAAGTACACATCCTAAGAGCTTTACCAACATGTAACAGAGAGACAATCAGTGTACACGTTAAGGTAAAGAGCAACCAGATAGCATACTATCATGTCGAGCAAGAAAGTCCTCCCTATATATGTCCAAGCATCCACTACAATATACATCCTATATATAGTAATGGCCTCTAGGGCATACATATAACTAACAATATGTGCGGGATCGAGATTAATACGATATGAGATACCGTATTCTATTCTCGCGATTTGTAACATTGATCGGTTGTATGCGATATAGCCGGGTTATCGGATCAAGTGTTGATTCGATAAGTTGTTACATATGATATTAGTCGGTTATAGCCGGATTATTAAATCAAGAGTTGATTTAATAATTTAATGTATAATTATATATTTGATATATTACATTACATTAACTAGTATTGGCTCACTTATGATTTATTTTCTCACAAGTTTGTGCACATTGTTTATATGAGATATATGCAAGTGTACAAGTTTGTATCATGCTTGATGATACATACAAGATGGGTGTATGAGACTTATATCAAGTTTAGGTTAAATTAGGGTTTACTTATTTCCTTAAGAATAACAAAAGAGATGAGACTTTAGTCAATGTTATCAAGCTTGTAGAAACTTGTATGCAATATTGACAAAGTCAACTCTTTTGTCATTCCTTAGGATATTAGTTAACCCAACCCTTAACCAAATACTATGGTTAATTCTATACATGAGTTAAGCATGAGGGCTTAACTCAACCATGGTGCAATAATTCATTGGATAAGTTTTCATTTGGATGAATTATTCACTTTTTCTTCTTCTTTTTCATCAAGCTCCATGAAAAGCTTGCTAGCTCTAATGGTGCCATGAGAAAAAGTATGAGAAAATCAATTCTAAAGTGAGCCCACTTCCTACTTCTTCATCATCTACCACTTGCCATGTAGTAGAGTGTGTTCTCTTCACAAAGTTCATGACCTAGTGAAGGAATGCTTGAGTCAGTGTCTCCCGACGTAGATCATTTTCGGCCTCGAAGTCATCGAAGCAAGCACGTTCGTTCTTCTTGTGAAGCTTCTCTAGAGTCCGGAGTTCACGATCGCAGTGATGGGGACATCTACACGGAGCTAATGAAGTGAAGGACCGGATCTACAAAGGTTGTAATCCCTCTCACTTAGTGTTAAAATGTTTAACATGCTTGTTTTCGCCTAAACCCTAGTTTAAAGATCCGGCTTCGGGTTGTTCGGCACGGCTAAAATTTTAATCGGGCATGGTTGATACCTCGTAGACTCTCATGAGCATGCCTAGCAACCCTACATTGGTATCAGAGACTAGCTAGAGCTTTAGGCGAAGTCTAGACGAAGTTTAAAGTCCGATCGAATCCGAGAACCTCGATAAAACCCCTTCTCTGGATATTTTTTCAAAATGTTGATTTTTCTGAATTAAAAATGCTCAGAAAATAGAGCAGGGAAATATAAGGATTACTGTAGAAAACGATCCCCTGAATCCACTGTAGCGCCGCGGAACCGCGGCCTTACCCTGCTTTTAGCGGCGGTTCCGCGGCCGTATGTAAAGATCAGGGACTCCTTTTTCTATAGTAAGCTCCGTAAGTGATTCCTGATTCTTCTGGGAATTTTTATTTTCACTCAAGTGTTGAGTTTTCTGGGTTGTATTGGGGACTTAATGATTCAATCGGATAATTTAACTTTGTTTAGTCTTTTCCGAATAATTTTAGAAACTGTTAAAAAGTTCGAACGAATATCAATAACTCACTTTTTCCCCAGTCGGAAAATTTTCCAAGAGTTGGATTTTTCCGTTGTTTTAAGAACGTTCTAAGTCGTGCAAGTAACGCGATGGACCCTCTAGAAGACAACAAACTTTAACTCGATTATGTGACCGTCTTGAACTGCCTTTTGAACCTTAGGGTTTGGGGTAGTACGGCGTGCCACATGTGAGGTGTTGGCTTGACCCTTCTACGGTTGGACCATTGGTACTGTGGCATGTGATGGATGTTTTTAAACTCCCCTCAAGTGTTGAGAACTTTTTAGGAAAACTTGGGTGTTCGATTATTCGATCGGAAAGTTTAACATTGTCTATTTATCTGGAATGTGATACAATATTTGGAATCCACAAGTAGTTATGAGATAACTAATTTGAATGTTATAAATCTAGCACTTTAGTCTCAATTGATTGGTTGCCACGGAATTTTGATGCGATCAAAAATCCGTCGCAATCACGTAGCGTACGCGGATACTCGCCGGGTAAATTTAATAGACAGCCACGCCCCATAGCCCCGACCAAGTGACTGTAGGAGAACCCCGTCGCCGAAAGCATCCGTTCGGGTGCTCGCGGCAGCGGTGTTCCTCCTTAGTGCACTTCGTCGACGGCATGTGGGGGTGCGGCCGTCTACTAAAGTTTCCGACGAGCATTCGATCAAAATATCAGGAATCTTGTTGAATTGCCCGACTTGATATTGAAAAGATTTTTCGATATAAAGACTAAAATGCGGGGGTTATAATTGTTAGGCATGTGATTTCTAAGGAGGTTGTGGATTCCAAATGTTGCAATTTTACACTTTCTTTTCTGCGAAGTGTAATATGTGATATCGCCGGTTTCGTTGCTATATGTCAACGACGATTGGGATGCGCATATTTACTTACGTTGATGACTTATGATGTTATGTGTTGCTGGATATGTTATATTGGATCGTCGCGTTTTGAATAGCCGTGGGTTTTTATGTGAGATGAGGGTTTTTATTTTCATTCATGTAAAATTCAACGTATGTAATATTCTTTTATTGGGGCACTTCCGGGATGAGGTTGATGTCACCATTTGTATATTATTTACTTTTCCGCATTAGGTAGACCTAAGATGGGGAGCACAAGTAACCGGGTTCTAGGGTCCAGTGGGAGACGATCTCGAGGAGTCGAGATCGGGTCTCCTAACCCTAGAATTGGCAGTGTTGCTTGCCGCTCTCGTAGGGGTCTAGGGATGTGGGTTTGACTATTCATCGCGACCGTGGAATCCGTGTTTTATACAGGCTCGTATTGAAAACACGGACGTCCTAGTATATCCAATATTTTATATATGTTTCTTCTGCTGCAATATTTGTGATGTGTTCATTTGATATGTTGTGATAGATACTGTATATAGTATATACGATATACCTGCCCCGCTCTGCCGTTAGTTACCTAACCTAACGGTGCACGAGGGGATATCGAGGCGAATGCGGATAGCATAAGTGTACGTCGTATTTATCTGTGATGTTTAGGTGACTTAAATGATGGGACTTCATTAATATGATTAATGAAAGAAAAGAAACCTAAAATATGTTGTGGAATCGAATTTTCAAAAACAGGTAGCTACGGTTCTTGCTTTGCATCGCGGTGTTCTTTTTAGAACATCCTGCACCTTATTCGATAAGGAAAGGGCCGAGATCCCTTCACCGGGAGTGACCCCTTTAGCAATGACTGGCAGATGCTACACCCCTCGGTTTTGTCTTTGATTGCTTTTGGAGTTTTTGCTTTGCATAGTGATATATATGATATATCCTGCACCTCATTCGACGAGGAAAGAGCCGAGATCCCTTCACCGGGAAGTGACCTCTTTAGCGAAACTAGTAAAAGCCTCAAAGACACTCCATTTTTTAAAATCATTTGATTCTACAACGATATCAAGTTCATTACGCAATAGGTTTTCACAAAAACCTGTCGTTGCCTTCCGCCATTTCAGATAAGGACTGTTTAGTATTCGTGCTGCGTTTGTTGGCCTTTGTCAAGGCGTAGGTGCGGTAGCTGAATAGTACTTATCTGCTTATGCATATGATGCAGATTGGATTAGGGTAGTCGTGCGATCTTGTTGGCCTTTGTCAAAGGCCTTGCGGGTGGGTTTAATTCAATCAAGAAATGACGAGTTGAACTTGACTAGCAGCCTATGGTTTGTTGGCCTTTGTTAAGGTCATAGGACGCTAGAGGCAAAATATTATCGGGAATTTCAAGTGTTGAAATTTGCAATGAGATTGCATACCTTCTATGAAATAGTTGAATCCCGATACCCGCTGCGAGTAAGAGTTACTCCTGGGAGAGTTTTACACATTACAATTAGCCGATCAAGTAGGTGTCTAGAAAGGTGTCAACGGGGTTACGTCTATGGGAAAACGAGGTTTACTTTAATTAGGTCCGTACGAAAGCACAGGGAACCTCCCTCAAAGTACCGACACTGGTCTGGCTGAAAGATTGGCGAACTTGTAGCGTGTAATTAATCCCGGCTAGCATTTCCTTTTAGGGTTTGAAGGAAGATTTGATAAAAACAGTGGGAGCCATCCTGATTAGATAAAATAATAACCAATCTGATCTTGCAAGAGCATACGCTGAGTGTTTTCTTCTCTCTCTCTCCAGGTAGCGACCATATCACGCCTTAATCAAGATAATAATACGGATTAATTGACCGAACCCGCTTGTTATACTGAGCTGGGGAACGTTGGTCCCGCTCCAACTTATAATTGTTATAAGACAGAGCAGGAAATTGGGGAATACCAGATTTCCCGTGCCGCCCAAACAAAGAAAGTGCATGCTGATGCATCTTCTTCGGGTGTGTTCATTACAGAGAACTGTTTCTCAGTATCCTTTACGTCCTGGGTATGAGATACCGGATCAGGATCCCGCATATGTAATCTGTTACATGGGCTACAGAAAGGTAAAGAACTGAGAACGGGTGATAAGTTTCATGAGACAGAAAACGGTGCAAGTGTTGTAGCCAAGTCTGTTGGTCACTGTCACCCTGTATTACCAAAATACATTGATTCTGAACGAATATTATTAGATACCGAACCTGATATACAAAATCATATTGGTCTCTTTATTAGTAAAGAAGGATATAATTTTGTATTGTTGGATAATATTTTGAACATTTCCTATATCAAGAGTTGATCGGTTCAGGCACGTTATCTAAAAGTATTGATGTTCTAAATCAAACTACAGTTCTTAGTATACAGAACACACACAAGAGGAAGAGTTCAGAAATGAACGAATCCTTCTTGAGGCATTATAGACTAGGTCATATCAATGCGGCCCGACTGGCTAAGTTACATTTAGATGCATATTTTAATCTGTTTGAATTTACATCTTGTGAAACTTGCCGGTTATGTCACAAAGATAAGATGACCATAGCTCTGTTTATTGGAAACAGAGAAAGAGTTAGTGAACTCTTGAGATTGATACTTGCTGATGTATGAAAGTCTCCTGTCTACACATGCCAAGACCGGTTCTTTGTACTTCATTACATTCTCTGATGATCTCTCAAGATTCAGACATATATTCCTGTTGAAATACAAGTCCGAACCTTTTGAGATATTCACAGAATATAAGTTAGAAGTAGAGAACCAAAACGGGTATAAATATTATGTCCTTTAATGTGATCAAGGAGGAGAATACTTGAGCACGGAATTCCTGGATTATTCTAAAAGAGAATGAGATTCTCTCTCAGCATTACTCCTCCGTATACACCACAGCACGTCAGTGTATCGGGGCGGAGCAATAGCACCCTATGTGATATGGTGTGCTCTATGATGAGTACTACTGAGTTTCCTATTTCCTTTTGGGATCTATGCGCTTGAGAAGCTGCATACCTATTGAATAGGATTCAAATCAAATCAGTTGCCTACCACTTCATATGTGATATGGAAAGGGAAGAGCCCATATCTTAAGTTTGTTAAGATTTGGGGTTGTCCAGACTATGTCTAAAAGCTAAATCCGGACAAGCTCGAGGCAAAGTCAGTTCTGTAGAACTGGAAAGAGTTCCAGCTATACAAACTGCAGCTGATGATTTGGTAGAACCAAAGGATTCGATAGCTTCCAACGAACCTCAGCCTCTCCGCCGATCTAATAGGGTTCCTCACCTACCTGAGAGAGATACTTCGGTTTTCTCTATGACAGTGGGAGCAAGGATTGCATCATGAGATAATGACCCAACTAGTTTCGAGCAGGCTATCAGGAGTGAGACTCTGTAAGAATGGCTGGATGCATATCGATCTGAGATGGAATCTTTATACACCAACAAAGTATGGACTTTGGTTGCTTTATCTAAAGGGTTAAATCCCCATCAGGAGCAAGTATATTTTGAGAAGATTACTTAGTGTACATGGAAAGGTTGAGACTTTCAAAGCTATGCTTAAGTCCATCCAGATCCTACTTGCCACTGCTACTTACCACGACTACGATATCTGGTGGTTGGGTGTCATGGCTGCTTTTCTAAATGATGATTTGGAAGAGAGCGTCTATAAGTACACAGCCAGAGGGCTTCGTAGACAGTGGGAGCAGCGGAAACGTGTGCAAGATGCTTTATAGGATAAAGCAGGCATCGCGGAGTTGGAACATCTGTTTTTATATGGTAGTCAAAGAATTTGACTTCATCAAAATGGTAGATGAACCTTGTATATACAAAAAGGTAATAGGGAGTATGGTGGTGATCCTCGTAGATTACGTGGATGACATACTCTTGATAGGGAAGGAGTTTCCTATGCTACGCTCGGTCAATCTCCGCTTATCACAAGGATTCTCCATATAGGATCAAGGTGATACCTCCTAATGTTAGTTATATGTATGCCCTAGAGGCCATTACTGTACATGAGATGTATATTGTAGTGGATGCTGGGACATATATAGGTAGGACTTTCTTGCTCGACATGATAGTACGCTATCCGGTTGCTCTTTATCTTAACATGTATAATTGCTGTGTCTCTATTACATATTGATAAAGCCCTTAGGATGTGTACTCGACTTCCAGTACTATGATGTAGATCATACTAGTGGGGCCTGGGTAGTCAATGAGTACATCCTTCAATGTTTTCCTAGTCGTGGGAATATCGAGACGGGGCATCGATATTCCAGAGTAGACTAGCGTATATCTTCTCGACCCATGTGCTGGGAGATGGATGATCCTATATCCATTGGTGTTTGACATCAGAGACGGTATGCGGGTGCTCAGTGGTGACTGGGTACACTGAACGGACTCGTCGAGAACTCCCAGATGGTATTATACCTTACGTCAGATGGCAGTTCTCTGATGACACTGGTACAGCTTAGTCTGTTGACCCGAGATCGTCATAGAGTCTTGTGTGTCTCCCACAGTGCTTTGATTTCCACCCTACAATGGCTCTACTGAGTCGTGCAAACAGGTGGTTTTTGGGTACAGTCCCGATTCACATGGAGGCAATGAGCGATAGGAGGGGATCCGTCTCTCCCGGTATTGGGGGTTGATGTTGCGCTATGCTCGACTGGCCATAACTGGAAATCCCTGGCCAGGGTTGCACTGATTTACTGGTACGTGTTATCAATAGTTTCATGCTTGTTATGGAGCTTATATCGGCATGACTTATCAAGCTACTGGGGTCTGACGTTTACCACCCCTAGGCAAGATATGGGACATATCAGACGAACAGACCGGACTGTACGGTAAGTGTTACCGATTGGATTCGCAGGAGTGTGAGCAGGCTTGCTCGTTGATCTTCTGATCGCTCAATACCCGGGTGGCCGTTACGTTTAGCAGACCGCTTACGGCTTGTGGGTGATTGATATGATCACCACCTACTGCCGGCGTATTGACGAGTCTTTAGAGTCCTACACAGAGGTTTCCTGGCTCAAGCGAAACGAAATAGGAGCGCATATGAGATATGTGCGGGACCGAGAATAATACCAGTATGTGATACTGAATTCTATTCTCGCGATTTGTATCATCGGACGGTTATATGAGATATAGCCGGGTTACCGAATCAAGTGTTGATTCGATATATTGATACACTTGATATTAGTCGGTTATATGCGATATGACCGGATCATTAAATCAAGTATCGATTTAATGATTTAATGTATAATTATATATTTGATATATTACTTTACATTAACTAGTATTTGTTCACTTAAGATTGATTTTCTCACTTGATGTGCACAAGTTGTAAATGTGATATATGTTTGTGCACTAGTTTGTATCATGATTGATGATACATGCAAACTTGGGTGTGTGTATGATTTACACCATGTTTAGGTTAATGGTTGGGTTTTTATTTATTTTATTTATTTTGGCAAAAACAAAATGGTGGCTTTCTTTGTTTTTTGCTTGAAGCTTCATGAAGCTTTTAAGCATCTTTGACAAAGTCTAACCATTTTGTTTTGCATGAGATTTTCACTAACCTAACCATTAACTCAAGCTAGGGTTTAGTCTCTACAAAGGTTAACTCACCCATGGTTGCATTATGATAGACTTCACTTGATTATTCATTTTATTAATTGATTATTCATTTTCATATTCTTTTCTTCTTCTTCTTCTTCTTCTTCTTCTTCAAGAAGAAGAAAGCTTGCTAGAAAAATTTCAAGTGAAGAAAAAGAGTGAGAAATCCAAATCCAAAGTGAACCCACTTCCTATTTCTTCATCCTCTACCACTTACCATGCAGTATAGGGTGTTCTCTTTACAAAGTTCATGACCAAGTGAAGATGGAGCTTGAGTTTGAGTCTCCTCGACGTAGATCATCTTCGGCCTCGAAGTCAACGACCTAGCCCGCTCATTTCTCCGAAGAAACCATCGCTAGGGTCCGAGATCCCGATGATCGCAGCGAAGGGACGTCAACACGGAGCATTAGAAGTGAAAGACAGGATCTACAAAGGTTGTTATCCCTTTCACTTAGTAGCAAAATAGTTTGCTTGCTTTTAGTTTCGCCTAATCTCTAGTATACGATCTTGCATAGGGTTGTTCGGCACATAAAAAAATTTGATTTTGGCCTGGTAAATGCCTTGTGGAACCTCATGTGTGTGCCTAGGAACCCTACAGTGGTATCAGAGTCTAGCTAGAGCTTTAAACGAAGTGTAGACGATGTTAGAAACCCGATCGAACCCCGAAACCCTAATCAAAATCCTTCTCTGTACATTTTTTAAAACTGTGGATTTTTCCTAATTAAAAATTCTCAGAAAATAGAGCAGGGAAATATAAGGATAACTGTACAAAACGAATCCCTGACTCTACTGTAGCGCCGCGGAACCGCGGCCTTACCCTGCTTTTGGCGGCGGTTCCGCGGCCGTATGTAATGATTAGGGATCCGTTTTCCTACAGTAATGCCCGTTGCAGTTTCCTGTTTCTTCTGGGAATTTTTAATCTACACTCAACAGTTGTGTTTTCTGGATTGTATTGGGAGTTCGTTGATTCGATCGGAAAGTTTAAATTTGTCTGTGTTTTTCCGGGTAATTTAGAAAGTGTTAAAAAGTTCGACCGGATATCAATAACTCACTTTTTCCCCTGCCGGAAAATTTCCAAGTGTTGGATTTTTCCGTACTTTAAGAACGTCTAAATCGTGCAAGTAACGCAATGGACCCTCTAGAAGACAACAAACCTTAACTCGATTATGTGACCGTCTTGAACTGCCTTTTGAACCTTAGGGTTTGGGGCAGTACAGCGTGCTACATGTGAGGCGTTGGCTTGACCCTTCTACGGCTGGACCGTTGGTACTGTGGCATGAAATGGATGTTTTTAAACTCCCCTCAAGTATTGAGCTATTTGAGAAAACTTGGGTGTTTGATTATTCGATCGGAAAGTTTAACATTGTCTATTTATCTGGAATGTGATACAATATTTGGAATCCACAAATAGTTATGAGATAACTGATTTGAATATTATAAACATAGCACTTTAGTCTCAATTGATCGGTTGCCACAGAATTTTGATGCGATCAAAAGTCCGTCGCAATCATGTAGCGTACGCGGATACTCACCGGGTAAACTTAATAGATAGCCGTGCCCCATAGCCCCGACCAAGTGACTGTAGGAGAACCCCGTCACCAAAAGCATCCGTCCGGGTGCTCGCGGCAGCGGTGTTCCGCCTTAGTGCACTTCGTCGACGGCATTCGGGGGTGCGGCCGTCTACTAAAGTTTGCGACGAGCATTCGATCAGGATGTCGGGAATCTTGTTGAATTACCCGACTTGATATTGAAAAGAGTTTTCGATATAGAGACTAAAATGCAGGGTTTATAATTGTTAGGCATGTGATGTCTAAGGAAATTGCGGATTCCAACTGTTGTAGTTTTACACTTTCTTTTCTGCGACCGTAAGTGTTATATGTGATATCGCCGGTTTCGTTACTATATGTCAACGACAATTGGGATGGGCATATTTACTTACGCTGATGACATGTGATGTTATGTGTTGCTGGATATGTTATATTGGATCGTCGTGTTTGAATAGCCAGGGGTTTTTATGTGAGACGAGTGTTTTTTATTTTCATTCATGTAAATAACTTGTATGTAATATTCTTTTATTGGGGCACTTCCGGGTTGAGGATGATGTCACCATTGTATATTATTTACTTTTCCGCATTAGGATAGACCCAAGGCGGGGAGCACAAGTAACCGGGTTCTAGGGTCCAGTGGGAGACCATCTCGAGGAGTCGAGTCCGGGTCTCCTAACTCTAGAATTGGTAGGGTTGCTTGCCGCTCTCGTAGGGGTCTAGGGGTATGGGATTGGTTATTCATCATGACCGTGGAATCCGTATTTTATACAGGCTTAAAATAAAACACAGACGTCCTAGTATATCCAATATTTCATATGATATTTTCTGCTGCGTTATCTGTGATGTGATCATGTGATATGTTCAGATTGATACTGTATATAGTATATATGATATATTATATAGACGTTGCTTATGTTTTACACCCGCGCTAGCCCTGCCCCGCTCTGCCGTTAGTTACCTAACCTAACGGTGCAGACGGGACATCGAGACGAATGCGGATGGCATAAGCGTACATTGTATTTATCTGTGATGTTTAGGTGGACTTAAATGATGGGACATTCATTAATGAGATTAATGAAAGAAAATAAACCTAAAAGATGTTGTGGAATCGAATTTCAAAAATTAGGTAGCTCTAGTTGTTGCTTTGCATAGCGGTGTTCCTTGTAGAACATCCAGCACCTTATTCGATAAGGAAAGAGCCGACGATCCCTTCACCGGGAGTGATCTCTTTAGCAATAATTAGCAAATGCTACAACCTTCGATTTGTCTTTTGACTGCTTTTCTAGCTCTTGCTTTGCATAGTGGTATTGTAAATATCCTGCACCTCATTCGACGAGGAAAGAGCCGAGATCCCTTCACCGGGAGTGACCTCTTTAGCGAAGCTTGTAAAAGCCTCAAAAGAACTCCATTTTTAAAACCATTTGATTCCGCAACGAGATCAAGTTCAAAGCGTTAAAGGTTTTCATAAAAATCATCCGCAACCCTCCGTCATTTTAGGAAGTAGAGTACTTAGTATTCGTGCTGTGTTTGTTGACCATAGTCAAGGCACAGTGTACGGTAGCTAAGTGATGTCTTCCTACACCGCATATGATGCGATTAGTTAGGACAGTCGCGTGACTTTATTGACCTTAGTTAAGGGTCATGTGGGTGGGTCTAATTAATCACAAAATGACGGGTAGAGCTTGACTAGTGCTTATGATTTGTTGACCATAGTTAAGGTCATAAGTGCTAGGGGTAAAAACCTTTATCAGGAGTTTCAAGTGTTGAAATTTGCAATGAGATTGCATACCTTCTATATGATAGTTGGATCCCGATACCCACTGCGAGTAATTGTTACTCCTGGGAGAGTTTTGCACTTTGCAATTAGCCGATCAAGTAGGTGTCTAGAAAGGTGTCAACGGGGTTACGCTCCTGGGAAAACGAGGTTTATTTTAATTAGGTCTGTGCGAAAGCACGGGGAACCTCCCTCAAAGTACCGGCACTGGCCTGGCTGAAAGATTGGCGAACTTGTAGAGTGTAATTAATCCCAGCTAGTCTTTCCTTTTAGGGTTTGAAGGAGGATTTGATAAAAACAGTGGAAGCCATCCTAATTAGATAAAATATATAACCAATCTAATCTTGCAAGAGCGCACGCAGAGTGTTTTCTTCTCTCTCTCCAGGTAGCGACCATGGCACGCCTTAATCAAGATAATAATATGAATGTATTGACCGAACCCGCTTGTTTTACTGAGTTGGGGAACATTGGTCCCACTCCAACTTATAATCGTTATAAGACGGAACAGGAATTAGGGGAATACCAGATTTCCCGTGCCGCCCAAACGAAGAAAGTGCATGATAATGCATCTTCTTCGGGTGTGTTCATTACAAAGAACTGTTTCTCTGTATCCTCTACATCCTGGGTATTAGATACCGGATCAGGATTGTTCCCCTCCGAACGGCGGCCGGGACATGGGCTGTCTCGCCTGAGGTTCGGGGCAGATGCTAATTGGTTTTATCCGTCTACCTCTCCGAAGATGCCAAGTTGATTTATGGCACCATGTATCAGAGGTTTAGACGGATGCGGCCGATGTAGCAGACTTCGTCAGATTCCCCCTCGCTTGAGGGGTTTTTGATTGTGGGGACGCTCTTCCCTGCAGGCGCAAGCCCCTGCAGTTAATTACGCTACCGCATTGCGGTAACAACTTTCTCCTTCTCCAGATGGTCACTTCGTGTCGTGGGTGTTTGTTTTATTTGTGGTTGCCCGTAGATTGTATACGGAGAGTAATTTATGTAGTCTCCCGTAGGACGTGGATTAGTCCAAATCCGTATTTTCTTAGATTTGGGTTTGGGGTTTTGGTTTGAGGATACGTTAGCCATATTTGAGGCTAAGATCAACTCAAACGTTTGTTAAGGATATGTTAGTCTAATTTTAGACTAAGATCAACTTAACGGGATCGTTTAGATCCGACAAAAGAGCATTTGGACTCTATTGTTCCAGTTTAGGGACATAGTGGTCCATTGCATGTATGGCCGTCGAGACCCGTCACCTCTCTGACGTCGTTGAAGGATTACAACGACAGATGTCAGAGGAGTTCAGAGATGTACCCTTGAACCGAAGTAGATTGGGGGGATCTATAGTCCAATTTGGGACTAAAGTCTGTTTGAAGGTTTAAGGATACGTTAGCCATATTTGAGGCTAAGATCAATTTAAACGGTTGTTAAGGATACGTTAGTCCAGTTTGGGACTAAGATCGACTTAACGGGATCGTTTAGATCCGACAAAAGAGCAATTGGCCCTATTGTTCCAGTTTAGGGACATGGTGGTCCATTGCCAGTTTAGGGACATAGTGGTCCATTGCCAGTTTAGGGACTTGGTGGTCCATTGGTAGTTTAAGGACGCATAAGTCCATGGGTTTAGGGACCCCACAGTCCATATGGGTGTGTTTAAGAACGCATTAGTCCGTTAGTTTAAGGACGCATAAGTCCGCGGGTTTAAGGACCCCACAGTCCGTATCTTGGTTTAGGGACGCATAAGTCCATGAGTTTAAGGACCCCACAGTCCGTGTTGATGTGTGGTTTTCGGGACCCGTCACCTCTCTGAAGACGTTGAAGGATTACAACGACAAATATCAAAGGAGTTCCGAGATGTACCCTTGAACCAATAAGTTGGTTGAAAGAGCAGATGTGCTCAGTTCAAGATGATTTGAGGATTTATGGCCAGTTTGGGCTAAGTCCAGTTATGTTTGAAATATTGGCCCTCTGTTGGTCCATTGAAGGAGAGGCTTTGCCTCTGAAACTTAGCCAATTGGGCTGAAGCTAGTGTTAAACACTAGAGACCAACAGTGTTGAACACTGGGAATAAGATTAACAAGTTAGTGTTAAACACTAAAAGGTAATCAGTGTTAAACACTAGCAACAGGGCTTCCAAATTAGTGTTAAACACTAAAGCAAATCAGTGTTAAACACTGGTAATCAGAGATTTCAAATTAGTGTTTAACACTAAAGCAAATCAATGTTAAACACTGGGAACAAAGTCTTCAGATTAGTGTTAAATACTAAGGAGAGAGGGGTCACGTGTGGACACGTGAGAGCGCCCTGATTTCCTTTATTTTATTCTGTAGATCAGTGTTTAACCCTTTTAATTCTGACGGCCATCACGTGTGAGCACGTGATGGAGGCCCCGGCTCTGGTCTGTTAGAATGCTCATTAGGGTTCACGTGGTGATACGTGAGGGCGCCCTAAATGTGGAGCCAGATCTCCTTTTGGTTTATCCTCAAATCTGCGAACAAGTGTTAAACACTTTTATTTTTATTTTAGAGCATCATGTGTTGGGCACGTGATGGGGATCTGTGCGCTAATTGTTAAAGCATTTGCTGAGGGGTCACGTGATATCACGTGAGAGCGCCCAAAGCTTTCATTTCCTTTGCTTTCTCTTTCTGCGTTTTAGGAGTCACGTGGGAGCACGTGATGGCATCAAAAAGTGGGGCCAGATCCACTTTATTTTGTTCTGTAAACAAGTGTTCAACACTTTTAATTTTCATAGCCATCACGTGTGGGCACGTGATGTATACTCATGCCCTGATTTATTAGAACATTTATTAGGGGTCACGTGCTAACACGTGAGAGCGCCCAGAATTGTTTCTGCCTTTGCTTTTGTTCCATATATAATGAGGGTCACGTGGGAACACGTGAGGCATTGCCTCAAAGCTTTTCTCTTCTCATTTTTGGGGGATCTGTTCAGGGGTCACGTGGGGCACGTGACCTTAGTCTTTTTCATGCATAGAGATCTTTGAAGTCTCTTTATCTTTAAGAATTAAATTCTTATTTAGGGTAAAACCCTAATTTTGATTCTGGAGGAATTAAATTCCTATTTTTGAAAGAATTAAATTCTTATTTAGGGTAAAACCCTAGTTTTGTTTTAGGAGAATTAAATTCTCAGAACTCAATTCCCCTTCTAAGTTTAGGATCTGCATGGCAGGATCTCGACCCGATGAGAATTAAATTCTCAACTTATGGGGAGATGTGCTCTGTGCAGATCTTCAACTAGAAGAAGAACTAAGTTCTTTTCTTTAAATAAGAGTTAAACTCTTTTGAGAATTAAATTCTCTTTTGAATCCTCTCTTTTCTTACCTAGGGTTTTTTCTTTTACAGAGAATTAAATTCTTCTTTCTCTGTTTCTTCTTCTCTTGAGAATTAAATTCTCCTCCCTCTGTTTTTCTCTCCAAAAAGTCGATCCCCTCTCTTCTTTTGGCTCCTATTTATAGGAGGATGAAGAGAATAAATTTGTTTAGCAAATCTCTCATTGAGAGATTTGATTTGTATGTTGAGAGATTTGATTTGCATTCATCATTAATCTGGGCCTTTAGATTGTTAAGTGAATTTTATTCACCATTGGATTTTAAATCCAAAGATATTATGTTTGTTATTTCGGTGAGATTTAGGGAGATCTTTCCTTATTTAAGATTTTTCTATAAATTGGTGATTTTTAATCACCCTTGGATTTTTAATCCAACGGTTCCCCATGACCCTTTTCTATTTGGAAAGATTCAGAAACTTTTAGAATTTAATTCTATTAAATTATAATGCTTTTAAAGCCAGTCACGTGCTGGCACATGACCTTTGGTCACGTGTGAGCACGTGACCCCCAATTGGGTTTCTTTCTCAGCCGCTTATTTATGTTTCAGTTTTAACCATCACGTGTCAACACGTGACCATTGGTCACGTGTAAGCACGTGATACCTCGTTGAGGTATTTTCTGACTTTTAGAATTAAATTCTATTCATTATTTTAGAGGCTTTAAAAGCCCATCACGTGTCTGCACGTGACCCATGGTCACGTGTGAGCACGTGATGCCCCATTGGGGTCTTTCCTGAGTTTTTATTGTATCTTTTAACTCCTCCAGCGGGTTCTTAAAAGCCCATCACGTGTGGACACGTAATTCCTCATAACTTTTGATCCCGGATGAATTACGAGGCCTATAATATATCAAATCGAAGGGTTTTTCGAGCTGCTTTCGATACCATCAGAATTTATCTGTTTCTCATTCAGGAGTTTATCAAAAAATAGCCCGGAAGATACTGGTTCCCATTTTCTTAAGCGTATCGCCGCCATTTGATACCTTGGACTCTTTTGCGCAGAAATTTTTGGCAGGAACAAGGATCCCACAAATGTAATCTGTTACATGGGCTACAGAAAGGTAGAGAACTGAGAGCGGGTGAAAAGTTTCATGAGATAGAAAACGGTGCAAGTGTTGCAGCCAAATCTGTTGGTCACTATCACCCTGTATTACCAGAATACATTGATTCTGAACGAATGTTATTAGATACCGAACCTGATATACAACATCATATAAGTCTCTTTATTAGTAAAGAAAGGATATAATTTTGTATTGTTGGATAATGTTTTGAACATTTGCTATATCAAGAGTTGATCGGTTCAGGCACGTTATCTAAAAGCATTGACGTTCTAAATCAAACTACAGTTCTTAGTATATAGAACACACACGAGAGGAAGAGTTCAGATATGAATGAATTCTTCTTGAGGCATTGTAGACTAGGTCATATCAATGCGACCCGACTAGCTAAGTTACATTTAGATGCATATTTAAATCAGTTTAAATTTACATCTTATGAAACTTGCCAGTCATGTCACAAAGATAAGTTGACCATAACTCCATTTACTGGAAACAGAGAAAGAGTTAGTGAACTCTTGGGACTGAACCATAGTGATATATGCAGGTCCCCAGTCTACATATACCAGGACCGGTTCTTTGTACTTCATTACATTCACTGATGATCTCTCTAGATTCAGACATATGTTCCTGTCGAAACACAAGTCCGAAACTTTTGAGATAATCACAGAATATAAGTTAGAAGTAGAGAACCAAAAATGGGTATAAGTATTATATCCTTTGATGTGATCAGGGAGGAGAATACTTGAGCACGGGATTCCTGGACTATTCTAAAGGAGAATGAGATTCTCTCTCAGCATTACTCCTCTGTATACACCACAGCACGTCGGTGTATCGGGGCGGAGCAATCATACCCTATATGATATGGTGCGATCTATGATGAATACTGCTGAGTTACCTGTTTTCTTTTTGGGGTTATGCACTTAAGAAGCTGCATACCTATTGGATTAGGTTCGAATCAGATCACTGCCTACCACTCCATATGAGATATGGTATGGGAAGAGCCCATCTCTTAAGCAAGTTAAGATTTGGGGTTGTCCGGCCTATGTCAAAAGCAAAATCCGGACAAGCTCGAGGCAAGGTCAGTTCTGTAGAACTGGAAGGATTTCCAGCTATACAAACTACAGCTGATGATTTGATAGAACTAAAGGATTCAGTAGTCTCCGACGAACCTCAGCCTCTCCGCCGATCTAGTAGGGTTCCTCATCCGCCTGAAAGATACTTCGGTTTCTCGATGACAGTAGGAGCGAGGATTGCATCATGAGATGATGACCCAACTATTTTCGAGCAGGCCATCAAGAGTGGGGACTCTGTAAGAATGGCTGGATGCTTAGCGACCTGAGATGGAATCCATGTACACCAACAAAGTATGGACTTTGGCTGCTATATCTGAATGGTTAAATCCCCATCAGGAGCAAGTATATCTTGAGACGATTACTTGGTGTAGATGGAAAAGTTGAGACTTTCAAAGCTAGACTTGTTAAAGGTTTTCATCATCGACCAGGCGTGGATAATGATGAAACCTTTTCCAGTGGCTGTGCTTAAGCCCATTCGGATCCTACTTGCCATTGTTATATACCATGATTACGATATCTAGTGGTTGGGTGTCATGACTGCTTTTCTAAATATTGATTTAGAAGAGAGCGTCTATAAGTACACAACCAGAGGGCTTCGTAGACAGTGGGAGCAGCGAAAACGTGTGCAAGTTTCTTTACAGAACAAAGCAGGCATCGCGGAGTTGGAACGTCTGTTTTGATGTGGTAGTCAAAGAGTTTGACTTCATCAAAATGGTAGATGAACCTTGTACATACAAAAAGGTAGTAGAGAGTAAGGTGGTCATCCTCGTATTGTACGTGGAAAACATACTCTTGATAGGAAAAGAGTTTCCTACGCTACGCTCAGTCAATCTCCGCTTATCACAAGGATTCTCCATATAGGATCTATATGATACCTCCTAAATCCTAGATTTTATATCTATGAGATAGATCTAAATGGATATTAGGATTCTCACTAGTTGTAGTGAGATGGTATCAATCGATCCTGGGGAGAATCACTGGAAAAGTTCCAGGGTAATAAGGACGACTGAATGTCAGTCGCAGACCTTGTCTTTACCCTCAGTAGAGGGACGGTATGTTGGAAGAGTTCCAAGCAAGATACCGTGGCAAACTAGACGATAAAGGCTGGTGACATCGCTATCAAAGATACTACCAAAGAGGAAGTTTGGGTGTATATTAGTTCATGAGATGAATTAGGTTCCTACCATTGTGTGACAATGGAAGTGTGGCTTTGGCCCAGGAACCTCGGTCCCATCAGTGACCCAGACATATTCTGAGGCAGCATCACCTGATCAAGGAGATAGTTGATCAAGGAGAGTAGACTCAGAGGACAACTCGGCGGATCCACTCACAAAGTCCTTTTCCCAGAGAGAGACTTTTATGGGATGGTTGAGTATGAGATACTACAACCACTGCTACAGATGGCCCTAGTGCAAGTGGGAGATTGTTAGTTATATGTATGCCCTAGAGGCCATTACTGTATATGAGATGTATATTGTAGTGGATGCTGGGACATATATAGGTAGGACTTTCTTGCTCGACATGATAGTACGCTATCCGGTTGCTCTTTATCTTAACATGTATAATTGCTGTCTCTCTATTACATGTTGATAAAACCCTTAGGATGTGTACTCGACTTCCAGGATTATGATGTTAGTGTATATGCCCTAGAGGCCATTACTGTATCATACTAGTATGTATATTACTTGATGGAAGCTTGGGATATTCACAGTTGTACAGACAATCTTGCTCAATATAGTAGTATGCTACTTGGTTTGTCTCTGCTTTAATGTGTACATGTGTGTTTCTTTATTATATCACCTATACGCATTAGTAGAGCCCTTAGGATCTTTGCTTGATTACTGGCGTTGTGATGACGATCACACTCGTGGGGGCTGGGTAATCCATAAGCACATCCTTATACACGTCCCTAGTAGTGTGATTATCGAGATAGGGCATCGATACTCCCGAGTAGACTAGCGTATGCGCTTCTCATCCCAGCACGGGAGACGGTCTGTCCCACAGCCGTCAGTACGTCGTACTTGAGATAGTATGCGGGTGCTTGTTAGGTTACGAGTACACTGGACAGGACTCATCGGGAACTGATGGTTGGTATTATACCTATCGTCAGTTATCAGTTCCCAGGTGACATGAGTACAGCTTAGTTCGCTGACTTGACACTGTCACTTCGCCTCGAGTGTGTTCCTACTGTTCTTTGATTACTACCCTACCACGGCTCTACTGAGTCGTGCAAACAGGTAGTAATTGGGTGCAGTCCCGAAGCACTTGGAGGCAGTGACGGTTAGACAGGATTCGTCTCTCCCGGTATTGGGGGTTGACATCGCGCTGTGTCTAGGAGAGCCATTACACGAGTAGTCCCTGGCCAGGGCAAGCGAGATATACTGGTAGGTTTCCAGTGTTATCTCAGGGTGTTCTGGGCTTCACTCTGACACGACTTGTACCGCTATTATGGGACTGACGTTTACCGCCCCTCTAGGCCCGCCATGCGATGTATCAGACGAACAAACCGGACTGTACGGAGATTGTCACATACAGGCTCAGTAGGAGTTCGGATGGGTTTACCTCATCGGCCTTCTTATCGACATCTACCTGGGGACCGTTACGTACAGCTAGTGCCGCTTGCGGTCTGTGGTTAAACCCACTGCCAGCGTAGTGTCGAGTCTTTAGAGTCCCACACAGAGAGTTTCCCTGCACTGAGCGAAACGTGTAGAGGCCGTATGGTTTTACGGCAGGGCTACGATCACTTACGTGCACTTGTGTGCGTATGCTGTTCGGGCAGGCAATACTAGTGGGCTTTGGTTTAAGCCAGATCCTAGTATTGCACAGATGGATTTGTTTTGTCTTCTGTGCATCCGCATTCTACGGAAAGCGGATGCGGGTGTGTATGCACAGTTTTGAGGAGAGATGAAGAAGGAGGTGCCCCATTAGGGTTTTGGCAGTTGGTTCGGCCAAAACCGTAATGTGGCACACTCATTAGGGTTTTGACAATTCATTTAGTCAAAACCGTTATGAGCCGAAGACATTATTTACTGATCCTTTTAGTGTTAGATTAGTGATGGCTAATTGCATTGACCATTTGACCACTTAGATCTCTCTTGACTTTGTTGACCCGTTGACCGTGTTGACCATTGACTTTCAAGAGAGATCCACACTCTTCTTTCATTTTCTTTTTATTTCTTGTGTTATGATAATGGTCAATTAAATGTGCCATCAACGTTTATCATGATAGGATTAGTAATGATGATTTTGTGTATTATTGCAACCATGGTTCATTTCATTTTGGCTTAATCTTTTCATTATTCTCTTCTCATTCTCTCTCTTGAAGTGAGAAGAAAAAGAAAAGCTCCATGGTTGCTAAGTTTCTCCTTCTTCTTTCTCCTCTTGATCTCATCTTTTGATCTCATGTATTGAGAGAAAAAGATCCCACAAAGACAAACACATCCATACATCTCCTCTACACAACCTAGGACTTCTAGACTAGCAATCTCTTTGCCCTAGTTACCTCGGCTCGAGGTGGAGCTCGGTGTACATCTCTCGGGTGGATCGTCTTCGACTCAAGGAGGCCGCGGATGTAACACTTTGAATTTCCGTGAGAATGTTTTTTGTGATAATTAGTAATTTTACGTGTTATTATATGTGTACATAGGATTATTAGTTATTTAGTCATGTTAGCAAATTGGAAAATTTTCCTTTGTAGTGTACACCTGCACACTTAGTTTTTTTTGTAACTTAGGGTTTTTGGTATAACTTGTTAACCATTCTTGTGTTGCATGGTTGTTATTTTCCCCTACCCTTTTATCCAAAACAAAACCCCATTTTATAATTCAAATCCAATAGAAAATGAGCCATGGTGTTAGGTATTGAACTTTGACTTTTTTGACCCCTTTTCTTCTCTCTTCTCTCTCTTTCCCTCATTCTGAAATCCAGCAGAAATTCAGCAGCAAAACCCTAGCTTTTCTTCACCTTTCCCTCTCCTTTTCACTTCTCTTTGATCTCCATACAAATCCTACACAAAAACCACACATTTCCTTCTCAAAACCTTGGAAAAAGAGGCTTTTGGGGGTGTTTGAAGGCTAATCTGCACACCTGAGAGAGGAGCTGGAACTTTTGTTTTTTCTAGAGTCTTTTGAAGGTATAAATCTCACTCCTAGCACCCTATCTCCATAACTTGCATGTTTAGTTTCAAAATGTCACCTTTTTGTGCAATTTTAGTGCTATTGAAGGGATTTAGTGTTAATATGTTAAAATTTATGTCGTTGTGACTTGGTTAGCTTATTAATGAGTTATTAGTGTGGGTTTAGACTTAGGTTTGTTTCAGATTTCAGAAAAATACCCTAAAGTTTGATTTTAGTGCAAAAGTGTGGATTTTAACTAGAAATAAGGCTCTGTAGGATCTGCTGCTACCTGAGATATTTCAGAGTGAAACTAGAGATTACTGTAGCATGTATGGGGGGTATAGAGTGCACACACCAAACCTGGGAGCCCAATTGTAGCGCCTTGAAAAGTCGTTTTGGTGTTTTCCTGAAAATCGGTGAAAATTCGGTATTTTTCCGTAAACCGTCCTTTTTGTTATTTTGCAGTTTAGAACTAATTATACCTAAAATGGATAGGTAATTGCTTGTTTTTAGTAGCTAATGAGTTACTTATTAATTTTTGGTCATTTAAAAAAATTTCCCTTTTTTTCAAATTTTAATATTATTTTAACCCGGTAAGAAAATACATTAAATTAGCGATAAATACAAATTTTTTTGGGCTAATTTTAATCTTTAAAATCATGTTAATTAAATCTAGTTGTAACATAAATTTTTAGTAATTTATTTTAAGTTTTAACTAATTTTTATTATGGAAAACGAAATTTATGGAATTTAAGCTAAAACTTGCAATTTTGGACTTGTAGGGGGTCTTTTTGCATAAAATTTATTTTGTAAAAACCCATTCACTCTTCCCTCACTCCCTTGGCCGGCCCCACCTCCTATTGCAGCACATTTTTCCCCCCTCCAAATTGTATTCTTCAACTCCTTTTAAATTGTTTAAAAAGGGTTTAAAATGTAGTAATGGGTGGGGGTATTATGGTATTTTTGGGGGGGGGGGCTTTGACTTAGACTTTTGCACCATCCCTTCACATCCCCCATCCCTCTCCTCTCAGCAAAAAATCCTGCACCAACAGCCCCAAATATTTTCCCCATTTCTTCGTCTCTTTTGCTCATTTTCATCTCAAAAATTCAACAAAATCCACAATTTCCTTCACAAATTCAACACAAAACCATATTCCATCTCTTCTCCAACCTAATTTGGTTCAAATCAAGGAGAAAGGAGGTGTCTTGGGAGGCTTGAGCATGCTTAGGATTGATCTTTTGAGGTATAATTTCTAATCAAATGGTTAAATTGTAGCTTAAGTGTGCTAAACTAGAACCTTGAAATTTGTTTAGTGTTAAATTTAGTGTTAGTTTCTAATCTATTTTTTTTTAAGTGAGTAGTTTGTTTAAACTAGGTTTTTTTAGCACCATTGATTAGTTAATTAAGTTATCTTGTTATCTAGTTTTATACAAACCTAAATTGAGAGATTACTTTGTTTAAGTGGGCTTCGATTTGTGTTAATTTAGGTTTTCAAGTGTGAAATTGGATTTAAATTGGTGGTTATAAAAATCAAGAAAAGGGTTGTTTATGGAAGCATAGGATTTGAAGCTTTGTAATGTGTTTTAATCAAGTGATTGTGGTTAACTAGTTGCGGTTGGATGTTATGCTAGGTGGTAGTCCTTTTTGTCGCAAAACGGCGATGTTGAGCCGATTTTTGGAATGTTTGTGCTTGCTAGTTTTGTTATAAAATATTGTGATGAATTATTTGTGATATCTTGATGATATTTTTGGCATATCCTATGATATTTGGGATGTGTGAGTGCGGATGTGTGAGTGATCGGGTTTTAGCTTTGCCGGGCGACCAAATCGGCGATTTTCGTTAGTTTTTGCGATTTTCGCGTGTGTTCCGCGCACCTCGTGCACGTTGTACCTAGCTTGTGAACTATGGTATGTTCGTTTGGGATTTGCGTCATTTCATGGTATGTAACCTTATGTTTGGTATTGATGTAAATTCCAGGTTCGGTCGCGGAGACTTCTGACGCGGCACGAAAGGGGAAAGCGGTGATTGGACGTGACTAGCTAGGGATTCCGGTGAGTAGATGTAACATCTACGGGGGACTATCGTTGGATGGCGCAAGCCGCCCGATAGTTTTAGTAGCTTAAAAAGATTCTTAGTAATGTTAGTAATTAGGGGTGTAATACTTGTATGATTATTTGCTACATCAATGTCTTATATTGACATATATATGCGAAACCATTCTATAGGACACCTGCACCATTGCCTGGGTTTTTATATGCAGCACGAGCACTATTCATGCTTACACACACACCCTGGTAATTGCCATGCCACCACACTAGATAACCTTTAAATTGAAACCTTTTACTATAATTGATACTTAAACTTGTGCTATTGCCTTTAATTCCTTAAAATGAAATCGTAGGATTGCTATTCATATGCATGTACCTCATCATATTATTTGTTCATGCCTAGTCTATTAATCACACATCACAACTTGATTATTGATACCATATGCATTCATTATCATTGACATATGCACTTATGAGGATTTCTTGAGATTTTATGATATTTCTGGATTTCGGGGGAAAGCCGCAAAATTTCTAAACTTACTATATTTTTAAATATGTAAATTGTGGTTTCCTAGTGATGTAAGTGTCGTCCACCATGAGTTTGCTGTGGTTTTCGAGACCCGTTTCGAGGAGTTGGATGAACCGTCTTGGGTACATGGTGGGCCCGGTAAGGTACCCCGGGGCAAGAAGCTCGTGGTGCTGATGATGAGCCTGGCAGGGGGCGGATTACCTACTGGTGACTGTTTGGAACGGCGGATATCCAGAGGATACCGACCGTGGCCGCGAGTTGATGAGATATTGATATTGAGATGGGTCAGCCGGATGGCTGAGGCCAGAGATACTATGACATGGATATATGAGATTTGTGATAGTTTTGAGGTGTCGTCGCTGGACACCGGTTCTTGTTGATTCTATTGGTATTGTGCTGGTATTTCAAAAGAGATTCCTAAAGGAAAAACATGATTCTTATACTTACACACTCAGATCATGAGTTGATTCGCATTGCATTCATACCTGCTAGTATATTCATATTGCATACATACCTGCTATTGTGTCCTGCCTTACCTGTATTTTAGATGCTAGGATGCTTGTGTGCATGTATTCGATAGCCTGTGTAGATGTTATTTATTACTCACGAGTTGGCAACTCACCCCCGTTGTGCCACAGCCTTTTGCAGGTCCGCTCCGTCAGTACAGTAGCGGCGGGCGCACTTGCTTCTTTTGCCTCCTTTGCCTGGACTCGAGGTTTTGCTCTTAGGTGGGTTATATCATTATTTTTGTACCACCTTGTATATTCTTTGTATCTAGTGTACTCCATCTACTGTATCTACCAGTATTGTTGTATATTGACCTAGAGATGAGACTGTGAGATTTGTGGACTTTTTGCTGTATTTTGGGGTCGAGCTCACTTGAGTCGACGTGCGGTTTTCTCATGCTTCTTTATGATTATTTTGCATGTTGTTGTTTTATATTGCGTGGGATTTGTGACCGCCTTGTGGCGAAGAGCTAGCTCCCGCTTGGGGATGCCATATTTGTTGGATTCATATATATTCTTGTTGTACCCATTTTGGGGGGCCAGTATTTACAAAGGAGACTCTGCCGAAATTTTCGGAAAAATTGATATTGTTTTTAAAAAGGCTTGATGTGACTCATTTGATAAACTCGCTTTCAATTGATTGGTTTTCCTTCATTCTTTTGCTTATTTGGTTTTGGTTTCTGGGCTTTGGCTTACTTATTTTACGGATGTCTTGAGACGTTCGTAAACTTAAGTGCCAGTCACGTTCCGTACCCTGCGGGTCGTGACAAAGTTGGTATCAGAGCGATAGGTTTTACCTTTTTGAGTGTAGGATGACCCTTGGTAGATGGAGTAAGTGACTTAAGTAGGGTAACGTAGCGTGTGTATGTCCGCGGCATACTTGCGATACGGTACTCCGCCTAAGTAACTTTAGGATATACTTGCTTGAAAATTCCTTCTTCAATTCCGTGTATCCTATGATCCTATTGCACTGTTCTTATTATCCGTTTTCCTGTAACAGCCACTATGCGGCCGAAGGCTACGAGGGCACAGAGGGCTGCCGCCCGAGACGAGATTCCAGCTGGCTCGTCCGAGACTAGGACTGAGCAGGGTGGTATGCCTACGCCGTAGGGACAGACCGATCCACCTTTCCCAGGCCGTATGGATAGGCTCGAGACTGGTATGGAGGAGTTGCGACAGATGATGGGGAGTATGCAGGAGCTACGTCAGATGGTAGGATCCCTAGTTGCAGCCAGTCTTACACCAAGGCCGGATGACGTACCTACTACATCACAGACGACCATGATACCTGCTCCTACTGCTACCACTGTGGCCATTCCGGTTTCGCTACAGGATTTCATGAGGCTGAGACCTCCAGTATTCACCGGCACCGAGGCAGCGGAGGACCCACTGACGTTCCTTGACAGTTTAGCCAGGATCTGCCGTTCGCTGAGATGTTCGGATGATCGATGGGTAGAGCTTGCGAGTTTCCGACTAGAGGGTCTCGCGCAGACATGGTGGGAGTCAGTCTTGAGAGGTCGAGCTGCAGGTCTACCGCCTACGACTTGGGCCGAGTTTACAGCGGTCTTTCTAGCTCGTTTCCTCCCAGAGAGCGTTCGTGATTCCAGAGATCGTAGCTTCGAGGCCTTAGTCAAGACACCTGGGATGACGGTGTCTGAGTATGACATCCAGTTTACACAGTTATCCCGATATGCTCCGTATTTGGTCGATACCGAAGAGAAGATGGTGAAGAGGTTCGTACAGGGACTAGATGCCCAGCTATATCTTGCCATTGGCGCCCAGCACTACGACACTTATTCAGCTGCTATGGATACAGCATTACGGATGGAGGCACGCATATCATAGACTTCGGCCATTTCTGGGCCGAAGAGGATTCGCACCGATATACCGTCTCAGAGGCAGCGCGCCAGATTCTTTCCGACAGGTAGGCCTGGCAGAGGATTTGGACGGGGACAGTTATATGGTTCTTATCCCCAGGGACAGCAGCCATCGCCAGGGTGTTTTGGGTGCGGGAGTCCGCACCATCTTGTCAGAGACTGTCCGGCGAGACGACAGGGAGCGGCGACCGTTCCGTATGTGACCCTACCACCATCACCACCCCCTCCTCAGAGAGCCCTACTTCCTACCACAGGCGATGCTCCACGCCAGCTAGGTGCACCCAGAGGCCGTGGACGCGGTGGTCCTGTTCAGAGAGGACGAGGAGGCAGAGGCCGAGGTCGAGGTCAACCCGCTATCGGTGGAGGACAGGCCCGAGTATTTGCTTTGACACCGCAGGATGCGCAGGCATCCAATGCCGTTGTGACAGGTACCTTGCCAGTTTGTTCTTTCGACGCCCGGGTATTATTTGACCCAGGTTCCACACATTCGTATGTCTCTACACACTTTGCACCGATGTTGGGCCGTGAGTCGTCGTCGTTAGATCATCCGCTTGTTGTTGTTACTCCGGTAAGCGAGTCGTTTGTCGCTCGTTTTGTATTTCGATTGTGTTCCGTTCGTATCGGGGAGAGGGATTCATCAGTTGATTTGATTCTCCTCGATATGTTGGACTTTGATGTGCTTCTGGGCATGGATTGGCTAGCCACTTGTTATGCTTCGGTGGACTGCCGTAAGAAGGCAGTCAGATTTAGCTTTCTGGGAGAGCCAGTCCTTGTTATTCAGGGAGACCGCAGCGTCACCCTTCCCAGCTTGATTTCGTCTCTTCGGGCTAGTCAGCTCTTGCGGAAGGGATGTCAGGGATTCTTAGCGTATATTTGTGATACTCGAGCTGCAGAGGTTCCGTTGGACCAGGTCCCGGTTGATCATGAGTTCTCTGATGTTTTCCCTAATGAGCTACCTGGGCTACCACCTGAGCGCGATGTTGAGTTCTGCATCGATTTGATTCCCGGCTCGGGGCCTATTTCTATACCGCCTTATCGGATGGCGGGGTATTTTTCGAGGATCGACTTGCGATCAGGATACCATCAGCTGCGAGTTCGACAGGAGGACATACCGAGGACAGCTTTCCGCACGTGCTACGGCCATTATAAGTTTTTGGTGATGTCGTTCGGACTCACCAACGCCCCAGCAGCATTCATCGATTTGATGAACCGTACTTTCAGGCCGTATCTTGACTTGTTCATCATCGTGTTTATCGACGATATCTTGGTGTACTCCCGGAGCAGAGAGGAGCACGAGCAGCACTTGCGGATTACGTTACAGACTATGAGGGAGCACCAGCTGTTCGCAAAGTTCTCCAAGTGTGCATTCTGGCTGGACATCGTCGGATTCTTGGGTCACGTGGTTACGAGAGACGGCATATGTGTGGACCCGAAGAAGATTGAGGTTGTTCAGCAGTGGCCCCGACCTACATCGATTACTGAGATCCGTAGTTTTCTAGGCCTGGCGGGCTACTACAGGCGTTTTGTTCAGGACTTCTCCCGTATAGCTGCACCTTTGACCGGTTTGACCCGGAAGGGAATTCCTTTCGTTTGGACAGAGGAGTGCGAGCGCAGTTTTCAGCAGCTACGGACTTGTTTGACTACGGCACCGGTATTATCTTTGCTTTCGGGATCAGGCGGATTTGTGGTCTACTGTGATGCTTCGCGAGTGGGGTTAGGATGCGTATTGATGCAGCATGGCCGGGTGATCGCTTATGCTTCTCGGCAGTTGAAGAAGCATGAACAGAACTACCCCACTCACGATTTGGAGATGGCTGCAGTGGTCTTTGCACTGAAGATTTGGCGACATTACCTATATGGCGAGTCGTGCCAAATATTCACAGACCACAAGAGCTTAAAATACATATTTCAGCCGCGAGACCTGAACCTCAGACAGCGTCGTTGGATGGAGTTGGTGAAAGACTACGACTGCGAGATCTTATATCACCCAGGCAAGGCGAATGTAGTGGCAGATGCTTTGAGCAGGAGGCCCGGGGGTAGTCTATCCTATTTGCGTGCAGTGCAGAGGCAGTCGTCAGCAGATTGGCAGATCTTATGCGACAGCCGAGTTGAGTTCGAGTTCACTCAGACAGGGGGACAGCTCGCGCATGTTCGTGCACGCCCACAGTTGCTTGACCGTATATATGAGGCACAGCGCAGTGATGACCGTTGCTCAGAGATCATGGCACAGATGGGACAGGGTAGATTTTCCGAGTTCATGATTGATGATCAGGGGATTCTACGCTATGGATCTAGACTATGCGTACCAGATGCTGATGGATTGCGGCGCGACATTCTTGAGGAGGCATACCGATCAGTGTATAGTGTCCACCCCGGTTCCACCAAGATGTACCATGATATGAGAGAGACCTACTGGTGGGACGGGATGAAGAGGGACATTGCGGAGTTTGTATCGAGATGCCTGACTTGTCAGCAAGTCAAGGCCGAACACTAGAGGCCCGCAGGAGAGCTACAGCCGTTACCCATTCCGGAGTGGAAATGGGAGCAGATTTCGATGGATTTCGTTGTGGGTCTACCCAGGACCAGTCGAGGGTATGACTCCATCTGGGTGATCGTAGATCGATTGACGAAAGCGGCTCACTTCCTGCCAGTGAAGACGACTTTCAGCTTCGCTCAGTATGCCCAGCTTTACGTCGATGAGATAGTGCGGTTGCATGGCGTACCGACTTATATCGTGTCAGATCGAGGCACCCAGTTCACCAGCCGACTTTGGCAGAGACTTCAGGAGGCTTTGGGCACTCGTTTGAGCTTCAGCACAGCGTTTCATCCGCAGACCGACGGACAGTCAGAGCGGACCATTCAGACTCTCGGGGACATGCTCAGAACATGCCTTTTATACTTCGGCGGTAGCTGGGATCGTCATTTACCTCTAGTGTAGTTCTCCTACAACAACAGCTTCCAGGATACTATTCAGATGGCACCTTTCGAGGCATTGTATGGGAGGAGATGCAGATCGCCCGTCTGTTGCACAGAGCTCAGCGAGAGCAGTATTTTAGGGCCGCAGCTTGTTGAGGAGACGACAGCGAAGATACAGTTGATTCGAGACCGGATGAGAGCAGCTCAGAGCAGACAGAAATCCTATGCAGACAGGCGCCGTCACAGATTAGAGTTCGCAGTTGGCGACCATGTTTTTCTGAAAGTCTCTCCGACGAAGGGCGTGATGCGTTTTGGGCGAAAGGGGAAGCTTAGCCCTAGATTCGTAGGTCCCTTCGAGATCCTCGAGCGTGTCGGCGCTGTTGCGTATCGTTTGGCTCTCCCACCAAGTTTTTCAGATGTTCATCCCGTCTACGCCGTTATCGTCATGACCCTTCCCACACGATTCAGCATCAGACAGTTCATCTCGAGCCCAACCTTTCATTCGCCGTGGAGCCAGTTGAGATTTTGGATCGGCAAGTGAAGAAACTTCGATCAAAGGTCCTTCCGTCCGTGAAAGTTCTTTGGCGCAGCCCGAACAGCGAAGAAATCACTTGGGAGGCCGAGGGAGAGATGCGGAAGAAATTACCTCATCTCTTTGCAGGTACGCGTAGTTATATTTTTAAATTCGGGGACCGAATTTCTTTAAGGGGGGAAGATTGTAGCGTCTTGAAAAGTCGTTTTGGTGTTTTCCTGAAAATCGGTGAAAATTCGGTATTTTTCCATAAACCGTCCTTTTTGTTATTTTGCAGTTTAGGACTAATTATACCTAAAATGGATAGGTAATTGCTTGTTTTTAGTAGCTAATGAGTTACTTATTAATTTTTGGTCATTTAAAAAAATTTCCCTTTTTTTCAAATTTTAATATTATTTTAACCCGGTAAGAAAATACATTAAATTAGCGATAAATACAAATTTCTTTGGGCTAATTTTAATCTTTAAAATCATGTTAATTAAAATCTAGTTGTAACATAAATTTTTAGTAATTTATTTTAAGTTTTAACTAATTTTTATTATGGAAAACGAAATTTATGGAATTTAAGCTAAAACTTGCAATTTTGGACTTGTAGGGGGTCTTTTTGCATAAAATTTCTTTTGTAAAACCCCATTCACCCTTCCCTCACTCCCTTGGCCGGCCCCACCTCCTATTGCAGCACATTTTTCCCCCCTCCAAATTGTATTCTTCAACTCCTTTTAAATTGTTTAAAAAGGGTTTAAAATGTAGTAATGGGTGGGGGTATTATGGTATTTTGGGGGGGGGGGGCTTTGACTTAGAATGTTGCACCATCCCTTCACATCCCCCATCCCTCTCCTCTCAGCAGAAAATCCTGCACCAACAGCCCCAAATATTTTCCCCATTTCTTCTTCTCTTTTGCTTCATTTTCATCTCAAAAATTCAACAAAATCCACAATTTCCTTCACAAATTCAACACAAAACCATATTCCATCTCTTCTCCAACCTAATTTGGTTCAAATCAAGGAGAAAGGAGGTGTCTTGGGAGGCTTGAGCATGCTTAGGATTGATCTTTTGAGGTATAATTTCTAATCAAATGGTTAAATTGTAGCTTAAGTGTGCTAAACTAGAACCTTGAAATTTGTTTAGTGTTAAATTTAGTGTTAGTTTCTAATCTATTTTTTTTTAAGTGAGTAGTTTGTTTAAACTAGGTTTTTTTTTAGCACCATTGATTAGTTAATTAAGTTATCTTGTTATCTAGTTTTATACAAACCTAAATTGAGAGATTACTTTGTTTAAGTGGGCTTCGATTTGTGTTAATTTAGGTTTTCAAGTGTGAAATTGGATTTAAATTGGTGGTTATAAAAATCAAGAAAAGGGTTGTTTATGGAAGCATAGGATTTGAAGCTTTGTAGTGTGTTTTAATCAAGTGATTGTGGTTAACTAGTTGCGGTTGGATGTTATGCTAGGTGGTAGTCCTTTTTGTCGCAAAACGGCGATGTTGCGCCGATTTTTGGAATGTTTGTGCTTGCTAGTTTTGTTATAAAATATTGTGATGAATTATTTGCGATATCTTGATGATATTTTTGGCATATCCTATGATATTTGGGATGTGTGAGTGCGGATGTGTGAGTGATCGGGTTTTAGCTTTGCCGGGCGACCAAATCGGCGATTTTAGTTAGTTTTTGCGATTTTCGCGTGTGTTCCGCGCACCTCGTGCACGTTGTACCTAGCTTGTGAACTATGGTATTTTCATTTGGGATTTGCGTCGTTTCATGGTATGTAACCTTATGTTTGGTATTGATGTAAATTCCAGGTTCGGTCGCGGAGACGTCAGACGCGGCACGAAAGGGGAAAGCGGTGATTGGACGTGACTAGCTAGGGATTCCGGTGAGTAGATGTAACATCTACGGGGGACTATCGTTGGATGGCGCAAGCCGCCCGATAGTTTTAGTAGCTTAAAAAGATTCTTAGTAATGTTAGTAATTAGGGGTGTAATACTTGTATGATTATTTGCTACATCAATGCCTTATATTGACATACATATGCGAAACCATTCTATAGGACACCTGCACCATTGCCTGGGTTTTTATATGCAGCACGAGCACTATTCATACTTACACACACACCCTGGTAATTGCCATGCCACCACACTAGATAACCTTTAAATTGAAACCTTTTACTATAATTGATACTTAAACTTGTGCTAGTGCCTTTAATTCCTTAAAATGAAATCGTAGGATTGCTATTCATGTGCATGTACCTCATCCTATTATTTGTTCATGCCTAGTCTATTAATCACACATCGCAACTTGATTATTGATACCATATGCATTCATTATCATTGACATATGCACTTATGAGGATTTCTTGAGATTTTATGATATTTCTGGATTTCGGGGGAAAGCCGCAAAATTTCTAAACTTACTATATTTTTAAATATGTAAATTGCGGTTTTCTTGTGATGTAAGTGTCGTCCACCATGTGTTTGCTGTGGTTTTCAAAACCCGTTTCGAGGAGTTGGATGAACCGTCTCGGGTACATGGTGAGCCCGGTAAGGTACCCCAGGGCAAGAAGCTCGTGGTGCTGACGATGAGCCTGGCAGGGGGCGGATTACCTACCGGTGACTGTTTGGAACGGCGGATATCCAGAGGATACCGACCGTGGCCGCGAGTTGATGAGATATTGATATTGAGATGGGTCAGCCGGATGGCTGAGGCCAGAGATACTATGACATGGATATATGAGATTTGTGATAGTTTTGAGGTGTCGTCGCTGGACACCGGTTCTTGTTGATTCTATTGGTATTGTGCTGGTATTTCAAAAGAGATTCCTAAAGGAAAAACATGATTCTTATACTTACACACTCAGATCATGAGTTGATTCGCATTGCATTCATACCTGCTAGTATATTCATATTGCATACATACCTGCTATTGTGTCCTGCCTTACCTGTATTTTAGATGCTAGGATGCTTGTGTGCATGCATTCGATAGCCTGTGTAGATGTTATTTATTACTCACGAGTTGGCAACTCACCCCCATTGTGCCACAGCCTTTTGCAGGTCCGCTCCGTCAGTACAGTAGCGGCGGGCGCACTTGCTTCTTTTGCCTCCTTTGCCTGGACTCGAGGTTTTGCTCTTAGGTGGGTTATATCATTATTTTTGTACCACCTTGTATATTCTTTGTATCTAGTGTACTCCATCTACTGTATCTACCAGTATTGTTGTATATTGACCTAGAGATGAGACTGTGAGATTTGTGGACTTTTTGCTATATTTTGGGGTCGAGCTCACTTGGGTCGACGTGCGGTTTTCTCATGCTTCTTTATGATTATTTTGCATGTTGTTGTTTTATATTGCGTGGGATTTGTGACCGCCTTGTGGCGAAGAGCTAGGTCCCGCTTGGGGATGCCATATTTGTTGGATTCATATATATTCTTGTTGTACCCATTTTGGGGGGCCAGTATTTACAAAGGAGACTCTGCCGAAATTTTCGGAAAAATTGATATTGTTTTTAAAAAGGCTTGATGTGACTCATTTGATAAACTCGCTTTCAATTGATTGGTTTTCCTTCATTCTTTTGCTTATTTGGTTTTGGTTTCTGGGCTTTGGCTTACTTATTTTACGGATGTCTTGAGACGTTCGTAAACTTAAGTGCCAGTCACGTTCCGTACCCTGCGGGTCGTGACACCAATTCCCTACCCAGGCCGCCGAAATAAGCTTTCTGGCCGCAATTTGCGGCCAGATGGGGGTGTTTTGGGTTGGGGTTTGGGGTGATGGTATCTGCTGCTATGTGATTTTTTTTTGTATATATAGTTTTACAATATCATTTCTGTATCAAAATCTGGAGGTGATTACCTATTTTCCCGTATTTTAGTCTTCGCGACACGCGTGATACGTGTTTATGGGTTTTGGGTTTCCGCGTATCACGACGCGTCGGAGTGGTTTCACGCGCGTAACCACACGTTTTAGTGTATCGCGCACACGCGCGCTTGGTTCACGACACGAGTTACTAGTTCGGCCTTAATGTCGTGTTTGTGTGACTTCAAGCTTATGTATGATGTATTGTGTAATTCTAGGTTCGCAGGCGAGTACGGCGGACGCTGCGCAGAAAGGGAAACAAGTTGTTGGCTATACCTAGCGAGAGACTACGGTGAGTAGATTTAACATCTACGGGGATATCGCCCGCATGGCGTTCTACGTCAGGGCTGATGGGACCTTATAGCTATATTTACATACATTGACTGTTCATGGCTACTATTTAGTGCATACTGCATTCCCTGCTATATGGATATAAACTAGAATTAATAGAACACCGCACCATTACTAACGGTCCATGTTGCACGAGCACTATCATGCATGTTACACACACACCGTTAGTAATTTCCATGACACTCACACTGTAGAAATCACATCGGATCATTATATTGTAGCTCATCTATATGTGACTTGACATGATATTCATACTTGATGCATATATCACATCGGATCATTATATTGTAGCTCATCTATATGTGACTTGACATGATATTCATACTTGATGCATATATCACATCGGATCATTATATTGTAGCTCATCTATATGTGACTTGACATGATATTCATATTTGATGCACATATCATATCGGATCATTGACTTGCATATTGGTTTGGATTACATGTGATTTCTGGATTTGGGAACCATGGCTATTTCAAATTTGTAATCATTTAAAAACCCGGTTCCCTTGATATGATATTTCGGTGCGTCCACCATGTGTTTCCTCGATGCTAGAGCGATATATGTAAACCCGAATCGAGGAGCTGGTCGAGGCCGATTACGGATACATGGTGGACCCGGTATGGTACCCCGGAGCGAGAACGGTTTCGCTGTGTAGTAGACGGTGAGCCTGGCAGAGGGACTACTACCTACCGGTGATTGGTTGGACCTGACAGTTATCCGGAGGATACTGATCAGAGTCGATAGATGGATGCGGGGTGATCCGTACTGCCGGGGCCGAGGGCCGATACCGCAGACGGAGCCCGTGGGCTGACCCGGACTGATGGGCCCGATGGATGAGGATTTGCGTGTCGATGCTGGACACGAGTATTTATGATATTTGGGTGCCGATGTTGGGCACTCGGGATTCTCAGAGATTTACAGGATTTGAGGGCCGATGAGAGTGCCGGCGCCTGAGCTATTTGGGGGATCTGGGTATATTGATAGACACCGATTATATATTCCACGTCGACATTCCGTGTAGAGGTTATATTGCCCATTCTCAGCATTTATTATTGTACCTCATCCTGTAGTTATATTACCTGATAGAGCACTTACATGATTATTGCACATACTGCTTATCGCGTATTGATATCATCTGTTGGCATATGATAGAGTAGCGCAGTACGTGCATACTCGCGATTACCTTTATATGTTATCTCTATTCACGAGTTGGCAACTCACCCCCGTTGTGCCACAGTGTTTGCAGGTTGCCCTTTGGAGTAGTTGCGGCAGGCTGCATTTTGCATCTTTTGACACAGATACCCCCTTAGTTGGTGTTCTAGCTCTTTTGCTGATAGGTGAGTTTTGTGCGGTATCTGTTTATCTTTCAGTTATATACATTGTTGTATCTAGTATTCTCCATCTACCATGTATGTATTTGACTTAGAGACAGTGTGAGGACGATGATGTATATAATTTGTATTCTGGTGTCGAGCTCGTTGTGAGCCGACTGTACTTGCAGTTTATCCTATCTGTGATGTTCCCACTTTTGGATCTTGGTCTTCGCTACGGCGTCGTATACTGCTAACTTGGTGATTGTTTACTTAGATTTCTTAACATGTTAGTGAGTGCTTTCATTTTAAACTTATAACACTCTATAATTTTACTGGTTTGATTTCTGGGTTTTCGGTTCACTTAGTCGCGTTACGCCTGTAGACGTTACGTGGCTAAGTGCCGGTCACGGGCCAAACTTTGGGTCGTGACAGCGGAGGTGACCAAAGTCCGGATCAACCCTCGGAGCAAGCAAGGAGAAGAACAACAAGAAGAGAAGGAGTTCAAGTTAAGGTATAACCCCTAACCGAGTAGATAAATCTCTAGTTAGGATGCTAGTGTGTTGTTTAGCAAAAATCCGGCTTTTACGGTCCATGTTACCAAGTCTAGAAAAAATTTTGTTTTACCGTTTCCGCAACCCCGAAAGTACCGGGAGGGGTAACGTGGACCTAACAGTGGTATCAGAGCCTAACTAAACACACCCTAGCATATTAGCAAAGTATCTAGAATTTCGACCGGACGAAAAACCGCAAAACACCCCGGAATTTCAAGTTTCTGCCGATTTTTAGAACTGTTCCAAAATTAATAAATCATACACTAAAAATCGGCTCGGGCTTTTTATAGAATACTGAAGAAAAATGATCACCCAACTCGGTTAAAGCGCCGCGGTTCCGCGGCATAAGCTTGCTTATGCCGCGGTTCCGCGGCATAAGCTTGCTTATGCCGCGGAACCGCGGCCGAGTTAACTCGGTTAGGGATCCAGTTTGTGGCAGTGTTCTTATATGGGTATTTTGGGATTTTTGAAATATGATTTTTCTGCCCAGATTTTCCAGAAAGCAAAATTTGTTTTTGGGGCTTAAAAATCCGTATTTTTTGGTCGATGTTCTGTAGACTTTGGCTAATGGTTATATCTGTAATGTTATATGTGTATTGAACGTCTGCTAATCGCTATACGTCGATTAGTGGGGGTTATACATATCTGTGATCTGTAATGATTGATGGTTTGTGTATATGAACTCGTTGGATTGTCGCGGATGAATAGCCGGGGTGGATGTGAGATGAGAGTTTCTTTTTCTTTCATTCATGTAATAAATTTGTAAATTGATGTAATATTATTTGTATGGCCGCACAACCGGGTCGGGGTTGTAGCCGTCATTGTATAATTCTTTTTACTGTTTTTGCTCCTAGGATAGACCCATGGAGGGGGTGCACCAACTACCGGGTATCTCGAAGTGCCGAGTGGCCTACTCACGGTGTTGAGGGAGGTTGCTTCGCTTCGGGTACTTGGCGGGTAGTTTGTCGCACCCGTAGGGGTCTTGGGTGGGGGTATTGGCTATTCATCGCGACCGTGTAATCCGCTTTTCGTTGCAGGCTCGAACGAATCGCGGGTTCCTAGTATATCCAAAGTGTTCCTCTGTGATCTGGATTGGCTATCATTGCTATATATCTATATATAATAACTATTTAGGTGTTGCTTATGTTTTTCAGCCGCGCTAGCCCAGCCCCCACTCTGTCGTTAGTTAACTAACCTAACGGGTGATGACGGGCCCCGTGGCGAATGTGAATGGCATAAGCGTACGTCATATTTTGGTTGTTTTCTGCAATGGTGGGATTTAAATGATGGGACGCATTAAAAGAACTAATGCAAAAAAATAAACCTAAAAGATGTTGTTGGAACATTTTTTCAAAAAAGCTGTTGTTGCAAGGACGTTCACTTTTGTTTTGCATCGAGGTATTCGGTTATGAATGCCCAGCACCTCAGTCGACGAGGCAAGGGCCGAGATCCCTTCATCGGGAGTGACCCCTTGGATAAAAGTTTGCGTCAGGGTAATAACTTCATTATAGTCGATTATTCTTGCTTTGCATCGAGGTATTCGGTTTGGAATATCCTGCACCTCATTCGACGAGGAAAGAGCCGAGATCCCTTCACAGGGAGTGACCTCTTTAGCAAAATTTTTCGCCACTATATTTTTCAAAAGATTACCAGGTTCCTTCAACGATATCAAGTTCATTACGTTAACGGGTTTATCGCCAAAAACCCAGCTGTAGCCCTCCGTCATTTCTTACAAGTAACACTTAGTATCCGTGCTGCGTTTGTTGACTCCGTCAAGGCGTAGTGTACGGTAGCTGAGTGCTGCTTGTTTATATCGGTATATAGGATTGGTTAGGACAGTCGTATAACCTTGTTGACTCCGTCAAGGGTTATGCGGGTGGGTTTGATGCAATCCAGATAATGACGGGTTGAACTTGACTAGGACTCTTTGATTTGTTGACTCCATCAAGGTCACTTGGGTCCTAGGGGCAAAAACCACATCGAAAGTTTCAAAAGTATTGAAACTTGCTAGTGTTGCATACCATTTGGAGTGTGATGATTCTGGTAGGATTCCTTTAGTTTTGTCACGCGATGATATTTGGATCCCGATCCTACTGTAAGTATATGCTACTCCTCGAGAACTTTCTCGCTTAACAATCAATGCTATAAACCAAGTAGGTGTCTAGAAAGGTATTAGCGGGGCTACGCCCACAGGGAAAAGAGGTTACTTAATTAAGGAACTTCGCGAAAGCGTTGGAAAACCTCCCTCGAAGTACCGACACTGGCCTAGATGAACGGTTAAGCAAGTATTGTACGGTGAGATTGATCCCGACTAATTCTTCCTTTATGGTTTGAGGAGGGATTCGAGAGACAGTGGGAGCCATCCTGTTTAGATAAATTAAAAACCAATCTAAACTTGCAAGAGCGCACGCTGAGTGTTTCTTTTCTCTCTCTCCAGGTAGCAACCATTTCACGCCCTAATCAAGATAATAAAATGTATCGCTTGACCGATCCGAATTCTTATTCGGGGCTGGGGAACGTTGGTTCGGCTCTAACTTGTGACAACAGTCATAAGTATGAGCAAGGGAAAGGGGATTGTATGGATTCCCAGGATACCCAGTTGAAGAAGAAGCATGGTTTTGCATCTACTTCAGGTGTTCTTGTAATTGAGAACTGTTTTACGGTCAACCCTACCTCCTGGGTACTTGATACCGGATCAGGATCTCATATCTGTAATTTATTACAGGGACTGAGAAAAAGTAGGAAAGTTGCACCGGGTGATATGTCGCTCAGAGTAGCGAACGGAGCACAAGTTAATGCGGCAGCCGTCGGTGAATATCACCTAGTATTGCCAAATGGCAAGACTATGATTTTGAACGATTGCTACTATATACCCTCCATGGTTTGCAACATCATATCAGTTTCTTTACTCGATAAAGATGGATATAACTTTGTTCTTGATAGAAATATCATGAATATTTACCTTCATAAGGTACTGGTTGCAGAGGGTACACTGTGTAATGGTATCTACGTTCTAAATCAGAATACAGTTCTCAATGTACAAAACACACGCAAGAGGAAGAATTCAGATACAAATGAATCCTACTTGTGGCATTGTAGACTTGGTCATATCGGAGAGAAAAGACTGAGTAAGTTGCATAAAGATGGACTCTTGAATACGTTCGAGTTTTCATCCTATGAAACTTGTCAGTCTTGTCTCAAAGGGAAGATGACCAAATCTCCGTTCACTGGACATGGAGAGAGGGCAGCAGAGCTCTTGGGACTCATACACAGTGATGTATGTGGTCCGATGTCTATACATGCAAGGGGTGGGTTCTCGTACTTCATCACATTCACTGACGATCTCTCTAGGTTCGGATATATGTATCTTATGAAACACAAATCTGAAGCTTTTGAGAAATTCAAGGAATTCAGAAATGAAGTAGAGAACCAGACTGGCAAAAGTATCAAGATCCTCCGGTCTGATAGAGGAGGGGAGTACTTAAGCACGGAATTCCTAGATTACTTAAAAGAGAATGGTATTCTCTCTCAGCTTACTCCTCCTTATACACCGCAGCACAATGGTGTATCGGAGCGGAGGAATCGTACCCTACTGGATATGGTTCGCTCCATGATGAGTAGTGCTGAGTTGCCTCTTTCATTTTGGGGACATGCGCTTCAGACAGCGGCATACCTATTGAATTACGTTCCATCCAAATCAGTGCCTAAGACTCCATATGAAATATGGAGTGGAAGAAATCCGTATCTTAAGCGATTTAAGATATCGAGTTGTCCGGCCTATGTGAAAACACAGAAACCGGACAAGCTAGAGGCACGGTCAGTTCTGTGTAAATTTGTGGGATATCCTAAAGACTCACTAGGACATCTGTTCTACCACACTAAGGAACAGAAGGTATTTGTATCTCGCCATGCTACCTTTTTAGAAAGGGAGTTTCTTGCAAAAGAAACTAGTGGGAGTTTGGTAGAACTGGAAGAAATTCAGCGACCACAAAATGTAACTGAAAATTTGGAGGAACCACTGAATTCAATAACCCCAAACGAACCTCAGCCACTCCGCAGATCTGGTAGGATTTCTCATCCGCCCGAGAGATACTACGGTTTTCTCATAGACGGGGATCGAGAGGATTGCATCTTGGAAGAAGATGACCCTACCAGTTTCAGGCAGACCATTATCAGTAGGGACTCTGATAAGTGGCAAGAGGCAATGCAATCCGAAATGGAGTCCATGTACGCCAATAAAGTGTGGACCTTGGATATTGCTCCACCTGGGGTAAAACCCGTTGGATGCAAATGGATCTACAAAAGGAAACTTGGTGTAGATGGGCAGGTGGAAATCTATAAGGCTAGACTCGTTGCAAAAGGTTTTCGTCAAAGACCTGGTTTGGACTATGACGAAACTTTTTCTCCGGTGGCTATGCTCAAATCCATTCGAATCCTACTTGCCATTGCTGCCTTCCATGACTATGAAATCTGGCAGATGGACGTTAAAACGGCTTTTCTAAACGGTTGTTTGGAAGACTGCATTTATATGGATCAGCCAGAAGGTTTCGTAGACAGTGGGAGCAGCGGGAAGGTGTGCAAGTTGCTTAAATCCATTTATGGGTTAAAGCAGGTATCGCGGAGCTGGAACATCTGTTTTGATGAGGCAATCAAGGAATTTGATTTCATCAAGAACGAAGATGAACCTTGTGTCTATAAGAAGATTGTAGGACGAACTGTCGTGTTCCTAGTCTTGTACGTGGATGACATTCTTTTGATAGGAAATGACATTCCTATGCTACAATCGGTCAAGCTATTTTTGTCACAACGGTTCTCCATGAAGGACCTGGGTGATGCCTCGTACATTCTGGGGATCAAGATCTATAGAGATAGATTCAAGAGACTACTGGAACTTTCGCAGTCCAGGTACATAGAGACCGTACTAAAGAGATTTAGTATGGAGGATTCCAAGTGCGGTAACATACCCTCATTGCACGGAATTACCCTCTCCAAGAAGATGTCTCCTAAGACTGACGAGGAGAGGGTTCGCATGAGCACTATACCCTACGCTTCGGCGGTAGGATCTATAATGTATGAGATGCTATGTACAAGACCAGATGTAGCTTACGCGCTGAGCGCGGTAAGCCAGTATCAGTCAGACCCAGGTGAGGACCACTGGACAGCAGTGAAGAACATTCTCAAGTACCTGAGAAGGACTAAGGAGATGTTCCTGGTTTACGGTAATGGAGACCTCAGGGTCGAGTCCTTTACCGATTCAAGCTTCTAGAATGACAAAGATGACAGCAAGTCTGTCTCGGGTTTTGTGTTTACCCTCAACGGAGGGGCGGTATGTTGGAGGAGTTCCAAACAGGATACCGTCGCAGACTCGACGATGGAGGCTGAATACATTGCTGCAAGCGATGCCGCAAAAGAGGCAGTCTGGATAAAGAAGTTCATTAGTGAACTTCAGGTGGTTCTGTCCATTGTTGACCCAATACCTTTGTATTGCGATAACAATGGGGCTATAGCTTTAGCGAAGGAACCAAGGTCCCATCAGAAATCCAGGCACATCTTAAGGCGGTATCACCTGATCAGGGAGATCATTGATCGCCAGGAGATCGAGGTGCGGAGAGTGGACACAAAGGACAACACAGCGGACCCAATCACGAAGGCATTGCCCCAGACTCAGTTCGAGCGGCTGATCGAGATGATAGGTCTTCGATACGCCAGTACATGGCCTTAGTGCAAGTGGGAGATTGTTAGTGTATATACCCTATAGGCCATTGCTGTATCATACTAGTATGTATATTACTTGATAGAAGCTTGGGATATTCACAGTTGTACAGACAATCTTGCTCAATATAGTAGTATGCTACTTGGTTTGTCTCTGCTTTAATGTGTACATGTGTGTTTCTTTATTATATCACCTATACGCATTAGTAGAGCCCTTAGGATCTTTGCTTGATTACCGGCGTTGTGATAGCGATCACACTCGTGGAGGCTGGGTAATCCACAAGCACATCCTTATACACGTCCTTAGTCGTGGGATTATCGAGATAGGGCATCGATACTCCGGAGTAGACTAGCGTATGCGCTTCTCATCCCAGCACGGGAGACGGTCTGTCCCACAGCCGTCAGTACGTCGTACTTGAGATAGTATGCGGGTGCTTGTTAGGTTACGAGTACACTGGACAGAACTCGTCGGGAACTGATGGTTGGTATTATACCTATCGTCGGTTATCAGTTCCCAGGTAACATGAGTACAGCTTAGTCCGCTGACTTGACAATGTCACTTCGCCTCGAGTGTGTTCCTACTGTTCTTTGATTACTACCCTACCACGGCTCTACTGAGTCGTGCAAACAGGTAGTAGTTGGGTGCAGTCCCGAAGCACTTGGAGGCAGTAACGGTTAGACAGGATTCGTCTCTCCCGGTATTGGGGGTTGACATCGCGCTGTGTCTAGGAGAGCCATTACACGAGTAGTCCCTGGCCAGGGCAAGCGAGATATACTGGTAGGTTTCCAGTGTTATCTCAGGGTGTTCTGGGCCTCACTCCGACACAACTTGTACCGCTATTAGGGGACTGACGTTTACCGCCCCCTAGGCCCGCCATGCGATGTATCAGACGAACAGACCGGACTGTACGGAGATTGTCACATACAGGCTCAGTAGGAGTTCGGATGGGTTTACCTCATCGGCCTTCTTATCGACATCTACCTGGGGACCGTTACGTACAGCTAGTTCCGCTTGCGGTCTGTGGTTAAACCCACTGCCAGCGTAGTGTCGAGTCTTTAGAGTCCCACACAGAGAGTTTCCCTGTACTGAGCGAAACGTGTAGAGGCCGTATGGTTTTACGGCAGGGCTACGATCACTTACGTGCACTTGTATGCGTATGCTGTTCGGGCAGGCAATACTAGTGGGCTTTGGTTTAAGCCAGATCCTAGTATTGCACAGATGGATTTGTTTTGTCTTCTGTGCATCCGCATTCTACGGAAAGCGGATGCGGGTGTGTATGCACAGTTTTGAAGAGAAATGAAGGAGGAGGTGCCCCATTAGGGTTTTGGCAGTTGGTTCGGCCAAAACCGTAATGTGGCACACTCATTAGGGTTTTGACAATTCGTTTGGTCAAAACCGTTATGAGCCGGAGACATTGTTTACTGATCCTTTTAGTGATAGATTAGTGATGGCTAATTGCATTGACCATTTGACCACTTAGATCTCTCTTGACTTTGTTGACCCGTTGATCGTGTTGACCATTGACCTTCAAGAGAGATCCACACTCTTCTTTCATTTTCTTTTTATTTCTTGTGTTATGATAATGGTCAATTAAATGTGCCATCAACTTTTATCATGATAGGATTAGTAATGATTATTTTGTGTATTATTGCAACCATGGTTCATTTCATTTTGGCTTAATCTTTTCATTATTCTCTTCTCATTCTCTCTCTTGAAGTGAGAAGAAAAAGAAAAGCTCCATGGTTGCTAAGTTTCTCCTTCTTCTTCCTCCTCTTGATCTCATCTTTTGATCTCATGTGTTGAGAGAAAAAGATCCCACAAAGACAAACACATCCATACATCTCCTCTACACAACCTAGGGCTTCTAGACTAGCAATCTCTTTGCCCTAGTTACCTCGGCTCAAGGTGGAGCTCGGTGTACATCTCTCGGGTGGATCGTCTTCGACTCAAGAAGGCCGCGGAGGTGACCAAAGTCCGGATCAACCCTCGGAGCAAGCAAGGAGAAGAACAACAAGAAGAGAAGGAGTTCAAGTTAAGGTATAACCCCTAACCGAGTAGATAAATATCTAGTTAGGATGCTAGTGTGTTGTTTAGCAAAGATCCGGCTTTTACGGTCCATGTTACCAAGTCTAGAAAAAATTTTGTTTTACCGTTTCCGCAACCCCGAAAGTACCGGGAGAGGTAACGTGGACCTAACATATGATGTAGATCATACTAGTAGTGTTAGTTGTATGTATGCCCTAGAGGCCAGTATTGTACAGATCATGTATATTATATTGGATGCTTGGACATATATAGAGATGACTTTCTTGCTCGATATGATAGTATGCTATCTGGTTGCTCTTTATCTTAACATGTACACTTGTCTCTTTAAACTGTCTTTTAGTTACATGTTGGTAAAGCCCTTAGGATGTGTACTTGACTGCCTGGACCATGATGCAGATCATACTAGTGGGGACATGGTAGTCCATAAGTACATCCTTCAAGGTCCCTAGTCGTGGGTGTATCGAGACGGGGCATCGATATACCAGTGTAGACTAGCGTATACGCTTCTCGACCCATGGGATGGGCGATGGATGATCCCACATCCATTGGTGTTTGACATCAGAGATGGTGTACGGGTGCTCAGTAGAGACTGGGTACACTGGACGGACTCGCCGAGAACTCCCAGATGGTATTATACCTCACGTCAGATGGCAGTTCTCAGGTGACACTTGTACAGGTTAGTCTGTAGACCCGAGATCGTCATAGAGTCTTGTGTGATTCCCACTGTGCTTTGATCTCCACCTTACCACGTCCATGATGGCGTGCAAAACGGTGGTCTTTGGGTACAGTCCCGAGTCACATGGAGGCAATGAGCGATAGGAGGGGCTTCGTCTATCCCGGTATTGGGGGTTGATGTTGCGCTGTGCTCGATTGGCCGTAACAGGGAAGTCCCTGGCCAGGACTGATAAGAGATTTGCTGGTAAGTGTTACCAGTAGTTTCTCGACCCGTTATGAGCCTCACATCGGCACGACTTATCGGTTATTGGGGTCTGACGTTTACCACCCCTAGACTTGATATGCGACATATCAGACGAACAGACCGGACTGTACGGCAAGTGTTACTGGTTGGATTCACAGGAGTGTGAGCGGGCTGGCTCGTCGATCTTCTGATCGCTCAATACCCGGATGGCCGTTACGTTTAGCAGACCGCTTGCGGCTTGTGGGTGCTTGATATGATCATCATCTGCTGCCGGCGTATTGACGAGTCTTTAGAGTCCTACACAGAGGTTTCCTGGCTCAAGCGAAACGAAATAGGAGCGCATATGAGATATGTGCAGGACGGAGAATAATGCGTGTATGTGATACCATATTCCATTCTCACGATGAATGTATCGATTGGTTATATGCGATATAACCTAGATATCGAATCAAGGATTGATTCGATAAGACGATACATAGGATACTAGTCGGTTATATGCGATATGACCGGATCGTTAAATCAAGTGTTGATTTAATGATTTAATGTATAATTATATATTTGATATATTACTTTGCATTAACTAGTATTGGTTCACTTTAAATGGATTTTCTCACTTGGATGTGCAAGTTGTATATGTGATATACTTTTGTGCACATGATTGTATCATATTTGATGATACATGCTTATTTGGTTAAGTGTAAAGAATTAAACCATGGTTAAGTTGATGATTAGGGTTTTGCTTATTCATTTATTTATTTGTTTATTCATTTTTGATAGATAAACATGAATGGTGGCTTTGTTTGTTTTTAGTTGAAGATTCATGAAGCTTTGACTTAGTCACCATTCTTGTCTCATGCTTAACCCTAACCATTTGAACTAACCCTAGTTCATTCTCTACACTTAACTATGGTTAAGAATATGATAAGAATGAATTCTCTTTCAATTATTCTTTAACACTTATCATATTCTATTTTCTTCATCATCTTCTTCTTCAAGAAAAAGCTTGCCACCATTAATGGCATCTTGAGCAAAAGTGTGAGAAATCCAATTCTAAAGTGAACCCACCTCATATTTCTTCACCCTCTACCTCTTGCCAAGTAGTATAGGGTGTTTTCTTCACAAGTTTCACAACTTGGTGAAGTTGGAGCTTGATCTTGTGTAACCTCGACGTAGATCATCTTCGGCATCGTAGCCGACGACTAGTCCGTTCATTTCTCCGATGAAGACGATGCTAGAGTCCGAGATCTGACTTGGACAGCGAGAGGACGTCTACGTGGAGCTAAGGAAGTGGATAACTGGATCTACAAAGGTTGTAGCTTCTTATCTTTAGTTAAGTTGTTAACTAGTTTAATGTTTCGCCTAAAATTCTAGTTAACGATCCGTATTAGAGTTTCTCGGCACTTGTAAAATTTGAAATTGGTATGGTTGATGCCTTGTGAGACCTCTTGAGAGTGCCTAGGAACCCTACAAGTAGGGCCTGGGTAGTCAATGAGTACATCCTTCAATGTTCTTAGTCGTGGGAATATCGAGACGGGGCATCGATATTCCAGAGTAGACTAGCGTATACTTCTCGACCCATGTGATGGGCGATGGATGATCCCATATCCATTGGTGTTTGAAATCAGAGACGGTATGCGGGTGCTCAGTGGTGACTGGGTACACTGAACGGACTCGCCGAGAACTCCCAGATGGTATTATACCTTACGTCAGATGGCAGTTCTCTGGTGACACTGGTACGGCTTAGTCTGTTGACCCGAGATCGTCATAGAGTCTTGTGTGTCTCCTACTGTGCTTTGATTTCCACCCTACCACGGCTCTACTGAGTATGCAAACAGGTGGTTTTTGGGTACAGTCCCGATTCCCATGGAGGCAATGAGCGATAGGAGGGGATTCGTCTCTCCCGGTATTGGGGGTTGATGTTGCGCTATGCTCGACTGGCCATAACTGGAAATCCCTGGCCAGGGTTGCACTGATTTACTGGTAAGTGTTATCAGTAGTTTCATGCTTGTTATGGATCTTACATCGGCATGACTTATCAAGCTACCGGGGTCTGACGTTTACCACCCCTAGGCAAGATATGCGACATATCAGACGAACAGACCGGACTGTACGGTAAGTGTTACTGATTGGATTCGCAGGAGTATGAGCAGGCTTGCTCGTTGATCTTCTGATCGCTCAATACCTGGGTGGCCGTTACGTTTAGCAGACCGCTTGCGGCTTGTGGGTGATTGATATGATCACCACCTACTGCCGGCGTATTGACGAGTCTTTAGAGTCCTACACAGAGGTTTTCTGGCTCAAGCGAAACGAAATAGGAGCGCATATGAGATATGTACGGGACCGAGAATAATACCAGTATGTGATACTGAATTCTATTCTCGCGATTTGTATCATCGGACGGTTATATGAGATATAGCCAGGTTACCGAATCAAGTGTTGATTCGATATATTGATACACTTGATATTAGTCGGTTATATGCGATATGACCGGATCATTAAATCAAGTATCGATTTAATGATTTAATATATAATTATATATTTGATATATTACTTTACATTAACTAGTATTTGTTCACTTAAGATTGATTTTCTCACTTGATGTGCACAAGTTGTATATGTGATATATGTTTGTGCACTAGTTTGTATCATGATTGATGATACATGCAAACTTGGGTGTGTGTATGAGTTACATCATATTTAGGTTAATGGCTGGATTTTTATTTATTTTATTTATTTTGGCAAAAACAAAATGGTGGCTTTCTTTGTTTTTTTGCTTGAAGCTTCATGAAGCTTTTAAGCATCTTTGACAAAGTCTAACCATTTTGTTTTGCATGAGATTTTCACTAACCTAACCATTAACTCAAACTAGGGTTTAGTCTCTACAAAGGTTAACTCACCCATGGTTGCATTATGATAGACTTCACTTGATTATTCATTTTATTAATTGATTATTCATTTTCATATTCTTTTCTTCTTCTTCTTCTTCTTCAAGAAGAAGAAAGCTTGCTAGAAAAATTTCAAGTGAAGAAAAAGAGTGAGAAATCCAAATCCAAAGTGAACCCACTTCCTATTTCTTCATCCTCTACCACTTACCATGTAGTATAGGGTGTTCTCTTCACAAAGTTCATGACCAAGTGAAGACGGAGCTTGAGTTTGAGTCTCCTCGACGTAGATCATCTTCGGTCTCGAAGTCAACGACCTAGCCCGCTCATTTCTCCGAAGAAACCATCGCTAGGGTCCGGGATCCCGATGATCGCAGCGAAGGGACGTCAACACGGAGCATTATAAGTGAAGGACCGGATCTACAAAGGTTGTTATCCCTTTCACTTAGTAGCAAAGTAGTTTGCTTGCTTTTAGTTTCGCCTAATCTCTAGTATACGATCTTGCATAGGGTTGTTCGGCACATAAAAAAATTTGATTTTGGCATGGTAGATGCCTTGTGGAACCTCATGTGTGTGCTTAGGAACCCTACACCTAAATCCTGAGTTTTGGATCTATGAGATAGATCTAATTGGATGTTAGGATTCTCACTAGATGTAGTGAAATGGTATCAATCGATCCTGGGGAGAATCACTGGAAAGGTTCCAGGGTGATAAGGACGACTAAATGTCAGTCGCAGGCATTGTCTTTACCCTCAGTGGAGGGACGGTATGTTGGAAGAGTTCCAAGCTAGATACCGTGACATACTAGACGATTAAAGGCAAGATACATCGTTACCAAGGATGCTACCAAAGAGGCAGTCTGGATATATATAAGTTCATGAGATGAACTTCGTTCCTACCATTGTGTGACAATGGAGTTGTGGCTTTAGCCAAGGAACTGTCGTCCCATCAGAAATCCAGATATAATTCTTAGGCAGTATCACCTGATCATGGAGATAGTTTATCTCCAGGGACATCGAGGTTAGGAGAGTAGACTCAGAGGACAACACGGCAGATCCACTCACAAAGGCTTTTTCCCAGAGAAAGACTATTATGGGATGGTTGAGTATGAGATACTACAACCACTGTTATCAGATGGCCCTAGTGCAAGTGGGAGATTGTTAGTTATATGTATGCCCTAGAGACCATTACTATACATGAGATGTATATTGTAGTGGATGCTTGGACATATATAGGGAGGACTTTCTTGCTCGACATGATAGTATGCTATCTGGTTACTCTTTACCTTAACGTGTACACTGATTGTCTCTCTGTTATATGTTGGTAAAGCCCTTAGGATGTGTACTTGACTGCCTGGACTATGATGCGGATCATACTAGTGGGGACATGGTAGTCCATAAGTACATCCTTCAAGGTCCCTAGTCGTGGGTGTATCGAGACAGGGCATCGATGCACCAAAGTAAACTAGCGTATATGCATCTTGACCCATATGATGGGCGATGGATGATCCCATATCCATCGGTGTTTGACATCAAAGATGGTGTACGGGTGCTCAGTGGAGACTGGGTACACTGGACGGACTCGCCAAAAACTCTCAGATGGTATTATACCTTACGTTAGATGGCAGTTCTCTGGTGACACTGGTACAGCTTAGTCTGTTGACCCGAGATCGTCATAGAGTCTTGTGTGATTCCTACTGTGCTTTGATTTCCATCATACCACGTCCAAGAAGGCGTGCAAAAAGGTGGCTTTTGGGTACAGTCCCGAATCACATGGAGGCAATGAGCGATAGGAGGGGATTCGTCTCTCCCGGTATAGGGAGTTGATATTGCGCTGTGTTCGATTGGCTATAACCGGAAATCCCAGGCCAGGGTTGCTGAGATTTACTGGTAAGTGTTATCAGTAGTTTCTCGAACTGTTATAGACCTCATATCGACACGACTTATCAAGCTACTGGGGTCTGACGTTTACCACCCCTAGGCGAGATATGCGACATATCAGACGACGAGACCGGACTGTACGGTAGTGTTACTGATTGGATTCGCAGGAGAACTAGCGGGCTTGCTTGTTGATCTTCTGATCGCTCAATACCCGAGTGGCCGTTACGTTTAGCAGACCGCTTGCGGCTTGTGGGTGTTTGATATGATCATCACCTACTGCAAGCGTATTGACGAGTCTTTAGAGTCCTACACAGGGGTTTCCTGGCTCAAGCGAAACGGAGTAGGAGCACATATGTGATATGTGCGGGACCGAGATTAATACGATATGAGATACCGTATTCTATTCTCGTGATTTGTAACATTGATCGGTTGTATGCGATATAGTCGGGTTATCGGATCAAGTGTTGATTCGATAAGTTGTTACACATGATATTAGTCGGTTATAGCCGGATTATTAAATCAAGAGTTGATTTAATAATTTAATGTATAATTATATATTTGATATATTACATTACATTAACTAGTATTGGCTCACTTATGATTTATTTTCTCACAAGTTTGTGCACATTGTTTATATGTGATATATGCAAGTGTACAAGTTTGTATCATGTTTGATGATACATACAAGATGGGTGTATGAGACTTATATCAAGTTTAGGTTAAATTAGGGTTTACTTATTTCCTTAAGAATAACAAAAAGGAGGAGACTTTAGTCAATGTTATCAAGCTTGTAGAAGCTTGTATGCAACATTGACAAAGTCAACTCTTTTGTTATTCCTTAGGATATTAGTTAACCCAACCCTTAACCTAATACTATGGTTAATTCTCTACATGAGTTAAGCATGAGGGCTTAACTCAACCATGGTGCAATAATTCATTGGATAAGTTTTCATTTGGATGAATTATTCACTTCTTCTTCATCATCAAGCTCCATGAAAAGCTTGCTAACTCTAATGGTGCCATGAGAAAAAGTGTGAGAAAATCAATTCTAAAGTGAGCCCACTTCCTACTTCTTCATCCTCTACCACTTGCCATGTAGTAGAGTGTGTTCTCTTCACAAAGTTCATGACCTAGTGAAGGAATAGCTTGAGTTAGTGCCTCCCCGACGTAGAGCATCTTCGGCCTCGAAGTCATCGAAGCAAGCACGTTCGTTCTTCTTGTGAAGCTTCTCTAGAGTCCGGAGTTCACGATCGCAGTGATGGGGACATCTACACGGAGCTAATGAAGTGAAGGACCGGATCAACAAAGGTTGTAATCCCTCTCACTTAGTGTTAAAATGTTTAACATGCTTGTTTTCGCCTAAACCCTAGTTTAAAGATCCGGCTTCGGGTTGTTCGGCATGGCTAAAATTTTAATCGGGCATGGTTGATGCCTCGTAGACTCTCATGAGCATGCCTAGCAACCCTACAGCTCTCTGGGCGTATCAAGTTACGTTCAAAACAGCCACGAACACAACGCCGTATGCATTGGTATTCGGCACAGAAGCGGTACTCCCCCTCGAGATAGAGTTACCCTCTCTACGGGTGGCCGTTCACTATGAGCTAACAGACGAAGAAAATGCTCACCTTCAGCTTGAGGAGCTCGAAGCCCTTAATGAAACCCGGCTCATGGCGCAACAAAACCTGGAGGCCTATAAAGCAAAGATGACGCACTCCTACGAGAGATTGACTAGGCCGAGAACATTCCGTCAAGGCGAACTTATGCTAGTGGTCAAAAGACCTATGATCCCCAATCGTGCCAAGCGGAGGAAATTTGAGCCGAACTATGAAGGTCCGTATATCATAGACAAAGTCTACCAGGGTGGAGCCTATCTATTCATGGACATACATGGTGAAAGACCTTTTAGGCTAATAAACGGTCGCTTCCTAAAAAAATACTACGCCTGACGAGTCACGGCCTAGGTCAACGATAGATGACGACGCCTATGTCCGCTCGCTATCTTCCTGAGCCCAAACTCTATAAGTAGTAGCCGGCTTTCAGACTGAAACGTCCTTAAACTAACGATGGACCACTATGTCCTAAAACTAGCTACGGACTGAAATGTCCTTAAACTAACAATGGACCACTATGTCCTAAAACTGGCTGTTGACCGAAACGTCGATAAACTACTACGGACCGCAGCATCCCAAGGCTGACACAAAATAAATATAAATAAAAATAAAAAAACGGTATGTCCATAAGCAAAATGGGCACGGATGAAAACCCGAAAGGGCTCCGTGAGTAAAAACAGCAGGGCTACCGACGAGTTTTGTGAAAACCTGAAAGGGCGCAATCTCGTTAAAAAACACTTGGAAGGTCCTCTCGACCTTGTAAGGAGAAATCACCTGCGTGAGATCCTTACGACTCACAAGGGAGCAACACACTTAGGGATCCCCACGATTCCTAAGGAGAAATTACACTTGCGAGATCCTCATGACTCGTAAGGAGAACCCTCTTATGAGACCCTCACGGCTCATAAGATTCAAAAGCCTTAAGCTACAAGTATCTGAACCTGTTCTTAAGTAGTCATACACCATGGTTTTGCCCTACAAGCATTTCAATATCGACCCTTGTATACAATCCACGGGCACGAATAAATATTTTCGCAACAGAGTCCCACCACTGACTAGGAATATCTTCATATGGCGAACGACTCTTGTAAGTTCTCTCAACTTACAAGGAGAATACACTCTTGTAAGATCCTTACGAGTTATAAGAGAACACACACTTGGGAATCCTCACGATTTCTAAGGAGAAAACGCACCTACGAGATCCTCACGACTCGTAGGAAGAAATACCTTCATGAGACCCTTACGGCTCATGAAGTCAAAAGCCTTAGTCGACAGGATCCTAACCCTGTTTGCTAAGCCACTTTTGTTCGACATCGACAGAGGCAAATGATGATTCTCTCCTGGCAATATCTCAGTTGTAGCAATGCCGATGCCGAAATCAGTGTCAAATTCTAAACTCACAGCGAAAAGCCAGCGAGCCACAAATACATATGAAATAGCCGAAATGATTGGGCAACTTGCAAACCAGCAAGTAAAAATGTATGCATGCAGAAGAGCCGAAATGATTGGGCAACTTGCAATAAAAAGCAGCAAGTAAATAAAACAAATAGCCGAAATGATTGGGCACCGCGAAAAAAAGCCGAAATGATTGGGCAATCGCGACTTTCGCGATATAAAAGCTGAAATGATAGAGCATCACGGAAAGAAAAATATATAAAATGAAACTTTTTGCCCTACAGATGAGATCACATCGATCCCAGTATATAATCCAAGGGAACAAACAAAGAGGGAACCATACCTTTCCCCCAGGCTCCATCTGAAAGAGAGCCAAGTCTCGACGGTTCACAAACAGCCTGGAGATCATCTCAACATTCGTCTCATTACAACATACGCAACATTAAGCAAAGCGGAACCGCGGCAATTCCTAGTTCCATGACTCGGCGGTGCACAGACAACCGAGAGTCAACCCCCGACTCCGTGAAATGCGGATAAAAGTCAACATATCCTAGTCTAGTGGAACACGGCCTATGTCAATCCTGACCCCGTGGGAAGCGTCCAGAGCGGAACCTGATCCTTGCGGAACACGGCCTATGTCAATCCTGACCCCATGGGAAGCATCCAGAGAAAATCCTGGTCTAGTGGAACACGGCTATGTCAATCCTGACCCCGTGGGAAGCGTCCAGAGCGGAACCTGGTCCTTACGGAACACGGCCTATGTCAATCCTGACCCCGTGGGAAGCGTCCAGAGCGGAACCTGGTCCTTGCGAAACACGGCCTATGTAAATCCTGACCCTGTGGGAAGCATCCAGAGTAAATCCTGGTCTAGTGGAACACGGCCTATGTCAATCCTGACCCCGTGGGAAGCATCCAGAGCAAATCTTGGTCTAGTGGAATACGGCTATATCAATCCTGACCCCGTGGGAAGCGTCTAGAGCGGATCCTGGTCCTTGCGGAACATGGCCTATGTCAATCCTGACCCCGTGGGAAGCGTCCAAAGCGGAACCTGGTCCTTGTGGAACACGGCCTATGTCAATCCTGACCCCGTGGGAAGCGTCCAGAGCGAATCCTGGTCTAGTGGAACATGGCCTATGTCAATCCTGACCCCGTGGGAAGCGTCCAAAGCGGATCCTGGTCCTTGCGGAATACGGCCTATGTCAATCCTGACCCCGTGGGAAGCCTCGAGAGCAAATCCTGGTCCCGTGGAACACGGCTAGGGTCAATCTCGACCCCGTGGGAAACGCCCAGAGCAACTTCTGACTCCGTGAAATACGGATAATGTCAACATCATCAATCACTTACGGGTCCTCTCGACTCGTAAGGAAGAAAACTCTCTTGTGAGATCCTTACGACTCCCAAGAAAAAACACACTTAGGAATCCTCACGATTCCTAAGGAGAAAATACACGTACGAGATTTTTTCGACTCGTAGGGAGAAAAAAGTCTTTATGAGACCCTCACGGCTCATAAAGTTGAAAAGCCTTAGGCAGCAGATCTGAACCTGCTTCCTAAGCCATCACTACCTTTCGAAGAGTTCAAGACGGAACGCTCTCTATCACCTACATGCTACGCTTACTAAGGTAACATGCCAGCAACACAGAAAAGAGAAGCAAGCAAGAGATAACACAAGATAGTATGAAAAAAATGTATCTTTTATTTATAAGTTCAATCGGGTACAAGTTACATCATATGAAAGGATAAAAAATGGATACATTTTATTCAGAAATTGCAAATGATATAAAATAACTATTGGGAGGAAAGCGTTTTCAATAAGCCAATCAGTTGCTCACGCACTCCCCTCAACCCCTTTTCACGGTCAGCTGCCGCGGCCAACTCCGCTTCAACCTAAGCCCGTTGCTGCAAGTAAGATGAAAGTTGCTCATCAACGACCCGCTGAGCTACCCCACGACTCTGCGCATCTTGCTCGATGAGGTCGAGCTTCTTTCTCAGTGTTTGCCCGTCAGAAATACATCGTAGAAAGCCCTCAAAGATAGCTTTCAACTGCACGGCATTTGCATCAACTTGAGCATGAAGATGGGCAGATTCGCTTGAAGTCTCTTCGCACTCCTTATGCTTTAAGGCCGCTTCTTGTTCAAGATGACGGAAGTAGGGAGTGCTCTGCTCGACCCACACAGCACGCTGGGAGTTCACAGCCAGGACCTCGGGAGCAAGACGTCCGACCTCGAGCTCATGCAGACAAGCCTCGGTTTTCCTGCAGTGATCAACCCAAGACTCAACGACGCCCTCGCTATGGAAGTGCATGAGCATCGCCAGCATGGGATTAACCTCAGCAGCAAAATCTACAGCGAGTGCAGGGATCTCCACGTCAAGCTCTTCAATGGATTCACTCAACATACGAAGGCTGGTCGCAGTGCCCTTAGAAGATGGATGTCTAGAAAATGGTCCTGCTGGTATTAATATACAAGATTCGAAGGAAGCAGGGACCGGTGTGACTGCTGCAAAACGAATTACGGTTAAAAGCCAATTCGCAAAATAAATGAATCGCATGAGTGATGAAGTATACTATACCGGCTGCGGCAGGTGGCAAAGCTAGAAGTACCGGTGGTGCAACCGTTCTTTCGTCTCCTCCTTCAATATGTAGTGTTGCAGTCAAAACAAAGAAGAATTAGAAATGATTTGGCTGCCCGTAAAGGAAAAGAGAAGACATTAGCCAGAGGCTGTACTCACCAATGCTACTAGATGAAGCAGTCTCTGACTGGAAGGAGAAATGTGGGTGCAGCACCTAATACAGGTAATCAAAAAGAACTCCTGCAAGGATGTAATAATGCAATGTCAGTGCATAAAGTATACTTCCTACAATAAAACCGATGGGTCACAACTCCGTACCTTCCAGCATTTGGGAGGATACGAGAGCAGGCAAAAAGGCGGCCACCGTCAAAGCAGCAACTAGTGATGCTTCCTCGGGTGGCACAACCTCAACGCTCACCACACCTGCATCCGAAATAAGAGAAGTACTGTCAAAAGAGATTGAAAGGGATTGCAGAATGAAAAGGAAAGCAATGACCCAAAATCTACCTGGTGAGTCGCCGGTTGAAACCACGACAAGGGCGTCACTGGGTGCGGACTGCTTTACCCTCCTCCATCGGAATGGTTTCGCCACCCGTAACATCATCCCCCGACTCCATGAGAATCACTGTGACACTCGCAGCACCCGGCAGCGGCAAGGAACCGCAAGGTGAAAGAGTGGAAATTGGTGCAGTGCCAGATTCTTGAGAAAGAGTGGCTACCTCAGGCTTGGTAGTTGCCGCCATCTCACCCACCACTTCCTCATCAAGACTCGGCCCTGCAGGATAGGATATATAAGAATTTGAAGATTAAAACCTGGACAAAAGAACTTAGTGTTACGTTACCTTGGGTCGGTCTTTCAATTGCTTCCCGAGCCGCACGTGCTGCCTGTCTGTGAGCGGTAGACAGGGCGACCGAAGCGCTCTCTAAAGGAGTAGGGGCAGGGGTAGCAGCGCTCGAGCCTGCACCCGTGGCCAAGGCGGCGTTACGCTCCCTTGCTGCACGCATTCTGTGCTTCCTTTCCGCCCGGGCCGTGAGAGCTAATCTTCTTAAGACCTCTATCAACGGGATGTCATCATCCACGCCAGGAGCTACCTCTGGAGCCGTTACGGCCTCCGTCATCGGTTGCTTAAGTAAAGCCTCTTTTGGCAGTGCTGAGGAGGCCGGGACTTCGATAGCTGGCCCTGTAAGCATCTCCGCATAACCCTGCGGGATTGGCATTGTACTGGGGATGACCTGAGTCGAGATAGTCCCTGCGATAAGATGAAAAAAGGGTCAGATTACCCATAAGAAAGGGTAATGAAAGCACGATGATCCGAAATATACCAACGCCCAGCAAAGTACGAAGCCTCTCTTCTTCCTCAAAAGTCTTGAGGGAAGCCACGAGAGCCTCTTCGGTGGAAATGCCTGTTAAAGAAGGAATGTCAGTCAAAACATGATAACAAAAACATAGCAGCAAAAAAGGTACGATTGAAGCTTACTTGATTGCACGAGGATGCCCAGTCCCGCTTTGTGGCTTGCTGGTCGCTCAGAAGCTGCAATGGCAGCCTCTAGATCAGTATCATCTGGCGCTATGAATAGACCCTCGTTGGTCCCATATTCGCCCAAGCCCTCGCTGTAAGGAGCATGAGGCTGCTGACCAAATACAACGTCTGCAGAGAGAATCGACTTCTTCTTCCTCTTCTGCGAGCGAGTGCCCGTCGCTGCTAGCACAAGCTTACGCTTGGTGGGCACCTTGGGATGACGAGTCCCCATATCTGAACCCACGCCAGACTCGGGAGACGCCACAGTCACCATTTCCACGGGAGCACGGGGTATCGGCAGCTCAGGCCTATCATGCGGGACCTCGACAGCAGCAACTTCCCTCAAGGGAGGACGGATAATGGTCTGTCGCTTCAGAGGAACATTTGGGTTGCCAGCCGGAGCGGTGCCCTTACGATCAAGCAGCAATCGCTTCTCCTCCCTAATGACGGCACCCATCGAATGTTGATACCAGGCCACATACACATTCAGGGCCTTCGGAACACAGCTCGGTTCGCTGATAAAGAAGTTGGACACTGTGTTCAGGCGCATAAAATGATGCAGCGCGCTTCGTATTCCCTCTTCGGTAGCAGCAGGTTCTGCCAAGAAAGCCTCAAGTGGGACGCCTTGATTATAGCTTAGCTGTTGGGCGAAACGATGCGGGTTGTATCTTATGAATAACGCCACATCATTTTGCCTAAATACGAGAAAGCCCGGCCTAATGGAGTACAGATGAAGAATCTCCCGAGCTTTCAACACAGAGGCCCCATCTTTAAAAATGTCTTGCAATGGCAGCACCACTTTTGAAGATTCCTAGCCGACGGTTAAGATTTTGTCAGTAAAAGACATACCATCTCCAACCGTGTGTGGACGAAGGAGTAAACCCCTAGCTTCCCGCGGTGTCGGACTTACGATGGAGGCGTCGACCAGCCGCATTTTCCGAGGGAATTTACATCTGTCATAAAAAGAAGGTCTTTGGTGGATACCGAAGACCCCAAGCACATGCAACTCTAGCCATAAGGTGAAATAATGCATTGAGAGGTTGGCGGGCTGCACCCCTGGTTCGGTGGTATCCGCTGCCAAGCCGAGGCCGTGATATAGGTGGGCTAATCCAGCAATCCCGATGGCCACTTGTATTCCGGAAACCATTCGATGCGCGGGGTAGAAAACAGACGGCCTCATGTAGCGAGGGTGCATGGGAAGCACGAACCAGCTTAACCATAAATCGAGGAACCCTAGAAAGAACGTTTCCTCATCGACGCCCGGAGCGGCAATTTCTGAGAAGGGGACGATCGCAACGTTTGGAGAAAAGAAATCCTTTTGATCGGCTTCCAATATTGGCCGACGATCTAAGCCAAGGCCGAAAGGATCATCAAGTTTGGCAAACTTTTCACCTTGTCGCGATAAAACTTTCGCACGAAGAAAACGAGAGATAAAATCCATAAAGGTAACCCCGCGGCCTCCAGATTCGAGAAAGAGGTTCTCATATATATTCAACACCTTTATCAGACTTGGGAACTGGTGTTGAATAGCGTTCTCTGGGGTAAGACCCATTACCACCGATTTGGTGGCAAAAATATACTCATCCGGAGGAAGCAGCTCCTCATAGTGCTCTCCCCTAATGGGTAAACCAGAGACCTCGGCAAATTCCTCTAAGGAAATGGAGACCTCTCGATCCAATAGGAGGAAGGTGTTGGTCGGAATGTTCCACTGCTCTAAAAATGCCTTGATCAACCATGCGGGAGGTGCAGAATACTGAAACAAGGAAGCGTAGATCGCAGGGTACAATCCAAGCTTCAGCAGCTGTAATTTCTTGGCCGATAAGATATATCGAGACCACTGCAGGTATCCGGCCGGGTGACGGGGAGTTAGTCCTATGTTGTAGGGCTGTCCCCAAGGGCGTGACTCGTCCTGACATATGCGCCGCCCTAGAGTGTCCAAAGCCACCGGTGGCTCCATGGGTACTGTGGCAATAAAAGGCCGAAGGAGACCTTCTGAAGTCCAATTCACCTCCTCTACAGTGTAGCTTACCGGGGGTGCATCTGCATAAGGGATCGCAGAGATAGGCTCCGAGGGTGTCGCACAAGGAAAGCTCTGGCGGCCTCTGATAATCTGATCGTACCATCTACCTCATAAATGAAGACTCTTTTGCTCTGGGTCATACTCTTTAATCAGCGCAAGAACCTTTCGGTCTACGGGCGCTTCGGGGAACCCGCCTTCCGAGCGGACGAACGGGAAAGAAGTGTCGAAAGACATAGTACCTGCACGGGAAAAGAATAAATTGTTAGCCGCCAATGCTACAGTTTAAGTGATGTCACTAGGTACTTTAAATTTGCACCACACTGCAATGCAGTAAAAAGGGGACTAAAGGGGGACCCACAAAATCTAGATAACGGTTCATCATTAATAAAACAGCCTCATCATTAGATGAAACTGTCAATTAAATGAGGAAATCCTCAATTGATTCTCATTTAACAAGAAATCCCTCGGGCTAAGGAGTAAATCTCCCCTTGAGAGCAGTGTTCTGTAAAAGAATGACATCTGTCAAACTCTAATGATGAAGGATTAAAATTTCTCAAGAGCCTTGCTCTATAAAAACGATGGAATAACCATCAGAAAATTTAAAATAAGAGTTTTAATGAATTAAAAATTCTGATATCTATGAACAAACTCTGAGAGTTCTTCATGAGCAAGGCTCTGTTCATTCGTGGGCTAAGAAACCCAAGAAAGATCTCTTTAGATCTATGGGTTCAAGAGAGCAAAGCTCTGTTAATGAAACCCTAAAAGAGGTTTTCTTTAGATCAAAGATCTATGAAGAGCAAAACTCTGTTAATGGGTGAAACCCTAAATTCTTAAATAATCCTTTAAAAGATTTAATCTTTACCTAAGTTTTGACAGAGTTCTGTCCTTAAAAGAAATTCTTAAGACAAAGAGCTACGCTCTGCAAGAGAATAAAAATTCTCAGAAAGAAGAAGATGAACAGAAATCATTTCAAGGGCCAAGGGTCCTATTTATAGGCACTGAGATGCCTTTTCAACTTCTGAGTTGATCCAAGGGTGCAGATGCTGCCACCGCTGCACTCACGTGTGGGCCACGTGAGCGCAACGGTGGGGGGCATTTGTTTCCCCCAATTAGAGCAAAGCTCTGTTCAAAATTCAAATTTTGAAATGAAGCAACGCTTCAGAAGCAGCGCCAAGGGCGCACCACGTGCAAAGCACGAGCAGCGCACCACGTGCAAAGCACGGATGCGCTAGCGCTATGTGCGCTGCGCCCTAAGCAGCGCACCACGTGCAAAGCACGTGTGCGCTAGCGCTAGGTGCGCTGCGCCCTAAACAGCGCACCACGTGCAAAGCACGTGTGCGCTAGCGCTGGAGCTAAAAGCTCCCCACCATCAGATCAAAGATCCAATAATAATGATAAATCATTAATTAACCAGAATTAAATTCTGTTAAGGAAAGATTTCTCAAATCTTTCCAAACAACAAGATTGTGCTCTGTAAATCAGAGCACCGTTGGATCAATGATCCAATGGTGATTAAAAATCACCAAAAAACACAGAATAAATTATGTTTAATGGAAAGATTTCCCAATCTTGTTAAAAAAAAGAAGATTGCCTTCTGTAAATCAGAAGCCCTTGGATCAAAGATCCATCGATGGGAAATTCCCCAAATCAATTGGAGAAAAGATCCCCTTAACTGATTGAACTGATTAGCTTGCCCTATATAAAGGCCCCAAGACTTCAAGTCTCAAGGAGATAGAGAAACATAAAGAGGAACCCCCCCTCCCCCACACACACAAGCTTTGAGAGATTTCAGAAGGAAGAGCCAAGCTCTCAGAGAAAGAAGATTTTTCTTCAAGGTAAAAAAAAATTATGATGATGAATAGAGAGATGAAATCATCTCGTAATTAATTAAAAAAAAGAATTCACTTCTTTAAAGATCATAGATCTACAAAGACCAAGGTCTTTTTAGAAGGAGATCAAAAGATCTCATCACAAAAAAAAGTACATAATTCTTCTCACAGATCATAGATCTATAAGACAAAATTGTCTTTTAGAAAGAGATCAAGAACATCTCATTATAAACAGAGGGGGAAAGAATAATTCAATTCTCTTAAGGATCATAGATCCATAAAGGCAAAGCCTTTCGTCAATATAAGAGATTGAAGCATCTCCTATAAAAATAAAAACTTATGTTCTTAAAACCTTGAGACAAAGTCTCTTATAAAAAAAGAGAGGATTTAATTCTCAGGACGCAAACTGATCTAAATTGCATAAAAGAAGAGCCTTAACGCTCCTAATTTAAAAGAGCCTCAGCGCTCCACCTCTAGCGCAAAGCGCTGCAGAGCCTTGGAGCTCTTAATTTTAAAGAGCCTTAGCGCTCCAAATATAGCGCACTGTGCTCTTTGATTGGCGCTCAGCACCAAGCGCGACACGTGTCCCGTACGTGTGCGCCACATAACAGTTAGCGCTTTGCGCTCTTGAAACAGCGCTTTGCGCTCATGGACTGGCGCTTAGAGCCAAGCGCACCACGTGCTCCTCACGTGTGCGCCACTAAACTAATAGCACAATGCACTCATAAACCAGCGCTCTACGCTTATTAACCGGTGCTAGCACCAAGCGCGACAGTGTGCGCTACTCGGCAGAAGCGCTCTGCGCTCTTTGACTGGCGCAAAGCGCCAAGCGTACCACATGCCCCTCACGTATGCGCTGATAAAACATAAATTGTTTTTTAATAAAGCCCCAGATCTATGATGAATGCTCAGCATTCAATAAAAGACAAAAATATTGTCAGAATCCAAATCAATGCTCAGCATTGTTAAAAGGGCCAAGCCCAAATGAATGCTCAGCAGCCCAAAATAAATGTTAAACATTTTAAATTGATTGGACTTAGCCCAAGATTGGCCATAAGTCCTCAAAACAGATTAAATGAGCCCATGAGCTCATAAATCCTTGATTTTAGTCCCAATTGGACTACAGATCCCAACTAAAATTGGTTCACGGGTACATCTCTTCACTCCTCTGATATTTGTCGTTGTAATACTTCAACGTCTTCAGAGTGGTAACGGGTCCCGACAATCAGACATTTCATAGACTATGACGTCTTTAAACTGGACTGTGGGGTCCTTAAACCCATGGACTATGATGTCCTTAAGCTCGGACTGTGGGGTCCTTTAAACCCACGGACTATGATGTCCTTAATCTCGGACTGTGGGGTCCCTTTAAACCCACGGACTATAATTTCCTTAACCTTGGACCGTAATGTCCTTAAACTAATCGACCGCAATATCCCTAAACTAAACAATAGAGCCCAAATGCTCTTTTGTTGGATCTAAATGATCCTGTTAAGTTTATCTTAGTCTAAAAATTAGACTAATGTATCCTTAACAAATCGTTAAGTTGATCTTAATCTAAAAACTAGACTAACGTATCCTTAACAAACGTTTAAATTGATCTTAGTCTCAAATGAGACTAACGTATCCTTAAACCCAACCGCAAACCAAAATCTAAGAAAATACGGATTTGGACTAATCCACGTCCTACGGGCGACAACATAAATTAGTCTCCGTATACAATCCACGGGCAACCAAAAATAAAACAAACATAGACAACACGAAGTGACCATCTGGAGAAGGAGAAAGTTGTTACTGCGATGCGGTAGCGTAATTAACTGCAGGGGCTTGCGCCTGCAGGGAAGAGCGTCCCTACAATCAAAAACCTTTTAAATGAGGGGGAATCTGACGAAGTCTGCTACATCGGCCGCATCCGTCTAAACCTTCGATACATGATGTCATAAATCAACTTGGCATCTTCGGATAGGTGGAAGGATAGCACCAAATAGCATCTGCCCTCGGAATTCAGGCCCGACGTCCCAACGTCCCGGTCGCGTCTTCCGGCGGAGAACAGGGCCGAAGGGTGTAGAGGAGGTGACTGAAGCGGCCATCTGTGCTGTGGAGCTCCCGGTAGTGGCCGATGCCCTTTCGTATCTATTTCCTTAGCAGAGGTGACCTCACTGGCACAGATCCCATGGACATCTCTGGTGACGCACCGAAGGGTGTAGAAGAGATTGCTGAAGCCATTAGTCCTATCTTAGAGCTCCCGGTAGTGACTTCCGTCCTTTTAGTATCTATACTTTCAGCAGAGGTGACCTCGCCGGCTATAGATCCAATGGATCTCTCTAGTGGCGCCCTGGAGGGTGTAGAAAGGATTGCCAGGACTATTGTCCTCTCCTTGGAGCCTGAAGTGGTGGCTATTGTTTCTCAGTTGGAAGCTGCCTCATCGGCACATATCCCCAGTGATGTACGTGAGGGCGTGGAGGAGTCTGTCGAAGCTGCCATCCCTCCAGTTCAAGGAGGGCGAAGTATCGAAGGTAATCTTCTACATCTCGTTTTAATGATCCCTCTGTTATCTGAACCCTTCTTTCCTTCAAAATTGCGGGAATTGGCAGCTTCCATCGTGGATCTATCTCCTAGGAAAACCTTCCAGCGTTTGCTTGATAAAGCTGCCCCACAGGCGATACCCCCACAAAGCATATTCCTTTCTTCTGGGCAAGGTGGATGTTCTTTGACCCCTTTTGTTTTATTATTATTATTTTTATAATGAGGCTAATATGCGCTTCACAGTTCTGGAAGCCGATGACGAAGTCGAGATCCTTGATGAGCCTGGGGATGTTTCAAACCCCCCTTGCATGACTGTGGGTAAGTAAGGCTTTATCTTTGGTATTGTTTTGTCAATCCCATGTTCGGAAATCTTACTGACTGTTCATAAATCTTGACAGCTCTGCCAACCTCGACTCCGTTAGAATCTCGGATCTCCATGTCACCAGGCCCCTATGCCTGGCGTGCGTCTGAAAGGATGGCGAAACTAAGCATTTACTCCCTGGAGGCTCTCATTGAAGACCTTCGCGCTGTTACCTCTGTCATGGACGAAGAATTTGTTGTCGAAGCTAACGCTTCCTTGTCCGTTCTCACCACCTATCATGACGAAGCATTGGTGCGTATCTGGGTTGAGTACTGTCGCCGAGTGTAGGTCTGCCTACACGGGCTTGAGTGCATCTGCCTTCCTTCCGACATCTTAACTATAAAATCGAGTCTGCGGGGATGGATCGAACGGTGCGCGGCCAATCTACAGTCCGCCAAGACCACCCGCGCGTACGAAATTTGGCGGGTTCTTCAAGAAGCTATTACAGAGGTGGTGTCTCTTGACAAAGCCATTATCTTTTCCCGCGCGATGGTTGAAGACCATAAAGTCGGCGAAAGGGAGCTTGAGAGTCGGTTTGCTTCATATCAGACTCAGCAGACTCAGGCGGGGACCCGTCTTGCCGTACTAACGGAGCTTGAAGCTGAGGTCCAGCGGAAGAATGACGAACTTACTAGCTTATTGCACCATCCACCGGCTTAAACAAATTTTTTTATCTCTGTATATTCTCCTTCTTCTTTTTTTTGTATTCATTCATGAATAAGAGTATCCTGTACTCATTTTGATTCATGAATGAATGGCAGATTTTTCTTCATACTAGCGCTTTTCTTTCTTTTGCTTCTTGATTTGGTATAAAGTAGTTTATATACTCATTGCGGAGTTTGTAATTTATGAGCTTATTTCGGAGCTTTTTTAGTTTACCTCCCTTAGGTTTGTAAGCAAACTTGTCATAACGTCACAGTTAACCCCTGCTCTTTACGACAGAGGTCCGTTAGGGTCTGTGGTACTAGGGTTTGATCCGTCGTACCGTCGCATTGGCTGATGCATTCCTCGATATGCAATCTTATTGTTCGAGTAGCCCCGCGTATGTCGTGTCTCTGATCCTTTCGGGGGCTGGACAAGACGTCTTCAAGTAATCTCCCAGGTCATATTACCGTCGGAAGAGCAAGCATCAGGGATTTTCCATGTCGCTTTTTACATGAGGTTAGGCTCAGTTTGGGAGCCCCGATAGGTCATAACCACTCCGCGCTAGTGTGGGATGATCTCCGATAGTCTTTCAGGTTTTATTTGAGTTGACGTCAAGACCCTGAAGCTAGGGATTTTCCTTTGCTTCGTTTGCTGGCATTGCGTCTGCTGTATCGAGACGAATGTCGAGGTTGTCTCTAGGTTGTTGATGAACTGTCGAGGCTTGGAACTAGGGACTTTGCCATGGCTCCGAGGTAGTCTCCAGGTTGTTGGTGAACCGTCGAGGCTTAGAACTAGGGACTTTGCCGTGGCTCCGTTGTTTTGACCCTGGGGTCGGTCGTTGACGTTGCATCTGCATCCTGCTGGGGTGAGAAGAAACGCCGTGGTTGACACTGCGTTTGCTGTAACGAGACAAATGTCGAGATGGTCTCTAGGTTGTCTGTGAACCGTCAAGATTTGGAACTAGGGACTTCGCCATGGCTCCGCTGTTTTGACCCTGGGGTCGGTTGTTGACGTTGCATTTGTATCCTGCTGGAGTGAGAAGAAACGCCGTTGTTGATCTCTAGGTTGTCTGTGAACTGTCAAGATTTAGAACTAGGGACTTTGCCATGGCTTTGCTGTTTTGACCCTGGGGTCGGTTATTGACGTTGCATCTGTATCCTGCTGAAGTGAGAAGAAACGCCGTGGTTGACACTGCGTCTGCTGTAACGAGAGGAATGTCGAGGTGGTCTCTAGGTTGTCTGTGAACCGTCGAGATTTGGCTCTCCTTCTGATGGAGCCTGATGGGAAAATGTGGTTCTCTTTTTGTTTGTGCCCATGGATTGTATACAGGGGTCGATATGGACTCACCTGTAGGGCAAAAGTTTCATTTCATTTTTTTTGTTTCCGCGATACTCTATCATTTCATCTTTTTATATCACGAAAGTCACGATTGCCCAATCATTTCGGCTTTTTTATCGCGGTGCCCAATCATTTCGGCTATTTTTTCTTTTTCTTTTTACTCGCTGCTTTTTATTGCGAGTTGCCCAAACATTTCGGCTGTTTTTACATGCATACATTTTGCTCGTTGATTTTTATTGCAAGTTGCCCCATCATTTCGTCTATTTCATATGCATCTTTTGCTCGCTGATTTTTGTTGCGAGTATGGAACTTGAGATCTGATACCAATCTTAGCATCAGCATCGCTGCAACTGGAATATGGCCAGGAGCGAATCATCATCTGCCTTGAGAGGACTTGGAATTGACACCTGTTCAGGCATAAGCATTGCTATGACTACCAGGAGCGAATCATCATTTGCCTTTGTAGGTTTAAACAAAGGTGGATTAGCAAACAGGGTTAAGGTCCTGTCGACTAAGGCTTTTTGACTCTATGAGCCGTAGGGGTCTCATAAATGGTTTTCTCCCTACGAGTCTGTCACGACCCGAAATGGCACGTAACTGTCACTTGAATCATATGAAGTCTATAGGACCCCATCTAATTCAAGTAAGCCAAAAATCCCAGAAATCTAAACTATTTAAAAGAAGAAAGAAGGGAAAGTTTAGTTTTAATGCTTTAAATAATATAAGCCGAAGTATGCATTTTTAAAATCATCAAGTCTTTTCTGAAAATTTCGGCAGAGTTTCCTTTGTAAATACTGGTCCCAAAAGGGTACAACATGCATAATATGAATAAAGGCATTCCCAAGCGGGAGCTAGCTCTTCGTCAATTGACGGTCACAACCACGCAAGCAATAATATATACAACGCCGAAGGGCGAGGATCAAAACTCAAAAAGAAACTCAAAATCATCAAGAAAACCATAATAATACAACATGCGACTCTAAGGTCGAAAAAATATACAACTGGTCTTCTAAGGTTAATAAATAATACAGTCTGGTTGATGGAGTTTCTAGATACAACTGAATATAAATAAAATACAATGGTGGTCACGATACAAGTGAACCCACCTACCAAAGTAATCACCCGAAAAGGAGCAGTGTGCCAGCAAAGCCGCAACGAACCTGTACGGCAAAACCTGCAAGAAACTGTGGCACAACGGGGGTGAGTTGCCAACTCGTGAGTAGAAAACATCACAGAGATAAAGTATGTATGACTCAATCCTAGATCAATACGATCATAATATATATATCCTCAAAATGATAAAGTCTGAAGCATGATAAGGAGGCAAGGGTAAACATCTATACATAAGTGTAATACCAAGTGCTCGTGTCAGTGCCTCAGGTAACAACATATCATAAATATGAGATATGAATGCGGTATAATGAAATCAGAAGACATCATGAATGAGAAAACTGTTTTCTTAATATAGTGAGATTTCTGTATAAACATTTAAGTATCATCAATGAAATCATCAGAAAATCAGTGTCAAGCATCGACATAAAATATATATCTCAATATCCCAATATCTCAATATCTCAGGCTCTGGCTATCCGGACTGGCCTGTATCCTCAAATCTCAATATCTGGCTATCCGGACTGGCCTGTATCATAAATCTCAATAAAATCACCGGTCAGCAATGCTCCTCTGTCACAGGCTCAAACGCCATCATGTGCGATCTTCTCATCCCGGGGTACCGCACCGGGTCCACCATGCACCCACAGACGGTTCATTTCCTCCTCGAATCGGGTGTATGATATTGCTCAAGAGCCGAGAAAAATCAGGGTGGACATATCACAATCATAACATGAGAAAACCGCACTTTTATCTTTTAAAATGATAAATGAGTTTATTAAATCTTACGATTTCTCCAAATCCAGAAATCTCATGGAAAAATCCGAAATCCAAAATGAAAGGTCAATAATAATGAATACTGGGCTCCGGCAATCCGGACTGGCCCTTATAATATTGCATGACTAATGAATATAAAAATATACATGAAATGAATGCAATATTGAACTAACATATGAAACAAGAACATAAAGGAACTATCAGCTAGCAAGCTATGTCAATAAAATAATATTCTCTAAGTGTGCGTGACATAGCAATTACTGATGAAGATGTGTGTGAGCCGGCAAGCGAGTGTACATGGAGCATACATGTCATCGGTAATGGTGCTGGTGTCCTAACAACAGGTTTCATCATTTCTAACGAAAATATATATAAGCATGCAATGCAATGCGAGCAGCAGGATAAATGGTAAATGAATAGTAATGCAACAATAAAGAAATATGCATTCCTATATACGAGTCATACAGTTTTTGGTATCTGAAATCGCACGAATCGTGGTGTTTAGAAAATAGGGCTACGGTGTTTTTATGAAAAAGTACATCCTTTGAAATATCCGTAGTATCCCTTGGCATGTCTTTAAAATACTCACGATTCGTTAGTTTTTGAAATAGGTATGACTCGAGTCTAGTCTAACATCTACAAGTAAACTACAGGACCAAACTAACAAACTAATCGAAAGGGTAAGGAAAACCACCTAAGTCTGAGTCGATATATATATATATATAATAGTCGGTGATCCCGCCTCAATAATATCCCATACGATACACTATATAATATGACATTCTCGAGTCAAGAGTGCGGATCTATCATCAATATTTAGCTCGTACGGTAAATCCATCGCACGGCATCCCAAATCCGGGTACGGGTCAAATATCATATTTATCTTATCATTTATCCGGTGTCCTTATCATCATATCATGATCTGGGTACTGATCTAAATCTAGTACAATACTGATACCATCTACATATATATATGCGTGTGTATGAAACACGTCGCCTAAGGACTCGCTATAATATCATGTCGTATCTCATAATACGAACCAAATCATATTACCGATCTCATGGCATCATGCCCAATCTCATCGACTCATCTCCAAATACCATATACTATCCTCATCGTCCATGTATATGTATACGTGTATACACACACACACACACACACACACACACACACGCACACACATAGTCCCATACCTGTATGTGTGTGTGTATATACATATCCCCATATACGCACAAATAATAAAAGTATGCAAGTGTGTGTGCGCGCGTGTATGTAAACCTTATTCTAGGGTTCGCGACTACAACTAACTAACGACATTATCAAATAATTACACTAAAACTTAACCCATGATCTACTAAAACTTACTTGCTAGCTATCCATGTTTCACATAACACATAAACATATATATATTGTATATATAGTATACTACACTTCGAACTGCGGGGGTGCTATACGCCATCCTCCTGACTTCCCCCATAGATATATATCTACTCACCCTGTCCTTGCTTGTCGATGTCGAGGGAAAGCCTCGAGATCTGGGAAGTAGGAGAGAGGAGAGGGGGAAAGAAGGTGGTGGCGAGGACGAGGGCGTGGGGTCGACGGCGAGGTAAGCTCCGGCGAGGAGGTGCGCAGGCGCGGGTTGCAGCAAGGTCGGGGTGATTGTTTGCAGTCGGGGAAAGAGAGGAAAGATAGGAAGGTGAGAAGGAGAAGAGGAAAGGTGGTGAGGGTGGTGACGAGGCCGACGAATGAGATCGGCGGCGAGGGGCGTGCAGACGAGGGTGAGGTGAAGGCTGTGGGTGTTCGGTAATGGGTTGTGGGGAGTTGCAGGTGGTGGTGGTGATGAAGGGAAGTGGAGGAGAAGGTCGAGGAGATGGAGATGTCGGCGGTGAGGAGACGGCGACGAGTGCGAGCGAGAGCTAGGGTTCGCGAGGGGAGGCGGGGAGAATTAAAGAAGACGAAGACGGGGACGTGGGCAGTTAAAAAAATATGGGGTTAAAGAAAAATATTTATAAGTAGAGGAAGGAGAGAGAGAGAGAGAGTTCTGTTAATTTTTTTTTTTTGATTAAAAAAATATTTTAGTTATATATAAAATTTTAAACAGTTTAGAAATATTTAAGATATAATAATAGTTAAAATTTGATATTCTGGCTAAAACAAAATTACTCCAAAACACGCCCGGGTCGGGTCTAAAATTATGATTTGAAAATACGGTTAATATATGTGTCAACCAAAACTAATACAGGATATACGGGTAACGAAAATGTATACCCCCAAGAACGGATGCACGCACGTACACGTAGCCATCCAAATAAGTCCGTTTCACTGAACGGGACGAGAACAAGATGCGCGGATGCTACGACGGGGTTAGGGGTATCATGCAGGCCATGCTATATATTTTTAAAATATTTTACTTGACTTTATATGTTATATTAAAAAATATGCAGATGCCAGATAAAAATGCCAGTATGCAGTATATAAAAAAATATGAAAGTGCACGGATCCACATAACAAGCCGGGATAAATCATAAACAGGAATCAAGACGGGTTTTCAGCAAGCGGGTCGGGTCGGATGCAAAGACGGATACCAATACACTATTCGCCCCCAAAACACAATAAATCAAGAAAATACCATAATTAAAGAAATACTCAAAATAGAACAGGTATAAATGAACTATGGTGTTACATTATACCCAACTACAAAAAGAATTTCGTCCTCAAAATTCCAGAAACAAGAAAAGATAAACAAACATGAATCTACAAGAATGAGTGTGGAAACTTCTGTCGAATCTTGTTTTCTCGTTCCCAAGTCGATTCTCCGTGCGAGCGATTCCCCTATGAAACAAGTACGAGAGGGATAACCTTGTTCTTGAGGACCTTTTCTCTTCGATCAACAATCGACATCGGTCGTTCCTCATAGGTCAAATCCTCTCTTACAGTCAGCTCCGAATGATCTAGCACGTGTATTTCATCTCGAACATACTTACGGAGTTGAGATACATGAAACACGTCATGATCATTCGCCAAAAATGGTGGTAACGCCAATCGATAAGCCACTTCTCCAACACGCTCCATAATCTCAAAAGGCCCCCCGAATCGAGGACGAAGCTTTCTTCGACTCCTAAAACGAATCACTCCTCTAGTCGGTGATATCATCAAGAATACCAGATCACCAACAGCGAACTCTATGTTAGTTGTATGTATGCCCTAGAGGCCAGTATTGTACAGATTATGTATATTATATTGGATGCTTGGACATATATAGAGATGACTTTCTTGCTCGACATGATAGTATGCTATCTGGTTGCTATTTGTCTTAACATGTACACTAGTCTCTTTATACTGTCTTATAGTTACATGTTGGTAAAGCCCTTAGGATTTGTACTTGACTACCTGGGCTATGATGCAGATCATACTAGTGGGGACATGGTAGTCCATAAGTACATCCTTCAAGGTCCCTAGTCGTGGGTGTATCGAGACGGGGCATCGATATACCAGAGTAGACTAGCGTATACGCTTCTCGACCCATGTGATGGGCGATGGATGATCCCATATCCATTGGTGTTTGACATCAGAGATGGTATACGGGTGCTCAGTGGAGACTGGGTACACTGGACGGACTCGCCGAGAACTCCCAGATGGTATTATACCTCACGTCAGATGGCAGTTCTCAGGTGACACTTGTACAGGTTAGTCTGTAGACCCGAGATCGTCATAGAGTCTTGTGTGATTCCCACTGTGCTTTGATCTCCACCTTACCACGTCCATGAGGGCGTGCAAAACGGTGGTCTTTGGGCACAGTCCCGAGTCACATTGAGGCAATGAGCGATAGGAGGGGTTTCGTCTCTCCCGGTATTGGGGGTAGATGTTGCGCTGTGCTCGATTGGCCGAAACAGGGAAGTCCCTGGCCAGGACTGATTAGAGATTTGCTGGTAAGTGTTACCAGTAGTTTCTCGACCCGTTTCGAGCCTCACATCGGCACGACTTATCGGGTTATTGGGGTCTGACGTATACCACCCCTAGACTTGATATGCGACGTATCAGACGAAGAGACTTGACTGTATGGTAAGTGTTACTGGTCGGATTCGCAGGAGTATGAGCGGGCTAGCTCGTCGATCTTCTGATCGCTCAATACCCGGGTGGCCGTTACGTTTAGCAGACCGCTTGCGGCTTGTGGGTGCTTGATATGATCATCATCTGCTACCGGCGTATTGACGAGTCTTTAGAGTCCTACACAGAGGTTTCCTGGCTCAAGCGAAACGAAATAGGAGCGCATATGAGATATGTGCAGGACCGAGAATAATGCGAGTATGTGATACCGCATTTCATTCTCGCGATATTTGTTTCGAATGGTTATATTCGATATGACCTAGTTATCGAATCATTGATTCGATAAATCGATGCATTGAATACTAGTCGGTTATGTGCGACATGACCGGATCATTGAATCAAGTGTTGATTTAATGATTTAATGTATAATTATATATTTGATATGTTTCTTTACATTAACTAGTATTGGTTCACTTTAAACGGATTTTTCTCACTTGGATTGCACATTGTATATGTGATATACTTTCGTGCACTTTTTTGTATCATGTTTGATGATACTTGATCATTTAGTTAAGTGTATAAAATTAATCCATGGTTAATATGATAATTAGGGTTTTGCATTTTCATTTATTTATTTATTTATTTATTTATTTATTTGAAATGAGTTATGATAAGAATGGTGGCTAAGTTTGTTTTATATTGAAGCTTCATGAAGCTTTGACTTTGCTAACCATCCTTATCTTCATGCTTAACCCTAACCCATCAAAGTGACCATGGTTAATTCTCTACACTTAACCCTAGTTCAAGTTATGATAAGTATTTGATTTATTTTTATTTTCATCAAGAGACTTATCATATTATTTTCTTGAGCTCATCTTCTTCTTCTTCTTCAAGCTTGCTACTCCAATGGCAACTTGAGCTTTAGTGAGTTAAATCCAAATCTAAAGTGAACCCACCTCCTATTTCTTCACCCTCTACCTCTTGCCAAGTTGTTTTGGGTGTTTACTTCACAAGTTTCACAAGTTTGTGAAGTCGGAGCTTGAGTTTGTGCAACCTCGACGTAGATCGTCTTTGACACAAAGCCGACGACCTATTCCGCTTGCTTTCCCGATGAAGCCGATGATCGAGTCGTGGATTCATGATGGACAGCGAGGACATGACGTTGCGGAGCCGTGGAGGTGGATATCCGGATCTACAAAGGTTGTAATTTCCGTATCCTAGTAGTTAAGCGTTAACTAGTTTTCTATTTCGCCTAAACATCTAGTTAAGATCCGTAGTCCAGGGTTTCTCGGCACCAAAAATTTTAATTTGGCATGTTCGATGCCTTGTGAGAACCCACTAGGGTGCCTAGGAACCTTTCACTGGTATCAGAGCCAAGCTAGAGCCTTAGGCGAAGTCCCGACGACATTTGAAACCCGATCGAACCGAAATCCAAAACCTAAAAATGCTCTTTGGACTTTTTCTAAAAATTCGGTTTTTTGTCAATTAAAAATATGTAGAAAATCAAGAAGGGTGCTATGTGAATAACTGTGAAATCCGAGGACCTGAATAAACTTTTCCACCGCGGAAGGGCGGCACATGCTAGGCATGTGCGGCGCTTCCGCGGCCGTACTGTTCCTTTGTGTAATTTTTTCTTCACAGTAACTCATATAATTCAATGCTGTATTTTCTGGGATATTTTTATTGTGACTTTACAGAAGAGTATTCTGGGGTACTATTGGGAATCAGTATTTCGATCGGATTATCAAATTTCGTCTTTTGTGTTTTTCCAGATAACTGTAGAATATGTTAAAGAGTTCGACCGGATATAAATACCCAGGTTTTCCCCTGCCGGAAAAATTCCAAGTGTTGGATTTTTCTGTGGTTAAAAGACGTTCTGAGTAGTGCAAGTAACGCGATGGTCCCTCTAGAAGACACAAACCTTAACTCGATTATGTGACCGTCTTGAACTGCCCTTTGAACCTTCGGGTTTGGGGCAGTACGGCGTGCCACATGTGAGGCGTTGGCTTGACCCTTCTACGGCTGGACCGTTGGTACTGAGGTATGAAGTGAATGTCTTTGAACCTATTTCATGTGTTGATCGGTGTCGGGAAAACTTGGGTGTTCGAATGTTCGATCGGAAAGTTTAATATATTCTATTTATCCGGAATTGGATACAATAATTGGAATTCACAAAAGGTTATGAGATAACTGGATGGATGTTATAAATCTAGCGCTTTAGTTTCATTGGATATCGAAAAGAGTTTTCGATAATGGGACTAAAATGCGGGATTTATATCTGTTAGGCATGCGATGTCTAAAGAAGTTGCGGATTCCAATTGTTGTAGTTTTACACTTTCTTTTCTGTGACCGTAAGTGTAGTATGTTCATATCGCCGGTTTCGTTGCTATACGTCAACGACAATTGGGGTATGCGTACTTACTTACGTTGATGACATGTGATGTTATGTGTTGCTGGATATGTTATATTGGATCGTCGTATTCGAATAGCCGGGGGTTTTTATGTGAGATGAGTGTTTTTCATTTTCATTCATGTAAAAACTTGTATGTAATATTCTTTTATTTGGGGCACTTTCAGGTAGCGGAAGTTGTCACCCCTTGTATATTATTTACTTTTCCGCATTAGGATAGACCCAAGGAGGGGAGCACAAGTAACCGGGTTCTGGGGTCCAGTGGGAGACCAACTCGAGGAGTCGAGTCCGGGTCTCCTAACCCTAGAATTGGCAGGGTTGCTTGCCGCTCTCGTAGGGGTCTAGGGGTGTGGGATTGGCTATTCATCACGACCGTGGAATCCGTGTTTTATACTGGCTCGTATTGAAAACACGGACGTCCTAGTATATCCAATATTTCATATGTTTATTCTGCTGCGATATCTGTGTTCTGATTCTGTGATGGATATAGTATATAGTATATATGATATATTATATAGACGTTACTTATGTTTTACACCCGCGCTAGCCCTGCCCTGCTCTGTCGTTAGTTACCTAACCTAACGATGCACGAGGGGACATCGAGGCGAATGCGGATGGCATAAGTGTACGTCATATCTATCTGTGATGTTTAGGTATTTAAATGATGGGACTTCATTAATGTGATTAATGAAAGATAAGAAACCTAAGATGTTGTGGAATCAAATTTTAAAATAAAACAGGTAGCTACAGTTCTTGCTTTGCATAGCGGTATATGTGATATGCCCTGCACCTTATTCGATGAGGAAAGGACCGAGATCCCTTCACCGGGAGTGACTCCTTTAGCAATAACTGGCAGATGCTACACACTCGGTTTGCTTTTGATTGCTTTTGAGTTTTTGCTTTGCACAGCGATATATATGATATATCCCGCACCTCATTCGACGAGGAAAGGACCGAGATCCCTTCACCGGGAGTGACTCCTTTAGCAAAACTAGAAAAGCCTCAAAATCACTCCATTTCAAAACATCATTTGATTCTACAACGATATCAAGTTCATTACGCTCATGGTTTTTATGAAAAACCTGCGTAGCCCTCCGTCATTTCAGATAAAGACTGGTTAGTATTCGTGCTACGTTTGTTGACCTTAGCCAAGGCGTGGTGTACGGTAGCTAATTAGTATTTATCTGCTAAAACATGAGATGTGATTGAGTTAGGGTAGTCGTGCGACTTTGTTGACCTTAGCCAAGGGTCGTACGGGTGGGTTTAATTCAATCAGGAAATGACGGGTTGAACTTGACTAGCGCTTATGATTTGTTGACCTTAGCCAAGGTCATAAGTTGCTAGGGGCAAAATATTATCGGGAATTTCAAGTGTTGAAATTTGCAATGAGATTGCATACCTTCTATGAGATAGTTGGATCCCGATACCCACTGCGAGTAAGAGTTACTCCTGGGAGAGTTTTACACATTGCAATTAGCCGATCAAGTAGGTGTCTAGAAAGGTGTTAACGAGGTTACGCCTCTGGAAAAACGAGGTTTACAGTAATTAGGTTCGTGCGAAAGCACGGGGGACCTCCCTCAAAGTACCGACACTGGCCTGGCTGAAAGATTGGCGAACTTGTAGTGTGTAATTAATCCCGGCTAGTCTTTCCTTTTAGGGTTTGGAGGAAGATTTGATAAAAAGCAGTGGGAGCCATCCTGATTAGATAAGATAATAACCAATCTGATCTTGCACGAGCATACGCTAAAGTGTTTTCTTCTCTCTCTCTCCAGGTAGCGACCATTTCATGCCTTAATAAAGATAATAATATGGATGTATTGACCGAACCCGCATGTTATACTGTGCTGGGGAACGTTGGTTCCGTTCATTCTTATAAGAGTTATAGGAATGAACAGGATATAGGGGAATACCAGGATTTCCATGCCACCCGAATGAAGAAAGTACATGTTGATGCATTTTCTTCGGGTGTGTTCGTTACTGAGAACTGTTTCTCCATTTGCTCTACGTCCTGGGTATTGGATACCGGGTCAGGATCCCATATATGTAATCAGTTACATTGGCTTAGGAAAGGTAGAGAACTTGGAGAAGGTGATAAAGACATTAGAGTTGGAAATGGTGCAATTGTTGCAGCTAAGACTGTCGGGGAATATCACCTTGTATTACCAACAGGTAATACATTGGTTCTGAACGAATGCTATTACATGCCGAACCTGATATGCAACATTATATCGGTTTCTTTATTAAGTAAAGAGGGATATAATTTTGTATTACAGGACAATGTTATGAACATTTTCCATAACCAAAAGTTGGTTGGATCAGGCACGTTATGCAATGGCATTTATGTTCTAAACCAATCAACAGTTCTGAGCATAACAAACACACACAAGAGGAAGAGTTCTGAACTCAACGAATCCTTCTTGTGGCATTGTAGACTAGGTCACATCAATGCGACACGACTGGCTAAGTTGCATAAGGATGGATATTTAAATCCGTTTGAATTTTCATCCTATGACACTTGCCAGTCATGTCTCAAAGACAAGATGACCAAGACTCCGTTTACGGGACACGGAGAAAGAGTTACCGAACTCTTAGGACTGATACATAGTGATGTATGCGGTCCCATGTCTACACATGCCAGGGATGGTTCTTCATACTTCATTACATTCACTGACGATCTCTCTAGGTTCGGGTATGTGTTCCTGATGAAACACAAATCAGAAGCTTTTGAGAAATTTAGGGAATATAAACAAGAAGTTGAGAACCAAACTGGAAAAAGTATTAAAATCCTTCGATCTGATCGAGGAGGTGAATACTTAAGCAATGAATTCCTGGACTTCCTAAAAGAGAATGGGATTCTCTCTCAGCTGACTCCTCCATATACACCACAGCACAACGGTGTATCTGAACGGAGAAACCGCACCCTATTAGATATGGTGCGCTCTATGATGAGTGTAGCTGAGTTGCCTATTTCCTTCTGGGGATATGCACTGGAAACAGCAGCATACCTACTGAACAGGGTTCCCACCAAATCTGTGCCTACCACTCCATATGAGATATGGAATGGAAAGAGACCATCTCTTAAAAGAGTTAAGATATGGGGTTGTCCAGCCTATGTCAAAAGACAAAATCCGGACAAACTCGAGGCACGATCAGTTTTATGTAAGTTTGTAGGATATCCAAGCAATTCGTATGGATATCTATTCTACCACAGTGAACAACAAAAGGTGTTTGTTGCTCAACATGCCACCTTTTTAGAAAAGGAATTTCTTGCAAAAGAGATTAGTGGCTCTGAGGTAGAACTGGAAGAAGTTCCAGAAGCACAAACAATAACTGAAGATTTAGTGGAACCAGAAGATTCGGTAGTACCCGACCAACCCCAGCCACTCCGCCGATCTAGTAGGGTTCCTCGCCAACCTGAGAGATACTACGGTTTTCTCATTGATGGTGGCAGTGAGGATTGCATCATGGAGGATGATGACCCAACTAGCTTCGAGCAGGCCATCACTAGTGGGGACTCAGTGAAATGGCTGGATGCTATGCGGTCCGAGATGGATTCCATGTACACCAACAAAGTATGGACTTTGGAAGTTGCTCCTGAAGGGGTAAAACCCATTGGGAGCAAGTGGATCTTCAAGAAGAAACTTGGTGTAGATGGGAAAGTGGAGACTTTCAAAGCTAGACTTGTAGCAAAGGGTTTTCGTCAAAGACCAGGTGTGGACTATGACGAGACTTTTTCTCCAGTGGCTATGCTTAAATCCATCCGAATCATGCTTGCCATTGCTGCCTTTCATGACTACGAAATCTGGCAAATGGATGTTAAGACCGCCTTTCTAAATGGTGATTTAGAAGAGTGCGTGTACATGACTCAGCCAGAGGGCTTCGTAGACAGTGGGAGCAGCGGGAAGGTGTGCAAGCTGCTTAAATCCATTTATGGATTAAAGCAAGTATCGCGGAGTTGGAACATCTGCTTTGACGTCGTTATCAAAGAGTTTGATTTCGTCAAAAACCCAGATGAACCTTGTATCTACAAGAAGGTGGCAGAGAGTAAGATTGTCTTCCTCGTATTGTACGTGGACGACATACTCTTGATAGGAAATGATATTCCTATGCTGCAATCGGTCAAGCTCTTCTTATCACAAAGATTCTCAATGAAAGATCTTGGTGATGCCTCCTGCATATTGGGGATTAGGATCTATAGAGATAGATCCAAAAGGATTTTGGGATAGTCCCAATCCAGGTACATTGACACCATACTAAAGAGGTTTAGTATGGAAGAGTCCAAGCGTGGGAACTTGCCCACGATCTCTGGAGTCATTCTCTCCAAAGAGATGTCTCCCAAGACTGATTTGGAGAGAGCTCGCATGCAAGGGATACCCTATGCTTCGGCAGTAGGCTCTATCATGTATGCGATGCTATGTACCAGACCCGATGTAGCATACTCACTAAGTGTAGTGAGCAGGTATCAAGCTGATCCTGGAGAGAGTCACTGGACAGCTGTGAAGAGCATTCTCAAGTACTTGCGAAGGACTAGAGATATGTTCTTGGTGTATGGTAACGGAGAACTCCAAGTGGAGTCCTTTACCGATTCGAGCTTCCAGAGTGATAAGGACGACTCTAAGTCGCAGTCGGGTTTTGTCTTTACCCTTTACGGAGGGGCGGTTAGCTGGAAGAGTTCCAAGCAGGAAACCGTGGCAGACTCGACGATGGAGGCTGAATACATCGCTGCCAACGATGCTGCTAAAGAAGCTGTCTGGATCAAGAAGTTCATTTCTGAACTTGGAGTGGTTCCATCCATTGAGCATCCAATACCTTTGTATTGCGATAACAATGGAGCGGTGGCTTTGGCCAAGGAACCCAGGTCCCATCAGCGGTCCAGGCACATTCTGAGGCGGTATCACCTGATCCGGGAGATAGTTGATCGCCGGGAGATCGAGGTCAGGAGAGTTGACACGAAGAACAACACAGCGGATCCACTCACGAAGGCCATTCCCCAGATACAGTTTGAGAGACTCTTCGGGATGCTCGGTATGAGATACTACAGCAGCTGGCCCTAGTGCAAGTGGGAGATTGTTAGTTGTATGTATGCCCTAGAGGCCAGTATTGTACAGATTATGTATATTATATTGGATGCTTGGACATATATAGAGATGACTTTCTTGCTCGACATGATAGTATGCTATCTGGTTGCTATTTGTCTTAACATGTACACTAGTCTCTTTATACTGTCTTATAGTTACATGTTGGTAAAGCCCTTAGGATTTGTACTTGACTACCTGGGCTATGATGCAGATCATACTAGTGGGGACATGGTAGTCCATAAGTACATCCTTCAAGGTCCCTAGTTGTGGGTGTATCGAGACGGGGCATCGATATACCAGAGTAGACTAGCGTATACGCTTCTCGACCCATGTGATGGGCGATGGATGATCCCATATCCATTGGTGTTTGACATCAGAGATGGTATACGGGTGCTCAGTGGAGACTGGGACACTGGACGGACTCGCCGAGAACTCCCAGATGGTATTATACCTCACGTCAGATGGCAGTTCTCAAGTGACACTTATACAGGTTAGTCTGTAGACCCGAGATCGTCATAGAGTCTTGTGTGATTCCCACTGTGCTTTGATCTCCACCTTACCACGTCCATGAGGGCGTGCAAAACGGTGGTCTTTGGGCACAGTCCCGAGTCACATGGAGGCAATGAGCGATAGGAGGGGTTTCGTCTCTCCCGGTATTGGGGGTAGATGTTGCGCTGTGCTCGATTGGCCGAAACAGGGAAGTCCCTGGCCAGGGCTGATTAGAGATTTGCTGGTAAGTGTTACCAGTAGTTTCTCGACCCGTTTCGAGCCTCACATCGGCACGACTTATCGGGTTATTGGGGTCTGACGTATACCACCCCTAGACTTGATATGCGACGTATCAGACGAAGAGACTTGACTGTATGGTAAGTGTTACTGGTCGGATTCGCAGGAGTATGAGCGGGCTAGCTCGTCGATCTTCTGATCGCTCAATACCCGGGTGGCCGTTACGTTTAGCAGACCGCTTGCGGCTTGTGGGTGCTTGATATGATCATCATCTGCTACCGGCGTATTGACGAGTCTTTAGAGTCCTACACAGAGGTTTCCTGGCTCAAGCGAAACGAAATAGGAGCGCATATGAGATATGTACAGGACCGAGAATAATGCGAGTATGTGATACCGCATTTCATTCTCGCGATATTTGTTTCGAATGGTTATATTCGATATGACCTAGTTATCGAATCATTGATTCGATAAATCGATGCATTGAATACTAGTCGGTTATGTGCGACATGACCGGATCATTGAATCAAGTGTTGATTTAATGATTTAATGTATAATTATATATTTGATATGTTACTTTACATTAACTAGTATTGGTTCACTTTAAACGGATTTTTCTCACTTGGATTGCACATTGTATATGTGATATACTTTCGTGCACTTTTTTGTATCATGTTTGATGATACTTGATCATTTAGTTAAGTGTATAAAATTAATCCATGGTTAATATGATAATTAGGGTTTTGCATTTTCATTTATTTATTTATTTATTTATTTATTTATTTGAAATGAGTTATGATAAGAATGGTGGCTAAGTTTGTTTTATATTGAAGCTTCATGAAGCTTTGACTTTGCTAACCATCCTTATCTTCATGCTTAACCCTAACCCATCAAAGTGACCATGGTTAATTCTCTACACTTAACCCTAGTTCAAGTTATGATAAGTATTTGATTTATTTTTATTTTCATCAAGAGACTTATCATATTATTTTCTTGAGCTCATCTTCTTCTTCTTCTTCAAGCTTGCTACTCCAATGGCAACTTGAGCTTTAGTGAGTTAAATCCAAATCTAAAGTGAACCCACCTCCTATTTCTTCACCCTCTACCTCTTGCCAAGTTGTTTTGGGTGTTTACTTCACAAGTTTCACAAGTTTGTGAAGTCGGAGCTTGAGTTTGTGCAACCTCGACGTAGATCGTCTTTGACACAAAGCCGACGACCTATTCCGCTTGCTTTCCCGATGAAGCCGATGATCGAGTCGTGGATTCATGATGGACAGCGAGGACATGACGTTGCGGAGCCGTGGAGGTGGATATCCGGATCTACAAAGGTTGTAATTTCCGTATCCTAGTAGTTAAGCGTTAACTAGTTTTCTATTTCGCCTAAACATCTAGTTAAGATCCGTAGTCCAGGGTTTCTCGGCACCAAAAATTTTAATTTGGCATGTTCGATGCCTTGTGAGAACCCACTAGGGTGCCTAGGAACCTTTCGCTCTAGAGGTCTTCTCGATGTGTCGGCCCAACTCTTCTATCGATCCTGCGCTGCCTTCATGTGATTCCGGATAGTATTAACCTTCTCTATTGTTTGCACGATCAAATCCAGTCCCAACAATATTCGTTCTCCAACATCGTCCCAACAAACGGGTGAGCGACACTTGCGACTATACAATGCTTCGAATGGAGCCATCTGAATAGTCGCCTGAAAGCTGCTATTGTAAGAAAACTCCACCAAGTGTAGATGATCCTCCCATGAACCCTTGAAGTCTAACATGCAAGCTCTCAACATGTCTTCAAGAGTTTGGATCGTTCTCTCCGACTGGCCATCTGTATGAGGATGATAAGCGGTGCTAAACTTCAATCGCGTCCCCAAACTTTCCTGTAAACTCCTCCAGAAGTGCGATAAGAATCGGGTATCACGATCGGAAACGATGCTCACGGGTACTCCACGCAATCTCACAATCTCCTGCATGTACCATTCTGATAACGCTTCTGTCGACTGACCCACTCGAAACGGAATGAAATGAGCTGCCTTGGTCAAACGATCAACGATCACCCAAACTGCATTGTTGCCCTTTGGACTCCACGGTAAAGCTGTCACGAAATCCATGGTTATATGTTCCCACTTCCACTGAGGAATAGGAAGTGGTTGCAATAAACCAGCTACCCTTTGATGTTCAGCCTTAACTTGCTGACACACCAAGCACTTCGCTATAAAGCGGGCGATCTCCCTTTTCATGCCTTCCCACCAGAAATGTTGTCTTAGATCACGGTACATCTTCGTGCCTCCTGGATGTACAGAGTATGCGAAACTGTGTGCCTCCTTCATAACTTCTTCGCGAATATCTCCTTTCGGCGAACACAAACGGCTACCATAACGCAACGAACCATTTTCATGAATCAACAAGTCTGTTCGAAGTCCTGCTTCTACCTGTTCTCGAAACTTCTTCAATCTTGGATCGTGCGACTGCGCTGCCTTAATATTATCGATCAATGACGACTGTACTTGCAGCTGCATCAACTGTCCCGAAGATTACGGTAGCACGATCTCCAACTCGAATCTCCGAAAATTTTCGATAAGCTCCTTCTGTGCAGTCAACATCCGAATTGCTGGCAACCGACTAAGCGCATCCGGCACTACATTAACTTTCCCCGGATGGTATTTTAGATCAAGATCATAGTCAGCCATCAGCTCCAACCATCTACGCTGCCTCATGTTGAGCTCTTTTTGCGTAAACACGTACTTTAGGCTTTTGTGATCTGTGAATACTTCGACTCTTTCGCCTAATAAGTAGTGTCTCCAAATCTTCAAATCGAAAATCACAGCTGCAGGCTCCAAATCACGAGTTAGGTAATTCTTCTCATGGGTCTTCAACTGCCGTGATGTGTAAGATATAACTTTCCCATGCTGCATCAAAACACATCCCATACCTTTCCCAGATGCGTCGCTGTGAATCACCAATCCTCTGGAACCGTCTGGTACGGTCAAAATAGGAGTGGTTATCAATCTTTGCTTCAATGCCTCAAAAGCTGATGCACATCTATCCGTCCACACGAACGGTACCTCCTTCCGCGTAAGCTTGGGTAATGGTTCAGCTATACGAGCAAAATTCTCCATGAACCTTCTGTAATATCCTGCAAGTCCCAGAAAACTTCTGATCTCCGCTACGTTCTTCGGAATCGGCCAATCTTGAACTGCTGCAATCTTCTCAGGATCAACGGCGATTCCATCTCCGGATATGACATGCCCCAAAAACTTCACTTCTTCAAGCCAAAACTCGCACTTGCTCATCTTTGCATATAATCTTTCTTGCCTCAATGTCTGCAGTGCGATCTTTAAGTGTTCCACATGCTCTTCTAGGCTCCTCGAGTATACCAAAATATCATCGATAAACACCACTATAAACTGGTCCAAGAATGGTGAAAAGATTTAGTTCCAAGTCCATAAATATCGCCGGTGCGTTCGTGACTCCGAGTGGCATCACTAAATACTCATAATGTCCATATCGAGTTCGGAACGCAGTCTTGCAAATATCCTCTGATTTAACTCGAACTTGCTGATATCCGGATTGCAAATCCAGCTTCGAGAATACCCTCGCGCCATTAAGTTGCTCGAATAATTCGCCAATGCGAGGGATCGGGTACTTGTTCTTAATAGTCACCCGGTTCAATTCTCGATAATCGATGCACATTCTCCTTGTGCCATCTTTCTTCTTGACTTGAAGAACTGGAGCTCCCCAAGGTGAATTACTGCTGCGAATCCAACCCTTCTTTAGCAATTCGGTAATCTACTTCTTGACTTCTTCCAACTCCACTGGTGCCATCGGATAGTACGCCTTTGAGATTGGCGCTGCACCAGGAACAAGATCGATCGCGAACTCCGCATCTCGTTTTGGCGGTAAACCCGAGATGTCCTCGAACACATCCATGAACTCTCGAACTACAACCGGCGCTTCCTCCATACCAACTTCCATTGATGAAAGAACACTGCTTGTCTGCCTAGCCCTAAACTTGACTGGCCCGACAGAACTGCTACCTCCAGCAAATACAAATTCCGGATGTCCGGGAATCTGGAAAATCACTTTATTTGCTCTACAATCAATGTAAGCGTGGAAAGTGCCGAGAAAGTCCATTCCCAAGACAACATCATAATTTCGGTATCGATCACCAAGAAATCTGCAAATAACTCTTGTCCGCAAATAACGACAGAACAATCCTTGCAGTCACTACTAGATATGTTCTTGTTCCCAGTGTGTATGTCCCAACAACTAGACAGGGTCGTGCAAGAAATCGAGTGTGCAGCAATAAACTTGGACGACATAAAACAATGGGATGCACCAGAATCGAATAATGCTAATGCAGGAAAATCATGAACAAGTAGGACACCTGAAACGACTCCATCTGAAGCCAAACACTGAAGAAGATAAGTACGGTAAACATGATTCAAACTTGTGATAAAACATGAACTGGTAAGCAATGAAACCGAGAGAAATAAGGTAATATCATGACCATAAAATAAGGAAATGAATCAAGACTAGGACTCCAAGTTACTTGAATAGAGTACCGCATTGTAACTATGCTGCAGTTCATAGGTACAATTACATAACTCCGTTCAAGACGCCCAAATCTTAGTGTCAGAATCGAAGAAATAGGAAAAGAGAAACAATAGAACCAAAAGGATTTCAAGCCGAGATGCAAAGTCATTTGCATATCGTCAAGCCAAAAGGTGAAGGGAAAGATATGATTCAAGAATTACGATAACAATATGGCAGGACATGTTCCTAATTACAGGTTTTCTGATTCGTGCATTGGGCCCAATACCCAACTACAAAAGAATCAAACCCGATTAACCTAAATCCTATGGCTCTGATACCAAACAAACCCTGTCACGCCTCGCTTCTCAGAGTACGCTAAGATTAGCACGTGACAGAGCCAACCATGCTACCTATGGTTAGAAAACATCCTTCCACGGTCACATTACGGCTGTCTATAAGATATCAAGAACAGAAAAAAATAAACTATCTAGTACATGTCCATATGCCAGAATAAACTGGTCAAGAAATAATATGTGGAAGCAATAAATCCAATAAACAATAACATCTGGAAAGTACGTCCCAAAATACGGGCTCACATCAGGAAATGAAAGTACGGAAAGGAAAATAAACAAATCTAAACACTAACATGCTCCTCACTGTTCGGCCTATCGGCTGAAATACTCCTGATCAGCCTGCGAAAGAAACAGAGGATCTGGGCCATGCAAAACCCAGACGTCAATGCGTCATAATATCAATAATAATAAGCAACCAGGATGTAACGAGATATGCAGGCATGAATAGTAACATGAATGTAACAAGTAAACACGGATATAGAACAGTGAAGACTATCAGTATATGTGATGTGCAGTGATAATTCTAAACTGTGCTACTGGGTTATCTATTCTAAAGTTTGTTTGAAATCAATTAGTGTACTCCTCCATATAACTCAAAGAATATGTCCCGTTATCCTCCGGGACCACGGATCAGGTGTTAGTTATATGTATGCCCTAGAGGCCATTACTGTACATTGGATGTATATTGTAGTGGATGCTGGGACATATATAGGGAGGACTTTCTTGCTCGACATGATAGTATGCTAACTGGTTGATCTTTACCTTAACGTGTACACTGATTGTCTCCCTGTTACATGTTGGTAAAGCCCTTAGGATCTGTACTTGACTACCTGGACTATGATGCGGATCATACTAGTGGGGACATGGTAGTCCATAAGTACATCCTTCAAAGTCCCTAGTCGTGGGTGTATCAAGACGGGGCATCGATATACCAGAGTAGACTAGCGTGTACCTTCTCGACCCATACAGATGGGCGATGGATGATCCCATATCCATCGGTGTTTGACATCAGAGATGATATAAGGGTGCTCAGTAGAGACTGGGTACACTGGACGGACTCGCCGAGAACTCCCAGATGGTATTATACCTCACGTCAGATGGCAGTTCTCTGGTGACACTGGTACAGAGTAGTCTGTTGACCCGAGATCGTCATAGAGTCTTGTGTGGTTCCCATTGTGCTTTGATTTCCATCTTACCACGTCCAAGAGGGCGTGCAAAACGGTGGTTTTTGGGTACAGTCCCGAGTCACATGGAGGCAATGAGCGATAGGAGGGGATTCGTCTCTCCCGGTATAGGGAGTTGATGTTGCGCTGTGTTCGATTGGCTATAACCGGAAATCCCTGGCCAGGGTTGCTGAGATTTACTGGTAAGTGTTACCAGTAGTTTCTCGAATGTTATAGACCTCATATCGACACGACTTATCGAGCTATTGGGGTCTGACGTTTACCATCCCTAGGCGAGATATGCGACATATCAGACGATCAGACCGGACTGTACGGTAGTGTTACTGGTTAGATTCACAGGAGTATGATCGGGCTTGCTCGTCGATCTTCTGATCGCTCAATACCCGGGTGGCCGTTACGTTTAGCAGACCGCTTGCGGCTTGTGGATGTTTGATATGATCATCATCCGCTGCCGGCGTATTGACGAGTCTTTAGAGTCCTACACAGAGGTTTCCTGGCTTAAGCGAAACGAAATAGGAGCGCATATGAGATATGTGCGGGACCGAGAATAATACCAGTATGTGATACTGTGTTCGATTCTCGCGATATGACATTGATCGGTTATATGCGATATAGCCGGGTTATCGGATCAAGTGTTGATTCGATAAGTTGTTACTAATGATACCAGTCGGTTGTGTGCGTCATGACCGGATCGTTAAATCAAGTGTTGATTTAATGATTTAATGCATAATTATATATTTGATATATTACTTTGCATTAACTAGTATTGGTTCACTTAAGATGGATTTTCTCACTCGGTTGTGCACATTGTATATGTGATATACTTTTGTACACAAGTTTGTATCATGTTTGATGATACATGCTAACTAGGGTTTGTGTGAAGATTAAACCATGGTTGTAGATTGGTTAGGGTTTTCATTTTCTTATTCCTTTATTTATTTATTTATTCTTTTTGGAAAAATGACAAGCATAAAGGAAAATGGTGGCTTTGTTTGTTTTCTAGTTGAAGCTTCATGAAGCTTTGACTAAAGTGACCATTTTGTCTCATACTTAACCCTAACCACTCCATTAACCCTAGTTTAATCTCTACACTTGACCATGGTTCATTTTATGATAAGTATTGATTTACTTTTGATTTTAAAATGAACTTATCATAACACTTTCTTCTTCTTCTTCATCTTCTTCATTGAAGAAAGCTTCACTTCATCAATGGTGGATTGATGAAAAGTGTGAGAAATCCAATTCTAAAGTGAACCCACATCCTATTTCTTCATCCTCTACCTCTTGCCAAGTAGTAGAGTATGTTTCCTTTACAAGTTTTCTTGACTTAGTGAAGTTGGAGCTTGATCTAGCGATGCTTCGACGTAGATCATCTTCGGCATGGACATCGACGACCTAGCTCGCCTATTCTCCGATGAAGCCGATGCTAGAGCCCGGAATTTGTTTTGGACAGCGAGAGGACTTCATTGCGGAGCTATGGAGGTGGAGCACCGGATCTACAAAGGTTGTATTTCCGTATTCTTGTAGTTAAGTGTTAACTAGTTTGTTTTTCGTCTAGAAATCTAGCCAACGATCCGTTCTAGGGTTTCTCGGCACCGTTTAAATTTGAAATTGGCATGGTTGATGCCTTATGAGACCTCATTAGGGTGCTTAGGAACCCTACAGTGGTATCAGAGCCTAGCTAGAGCCTTAGGCGAAGTCCAGACGGAGTTTGAAGTCCGAACGACCCGAAAACCCAAACCTAAACATGCTCTCTGGACTTTTTCGTAAAATGTGGATTTTTGTAGATTAAAAATATTCAGAAAACTCAGCAGGAAGATCTAAGTATTACTGCAAAATTCGAGCTCTTAATTCCTTAATGTAGACGCGAATCCGCGGCATGAGCATGCTCATGCGGAGGATCCGCGGCTATTTTGGCTTTTTGTGCATCGAATTTTGCACCTTAATTCTTAGTTCCCAGTGGTGCTTTTTCTGGGAATTTTTAATATGTTTTCCAGAGTTGTATTTTCAGGGTTGTTTTGGGGATTCGTATGTTCGATCGGATTATCAAATTTTGTCTGTGTGGCTTTCCGGATAAATTTCAGAATATGTTAAAAAGTTCGACCGGATATAAATACCCAATTTTTCCCCTGTCGGGAAATTTCCAAGTGTTGGATTTTTCCGTAGTTTAACGACGTTCTAAGTAGTGCAAGTAACGCGATGGACCCTCTAGAAGACAACAAACCTTAACTCGATTATGTGACCGTCTTGAACTGCCCTTTGAACCTTCGGGTTTGGGGCAGTACGGCGTGCCACATGTGAGGCGTTGGCTTGACCCTTCTACGGCTGGACCGTTGGTACTGAGGCACGAACTGAATGTTATTAGACTTATTTCATGTGTTAAGCTGTATCGGGAAAACTTGGGTGTTCGATTGTTCGATCAAAAATTTTAGCATTTTCTATTTATCCGGAATGAGATACAATAATTGGAATTCACAAACAGTTATGTGATAACTAAATGAATGTTATAAACATAGCAGTTTAGTCTCACTTGATCGGTTGCCACGGAATTTTGATGAGATCAAAAGTCCGTCGCAATCACGTAGCGTACGCGGATACTCGCCGGGTAAACTTAATAGACAGCCTCACTCCATAGCCCCGACCAAGTGACTGTAGGAGAACCCCGTCGCCGAAAGCATCCGTCCGGGTGCTCGCGGTAGCGGTATTCCGCCTTGGTGCACTTCGTCGACGGTATCGGGGGTGCGGCCGTCTACTGAAGTTTGCGACGAGCATTCGATCAAAATGTCGGGAATCCTGTTGAATTGCCCGACTTAGTATTGAAAAGTGTTTTCGATAAAGAGACTAAAATGCGGAGTTTATAATTGTTAGGCATGCGATGTCTAAGTAATTCATTTGGTCAGGCATGCGATGTCTGAGGAGGTTGCGGATTCCAACTGTTGTAGTTTTACACTTTCTTTTCTGTGACCGTAAGTGTAATATGTGATATCACCGGTTTCGTTGCTATATGTCAACGACAATTGGGATACGCATGTTTACTTACGTTGATGACATGTGATGTTATGTGTTGCTGGATATGTTATATTGGATCGTCGTCTTTGAATAGCCGGGGGTTTTTATATGAGATGAGTGTTTTTCATTTTCATTCATGTAAAAACTTGTATGTAATATTCTTTTATTGGGGCGCTTCCAGGTTGCGGAAGTTGTCACCGTTTGTATATTATTTACTTTTCCGCACTAGGATAGACCCAAGGAGGAGAGCACAAGTAACCGGGTTCTGGGGTCCAGTGGGAGACCAACTCGAGGAGTCGAGTCCGGGTCTCCTAACTCCAGAATTGGTAGGGTTGCTTGCCGCTCTCGTAGGGGTATAGGGGTGTGGGTTTGGCTATTCATAACGACCGTGGAATCCGTGTTTTATACTAGCTCGTATTGAAAACACGGACGTCCTAGTATATCCAATGTTTCATATGTTTCTTCTGCTGCGATATCTGTGATGTGATCATGTGATGTTCTCTGATAGATACTTTATATAGTATATATGATATATTATATAGACGTTACTTATGTTTTACACCCGCGCTAACCCTGCCCCGCTCTGCCGTTAGTTACCTAACCTAACGGTGCACGAGGGGACATCGAGGCGAATGCGGATGGCATAAGTGTACGTCGTATTTATCTGTGATGTTTAGGTACTTAAATGATGGGACTTCATTAATGAGATTAATGAAATAAAAGAGACCTAAGATGTTGTAGAATCGAATTTCAAAAAATAAAACAGGTAGCTACAGTTCTTGCTTTACACAACGGTATATACGATATATCCTGCACCTTATTCGATAAGGAAAGGACCGAGATCCCTTCACCGGGAGTGACTCCTTTAGCAATATCTGGCAGATGCTACACACTCGGTTTGTTTTTTGATTGCTTTTAAGAGTTTTTGCTTTGCACAGTGATATATATGATATATCCCGCACCTCATTCGACGAGGAAAGGACCGACGATCCCTTCACCGGGAGTGACTCCTTTAACAAAACTAGAAAAGCCTCAAAAACACTCCATTTCAAAATTCATTTGATTCTACAACGATATCAAGTTCATTACGCAATAGGTTTTCAGAAAAACCTGTCGTAGCCCTCCGTCATTTCAGATAAGTACTAGTTAGTATTCGTGCTGCGGTTGTTTGGCATGCGTCAAGGCGTAGTGTACGGTAGCTAACTAGTGCTTATCTGCTAGCATACGATGCGATTGGATTAGGGTATTCGTACGGCGTTGTTTGGCATGCGTCAAGGGTCGTGCGGGTGGGTTTAATCCAATCAAGAAATGTACGGGTTGAACTTGACTAGCAGACTATGGGTTGTTTGGCATGCGTCAAGGTCATAGCGAGCTAGGGGCAAAATATTATCGGGAATTTCAAGTATTGAAATTTGCAATGAGATTGCATACCTTCTATGAGATAGTTGGATCCCGATACCCGCTGCGAGTAAGAGTTACTCCTGGGAGAGTTTTACGCATTACAATTAGCCGATCAAGTAGGTGTCTAGAAAGGTGTCAACGGGGTTACGCCTCTGGGAAAACAAGGTTTACATTAATTAGGTTCGTGCGAAAGCACGGGGGACCTCCCTCAAAGTACCGACATTGGCCTGGCTGAAAGATTGGCGAACTTGTAGTGTGTAATTAATCCCGGCTAGTCTTTCCTTTTAGGGTTTGAAGGAAGATTTGATAAAAAGCAGTGGGAACCATCCTGATTAGATAAAATAATAACCAATCTATTCTTGCAAGAGCGCACGCTGAGTGTTTTCTTATCTCTCTCTCCAGGTAGCGACCATATCACGCCTTAATCAAGATAATAAAACGGAATATTGACCGAACCCGCTTGTTATACTGAGCTGGGGAACGTTGGTCCCGCTCCAACTTATAATTGTTATAAGACAGAGCAGGAAATTGGGGATTACCAGAATTCCCGTGCCGCCCAAACGAAGAGAGTGCATGCTGATGCATCATCTTCGGGTGTGTTCATTACAAAGAACTGTTTCTCTGTATCCTCTACATCCTGGGTATATGATACCGGATCAGGATCCCAGATATGTAATCTGTTACATAGGGCTACAGAAAGGTAGAGAACTGAGAACGGGTGATAAGTTTCATGAGACAGAAAACGGGGCAAGTGTTGCAGCCAAGTCTGTTGGTCACTGTCACCCTGTATTCCAAATACATTGATTCTGAACGAATGTTATTAGATACCGAACCTGATATACAAAATCATATCAGTCTCTTTATTAGTAAAGAAATGATAAAATTTTGTATTGTTGGATAATGTTTTGAACATTTCCTATATCAAAAGTTGATCGGTTCAGGCACGTTATCTAAAAGCATTAATGTTCTAAATCAAACCACAGTTCTTAGTATACGGAACACACACAAGAGGAAGAGTTCAGAAATGAACGAATCCTTCTTGAGGCATTGTAGACTAGGTCATATCAATGCGACCCGACTGGCTGAAGTTACATTTAGATACATATTTAAATTAGTTTGAATTTACATCTTGTGAAACTCGCCAGTCATGTCACAAAGATAAGATGACCACAGCTCTGTTTATTGGAAACAGAGAAAGAGTTAGTAAACTCTTGGGATGATACATGTTGATGTACGTAAGGTCCCCTGTCTGCCAGGACAGGTTCTTTGTACTTCATTACATTCTCTGATAATCTCTCAAGATTCAGACATATGTTCCTGTTGAAACATGAGTCCGAGCCTTTTGAGATATTCACAGAATATAAGCGAGAAATAGAGAACCAAAATACGGGTATAAGTATTATGTCCTATGATGAGATCAGGGAGGAGAATACTTGTGCATGGAATTCCTGGACTATTCTAAAGGAGAATGAGATTCTCTCTCAGCATTACTCCTCCGTATACACCATTGCACGATGGTATGTCGGGGCGGAGCAGATACACCCTATCTGATATGGTGTGCTCTATGATGAGTACTACTGAGTTATCTATTTCCTTTTGGGAGTTATGCACTTGAGAAGTTGCATACCTATTGAATAGGGTTCCAATCAAATCAGTTGCCTACCGTTTCATATTTGATATGATAAGGGAAGAGCCCATCTCTCAAGTTAGTTAAGATTTGGGGTTGACCGGCCTATGTCTGAAAGCAAAATCCGGACAAGCTCGAGGCGAAGTCTGTAATGTAGAACTGGAAAGGTTCCAGCTATACAAACTACAGCAGATGATTTGATATAACCAAAGGATTCAATAGTTTCCAACGAACCTCAGTCTCTCCGCCGATCTAGTAGGGTTCCTCACCCACCTGAGAGACACTTCTGTTTCTCTATGACAGTGGGAGCGAGGATTGCATCATGAGATGATGACCCAACTAGTTTCGAGCTGGCCATCAGGAGTGAGACTCTGTAAGAATGGCTGGATGTTTAAAGATCTGAGATGGAATCCTTATACACCAACAAAGTATGGACTTTGGTTGCTATATCTGAAGGGTTAAATCCCCATCAGGAGCAAGTATATCTTGAGAAGATTACTTGGTGTACATGGAAAAGTTGAGACTTTCAAAGCTAGACTTGTTAAAGGTTTTCGTCATCGACCAGGCGTGGATAATGATGAAACCTTTTCCAGTGGCTATGCTTAAGTCCATTCAGATCCTACTTGCCACGGCTACATACCATGACTACGATATCTGGTGGTTGGGTGTCATGACAGCTTTTCTAAATGATGTTTTAGAAGAGAGAGTCTATAAGTACACAGCCAGAGGGCTTCGTAGACAGTGGGAGTAGCGGAAACGTATGCAAGATGTTTTATATGATAAAGCAGGCATCGCGGAGTTGGAACATCTATTTCGATGTGTTAGTCAAAGAGTTTGACATCATCAAAATGGTAGATGAACCTTGTATAAACAAAAAGGTAGTAGGGAGTATAGTGACGATCCTCGTAGAGTACGTGGATGACATGCTCTTGATAGGGAAGGAGTTTCCTATGCTACGTTCGGTCAATCTCCGCTTATCACAATGATTCTCCATATAGGATCAAAGTGATACCTACTAAATCCTAGGTTTTGGATCTATGAGATAGATCTAAATGAATGTTAGGATTCTTACTAGTTGTAGTGAGAAGGTATCAATCGACCCTGGGGAGAATCACTGGAAGTGTTCCCGGGTGATAAAGACGACTGAATGTCAGTCACAGGCATTGTCTTTACCCTAAGCAAAGGGACGGTATGTTGGAAGAGTTCCAAGCTAGATACCGTGACATACTAGACGATAAAGGCAGGATACATCGCTACTTAAGATGCTACCAAAGAGGCTGTTTGGGTGTATATTGGTTCATGAGATGAACTATGTTCCTCCCATTGTGTGACAATGGAGTTGTGGCTTATGCCAAGGAACGTCCGTCCCATCAGTGATCCAGACATATTCTAAGGCAGTGTCACCTGATCATGGAGATGGTTGATCTCCAGGGAGATCGAGGTTAGGAGAGTAGACTCAGAGGACAACACAGCGGATCCACTCACAAAGGCCTGTTCCCAGAGAGAGACTTTTATGGGATGGTTGAGTATGAGATACTACAACCACTGTTACAGATGGCCCTAGTGCAAGTAGGAGATTGTTAGTTATATGTATGCCCTAGAGGCCATTACTGTACATTGGATGTATATTGTAGTGGATGCTGGGACATATATAGGGAGGACTTTCTTGCTCGACATGATAGTATGCTATCTGGTTGATCTTTACCTTAACGTGTACACTGATTGTCTCCCTGTTACATGTTGGTAAAGCCCTTAGGATCTGTACTTGACTACCTGGACTATGATGCGGATCATACTAGTGGGGACATGGTAGTCCATAAGTACATCCTTCAAAGTCCCTAGTCGTGGGTGTATCGAGACGGGGCATCGATATACCAGAGTAGACTAGCGTGTACCTTCTCGACCCATACAGATGGGCGATGGATGATCCCATATCCATCGGTGTTTGACATCAGAGATGATATACGGGTGCTCAGTAGAGACTGGGTACACTGGACGGACTCGCCGAGAACTCCCAGATGGTATTATACCTCACGTCAGATGGCAGTTCTCTGGTGACACTGGTACAGAGTAGTCTGTTGACCCGAGATCGTCATAGAGTCTTGTGTGGTTCCCACTGTGCTTTGATTTCCATCTTACCACGTCCAAGAGGGCGTGTAAAACGGTGGTTTTTGGGTACAGTCCCGAGTCACATGGAGGCAATGAGCGATAGGAGGGGATTCGTCTCTCCCGGTATAGGGAGTTGATGTTGCGCTGTGTTCGATTGGCTATAACCGGAAATCCCTGGCCAGGGTTGCTGAGATTTACTGGTAAGTGTTACCAGTAGTTTCTCGAATGTTATAGACCTCATATCGACACGACTTATCGAGCTATTGGGGTCTGACGTTTACCACCCCTAGGCGAGATATGCGACATATCAGACGATCAGACCGGACTGTACGGTAGTGTTACTGGTTGGATTCACAGGAGTATGAGCGGGCTTGCTCGTCGATCTTCTGATCGCTCAATACCCGGGTGGCCGTTACGTTTAGCAGACCGCTTGCGGCTTGTGGATGTTTGATATGATCATCATCCGCTGCCGGCTTATTGACGAGTCTTTAGAGTCCTACACAGAGGTTTCCTGGCTCAAGCGAAACGAAATAGGAGCGCATATGAGATATGTGCGGGACCGAGAATAATACCAGTATGTGATACTGTGTTCGATTCTCGCGATGTGACATTGATCGGTTATATGCGATATAGCCGGGTTATCGGATCAAGTGTTGATTCGATAAGTTGTTACTAATGATACCAGTCGGTTGTGTGCGTCATGACCGGATCGTTAAATCAAGTGTTGATTTAATGATTTAATGCATAATTATATATGTGATATATTACTTTGCATTAACTAGTATTGGTTCACTTAAGATGGATTTTCTCACTCGGTTGTGCACATTGTATATGTGATATACTTTTGTACACAAGTTTGTATCATGTTTGATGATACATGCTAACTAGGGTTTGTGTGAAGATTAAACCATGGTTGTAGATTGGTTAGGGTTTTCATTTTCTTATTCCTTTATTTATTTATTTATTCTTTTTGGAAAAATGACAAGCATAAAGGAAAATGGTGGCTTTGTTTGTTTTCTAGTTGAAGCTTCATGAAGCTTTGACCAAAGTGACCATTTTGTCTCATGCTTAACCCTAACCACTCCATTAACCCTAGTTTAATCTCTACACTTGACCATGGTTCATTTTATGATAAGTATTGATTTACTTTTGATTTTAAAATGAACTTATCATAACACTTTCTTCTTCTTCTTCATCTTCTTCATTGAAGAAAGCTTCACTTCATCAATGGTGGATTGATGAAAAGTGTGAGAAATCCAATTCTAAAGTGAACCCACTTCCTATTTCTTCATCCTCTACCTCTTTCCAAGTAGTAAAGTGTGTTTCCTTCACAAGTTTTCTTGACTTGGTGAAGTTGGAGCTTGATCTAGCGATGCTTCGACGTAGATCATCTTCGGCATGGACATCGACGACCTAGCTCGCCTATTCTCCGATGAAGCCGACGCTAGAGCCCGGAATTTATTTTGGACAGCGAGAGGACTTCATTGCGGAGCTATGGAGGTGGAGCACCGGATCTACAAAGGTTGTATTTCCGTATTCTTGTAGTTAAGTGTTAACTAGTTTGTTTTTCGCCTAGAAATCTAGCCAACGATCCGTTCTAGGGTTTCTCGGCACCGTTTAAATTTGAAATTGGCATGGTTGATGCCTTGTGAGACCTCATTAGGGTGCCTAGGAACCCTACATCAGGTAGTGGGAGTCATGAATGACTCTGTCCCGTTATCCCCCGGGACCACGGATCAAGTAAGAATCACGAATGATTCTGTCCCGTTATCCCCCGGGACCACGGATCAAGTAATACCCTTTTAAGCTACACTTCAGTTACACTTTTGATTTCCCCATGGCCCCAAGGTTATGTGTTCAGGTCAAATATTGATAATCTAGAGCTAATGCCAACATAGGATCAAGCAGATACAAGTTTGTCTATGTAGACAACAGGATACGTCCGTCAGGACGACAAGTCAGGATTGTCGACATTAGAAACAGGATCAGGTAACAGGTCAAGTAGTGGTGTATCAGTGTTGGATATATGTATGCCCTAGAGGCCATTATGTGATAGTGGATGTATCTATACATGTATATATATATTCAGTTTGCATTCTTGCTCGACATGATAGTATGCTATCTGGTTCTTCTTTATCTGACATGTTTATTTGATCATGCTTTTATTCATTCATACATGCTGATAAAGCCCTGAGGATATCGGCTTGACTACTCTGATTATGATGGAGATCATACTAGTGGGACATCTGTAGTCTATAAGCATATCCTGGAACGTCCCTAGTCGTAGGTATATCGAGATGGGGCATCGATATACCAGAGTAGACTAGCGTATATGATACTAGACCCATACGATGGGCGATGGATGTTCCCACATTCATCGATGTTTGACATCAAGATCATACACGGGTGCTCAGTGGTGACTGGGTACACTGGACGGACTCGCCGAGAACTCCTATATGGAATTATATCTATCGTCGGATAGCAGTTCTCAGGTGACACTGGTACAGGTTAGTCTGTAGACCCGAGATCGTCATGGAGTCTTGTGTGTTCTCCCACTGCACTTTGATTGCCACCCTACCACGGCTCTACTGAGTCGTGCAAACAGGTGGCCGTTGGGTACAGTCCCGAGACACACGAAGACGATGAGCGATAGGAGGGGTTTCGTCTCTCCCGGTATTGGGAGTTGATGCTGTGCTGTGCTCGACTGGTTATAACAGCAAGTCCCTGGCCAGGGCTGCTGAGATTTGCTGATAAGTGTTATCAGTAGTTTCTCGACCTGTTATAGACCATTCACCGACACGACTTATTGAGTTATTGGGATCGACGTGACCATCCCTAGGCTCGATATGCAGCATATCTGACGAAGAGACCGGACTGTACGGTAGTGTTGCCGGATGGCTCGACGGGAGTTGTAGCAGGTTCGCTTGTTGTCTTCTGATCGTTCAATACCCGGGTGGCCGTTACGTTTAGCTGACCTCTTGCGGCTTGAGGGCACTTGATATGATCATTACCCTCTGCCGGCGTATTGACGAGTCTTAGAGTCCCACAGAGGAGTTACCCAGTCCAGGCGAAACGTTGTGGTGCGCATATGCGATATGCGCATACACCCGATTGAAATGTGCGTATATGATACCGAACATTGATCGGGTGAACTGCTTTTGGTGGGGTCATATGAGATATGACCGGATTGATAAATCAAGTGTTGATTTATCATTTAACCATTAGTTTTCTCACTCAAAACCTTTCTAGGGTTTGATGGATGTATGCATGCATGCATGTGTTTCTATTTTTCTTTTCTAGTTTCATGCACATGAAGATGTGCATACATGTACACATACATACATCAAACCATCATAGTTGATTATATATGGAAATGGTGGCAATATAAGCTTCACACCATAGATTATACAATGGATAATTATTTAATTTTGGTTTTAAAAGGAAAATGAAAAGGAAAGGATAATTATGCTAGTTTCTACATGCTTCTTTTAACCTAACCATTCTCACCCACCACTAAACCATGGTTATCTTTTCCTTTATCATTCTAAACCCAAGTTAAATTAATCATCCATCATTTAATCATGGTTAGAGTCAAGAAGGATTAAATATATATAGTGAAATTTATTTTCTTTTGTAAGTTAACCTAATGGTTATCTTTTTATCTCTTGAAGAAAATTAGCCACCATTTTCATCCTTCTTCATCTTCTCCTCTCTAGTTTTTTCTAGTGAGAAAAACACAACAAAAGAAAGGTTTTTGAAGTGAGATCCAAAGCCACAACAACATTCTACACAAGCTTAGCCGTTTCGTTTAGAGTGTTATCTTCGGTTTGACGAAGTAGCGAGCTTGGACGGATATCTCCGCGGTGGATCATCGTGGACACAAGGGGAGTTCAAGAGGACCTCGTTTCAACACCAAAGAGCCTAAGGAGCGAAGCAAAAACGGGAGCTACAAAGGTTGTAGCCTTCAAACCCTAACTTTTGTTAGCTTTAAGTTTAGTAAACCCTAATTTTCTAGGATCTATCCTTTGCATGTTAGTTTAGCACCTTAAAAATTAAAACTTTGGGTCATGTGATGCTTCAAAACTCTTCATAGGGTGCTAATCTAACCTAACATTGGTATCAGAGCCAACCTAGAACGTTAGGCGCCCTTTTTGCGATGTGAAAAGTCCGATCGAACCAAAATACGGATTTATGGGATGCTCTCTGGAAATTTTTTAAAAACTGATCTTTTTCAGAATTAAAATTCTCAAAAAATAGAGCAGGTAAAAATTAGACGATCTGGAAAATCCGTACCAATGAACAGTATGTTTGACCGCGGAAGCGCGGCATAAGCAAGCTTAGGCCGCGCTTCCGCGGCCATATAAGGGGCTCTATGACATTTTTTTCTACAGTAATTTTCTTTACCTGCTACAGTACATTTTGAGAGTATTTAATCTGAATCTGCTGTTGAAAATTCTGGAGGTGGTTTTGAACTCGTCGTTTCGATCAGAATTTTCATTTCGTATTTCTTTTCCGGGTAAACTAGAAAGTATTGAAGTGTTTGAACGAATATCATTTACTCAATATTCACGGGGTTTAAATAGTTTGGAAATACGTGCAAGTCTTTTTGCGGTGGTCCCTCTAGAAGACAACAAACCTTAACTCGATTATGTGACCGTCTCGAACTACCCTTTGAACCCTAGGGTTTGGGGCAGTACGGCGTGCCACATGTGAGGCGTTGGCTTGACCCTTCTACGGCTGGACCGCCGCTACTGTGCCACACTCCAGATTTTTTGAACCCTGCTCAAGTGTTGAGCTTTAGTGAATCTTGGGTGCTTGACAGTTCGTTCGAAAACTTTAATACTGTCTGTTTATCTGGAATGTGATACAATATGTGGAATTCATATGGTTTAGGTATGAAATACGGAATATGTGATATTTCGTATTTATGATGTCTAAAGAGAATCTGGATTCCAAATATTGTAGTTTTACACTTTCTTTTCTGTGACCGTAAGTGTAGTATGTTAGATATCGCCGGTTTCGTTGCTATACATCAACGACAATCGGGGTACGCATACTTACTTACGTTGATGATATGTGATATTATGTGTTGCTGAGATATGATGTGCAGGATTGTCGCGATCGAATAGCCGGGGGGGTTTTGTGAGATGAGAGTTTTGTATTTTCATTCATGTAAATTCAAATGTAATGTAATATTCTTTTATTTGGGGCACTTCCAGGTTGCGGTTGTGTCACCAGTGTTGTATATTATTTACTTTTCCGCATTAGGATGGACCCAAGGAGGAGAGCACAGGTGACCGGGTTCTGGGGTTCAGTGGGAGGCCATCTCGAGGAGTCGAGACCGGGTCTCCTAAACTCCAGGATTGGTAGGGTCACTTGCCGCTCTCGTAGGGATCCAAGGTGTGGGCTTGGCTATTCATCGCGACTGTGGAATCTGTATTTTCTATTCTGGCTAAATACTAAATACGGACGTCCTAGTATATCCCACGTTATATCTATATTTCTGCTGCCTGTGTTCTGTGAAATCTGAGACGAATGACTTATTATATATATGATATATAGTAGACGTTGCTTATGTTTTACACCCGCGCTAGTCCCGTCCCGGTATGCCGTTAGTTAAGTAACCTAACGGTGCATAACGGAACATTGCGGCGAATGCGGATGGCATAAGCGTACGTGTTATTTTCGTTTCTTTTCTGTGATTGGCTTTAGGACTTAAATGATGGGATTACATTAATGTGATTAATGTAAAGAAAATAAACCTAAAAAGATGTTGTAGAATCGGATTTGAAAACCACTCGGCTATTTATGAAAAAGCTATATTTCAAAACTGCGGAGCTTAAGCCACTCCTTTTGAAAAACTGTTTGATTCTACAACGATATCAAGTTCAAAGCGTTAAAGATTTTCTTAAAAATCATTCGCAACCCTCCGTCATTTTAGGAAGTAGAGTACTTAGTATTCGTGCTACGTTTGTTGACTTTAGTTAAGGCGTAGTGAACGGTAGCTAAGTGATGTCTTCCTACACTGCATATGATGCAGATTAATTAGGACATTCATGCGACTTTGTTGACCATAGTTAAGGGTCATATGGATGGGTCTAATTAATCAAGAAATGACGGGTAGAACTTGACTGGTACTTATGATTTGTTGACCATAGTTAAGGTCATAAGTGCTAGGGGTAAAAATTATATCGGGAATTTCAAGTGTTGAAATTTGCAATGAGATTGCATACCTTCCATATGATGGTTGGATCCCGATCCCACTGTGGGCAATAGTTGCTCCTAGGAGAGTTTTACAGTTTACAATTAGCTAACTCATTAGGTGTCTAGAAAGGTGTTAACGGGGCTCCGCCTCTGGGAAAACGAGGTTTACTCTAATTAGGTCCGTGCGAAAGCACGGGGAACCTCCCTCAAAGTACCGACACTGGCCTGGCTGAACGGTTAGCGAAGTTGTAGACTGTAATTAATCCTGGCTAGTTTTTTCTTTTTAAGGTTTGAAAGAAAAACTTGATAAAAAACAGTGGGAAACATCGATTAGACAAGATAATAAACCAATCTAATCTATGCAAGAGCTTTCGCTGAGTGTATTCTTTTCTCTCTCTTAATGGCAGATACCCATGACTGGACTTAAGCTTCTACTAGATAAAAACAAACTGAACGAGACCAACTATAAAGACTGGCTAAGGAATCTGAAGATCGCCTTGACTTATGATAAAGTATCATATGTCATCACGGCTTCAGCCCCGCCCGTCCCAGGCCCAAAATCCTCAGTTGCGGACATAGAAGTCTGCAAGACATGGGACGCTGACTGTGCCACGGCCACATGCCTCGCGCTTGCATCGATGGATAACACACATCAAAAGCAGCACGAGGACATGGACATTCACGGGATACTGCTCCATACAAAGGAGTTGTATGGGGAGCAGTCCCGCGTATTACGATACGAGGCGTCAAAGAAACTGTTTCACATGCGGATGGCCCCTGGCACACCAGTAGCAGACCATGTTTTGAAGATGATAGCTCTTATAGAAGAGCTTGAGGACCTCGGATGAACTATGGACAATGAACAATATATAGATATTATTCTGCAGTCCCTCCCCTCCACCTTTGCTCAGTTCACAGTGAACTTCAACATGCATGGCATGGAGAAGGATCTCCCTGAACTCCTTAATATGTTAAGAAGTGCAGAGAGCACTATGAAGTCAGCAAAGACTCCCGTTATGACGATTGGACAGTCTTCTTCTTCTCGCCCGAAAGCTAAGGCCAAGGGAAAGAAAAAGAAGAAACCCACTAATCCTAAGGGCGGAGTCAAAAAGGTGAAGGGAAAGGGAAAGTCCACGGCTGGAGACCCAGGGAAAGGCGAGTGTTTTCATTGCCACAAGACAGGACATTGGAAGCGCAACTGCACGGAGTACCTAAGTCTTAAGAAGAAGCATGGTGATGCTTCTGCTTCAGGTGCGTTTGTGACTGAAAACTGTTTTTCTATAAACTCTGCTTCCTGGGTATTGGATACCGGTTCAGATTCTCACATTTGCAATTCTATGCAGGGGCTGAGAAATAGCAAGGTTTTGAAGACAGGTGACCATACTCTCCGTGTTGGAAATGGTTCCAATGTACATACAGTCGCAGTGGGAGAGTATCACTTGGGGTTGCCATCTGGATGTATTTTGATTTTGAATCCATGTTATTTTGTACCTGATATGCTATGTAATATAATATCCGTTTCTTTGTTGGACAATGAAGGGTATAATTTTGTATTGCAAAACAATGTTATGAACATTCACCTGAATCAAATGTTGGTTGGGTATGGTACACTTAATAACGGAATATATGTCCTAAATCAACACACGGTTTTCAGTATACAACACACTAATAAAAGAAAACTTTCAGAATTAAATGAAGCTTTTCTTTGGCATTGTAGACTTGGTCATATTAACGAAACAAGACTAAACAAGTTACACAAAGATGGATATTTAAATTCTTTTGAATATAAATCTTATGCGACTTGCCAGTCTTGTATCAAGGGTAAAATGACCAAAACTCCGTTTACTGGACACGGAGAAAGAGCTACTCAGCTCCTGGGCCTCATACATAGTGATGTATGTGGGCCTATGTCTACACAGGCTAGAGGTGGTTTTTCATACTTCATTACATTCACCGATGATTTCTCAAGATTCGGTCATGTATTTTTATTAAAGCACAAGTCCGACGCTTTTGAGAAGTTCGTTGAATATAAACAAGAAGTAGAAAAACAAACCGGCTTGAGTATTAAGATGCTTCGATCAGATCGAGGTGGTGAGTATCTCAGTACAGAATTTGCAAACTTCCTAAAAGAGAATGGGATTCTCTCTCAGCTCACTCCGCCTTACACACCACAGCACAACGGTGTGTCAGAACGACGGAATAGGACCCTATTAGATATGGTCCGGTCCATGATGAGTGACGCTGAGTTACCAGTCTCGTTTTAGGGGCATGCATTGGAGACTGCAGCGTTTCTGCTAAACAGGGTTCCAACCAAAGCCGTGTCTACCACGCCATATGAGATATGGAATGGGAAGAGACCATCTCTTAAAAGAATTAAGATTTGGGGTTGCCCGGCCTATGTTAAAAAGCAGAATCCGGACAAACTCGAGACACGGTCAGTCATGTGTAACTTTGTGGGATATCCAAAGAATTCTTATGGGTATCTGTTCTACCACAAAGAGGAACAAAAGGTGTTTGTTTCTCAGTATGCCACATTCTTGGAAAAAGAGTTTTTCACAGATAAAGATGATGGCAAGGTAGTAGATCTGGAAGAGGTTCTGGAGACACAAACTACAAATGACGATTTGGTTGAACCAACTGTTGCAACAGAAACTGAAGAACCTCGGCCACTCCGTAGGTCTGGTAGGACTTCTCGCCCACCAGAGAGGTACTACGGTTTCCTCATTGATGGTGACAGAGAAGACTGTATCATGGAAGATGATGATCCTACCAGTTTTCAGCAAGCTATCACGAGTGGTGACTCTGTGAAGTGGCTGGATGCCATGAGATCCGAAATGGAGTCTATGTACACCAACAAAGTATGGACTTTGGACGTTGTACCCCCTGGGGTAAAACCTGTAGGGTGCAAATGGATCTTTAAAAGAAAGATTGGTGTGGATGGGCAGGTAGAGACCTATAAAGCAAGACTTGTGGCGAAAGGTTTTCGTCAAAGACCAGGTTTGGACTATGACGAAACTTTTTCGCCCGTAGCCATGCTTAAATCTATTCGGATCCTACTTGCTATTGCTGCTCACTACGACTATGAAATCTGGCAGATGGACGTTAAAACAGCATTTCTAAATGGAGATTTAGAAGAATGTGTTTATATGGATCAGCCGGAGGGCTTCATTGACAGTGGGAGCAGCGAGAAAGCATGTAGATTACTTAAATCCATATATGGGTTAAAGCAGGCATCTCGGAGTTGGAACATCTGTTTCGATGATGTTATCAAAGAGTTTGATTTCATCAAAAATCCGGATGAACCTTGTGTTTATAGGAAGGCTGTAGGAAGAGCTGTCACATTCCTCGTATTGTACGTGGATGACATTCTTCTGATAGGAAATGACATTCCTATGCTACAGTCGGTCAAATCATTCTTATCACTGAGGTTCTCCATGAAGGACCTGGATGATGCCACATACATCCTGGGCATAAGGATCTATAGGGATAGATCCAAAAAGTTATTGGGACTGTCCCAAACCAGGTACATCAACACCATCCTAAAGAGGTTTAGTATGGAAGACTCCAAGCGGGGTGCCTTACCCGCTTGCCATGGAGTCACTCTCTCCAAGGATTCTTGTCCAAAGACCGATGAAGAGAGAGCTCGCATGAGCATTATACCTTATGCTTCGGCAGTAGGATCTATAATGTATGCGATGTTATGTACACGCCCAGATGTAGCTTATGCACTTAGTGTTGTAAGCAGGTATCAATCCAACCCAGGGGAGAACCACTGGACAGCTGTGAAGAACATTCTTAAGTACTTGCGAAGGACTAAAGAATTGTTCTTGGTGTATGGTAATAAAGATCTCCAAATGGAGGCCTTTACCGATTCGAGCTTCCAGAGCGATAAGGATGACAGCAAATCTATCTCAGGGTTTGTATTTACCCTTAATGGAGGGGCGGTAAGTTGGAAAAGTTCCAAACAAGATACCGTTGCAGACTCTACGATAGAAGCTGAGTACATTGCTGCAAATGATGCCGCCAAGGAAGCTGTCTGGATGAAAAAGTTCGTCTCGGAGCTAGGAGTAGTTCCAACCATTATTGATCCAATACCTTTGTATTGTGACAATAATGGGGCAATGGCGTTAGCCAAGGAGCCCAGATCCCATCAGCGGTCCAGACATATCCTGAGGCGCTTTCATTTGATCCGGGAGATTGTAGATCGCCGCGAGATCGAGATTAAGAGAGTAGACACAAAGAACAACGCCGCGGATCCATTCACCAAGGCTCTCCCTCAGCCGCAGCATGAGCGACTTTTTGAGATGTTGGGTATGAGATACGCCAATAACTGGCCTTAGTGCAAGTGGGAGATTGTTGGATATATGTATGCCCTAGAGGCCATTATATGATAGTGGATGTATCTATACATGTATATATATATTCAGTTTGCATTCTTGCTCGACATGATAGTATGCTATCTGGTTCTTCTTTATCTGACATGTTTATTTGATCATGCTTTTATTCATTCATACATGCTGATAAAGCCCTGAGGATATCGGCTTGACTACTCTGATTATGATGGAGATCATACTAGTGGGACATCTGTAGTCTATAAGCATATCCTGGAACGTCCCTAGTCGTAGGTATATCGAGATGGGGCATCGATATACCAGAGTAGACTAGCGTATATGATACTAGACCCATACGATGGGCGATGGATGTTCCCACATTCATCGATGTTTGACATCAAGATCATACACGGGTGCTCAGTGGTGACTGGGTACACTGGACGGACTCGCCGAGAACTCCTATATGGAATTATATCTATCGTCGGATAGCAGTTCTCAGGTGACACTGGTACAGGTTAGTCTGTAGACCCGAGATCGTCATGGAGTCTTGTGTGTTCTCCCACTGCACTTTGATTGCCACCCTACCACGGCTCTACTGAGTCGTGCAAACAGGTGGCCGTTGGGTACAGTCCCGAGACACACGAAGACGATGAGCGATAGGAGGGGTTTCGTCTCTCCCGGTATTGGGAGTTGATGTTGTGCTGTGCTCGACTGGTTATAACAGCAAGTCCCTGGCCAGGGCTGCTGAGATTTGCTGATAAGTGTTATCAGTAGTTTCTCGACCTGTTATAGACCATTCACCGACACGACTTATTGAGTTATTGGGGTCGACGTGACCATCCCTAGGCTCGATATGCAGCATATCTGACGAAGAGACCGGACTGTACGGTAGTGTTGCCGGATGGCTCGACGGGAGTTGTAGCAGGTTCGCTTGTTGTCTTATGATCGTTCAATACCCGGGTGGCCGTTACGTTTAGCTGACCTCTTGCGGCTTGAGGGCACTTGATATGATCATTACCCTCTGCCGGCGTATTGACGAGTCTTAGAGTCCCACAGAGGAGTTACCCAGTCCAGGCGAAACGTTGTAGTGCGCATATGCGATATGCGCATACACCCGATTGAAATGTGCGTATATGATACCGAACATTGATCGGGTGAACTGCTTTTGGTGGGGTCATATGAGATATGACCGGATTGATAAATCAAGTGTTCATTTATCATTTAACCATTAGTTTTCTCACTCAAAACCTTTCTAGGGTTTGATGGATGTATGCATGCATGCATGTGTTTCTATTTTTCTTTTCTAGTTTCATGCACATGAAGATGTGCATACATGTACACATACATACATCAAACCATCATGGTTGATTATATATGGAAATGGTGGCAATATAAGCTTCACACCATAGATTATACAATGGATAATTATTTAATTTTGGTTTTAAAAGGAAAATGAAAAGGAAAGGATAATTATGCTAGTTTCTACATGCTTCTTTTAACCTAACCATTCTCACCCACCACTAAACCATGGTTATCTTTTCCTTTATCATTCTAAACCCAAGTTAAATTAATCATCCATCATTTAATCATGGTTAGAGTCAAGAAGGATTAAATATATATAGTGAAATTTATTTTCTTTTGTAAGTTAACCTAATGGTTATCTTTTTATCTCTTGAAGAAAATTAGCCACCATTTTCATCCTTCTTCATCTTCTCCTCTCTAGTTTTTTCTAGTGAGAAAAACACAACAAAAGAAAGGTTTTTGAAGTGAGATCCAAAGCCACAACAACATTCTACACAAGCTTAGCCGTTTCGTTTAGAGTGTTATCTTCGGTTTGACGAAGTAGCGAGCTTGGACGGATATCTCCGCGGTGGATCATCGTGGACACAAGGGGAGTTCAAGAGGACCTCGTTTCAACACCAAAGAGCCTAAGGAGCGAAGCAAAAACGGGAGCTACAAAGGTTGTAGCCTTCAAACCCTAACTTTTGTTAGCTTTAAGTTTAGTAAACCCTAATTTTCTAGGATCTATCCTTTGCATGTTAGTTTAGCACCTTAAAAATTAAAACTTTGGGTCATGTGATGCTTCAAAACTCTTCATAGGGTGCTAATCTAACCTAACAATCAGGTCATGTCAGATAGTGCACATGCATCAAATGGATGCCCAACAGTAAAATGTAGCAAGTATCAAATCAGGGTAAAAGTACGGATGTACGGTAAAAGTATGGATGCACAAATATCTATCAGGGGTTACATCATGACTATGTAGGATGCACATTATCAAGTATGGGGTACTAAGGTAACAATAATATGACATGGCATGCAACTAAATATATAGAATTAATGGTATGGATACACAATAAAATATGGATGCACAAATATCTATCAGGGGTTACAACTACAGTTGCATGACTATGTAGATGCACATTATCAAGTATGGGGTGTTAATACAACAGTAACATGAAATAATATGATCTGTAGATGCAGCTACATATATAATAAATGATATGGATGCATACGGGTATCCGAAAATAGTAAAACATTAATATGGGTGTACAATGCAATCAACATGTGATATTTTTATTCATAAGGATGCAAAATATGATACATAGCATGTAGCAAGATAAACTTGCCTGAACGGATCTCACGACAGGGTGCGTACGCTGCTCCGACGTCGGGTAATCATCGCAATGCACACACGGCACACGGGAAAAGTCTAGGCAAAGCAAGAAGGTGACCACGCTGGCTGGGAATGTCCTCTCGGTCGGTCTGAACGTCAGCGATGGCACAGCTTCGGTGATGGCCGGAAAAACCAGATCAAGAAAAGAAAAGAGAAGGAAAGACGAAGAAGAAGGAAAAGAAGAGGAAGTGCTGGGGTTTAGCGTGGCTCTGGGTTATCTGGGACAGAGGAGAAGGCGAAGGGAGGAAGACGATGGGTCGTGGGTTTCCGGCAAGGTTTCACGGCGAGGCGGCTGCGGGTTTTCTTGAAGTCGGGTGAGGGTTTTGTGCAGGAGAAAGCCTCGGGATCTAGGGAGTAGGAGAGAAGAGAGGGGGAAAGAAGGTGGTGGCGAGGACGAGGGCGTGAGTTCGACGGGAGGCGAGCTCCGGCGAGGAAGTGCGCAGGCACGGGTTGCAGCAAGGTCGGGGTGATGGTTTGCAGTCGGGGAAAAGAGGAAAGATAGGAAGGTGAGAAGGAGAAGAGGAAAGGTGGTGAGGGTAGTGACGAGGCCGACGAATGAGATCGGCGGCGAGGGGCGTGCAGACGAGGGTGAGGTGAAGGCTGTGGGTGTTCGGTGATGGGTTGTGGGGAGTTGCAGGTGGTGGTGGTGATGAAGGGAAGTGGAGGAGAAGGTCGAGGAGATGGGGATGCCGGCGGTGAGGAGACGGCGACGAGCGCGAGCGAGAGCTAGGGTTCGCGAGGGGAGGCAGCGAGAATTAAAGAAGACGAAGACGGGGACGTGGACAGTAAAAAAATATGGGGTTAAAGAAAAATATTTATAAGTAGATGAGGGAGAGGGAGGGAGAGGGAGGGAGAGTCACGAGAAAGGGAGAGAGAGTTCTGTTAATTTTTTTTGATTAAAAAAAATCTTTTAATTATATATAAAAATTTAAACAGTTTAGAAATATTTAAGATATAATATTAGTTAAAAATTGATATTCTGGCTAAAACAAAATTACTCCAAAACACGTCCGGGTCGGGTCTAAATTATGGTTTGAAAATACGGTTAATATACATGTCAACCAAAACTAAAACAGGATATCCGGGTAACGAAAATGCATACCCCCAAGAACGAATGCGCGCACGTGCACGTAGCCATCCAAATGAGTCCGTTTCACTGAACGGGACGAGAACAAGATGCGCGGATGCTACGATGGGGTTAGGGGTATCATGCAGGCCATGCTATATATTTTTTAAATATTTTACTTGACTTTATATGTTATATTGAAAAATATACAGATTCCAGATAAAAATGCCAGTATGCAGTATATAAAAAAAATATGAAAGTGCACGGATCCACATAACAAGCCGGGATAAATCATAAACAGGAATCAAGATGGGTTTTCAGCAAGCGGGTCGGGTCGGATGCAAAGACGGATACCAATACACTATTCGCACCCAAAACACAATAAATCAAGAAAATACCATAATTAAAGAAATACTCAAAATAGAACTGGTATAAATGAACTATGGTGTTACATGTTACCTGAGGCACAGACACGAGCACTTGGTATTACACTTATGTATAGATATTTACCCTTGCATTTATTTAGATGCTTCAGGTTATATATTGAGGATATATTATTGTATGACCTAGGATAGAGTCATACATGCAATTTCTTCTCAGTGATATTTTCTACTCATGAGTTGGCAACTCACCGGCGTTGTGCCACAGTTTCTTGCAGGTTTTGCCGTACAGGTTTCGTTGCGGCTTGCTGGCACACTACTTCCTTCTGGGTGATTGCTTTGGTAGGTGGGTTCACCTGTATCTGTCACGACCTAAAGTGGCACGTGACCGGCACTTAAAGCACGTGACATCTAAAGACGTCGACGCGGTTCAAGTAAGCCGAAACCTGGAATCTAAATCTTTTTTGAAAAAAAAATATTGGAGGTGAGTTTAAAATAGTCATCAGATGGAATTAGTTTAAATAACATTTAAATTTAACTAAGCATGTTTGAAAAGCATCTATGACGTTTTGAAATTCGACAGCACCTCCTTGGTAAAATTTGCATAAAAACCCGATACAACTACAACAATAAAATAGCATCCCAACGGGTGCTAACCTCCACGTCCAAACGATGGAGCAACCAAACAATCTATATCAAAAGTCGACTCCAATGAGTGCGACATCACCACACACAAATTCTAAGTCTCGCTTCTAAGTCCACAATATACCATTTCTAAGTTGATGGAGTTTTACTAGATACAAGAAGATATGAATATACAAGTGTGAGTACGATACAATGGTAACCCACCTGCCAAAGCAATCGCCAAAAGGAATGTGTGCCCAAGCCGCTGATAATCCAAGCGGAAAAACCTGCAAGAAACTGTGGCACAAAGGGGGTGAGTTGCCGACTCAGTGAATAAAAGTACATCTAAAGGTAGAAATCGAAATGCACGACGATACCTAGGTCATAAATAAAGTACTATCAATATCTATACTAATATAATATGATATACTTATGTATCATAATGCAACACTAACTATCATGCAATCCCAAGTAGAATATATCAAATGCAAATGACCTGTATCTAGGTATAAGCCCAATGTAACAGAATATATATATATATATATATATATAAACTCTTCTTTAAAATAGCCGCAGAATAGATATGTCACGGCATAAAGCAGACGTGATAGTATGAAGTATAATAGATATCTTATTTAAGATATACGTCCGGCTATTTTAATGAATAGTGTTAAGAGGTTTACAATTTAAAAGATTTAAATGTCATATCAAACACGTCTAAATAATGAGGCTATAGCTCGATTTTGAAATCCCTTTTTGTGTACATGAATGCCCGTACGAATATATACAGGTACTGTCCCCCGGATCAGTCCTGGTCAGCTACAATAACTGTAATCTAACGTATATCTTATGATAACAACACATCAATATATATAGATGTCCAGCATCGATAACCGAAATCAGAAATACCTCGTGTCCATCACCGACACGTAAATGCAGATATCGTCGACACCATCTCAACAGATGATCGCCACCCGATATCCCTGGCCTCGGTCAGTATTCCCTGGATATCAGTCGTGTCCAATCGAACCCCGATCAGTATCCCCGGGATATCTACCGTGCTCATCTTTATTTCCGGTATCGAATATTCTCGCTAGGCTCCCCGCCTATAATGCGGCTTTTCTGCCCCTCGGTCTCGACCCGGGTCCACCATGTATCCGACTGTATATCTCCCCCACTCGGTCCGGATAATAACAAGTCCGAAACCGTATAACCCCCCGCACTCGGTTCGGAATAAATACTCAGAAAACATAAAGCTCATGGTAGACGCCAACTCATCATATACAAAGATATCAGTAAAGAATGAAAATACTTGCATAAATCATTCTGATGATATATTATATATATACATATATAACAGTGTCCATACCACCGATATATATCATCAGAAGTAAAATATCCAGAAAATCCATAAGAATCAAATTCAACATCTATAATAATGATATTCGTAATTTACAACAGGAAATAAAGAAAGACTGCATAATTAAATCATATAGGCATAATGATATCAATTCTACTATGTCATGGCACTACTAATGATGTGTAGTGTAGCATACGCGTCTGTGCTCGTGCAACATGGCAATCATTAGTATTTGTGCAAGTGTTTAACAGGTGTAATAGCCTATTCATATCAACATATATATATATATATATATATATATATACGCATTATATAATAGAACGGTTCTATAATGACATGGCGATACCAATGAGGTGTAGTCTAACATATGTGTACGTGCTTGTGCAGCATAGTACTCATTGGTAGTTGTGCAATGTTCTATCAGAGTGTACGTATTACGGAAACGTATAACATTAATAATTATAACATAAGCAAGTAAAGTAATTATAATCATTTTGTACGAGTCTAAAGGTAACCTGGCCGTTATTCGGCATACGGATCTCATCATTACTAATACGTATAGTTTCTCGTATAATACCTCCCCGTATCGCTATATCTAAATCATCTTTAGAACATCATAATCTTTCGCACTAACTTACCAAACCATAATTTAACTACATGCAATTGAATATCATGCTAGATGCAAACTATCTCCAAAATCAATATCTTGAATAAATATTAAACTATCTAGATACCATAATACTATTTATAAGGTTGCGGGGGTGCTATACGCCATCCACCCGACTTTTCCCGTAGATATAAATCTACTCACCAACTCGTTAAGTTTGCTGAAATGCACGCTGCTATGTCCGCCAACTCTGTCTCGAAATTTTTCGCGATCGCACCTATAACGTATTTAAAATCGTATCGATGTAAATATCATATTGAAAACCAAAACAACGAGCTAAGTATCCGTAGGTTAGAACCTACAGCTCACTTGCCCCAAAGATGATCAAATGCCCCTGAACTTAATGTACTAACGTCAACGTTTCAGTTGCAGTACAGAAATACGGAAAATCATATCAAAGTGTCGGAAACTTTAATAAAACCCAAACTAAATATTCCCAGATTCTCTGTATGAATATTGGGATAAAACAAACAATACTATAAATCATAAATTATCTATACACAGTCACAGAAGAAAAACCAACACCAAAAACCCAAGGAGGGCCGGCGAGCTCGGAAATTTGGGGTATATCGCCGGATTAAGTAGGAAGTTTAGGGCTAGGGTTTTAAGTGTAACCTCCTAGTGGTCTCAAGATACATATAGTGTTACTAGTTGTTATATTGGTTACACCTATAGATTCAATATTAGTATGCTAAATATCACAAATATCCTAATTTATGATACTGCATATACTAAACATGCTACGTGAGGATATCGCGAGTTAACTGAACTTAAGTTAATCTGAGCTAACCCTATTCTGGTCGTAACAGGTAAAAACAGAACTCATGATATGATATATCCGTGTCATATAAAGAATTTTAACTCCAAAACTGATATTAGCTTACAGATTTTACACACTGAATAATTAACATAAGCTAACAATACCATACACCCTATAATACATACAGAGAGCTACCCTAGAAAAACTAACACCAAACTCCATTGAAAAACCGGTGAGCTCGGATTTGTGGCTTATGTCGCCGGCCATTTGTTAATGGAATGGGTTCGTGTTTCAGGTGTGTATGCTAGGTCCAATCATTATGTCTAAGGTACTGTTTGATTTTGTTATAATCTACCTAGACTATAGCAGATTCACAACAGAGTCTAAATTGTCCCAAATACGATATTTCCGATATCATACTTCTATACTAAAACAGAATTAAACTAAAAGAACTACAGGGTGAGAAATTATACCAATCTAGAAGATCAACTGAAATTTTTCTTCAAAGATGTACAAGCTTGATTCATCCTAGTTTGATGGTTGAGGTAAGAGCACAACACTTAGCCTTCTATGCCATTTCTCTTTCTTTTTCTTAAGTGAGGTCTAGGACTTTGTTTTCTAACTAGGAATTTCTTTTAAATCTCAATATATCAACTGAACAAATAAGAAGAGATAAGAGTATGGAGTGATAAGGCTAGGAGGTAGTGTCAACATATTGGATGGTGTGCTATTCATGCAAGGAGGAGATGTGGGCTTGATGTGCATCCTAAGATGTGGTGTCTATGAGATTTAATATAACCTTAACCCTAATTCAACACATTTACATAATAACCCTCACCAAAAATTAATTTACATAAGGATTCTAACATTTCACTAAAACCCCTCATGACATTTCTTATTGTAAAAACAAACTATTTCTTTACTAAACTATTCTACCACATATTTAAAAGGCCTTTTTATTACAAACAAAATTAAAATAAAATAGTTTAATTAATTAAATAAAATAATTAGTTATCTAAAATATTTCAAAATGTTACAATATTCCCCCCTCAAGAAAATTCGATCTCCGAATTTAAATTAAATCCCCTTCTTAAAACGTTTTTCTTAATCCAATCAGCTCGAATTCAAAACAATTTTCTGGGGTCCAATTTTAAAACATAAAATCCGCTCAATATAACGGAACTCCAAAGCCCCATACGAGCTAAAATGCATCATAACGCAACCATGTGCGTGAAATATCAAAATATATAAAACTTACATAACTGTAACTCTAACGGGTGCTATGAGAATTACTCAAGTTGTGATGAAAATTGCCAAATACGAAAACCGTTGTGTATCCTAAGTACACAATAAATGCCTTAATCGTAGTGCAATATCGGTGCACACGACCAAGCGAAAAATTTACATAAATCAAATCTATAACATATCCTATCAAGTGCAAAGCACGAAAACAAAATCAACTCTAATAGGTTTGCGTGCAAATCTTAATTCACATGTCACGGTGTGCATGAAACTAAGACAATGCTAAGTGCAACAGGCATGCACGACACGATATCCACTGCATCCGCTGTGCATGGAACAAAGTGTACAAAAAAGCAGCAAGTGCATCGGGGTGCACAAAATCAAAATCAAGTGCATCAAAGTTCACAAAAATCAAAACGTGCAACTGATGTGCACGAAATCAAACCAAGTATACCTAGGGTATATATATAAAAAATCTCTTAACCATGTGCATCTGATATGAACGGAAATATCAGTGTAGTGCAACTGGTGTACATAACACTTCAATCGAGTGCAGTCACCTCGCACGAAAATCTCAACAAGTGCACCTGGTGTGCATGAAACATAAATCAAAATGAAATTAGTGTACATGGAAATCTCATCAAGTGCACCTGGTATGCACAAAACATAACTTGACCCTCAAATCCTCAAAATACATATATCAAAATAACGGATTTTGAGTTGTCATTTCTCCAACGTTGAAAATGAAATGTTTTAGATCATAAAAACGCAAATCGAACTCAAAAGACATCGAAGCCTATCTTTTTCAATGTCGGAAGGTTTTTATACCACCGGAATTGGCATAGCAAGCATTACTACTTGCCGTCTGCTACATTCTAACGTTCTCTGTCTCTGAATTCTGGTTCTTCTTGCGGATCTCTAATACCATGGCTTCTTTATGCAATCGTCCGGTGAGGATCAACGACACCATTCGTCTTATTGCTGATACATCCCATCGCATCTTCTTGACCAGTAGTCCAGTCTCTTATAACGCAACATATTGATAACGGAAATCTCTATCCTCTGCTTGTGTGCTAATAACTGATACTGGGTCCAATCTTACTTATTATCAACTTCTAGAAAGAACCCCTTCAAGTCTCCTGCTGATCTCAGCTATCCATCCTGTCCGGAATTAGTACTCATTACTGAATCCACTTTCTCTTTAGTAACCACTATCATTCCTTTTTTATTTCCTCCTAAAAGTGTAGCCGTATGCGTCTCAGTATATGCATCAAATCTTCAATATCAATTATGAAGCGCAACTATCCACTAGAACTTCGCACTAATCTCCTGTTCCATAGATCTCCAATATCAACCACTTAAGAAGCGTATCACGATAATCATGCGAGTTGCAAGTCATACTCGATTATGACCATGCCCGGAACCTTACAAGACTTCCAAAAACACGAATCCGGCATCTCTGATACTCCGTAGAAGAATCTGGCTAACCTCACCTTCGAAAACTCGTCCCTATTTCGTAGGAGGAAAACTTACTGCACTATTTCTTTCTCAAGCGACTTGCATCTGGTCTAAGCAAGATCCATCTGAAGAAGTAAATCAATTTCACCGATCTCGTATCGGAGCGCCACAACTGATTAAAAGTCCTAACCATCCCACATCTGAACGGCTATGAATCCTTCTGATCGATCTACACTTGTAAACATCGTCAACCTTTAACTTTATGAACTCTGGAAGCAACATCTTGATAACCTCAGCAATGATTGGTATTGCTGTCTGAATAGTACGCAACACCACGATCTTCGGAGAGAGGAAAACATCACGCCTCAAGTCCGTCTGATCTCCAGCAATGACTCGACCATCTGGTGTGGATCCCGAAGAAACTCGCTTCACATTAGAACCTGATCGAATATGAATAAACGACATGTCTCTATATCCCCCGAAAGTCACCCTGGTCAGTCCTTGTCCCAGACAAGTCTGCTCTGACCGTATCTCTAGCTGAAACCCTCTCGACTCCCGTAAACATGGTGATCGAAACAATCATCATGCACTGACGATGATAGATCAACGGAATGAATAGAAGAGAGATCTCAAGATATAAATCTTAAGGTAACTTAGGCGGAGTATCATATCGTAAATATACCGCGGAATATATATACGGTACATCACTCTACTTAGTACCTACTCCATCAACAAAGGTCATCCTATATAACGAAAGTTCGGGTATAAGACCCCCAAAGTCAAGTCTAAGTCCTATAAGGTCAAGCCTAGGTAACAAAATGTATGCCCAGACTCCATATAGTCAAACCTAGACTCGAACAAAGGTTAAAACCAAACGCTCTGATACCAACTTTGTCACGACCTAAATGTGGCACGTGACTGGCACTTAAAGCACGTGACATCTAAAGATGTCGACGCGGTTCAAGTAAGCCGAAACCCGGAATCTAAACCTTTTTTGAAAAAAAAATATTGGAGGTGAATTTAAAATAGTCATCAGATGGACTTAGTTTAAATAACATTTAAATTTAACTAAGTATGTTTGAAAAGCATCTATGACGTTTTGAAATTCGACAGCACCTCCTTGGTAAAATTTGCTTAAAAACCCGATACAACTACAACAATAAAATAACATCCCAATGGGAGCTAACCTCCACGTCCAAATGACGGAGCAACCAAACAATCTATGTCAAAAGTCGACTCCAATGAGTGCGACATTACCACAAACAAATTCTAAGGCTCGCTTCTAAGTCCACAATATATCATTTCTAAGTTGATGGAGTTTTACTAGATACGAAAAGATATGAATATACAAGTGTGAGTACGATACAACGGTAACCCACCTGCCAAAGCAATCACCAAAAGGAATGTGTGCCCAAGCCGCTGATAATCCAAGCGGTAAAACCTGCAAGAAACTGTGGCACAATGGGGGTGAGTTGCTGACTCAGTGAATAAAAGTACATCTAAAAGTAGAAATCGAAATGCACGATGATACCTAGGTCATAAATAAAGTACTATCATTATCTGTACTAATATAATATGATATACATATGTATCATAATGTAACACTAACTATCATACAATTCCAAGTAGAATATATCAAATGCAAATGACCTGTATCTAGGTGTAAGCCCAATGTAACCGAAAATATATATATATAAACCTCTTCTTTAAAATAGCCGCGGAATAGATATGTCACGGCATAAAGCAGACGTGATAGTATGAAGTATAATAGATATCTTATTTAAGATATACGTCCGGCTATATTAATGAATAGTGTTAAGAGGTTTACAATTTAAAAGATTTAAGTTTCATATCAGACACGTCAAAATAATGAGGCTATAGCTCGATTTTGAAATCCCTTTTTGTGTACATGAATGCCCGTACGAATATATACAGGTATTGTCCCCCGGATCAGTCCTGGTCAGCTACAATAATTGTAATCTAATGTACATCTCATGATAACAACACATCAATATATATGGATGTCTAGCATCGACAACCGAAATCAGAAATACCTCGTGTCCATCACCGACACGTAAATGCAGATATCGTCGACACCATCTCAACAGATGATCGCCACCCGATATCCCTGGCCCCGGTCAGTATTCCCTAGATATCAGCCGTGTCCAATCGAACCCCGATCAGTATCCCCGGGATATCTACCGTGCTCATCTCTATCTCCGGTATCGAGTATCCTCGCTAGGCTCCCCGCCTATAATGCTGCTTTCCTACCCCTCGGTCTCGACCCGGGTCCACCATATATCCGACTGTATATCTCTCCCACTCGGTCCGGATAACAACAAGTCCGAAACCGTATAGCCCCTCCACTCGGTTCGGAATAAATACTTAGAAAACATAAAGCTCTTGGTGGACGCCAACTCATCATAAACAAAGATATCAAGTAAAGAATGAGAATACTTGCATAGATCATTATGATGATATATTATATATATACATATATAACAGTGTTCCATACCACCGATATATATCATCAGGAGTAAAATATCCAGAAAATCCATAAGAATCAAATACAACATCTATAGTAATGATATTCGTAATTTACAACAGGAAATAAAGAAAGACTGTATAATTAAATCATATAGGCATAATGATATCAATTCAACCGTGTCATGGCACTACTAGTGCAGCATGGCAATCACTAGTATTTGTGCAAGTGTTTAACAGGTGTAATAGCCTATTCATATCAACATATATATATATACACACACGCGCGTGCGTGCATTATATAATCGAACGGTTCTATAATGACATGGCAATACCAATGAGGTGTAGTCTAACATATGTGTACGTGCTTGTGCAGCATAGTACTCATTGGTAGTTGTGCAGTGTTCTATCAGAGTGTTCGTATTACGGAAACGTATAACGTTAATAATTATAACATAAGCAAGTAAAGTAATTATAATCATTTTGTACGAGTCTAAAGGTAACCTGGCCGTTATTCAGCATACGGATCTCATCATTACTAATACGTATAGTTTCTCGTATAATACCTCCCCGTATCGCTATATCTAAATCATCTCTAGAACATCATAATCCTTCGCACTAACTTACCAAACCATAAGTTAACTACATGCAATTGAATATCATGCTAGATGCAAACTATCTCCAAAATCAATATCTTGAATAAATACTAAACTATCTAGATACCATAATACTATTTATAAGGTTGCGGGGGTGCTATACGCCATCCACCCGACTTCCCCTGTAGATATAAATCTACTCACCAACTCGTTGAACTTGCTGAAATGCACGCTGCTATGTCCGCCAACTCTGTCTCGGAAATCTTTGCGATCGCACCTATAATCGTATTTAAAATCGTATCAATGTAAATATCATATTGAAAACCAAAACAACGAGCTAAGCACCCGTAGGTTAGAACCTACAGCTCACTTATCCCAAAGATGATCAAATGCCCCTGAACTTAACGTACTAACGTCAACGTTTCAGTTGCAGTACAGAAATACGGAAAATCATATCGAAGTGTCGGAAACTTTAATAAAACACAAACTAAATATTCCCAGATTCTCTGTATGAATATTGGGACAAAACAAACAATACTATAAATCATAAATTAACTATACACAGTCACAGAAGAAAAACCAACACCAAAAACCCAAGGAGGGCCGGCGAGCTCGGAAATTTGGGGTATGTCGTCGGATTAAGTAGGGAGTTTGGGGCTAGGGTTTTAAGTGTAGTCTCCTAGTGGTTTCAAAATACTTATGGTGTTACTAGTTGTTCTATTGGTTACACCTATAGATTCAATATTAGTATGCTAAATATCACAAATATCCTAGTTTATGATACTGCACATACTAAACATGCTACGTGAGGATATCGTGAGTTAACTGAACTTAAGTTAATCTGAGCTAACCCTATTCTGGTCGTAACAGGTAAAAACAGAACTCATGATACGATATATCCGTGTCGTATAAAGAATTTTAACTCCAAAACTGATATTAGCTTCCAGATTTTACACACTAAATAATTAACATAAGCTAACAATACCATACACCCTATAATACATACAGAGAGCTACCCTAGAAAAACTAACACCTAACTCCGTTGAAAAACCGGCTAGCTCGGATTTGTGGCATATGTCGCCGGCCATTTGTTAAGGGAATGGGTTCGTGTTTCAGGGGTGTATGCTAGGTCCAATCATTATAGCTAAGGTACTGTTTGATTTTGTTATAATCTACCTAGACTATAGCAAATTCACAACAGAGTCTAAATTGTCCCAAATACGATATTTCCGATATCTTACTTCTATACTAAAACAGAATTAAACTAAAAGAACTACAGGGTGGGAAATTATACCAATCTAGAAGATCAAATGAAATTTTTCTTCAAAGATGTACAAGTTTGATTCATCCTAGTTTGATGGTTGAGGTAAGAGCACAACACTTAGCCTTTCATGCCATTTCTCTTTCTTTTTCTTAAGTGAGGTCTAGGACTTTGTTTTCTAACTAGGAATTTCTTTTAAATCTCAATATATCAACTGAACACATAAGAAGAGATAAGAGTATGGAGTGATATGTTGGGTTCCTAGGCACACTAATGAAGTCTCACAAGGCATCAACCATGCCAATTTCAAAATTTTCCGGTGCCGAGAAACCCTAATATGGATCGTTAACTAGAGATTAGGCGAAACATGCAACTAGTTAACAACTTAACTAAGAGTGACCGGAAAAAACAACCTTTATAGATCCGGTCCTCCACCTCCAGAGCTCCGTGATGATGTCCCCTCGCTGCGATCATCGGATCCCGGGCTCTAGCGTCGGTTTCATCGGAGAAATGGACGGGCTAGGTCATCGACTTCGATGCCGAAGATGATCTACGTCGAGGCAACTCAAGATCAAGCTCCAACTTCACCAAGTCATGAAACTTGTGAAGAAAACACCCTATACTACATGGCAAGTGGTAGAGGATGAAGAAATAGAAAGTGGGTTCACTTTAGAATTGGATTTCTCACTCTTTTTACCAAGGCACCATTGAAGCTAGAATGGTTTCTTCTTCTTGAAGAAGAAGAAGAAGAAGAAGAAGAAAAAGAATATCATAAGAATAATAATTCAAATGATAAATCAAGTGAAGTTATCATAATGCAACCTTGGTTAAATGTAGAGAGTGAACTAACGTTAGGTGAATGGTTAGGTTTAGGATGAAGACAAAGTGGTGGACTTTCAAAGATGCTTTAAAGCTTCAAGAAGCTTCAAGCAAAGAAAGAAAAATAAAGCCACCATTTCATCTTTTCCAAAAAGAATAAATAAATAAATAAATAAATAATTAAATCAAAACCCTAACCATTAACATAACCATGGTTTAATCATACACACCCAAGTTTGCATGTATCATCAAACATGATACAATCAAGTGCACAAAAATATATCACATATACAATGTGCACAACAAGTGAGAAAATCCATCTTAAGTGAACAAATACTAGTTAATGTAAAGTAATATATCAAATATATAATTATACATTAAATCATTAAATCAACACTTGATTTAACGATCCGGTCATATCGCATATGACCGACTAATATCCAATGTATCGACTTATCGAATCAATCATCGATTCGATAACTAGGTTATATCGCATACAACCAATCGATACATTCATCGCGAGAATAGAATACAGTATCACATACTGGTATTATTCTCGGTCCTACACATATCTCATATGCGCTCCTATTTCGTTTCGCTTGAGCCAGGAAACCTCTGTGCAGGACTCTAAAGACTCGTCAATACGCCGGCAGCAGGTGATGATCATATCAAACACCCACAAGCCGCAAGCGGTCTGCTAAACGTAACGGCCACCCGGGTATTGAGCAATCAGAAGATCGACGAGCAAGCCCGCTCATACTCCTGTGAATCCAACCGGTAACACTTACCGTACAGTCCGGTCTCGTCGTCTGATATGTCGCATATCTCGCTTAGGGGTGGTAAACGTCAGACCCCAATAGCTCGATAAGTCGTGTCAATATGAGGTCTATAACAGTTCGAGAAACTACTGGTAACACTTACCAATAAATCTCAGCAACCCTGGTCAGGGATTTCCGATTATAGCCAATCGAACACAGCGCAAAATCAACTCCCTATACCGGGAGAGACGAATCCCCTCCTATCGCTCATTGCATCCATGTGATTCGGGACTGTACCCAAAAACCACCATTTTGCACGCCCTCTTGGACGTGGTAAGGTGGAAATCAAAGCACAGTAGGAATCACACAAGACTCTATGACGATCTCGGGTCAACAGACTACTCTGTACCAGTGTCACCAGAGAACTGCCATCTGACGTAAGGTATAATACCATCTGGGAGTTCTCGGCGAGTCCGTCCAGTGTACCCAGTCTCCACTGAGCACCCGTATATCATCTCTGATGTCAAACACCAATGGATATGGGATCATCCATCGCCCATCTGTATGGGTTGAGAAGGTATACGCTAGTCTACACTGGTATATCGATGCCCTGTCTCGATACACCCACGACTAGGGACCTTGAAGGATGTACTTATGGACAGCCATGTCCCCACTAGTATGATCCGCATCATAGTCCAGGTAGTCAAGTACACATCCTAAGGGCTTTACCAACATGTAACAGAAAGACAATCTGTGTACACGTTAAGGTAAAGAGCAACCAGATAGCATACTATCATGTCGAGCAAGAAAGTCCTCCCTATATATGTCCAAGCATCCACTGCAATATACATCCTATGTATAGTAATGGCCTCTAGGGCATACATATAACTAACATGATAAGGCTAGGAGGTGGTGTCAACATAATGGATGGTGTGCTATTCATGCAAGGAGGAGGTGTGGGCTTGATGTGCATCCTAAGGTGTGGTGTCTATGGGATTTAATATAACCTTAACCCTAATTCAACATATTTACATAATAACCCTCACCTAAAATTAATTTACATAAGGATGCTTACATTTCACTAAAACCCCTCATGACATTTCTTATTGTAAAAACAAACTATTTCTTTACTAAACTATTTTACCACATATTTAAAAGGCCTTTTTATTACAAACAAAATTAAAATAAAATAATTTAATTAAATAAATAAAATAATTAGTTATCTAAAATATTTCAAAATGTTACAGTATCGTGACCACCGTAGTATCTGTATTTATATTCAGTTGTATCTAGTAAACTCCATCAACCAGACTTGTATTATTTGATAGACTTAGAAGATCAGTATGTATATTCTTTCAACCTTAGAGTCGCGCGCTGTATTGTCCTGGTTTTTCTCTGGTTTTCTTTCTGAGTTTTGATTCTCGTCCTTCGGCGTTGTATATTATATTGCTTGCGTGGTTGTGTCTGCCAATTGGCGAAGAGATAGCTCCCGCTTGGGAATGCCTTTATTCATTATGTATATTATTCATGTTTGTACCCGTTTGGGGCCAGTATTTATAAAGGAGATTCTGCCGAAATTTTCGGGAAAATATGATGTTGCTTTTAAATGTTTAATGCCATTTATTTTATTTAAACCACTTGCTTTAAACAAGTTTTCCTTCACTTCTTATTTAAAATGGTTTAGATTTCTGGGCTTTTGGCTTACTTGAATTAGGTAGGGTCCTATAATCTTCACATGATTCAAGTGCCAGTCACGTGCTATTTCGCGTCGTGACATTAAGCCTTTAAGGACTTCGCGCCCACTAGGAGAAGTTAACTGTGTTTAGAACACCGCTTAACGGTATATCGTTCACTGGGTGTCTAGGAAAGTGTTCACGGCGAAACCGTCAAAAGAGAAAGGGTTATCTAATTAAGGACCTTCGCGAAAGCGTCGGAAAACCGCCCTTTATCTCTTCACTTACCTGGCCTCGTGATCAGTATATCTTAAGCCCGTTTCTCGACACAGTTTTACTTCGACAATCAAGTTCTTGAGCAGGTCTAGTTGACCTAGGTGAACCCTAGACCTATTAGGTGTATGGTATTTTGCGTCGTGATTATTTTTTGTCCATATTCTTTTTGTGTGTGTATTTCATTCTTTTGTTGATAACTAACTAAAAAATAAATTTTAAAAAAAAACCACATTTTTTTTCCTTCTTCTTCTCTTCATATCATGGGTACCTCGCCTCGAAAAACTCTTGCCGAACTTTGGTACCCACAACCAAACATTACTTCTTACGGTTCTTGCTTTGGTCGAACGTCGAACGATCCCTCCATACCCAAAATTTCTTTGAAAGATCGCATAGACGCGTCTAGGACAAACAATTGGACTCCGTAATCCACTTTGTATCAACCGTTTCAACCTCCACGACCTTCTTATGTTGATACCCCTTTTGAGAATCCTGTTGTAATTCCGAAACCCATGTCTATTGCTGAACATATTGAACAATCTCGTAGCCGATCTTTCACTCCTTTCACCACTTCCAATTCTTTTGACCAACAATTCCATTCACCTTCTTATCATAACGTTGATCTTAATCCTGTCCAACTATTCAATTCCTATCCATCCTACCCAACTTTTGCACCTTCCCTAGACATTGCTTCTGAACAGCCATTTGGGAGTTTCCAGCATCCAAACAACTTTGAATATTTTACTGAAATCTCTTCACAACCCATGTCTAGTCTAGAACAGTCATTGGAAGACTTTCGGATAGCATCATACCAACAGATGATGGATTTGAATGCGTCCATGGCCGCCTCATACCACCTAGTGACCCGGTAGCTAGTTTCCAACTAGCTCCAAATTTTCCAATGTATGATGAGGCAGTAGGACAGGTGGAGAATTTGAGTGGAGAGAGTGAGCTGTACACCCTTCCAAATCAAACCTACCCATTGCAAATTGAATCCCACAACTCCGGTTTTGAATGTCTATCAAGTGTCCCAAATGATTTACCAATTGAAGATAGAATGTTTAATGAGTTGTGCGACTTTGTAGTGTTTGATTTACCCGATTGTGAAGGGACCCTATCAAGTAAAACCGATCCCAACCCTTTTGACCTCTACACCTCCACTCTAGAACCTGAATTGATTAATATCCATGCTTTTGATGAGGTGTCTGAGAATATCGATTTTCACTTGATTGAGGATATTGACGCTGAGAATATTTTGGATGATGAACCCGCAGATTTGGATGAGTTTTTTCCTCCAATTCATCATCCCGATTCATTAACTGTTTTTCCCGAACTTCATATGCGTCTTGATATTGATGATAAATGCATGGATGAGCTTAATTTTGAGGAGAATTTTGAGAATGAACCAGTTTTGCTTCATGAGTCGGATTTTCCAATTCATCCTATCCTTTTCATTGACCGTGTACACCCTCCCAAACTTTTAACTGATACCCCTCCTCGATCACTTCCTTCCATCCTTTCCATCGTTCCGACCTTGCAAGACACCGTATCACTTTCATTTACTATGTCTGGTTTACCAAGTTCGGTCTACCCATGTTTTCTTACGAATCTTGAGAGGTTTGACCCCATCTCTCGACGGGTTAATAGATTAGTACACGCGCCTTTTACACATCGATCATCACAAATTGTACTAATTTATTCACTCCATATTCACCCTCAAGTTCGTACTCCATTTTTTTCCCTTCCGCCATTCTTCTTCTCATATACCGGGATTGTATACCACTTCTATCCCCATACGGTCTTGCGTATTCTCCATTTCTTTCCTCTCCTCATTCTTTTACCAACATGCACATTATAGCGATAAAATTTTTGAGTGGTTGGTGCTCACTTTTGGCCTGTGTAAGGCCTGGTATAGATTGATATTGTTCTCTCCCCTCTAATCCTGAACTTCAACGCTTAACGGTGGAAACCCTGTTTCACTTAAGTTTAGGGGGGCCTTTTTGTGTGTATATATTTTTGTTTTGCGTTTTGTTTTGTATAAAATTTTCTTTAGGGAGCGCCGACAATTTTGACCCTCTTGGTGTAGCCTGACAGTAGGGCACTGTCAAGTTTAAGTTTGGGGGTGTGCTCATAATCTATCTATCTTCGTATTCATATGTATATTTTGTATTTGCATACCTTATTAAAACCCACAAAAATCAAAAAAATTTCCAAAAATATAAAACCTTTGTCGTCAAGTTAGCTAATAGGGTAACTTAGATTTTATTCCGAAAGTTTAGTTGATACGTTAGAAATAATTAAATCTAGGCTTAGGAATTGAAAACCCTAAAAATAACCCTCCTTTTGTTTAACCTTGGTAATTATACGTCCTTACAAGTTTTTTTTATAGAAGTAGATAATCTTGAGTTCAGTTCTTGAGTTAAGTCAAGATGAAGGGAAATTATTGAAAGTTTTATTGTAGGATAAGTCTGAAAAATAGTTTCTATTCTTAAGTCCAAATTTAGAAAGTATATACCCAACAAACTGCATATACACGCACCTTGAAACTTGGGATAGTAGAGAATACCTAGAAATACTCTTGCCTGAAAACCTAGTATGAAAGAAGAAAACGGTATTTAAAACTAACCACTAAAAGAGCATCATTGAAAAATATATCCGGTCTTGAAAAAGAAAAATAAAGAAAAGAAAAATAAATAAATAAAGTCAAGACCTGAAAACTGCTATTTACGCTTAAGCTCACACATTCAGTAATCGGCTGTTAGTGCCTCAAGAAGCACTAATAGTCGCATGAAAGGTGTGTGAGCAACACCGTCCATCTTTAACGAAAAGAAGTAGTATTAGGTATCAGGGCAAAGGTATTATAGCTTGAATTGAATTCTTGAGTGTAGGGGTGAAAATTTACACACACGTAGGGGTATACAATCGATGTTTGGAGGAAAGATAGGAATAAAGAATAAGACTTATGTTTTCCGTAAAGATGATAAAAATCCATGATTGGAGACCTCACTTTAGAAGGAAAACTCAGGAGAGACCGAGATCTTTCTAAACTGTAAAACGTATAGGATTTGGAGTTGAATAAATAGGAGGCGTGAAATATAAGGGTCGAATATTTCTAACTTAGGATGATAAAATTTCTAATATAGATACTAAACTGTAGGGGTAGAATCAACGTTAACTTGTGAAACTAGCTTGACGGGATTTTGTGGGTAGCATCCGCTGAAAACCTTCAGGAGACAACACTCCTCCTACTAGGGACACCTAGAGGTTTAACAGCTTGTTGCACGAGCTCAGTGCAATCGCGTTCCCTGCGAAAGTGAGGCTAGGATTTTGTTTTGCTCGGGACGAGCAAAAGATAAGTTTTGGGGTATTTGTTTATCACAGAAAACTGCACTTCAATACCACTCATTCATTATCTGTTTTGTTATATATCGGTACTATTAACCAGTGTTTGCTCGGTAATTACAGATTACAGGTATCCGTGACAAAATATTGGAAATACACTTAAATTCATGGATATATCGTTTGTGAGCCGACACTGCAACCGGAACTAGAAACCGACTAATATCCAAAGATTTTTTGTAAATAAAATGTATGCACACAATATTGGTCCAACACAATGCAAGTGTACACATGCTCTTTGGCACTAGGACCATGGTGGGGCTGCCCATGGCACACACAAATGATAGCAAAGCACAAGTGGGGATGAGAAGTGATGTGTGAGTTGATGCAAAAAGATATGATGTGATGTATAGTATCAAGTTTCCCTCCAAATCCCTGAGTTTCCCTCTAAATCCCTGAGTGCAGACCGGATTAATATAAAGAAATCAAGCAGCACCAGAGTGATATTGGAGAGCACACAAGACCACAGAACCAAAACGAGCCAGATTGCTCGGTTTTGGACCGGCCACATGCCCATATTGTCCGAGCTCGCCGGCCCCCTAGCTCCATTGGACCCCTTATTTCTCCTGTCCCTCCATTGCTGCCACGTCATATTATTTTTATTACTTGTTTTATTTTCTTTTGAGCCTATAAATACAGACCAGTGAGTAAGGGAGAGGGGCTCATTCTTTATCCAAGATTTTCCATTATTCTTCACACTTGTATACTCTTTTGTTTTTTTTTCTTGTACATAGATTAGTTTCCCTTGAGCTCCTTGTCTTCTCTTGATCTTGCAACCTCTTCATTGAGCTTGCAAGTTTAAGATTAGGTTATTGAACTCAAGATTGTATCGCTTGAACATAATAAAGCTTTCTTTTGCATTTGGGTTCTTAGTATTTCTTTTTTGCTCTTTTACTTACTTGCTCTTTCATTACTTGCTCTTTACTTACTTGCAATTTAATTATCATGACATTTACTTACTTGCAATGTCTTTTCTTTTCTTTGTATCTTTTCTTTTGCTCTTTCTTTTTGTTGTTTTGTTTGTTTGTGAATATATGTTGTTAGGAAAGAAAACGATATTGTAAGTTAAGGTTTTCGTTTCTCATTTCCTTTGCCCGATATTTTTCTTTGAACTCCGCCCAAACCTTATGCAAGCGCTCCGTTAGGCACCCTACCCTACCAAGGTATCGGTGATTCCTAACCGCGACCGGTTGCGTTTATTTTCGCCGGAGGCGAAAACCGAGCGACAAGAACGGACAGACAAGGGTCAATAAGCCAGAGTTCATAAATACCGTGCTTAAGCACCCTAATCCACGTTGTTGCCGATTTCTCTAGCTTCAATGGTCAAGCTCGGCACAAAGGATTGAGTACGAATCCACTAACTTACACCAACCTATCTTTTATTAACAAGCTTAACTTTGCATATAAGCACTTAGGTTAGATATGAACATTTCCGCCTCGCGCATTAACTCGTGAAAACAAGAACTTAAAACGCTCTGTCTCCCTGCGGACGACTCGTACTCATCGCGGCTAGCTGCAAAGCAATACCATCCTGATTGCGGTTAACTTTAGAATTTTAAAACTCGACACGCCAAAAGTGTGCAATCAGGAGTTGATATCCCGCTGTGTTCGGTTGGCCATCTTAAATCCCTGGTCATAGTGAATGAGATTTACTGATAGGAGATCAGTAGTTTCTCTGTAGGTGATGAGCTTGACACCGGCATGACTTATTAGGTTATTAGGGGTCTGACGGTATCCACCTTCTAGAACCGGTATGCGACACTCTTAGACGATGAGACTGGACTGTATGGAGATTTTCATTTACAGGCTCAGTAGGATACGGACAGACTTGATTGTCGACATCCCTTTCGACATATACTTGGGTAGCCGTTACGTACAGCTAGTGCCGCTGACATGCTTGTGGTTATGGATTTTATTCAGTAACTCACTGCCAGCGTATTGTCGAGTCTTTAGAGTCCCACACAGAGGGTCTTCCCGGTTCAGGTGATTTGATGTAGAGGTCGTATGTTGATACGTGGAAAAGTCCGATTAAATACATGTACTGCCTATACGGACATTAATCGGACATTTGATAATACCAGCCGACTTAGAATTAAGCCGGATTATTAAATCAAGTATTGATTTAATAATTTACACATACACATTTATTCTAATATTATATTCACTATTCTTTTTCTCTCTCTTGACTATTTGTATTTTTATACGGATACGCTATATGTATTCGATACATATACCAGGGTTGTATTCCGTAATCAAACGGAATACTTCTAGAAAGGGACACCTCATCAGGATTTTCTTTTTGTTAAAAAGAAAAGAAAAGAGGTGGAGGAGGCGGCATGGTAGAGAGCATAGTTGAGAGGAATGAGCACTATATTTTATTCTAAAATTCATTTGGATAAAAATATTTTTGTATGGCTCGTTTCTTCGGATATGGTTTCGTTCTCTCATGCACTCTCTCTCTCTCCTCTTTCCTCATCCTCCTCCTTCTCTCTTGAGATTTTGCTCTCTTGAGTTTGGTAAATGAGAGATTTAGATAGTGGTAAATTCCTACATTCCTCACACTCTATCCCTAATAAGTTTAGATGGTGAGTTGCTTCCTCAAAATGCGTTTTGGTGTGAAGCTGGATCTTGGATCCGTTCCGTTCAGATGGATCATTTTCGGTAAGGACGATCGACTCTCAAGCGCGTTCCCGATGGCCTACGGAGCTTAGAGGGGTCTTCCGCGATTGGGTGGACACGCTACAAAGGTTGTATACTCTCAATCTTGTATATTTAGTTGCTAGTTTAGCATTTGGAAAGATTTCTAGGGTTGCAGTTTTTCTGTGCCCGCATGAAATTTTTCGTTCTATATTCTGCCTTTGATTCTTGCTTTCGTTGTGCGAGCGCCAGAAACCTAACAATCTTAAATTGATAAAACCATACTAAAAGTTATATATAGACAAAATTACCCAAATTACAACAATCTTTAATTATAATGTTGGTTTATTTTACTAAAATATCCTCATTGATAAGTTGAAGAATTATGAAATGTTTATCTCCTTCTACAAGGAATAAAGACCGGCTTCCGTGTCAATGTTAGTTGTTCTATATTAAATAATTACTAATAAATAAATGGAAAAAATGGGACTGTGAATGTCACATCTAAGCTTGGCTGTGAACATCACTCACGTCTCAGGAGGTGAGCCCCACCGCAACTTCCCCCCTTCATTCACAGCTAATAGGGTTGTGAACGTTTACAGCCCCAATAAGCTCTAAATAATTTTTCTTATCATTAACTTGTAAGTTCAAAATGAATGCAGTGTTACAAAAATGTGAAGAAATCCTTTGCACCTGCTTGTTATTTATTATGAGTCGTCCTTGGATCTTTTCTTTATCATCGAACATTTTCACAAAGCACTTGATCATCACCATCTAGACTGCCAAACTTTTTAACACTTTTCAAGTGGGATTGATTGAATTTCAAGTAAATTATGTAGAATTCCGAGTTCATTAGTTTGTTAACATTTATTTCATATATATGCTTTTAGTGTTTCACATTTGATTATGTAGCAAATTTGTTGTTGGTTTTTCTTTTACAATAAATTAAGAATTTCTTAATTTAAATGGAAAATACAATATTTTAAGGCTTAGTAGGATTAACTAAGCCATAGTTTGGCTGGTCATGAATTTTATTTTATTTTTAAATTCAAAAAAAATGCAGTCATATGAGATTTGAGCTTCGGTAAAGTCGATAGTTTTTCCCTATCTATTTATGTATATGGATAGAATAAATTCCACTGTAATTTCATAGAATTTCACTAAAATTGTGACAACTTGGACCACGACTGCACAAAGAGTACAGCAAAAGGAAGAATAATAGTTCTTATTTCAGAAACAAAAAAAAATGATAATAATAGAAGAGAATCAGATATTAGAAATTTGATGACTTAAAAGGGACAATTATGGATTTTTTTCATATCTCACCCCCTAAATTTCAATATATTTCCAGATTTCCAAATTTCATCTTCAAAACTATTAATTTCACCTTCAAAATCTAATATTTTCAATTTTCAACATCAAAACCATTAAGTTGTCCAAATTTCATCCAAAATGGTCATATTCTTCTTTCTCATGTGAAATAGGGAGTGAGGTTTTAGATTTCTCAAATTTTCAAAATTAGAAATTCTTTTGAGAGCGAAATTTAGGACATTTTGCTTTCATACAATATTTGTCATTTTAATAAATAAAATCAAGTTCCTTTATGGCTTTGTCATAACAATTACGACAGCTTGAAGCAACAATATAAATTAGAGTTACTCCTATGCAGGTGGTGGTATAATTCAAGTATTTTGCGGTTAGAGTATCATAGATTGAGCTTCATGATCTTGGAGAAAGAGCTGACAGCAAAATGGAGAAAATTAAGAAATTTTTTGTAAAAATGAAGTTTTAATTATTGATAACTTAATGATTTTGGAGGTGAAATTTGGACAACTTAATGGTTTTGGGATGAAATTTGGAAATACTAAATTTTAGGGATGAAATTTAAATAACTTGATAGTTTTGGAGGTGAAATTCTGAAATACCATAAAATTATAAATAAAAAAAAGTAAATGGACCCGACCCATTGAATCATGACTATATCGGCTATTCTGATATATAAATTCGATATATATTAAATTATAGAAAGCGGGTTTTTTTATTTCCTTAGACCACAAAACTCAAGAATTTTTCGATATTTCTTATTTTCTGTTCTTGTCAATAGATGCTCCATACGAAAAAAATCGCTATTCTTTTCCGATACATAGAAAAAAAGTATATTATATTTCGAAAATCCATTTTGAAATTTGGACGATTCGATACTTTTGGAGTTGAAATTTGGAAATATGAAATTTTGGAGGTGAAATTTGAAAATATTGAAATTTTGGGAGTGATAGATGAGGATGCGGTCGCTTGCAGCCGCGATGCTGAGGGCGTGACTGCGGGTGGTCGAGTCCTCCTGACGGAAGGGGCCATCGGACTTTATCCAGGCCCATGTTTGATCCCACTTGGGCTGCACGCCATGAGACTGAGGACACTGCTACCCGTTAAACAAGACTGACATTAATAAATTTAAGGGTCAAAAGATTTCTTTCCCCCTTTTTTCAAATTATATTGTGAACTATTAGTAATTATATATTAAACTATCATGTTCTTCTAAAATTACAATTATTTCCAGTGTTTTTGCAATTAACCCCAATTTTTTAAGGGGGAAAAAGGTTCCGTCTTTAAACCCTAAACCTTAGCGATTCAATTCAATCAAAAGCGAACAGATGTCGAAGAAAGGAGGAAGACGAGGGCATCTCACGACAACCCTCGATTCTCATATCCAAAACATTAACGAGACATTTCAGGTGAGCGATCCTATTCCTTTCAAACCCTAATTTTATTTTTTTTCCCTTTCGATTTTTTTTTGTGCCCTAGTTATAAATTTGGGTGCTCAGATGCTTGATAAGCCAGCGGCTTCTTCTTTGGAAAAAGCGAATTGGTCAGAAGTAATCAAACTTGGCGATGAGGTTTCTAAGCAAGCAACCACTGGTATTAATTATATATCTTTCGATTCATTTTCTTATATCAGCATGGTGATTTAGATTTATTCTTTTAATTTATAAATCTCATAGGAATGTTTTTTCCTGTTACCAAGAACTGGCGATTAATCGTTGCATTGAATTATACTGTATATGTGTTTATAATTAAGCAAAGCACTTTAATAGTTGGAAGTTTCTTCTTAATATTGAAGCAAAGTACAGCAGCAAGTGTAATGTATATAGTCGGAATACATTCTTTCATACAAAACCGGTGGCAGAAATCCCTTCTCAAATAGCTTGCAGGTTTTCCTCATGCTAGTTATGAGCTACAAAAGCCATTGTTGTTGAATATTCTAATTCTTGCCGATTCTAAAATAAAGTTTGCAGGCTGGTTTCCTCATTTTCCATGAGCCTCTTTTACGGGCATCTTCGTTTAATGCATATAGTGAACATATTTTACCTTGCACATTACTGTTATATGGGTATTAAACAAATTTTTGTTCTTTTCTAGAACTTATTACACAAGTATGAGAACCATTATTATACTACAGGGCATGGAAACCCAGTTGCACCACTCTCCCATACGTCTGGCATGATGATGAGCCTATTGTTACATAAAAATCTCTTGTGAATTCCTATAGTTTAGGCTTAGTTTGGCAACAATGTTTCGATTAAGTTAAAATGAAACCACAGTTTGCATGTGTGCACACCATGGTTTCATAAAGTTTAGGATCATCTGGGAACAGAGTTTACGGAAACCAAGGTTTCGTTTAATTAAACTTATTTTTAAGTGAGGGAGGGAAGGAGGGAAACTTGGCACGAAACTTTCCGAAACTCAACTATTGTTGGAGTTTAGGAAAATGGGGTTTCGAGCCTTAGAAACTTTTCGAAACTACGGTTTGAGAAACTCCATTTTGGTTGCCAAACAGGCCTCAGTTACAAATTTTGGAGTTTAGTCTTGAAACCCCACGAAACTACGGTTTCGGAAACCGTAACCATGTTGCCAAACTAGGCCTAGTTGCTTGTGGGTTAGATTTTGATTGTTAGCTGACTTATGCGTTCTTTAAAAATTGTTTCTTATGTTACCTGATCATTTGAATCCCTCATACTGGTGCACTAAAAGGATTGTTGGGTTAAATTTGCTTGCTTAATTGCATGATCGCATGGCAGCATAGCTCAGAAAGAGATGGCACTTAGTGAATCAATTCACATTATACATCCTTAAGTAGAGTGTAATTCCTTGTGAATAGTCATGCAAGTGTTCTCCTGGAACGGATTATGATTTTTGCTGCATAATACTTTCAATGTTTTTGATCTTAACATTGTGGTCCCTAATCTCTTGGAAAGATGAGACTCCCCACAATATCAAGATCAAACAATGAACCAATAAACGATTTGACATCTTACAGATTTTCGTTCAGTTTCTATAAGAAATCAGGAAGAGTTGAATTATGTAAGTTTCCGCAGCTATTGATTTTAATTAGGTTACAGTGGTATAGTTCTTGAAATCCAATTGGATGTTTCTGAGAGTTGCATGATTACATAGCTTCCACAGGCTTCTGTTCTAAGCCTTGGCTTCAGCTTTTCAATCTTGTGATCCCCAAGTTAGCCAGTGCATTGCCCTTGCTCTTAGGACCAAGCGTATCCTTTCATATGTTGCAACACACATTTTCATGATGCCTGGTATTTGACTATGCTTGCCCATGGGATGCAATTGAGAGATGTTTTCCTAGTCGTGCTTAGAATTACAGTTACATATGTGCTTATCAATCTAAATGACTAGGTTGATGATAAGTGGAGGGTTTCTAATTACTAAGAAATATGTTAGGTTGGCAGGATTGGCTTGCATGCAGGAATGGAGCTGGTATTTAATTGTTTTGTGGGAGGGGTGTGAGGAGATTTTGTATCTAAAAGTGGACAAGCTTTTGTATTTATTTGTTAAGTTTGAATACTACTAATTATATTTTTAGAGTTATATATATTTCATGGTACTTGGATTATTGATATAAGAGAAAAAGAACTTTAACACTTGATTTCAATTTCAATTTCAATCGGAAAGAAAAATCTATCACAAATATAACTTCTGTGTCAACGATTTGTTTGCAAAATAAAAATATGAGAAAATACACCACAATCTAAAGAAGAGAGTTTGCTTTAGCTTTTGGCCTTTTGCGTTAATATTAAATATTTTAAGACATTTATCACTAATCATTTTCTATGGAGAAAAACAAATGTAAATGATTATTCAAAAACAATTAAATAATTTCAAGTCACTAAAAACTAATATAAAATATATTAAGGGCGTTGTATACAACTATGGAAATACACAAGGTTCTTGTTAAACTTTCCTTGTTAAAAGCAACATGCGGTATAGAAATAATAATTAAAGACAACAATCCCTGATCTACATGGTCTTAAAACCATGCTGTAATCACTAGGACAACTCGAACTGTGTAAATATGTATTTCAATAATTCTTTTCTATTTTTACAAAAACATAAATATAGTAAAATCCATAAATATTTGCCGGGCCCCGCCCCCTGCTTGCCCCCAAGCTCCACCCTGTTTGAATGGCTACTATGAACTTTCGAGCTTTGAGCCCCCCCCCCCCCGGTCATCCCTTCATACTCTCATAACTCATGAGCCATGGCTAAATTTTGTTTGATTCTTTGACGACATCTGTGACTATCTTGTTGAACATCAACCCAAAGATTTGTTAAAGCACAAACAGTTGTAGACCCAAAGGAAGAACCTGAAATGCTGTTTATTTTTGGCCTCATGAACTTGTCTAATCAGGAGATCTGTTTAGTGAGTGTATAGCTGCACACAATATTTTCACTCGTGATCACAAATTTTAGAAATAAAGATTTTTAATATATCAAATCCCACAAATAAATTATTCCAACCTTGCTGGTCACTTAAGGTTTAGCTAATGCTGACAATTACATGTAATTTAAATTATCAATATATAGTTGTAAGTGCATGATCTCTCTCCAAATCTGTACGTAAAACTCATGAAGTATCTTAACAATAGTAAGACTTCTAATGTGGGTTTTTGGACATCCGGCAAAGCTATATTCTATTGACATAATGGATTCATGAGTATAGTTGTTGTTAAGGTAAATTTACTATTTTCTACCCTAGAGCAAGTGTGAAATTGACAGATGTAGACGAGAGAGCTGCCTTTGACCGGTAAGTTCTTAATAATATTGTTTTGTAGTGCAGTTTAATGGCTGGAGTCATTGTTGGCATGTTTACTATGCATGTGCTTTTTATTAAGTCTTACCTTAGTTATATATATATATTTGTTCCAACTGTAGGCAAACCATTATTTACTTCTACCGCATGTTTTCCCTTCCCTATTATTTTATCCCATGAAGCTATCAGATGTGTAATGGTTGATTGTAAACTATCAAGCCATTTTTTTCTTGCTTTAACTCTCCTTCTGGCCTTGATTGGTTTCACTATGTAAATAATGTCTATTTAAACTTGGATATACCATCTCCATTTATCTCTTATATTTTCCCTTCTTCATATCATTTTATTTTAGTTGATTTGATATTGTATTATCCATGTGGCCCTTGGTCTTATTATGTCTCTTAGAGGCTAATGCCACTCCTTATAGTAAAATTTTGTTTATTCTATTTTTTTGGTATAGGCTGTTCCTTTTCTGGGGTAATTGGAGGGATGCTCCTTTGCAGTATAAGCATGCTTAGGTCGGTCAATTGCCTTGGTGTTCTTTAGTTGTTTATAGCTGACAGTTTTCAATGTGGTAAAGTTGACAGTACTTTGACAACACTTTCTACAAATTTGGCCAATTCTTTTTCCGAAACGTTAACAATTTTGCATTGCACGCTCCTTTGAATTGTGCTCCATAACACGTTATGATTGCTGATGGAATATTGCATGGGTATCACCTAGTGCATTCAGAATGGGGAAAGGGTTTCTTAAACTTTGTGAACTGCTCTTCTGATACACATCGCCTTTGCAATTAACTAGTCATCAACTTATGTTGGAAATTTTCTTTGGTTTGGCTGCTGCATTAATAAAATGCTTAATGCTCTCAAATAGTCAATGTTGTTTTTTTTTATAGCCGATGTATTGTTGTTGGTTCTACGTGCTCCTGAAAGTATCATTATGATGTAATCACTTCAATTTTAGTTTTGGATTCAAGATGGTACCCATGGAAAGCGGATCCCGAAACATGTTCATGCATCGGCTTCAGCATCATTGTTCCATATGTTCTAATTTGCAGGCAGGATCATATTTTGAGCTTCAGAGAAATAAAATTTTGGGACTTTCTTATATTTCACCTGAACTTTTCTTATTTACAAAACCTGTAATTGTAGTATTTTTATGTTTCACCCTTAAATCTGTTGATTACTAGAAATTCCACCTTCATATAATATTTTCAATACTTGTGTTAGGTAGTGTTAGTAATAATATACACTAGTTTTATGACAGGCTAATTGTTGAGTGAAAATATGTTAATAGGATTGATATGGAGGAGGTTACGAGATTTTAGTTAGATATATAGTAACTCTAATACTATGGGGTGTTCCTTAAACAAATTGAGAATTTGGCGTGCAAGATCATAGAAGTCCTGAAATGCATGTTGAATGATAAGAATACCTGTAGAAACATCCATAAATCTTCTGTGCTGTAATGCAGCTGGGATGCTTTGGAATGGAGAACCCCGAGAAGTAATTGAACTGGAGGAGAACATGGAGGCATACTTCAACGTGCTTCAGGGGTTTCTTCTGATATGTCATGGGAGTACTGCTGGTGCTGGGCCCACCCTCCATGAAAGCATCCGTACCTCCGCCAAACAAGTAGTAGATTGCAGCCTTTCGTTGTTAAGGGAGGCTGTCTCTGTTTATGGTGAGCTCTTATTTCTCCCTTTGAAGTTCCTCTTTACTCGCATTGGCCATTCTCTTTAGATGTTTGAATATTCATTCTAATTTTTACGGCTCTTATATTGCATCTAATGCCAAAATGTTGTGAGTTTGTGTATGCAGTACTCTAGAGGAATAAATGGTCCTCTTGATGTTGTTACAGCTATTTTATTGTTGTTATGGGTATTGAACTTGTGCACATGAGTTTTATGTTAAATTTAATTAATATTCTTCTGTTAATAAGTTTGTTTGGATCTAGGGATCATGTATGGCGTTGTTAACTCTAAAAACATAAATTTGTTGAATATCAAGTACAAGGCCTGTCTCGAATTTCGGTACTGTTTTATCTGTATGTAGCTATTTAGTTGGCTACATCCAGATATAAATAACCTGAGATACACACATCTGGTTTTTAGAGTCTGGATATTCTTTCCAATATACTTCAAGGAGGTTCATTTCTAAGAATTAATTACTGTAATAGTGGACTCCCATCCATGCATGTATTGTTTTGCAACTTTGGGTCCAACAATGGTCCATCAGTCAAGTAAAAGAAAGCCACCTAGTAAATGATTCACATGACCATTATGATTTATTCAGTATTGATAAAAATGAGATGGGGCACTATTAAAATCATCTCTCTATGATTGATGGCATGCTGATTTTGGACACACAAACGGAATTTGCTACAAGTTTTACGAGAAAAGAGGAAGGCACAGAGACTGAATTTTCTACCAGTTACAAGAAAAAGAAAACAACAGCAAAAGCACAGCCCTATTTTCCAATTATTGTCAGTGGTGTCCATTTTGATTCAGCTCTAAAGAAGCTGCTTTCTTTGTTAACTAGCAATTCGCTTAAATTAAATTAGCAGTCCCCTAATCTAAATTAGCAATCGCCCGATCCCATCCATTTTTTACTGTCTCAATCTGTGTTGGTTTTCATCTCCCCTAGTCCTGGTTTTAGAAAATCACAAACAAAATTGACATATCAATTGTTATGATATGTAAATTTTTCTAATGACCTTTTCACCCAACTGAAACATAATCTATAATTATCTTAAATTTCAATTGCCAGGAGAGGAATAGTGGATAAATGAACATGCTTGTGCCTATACCTTGTAACTGTTCCAAAGTGATTTAATGTTTCAGTTGAAGATGCAAGATTAATGTGACAATATGTATGCTTTCTCATTACTTAAATACCGTTCCGTGGATGATTATTTTTTATAAATCTGCTGTCTTTTCTTATAGATTCACGCAATCCCAGCAAAAGATTGACTATCCCTCAGCACAGCGGCTTGGTATGGGAAGCATGCACTGCCCTAAAAAAGACTCCAAGTTCAAATTGCACAGCAATCGTTAGGGCCATAACTCAAGTAGCAGTCTCCATCAAAGACGTTCTTCGAGAGATGAAAGAACTCAAGCTTAGTGATTCTAGCCAGTTAAGTATTGCAGACCAATCAGAATCTGCTCAAGCTGATTCGGAAGATAATTCGAGTGATGGAGGTCTCGGTGATGATCTCTCCCCCGAGGAAATGATCGTTGCCCAATTAGTCATTGATGTTGCAGCCAATTCGCTAGATGCCCTAAAAGAGGTGATCCGATTTATATCAGGCTTGCTTAAGAGCACAAACATAGAAATCGACACCAAGGATTTTGTCGAGTCATTGGAGAGAGTACTTGGCTATTGCAAGGAGATTGGGTCCCAAGTTAGCGAGCTTGGTGCTTGTGTTTACCCGCCGCAAGAGGTTTCGGAGATGAAAGATATAGCGAAGAAGATAGGCGATGGAGTTTCGGGGATTAGACGAGATGTTGAAAGCATAGAGAGCTCCAAAGAGAAATTGCTCGTTGCTTTGCGCGCGGTAGAGACCGTGATAGGGATATTGGATTCTGGATTATTGGCTGGTGGCTTGAAATCTGAAATGGACAGGCTTGCTTTGTAATATATGCTTAAGTTTTTGGTTAAGAGTTGATTTTGATAGTTTGAAAAAGGTTAAGATGGAACATAAGAAGGTAATTTGTAAGGTAAGTAATATTTATGTCTTGAAACTTTGCTGCTTGAACTGAAATAATTGTTCCTTGTCGCCGAGTTTTTCCATCAAATATTTGCAAATATGAAGGTGCTCACTTTATAAGTGTTGAGAATGTGGACGCCTGTGGACGCATATGAGTATAAGATATAAGATGTGATCAACCTTCAAAAGGCTTGAGTTTTTTGGATGGAGTCTTTCTGTATTAAAATCTCATGTGCGGGTCTATGTTCTGGGCTCAATTCGAGTTTTACAAAAAGCATAATATGGTTGCCGTTATTTTTTGGAGTATTTGGAAAAACTGAAAGTAATTCAAGATTAATTAGCTAAAGCTAATTTAGTTCAGTGATGAGGGGGCAACATAATTGATTCTCTCTAATTTCCTCAAACCAAGTAAATCTATCATGTGGTAAGAGTTTCAATTTGTTGACACCATCCTCTTACAGTTAAAATGGTAGAGAAATACAACTCCAATCTCTTTATATATTTGAATAAGACCCTTGGAATTTCATATTTCTGAACTCAAATCTTATCAGTTATTTGAAAAAGTACTATTTCAGTTAAATGGTAGTTACTAAACCGAATGTTAAATACCTAATCTACCATCAATAATTAATCGTTTCATATATTTGTTCCTCTTTTAGAAAAGGAACCATTTATTATTCACTGAAATGTGTTAAGATGGCTCAATATAAAAGATCATGAAATTCAAGATTGGATATCGGTGAATTTCTAATAAATAGAATTACAAATTACATAGGGTAGGGGGAAAAAGATTGAATAGCTTGGACAGCAACCAAACTTGCTAATTCTGAATGATTCATTCTCAATTTATGAATTGAGTAAAGCAGTAATAGTAATATAGGTTATAGCAATAATAACTAGCTATTTCATGTAATTTCATTCAAAATTATAATTCTATTTCAGTTATATCGTTTAGTAACTTCTGAATAAAAAATTAGATTTGATCTTTACTTTTCCATGGTCCGTTTTGGAGAAACCGGCTTGATAACAATCGCGAGAGAAAGGAGACACCGGCTCTGTCCACCTTCCCCCCTAGGGATAGGTATGGAAAGGGAGGAGAATCATAGCTAGTAGAGCCCCTCGTACGGGCGGTGATTTAACAGTATATAGAGATTTTCTTATACAAAATTTTTGATTTCATTTTATACTTATTTTAGCCCATTTCGGATACAGCAATATTTGTATTAAAGAAAGTCCATGTTATTTATCGGAAAAACTTTCATTTACAAAAAGCTATACTAATTTTTGTTGAATTATGGTATTTATTTGAAAAACATCGAAAGTTTGCGGTATTTATTTATAACGAACAAAGTTCATTGTATTTATCTGAAAAAACGTTGAAAGTTAACAACATCGAAAGTTCATGGGAAAGCGGTGAAAGTTCATAATATTTATTTGTAATTAAGAAATTTCATGGTATTTATTTGTAATAAAGAAAGTACATGATGTTTATCTGAAAAACTTTCATATAAAACTCTATACGGCATTTTGTTGAATTATGGTATTTATCTGAAAAACGTCGAAAGTTTGTAGTGTTTATTTGTACCGAACAAAGCTGTCACGACCCAAAGTTTGGCCCGTGACCGACACTTAACCACGTAACGTCTACAGGCGTAACGCGACTAAGTGAACCGAAAACCCAGAAATCAAACCAGTGAAAGTATAGAGTGTTATAAGTTTTAAATGAAAGCACTTACTAACATGTTAAGAAATCTAAGTAAACGATCACCAAGATAACAATATACGACGCCGTAGCGAAGATCAAGATCCACAAGTGGGAACATCACAGATAGAATAAACTGCAAGTACAGCCGGCTCACAACGAGCTCAACACCAGAATACAAGTAATATACATCATCGTCCTCACACTGTCTCTAAGTCAAATACATACATGGTAGATGGAGAATACTAGATACAACAATGTACATAACTGAAAGATAAACAGATACCGCACAAAACCCACCTATCAGCAAAAGAGCTAGTACACCAACTATGGGGGTATCTGTGACAAAAGATGCAAAACGCTGCCTGCCGTGACTACTCCGAAGGGCAACCTGCAAACACTATAGCACAACGGGGGTGAGTTGCCAACTCGTGAATAGAGATAACATATAAAGGTAATCGCGAGCATGCACGTACTGCGCTACTCTATCATATCCAACAGATGATATCAATATGTGATAAGCAGTATGTGCAATAATCATGCAAGTGCTCTATCAGGTAATATAACTACAGGATGAGGTACAATAATAAATGCTGAGCATGGGCAATATAACATCTACACGGAATGTCAACGTGGAATATATAATCGGTGTCCATCAATGCACCCAGATCCCCCAAATAGCTCAGGCGCCGGCACTCTCATCGGCCCTCAAATCATGTAAATCTCTGAGAATCCCGAGTGCCCAACATCGGCACCCAAATATCATAAATACTTGTGTCCAGTATCGACACGCAAATCCTCATCCATCGGGCCCCGTCAGTCCGGGTCAGCCCACGGGCTCCGTCTGCGGTATCGGCCCTCGGCCCCGGCAGTACGGATCACCCCGCATCCATCTATCGACTCTGATCAGTATCCTCCGGATAACTGTCAGGTCCAACCAATCACCGGTGGGTAGTAGTCCCTCTGCCAGGCTCACCGTCTACTACACAGCGAAACCGTTCTCGCCCCGGGGTACCATACCGGGTCCACCATGTACCCGTAATCAGCCTCAACCAGCTCTTCGATTCGGTTTCACATATATCACTCTAGCACCGAGGAAACACATGGTGGACGCACCGAAATATTATATCAAGGGAACCGGGTTTTTAAATGATTACATATTTGAAATAGCCACGGTTCCCAAATCCAGAAATCACATGTAATCCAAACTAATATGCAAGTCAATGATCCGATATGATATGTGCATCAAATATGAATATCATGTCAAGTCACATAAAGATGAGCTACAACATAACGATCCGATGTGATATATGCATCAAGTATGAATATCATGTCAAGTCACATAAAGATGAGCTACAACATAACGATCCGATGTGATATATGCATCAAGTATGAATATCATGTCAAGTCACATATAGATGAACTACAACATAATGATCCGATGGAAATTCTACAGTGTGAGTGTCATGGCAATTACTAACGGTGTGTGTGTAACATGCTGGATAGTGCTCGTGCAACATGGACCGTTAATAACGGTGCGGTGTTCTATCAATTCTAGTTTATATCCATATAGCAGGGAATGCAGTATGCATTAAATAGTAGCCATGCACAGTCAATGTATGTAGCTATAAGGTCCTATCAGCCCTGACGTAGAACGCCATGCGGGCGATATCCCCGTAGATGTTAAATCTACTCACCGTAGTCTCTCGCTAGGTATAGCCAACAACTTGTTTTCCCTTCTGCGCGGCGTCCGCCGTACTCGCCTGCGAACATAGAATTACACAATACATCATACATAAGCTTGACATCACACAAACATGACATTAAAGCCGAACTAGTAACTCGTGTCGTGAACCAAGCGCGCGTGTACGCGATACGCTAAAACGTGTAATTACGCGCCTGAAGCCACTCCGACACGCCGCGATACGCAGAAACCCAAAACCCATACACCCGTATCACGCGTGTCGCGAAGATTAAAAAACGGGAAAAAATAGGTAATCACCTCCAGATTTTGATACAGAAATGATATTGCAAAACTATATATACCAAAATAACCCACATAACAGCAGACTCCAGTGGCCCAAACCCCAAATCCCAACTCACCTATCTGGCCGCAAATTGCGGCCAGAATGAATATTCCGGCGGCCTGGGTAGGGGGGTGGGCTCCCAGGTTTGGTGTGTGCACTCTATACCCCCCATACATGCTACAGTAACATCTAGTTTTATTCTGGAACATCTCGGGTAGTAGCAGATCCTACAGAGCCTTAAATCAAGTTAAAATCCACACTTTTACACTAAAATGGAACCTTATGGTATTTCTGTGCAAACTGAAATAAAACATGGCCTAAAATAGCTCTAATAACACACAATAGAGCTAACACAACTAACAAAACCCTAATTTAACATGTGAATCACAAATATCCTTTAATATCACTAAAAAAGCACAAAAATGAGATTTTTACTAAAGAATACTACAAGTTTAAAGAAAAGGAGTGCTAACATGAGTTAATACCTTCAAAAGACCCTATGAAACACCAAAAATCCCAGCTCTAACATCAAGTGTGCAGATTTGCTTTCAAACACCTCAAAAAGCTCACTTTTCCATGGTTTTGTGATGAAATGTGTTGATTTGTGTATGTTTTTGTGTAGGGATCAAAGGAAAATGAAAAAGGAGAAGAAAGGATGGAGAAAAGCAAAGTTTTCTTGCTGGAATTCTGCAGAATTCTGAAGTGAGGAGAAGAGAGAGAGAAGAGCAAGGAAATGGGGTCAAAAGTCAACCTCTTACCTAACACCATGCTTCATTTCTTTTTATTAGGATATTGAATTATGAAAAGGGTTATGATATGATTAAAATGGTGGGGAATTAAAATGAACCATGCACAAAAGAATGGTTAACATGTTATACCAAAAACCCTAAGCCACAAAAATGGCTAAGTGTGCAAGTGTACACTACAAAGGCAAATTTTCCAATTTGCCAACACGACTAAATATAACTAATAATCCTATGCACACATATATAATGACACGTAAAATTACTAATTATCATGAAAAACATTCTTACGGAATTCAAAGTGTTACAATCTACCCCCCTTAAAGAAATTCGGTCCCTAAATTTAAAAATCTAACTATACGCACCTTCAAAAAGATGGGGATATCTCTTCCTCATCTCGCTCTCGGTCTCTCAAGTGACCTCCTCGCCGCTCTGGCCACGCCAAAGTACCTTGACGGACGGTATCTCCTTCGATCTCAACTTCTTCACTTGTCGATCCAAGATCATCACCGGCTGCTCTGCATAGGAAAGGTCGCGCTCAAGCTGGATCATCGGGTGCTGAATCGCATGCGAAGGATCATGAAGATATCTGCGGAGCATTGAAACGTGAAATACGGGGTGCACGTCTGGAAAACTGGGCGGAAGGGCTAATCGATACGCAACCACACCAACACGCTCGAGGATCTCGAAGGGGCCCACATATCTGGGACTAAGCTTCCCCTTCTTCCCAAATCTCATCACGCCTTTCATTGGGGAGACCCTCAAGAAAACATGATCACCAACAGAAAACTCAAGTCTGCGCCGACGACGGTCCGTATAAGACCTCTGCCTATTCTGGGCTGCTCTCATCCTATCGCGAATCAACTGGATCTTCGCGGTCATCTCCTCCACAATCTGCGGCCCTAAGATACTGCTCTCACTGAGCTCCGTCCAACAGGTGGGTGATCTGCATCTCCTTCCATAAAGAGCCTCAAACAGTGCCATCTGAATGGTCTCCTGGTAGCTGTTGTTGTAGGAGAACTCTACTAAGGGCAAATGATGATCCCAACTACCTCCGAAGTCTAATACACATGCTCAGAGCATGTCCTCGAGAGTCTGAATAGTCTGCTCTGACTGTCCGTCGGTCTGCGGATGGAATGCTGTGCTGAAACTCAAGCGAGTGCCCAAAGCCTCCTGAAGCCTCTGCCATAGTCGGCTGGTAAACTGGGCGCCTCTATCGGACACGATACATGTCGGAACTCCGTGCGGTCGTATAATCTCATCAATGTAAATCTGGGCATACTGAGCAAACCCGAAAGTCGTCTTCACCGGTAGGAAGTGAGCCGCTTTCGTCAAACGATCCACGATCACCCAGATGGAGTCATACCCTCGACTAGTTCTGGGTTGACCCACAATGAAGTCCATAGATATCTGTTCCCATTTTCACTTCGGAATGGGTAAAGGCTGTAGCTCTCCCGCGGGCCTCTGATGCTCAGCCTTGACTTGCTGACAAATCAGGCATCTCGACACCAAATCTGCGATGTCTCTCTTCATTCCGTCCTACCAGTAAACACCTCTCAAGTCATGGTACATCTTGGTGGAACCGGGATGAACACTATATACCGATCGATGTGCCTCCTCAAGAATATCGTGCCGCAATCCCTCAGCATCTGGTACGCACAGTCTAGCCCCAAATCGTAGTACCCCCTGATCATCGATCACGAACTCGGAAAATCTGCCCTGTCCCATCTGTGTCCTGATCTCTGAACAGCGGTCATCACTGTGCTGTGTCTCATGTATACGGTCAAGCAATTGTGGGCGTGCACGAATATGCGCAATCTGTCCTTCGATCGGCGTAAACTCAAACTGTACCCGGCTGTCGCATAAGATCTGCCAATCTGCCGACGACTGCCTCTGCACTGCGCTCAAACAAGATAGACTACCCCCGGGCCTCCTGCTCAAAGCATCCGCCACTACATTCGCCCTGCCCGGGTGATACAAGATTTCACAATCGTAGTCCTTCACCAACTCCATCCATCGGCGCTGTCTAAGGTTCAGGTCCCGCTGCTGAAATATATACTTTAAGCTCTTGTGGTCAGTAAATATCTGGCATGACTCTCCATACAGATAATGTCGCCAGATCTTAAATGCAAAGACCACTGCAACCATCTCCAGATCATGAGTGGGGTAATTCTGTTCATGTTTCTTTAATTGCCGTGAAGCATACGCGATCACCCTGTCATGCTGCATCAAAACGCACCCTAGCCCCACTCGTGAAGCATCACAGTAAACCACAAATCCGTCTGATCCTGAAGGCAATGATAGCACTGGTGTCGTAGTCAGTAGAGCCCGTAGCTGCTGGAAACTGTACTCACACTCCTCCGTCCAATCGAAGCGAACTTCCTTCCGGGTCAACTCGGTCAAAGGTGTAGCAATGCGAGAGAAGTCCTGCATAAATCGCCTGTAATAGCCTGCCAGCCCTAGGAAGCTGCAAACCTCCGTCACTAACGTGGGTCTAGGCCAACTCCGAACTGCCTCGATCTTCCTCGGGTCTACACATATACCATCTCGTGTAATCACGTGCCCCAAGAAGTCTACGCTGTCTAGCCAGAAAGCACACTTTGAAAATTTAGCGAAAAGCCGATACTCCCTCAAGGTCTGCAGTGTAATCCGCAGGTGCTGCTCGTGCTCCTCTCTACTCCGAGAATACACCAAGATATCGTCAATGAACACTATGATGAACAGATCAAGATACGGCCGGAAAATGCGGTTCATCAAGTCCATAAATGCTGTTGGCGCGTTGGTGAGTCCGAACGACATCACCAAAAACTCATAATGGCCGTAGCGCGTGCGGAAAGCTGTCCTAGAAATGTCCTCCTGTCGAACCCGCAGCTGATGGTAGCCTGATCGCAAATCGATCCTCGAAAAGTATCTTGCCCCCCGAAGCTGGTCGAACAAATCGTCGATGCATGGCAAAGGATACCTGTTCCGCACTGTCACCCTGTTCAGCTGACGGTAATCGATACACAAACGCATACTGCCGTCCTTCTTCTTGACAAACAGGACTGGAGCACCCCAAAGAGAAACACTGGGTCGAATGAGTCTCTTATCCAGCAAATCTTGCAACTGACCCTTCAATTCTCTAAGTTCCGCCGGGGCCATCCGATAAGGCGGTACAGAAATAGGCCCCGCGCCAGGAACCAAATCAATACAGAAAGAAATATCACGCTCGGGCGGTAGCCCAGGAAGCTCGTCAGGGAACACATCAGGGAACTCACTAACAACCGGAACCTGATCCATCGGAACCTCTATAGCTCTAGTATCGCAAACATAGGCGAGAAATCCCTGACATCCCTTCCGCAAAAGCTGTCCAGCGCGAAAAGAAGAAATCACACTGTGAGTAGTGGCACCACGGTCCCCCAACACAACAACAACTGACTCGCCGGGAAAACAAAATCGAACTGTCTTCTCGCGGCAGTCAACAGAAGCATAGCACGTGGCTAACCAATCCATGCCCAAAAGAACGTCGAAGTCCAACATCTCAAGAAGGATCAAATCGACAGGCAACTCTCTCTCGCCAATACGGACGGTACAGGATCGGAACACGTGCCTAGCAACAAACGACTCTTCCACAGGAGTAGTCACAACAAGCGGCTGGTCAAGCAAACCGGACTCTCTACCCAAACTCGGCACAAAGTGTATGGATACGTACGAGTGCGTGGATCCGGGATCGAATAACACGTGTGCATCAACCAAACATACTGGAAGGATACCTGAGACCACCGCATTGGACGCCTGCGCGTCCTGATGCGTCAAAGCAAAAACTCGCGCCTGTCCTCCACCTGCGACTGACTGTCCCCTGCCGGCCGTTGGCTGCCTTCTGCCTCGGTCACCTCGTCCTCTATGAACAAATCCTCCGCGACCACGACCTCTCTGTGCATGCGTCTGACGCGGAGTAACAGTATGTACTATCGGCAATGCCGTCTGGGGTGGTGAAGGTGGTAATGTAACATGCGGTGCTGCCGCCTCATTCCGGGGTACCTCAGGACAATCTCGCACACGATGATAAGAACTCCCGCAACGGTAACATCCCGATGATGGTCGCTGACCCTCCTAGGGATACGAGCTAAATAACCGGCCTCGCCTTGAATCTCTGCCACCTGCAAGGTGCCTATCACGACGCCGAAAAGGCCGTCTCTGCACTGACATATCTGCACGAACTCTCTTCGGCTCTGGGACTGCCGAAGTCTCAGCAAGGCGCTCCTCAACTAATAATGCTGCATCTACTGCTGCTGCGTATGTCTCGTAATGCTGCGCGCTGATAGTAAGGAATAGTGGTGTAAGCAAGTCTCGGACAAATCTCTTAACTCGCAACTCCTCAGTAGCCACTAGATACGGAGCATAAACTGATAGCTCGGTGAACAGTACATCGTACTCTGCCACTGACATCTCTGGCGTCTGGCGTAAGGACTCAAACCTGCGTGCTCTAGTATCTCTGACACTCAGGGGAAGAAAGCGGGCAAGGAATAGGGCCACGAACTCTGTCCAGGTCATAGGAGGAAGACCAGCTGCTCTACCCTTCTCGACTGATTCGCACCATTTCTGCGCAAGACCTTCTAGGCGAAAGCTCGCGAACTCAACCCATCTCGCATCTGCGCATCTAAGTGAACGACATATCCGCGCCATCCTATCAATGAAAGACTGTGGGTCCTCGACCACATTGGTGCCTGTGAAGACCGGAGGCTTCAGCCTCATAAACTCTGACAGCGATACTGTAATAACCTCTGTAGTCGCAGGTGCAACTGCCTGCACTGTGGGTACCACCGCGGTCTCTGCAACGGGTGGAACTACCTCTGGTCGCTGTGCTCGAAGTGTTATCCCATCATCTGGTGCATCTCCTGCATACTGGATCCCATCGTCTGGCGTATCTCCTGCACACCAGCCCCTAACATAGCAATCTGATCTGTCACGGCAGGAACGGCCTGCTCAGGCACAACCGGTGTACTACCCGGATCAGTCCTTGTCTCCGAAGAGTCAACTCGAATTTCGGCCCTCGCGGCCGCTCTCTGCGCTCTCGTAGTCTTTGGCGGCATAATGGCTGAAAGGAACAATATGATTCGATAAGGATACGGAAATCGAATCGCAAGAATGTATATACTCAAGAAAGAATTTAAATCAACAAGTCCTAAGGTCGCGTGGGCGGAGTACCGTGTCGTGAGTATGCCGCGGAACATACACACGCTATGCTACCCTGCTGCAGCTACCTACTCCATCATACCAGGGTCATCCTACACTCCGAAAGATAAAACCTACGCTCTGATACCAACTTTGTCACGACCCAAAGTTTGGCCCGTGACGGGCACTTAACCACGTGACGTCTACAGGTGTAACGCGACTAAGTGAACCGAAAACCCAGAAATCAAACCAGTGAAAGTATAGAGTGTTATAAGTTTTAAATGAAAGCACTTACTAACATGTTAAGAAATCTAAGTAAACGATCACCAAGATAACAATATACGACGCCGTAGTGAAGATCATGATCCACAAGTGGGAACATCACAGATAGAATAAAATGCAAGTACAGCCGGCTCACAACGAGCTCGACACCAGAATACAAGTAATATACATCATCGTCCTCACACTGTCTCTAAGTCAAATACATACATGGTAGATGGAGAATACTAGATACAACAATGTACATAACTGAAAGATAAACAGATACCGCACAAAACCCACCTATCAGCAAAAGAGCTAGTACACCAACTATGGGGGTATCTGTGACAGAAGATGCAAAACGCAGCCTGCCATGACTACTCCGAAGGGCAACCTGCAAACATTGTGGCACAACGGGGGTGAGTTGGCAACTCGTGAATAGAGATAACATATAAAGGTAATCGCGAGCATACACGTACTGCGCTACTCTATCATATGCCAACAGATGATATCAATATGTGATAAGCAGTATGTGCAATAATCATGCAAGTGCTCTATCAGGTAATATAACTACAGGATGAGGTACAATAATAAATGCTGAGCATGGGCAATATAACATCTACACGGAATGTCAACGTGGAATATATAATCGGTGTCCATCAATGCACCCAGATCCCCCAAATAGCTCAGGCGCCGGCACTCTCATCGGCCCTCAAATCATGTAAATCTCTGAGAATCCCGAGTGCCCAACATCGGCACCCAAATATCATAAATACTCGTGTCCAGTATCGACACGCAAATCCTCATCCATCGGGCCCCGTCAGTCCGGGTCAGCCCACGGGCTCCGTCTGCGGTATCGGCCCTCGGTCCCGGCAGTACGGATCACCCCGCATCCATCTATCGACTCTGATCAGTATCCTCCGGATAACTGTCAGGTCCAACCAATCACCGGTAGGTAGTAGTCCCTCTGCCAGGCTCACCGTCTACTACACAGCGAAACCGTTCTCGCCCCGGGGTACCATACCGGGTCCACCATGTACCCGTAATCGGCCTCAACCAGCTCCTCGATTCGGATTCACATATATCACTCTAGCACCGAGGAAACACATGGTGGACGTACCGAAATATCATATCAAGAGAACCGGGTTTTTAAATGATTACATATTTGAAATAGCCACGGTTCCTAAATCCAGAAATCACATGTAATCCAAACCAATATGCAAGTCAATGATCCGATATGATATGTGCATCAAATATGAATATCATGTCAAGTCACATAAAGATGAGCTACAACATAACGATACGATGTGATATATGCATCAAGTATGAATATCATGTCAAGTCACATAAAGATGAGCTACAACATAACGTTCCGATGCGATATATGCATCAAGTATGAATATCATGTCAAGTCACATATAGATGAGCTACAACATAATGATCCGATGGAAATTCTACAGTGTGAGTGTCATGGCAATTACTAACGGTGTGTGTGTAACATGCAGGATAGTGTTCGTGCAACATGGACCGTTAGTAACGGTGCGGTGTTCTATCAATTCTAGTTTATATCCATATAGTAGGGAATGCAGTATGCATTAAATAGTAGCCATGCACAATCAATGTATGTAAATGTAGCTATAAGGTCCTATCAGCCTTGACGTAGAACGCCATGCGGGCGATATCCCCGTAGATGTTAAATCTACTCACCGTAGTCTCTCGTTAGGTATAGCCAACAACTTGTTTTCCCTTCTGCGCGGCGTCCGCCGTACTCGCCTGCGAGCCTAGAATTATACAATACATCATACATAAGCTTGACATCACACAAACACGATATTAAAGCCGAACTAGTAACTCGTGTCGTGAACCAAGCGCGCGTGCGCGCGATACGCTAAAACGTGTGATTACGCGCCTGAAGCCACTCCGACGCGCCGCGATACGCAGAAACCCAAAACCCATACACACGTATCACGCGTGTCGCGAAGATTAAAATACGGGAAAAAATAGGTAACCACCTCCAGATTTTGATACGGAAATGATATTGGAAAACTATATATACCAAAATAACCCACATAACAGCAGACTCCAGTGGCCCAAACCCCAAATCCCAACTCACCCATCTGGCCGCAAATTGCGGCCAGACTGAATATTCCGGCGGCCTGGGTAAGGGGGCGGGCTCCCAGGTTTGGTGTGTGCACTCTATACCCCCCATACATGCTACAGTAACATCTAGTTTTGTTCTGGAACATCTCGGGTAGTAGCAGATCCTACAGAGCCTTAAATCAAGTTAAAATCCACACTTTTACACTAAAATGGAACCTTATGGTATTTCTGTGCAAACTGAAACAAAATCTGGCCTAAAATAGCTCTAATAACACATAATAGAGCTAACACAACTAACAAAACCCTAATCTAACATGTGAATCACAAATATCCTTTAATATCACTAAAAAAGCACAAAAATGAGATTTTTAGTAAAGAATACTACAAGTTTAAAGAAAAGGAGTGCTAACATGAGTTAATACCTTCAAAAGACCCTATGAAACACCAAAAATCCCAGCTCTAACATCAAGTGTGCAGATTTGCTTTCAAACACCTCAAAAAGCTCACTTTTCCATGGTTTTGTGATGAAATGTGTTGATTTATGTATGTTTTTGTGTAGGGATCAAAGGAAAATGAAAAAGGAGAAGAAAGGATGGAGAAAAGCAAAGTTTTCTTGCTGGAATTCTGCAGAATTCTGAAGTGAGGAGAAGAGAGAGAGAAGAGCAAGGAAATGGGGTCAAAAGTCAACCTCTTACCTAACACCATGCTTCATTTCTTTTTATTAGGATATTGAATTATGAAAAGGGTTATGATATGATTAAAATGGTGGGGAATTAAAATGAACCATGCACAAAAGAATGGTTAACATGTTATACCAAAAACCCTAAGTCACAAAAATGGCTAAGTGTGCAAGTGTACACCACAAAGGCAAATTTTCCAATTTGCCAACACGACTAAATACAACTAATAATTCTATGCACACATATATAATAACATGTAAAATTACTAATTATCATGAAAAACATTCTTACGGAATTTAAAGTGTTACAAAAGCCCTTCGTATTTATCTGAAAAACATTGAAAGTTAAAACATTGAAAGTTGATGATATTTATATGTGATAAAGAAAGTTCATGGTATTTGTTTCAAAATGAAAGTTCATTGTGTTTGTTTGTAACAAAGGAAGTGATGGCGGTTCAGTTTGCAAAGTTAATGGGTTCGGGTTATCCGTTCAATTCGCACCCGCAGCTTTGAACAACATTTAAAACCCTAGTCCCTTCCTCCGCTTGTCCTCCTCTTTCATGCGGCAGCTCAAGTTTGCAAATTTATTCAGCTTCGATCGCAAATTGTTGCAAACATGGGGATGGAACTGTAAAATCACGCGGGTGGCGTTATGGAGGCGGTAGATGAAGATGAAGAGTACGTCAGCGATTTCGAGGCTTTCTATCATGTCGGTGCTGCTCTTAATGGAGTCGCGATGGTAAAAGTTTTGATTTCCCCCCCCTTTTGATATAATTTTGAAAGCCCTAAGGCAATTTGGAAAGGAACAGGATGTAAAAGCTAAGGTTGTGGTTGTTTCTTGTTTTAATTGAGTTTCTCATAAACTTTTATTGTTTTTCTTGTTTTTCTTGATAACTAATATTTCTTTTTGAAAAATCAGTATCGGTGCCAACATCGAACATCAATTTATCTTTAATTAGTAAAAAGTTTAAATAAATAGTAAAAATATATATAAATAATGTGATATTTTAAGGTAATTAATGATGTCTAGAATATTTTTTTATAAAAAAAGGGTGGCGATATTGCAAATCTTATTTGATAAATTCACTCCAAAATTTGTGTATGGACAAAATTAACCCTAACTATGTCGACCTTTAATTCCCTCCTCCCAAATCACATGCCATCGCCCCCAACTCTTCCTGCGACCCTTCACTCGTCGCGTCGTCGCTCTTGACCTCTCCTCCTTCAACTTCACATGCCCCATTCCCTCCCTCCCCATCTCCTTCCTCACCCACCTTGGCCTCCTCAACCTCTCCAACAGCCTTCGGCTTCTCCTCTGACCCGATCCTCTCGCTTCGGTTTTCCTCGACCTTAGCAGATATGCGGGCCAAGATCGGCGGTGTGTTTTGAGGCGAGAGAAGCGCCGCCAAGTACCAACTCCCCGACATGATGGAAGAGCTCGATCGCATTGCCGATGAGCCCATGAGGCTGTGGATCTTCGTGCGAGGCTGCAGATCTTCGTGATCTTGTTGACGATGACCATCTTGCGATCGACAGGGGGAAGTGCTACATCAACGCCTTGAATGTGATCCGGATCGGGATCAAGAGAAAGGACATCAGAAAAAGAAAAAATAAAAGCTAATGTAGCCGAGGTTAACTTTGTCCATACACAAGTTTTGATGTGGATTTATCAAATAAAGGTTTGACAATATCGTCACCTTAAAAAAGATATGTTAAAGATAACTATAAACATTTTGACATTTTCTCAGTAATTAATAACGTCAGATAAACTAATAATCCATTTATAAACCCAGTAATCCAATAAAAAATCCACTGACCCATTAATTACCTTACGACCAAAACCTTAATAATCAATTGTTGAACACAATATCAAGATTTAAAATCCCGACATCAATCTGTTGGAAATAAAGGCACAAAGCAATGGCGACAAAAAACAAATCTAATGAAATAACACAGTTGAGGAAAATAAAACAGAAGACGAGGGAAACTTATCATGGCGTGTCGAAAACACTGCCTTTAGAATAGATTTTCTGCCTCTCCAATCGATGCATCTGGATTGGCGACCTTCCTAAGATACAATGAAACCCCTTCGTGGTTGGCCTTCACGCCGTGCACTTATGATCCGATTGCTGCAACCTTAGACCTTTTCCCAAAATCAAAAGCAGAACAGAAATAATAATTTTCAGAGAATAAAATCACATAGAAGAGCTCTCTGTATTTTTCATCGTGTTCTCTTTGTTTTTCAAAAACTATTTCTTTTTATAAAGAAAATCAGCACGTTGGAAGGAATAACGTCGGGAGATAATTGCCCCGCACGTTACGACCTCACCAGTTTTGCACGTCGAGAAAAAGAAAATGTCTTCTCAATAAATCTCGCAGAAAATCAAGAACAAACTGTAACAGAAATTTGAATTCAAAATTCATAACAAAAGGATTTTGAACAAAAAATCTAAGTTGTAAAAAGTGCTCAAACGCCACCTGTGAGCCTGAACGGGGATCTGCACCCCTTGCATGCGCGTCCCACCCGCATATGCATGTCAAGGTTTTCAGATCGGGTCGCCTCAATTTCTATTGGGCTTGGCTTGTGCGCACATGAGGCCATGTCTTTCTCTAGCTCACACTTTGCTAAAGCATAGTGGAGGTCTATATTTAAATATGTGAACTTCCCATGTGGTTTCCAATATAGGAATAAAGAAACATCCCTTTAAACCCAAACATCACCAAAACACAACATAACCAAAATCACAAGGTAAGAAATCAAAGCCAAAAACAAAACTTTGATTCACACACATAGTCGTAGAATCCAACAATTTGGTTGCAACAATCGGTCGGATCGTCGAGTGCACGACATGAAGGCCAATGCGGGAGAGTTTCGTTGTATCTTGAGAATAGGCTACCAATCCGGATGCATCGATTGGGGATGCGGAAAATCTATTTTAAGATACAACGAAACCGTCTCCCGGTTGGTCTTCATGCCGTGCATTCGGCGATCCGACCGATTGCTGTAACCAAATTGTTGGATTCTATGACTATATATGTGTGAATCAAAGTTTTGTTTTTGGCTTTGATTTCTTGGTGATTTTGGCTATATTGTGTTTTGGTGGTGTTTGGGTTTAAAGGGATGTTTCTTTAGTACCATGTTGAAAACTAGATGGGAAGTTCACATGTTTAAATATAGACATCCACTATATTTTAGCAAAGTGAGCTAGAGAAAGACATAGGCTCGCATGTGCACAAGCCAAGCTCAATGGAAATTGAGGCGACCCGATCCGAAAACCTTAACGTGCATGTACGGGTGCAACACACGTCCAGGAGGGTGTAGATCCCCTGTTCGGGCCCACAGGTGGCGTCCTAGCAACTTTTTGCAACTCAGATTTTTTGTTCAAAATCCTTTTGTTTTGAATCCAAATTTCAGTTACAGTTTGTTCTTGATTTTCTGCGAGATTTATTGAGGAGATATTTTCCTTTTCTTGACGTTTCAACGTGCGGAGCAATTATCGCCCGACGTTACTCCTTCCAACGTGCTGATTTTCTTTATAAAAAGAAATAGTTTTTGAAGAGCAAAGAGAACACAATGAAAAATACAGAGAGCTCTTCTGTGGTTTTATTCTCTGAAAATTACCGTTTCTGTTTTGCCTTCGAGTTTGGGGAAAAGTCTAAGGTTGCAGCAATAGACCGGATCGCGAGTGCACGGCGTGAAGGCCAACCGTGAGGGTTTTTTGTTGTATCTTGGGAATAGGCCGTCAATCCGGGTGCATCGATTGGGGATGCGGAAAATCTATTCTAAGGACAAGTGTCTTCGACACGCCTTGATAAGTTTCTCTTGTTTTCTGTTTTATTTTCCTCATATGTGTTGTTTCATTAGATTCGATTTTTGTTGCCATTGCTTTGTTTCTAACACAATCTTGGTGTCAGACTCGAACATGCATTTTTTGGATTGGAAACAACCATCTCGCATCGATATCGTCAACCAAGTTTCCACCTTTTGTTTTTGTAATTAGCCTTCTAATGCATTATTGCAGCTTTGTTCATTTGTGGAAGGAAGTGAGTGCAGTAATTTTCGAAGATGTAGTAAGCTATGGTAGAAATAATGACAGACAAGAGAGAGTACTAAGAGCATGAAAAGTAGTGGAGTGTTTAACCTGACTCATAAAGAAACGTTCCAACATTTTCTCCACATAAAAAAAACTATCAAACAATAGCCCGAGATTAATAGAAACCTCCTACTTTGATTTCACCTTTGACAGATCCTTTATTGGTTAATTCTAATCCAACTCATGGATATTGTTAAAGAAATAGAGTGTTTAAGTTGAGCGAGTGATGAGCTTTTATAGCTACACATGGGCCTTTGATATAAGTGAGTTTCCAACAATAAGACTCAAGTCTTGTTGAGATTTGACCCATCTTATATCTTATACCCATATGTTTCTTTTGTTGTTTCCAATGTGATATTATCATTAAAGTTTCCCCATCATTTGGTTTTTACTTTCAATACTTCCCTCACGTGCAACCATCACTTTTTCTTGGTGTGGTTGCCATGTGGAAAGTACGAGACGAGTTACAACCATCACTTTTTCTTGGTGTGGTTATCACGTCGAGAAAACGAGTTTGGATCGAAGGCTTTGATACCATGTTAAAGAGAGAGTATTTAAGTTGAGAGAGTGATGGGTTTTTATAAGTATATATGGGCCTTTGATATAAGTGAGCTTCCAACAATAAGCCTCAAGTCTTGTTGAGATTTGACCCATCTTATATCTTATACCCATGTGTTTCTTTTGATTTTTCCAATGTGAGACTATCATTAAAGTTTTCCCATCATTTGGTTTTTGCTCTCAACGGATATTTTATTGTGAGGTTACTAACTTGTTTGTTTTATCATCTCTTCCCTTTTTTTGACATGCTTTCTTCCTTAATAAGAATCATCTAATAGTTTTTAAAGATTATAACCAAATGGTGAAAAAGAAGCGAGCAAGAAGTTTGCCGTCACTTTGTTCATTTACTGTAATTAATCCGGATACAGTTTTTACTTGTAGTTTTCATTGAGACATATACATTCGCATAATAACTTTTGGGTGTGGGTCGCCATCATATTTCTCCTATTTGATCATTTAATACGGCTAAAATATACAAAAACACTTTATTGACAACTGTATGACCTGTATCTCAAGGCTCCTAATTTGGTTGGTCCAAGGGATAGAGATCAGTATGGCTTCCTAGTTAGCGTTGTAGACCCGACAGAATGGAAGCATCCAGAACAGGAGGCACTGCTTGTGGTAATCTATCTGTCTGGTTATTTAGTTCTTATTGAGTTACATCTAAAATATTGTTCTCGATGATGCCTGACGTTTTGCTGATTGATTTCCAGACAGCGTTAAAGGCACTCACAGGAGCCATCTCCAAGATAAACATTGCTTTCCATGGCTCTCTATTAAATAGCGTATGTTTTAAAATACACACTAGAGTTCTCTTTATGAATTATTATTCCTTATACTTGATGGCTTTTCTCCAGATATTTTCCTTGTCCCTATGGAACTATGGGTCTGATACACGGAAAACAATATTGGAAATGATAGTAAACTTGGTATGCTCTTTTCTGAAATCAAAATGGCAATAATTTTGCAAGAGTGCTCAATTGGATGAGATCTTTTATCGTGTATGTTTCTTATCATCAGGCCGCTGTACCAGACAAGTATGTTTATGATTCCTTGCACATGCTTGTTACAAATTTTGTGCCACCTAAAAGATTGCGTGTATCCATGAACCATAAATGGTTTGCAGATGAAAGAAGTATCCATCATGAGATTTATGACACGTTGCATTGTATTGTTTATTTGGCGCCACTTGCTCCTAAGATGTTGAAGGATATAATTGGTGGAAGAATGCCAAAAGTCACTGACCCAAAAGAGGTAATACGGGAACACAACTACTACTCTCACTACATATTGCTAAACATACTTAATCTTTCCATTGCTGCAGTTTTTTTAGTTGTACAAACTTCAGAGTTAGAAATAAAAGGCAAGACAATAACCACAACGACTAGCCTTTATCTTGAACTTTTGGGGTCGGCTAGATGAATCCTTTTGTTCCATTCATTTTTTATTAAGGGCACCTATATGATTGAATGAAACAAAAGACAAACGAAAAAACATAAACATTACTACAACAACAAAGCATTCATTCAAATTTTTAAAGTTCAGCTACATAAAGGCCTTTGATCCTGTCTTGTTCCATTCTGATATGACAGAATTTTATGTTGTCTACAGTCTACTTGGATGTCATCTAACTATTCCCACCTGCCTCCTTTATGGATGTTTTGGCCCGAAAGTTAAAAATAAAAAAAAGATATTTAGAATTAAGCTGCCATAGTTGAAGTTGAGGAAACTATGATTGTAGCCTGTTAAATGGAAACAAAGGCAATATTGATTAATCAGATCTTGTATTCATTCATAGCTATTCCGTAACTCTCGTGTAGGTCCTAACATCCCCAGGATGGTATATCACTGACCCACAATTATTTTATCCCCTCTCTTCGCCTGCGCATTTGTTAGAGTAAACGGAAGAATAATTTCATTTTCTATCTCAAGAACTGTCAGATATGCGTTGCCTTGGAACAATTGTCTAGATGTCCTTCATTACAAATAAAACGTTTGTTGGTCATTTCTTTCTACTCAGTTTCATGGTAGTAGCTGCATAGCATGCACACTTCCTTTGCTCTTAACTACTTTGGTATATTAGATATAAGTATGTTACCTTTCGCTTGTAGGTAATTGTAATGTTCGTGAAGAGCATGCTTGAATTGGAAAGCCATGATCTTGGAAAATTTCTCAGAAGCATATTGCTGACAAAGGTGGTGGAACTACTCGTAGACTTAGATGTGAGTATTAAATGTTGTGTAATTATCTGAAAGGGACAAACTTTCAATTAAACTATTGGTTATTGAATGTTTCAGGTAAATATAAAGTGGGAAGATATTCTACAGGAAGGACATACTGAAGGAGTATTTGGCATGGAACTGGAAGATGTGGAAGAAAATGCACGTGGTATTGCAGGAGTTGGCACAAAGGTTAGTTTAGATATAAAATAATTCCTACTTGCTAGCTTGTAGTAGCATGCTTCTAAGCTGACGTGAATTCTTTTGTCAAAAACCATTAGCAATATACTGACTCTGTTGACATTTTCCCCGTCATTAGAAGAAACAGGAAGTGTTCTCAAGAAAATGCATTTACTGAGAAATTGGATGATTTGATGGTGATCATATGTGAATATCTGGAGGCATGTGCATCTGATGGTCATTTAATGAAGGTAATTTCTAGTCATATAATTGATGACTTGGTACTTTATTTTCCTTAATCTGTCTTTTGTTTTCTGTTTGTTTATTTCAGTTCATCATAAAAGGTCTTTGTGCATATGCTTGGACTTCTAGGGCTAGGTGTCTCGGTGAATTACAAGAAAATGAACAAAGAGATGATAATCATATTGTTTTAGATAGACAATCCTTTGTAACCCTGTTATGATTATGCTATAGAAGATTATAAAGCTCAAAGAAAGTATGCTAAAATGGTAAAAGGGGGAAAAAAACAAATATGATGCCATTGGGGCAAAGCTAAACATATAATTGCTACCCACATGAGCAGGTGAAAACATGATATTGAATGAAAATAAATGTCACAAGTTGAGAAGTATAACAAATAATTAAGAGGAAAGGAAATTTAAAAATTGAAATACAAGAAAAAAAATTAAGATTAGTATCATGAACATTGACAGATCGGAACAAAAATTGTGAATAAGATGGACAAATGGTATGATATGCTAGGGATTATTGAAATGCTAGAAAGAGAAAAAGACCTTACTGAATTTGCATGGGGGAGTGCCAATGCGCTCATCTTTTCCTTACATTTTTTATATCCCAAACTTGATTAGTGCTAAGATTGAGAAGGGGAAAAGCAGGATAGGCGTAAGTTTGGATAACCACCATATTTATCTTTATATACTTGCTTTAATATATAATTTACACCATAAACTAGCACTGCATTTTTAAATGAGCAGTTTCTGTCTTATGGGCTTCCTTCAATATGCAATTTACATGTATATTTGTGACATATATGATAAGACTATAAGAGTTCTCTGTTGTAACACAAGAATTACTATAGTTGCAAATGACAAAAATTTAGTTGTTGATTTATGTCTACTGTGTAGACCCTTTACCATATTTTCCAATGTCATGTTGTATGAACTTTATCTATGGTTCTTTAATACTTCTATATGTATATAAAATTTGTTGCTGCCAAGTTATACTTAATTATATTTATGCATACAAATTCAAATATAAGATTTCCCCCTTTTAAGTATCTGGAGACAAGAAAATGTACTCATATCAAGTTTCTTAAATAATTCTAAATTTCTAACTACCATTCCATAGATTTAGATGAATATATTGTCTAATAAGTATAAAATGTTTGTCAATTACTTAGGAATATTCCATGTATAATTAAATATACTTACATAATTCTCCTTTTAATCCAGCAATAGATCAAACTGTGAGATTATTTATAAAGGTAATTCTGCTCTAGACAAGTTTTTTCCTGTTCTTGTAACCATTTTTGCAAAAGTTATGGTTTTTCCAGATTATTTTTTATTTGAAGGATCACATGCTAATGGCCTTCAGATTTGCTAGGTTATTTATTATCTATGAAGCACAGACACTTCTACTTGCTCGCTCTCCGACACTCAGACACTCTACCCAACATGTGTCCGACACACTTGGGCCGTGTCCATTCATATTTGACATGTCCAACACATATTGATTGTATTTTTGTGTTTCGCTTTTAGTTTTATATGTTTTTGTTTGTGCTTAAAAGAACTCGTGGTTTTAAATGAAAATTATAATATTGTTTTTATTTTTATTGTGCTTTTAATGATAAATTAGTACATGTTTCTTCTCGTGGTGCATTATATTTTGTCTAATATATATTCTTTAATATTTTAAAATAATAATATAGATGTGTCCCCATGTCTATCTTTTTACAAATTTGCCATATCATGTGTCCCTGTCCGTGTCTGTACCCGTGTCTGTGTCTATGCTTCATAGTTTATTATTAAATGATTATACTTAAGAACTTCCTCTCTGCAATGTTAATAAGCTTGAAGCCATACTTGTACCTCAAGGTCATTCTCTTGTTTAGTTGTTGCTTGGGCAAGAATGTTCGAAATAGTTACCAAATTATGAGCTGTCCAAAAGAGGATGACATGCTGAGAACCGTTCATGATGACAAGGGCTGGACATGCTTGTGTCTCAACATGCATGTATTTATTGAAATAATTTGGACCAAGTTTTGTGATCTGATAAAATTGTCCTTGCTTCTGCTAATGCTAGAGTAGTCACCTATATTCCATATGCTGTATTATCATGTTTTACTCAATCTATCCACCAACTACCATGAAGTGGCATGTGAATAATGCTCTAAGCAGTGTAAGAAGTTGGAACTTACATTTGCGCATGTTTCTTTGCTCAAGTATTTAGTTTTGGAGCAGATGATCTTCTTGCTAACCACTGCTGGTGTGCCCCAATAAGCCGGCTGTCTTTTCTTGTTGTAATCATGTATTAACATTTTCTTTCATTATTTATTGTAGGTTTTTGAAACACTAGATGAATTCTTTCACATGACTCTGATGAATGCTTACAAGACAAAGTTTGTTCAGGTATGACTTTATATCAATTAGTAATTTGTAGAGAAGTTATTTCCAGCGAACTTTTGGTCATGCATTCACTTTAGCTGGAAGTTCTCATGTTTTTCCTTCGAAGCCACCGTAGAATTGCATGTTTGCTATTTTCTATTTGACTTTGTTGCAACCTTTGCAGTTTGTGATGTTCTATGCTTGTTCACTGGATCCAGAAATTTGTGGCCTGAAGTTTGCTGTTACATTTACAGATATTTTTGTGTCAAACACCAAGGATTCAAGCACCAAGGATCCAATCTCTAGGTATTTTATGCTAGAATTCTAACACTGACTGGTGCGTTCAGTTGGTTGAGTTACTATTTTATCCTGTTTGAAATATGTGAGAAATTATCTCCAGTGATGTAGTGCATTTCTTGCCAACTGTGTAATATATAGTTAAAAATTCACCAAATAAGCCTCGAAATTATGTAAATACACTAGTTGATGAGTTTGAACTTAGAAATTTTGGGGCATATTTTTGACACATCATTTCTTTTGCATTAAGTGGAATTGCAGTCATTCTAGTATGTAGCATTTATTCTAAAGGTATGTACATGGATTGATCTATGTTACAATCTAGAAGTGGAATTACTAGACATACCTTACACCCAAGGATGTTCTTTGCGCACACCACAAAATTTGCGGCACTCCTTCGAAGGTCGGGAGGCGACCACACTCCAGCTAGAGCGAGAGGCTTCTACTTGTCACCGCGGTGCTAGCTTGATCGGAAGAGAAGGGAGCTTTGGTTTCTTCTTTTGGAAATGGTTGTGGTGTAGAATGATAGATCGAATGTAGAGGATGTTAGCATTTAGTTTTATAGAGACTGGTACTGTTGGGTTATCTCAACAGTATTATCTCATATCTCAACATGAAAATATCCTATTGGTTCCAAATCTGATCTCTTGGTCTAAGAGATCCATTAATCAACCACCCAGCCACCCAGGATTGAGCCACTTGATTTGTGTTGATTTGGTTCAGATGCTAACATACCCCCACCCCCATAAACAAGTGGTTCAGTCTACTGGCTTCCGGAGCAGACTCCATGAGTTATTCACCGTTCAAGTCTCCTTTACATCATCATTGTCCATACATATGCTAGCATGCCGTGCGACCATCGAGAACCCGCAATCGGGTAGCCTTGTCTGTTAGGACAGACACAAGGACCTTCCTAAAGAAACAAAAACACATGATAAAGTGTTTATTGAGGAGTCTTTTGTACCCCAGATAATTAGTCATCTCTGCTCGAGTACCATCAATTCTTCTCACACGCGTAGTCGAACACCATGGTTCTATTTTCAATCCATCACTCTCTTAACCTTCGCTCAAAGCGATAATAAGAGATAGGCCCGTGATGCGATCAGAAGACATGCTAATCGATCTTCTTCCGGCTCTAAATAGTTAGGTCTGCAATTCACCTGTTCTCCTGACACTGCTTCGTATGTGCGGTATTATCTTATCGTAGCAGGAAATATCAGCCAAAGTAGCAGACACTCACAATATTCCTTTCCAGACAGCCCAGTGTCTTTGAGGGTACTTCTTCAATCACCTTCTGGTGGTTGCCTTTAAGGGATCACCCAGTGAGAGAGATGTGATCCATCCCTCGATCTCCTTATATACATCTATTTGCACATGTATGGTGAATGTGCTACGGTATAAATTCTTCTTGAGAGATTACGTCATTATGTAGTATACTGTACAGATTTCAAGCTCCATCACCTTGTGACATACTTATCCTGTCCTTCTCGCCTTGCGACATGACTAGGATCAACCGACAAGCTCGTACCCCGTACGATAAGTCGGACCTTATCTCTAGCTTTTATAACGGATAAAGTGGATTGTGGGAACTTCCACTCGATCAGACCTCTGTTGATACATTCTGATTTCATCCTGACCCAGTCAAGCCGACTTTAAGTGCTCCCACTGTTGTCATATCCAGTATGTAAAAATGAAATCATTGTTCGCAGCAAGAATAAACAATACTTGGTCTCATCTGCATAATGCAGCCACAGCGTTGAAGGAGATCTCTCATGTGAGTGAGAGTTCCTATATACTGACGTAACGTTAATAGTTATGCTTCTTCACATTTTGTGTACGCCATACACGATATGTACCCCATACGTTTATGTATCCTGTATATGTTGTGTACCATGTACACTTTGTATGTACTCCATGCCAATAATAGTCTAATAATACAAGCACATGCATTTCCCAATATTGCATGAAAAATAAGCGAACTTAATTATCAATACATAAATAAATGTTTACATAATTGCCATCCATAATAAAACTAAATAAAAGTTGAAAGGAAATAATGGTCCATCATAATACATGGGTAACGTCACCAAGGATGGAGCCTTATAGCTCTAATATGCTGCACGAACCGCTTCTCGGCTATACTGTTTGTCAGTGGATCCTCAACTTTTTTACCTGCAGGGATATACTTTAGCACAACCTTTTCTTCCCGCTTCTTTAAGAAATGGTATCGGATCTTAATGTGTTTCGACTTCTCATGATACTTGGGATCATTGGAGTAAGCGATTGCCGGCGTGTTGTCACAGAAGGTCATATCCCTCGCATGTGGCACAATGCTCAAACTCTCTAAAAACCTGTGTAGCCAAACCGCCTCTTGTGCTCCAGCGTTGGCTGCTACGTACTTCGCCTCCATGGTAGAAAGGGCTATGCAATCCCGTTTCTTACTATTACAAGTGATGGCCTCGCTATTGAGTTGGAAAACATTTTCTGATGTGGAAGCTTGCTTATCCAAATTGCTGGCTCAGATGGCATCTAAATATCATATCGGTCGAGTATTTGAACCGCCGTAATACAGGGTATAGTGGGCTGTCCCACTAAGATATTGCAAGATCTGCTTAACTCCTTTCCAATGAGCGACTTCGGGATTGGACAGATACTTACTCATCAGCCCCACAACAAATGATATATTGGGCCTTGTACACATTATATCATACACTAGACTACCGATAGCGCTTCTATACGTAACATCCTGCATTTGTTTCTTCTGCATCTAATTTGGGCCACTGCTCCAAGCTTAACGAATGGTTCTTCGCAATGGGGGTATCAATGGATTTGCATTCTCTCATGCCAAACTGTTCTAAGATTTTCTTAAAACCTAAGATCTTCTTAGAACGATCTCTTAGAATTTGAATTCCGAGTACAAAATGAGCATCGCCTATGTCCTTCATTTCAAAGTTGAAGGACAACCACCTCCTAGTGGCATTAATGGTCTCCATGTTCCCAGCCAACAAGATGTCATCGACGTACAATGACAAGATCTCGAACTTTTTACCGGCCTGCTTTAGAAAGGCACAATTTTCATGATCGATCATGCGAAAACCATATCCTAGAATGGTTTGATGAAATCGAAAATACCATACCCGGAAGACTACTTCAAGCCATAGATGGACTTATTTAATTTGCACACTTTGCACTTAAGTCCTTTGGCTACAAAACCAGTCGGCTGATCCATATAGATCTCATTTTCCAGTTCTCCGTAAAGAAAAGCTGTATTGACGTCCATTTAGACTAGTTCAAGATCCATTTCCGCAACCAATGCTAATATCATGCGAATAGAGGCAATTCTCACAACTGGAGAGAATGTTTCATAGTCCATCCCTCCTTTAGGTGTACCCTTTCGCTATTAAGCGTGCCTTGCATCGTTTAATTGTCCCATCCTCCTTTTGCTTGACCTCGAAAACCCATTTGCTTTCAATGGTCTTGCGTCCGATAGGCAGGTCTACCAAGTCTCAGATCTGATTCTTCTTCATAGTGTCCAACTCATCTTCCATTGCTGGTATCCATTTTTTTGCCGCATTACCTAAATTAGCGTCAGAGTACTCAGGCCCCACAATATCATTTGCGCTACCTTGAACGATTTCCCTTCAATCTTAAAACGATGTCGGGATACTCTACGTGTGACGGTCTCCAAGACTGTTGATATTCCGTAAATGGCTGAGCCATTTATAGGTATCTCACTCCCACCGTCTCCAGTTGGTTGAGAAACTAATTCCTCTCCATTTCCGGTTGACTGGAGCTATCCTCGATTTCATACAAGCCCAAACCTTGACCTACTTCACCTCTTTGCGGAAAATCCTTCTCGAGAAACTGAACATCTCGTGACTAAATCTCAGTCACAATCCCATCTTCATAATCACCTCATAACACATCCCTTCGAATGCTTGGAATATCGTATAAAAATACATTTCTTCCTTTTAGGGCCCAACTTCTCATACCGATGAGAAGTGTGCAAGTAGGCAGCACACCCTCAAGGACGTATGTAGTTCAACACTGGTTTATTTCCTGTCCATAACTCATAAGAGATTGAATATATCGACTTAGAAGGCACTTGGTTTAGAACATAAGCTGCTGTCAACAGTGAATCTCCTTAAAATGATATAGGAAGATTCACTTGTGCCATCATGCTCCTAACCATATCCAGCCGTGTCCTATTTCGTCTCTCCGCAACACCATTTTTTTTGCGGAATTTAGGGTATTGTCAGCTGTCTAACAATTTTCTTTTCCTCACAGTTCCTTGAACTGATCTGATAAGTATTCTCTTCCGCGATCCGTGCACAAAGCATTAGTGCTTTTGCCTAGCCGATTCTCCACCTCGCTAAGATAATACTTAAGAGTAGTCCAATGCCTCATATCAGTGAGAAATCAAAAACACGTGTCCCTACTTAGAATAGTCATCAATAAAGGTGACAAATAAGACGCTCCGCTATGTGCTTTTACATCGACTGGTTTGTAGATGCTAGAATGAATTAGCTGCAATGGAGTAGTTGTTCTCTTTGCTTTTCCAAATGACTTTCTTATGGCCTTTCCTGCAAGACAATATTCGTAAGTGGATAGATCAATCTTGGCAAGTGTGCCAGGTAGGCCGTCCCTTGCTAACCTCGTCTTTCTATCTATGTCAATATGACCTAGTCTTTTATGCCATAAAATTGATTTATCAATAGAATTAACAATAGCATAAGAAAACGAAGACAAATTATTATTAATAACAACGCAATCATTGTCTAAAACAATAACTTGGAGTCCAACGCAAACCAGAGAATTGTTCAAATAAAATTCCACAGAATTATTCCTAAAGCAAATACTAAATCCTAAGCCCATCAATTTTGTCCTTGAAAGCAAATTCCGCCGTATCTTTGGGGCATATAACACATCATGAAGAATCCACTTGTTCCCAGAACCTAATGGTAGCTTGTACATGTAGATGTTTTGCGTCTTCACATAAGACTCATTCTCCATGTATAATCTTCTGCTCCTGGTGGGTATCCTTTTGAACTCTATAAATCCCTCTTTTTATTGAGAGACATGGTCCGTTGCTCCCGGATTTACAATTCAAATGTTTGTAGTCAGCCATAAAGACTGAGCTAGCAACAAATGCTAAAGGAGAAGGATGTTAGCTTACCTTCCGAGGTTCAACGCACTCACGTGCATAGTGACCTAACTTTCCGCAGTTGAAACGGTCGGTTTTGGACTTATTATGCACTTTCTTTCCTTGCCTCTTTGGCTTAGTTTAGAGTCATTCTTCTTGAATTTCTTAGTGTACCCTTTGCGCTTAAGCCCTTATACCATACGCTTAGGACCCTCGGCCACATAGGTTGAGGCATTTTTGGGCTTAAGCGTCCGTTTGCGTGCTGTCTCAAACTTGACCTTATTCCTTATATCCTTGAAAGTTGTCGCGTTCTCGGCATGGAACAAGACTAGTTTCATATCGTCCCAAGAATCAGGAAGTGCTCGAATAACCGTTTGCATTTGCTCGGCATCAGTCAAAGATACTTCAACTATCCTTAGATCCCGGATCAAGGATGCCATAATGTGAAAATGAACTTTCATATCCTGCCATGCTGGAATTTTGCAAGAGTCCAGTTTTAAGGGAGAGACCGAATCCTTATCGTCGAAGTGTGTCCACACCTTTCATTCCGAGCATCATTGAGGCTCTTAGCTGTAGGATAATCCTCAAACTTGACGTTAAGGTCATTTCTCATCACGGCCAGCATTGTGAACCGTGCGGAACGATCCTTAGAAGTCCACCCTTTGTACTTCCTAGCTTGCCTGTGATATTCTGGACCAGTACCCTGTACTGGTTCCGGCATGACAGCCTCGGTACATTCCAATGTTTCTTGCTCATTGAGAAGGAAATATTTTTTTCGACGCTAGTTGAAATTGTTGTCGCCGTTCGTTTCTCACCCTTGGTGAGGTCGGCAATGACATTTTTGCAGCCATCTCTCGAATATTAGTTTTCATTATGGAAGCAAAAAGAAATATTGGCATATATTTATTGGAATCACATACAAATATACCTCTTATCAATTAATTTTAGTAATGATAAAATCATATCCCGAAAAAGGAGAAGAAAGCCAAAGGCCCCAACCACAATTCTCAAAATGTAATTCTAAAATCATCCTAAAATAAATTGAGAAGTCTAAAGATTTCTTAAAACCACAAAGTAGATTGATTTATCAAATCATACTCGCCATTTCGCAATCTCCCACTTGAAATCATATAGAACAATGGCAGCTGAGAAAAATATGTATGGATTTCACATAATTGATCTACCCTAAACATCTCATTTTATTAGGGTTTATTGCCTTTCAAAAAAAATTTAAAAAAAAATTCATTCTTGGTGCTCCCATTAGAACAAATATTCAATAAATCTCCAATCTTATAATTTTAATGAAAAGGAAAAAGATATACTTCCAAAGTTTGATTAAATGGTTTTTTAGGAACCCCTCTAACAAAAAAAAACTTAAATAAGAAGTCTAAATTTTCCCAAATTTTAGATTTCATTTTCTGAAGAAAAAAAATCCCAATTTGATTTTTTTTAAAAAATAATCTTTTTAAAATTCCAAAAAAGAATTTAAGAAAATAACCGAAAATTTTTTATTTAAAAAAAGCCCAGGCTGCAGGCTGCATGCCTGTGCCTGCAGGCCCGGCCAGATTCCTTTTTTTCTAAAAAAAATTATTTAATTTTCGGATTTTTTTTGAAAAAATTAAAATTCAAAAAATATTTTAAAAAAAACTTCATTTTTTTGGCTATATCTCTATAACAAAAAATTATTTTGGCCTAGCCCAAAAATGAAAAAAATTCATCTGTTTTTTAATAAATAAATCTAGGGTTAAGGTTTCAATTGTTAAGTTTGCCTTGACGAGAACTGCCACGCGATTTCGACAAGACCGCCGCGCTCTCCCCCTGAGAAGTCGCAGCGCACATGCAACCCATGAACTTTGTGAAAAAATTCTAGTTTTATTTTAAAAAATAAATTAATCATCGATGTTTCATGTGTGTTCTATACATGTGTTGTTATCAAGAGTACATAAAAGATCCAATCTTTTTACATTTAAAAAATAATGAAAGGCAATCTAAAGGTTGTCATGATCAATTATATCTAAAGATCTAATCTTTATGTATAAATTAAGGATAAGCAACAATAAAGGCATGTTTGGTTAGCAACAAAAAACAATTGTATCTTGGTTTCATGGACTCCATTGTTGCATGTGGCATTTGTTGCAAAAAAGATGCCTAAATCCATTGTTTGGTTATCTTCAAGTTTTGTAATTGGATTTCCAAATCCAAATCATTTTTTGTGTTTGGTTGGACAAAAAACTAAAGGAAATGCAACACTTGTAAAATTACACATGTGGCATATACAAAGCTTATGTGGCACCCTATAATAATTATTATGCTCACCATTACCAAAGTTGCGACTTTTGTTACAGCCAAAATGAGTGCAACAAATATTGCAAAAAAGCATTTCCATTTTCAACTTAAGTTTGTTGCAAACCAAATATAGAAAATAGAGATTTATTGTAACAAATGTTGTATGCATCTCCATTTTCTATCTATCCAACAGCCCCTAAGTTATGATCGTGTCAAACAAACAAATCTTTTGTTTAAGGCAACTTAAAAAAATGATCATGTCATATCAAAAGATTCTAACATGCAAGCCTTAGCAAATAAGGAGGACGGATCTAAATAAATTTTTTTTGTTTAAAGCAACTAAAAATATGATCACATCATATCAAGAAAAATTCTAACATGCAGGCCTTACCAAATAATGAGTACGGATCTTAAAAGAATACGTCTCATTATTTTCTGATCTAAAATTATATAACCGTTATATTTTAATTTAGATCCGTTTAAAAAACGATTCATCTACTAATTGGCCAAAACAATTTACATGATCACAAAGAAATAGATCGTTAACTATTTTTTATATTTTATTTTCAATCTGATCCCTATATAGCATTAAAAAAATCTAAACATTTATTGTCATGAATATTAACACTAGGGATCAAAGAAAAACGGATGTGAGCTTTCGATGCTCTAATACCAATGTAGCATTTATTCTAAAGGGATGTACATGGATTAATCTATGTTACAATCTAACAACGGAATTACTAGACATACCTTACACTCAGGAATGTTTTTTGCGCACTTCACGAAATTTGCGATACTCCTTTGAAGGTCGGGAGGCGACCACACTCCAGCTAGAGCTAGAGGCCTCCACTCGTCACCGCGGTGCTTGCTTGATCGGGAGAGGAGAGAGCTTAGGGTTTCTTCTTTTGGATCTGATTGTGGTGTAGAGCGATAGATCGGATGTAGAGGATTATAACATTTAGTTTTATAGAGGCTAATACTGTTGAATTATCTCAACAGTATTATCTCATATCTCAACAGGAAAATATCCGGTTGGTTCCAAATCTGACCTCTTAGTCTAACTAAGAGATCCACCCAATTAACCACCCAACCACACAATATTGAGCCACTTGATTTTGGCGGACCTGGTTCAGGTGCTAACACTAGAAAAATTGTTCTTAGGATCCTACATCAATGTTGACACTGGACAAGCTTGATAAATGATATGCATGTGTATTGCACAATTCTTTGGACCTGTTTGCATAAAAATATCACCCAATCTCACGATGTATTAAAAAGTGTATTCTTTAGCAACTAGTGAAGCACCATAAGCAGGTAGCTTAAGCTACAAAACAAAATCACAAACTGTATAGATTTTATTTCTAAAATAAATTAAAGCTGAATGGTCATAGATTATAAATTTTTAGTGGTTATTTTACTTTTCTTCATTCATAGGATAGAAGTACTCAAATTATAATTATCATGCTCATATCTATTTGGTATATGCATGCTACATGAATTATTCAATCACTATTTTCCAGAACCTGTAACCTATCATGCATTTCTGGAGGAGTGTGTAAACACTTTATTACATTGTGTATATTATAGCATATCCCATATACATCAAGAATAATTATATATACTAACTTTTGTGCTGGTTTATTCTTTCTTTACTTCCTTTTTAGCAAGTCATCCACATATTACCTTTAGAACTTATTGCAAAATTACGTGGAATAGCCATGAAGTTGGTTATTGGGTACTCTTTGAATCATTACATAATGTGCGCTGAATTATATTTTGACTAGGAATGATGTTTTGCTTCTTTAGTTCTATTATTGATTTTTTTGCGCCTTAACGAGTTCAGTTGCATATCTTGTTAGTTATTTGTCTCGAGCAAAGTTTATTCCATCTTCTGTGGCGACAGGCATCCTGAGAAGGTCAGATACTTCTATTTTTCTATATTTTTGGTACAATCTTGCGTGCTTCCTTTGGATAGTTTGTTGACTCGAAACTTTGATTCAGATTAGTGGACTTTTGTTTCGAGTATTGCCAATCTCGGAATGGTTGGGAGAGAAAAGGGAATCCAAAATCTCATCAAGTCTTTTATTATGGATGCCAGGTAAACTATATTGCTTATATCGATGTGCTTGTAGCATCTGATTAATTAAGGTTTCAGCTGAGCACTATGTTTGTAGTGCTACTTGACAAGAGTCAAGTTCTTTCTAACCAGGAGCATTGAGGCAGCTTGAATCCATTTAATGCACAAGAGTCACTTTTTAAATATTGAACCACCATTGGAAAAATAATTTTAGTTATATATAAGACTGTTTTATGCTCTTACTGTGTATCTATTAAGAGTGAGTTATGGTATTCGAATAGCCAGTGGCGGATCCAGGAATTTTGGTCAGTAGGGGCACATATTGTATTGCACCAAGGTTCCATCGAAAAGTTCCAAATTTCTAATATAAAAAATAATTTTATGAAAATACATATAATATATATATTTAAGATATAATCATTAATAAAAAATATTGTATACATAACATTTTTCCAGGACTTTATAACTTTAGACCATACCATACAAATACTGCCTTTGGTAAAACTACAAGACAAACTAATTTTATTTTATTTGGCATGCGTGCATAGCAATTCGGAATTGTATTTGAAGAATAATTATGAAGTGTAAATTAGTGTTTTATAAAGAGGACCTTTATTGATATGAAACATTTGAGGCTAGAATTTTTTCCACATTTTTTTAAAATTTTTCTTGGAAAAAAGAAAATAACATTAATTCATTAGGTTTTGGTTATAAGAATAGTGATGATCTATAAAACAAAATTTAATTTGAAATATCACATTATTATCATCTCAATAAAAATTTACAAAACTATGCTACATGACTTATACTCAATTTACATTAAAAAAAATTGGCATTGTTGGGAGTTGAACACCCATAACCTCTTGCTAGGCAAGCTCCAACACAACCATTTAGGCAATGATACATTTGTATTGTATTTATAAACACAATATATATAATATACTCTCATATATATAATTGCATTTATATGTCAAATTGGGAGTTTAATTTTTCATAAAGTCTCAGTGGGGGCACGTGTCCCCGCTGAGGACTATGTGGGTCTGCCCCTGCGAATAGCCATATGTTTGTTATGTAAGAACTTATTTAAAGGCTTCATGTGAAGGAAAAACTGGTGAATTATTATGATTTCAAGTCTTGATGGTTGAGGTCTTTTGGGTTATATCTATTTCTTGTATTATTCTTTGTTCCTTCTACATATCCTTCTCTTATTCAGATCTTGTCAGTTAAAATCCCTCGTCTTTTTACTCTGGAAACAGACACAATTTCAACATATTTTGAAATCTTACAAGGTTGTTTCCAGATCCACTTGAGAACTTTTGTGCTTTATTATTAATGACTTATTAACTCCTTCAAACTACAGGAAACTTTCATAGTTCTTATCTTTCTCTTTTTGGTATGATGGTCTTATACCCATTGTATCTTCTTTCTGGAATGTATATTTGCATCCACATATCAATTTGGTAACCATTTAGAAATAATTCAGTTTGGTTTCTTTGTGCAGGCTGTGATGTATGTCCTTTGCTTTCGCATGGGGTCATTATTGGATATTCCTCATCTCAAATCGGAACTGTTTCATTTGCCTCTCGAGCCCATCTTATGTAGCTCCTTGGACCCGTTAAAGGTACTTCAAAAAGCGTTCAGGATAAGGAGTAAATGGGATTTTACAAAATGGTATCAATGCTTGTTATATAAATCAAGTCTTAGCAAACTAAATTAATGTGGGGACAGGTCATGTTTTCTGTCATGCCCCGCTTCCTAAAATATGGAATACGGAAAGCGATGAAGGCCAGCCATGCTACCTATGGTAAGGAAAAGTCCTTCCATAGTCACATAACACCGTCTAGATTAACCTGTCAAAAATAAAATCCAATACCAAAAGAAATAATACTGATAATCATGCTGTAATGAAACCACAAGAAATCCTAAAAAATGGGTCCACTAGATAATTGATGCAATTAAAGATCCAAAACAAAAGATTCGGAAATAAAATACGATCCAAAAGAGATACATAAGTCCTAATGTCCCATAAGGACGCACATGCTAAAAGCTAAATGAAAAGGAAAATAAACCTACGGTTACTGATCTTCAGCAAAGTCCTGGTAGCCGCTTTGATCCTGCTCAGCCTGCAATTCTGTCTCTAAACCTGAGATGGCAACTCTCAGGGATGTCAGAACATCCCAGCAACTACTCAACGTATAAGGTGTGTGTAGTATAATAACAAGAATATAAGAAAGTAGTGAAGCTCGGTGCGTAAGAAAAACATGTATATAAATAATTAAATGCATTAACACTATGAAACATGTATGCAAGGGGTCAGGTCATAACCTAATTGGTCACTAAAAGGTAAATTACTCTATCGTAAGCTCGAGTGTGTGCGTCAACCTCTGCAGGAGTATTCCTAACCCACGTATTTATAGCTGCTATGGTAAAGATTAAATCACTAAATTACGAATGCTGAACAGACAGGATCTTGTGGTATGACAATTGTATGGAAATAAAACTGGTGAATAGTGGTGTCATGGCATGTTGTTCAGCATTTCAATTAATGATTTCATTTTAATATAAATAACAAGGATCATGAATATGTATGTCAAATTAAGGTGTTCTATACATGTAAATTAACATGAGTCTCGAATGTGTATAAAGCATGAAAAAGGATTCTTGTGCATAGTAATCATGTCATAGCATCACATAAAAAAAAAGCAAGCAGCAGTTGGTAATTAGCAAAAGAAATGGTTTTCAGGTATAGCTCGATAGGGAAAAATTTATGTGACCATTAGCCTTAGAAAAAGTTCATAACTTTGTGTCTATACTCACTCATATTTTGGGGGGAATATTTAACAATATTTTATACAACTAAATTGCACCTAATTTATAATGAAATCTGTAGTTGCAAGTTAACAGTCAGCAATATATTAGTAAGTGTTCCGATAAGGACAGATATAAAACTGTGAAAGAAAACTCTTTCCTCTAATATCCAAACTTGCACAGGTTAAGAACTAATTTAGATAATCGCCGATGTTGCATCGACAAAATGAAAAGAGCAAGAGTGCTTGCCTGAGGATAACGATCACGGAAAATGATGTACGAAAATGCGGGCACGATCTCAGCAAAGGTGCGACTTGGGATCTGAGTTATACGACCCGCCTAGATAAATTTCATCGATTAAATCATAAATATTGTCACACAACCATACACAATTACATCAATTTTAGGGTTTTGATACTAATTTTCCCTTTCAGTTGTTCACTGATCGTATCATTTGCATTTTATTCATATTTTTTTATTTTATTTTTTTTTTCTGAAAATGCAGGGATCGGGGAAAAACTTACAGAGGGTGATCGTAACAAGCTAGGGTTCAGATCTGACGATGGAAGGACAGGGATGTTGCTGCTGCAGGGAGCTGTGGAGATCTGGGTGATGGGAGCAGCGGCGAGGCGAAGACGAGAGCTGCGGCGACGTTGAGGGTTCTGTGCAGGTCGCTGGAGGTTGTGGTGGAGTCGGAGATGGCCGTGCGAAGGGACGAAGGCGATGGTGATGGGACGAGATGAGGAGATCGGGGTTTGTGCCTGCGCGAGGGATGGAGGCGGCGTCGACGGGATCGGGATGAGGATGAGGACAAGGGCGAAGGCGACGGCGAAGGGGGAAGGAGAGGAAGGCGAGGGTCGACGATTGAGGAGCGGGAGTCGAAGTTTGCGGCGGCGGCGACGACTAGGGTTAGGGTTTTCGTGGGCGAGGGATTTGATGAGCAGCGGGGGGAGAGAGATGCAGGTATGAGAGATAGAGAGATTTTGTTGTGTATATATATAAATTTTTATAAATATATGTATATAAATGCATATCTTTAATTGGTCGTATTTAGAGATTTGGTGCAGATTTTCTTGTTCTCATATTAACAGTAAACAGATACGTAAAATGTTATTTTGCTGCCACTAAGAAAATATTGTTAATATAATATAAAAACTGAATATTTTTCCATATCAAAATTGGTTACAGTAAAAATTCAGAATAAAATATATTAGCAGCGAATTAAAGGTTCTAAAATTATGGAAAAAGAATCTTGATAGATCTTGAACTACTGCATCCAAAATGGGATGTTACATCTTCGGGGCTCTGTTTAACTGGTAGGAAAATGGAATTGTTTTTGGCCAAGGAAAAAAATGGTTATCATGCTTGTGTAGAAACAGGCAGGCAAAATTGTAAAATGAACTTGATGGGTTTAAAATTCAGCAAAAATGCACAATAGTTGGTAGGCAAATTGGCTGCAAAAAGCCTTTTGCAGCCTTTTGCAGCCTTTTGCAGCAAAAAAGCGGATGCCATGTCAACAAAATATCAATTATACTTTGAATTAACCACCTGAAGCAAATTCTATGTGGAGCAAACCGAATGACGAATTTGGAGTGCATTTCTTTCAACGAATGCTGCATTTTTATTGCAGCATACCAAGATTAGATGTTTGTTGTGCCTACTAGCAATTTAGGTGCGTCTTGCTTGAACTTGTACAGGTTTGCTTGCCGACAATAGTGCATGAATTCTTAAGACAGGCAAAGGCTGCTCGCTCGTTTGAAACATCTACTTTCCTCGACAATAGTCTAATCGGGTCTGAGTTCTCTACGGCTTTTGCGGGAATAGAGAGGTTGGACATGTTCTTCCCCTTCGATCCGTATTTGTTGAAAGAATCCGACAGGTTTTTACTTCCTCCCTTTTGAAATTCTACTCTTAATTTTCTCGGTATATTTATTATGCATAACATAATAGATTCGAGGATTTTCCTAGAGGCCAAAATTCAACTCTCCGCTTAATTTGGATGATCGATGTCATCCAGCATAATCAGCGTGATACATGATGACATTTATTTCCACTGGGAAAAAAAGAAGAGGAGAAAGTAAAAATACATCAAATATTGATTGGTTTCCATAGTTACCCATGAATATAAGGGTGAAAATGGTCTGTTATCCTAAATTATTAATTTTGCAACCATCTGCTGCAAGTTCAAAGATCATTACTTAATTTTTAATATATCAAAAGATTTAGGGAATGCAGATTGAGATACAAGTTGCCAATTATCTAAAAAAGAGGTGGTGGTGGATGGACTTTTGGGTGCACTTGGTACATGGAATGGAAGATTACCGGGAATCCTCATATTTTTGAGAATGTGATGATCGGGCATATAATTCCAATGAATCTTGTATTTAATCAACTCCACCAATATATGTATGTACAACGGTCGGCCAAACGGCAGCGGCAGACGGGCGGCCGATGAGCGACAGACGGAAAAACGGCCGGCAGCAGGCGGGTGGGTGGACGGCCGGCGGTGGATGGCCGGGCGGACCGACCGACGACGGGCAGTGGACGGCCGTGACTCATCTAATGTTAAATGTGAATATTTCGTGGTAATCTAAGATAGACATCAAATTTGGAGGGAATAGGATTCCCATGAAACGAGGGCATTTTATTACCATGGTAATCCTATATTCTCAGCAATATTTTTTACACCAAAACAAGCATGAATTTTTTTATGGGGATCCAGAATTCCCACTAAGATTACCACCAAGCGTCCTCTTTGGACCTTCATTATCCTTGTTACAAATTAATGTTTGATTTCAATTCTAAATATCAATTGACTAAATTATTTAAAATGTGATTGCTAATTATATTTTTCCGTAGGTTCATGAGGCCAAATTTTGAGTTCTGGTCAATGGTGAAGACACCATATAACAACTGTAGCAGTGAGGATGAGGACGAGGATCTTGATGCCCCAGAGTTTGCCGACAATGTCCGTGACCACGATGACCTCGATATCGAGAGTGAGAGCGACGACAATGACGATGAAATTGAACTCTATGAGCAAAATGTCAGTTACTCTAAAGCTTGCCTTTCATCGCCCCATGGTTACTGAGTTCTATAATGGTTATGCCGAAATGCCTGCATGAATTAGACCTCTGTTAGCCCCTGAGAATTGGTAGCAGATGTCTCTATTTATTTTGATCAATTTTTCATGTACTTGCAAATTATAAAAGAAATAATTTTCCTTCCACTTAAAATCCTACCAAAATTCTACCAAGAGATAAACCACATGGGTCCATATGTTTGATACCATTAGCTGGGTGTTGTGGGTCATGATTTTTTGTTTCTTGTGTAGATTTTTAGTAGATTTTCAAGTGGGTTGGAAAAGTATTTCTCAAAATAAAATGAGCAAATTTTGTCATAGGAGAGTAATGCATTGTTACTAGACTTTGACCTCAACCTCATGCGTAACACATGGGATCAAAGATAATCGAATATATTTTTGGTCGAATATTAATTTTTGTTATGTTTAAAAAAACAAAGATTATTTTTATTGATTTGTTTTTATTATGTTTGAAAAAGAGATATACGATGTTAGTTATTTTTTGTTATTACATACAAATATTATTTTTTATAAACGAATCTGGAAACTACATACAGTTGTAACATGTAAACACCATAGATTAAAAAAAAGTTCATAATTATATTGTTTATAAAAAAATATGTTATAATAACTTAGATCTTAGTCTGATATTTCACGATTGAATAAAAGCGTTTGGTATTTTCTTAACATAAATACCATATTCTTTGTGAATTGTAAATAGATATCAAGAATAATTATGATAACTATATAAATAATATATTTTGGTGTTTTTCGATTTAAAATTCACGAATACAAATGTCAAGCTTGTATTATGCACTATGGTTATGAACCAATGCAAACAACAAACTATGTCAATATTTTAGGTATAAAAATTCTTTGTCCATGAGTCCATTACCTAATAAATTCTTAAATAAAGATGATTATTTGAATCGCGAAATTTTAGCATCAATTTTAAAACAAGTATAGTTTGTATAAGCAAAAATGCAAATGAATTATTATTATTTGAAATATTCTTGTTTTCGCCATATTTGGAAAAATGATATATGATGATGTTAGTTATTTTTGTTAAAAATTGAAAAAGAAAAAAATCCCGAGCTATGGGATAAAAATTGAAAACAAAATAATAAAAAAATACTATCATTAAAAATTTTAAAAAATGAGCCACCCTAAAAGAATTTTTTTTAAAATTTAACGAAATTGCTAAAATTTCATATAGCATTGATATCAACCAAACGATCGATCATTCGCAAGAAATTCAATCATGAACATTTTTCAAAGATAAGGGAAAATTTTACTTGATTATTTTTAATTATGGGGAAATTCTCAGGAAATAACTTTTTAGGCAAATGAAATAAAATAAAATAAAAACCAAATTATTAAAAAAGGGTAAATTGTTGAAAATCCTCCGTCCCAAGTAAAACTTGTCAAAAAGTCTCTGGGCTTTTTGAACATGTTAAAAAATCACCAGGTCCACCACTTTTTCCATTATATACTTACAGCAGTGGGTATTTTAGTATATCCCAAAAATTCCTTAAGAGACTTATGTGCCCAAGTACAAATTGACAACTGGGAATTTTTGGGCAAAAATTCTGATGTTATAGTTGCCTGTAACTTCTATCAGGTTGTCTGTAATTTCTATCTTGAGTTGAGTTTTATTGATTTTTCCTTAGAGGACCGAGCATTAAATGCTCCAACTAAGTCATTTTCTCTCTAAATTCACTACTTCCCCGCAACAAAACCCTATTTGCCAACTGACCACAATTATCCCTTTCATTTTCTCCATTATCCTTCTCTCATTTACTCCATTTTCATCTAAGTTTTAATAATTTTCATGTAACTTCTAATAAATTGCATGTAAGTTTTAATAAGCCGCATGCAACTTCTAAGCGGTTGCCTGTAACTTCTAATATCTTACATGTAACTTCTAGGGCTGTTAAATGAGCCAAACGAGCCGAGCTTAAAGTTGTTCAGTTTGGCTCAATTATTTAAATGAGTTTAAAAACTTTTTCAAGCTTGGCTTGTTATTTATCAAATGAGCCCGAGCCGAGTCTTCATAAAGCCCAAGCGAGCTTCGAGTTTTATCGAGCCTATCTAAAATATAGGGAAAAAGCTATAAATAATTATATCAATACATAAAAAACATTTTTATCAATACTCAATATTATATGAGCAGTAAGGAATGGAGTTATTATTGTTAAATAAATGAGTTTAAAATTTATTTTGAACTTTGTCACCAAAATTTAAAGTTTATAATTATTTAAATTCTTTAGTATTTTAGCGTAATAATATTTGATTTAAGTCCTAGTTAACATCAGCAAGTTAATAATTATAATTTAAATTTAAGAATAAGCAATCATATATTTAATCGTAGTAAATACAAAATAAGATATAAATTATTCAACTTTACACGAGTCTTAAATGAGCCGAGCTTGAACACAAGTTGAGCTCAAGCCTGCCGTGTTTGTGTTCGCCGAGCTTAGATTTTGGTTCAAACCCGGCTCGTTTAGTTAGCAAATGAGCCCGAATCGAAATTTTAACAAGTCGATCTCGAGCCAAGCTCCGAGCTTTGAGCTTGTTTAATAGTGCAAGTAAATTCTAATAAGCTGTATGTAATTTCTAAGCAGTTTCCTGTAAGTTCTAAGCAATAAGTTGCCTGTAACTTCTAAACAGCTGTCTGTAACTTCTAATAACTTGCCTGTCACTTCTAATAAGCCGCATGTAATTTCTAAGCAGCTGCCTGTAATTTCTAATAAATTGCCTGTAAATTCTAAGCAGCTGTCTATAAATTCTAAGCAGTTGCTTGTAACTTCTAATAAGCTGCATGTAAGTTCTAACCAGCTGCATGTAATTTCTAATAACCCGTCTGTAACTTCTAATAAGCTGCATGTAATTTCTAATAACTTGCATGTAATTTTTAATAAGCTGCATTTAATTTTTAAGCAGCTGCTTGTAACTTCTAGTTGCCTGTAACTTCTAAGCAGGTGCCTGTAAGTTCTAATAACTTATCTGTAACTTCTATAAGCTGCACGTAACTTCAAAGCAGTTGCCTATAATTTCTAAGAACTTGCATGTAATTTCTAATAAGCTACGTTTAATTTCTAAGCAGTTGCATGTAACTTCTAATAAGCTGTCTATAACTTCTAATAAGCTGTATGTAACTTCTAAGCAGTTGCCTATAACTTCTAATAACTTGTCTGTAACTTCTAATAAGCTGCATGTAATTTCTAAGCAGTTTCCTGTAACTTCTAATAAGCTGCACGTAACTTCTAAGTACCTGCCTGTAAGTTCTAATAAGCTACATGTAATTTCTAATAAGTTGCCTGTAACTTTTAAGCAGTAGCTTATAACTTCTAATAATTTGCCTGTAAGTTCTAATAAGCTACATGTAATTTCTAATAAGTTGCCTGTAACTTTTAAGCAGTAGCTTATAACTTCTAATAAGTTGCCTGTAACTTTTAAGCAGTAGCTTATAACTTCTAATAATTTGCTTGTAACTTCTAATAAACTGCCTGTAACTTCTAAGCGGTTACCTGTAAGTTTTAATAAGTTGCATGTAACTTCTAAACCGTTGTTTGTAACTTTTAAGAACTTGCTTGTAACTTTTAAGAACTTGCTTGTAACTTCTAAGCAGTTGCCTGTAACTTCTAAACCGTTGCCTGTAATTTCTAAGAACTTACTTGTAACTTCCAATAAGCTGCATGTAATTTCTAAGCAGTTGGGTGTAACTTCTAATAACTTGTCTATAACTTCTAATAAGCTGCATGTAATTTCTAAGCAGTTGCCTGTAATTTCCAAGCAGTTTCCTATAACTTCTAATAAGCTGCATGTAATTTCTAAGCAGTTGCCTGTAATTTCTAATAAGCTGCCTGTAATTTCTAATAAACCGCCGATAACTTCTAAGCAGTTGCCTGTAATTTCTAATAACTTGCCTGTAACTTCTAATAACTTGCCTGTAACTTCTAATAAGTAAGTTCTAAGCAGTTGCATGTAATTTCTAATAATTTGCATGTAACTTCTAAGCCGTAGCCTGTAACTTCTAAGAACTTACTTGTAACTTCTAATAAGTTGCATGTAACATCTAAGCAGTTGTATGTAATTTCTAATAACTTGTCTGTAACTTCTGAACACTTGCATGTAATTTCTAAACAGTTTCATGTAACTTTTAAGCAGTTGCTTGTAACCTTTAACGTCACAAAGAATACATCAACAAATTTTGATATCAACAAGAATACATCAATATCGGCTATATAAAACCAACAACATCAACAAAAATGTAATGACCATGCCCGTTTTGAAATAAGAAAAATTTTGTTTGAATTTAATCTTGTTATATATGTTTCTTAATTAATAAAAGAGAATTTTTAATTTTTGAAAAGATAAAATTGATTTGCTAGTATTTTAAGATAGAGGAGAAGGAATTTATTATTTAAAAAAAAAAGAATCATGATTTTAAATTTTATTATATTTTGATAAAGGTGATTTTTGAAAAGAGAATCTTTAGAAAAATATTTTCAATATTATTAGTATTTTAAAGGAAAAAAGATTTTGTTTATCTTTAATTTAAAATATCTTTTGTTAGAGAAAATAATTTCTAAAATCATTTTTGGTATTTTTAAAGACAAGAAAAGATTAAGAGATTTATTAAATTTCTTTTAAAAGATAAGATTATTTATTAAGTATTTTTAAGAGTTTAATTAGATTTCATCTTAATTAAAGATATTTTTTTAAAAACAAACATATTTTTATGAAAACCTTTCTTTAAACCATTAGATCTATTCTTTTAAAATCGTAGCCTTTCATCTCAAAAGCTTAATCTCTAATCCTATAAATAAATCTTTTCCCCTCACTCTCTTATAATTTTTCGTCACAACAAAAGACTTTTCTTGAGCCGCTGTAGGAATTTCAAGTCAATCGAGGTCTCGACCTATGAGTTAGGATTTCGGAAAATTGATTGTTATATCGATTTGCGCATTTCTGTAAGTTTTCATTGTCCGTATATTTATATTTTCCAGAAGTTCTTATCATATTTTCCTACTGAAATTATGTGACTATTGCATATTTTTATCATATATTTTCCCAATTATTTTTTCATGTTTTATAAGATTTTACAAGTTATATCAGTTTACTTTTTGCAAGATACTTAGATACGTAATTACTACTTTATATGTGATTGATACTTAAACCCACCGTTGCCGGTCCCAAGTCCGGATGAGAAAGGGTGAGGGTTGTGGTAGGCTTGTGACAGCCAACGTAAAACTTTATCACATTCTATGACATGAACCATAATAAGAATATCGTTGGGGCGTCCCCTACTCAGCGACGCGCTACATCGGATCCCGGGTGTAGTGTTAAGTATGCAAGGGTTTCTAGGTCATCGTCCAGATGCGGCGCGCTACATCGGACCCCGGGTGTAGTGACAAATAAGCAAGGGTCGTCGTCCAGAGACGGCGTGCTATATCGGACCCCGGGTGTAGTGACAAATAAGCAAGGGTCGTCGTCCAGAGACGGCGCGCTACATCGGACCCCGGGTGTAGTGACAAATAAGCAAGGGTCGTCGTCCAGAAACGGCGCGCTACATCGGACCCCGGGTGTAGTGACAAATAAGCAAGGGTTTCATAGGATCCGTCTAGCTTCCTTGAACATAGGTTCCCTTACGGGTAGACTAATAGAATTAGTGGAGGTGATGATTAGGAGGAGAGTTGGTATTATGTATTTGCAAGAAACTAAGTGGGTAGGTGAAAAGAGTAGAGTCATAGAGCCTTGGGGTTATAAGCTTTGGTATACGGGTAGAGATAAAAATCGTAATGGGGTAGGCATAATCATAGATAGACGGTTGCTTGAGCATGTAGTTGAGATTAGGAGAAAAGGTGATAGAATTTTACTGGTTAAGCTTATTCTAGGTGGAGAGATCCTTAATGTTATTAGTGCTTATGCGCCACAGATAGGTCTTGATGACGCTAGTAAGCGTCTATTCTGGGAGGATTTAGACGAGGTGGTGCAAAGTATACCTAGTGGAGAGAAGTTATTTATTGGTGGTGATCTTAATGGACATGTAGGTACTAGTCGTAGTGGGTTTGATACTATCCATGGAGGTTTCGGTTTCGGACAAAGGAATGAAGCAGGTGACTCGATTCTAGATTTTGCTTTATCTTATGACTTGATCTTAGCAAACACCTGGTTTAGGAAAAGAGAGTCCCACCTTATCACTTTTAGGAGCGGATCAAGTGCTAGTCAAATAGACTTTTTTCTGACGAGAAGAATAGATAGAGGTTGTTGTATCGACTGTAAGGTAGTGCCAGGTGAGAGTGTAACCACTCAACATAGGCTTTTAGTTCTAGATTTTCGATTTAGAAGAGAACCTAGGAAGATTAGACGTAAGGTAGAGCCTAAAATTAAATGGTGGCGATTGAAAGAAGGTAACCAAAAGGCTTTTATAGATCGTGTAATACAAGAAGCGGATTGGCAGTCAGAAGATGATCTAGACAAAACATGGAACAAAATGGCTAGTTGTATCAAGAAGGTAGCTAGAGACCTACTTGGTGAGTCGAGAGGTGGTGCTCCACCATCTAAGGACATATCATGGTGGAATGAAGATGTAAAGGCTGCTATTAAAATTAAAAGGGATTCTTATAAAGATTTGAAGAAAAGTAGAGATATGGAAAGATTTGAGAAGTACAAAATGGCTAAAAAGGATGTTAAGAAAGCTGTTCGGGAAGCTAAATCTAAGGTCTACAAGGAGGTGTACGAGAAATTAGACACTAAAGAGGCTGCAAATGATATATACCGGATTGCTCGGATGCGGGAAAGGAAGACTAGAGACTTATGTGCAGTGAAATGTGTCAAAAATGAAAATCAGAAGGTTTTAGTTCGAGACGAGGATATCAAGGAAAGATGGAGAGATTATTTTGACAAATTGTTCAATGAGAGCTTTACTAAGAATTTGGATGGACTTGTCATTCAATCTCAAGATATAAACCGTGATTTCATGCGTAAAATAAGACTTCCTGAGGTTAAAGAAGCTTTGAACAGAATGAGTTTAAGAAAAGCGGTTGGTCCTGACGGGATTCCTATCGAGATTTGGAGATGCTTAGGAGAAATAGGCGTTAAATGGCTGACAGATCTGTTTAATAAGATTTGGCAGATAAAAAAGATGCCAAATGAATGGAGGAAAAGTATCCTTGTACCTATCTATAAGAACAAGGGTGACATTCAAAGTTGCTCAAACTACCGTGAAATAAAACTGATGTGTCACACCATGAAACTTTGGGAGAGAGTGATTGAACACAGGCTAAGGAAGGATATTAAGATAACAGAGAACCAGTTTGGGTTCATGCCTGGACGATCGACGACAGAGGCTATTCATTTGCTTCGTCAACTTGTCGAGCGTTTTCGAGAGAGGAGAAGAGATTTGCATATGATATTTATTGATTTAGAAAAAGCGTACGACAAGGTACCTAGAGAGGTATTATGGGGGACAATGATGAAGAAGGGGGTCCCCGTCAAGTATATTGACATAATCAAGGATATGTACGATGGAGTAGTGGCAAATGTCAGAACTTGCGGCGGCTTAACGAGTGATTTTCCGATCACTATTGGTTTACATCAAGGATCTGCATTAAGTCCATTCCTGTTTACCATCGTGATGGATGAGCATACTAGAACTATCCAAGATGAGGTACCTTGGTGTATGCTATTCGCTGATGATATTGTTCTAGTAAATGAGACGAAAGCAGGGGTTAATGCCAAATTGGAATTATGGAGGCAAACATTGGAATCTCGGGGATTCAGATTGAGCAGGTCCAAGACAACATATATGCACTGCAAATTTAGTAGCCAGAGAAGTCAAAACCATATTGGTATAACATTGGAAGGGCAAGAGATATCACCGAGCGACCAGTTTAGATATCTAGGTTCCATCATCCAAAAGAATGGAGAGATCGATAGTGATGTTAATCAAAGGATCCAAGCTGGTTGGTTGAAATGGAGGAGTGCAACAGGGATTTTGTGTGATCGTAACTTTCCGTTAAAATTGAAAGGGAAGTTTTATCGGAGCGCTATTCGGCCTGCCTTATTATATGGTACAGAATGCTGGGCTCCTAAGAAGCATCATACACAGAAGATGCACGTAGCGGAGATGCGCATGCTTCGCTGGATGTGCGGTAACACTAGAAAAGATAAGGTGCGAAATGAGGATATTCGTGCAAAAGTTAGTGTAGCACCTGTGGAGGAGAAGATGCGGGAAAACCGGCTAAGATGGTTTGGTCATGTGCGACGCAAACCTATGGAAGCACCGATTCGACGAATAGATACTCTCGATATGGGCAATGGCAAAAGGGCAAAAGGGAGACCGAAGAAAACATGGATGGAGGTGATACGAAACGATATGGTTGCCAAAGGACTCAATGAAAGTATATAGTTCGATAGAAGTGAGTGGAGACAGAGGATTCATGTGCTGGACCCGGCGTGATTCTCATGTTGGTTCATGTAGCCTACCCCATATGCTTGGGATAAAAGGCTCAGTTGTTGTTGTTGTATGTGATTGATACTTGATTCATGTTGATTGACTCTTGTTTAAAGAAAGTTCATGCTTGATCTAGTAAACCATTTTTAAAATGGGTAACGGGAAAGTTGGGAAAGGAATATAGTCGTATATATCGAGAAGGCGACAAATGCTATTATGTGCGGAACTAAATTCCACGTAGAACAAAGTGCCACGCCAAGCTGGTGGGGGCCATCTCTTAAATATGGGGGCCACCTCTAGAATCCCCATATGATGTTCCGACATGACGAACGGAATATTCACGATATTGCATGCCCTATTCTTGTTTCGATTCAGACAAGATAAACTATGGTTTTAAAAATATATATGTCAATATCTTGTTACATGAGCTTACATTATTTTTCCTTGATATTTGCTGAGTTGATTTTGTTTTATATTATTAACATATTTTCATTATCTTTATTGGATTTTTGGGAGACTTGCCGAGCGTTAGTTCACTGATGGGCATTTCATATATTTTCTTTTTTTTGTTTTTTTTAAAATGTCCATCAGATTCTATTTTAGAGGGGGACGAGGTAGTGTCCGGTGAGGAGGACGTATCAACCTAAGGCTTTCACACTTCAAGCCATTTCTGAAGTATTGTTCTCTCCTTTTGTTATTGATCATTTTACGACATGTATCTTGTGTATGTGTAACATTTCATAATTTTATTATGTTTATTTTAGAATTTAATAAATGCTATAACGAGTTTTATAAAGATGATAGCATTTATTGAATTGGGTTTTCTCCATCCAAACCATCTTCTTTTTGTTAATATAATTTCAGAGGAAGGGGGTGGTGGCGGGGGAGGGGGGGGTGGCGGCGGCGGAGAGAAGTATGAGAGGATTTAAATATTAGGAGAGAGGGGGGCACATGTACCATCTTCTTTTTTTCTTCTCTTCTTCTCTCCAAAATTTCCTCCACTCTCACCCTCACCTCCATCCTCCATGGTAACCCCAAAAAACCTATTGATCACTCCCTAAGACACTCAAACTTTAGTTTTCTCCATCCAAACCATCTTCTCTCTCAAGTTTCAATATCTAGTGGCCATCTTCAAGCTTGGATCAACTCCTTTCTTCTACTTTAACAAGGTAAAGATCCCTCTTTTAAATAAGTTTCTTCAACACTTGCCATGAAGACTATATTTTCTACATAAAAATCTTGTTTTTATGGTTTAGCTCTTTCAAAATTTGGTTTTTAAAGTGAACAACTAGTAGTGTTAGATCTAGTATAGTTTTCTTGGTGATTACAACTTATTTTGGGTAGTAGAGAGTAGTTTTATGCAAAAGTTTGGATTTTTAAGTTTTTACAAACTTTAGTATTTTCGAACGTGCAGTTTTGAGCATTAGACGTCCGACGCTCAAAGCTTCAGACGTCTGCGATTTTTCCATTTGTGTTTCATTTTCTTGGTCAGACGTCTAAATATACAGACGTCTATCATTTCTCTGGGTTTTCTTTGGGTTCTTAGGCAGACGACGACAGATGTCTGCAACTTGTGCTTCAGATGTCTGCTTGAGTTCTGGAACTCCTATGTTTAGTTCTTCAGACGTTTGAATCTTGGCCATCACACGTCTAACGTTCATTTATTTGAGTTGTTTTGCTCTTCTGCTTGATATTTTGTTTTCTGCCCTTCTCGATTAATCTCTACTTGTTTATGATCGATTGCAGAGACCTCCAAAGCGGCGAGAAAGGGCAAGGCGGTCGTAGGCTTCGACTAGCTTGAGCCGCATTTCGGTGAGTAGATTTATATCAATAGGGGGAAGTCGGGTGGATGACGTATAGCACTCCTGAAACCAATTCTTGTGAATACTTATTATTTAGTATGAATTCTATAATGCCGTGTTAGAACACTTATATACATAACCCATATACTTAGTCTATAATTCGTAACTCGTGTGTGTGTGTGTGTGTGTGTGTGTGTGTGTAATATGATTAATATTATGTGTATGTACGTAACTAGATGTCCGCACTATTTGAACTATGTGTGTGCGTACGTAGACCAGAGGTCCATATTGACTATTATTGAATATTAGTTGTCATCGTACGTGGGGAGATTCCGTAATGTATGAAGTAGTGATGGTTAGCCGAATACGGCTTTTTATTATTGACTCGTAGAGTTTTGCTATTTATCCCGATCGGGGGATTATGAAAATGCTAAGATTATACTCATTTTAAAACTAACGATTCGTTTCCTATTTTAAACTGTCACGACCCGGAATTGGCACGTGACCGGCACGAGCATTACGTGAAGTCTATAGGACCCCGCCGTAATTCAAGTAAGCCGAAGCCCAGAAATCTAAACCTTTTGCGGAAAATAGTGGAGGTGCAGTTTTGAAACACCGGCATAAGAAAATTCAAGCCTTCTTTTAACAGTATAAGTAATATCATATGAAAATGCAACAGTTTACATACTATCTTTGAAAATATTTTCGTCCTTGAAATTTGGGCAGCACCTCCCTTATATATTTTGATCCAAAATCACATACATGCAATAATATAGGCATCCCCAAGAGAGAGCTGGCTCTTCGCCAATTGGCGGAATCACAACCATGCAATAAAGCATATATATACGATGCCCTACGGCGAAGATCAATCACAGATTGTAAGTAAAGCAGACCAAGACATTATCAGCTCAAATAAAAGACAGACACCTATCTCGCTCTAAGTCTTGAGAATATACAAATCTGTGTCTAGGTCTACCAAATATACAAAGTCTGGTTTCTGGTTGATGGAACTTTCACTAGATACAATAGAAATAGGTAGGTATAAGGGTGGTCACGGTCCAAATGTGTATCCCACCTACTGAAGCAAAACACCCTGAAGAAGGCTGTGTGCCAGCGAGCCGCTACTGATCCGAGCGGTCGAACCTGTAAGAAAACTGTGGCATAATGGAGATGAGTTACCAACTCGTGAGTAGAGAATATCAGCAGATAGAAATCGAATGAATAACGATCCCTAGGTCATACTATAACATAAAGGTAATAGTATCGTATCTAGGGTGATCGTGTATGCATATGTATCAACAACAATGTCATGCCAGTAATTAGTATGTAATATCCAGTCATCTAAAATATATGCATGTATACATGTGTGCCATCCAACGTGTGTCCATCAACGACACATCAATCATCATGAAATCTGAGAGTCCAATATCGACACTCGAAAATATCATAAAACCTATGTCCAGCATCGACACGTAAATCCTCATATCTCAGATGCCGCATCCTCGGATCGACCCTCATATCCATCTGATCTCACGACTCCGGTCGGTATCCTCCGGATAACCGCCGAGCCTAAACTATCACCGGTCGGTAGTGATCCCCTACCGGGCTCATCGTCTATCTATACGATCTTCTTGCCCTGGGGTACCATACCGGGTCCACCATGTATCCGCAGACAGTGCCTCCTCACTCATCGAATCGGGTATCTCACAGCTCAGAACCGAGAAAACTCATGGTGGACGCCATAAATCACATCAAGAGAAACCGCGTTTTTAAAATAAATCATATTTTCCTTTGAAATATAATCGCGGTTCTCAAATCCAGAGATCTCATGAAAACAGCATCTCAATGCATGTAACCATAAAGTGCAGTATATGCAAGCATAGAACAGTACTGTAAGTATCTCAAGTGTTATCATGTAAGCATGTCATGTGATAATTACTAAGCAATGATTGTACTTTTCAGTTAAGAGCAATGCAGTGATATAACAGTTTTACTGTGTAAGTGGCATGGAAATTACCGATGATGAGTGTGTGAGCCAGCAAATATGTGTATGTGCAACATGCGCATCATAAGTAATAGTGCAGGTGTACTAGCAGACGATGCTATATATAAAGGTAAGTGCTAGGAACATAGTATGTATGCCATGAGGAATAAAACATCATAAACATGAACGGTATAATCATCGTACATCATCCTCGAGTCAAGGTGCGGATCAATCATCCGGTAAATCATATCACGTATGGTATGATCCATCGTACGGTGTCATTAATTCAGAATAAGGATTTATCGTCCTATACACAACATCATCTCTTGTTCTCATTTATATATATAACTCAATCTCATATCATATCTTGGCATATGAAAATAAATATGTATTTTGCCTTGTATCCTCAAGCCAACATATCAACTCATGTTATCTCGTTTCATTATATATATATATATCCTCTCACATCCTCATATCAACATATCCACTCATGTTCTCTTGTTTCATTATATATATATCGCCTCACATTCTCATATCAACATATCCACTTGTTGAAGTCAAATTTACACCCCGGTTGACCAAGTCAAAGTCAAGGTCAACCCCAAGCCAGGTGGGCCCAAACCCAAGCAAGTGGGCCAATGCCCAGGTCGAGCCCGAACACGAAGCGTCCGGCCTTCCGCCATGCCAACAAAAAAATCATGTAATAAATAATTTTTATGTAATTTTTTATACATGAATGTATGCAAAATGGGCATAAAGCCAATATTTTGTAAGCCCATGGCTTATGTGCAAAAATGAAATGGCACATGAGCCATGGGATGGCTAAAATGCCATTTTTGTAAAGCCCAAGAGGCTATATGTAAATATGTGGGCCTATAAAAGGCAACATGATGATGAATAAAAAAACATACTTTTTCATTCCCCCAAAAACTAGGGTTCTTTGTGCCTCCTGCTCCTTCTCCAAGCTTCTAAACCTTCTCAATTCTTTTGAATTAAATCAAGAGTTTTACTCTTTCTTTTCCAAAACTAAGTAGTTTTCCACCACAAAACCCACAAAGGGGAACTCAGATCTCCCATCAGATCTCAAAAAGGAGTGATTTTTAAAATCTCCTACTTCTTGATCTTCAAGATCCGGTCAAACAACAGGAGGAAGAAGAAGAACCCCCTTCATCAGCTTCAAAACATCCCAGGAGTTTAACTCCATACATATATACATAACAAATATTTCCTTTCTGAAGCATAGCTTCTGCTTCTTAGGCTAAAAGCCACTTTTTCTCGCCGGCGCTCAAGCGCAGAGCGCCTGCGTGCCGGCACATGGCGCGCTTGCGCTCAAGCGCAAGCGCCCGAGCGCAAGCACGCCACGTGTCGACACGTGGGCGACTTGCGCTCAAGCGCAAGTCGCCCCGGTGCCAATACGTGGCGCGCTTGCGTTCAAGCGCAGGCGCTCGAGCGCAAGTCGTCCCGGTGCCGACACGTGGCGCGCTTGCGCTCGAGCGCAAGTCGCCCCGGTGCCGACACGTGGCGCGCTTGCGCCCAAGCGCAGGCGCTCGAGCGCAAGTCGCCCCCGTGCCGACACGTGGCGCGCTTGCGCTCAAGCGCAGGCGCTCGAGCGCAAAGCGCCTACGTGCCGACACGTGGCGCGCTTGCGCTCAAGCGCCCGGCGCTCAAGCGCAGAGCGTCCACGTGCCGACACGCGGCACTCTAGCGCCTGAGCGCACAGCACCTAGACGCACAGCGCCCAAGGTGCTGCCCCCACGCATCCTTTGGATGCCTTTTCCCCCTTTCTTTCTTTTATATATATACATATATACATATACACACATATATATATACATATGTATACATATTTGCGCACACACACGTGCTCCATGACACTGTCCCTGTTAGAAAAATTTTTCTAACGGGACGCTGCCCCGCACCCCGCAAGGGGGCTGCTAGCCCCCTTGACCCCCAGCCCGCTATCCGGGTAGCGGGACCCCCGTAAAAACTCTGCGTGGCTCCTGATATATCCAAAACCCCCCCTTTCAAAACACAACACACGTACACTGCACATTGAGTTCGCATGACCAGTTTAACCCGTCAATCGGAGGTTCCCTCGCTCCAAAGGCGAGGGGTAATTAACGGCAGCTTAGTTCGCGGCTGCCGGAGATTCGGATCCCCACAATCATTAAACCCCGGCCTACCCTAGGCAGAGGGAATCTGTAGTACGCCTGACAATCGTGCGCGTATTCCCATCTCAATGGGGTGACGAAAAACACCCTACACCACTCATGCCATCTTTTCATCATGTCATCTCATACTTAATCTTGTGATCATATCCATAAGTTCATAAGCATAGGTTTCTCAAAATATGTTCTACATACCGGTTCTCCCATTACTGTGGTTGCGGGGGTGCTATACGCCATCCACCCGACTTATCCCGTAGATATAGATCTACTCACCTGCTAATCCTTGTTTTAGCCATAGACGATGAACTTCGTGTTCTCCTTCGTCGTCTCGGAAGTCCACGCGAAGGTACACACAAATCAATACACATCGTAACGATATCCAAACCAAATTCGAAACTGATACGGCACGCGAAGTGCTCATAGGTTAGAACCTATAGCCCATGCATGCAAGAACAGCCAAATAACACTCAGCGTTGACGTACAAACATCCAACGACCGTGTCCAAACTCAAATACTAACATCAAGTTTTCCAAAGTTAGAAACATTAAAATCAGCAACTTAAAGAAACAATCCCAGATTCTACCCGAGGTGAAATTAGGAGATTTTGCATATATGGTAGATCTAGATATCAGATACTGGAGCCATGGACCAAACAACAGCCCAAGACTCATAAGTCAGGCTGCAAATTGCAGCTAGGGAGAATATTTTGGCGGCCTGAAAGAGGAGGTAGGGACTTGGGTTTCAAGGTTAAATTCCTAGTAGCCTGCACATGTCACTGAGATGGCGACTTATTTTTCAGAGCTCTTGAATGATATCAGATTCTATATAATCATCATAAACCGACATCGAGAAAATTCTAAGTTCGTATTTGTGGTTCTAGTATCAAGTTTATCCAAAATAATCATCACTACGGTTTAGGATCACTAGCTAAACCTCAATTACATCTTTACAACTCAAATCAACCACTAAAAACATCATAGAATTTTCCAAGATCACTAATCTAACTTAATCGAACTCTAAACATAATTAGGAGATGAAGAAACTTGATAACAAGAAGGAAAGTGAAGGGTTTACCTTTTGGAGCAACTGAAGAAAATTGCAAGATGGTTCAAAGTACCTAAAATCCAAACTTGAGCTTGCTATGGAGTGTAGGATGAGATTGTGCACCTTTTTTGTGAAGGTGAGGTGAGGTTTTGATGAGGATTTGGAGAAGTTTTAGAGGTGGTAGTAGAGGTGGAGGATGAGGAGAAGGAGGATGAAGATGAAGGATGAGGTGAAGAAATAAAGAATAAAGGAAAAGAGATGGGAGCCATAGTTAAGGGTTGACCCCTTTCTCTCTCTCTCTCTCTAGCCCATGCTCTCTTGTCCCCTTTTTGTCTCTTCTCATCAAAATATCTTTTCTTTTTCTTTTCCTCTCACATTTAAAAGCCAAAAGTCCACAAATACAAATGGCCATGCATGAAACATGAAATGTGTCATGGTGCACTAGCCATGGTTAATACAAAAGTGGATTTGTCTTAATGCATGATTAATAGTGCACTAATCAAGTTTAACATAAACTTGCATATAATTAATTGCATAATTATTTATAAAATGTCCAAATCCAATAAATGCCTTTATAATTAATAATTCATATCAATATCCAAATATTTTCCAAATATTGGTATATATAATTATACCATTTTATGAAAACCCCAAATTAATACTTGAATAGTTTTCGTGAAATTTATTATTTTATTATTTAAATTCCAAAAATATTATTTTATATTTCTGAAATGTTACATAAACCCATAATGCAAAGCATACGCTGCTAATTTCAAATGGATATCTATTTTACAAATATCGCATCCTCCTTATTTCTAAACAACGTTTCGTTCTATTTTAAACTATAAATGTATTATTCATAAGTGTTTATCCATGTACAACGTTCGTTCACGCTATGTTTACTTTAATCGTTATCCTTTCACGCTAAGATCATTTTATTAGTTACGCTATGTTTATACTATTCATTTTTATTAGCTTCGTATATTTAGTTTAATATGCCATGTTCCATGTTTCTCTTACTATGCTTGTATGAACACATTTTGTAGAACACCAGCACAACTACTAATGATTTCCATGTGGCACAATCACAGACCCGCATGCTACACATACACATCATTAGTACTGCCATGAAACTTATAGAACTTGTCATGTTTATTCACGTTGTAATTATATTCATGCTAGTATTAACCGCTGCTTATCATGTTTCATTATGCGTATACCATTGCTCTATATGCTCTATGTTTTTTTAGTTTCCATTGTTGTAAAGACGAATTACGCATTGTTGTTCTTATGAACTTGATGTTTTCCATGAGATTTGAGAAACCGTGAGGTACTATTTTAATAAAACTTGTTTATATTTTCAAATCGTGGTTTACTCTTGAAATGCTGATGATGCGTCCACTATGAGTTTTTAAGTATTATGGTTTGATGTTATGCGGTAATCGAGGTGGGGATGAACCGGTTATGGATACATGGTGAACTGGTTTGATGATATCCAGTAATCCAGATAGGGATGAATCGGTTACGGATACATGGTGTACAGGTTTTATGTTATCTGGTAATCGAGGTGGGGATGAACCGGTTATGGATACATGTTGGAACACGGCGGATATCCGGAGGATACCGACCGGGGTCATATGATGAGATTGAAAAGAGGGCCGATTCGAGAGACGGCGCCTAAGATATTTTTGGATTTCGAGTGTCGATGATTGACACGGTATTTGATGATGGTTTTATTGATAATGTTTTTTCTATTGAGTGTGATTCGTATGATGCGCTTACATTTACTTATACTATATACATGTTATTAAACATCATATTGGTCTTGTACTTTATGACTAGTAGGTAGTTCGTCTATGCATACAATTTCTAACTTATATCTTTCTACTCATGAGTTGGCAACCTACTCCCGTTGTGCCACAATTTCTTGCAGGATCAACCGTTTAGGGTAGTAACGGCTTCTTTGGCACATTTCCTTTCTTGGGTGATTGCTTTTGCTGTAGATGGGTTATGACGTCTTATCGTAACCGCCTCCCCTTGTATTTGTTGTATCTAGTTATAACTTCATCTACCTCTTGTATATTTATTTGTCTTAGATTGAGACGATACTTAGACGTTTATTCTTTTGGGTGTGGAACTCGTGTGGAGTCGACTTGATATTATTTATTTATAATGTTTATGGTTTTCCGCTTGTTATTCTTTGCCCTGGACGTCGTATATTATTGCGTGGATTGTGTCTCTGCCGTGTGAGCGTCGAGCTTGCTCCCGTGTGGGGATGCTTTATTAAATTTTATCGTTGTACAGGGTTTTATTTAAAAGTTTACAAAAGAGGCGCTGTCAGATTTTTAAACGACGAAAATGTTTTCTAATGTTTTTAAACAATCTTTATTTCATTTTATAAACCTTTTATAAAACTTCACATCTATTTTTCAAATTGTTATTGTCTTTTCTTTAAAACCGTATTTAATACTTTCAATTTATAGGTTTTGATCCTGGCTTAGGCTTACTTGGGTTACGGTGGGGTCCACTGGACTTCACGTGATCCTTATACCGGTCACGTGCCTTTTCGGATTGTGACAGTATGACTCGTGCTTGAAGTCTCTTTCTTTTCTATCATTTAAAACTGGTTACTTTGTTGTGAACCTTGATTATCTTGTTTAATAAATATTGTTATAAATTCTTGTGATACAACTACTGCATGTACATAGTGTATCTATATAGGGAAAGTATGCTTCTTGATATAGATACATCACGGGTCTCGTCATGTCCTCGCTATTTTATAATTTATTTTATTTATTTTGGAAAGCATGGTGTGACAAAAAATATCATTCATAACACACTATCGACCAATATCAGCTATATAAAACTGATAAAATATCATTCATAACACAGTATCAACCAATATCGGCTATATAAAACTGATAATATCAACAAAAATATCATTCACAATATCGGCCAACATCGGCGATATTAAAGTAAATACGTCAACAATTTTTGACATTTATTACACAATACTCTTCATCAACCAACATCGACGAAGTAAAACCGGTAATATCCAACCAATTTGTTATCATTTATAAAACAAGTAATAATATCGGCGAACTTCAGCCAAATACAAATAGATGATTACATGTACGAATAACAAAGAGTTCAAATTTCGGCAAAATCCGCCAATTGAATTTTTGCCGCAAGTATAGGCCGTCACTGCTTAGAACTTTTTCCTTCCAAGGCATCCGCTATCTTCCGACCCTAAATCAATGCCTTCATGAATAAGCAGTCGAACACGCCGCAATCAGAACTGTTAAACAACACGGTTAATAAACGTATATTGTTATAATCCTTATTAGAAATGTTAAAACAACGCTTCTAATAATTGACCATTTTAATTTATATATATTTTATATAAATCCCAACATCTGAACGATCAAATCGTAATGTAATTCTAAAAGCAAATAAACATATGACAAAAAAATTAAATTACGAAAATCAAAGAGGAGAAGAATTAAAGAGGAGAACATTTTCGAATAAAGGAAAAAAACTGGAGTTTAAGATTTCGTGATATTGAGACGCACGCAAAATGTGCATTCAAATCAAGAGTTTGATATTTCAAGTCTTCAACAAGACTTTGTCGTTTAATATAGGTTGGAATTTGGTATTGAAGTCGTTGAGAAGAATAAAGTATCATAGCTACTCTTAAGAAGAAAAGGGATGTAAAAATCGACGAATGTAATTAGTACCTTTGATATTTGGGTTATGAATAATTGGGATTTTGCAAGACTTGTACTTAACACATAGGTTACTAGACGTATTGGAATTTGAATAGGATCAATAAGAAAAATCTTAATTCGAAACCTTATTAATAAATAACATAAGCTACATTATTTGTAAGAAGAGCATAAGTTATTTTGTAGCATTATATTTTAAAAAATCGAGCAACATTGCATTATACGAAACATTGACATAGCACACTATTTTCAACATTGTTTTCGATTAAAAGTTTGTTCTGTCTGGGTCTCTATATATCTTCTTCAAGAAATAAAAAGGCGACTCTATTTCCATCTTCGTCAGAAGTAAAAAGTCAACCAAAACAATATTAAACAATCAATTGAATATAAATCAATCATCATCAATATAGTTTATGAATGGTATTAGTATCAAATCTATTAATCTCAAAATGATCCTAAATGATAGTCGCTGTCAAAAAAGAAAGAAAGAAAAATTAAGAAAAGTCTAAAACAAGGAAAATTTTCTAATTTTCATCCAACTAAGAAAAAAAGGGCAGACTTTGGGAACAGATCATAAAACCCATATGATTTTAGATCAATGTTTTTCCCAAATTTCCCTAACCTAATAATTTCTAAGAGAAGAAATATAGAAAAAATAACATCAACCCAAATCTAAATTATGCATAGAATGATGAAATTAAAGATAAGAAAGATGATTACCTTCGAAAAAAACAAAGAGGAGGCACGTCGAAATTTGCTTCAGCCTTTGGAATTAATTAAAAAGTTAAAGGATGATATCTTCTATAATCGACGAAGGTCCGGCGAAGAGGATAATCGATGACGAACTAAGAGTTAAGGTTTTCGACGGGCTCTAGGGTTAAGGTTTTCGACGATGAGAGGCGTTTTCGGAGGGGGATTTGTGTCGACTCAGGAAGGCGAGGTTGTGATGACGATGACGACGATGGCGAATCCCGCGACGATGACGATGGGCGAATTGGGTTCTCTGAGATCGAGCGAGAGAGAGAAAGAGAGAAATTTTGATCGGTGAATGAATGGTGGGTATTTTCATCCATCCACAAAATCATAATACACAGACTTTACTTGGTATTGGGCCAAGGGGTTTTTAAAGAAAGATTTTTAAAAGTAGGCCCCTTCTCCCTAATTAGAAAATACAATGGACATTTTGATAGGTTTTACTTGGGCCGTTTCCCCCCAATAATTTAACCTAAATTTATCCAATCTAGAGCACAACATTAACTAAATCTAGGTCTTGATCAATGTTGAACTAAAGATAATGTGAACACCGACAACAACATTGATAGAGTACTTGACAATATGAAGCCGTGAAATCAGTTATAGTTGTAACCACTAAAATAGGTATGGTTTTTTTCATGTGAAGTAACCAAATTGACGCGACCCGGATCGCGCCAAGATGTTACTTTCTGTTGATCTGCTGACGGCGACGATGGACGGCTGAGATTGGATTTGGAGGCAAGCTTTTGAAGCATGTGGATCTCAATGGGTTTGAGGTTGCTGTTGCCGAGCTACCTGCAAGGAAGTCCCGGTGTGGTTGTACCACAGAAGACCCTCCGACGGTCAAGTTAGAGAGGAAATCAGAGCAGAGTAACGGCTTAGTGGAGTAAAAATGGCTTACTTGGACCGTCTGAAGAAGGGGTTTATATAGCGGTGGCAGCAGGCAGGGCAGGCGCGAGAATCACACTGGCCATTACGCTCCCGACGTCACGCCCGCGTGATGAGCGGGATCTCCAATTAATGGCGAGACAGGCTCGTTAATAGGGGATCGTGATGGCATGGAACGTGGGATGTGGCCGGCGGATATCTCGCGCATGGCGAGATTTGCGGGATGGTGGTTGCGCCTGTGAGCGGTGCTGTTGATCGGTCGATGAGACCGAGGAAGATGGCCTCGGCGGGAGAGCTCGCGGATGAGCGGGAGAGCCGAGGTATCTTGGTTCTGCAGTAGCCCGGGAACGAGCTGGGAGGCCGAGGAGGCCAATTGTGCAGGGGGCTCGGAGGCGAGCCAACGTTTTTTTGTGGGACGGGCACAGGAGTGGCCTGGTCGGCCATTGTAGGCCTTTCTTGTGAGCTTTGGGACACGTCATCTGCCACGTGTCATGATCTGGGAGGTCACCGATATCGAGCATCATCATTAGCCTCCCACTCTCGTCCCGACCAGCTGACGGGTCGGGTCGAGAGTGGTTTACCGGGTCACCCGAGGTGAGCTCCTTTCCGAAGATATCGTCAGGGCGTGTTCCTGGGCAATCTGCTGTATTTTCTGGATGATGCCAGGGGATCAGGGGAAAGATCTCTGCATTAAAGAGGGTGCGCCAGATCGTGTGTATGTTTACTGAAGCGACAGTCCATGTGTCGGGCGCTGGTTGGCTGACGTGACGGGCCGCAGACCTCTGACGTCTGAGGGGATATGCCAATGTCCGTGTGACAGGTGGAGCGATCATGGCCGTCGAGTGTACTGAACCGTTTCGACAAGAGATGACTGTCGCCGTTGGATGAGAACGCCAGTGGCGATACGTAGAGGTGGGGTCCATGTGAGGGCCCATTCCTCTTCATAATCTCCTCATCTTCGGTCTTGTTAGCTCGGCATTCTCCTCTTTAGGTCGGGATTTCCGCGTTTGCTTTTACGAGGACTCCTCTTCATCAGGTTAGATGTCTTCTTCTGATGAGTCTGTAGATATAGTTGGTGTAGAGTCTGGGGAGCCCTCTGTAGAGTCTTCTTCCTCTTCTTCTTCTTCTTCTGGACCAGAGTCCTCCCAGGGAGTTAGGGTTAGGTCTTCTTCCCAAGGTCGCGCGACGGGGGCTGCTCCTCGAGTGGAGGTCGCGGATGCGCCCGTCATGCCGTCTACGGTGAGGAACGAGGAGGAGCTTGCCAACGCTCGGACTCGTTTCCATATTCCTCCTGGCTACACGTTGCGTTTGGCCGAGGAGGGGGAGAGGGCAGATCAGGTACGGGGCAAGGAGATTGCCCTGTACTTGGAAGCCTTTTGGGTCGGAATGCGCCTGCCCTTCTCCCCTGAGGTTGTTAGAGCGCTGAATTACTTCGGGTTAGCCCCGGGCCAGCTAGTGCCGAACTCCTGGAGAATTCTCCTCGGGTTCCTGGTCCGTTTGAAGTTGCAGATGATCCCCTTCGGTCTGTCCATCCTTGCCTCCTCTCTCATTTATAAAGGTCACCCCAGAACTCGCGTGGGCGACCTGAGGTGGGTTTACCTCTCCTTTAGGAAACAACGGGGGAGTGCAGCCGGGTCGGGAGTCGTCGTCTTGCCTTCTTCCATCCACGATTGGAAGAAGAAGTTTTTCTTTGTTGGGCCGCCAGAGGGTGAGGACTGGCCCGTGTCCACCCAGTGGTCTAGGGATAGGTGCTGGCGGGGAAGTCCGTCCAATGATCCCGACGCGGTGAGAGTGGCGGAGTGGGAGCCCATTCCTCGGGCCGACGTGCTGCTTTCTGAGCGGGCCCTTAGTTGGGCTGGGCTCAGCCCCGCCCAGTTCGTCGGTAAGTTAGGTGCTTGTGTTTGTTTTCATTTCTGTTTGTGTTGCTAATTCCATTGTATCTTGTCTTGTGCAGAACCTATGGACTTGAGCCATCTCCAGGAGGCCATGCGCAAGCCGAAGAAGGGATCGAAGGCTGGAGGTGCCAGCTCTTCTCGTCCGGCGTCGGTCCCGGTTCCCCCGGCAGCCGTCCCTCCCCAGCGTTCGAGTGCGGGCCATGCCCCGGAGCCCAGCCAGGCGCCGAGCCGAAAGCGGGTTCGGGGACCGAAGGCCCAGGTTTCAGAAGTGGAGACCGGCTCTCCGCCGTCTTCTCTCAAGAGGTTCCCCCGAACGGTTCCGCGGACCCCGGCCTCCCCAATCTTGGTGGACGAGGGGGAGCTCCATTTCAAGGTGCCCTCGGGGCTCTCCGTCGCTGACAGCTTGCTGGCCGACATGGAGAGGTCGGCCGGGGGCAAGGTCCCTCGGGGGACTCTCAAGGCTCAAATGACGGCCATCGCCCAAGAGGCCATGCAGGCTAGTGCTCGCTCCTTACTCGATTTTTCATTCAGCCTCATCATTCGCGAGGTTTGGTGCCCCCCTTTGCTTTCTGACCCCCTTCCGATTTCTTCAGGTCCTTCAGCACGACACCCTCGTCGTCTATATAGAGGAAGAGGAAATTTCCCCGATGGTACGAGCCGCGGGCGAGCTCTCCTCGCTGGAGGAGAGCTCAAAGCAGGAGCTGGAGGCAGCAATGGCGAGGGTCGCTGCCCTGGAGGGCGAGGTGGCGGCCGGGAAGCAGGAAATGGTGGCCGTGAAGCAGGAGGTGGCGGCCGTGAAGCAGGAGGCTGCCAGGTATTGTGAGGCCGCCGAGGCCAAGCTTTAGGACTCTAAGGTGCTCGTCGGCACCTTGAAGAAGTCGGCGAGCACCCTCCGGAAGGAGATGGAGGCGGCGGTAGAGGGGACAAAGCGAGCCGACCTCAGAGCGGCGAAGGCGGTGGAGAACTTCTAGAAGTCGGAACATTTTTACACCATCCTAGCCTCGGCCACTACCGCCATCTGGCATGAGGCCCTCGATGCCGTCAAGGCTCGGATGCCGGAGTTCGTTGACGATGAGCTCTGAGCTGAATATCCTCACGGGGATGACGAGCAGGGGGAAGGCCCCGGGGGCGAGGCCTGGGAAGAGATTCCCAGCGAGGGCGACGCCGAGGCTCCTGTGTTGGGCGCTGAGCTTCCAGAGGCTGCGCCTGACCCTGAGGCCTGAAGCCCCTCGTCTTCTTGTTTCATTTCTTTGTTGTATCGGGAATTTATTGGCCTCCGGGCAATTTGTAAGGCTGAGGAGCCCCCAATACCCTCATAAAGACTTTTATTTTAGGAATAAAAACTTTTTGTAGTGTTTTTGCTCGTATTTTCCTTTGTCGGTAAACACCTGTATTTTGCACAGTACCGCCTTTGTGTTATGTCGGTTCTTCGTCTAGCGATTACGCGTCGAGTTGAATCTGTTCATTTGCCTAGTGTGCGAAGACCGGCGGGAAGACGGTATCTCCATGGCCCTAAAGTCGAGGTGGAGATCGCTCAGACGTAGATAGACCGGATGCCTCTTGGTGAGGGCTTTTGTTCTTTAGTCGTGGCAGGGTGGGAAGTTACCCGCTGGGGATTCACCGAGCAGGAAGGAACTTGGCAGCCTCACGAAGAGGGCTTCGGATCCTCAGCATCTGATAGGAAGGAGACTGCATGCTGGGGATGCGCCGAGCAGGGTGGCTACCCGGTGCCTCATGGTGAGGGCTTTGATCCCTGGTGTGTTGGGGTAGGGAACTACTAGCCAGGGATAACCGAGCAAGGGCGGGTCCGGTTGAATCTTTCGAGGGCTTTTGTTCCTTAGCGCGGGAGGGGCAGTAAGTAGCCTACTAAAGACGGGCCGAGCAGGGTAGCTGCCCGGTGCCTCTTAGGGAGGGCTTTGATCCCTGGTGTGTTGGGGTAGGGAGCTACCAGCCAGGGATAACCGAGCAAAGGCGGGCCCGGTTGCCTCTTTCGAGGGCTTTGATCCCTGGTGTGTTAGGTTAGGGAGCTACTAGCCAGGGATAACCGAGCAAGGGCGGGTCCGGTTGCCTCTTTTGAGGGCTTTTGATCCTTAGTGCGGGAGGGGCCGTAAGTAGCTTACTAAGGACGGGCCGAACGGGGTTACTGCCCGGTGCCACTTGGCGAGGGCTTTGATCCCTGGTGTGTTGGGGTAGGGAGCTACCAGCCAGGGATAACCGAGCAAGGGCGTGCCCGGTTGCCTCTTTCGAGGGCTTTTGATCCTTAAGGACGGCCCGGGCAGGGTTACTGCTCGGTGCCTCTTGGCGAGGGTTTTGATCCCTGGTGTGTTGGGGTAGGGAGCTACCAGCCAGGGATAACCGAGCAAGGGCGGGCCCGGTTGCCTCTTTCGAGGGCTTTTGATCCTTAGCGCGGGAGGGGCCGTAAGTGATCTACTAAGGACGGGCCGAGCAGGGTTACTGCCCGGTGCCTCTTGGCGAGGGCTTTGATCCTTAAGGATGGCCGAGCGGGGTTGCCACCCGGTGCCTCTTGGCTAGGGCTTTGATCCCTGGCGTTGTGGGGTAGGGAACTGCCGGCCAGGGATAATCGAGCAGGGTAGCTGCTCGGCTGTCTTTTGGTGAGGGCTTAGATCCCTGGCGTTGTGGGGTAGGGAACTACCGGCTAGGGATAGCCGAGCAGGGTAGCCGCTCGGCTGCCTCTTGGTGAAGGCTTAGATCCTTGGCGTTGTGGGGTAGGGAGCTACCAGCCAGGGATAGCCGAGCAGAGTAGCCGCTCGGCTGCCTCTTGGTGAGGGCTTAGATCCCTGGCGTTGTGGGGTAGGAAACTACCGGCCAGGGATAGTCGAGCAGGGTATCCGTTCGGCTGCCTCCTGGTGAGGGCTTAGATCCCTGGCGTTGTGGGGTAGGGAGCTAGCAGCCAGGGATAGCCGAGCAGGGTAGCCGCTCGGCTGCCTCTTGGTGAGGGCTTTGATCCCTGGCGTCGTGGGGTAGGGAGCTACCAGCCAGGGATAGGCGAGCAGGGTAGCCGCTCGGCTGCCTCTTGATGAGAGCTTTGATCCCTGGTGTTGTGGGGTAGGGAGCTACCGGCCAGGGATAGCCGAGCAGGGTAGCCGCTCGGCTGCCTCTTGGTGAGGGCTTTGATCCCTGGCGTTGTGGGGTAGGGAGCTACCGGCCAGGGATAGCCGCTCAGCTTCCTTTTGGCGAGGGCTTCGATCTCTGGGGTTGTGGGGTTGGGAGCTACCTGTCAGGGATAGTCGAGTAGGGAGCAGGGTAGCCGCTCGGCTGCCTCTTGGCGAGGGCTTTAATCCTTAAGGATGGCTGAGCAGGGTTGCTGCCCGGCTGCCTCTTGGCGAGGGCTTTGATCCCTGGCGTTGCGTGGTAGGGATCTACCAGCCAGGGATAGCCGAGCAGGGTAGTCACTCGGCTGCCTCTTGGCGAGGGCTTTGGTTCCTGGCGTTGCGTAGTAGGGAGCTACCAGCCAGGGATAGCCGAGCAGGGTAGCCGCTCGACTGCCTCTTAGTGAGGGCTTTAGTCCCTGGCGTTGTGGGGGTAGGGAGCTAACGGCCAGGGATAGCTGAGCAGGGTAGCCGCTCGGCTGCCTCTTGGCGAAGGCTTTGATCCCTGACATTGCGTGGTAGGGAGCTACCAGCCAGGGATTGCCGAGTAGGGTAGCCGCTCGGCTGCCTCTTGGCTAGGGCTTTGATCCCTGGCGTTGCGTCGTAGAGAGCTACCAGCCAGGGATAGCCGAGCAGGGTAGCTGCTCGGCTGCCTCTTGGCAAGGGCTTTGGTCCCTGGCGTTGCGCTGTTCGGCTGCCTCTTGGCGATGGCTTTGGTCCCTGGCGTTGCGTGGTAGGGAGCTATCGGCCAGGGATAGCTGAGCAGGGTAGCCGCTCGGCTGCCTCTTGGTGAGGGCTTCGGTCCCTGGCGTTGCGTGGTAGGGAGCTACCGGCCAGGGATAGCCGAGCAGGGTAGCCGCTTGGCTGCCTCTTGGGGATGGCTTTGATCTCTGACGTTGTGGGGGTAGGGAGCTACCAGCCAGGGATAGCCGAGCAGGGTAGCCGCTTGGCTGTCTCTTGGTGAGGGCTTTGATCCCTGGCGTTGCGTGGTAGGGAGATACCAGCCAGGGATAGCCGAGCAGGGTAGCCGCTCGACTGCCTCTTGGTGAGGGCTTTGATCCGCCCTCCCTGGTGTGAGTACCGGGAAGAGGGACAGTCGCTGGAGACACGTGTCATGATCGCGTGGGGAACGTGAAGTGCCGGAGAAGCATCGTTTCGACTTCGCATCGAGCGGCGTGATGTCCGCCGCGTGGCGGCACAGTTGTGGGTGGAAACGGGCGACCGTTGAACTCCGGGGGCGTTATAGGCTATAAAACGGAGGGAGTGTTGATTACTCCCTTCCTCACACCCGAAACGTAAGAATGGATGACTTGCCTTTCACCATCTCCAAGATCATAAACTTCAAGGACGTCTACCTTTACAATCAGTACTGTACTGATGACACGGTGCAGTTGGTGATAGGCCGCATTGAGGATCATTTTGGACGATTGCTCCCTCGGCGTTCCCCCTACTTCAGCTGTTGATGTACTCCATCTGGAGGGCGTCACCGGGGCTTTACAACCCCTTGTCCGAACAGCTGAAAGACGAGGCTGTTGGCAAGCTAAGGTCTCTGAGGCACTTCGGCCTGATCTCTGCGAGTCGGCTAAATCGCTCGGTGGAGCTTGTCCTTGAGTGTTACCAATTGAGGTATGATGCCGACGTTCACGGGGTGCATCAAAGGCAGAGGTTAGATGCCGTGAGGGCTCGGCTGGCGGAAATATCCTCAGAGTACCACGAGCAGTGTTCTTTGCACCCCTTCTCCCGCTATTGTAATTTTTCTTTTTTTGATGTATGGTTGAGGAGTCTATAGTACCCTTTGAATGAACAAGATTCTTTTTCTTTCATTGCAATGCTTTATTGATCCCTTTTATTATATAAACAAAAAGATCTCAAGAAAGGTGTACATTGCTTTAGAAGGAAATACATGCTAGTAGATGTTCTTATTCGTTCAGCTCGAGCCCCTCGGATGTCTGCTGGCCTCTATGCCCGGTATAGGGTACTGAGCTTCATGGGTACCAGACGTATCCTCTGCTGACATGACCAAGATTTGGTTGATGGTCGGCTCGGTGGGAGGGGGACTCTGCTCCTGCTCGCGGTCAGCTTCCCGCTTGTCCCTCAAGTACGTCGCGAGGTGTCCTGAACGGATGAGCTCCTCGATGTAGTCTCGGAGCTGCTTACAGCTCTCCGTGGAGTGGCCTAGCGACCTGTGGAAACTGCAGTAGGGGCCCCGGGTTCGCTTTGAGGCCATTCTCGAGATCGGGAGGAGCTTGAAGAACCCCTTGCCCTTAGCCTCCTCTAGTAGCACCGTCTGGGAGACGTTGAGCGGGGTGTACTCCTGAAACTTCGGGAGATAGGGCTTTGACCGCTCAGGTCCCCTTCTCTCTTCCCTTGCCCTTTTTCTTTTGGTCAGTTTGATCTGCCCGAGAGAGATTTGTGTTCATCTCGGATTCGAGCTGGACCTCACGCTCGGTCCAGGCCTTTACCTCGGCCATGGTCTTAGGTTGCGCTAATGCAAAAGAGCGTAACCACTCCTTGTGCCTAAGACCAGACCTCAGGGATGTGATAACCGTCTCGTCCCTATGTTCTGGGACCTCGAGAAGGGCGTTGTAGAAGCGGGTGACGTATGCTTTGAACGTCTCCTTGTCCCCGCTCTTGATCGTGAAGAGATGGTCAACTGTGCGTTTTTGCCGCCTGTTCCCGACGAAGTAGCCGAGGAATTGGGTGGCCAGTTCGTCGAAAGTTGAGATCGAGCGTGGCTCGAGTCCTCGGAACTAGTCTCGTCCGGAGCGGATGAGGGTGGCCGGAAAAGCTCGGCACTGGGCGGCGTCGGAGTTGTCTTGGAAGCTCATCCCCACGGTGAATGCATCCAAATAGTCCTTCGGGTCAGATTTGCCGTCGAAGAGGGAGACCTTAGGGGGCTTGTTGCGAGAGGAGTCATGGACAGCGAGCAGCTCCTTGGTGAATGGTTTGGTGAGCGAGTCAGCGGCGTACTTAGCCCCATCGCTCGAACGGTGGCCTACCCTCGATCTTCTTCTCGAGGGCGTCGAGTCGGCCGTGGTACCCCGACGACTCGGCATATTCTGATCCCTGGTCTCTGCTGTTGGAGGCCTGTGTCTGGCCGTGGCCCCGGTTCCTCTCAATGAGGTTCCTTAGATCCCCCGGCGAGGTAGTCTTCGAGCCGCTGTGGCGAGTCCCGTCAGCGCGACCCCGTCGAGGGAGGGGGTGTCGGTCATGCATGGTAACAGGCGAGCTGACCGACATTTCCTCGGGAGAGACAGGTGCGTGAAGGATCTCGGGGCGAGGCGCTCTGGCGACGGACCTCGGTGTTGAACTGTGGGGCGCCCAGTGGGTCTTAGAACATATAGGCGCGGGAGATCTGCGGCCGTGGGAGGTAGCGAGGCGGTGGTCGGCGGTGCCGACGCGAGCGGAGTCTTCTCTCCCCCTGTAGGGATCCCAGCCCCGCGGAGGGGGAACGGAGCCCTAAAGATCTTGCCATGCCATTTGGACGCGGATGAGCGCCTCCACGACGGACGCGAGTCGGTCTATCCGGTCGGCAAGGGCGTTGATGGCATTCGGCGGAGGAGGTTCGTCCGCGCCTCCGTTGAGGGGAGGTGGCGGCTAGTGCTTGGATCGTCGTGATGATCGCTCGCCATTAGATTGAGATCGGAAGATGAACTTTGTTTTTGTGGAATCAAGGTGTTCCCACAGACGGCGCCAGATGACGTGACCCGGATCGTTCCAAGATGTTACCTCCATTGATCTGCTGACGACGGCGATGGACGGCTGAGATTGGATCTGGAGGCAAGCTCCTGAAGCGTGTGGATCTCAATGGGTTTGAGGTTATTGTTGCCGAGCTACCTGCAAAGAAGTCCCGGGATGGTTGTACCACCAAGGACACTCCGAAGGTCAAGTTAGAGAGGAAATCCGAGCAGAGTAACAGCTTAGTGGAGTAAAAATGGCTTACTTAGACCGTCTGAAGAAGGGATTTATATAGCGGTGGCAGCAGGCAGGGCAGGCGTGAGAATCACGCCGGCCGTTACGCTCCCGACGTCACGCCCACGTGATGAGCGGGATCTCCCATTAATGACGAGACAGGCTCGTTAATCGGGGATCGTGATGGCGTGGAACGTGGGATGCGGCCGGCGGATATATCGCGCATGGCGAGATTCGCGGGATGGCAGTTGCGCCTGTGAGCGGTGCTGTTGATCGGTCGATAAGACCGAGGAAGATGACCTCGGCGGGAGAGCTCGCGGACGAGCGGGAGAGCCGAGGTATCTTGGTTCTGCGGTAGCCCGGAGACGAGTTGGGAGGCCGAGTAGGCCAATTGTGCAGGGGGCTCGGAGGCGAGCCAGCGTTTGTTTGTGGGACGGGCACAAGAGTGGCTTGGTCGGCCACTGTAGGTCCTTTCTTGTGAGCTTTGGGACACGTCATCTGCCACGTGTCATGATCTGGGAGGTCACCGATATCGAGCATCATCACAAATCGACAACATTAAGGTTTGACATGACAGAGAATGAAATCTATTAACAACTCCAATAAGAGTTGTGCTTATAGATCAAACTTGACTCAGATGCCAAGAGGAAGTTTAGATGACTGAGGAAGTTCTCATCAAAAGTATTATATTGAAGTAAAATATAAATTTTTATAACATTAGCCATTAAAATTTTAATATTTAGCTTGAGAATATTTAAAAATTGATCTATAGAGCTCCATCATAGTTTTCAAGGATTGTGGTTTCAAGTTATATGCAATATTTTTTTGAGATTAGTGGTGGAAAGAGGCCATAAGAGGGGATTTCCTCCTATGGCGTCGAAAAAACATCTTCTCCTTAGGTTTTTTTGACGATCGGCACCCACCATCTTCATCGTCATCATCTAAGATGTGGGTATACCAAATTTTATATGATTCTACAACTTTTTCACCATTGATTTAGTGGGTTCAAAATTAACGGTTTACCGACAATAGAACTTTTTACATTGCTAAATCAACAGTGAAAAAGTTGTAGAATCACATGAAATTTGGTGTATCCACATCTTAGATGATGACGATGAAGATGGTGGGTGCCGATCGCCGGAAAAATCTAGGGAGGGGGTATTTTTTCGACGCCATAGAAGGGAATTCCCTCCTATGGCATCTTTTCTCCATTATTCTCTAATTTTTTTTGCCAATAGTTATAAAAAACCAACAACGTGCTCAATAAGATTAATGAAAAAAATTAACACTTACTATCAATTTTGCAGATTAGATTTAGATCTACAATTATGCATGAGGTCATAAATTAATATCACATGTCAAAAGCTAAAATTTAAGAAAGAACCAAAATGGCAAGTTGCAATAGATTTCGGAAAGTATACTTCTATAAACAAATCTATCATGTCAAGCCGAGATGATTTCATAAAGTAAACTTCTCTAAACAAATGCTCATGTTTTATCTGATAAGTTATCACGAACTTAAATGGTGAATTATTGATGCTGGATGTTAGCTATATGTGCACTATGATAAACAAGTAAGATTGTAAAATTAAAGAAAATTTTACCTTGTATAATGAATGAGATTGTGTAAGTTGAGCATGCGATTAGAAAGATGAGAATAGATGAAACAAATGTTTATCAACTACCTCCAGATGAAACTAATTTAACCAATTACCAATTAAAACTGCATATTGTCATATTTTCTCCTGGAATTAAACAAAATCCCCAATAATTTGGGTACAAATTGCATCATATTTAGGGTTTTCATAAAAGTTATAGTTGAGATTTGACTAACAAGCAACACATAATTTCTCATGTCAAGTTAAATAAGAATGAAAAAAACCTAAAATATTTATGAAAAATTGCCTAGTTTTAGAGGAAGGTGGTGGCAAAAGCAGCGAGATTGAGGACGAGGGACGATCTCAGCAGCATGCAAGACTATTGAGGGGAAATCGAAGATGGATCTATGTTGGTGAGACGGTAGAGACGAGGGAGGAGATGAAGCGATCGCAATTAAGGAAGGCGGAGAGGGAGCGCGGGAAGGGATTGGAGGATGTGGTCGAGCTTAGGACGGAGGAGGTCAAGATCGTTGGCGTGCTCGTTGACGTGGCACTCATGGAGGAGCCAACCCCGGTGAGGGATCGGATCTGAAAGAAGGTCGAGGGGTCGCCGAAGTCGATGGTGTCATAGGGATGTGTTGGATATAGATGCCCTCAAGGCAATCGTTGTAACTGTAGGAGGACCAATATGGATAGAACAGTCTTGATTGAGATGATAATATGCTATCTGATTTATTTTTATCATTCCTGTGTATGTTTTACTTGCTATTACGTATCGCTAATACATGATGAAAAAGTCCATATGATCTTTGCTTGGCTACCAGGATTATGATGGGGATCATAATAATGGGGCTTGGATAGTCCATAAACACATCCTTAAATGTCTCTAGTCATACGAGTATCGAGACTGGGTATCGGTAATTCAGATCAGACTAGTGTATACGTTTCCTAACACGGTTGAAGGGCAATAGCTGGTCCCATAGCTATTGGTGTTTGACACCGAGAATTGTATACATGTGCTCATTAGAGAATGAGTTTCACTGTACAGACTCATCGAGAAATCTTATATGATATTATACCTATTGTCAGATAAAATTTCTCTGGTGACATGAGTACATGGTAGTCTTTTGACCTGAGATCGTCATAGTGTCTTGTGTGTGATCCCACTATGCTTTGATTACTACCCTACCACGGATCTATAGAGTTGTGCAAACAGATTTTAATTAGGTGCAGTCCGAAGCATATGGAGGCGGTGAGTGGTCGAGAGGATCCGTCTCTCCCGGTATAGTGAGTTGATGTCGTGTTGTGCTTGATTGAACATAACCAGAAGTTTTCGGCCGAAGTGGTTGAGATAAATTGATAAGTGTTATCAGTTGTATCTCATGTGGTTATGAGTCTTACATCAGCACGACTTATCGGGTTATTGGGGGTCTAACAGATTCCACCCCAGACCCGGTATGCGACACTCTCTGACTAAGAGACATGACTGTATGGTGACTATCACTGATAGGCTCTAATTGCGTACGAATGAGATTGCTTGTTGACCTTTCTTTTGATCAACACCTGGGTAGCCGTTACGTACAGCTAGTGCTGCTGACGTTCTTGTGGGTTAATCCGTGAGGGGATTGATCAGAAAATGTTTCAGATCAATCGGATTTGATTCTAACCTACTGCCAGCGTATTAATTGAGTCTTTAGAGTCCCACACAGAGCTTTTTCCCGCTCAGGAGAAACGATGTAGTGCGCGTATGGCGATACGTGCGGAAGTTCGATTAAATACGTGTATTTGATACATGTACGTTAATCAGACTTTTTATAATACTAGCTGGTTTATGTTTAAGCCGGATTATTAAATCAAGTTTTGATTTAATATATATATATTCTAGTATTATGTTCACTTTCTATTTATCTCTCATTTGGTATTTGTATACGATACAAATACGCGTATAGGTATACGATACATCTATTTTGTATATTTGATATACATTTTAGATGTTTGATTTATTCAAACATTCTAGGAGACACCTCATTTCTTATATGAATAAAAAAGAAATGTTTTGATTTCTTATTTATTTATAAAAGAAAAGAGAAAAGTGTAGAGAGGCATGGGTATAATTTTTAAATGGAAATTCCTTTGAGTATTCTACCATGGTTGCATCTCCCCTCTCTCTCTTATGCCATTTATTCCTTTATGCTCTCTCTCGCCTAATTTTCTAGAGCGAGAAAGAGAAGAAAGATGAAAGAAAAATTATAGTGAGCCCTCTACATCTCTTCCCTTCATGCTCTAGTAAATCATGAAGCCTAAGTTTCTTCATAAGGATTATTCTTTTGGTGAGATGAAATTTGAGTTGGGATTTTCTTGATGTGGATCATCTTCGGCGAGGACGTACGCTTGCAAGCTCATTCCTACGGCGACGGTGTAACGACTCTGAATTTACTGAACAAAATTTTTCAGTTTAATATACAGAAATGAGTTTACAAGCTTGAGTACAATTTATAAGTTAATTTTTGTTTAAGAACAGCAAGAAACAACTTGTAGCTCACTGGTAAAGCCTTGCACTGCTGTGACGTAGCTGTTAGTTGTATGTATGCCCTAGAGGCCATTGTTGTACATGATTGTATATTATAATGGATGCTTGGACATATATAGACAGGACTTTCTTGCTCGATATGATAGTATGCTATCTGGTTGTTCTTTATCTTAGCATGTAGACTAGTATTGTGATACTGTCTTGCTCTCACATGTTGGTAAAGCCCTTAGGATGTATACTTGACTACCAGGATTATGATACAGATCATACTAGTGGGGCCAGGGTAGTCCACAAGTACATCCTTTAATTGTTCCTAGTCGTGGGTGTATCGAGACGGGGCATCGATATTCTAGAGTAGACTAGCGTATACGCTTCTTGACCCAATTGATGGGCGATGGATGATCCCATATCCATTGGTGTTTGACATCAAATATGGTATACGGGTGCTCAGTGGAGACTGGGTATACTGAACAAGACTCGCCGAGAACTTCTAGATGGTATTATACCTAACGTCAGATAGCAGTTCTCTGGTGACACTGGTACAGGTTAGTCTGTAGACCCGAGATCATCATAGAGTCTTGTGTGATTCCCACTGTGCTTTAATTTCCACCTTACCACGTTCAATAGAGCGTGCAAAACGGTGGTTTTTGGGTACAGTCCCGAGTCACATGGAGGCAATGAGTGATATGAGGGGTTTTGTCTCTCCCGGTATTGGGGGTTGATGTTGCGCTGTGCTCGATTGGCCATAACAGAAAGCCCTGGCCAAGGCTGATACGGAGATTTACTGGTAAGTGTTATCCGTAGTTTCTCGACCCATTACGAGTCTCACATCGGCAAGACTTATCAAGTTACTGGGGTATGATGGTTACCACCCCTAGACTCGACATGCGATATATCAGACGAAGAGACCGGACTGTACGGTAGTGTTGCTGTTGGATTCACAAGAGTATGGACAAGCTTGCTTGTTGATCTTCTGATTGCTCAATACTCGGGTAGCCGTTACGTCCAGGTAGTACCGCTGACAGCTTGTGAGTGACTGATATGATCATCACCTACTGCCGGCGTATTGACGAGTCATTAGAGTCCTACACAGAACTTTCCTAGCTCATATGAAACGAAGTAGGGCACATATGTGATATGTGCGGGACCGAGATTAATACGTGTATGTGATACCGTATTCCAATCTCGCGATACAGGTTATATGTGATATAACCGGATTTTTGAATCAAGTGTTGATTCAATGATATGTTATATGTATATGTGATATGCATATAAATGATATTAGTCGGTTGTATGCGATACAGCCGAGTTATTAAATCAAGTGTTGATTTAATAATTTAATGTGTAATTATATATTTAATATATTAATATACATTAACTAATATTAGCTCACTTAAGAAAATGTTTTCTCTTTATACATTTAATATATATGTGATATATGTTAATGTATTTATTTTGTGTCATGCTTGATGATACATTGCACATGGGTGTATGAGACTCATACCATACTAACGATAATATGGGTATTTAAATTATTAAGGGAAAAACAAAATTAGGTGGAAAATTGTCATGGCTAAGATGCTTGGAGAAGCTTGTGGAAACTTTGACTTAAGTCCACCAATTTTGTTTTACTCTAGATATTTATTAACCCAATTCTAATCTTTAGCCATGGTCAAGTCTTTACATGAGTGATATGAGATATTTTCTCACCTATGGTTCACACTTGGACACTTGATCACTTGAGAGATCATTTTCTTCATCTCCTCCATTGCTCTTTAGCTTTGAGTGAGAAGAAAAAGAAGAGAGAAAAATAATTTTAAAGTGAGCAAAATTCCTACTTCACCAATCTATACCAAACTAGCCATTTAGTATAGGTTGTTTCTTCACTAATTCCTCAATTAGTGAAGAGATAGCTTAAATTAGAGATTTTTCGACGTAGATCATCTTCGGCCTCGAAGATCCTTAAGCAAGCTTGTTCCTTTCGACTAGTGGAGCCTAGCAAGAGTCCGGGACACCACTACTTGGAGCAAAGGGACTACTACACGGAGCTTTAGAAGTGAAGGACTGGTCTACAAAAGCTGTATTCCCATTTCACTTAGTGTAAAGTTGTTTACATGTTTTAAATAACCCTAATTCTCTAGTGAGATCCTTAGTTTGGGTTGCTTTGCTCTCTAGATTTTTTAAAATTGCATACCCGATACCTTATAAAACCTAGCGAGAGTGCTAAGAAACCCCACAGTGGTATCAGAGCCAAGCTAGAGAATTATACAATGTGTTAGAATTACGAAACCGAAACAACTCCGAAAACTGGAATCTGAAACCTTAGTTACTGTCGAATCTTGTAAAGTCCTATAAATTTTTTTTTAAACAAGTGCAGAAAGCTAGTTATGATTTTTAGTTATATGTATGCCCTAGAGACCATTACTATATATAGGATGTATATTGTAGTGGATGCTTGAACATATATAGGGAGGACTTTCTTACTCGACATGATAGTATGCTATCTGGTTGCTCTTTACCTTAACGTGTACACTGATTGTCTCTCTGTTACATGTTGGTAAAGCTCTTAGGATGTGTACTTGACTACCTGGACTATGATGCAGATCATACTAGTGGGGACATGGTAGTCCATAAGTACATCCTTCAAGGTCCCTAGTCGTGGGTGTATCAAGCGGGGCATCGATATACTAGTGTAGACTAGCGTATACCTTCTCGACCCATACAGATGGGCGATGGATGATCCGATATCCATTGGTGTTTGACATCAGAGATGATATACGGGTGCTCAGTGGAGACTGGGTACACTGGACGGACTCGCCGAGAACTCCCAGATGGTATTATACCTTACGTCAGATGGTACTACACGGTGCTCAGTGGAGGCAATGAGCGATAGGAGGGGATTCGTCTCTCCTGGTATAGGGAGTTGATGTTGCGCTGTGTTCGATTGGCTATAACCGGAAATCCCTGGCCAGGGTTGCTGAGATTTACTGGTAAGTGTTACCAGTAGTTTCTCGAACTATTATAGACCTCATATCGACACGACTTATCGAGCTATTGGGGTCTGACGTTTACCACCCCTAGGCGAGATATGCGACATATCAGACGAACAGACCGGACTGTACGGTAAGTGTTACTGGTTGGATTCACAGGAGTGTGAGCGGGCTTGCTCGTTGATCTTCTGATCGTTCAATACCCGGGTGGCCGTTACGTTTAGGAGACCGCTTGCGGCTTGTGGGTGTTTGATATGATCATCACCTGCTGCCGGCGTAATGACGAGTCTTTAGAGTCCTACACAGAGGTTTCCTGGCTCAAGAGAAACGAAATAGGAGTGCATATGAGATATGTGCGGGACCGAGAATAATACCAGTATGTGATACTATATTCGATTCTCGCGATTTGTGACATTGATCGGTTATATGCGATATAGCCGGGTTATCGGATCAAGTGTTGATTCGATAAGTTGTTACTATTGATATTAGTCGGTTATATGAGATATGACCGGATCGTTAAATCAAGTATTGATTTAATGATTTAATGTATAATTATATATTTGATATATTAATTTACATTAACTAGTATTGGTTCACTTAAGATTATTTTCTCACTAGTTTGTGCACATTGTATATATGATATATTTTTGTGCACTTGTTTGTATCATGTTTGATGATACATGCAAACTTGGGTGTGTGTTTACTTTAAACTATGATTAGGTTAATGGTTAAGGGTTTGATTTGTTTTATTTATTTTACTTATTCATTTTGGCAAAATATAACATGGTGGCTTTCTTTGTTTGCTACTTGAAGCTTCTTGAAGCTTTGAAAAGTCTAGCCATTTTGTCTTTTGCCTTAACCGTAACCATTTAACTAAACCCTAGTTTATTGTCTACACTTAACCATGGTTGCAATATGATAAGGGTCACTTGATTTTCTATTTTAGTTAATTCATTTTTCCTTTTTCTTTCTTCTTCTTCTTCTTGAAGAAGAAAGAAAACCCTTGCTAGAAATGATCAAGTGATGATTCCAAGTGAGAAATCCAAATCCAAAGTGAACCCACTTCCTATTTCTTCATCCTCTACCACTTGCCATGTAGTAGAGTGTGTTACTTCACAAGTTCCATGACCTAGTGAAGGTGGAGCTTGAGTTTGAGTCGCCTCAACGTAGATCATCTTTGGCATCGAAGTCAACGACCTAGCCCGCCCATTTCTCCGATGAAATCGACACTAGGGTCCAGGATTCCGATGATCGCAGCGGAGGGACGTCAACACGGAGCTAAAGAAGTGGTGGACCGGATCTACAAAGGTTGTATTTTCATTCACTTAGCAATAAAGTTGTTTATTCGCATGTTTCGCCTATTCTCTAGTTAACGATCTAGTTTAGGGTTTCTCGACACATAGAAAAATTTTGAATTTGGCATGGTTGATGCCTCGTGAGACCTCATTAGTGTGCCTAGGAACCCTACAGTTGTATCAGAGCCTAGCTAGAGCCTTAGGCGATGAGTAGACGAAGTTAGAAACCCGATCGAACCCAAAACCCTAACTCAAAATCACTCTCTGGACATTTTCTGGAATTTTGGATTTTTCTGAATTAAAAATACCTGAAAAATACATCAGGGAAATATAAGAATTGTGGTGAAAAACGACCCCCTAAATCGTACATTCCACTGCGGAACCGCGGCAATAGCCTGCTTGGGCCGCGGTTCCGCGGCCGTACAGAGGATTTAGGTTATCATTTTTGCACCATAATTCCTATTTCTGTGATTTATATTTTATGGGTATTTTTATTAGGACTCAAGAGTTGAGTGTTCTGGGGTTGTATTGGGGACTCGATGATTCGATCGGATTATTTAACTTTGTTTACTGTGTTTTTTCGGGTATTTTTAGAATATGTTAAAAAGTTCGACCGGATATAAATACCCACTTTTTCCTCTGCCGGGAAATTTCCAATTGTTTGATTTTTTCGTGGTTTAAAGACGTTCTAAGTGTGCAAGTAATGCGATGGACCCTCTAGAAGACAACAAACCTTAACTCGATTATGTGACCGTCTTGAACTGCCCTTTGAACCTTAGGGTTTGGGGCAGTACGGCGTGCCACATATGAGGCATTGGCTTGATCCTTTTACGGCTGGACCGTTGGTACTGAGGCATGAAGTGAATGTTTTTAAACTTATTTCATGTGTTGAGTTGTTTCGGGAAAACTTGGGTGTTTGACTGTTCGATCGGAAAGTATAACATTTTCTGTTTATCTGGAATGTGATACAATATTTGGAATTCACAAGTTGTTATGAGATAACTGAATGAATGTTATAAACACAGCACTTTAGTCTCACTTGATCGGTTGCCACGGAATTTTGATGCGATCAAAAGTCCGTCGCAATCACGTAGCGTACGCGGATACTCGCCGGATAAACTTAATAGACAGCCACACCCCTTAGCCCCGACCAAGTGACTGTAGGAGAACCCCGTCGCCGAAAGCATCCGTTCGGGTGCTCACGGTAGCGGTGTTCCGCCTTAGTGCACTTCGTCGACAGTATTGGGGGTGCGGCCGTCTACTAAAGTTTGCGACGAGCATTCGATCAGTATGTCGGGAATCCTGTTGAATTGCCCGACTTGATATTGAAAAGTGTTTTCAATAATGAGACTAAAATGCGGGGTTTATAATTGTTAGGCATGCGATGTCTAAGGAATTCAATTGGTTAGGCATGCGATGTCTAAAGAGTTTGCGGATTCCAACTGTTGTAGTTTTACACTTTCTTTTCTGCGACCGTAAGTGTAATATGTGATATCGCCGGTTTCATTGCTATATGTCAACGACAATTGGGATACGCATGTTTACTTACGTTGATGACATGTGATGTTATGTGTTGCTGGATATGTTATATTGGATCGTCGTGTTTGAATAGCCGGGTTTTTTTTATGTGAGATGAGTGTTTTTCATTTTCATTCATGTAAAAACTTGTATGTAATATTCTTTTATTGGGGCACTTCCAGGTTGCGGATGATGTCACCATTTGTATATTATTTACTTTTCCGCACTAGGATAGACCCAAGGAGGGGAGCACAAGTAACCGGGTTCTAGAGTCCAGTGGGAGACCAACTCGAGGAGTCGAGTCCGGGTCTCCTAACTCCAGAATTGGTAGGGTTGCTTGCCGCTCTCGTAGGGGTCTAGGGGTGTGGGTTTGGCTATTCATCGCGACCGTGGAATCCGTGTTTTATACTGGCTCGTATTGAAAACACGGACGTCCTAGTATATCCAATGTTTCATATGTTTCTTCTGCTGCGATATCTGTGATGTGATCATTTGATATGCTGTGATGGATACTGTATATAGTATATATGATATATTATATAGACGTTACTTATGTTTTACACCCGCGCTAGCCCTGCCCCGCTCTGTCGTTAGTTACCTAACCTAACGGTGCACGAGGGGACATCGAGGCGAATGCGGATGGCATAAGTGTACGTCGTATTTATCTGTGATGTTTAGGTGATTTAAATGATGGGACTTCATTAATGTGATTAATGAAAGAAAAAGAAACCTAAAGATGTTGTAGAATCGAATTTCAAAAATAAAACAGGTAGCTACAGTTCTTGCTTTGCACAGCGGTATATATGATATATCCTGCACCTTATTCGATGAGGAAAGGGCCGACGATCCCTTCACCGGGAGTGACCTCTTTAGCAAAAACTGGCAGATGCTACAACTCTCGGTTTGTCTTCTGATTGCTTCTATAGTTTCTGCTTTGCACAGCGATATATATGATATATCCCGCACCTCATTCGACGAGGAAAGGGCCGACGATCCCTTCACCGGGAGTGACCCCTTTAGCAAAACTAGAAAAAGCCTAAAAAACACGCCATTTTAAAATCATTTGATTCTACAACGATATCAAGTTCCTTACGCAATAGGTTTTCAGAAAAACCTGTCGTAGCCCTCCGTCATTTCAAATAAGTCCTACTTAGTATTCGTGCTACGTTTGTTGACTTCCGTCAAGGCGTAGTGTGTGGTAGCTAACTAGTATTTATCTGCTTATGTATATGATGCAGATTGGATTAGGGTAGTCGTGCGACCTTGTTGACCTCCGTCAAGGGTCGTGCGGGTGGGTTTGATTCAATCAAGAAATGACGGGTTGAACTTGACTAGTAGCCTATGGTTTGTTGACCTCCGTCAAGGTCATAGGGTGCTAGGGGTAAAATTATCGGGAATTTCAAGTGTTGAAATTTGCAATGAGATTTCATACCTTCTATGAGATAGTTGGATCCCGATACCCACTGCGAGTAAGAGTTACTCCTGGAAGAGTTTTACACATTACAATTAGCCGATCAAGTAGGTGTCTAGAAAGGTGTTAACGAGGTTACGCCTCTAGGAAAACGAGGTTTACATTAATTAGGTTCGTGCGAAAGCACGGGGGACCTCCCTCGTAGTACCGACACTGGCCTGGCTGAAAGATTGGTGAACTTGTCGTGTGTAATTAATCCCGGCTAGTCTTTCCTTTTAGGGTTTGAAGGAAGATTTGATTACAACAGTGGGAGCCATCCTGATTAGATAAAATTATAACCAATCTATTCTTGCAAGAGCGCACGCTGAGTGTTTTCTTCTCTCTCTCTCCAGGTAGCGACTATATCACGCCTTAATCAAGATAATAATATGGAATATTGACCGAACCCGCTTGTTATACTGAGCTGGGGAACGTTGGTCCCGCTCCAACTTATAAATGTTATAAGACAGAGCAGGAAATTGGGGAATACCAGATTTCCTGCACTGCCCAAACGAAGAAAGTGCATGCTGATGCATCATCTTCGGGTGTGTTCATTACAGAGAACTGTTTCTCAGTATCCTCTGTGTCCTGGGTATCTGATACCGGATCAGAATCCCAGATATGTAATCTGTTACATAGGGCTAAAGAAAGGCAGAGAACTGAGAACGGGTGATAAGTTTCATGAGACAGAAAACGGGGCAAGTGTTGCAGCCAAGTCTGTTGGTCACTGTCACCCTGTATTCCAAATACATTGATTCTGAACGAATGTTATTAGATACCAAACCTGATATACAAAATCATATCAGTCTCTTTATTAGTAAAGAAATGATATAATTTTGTATTGTTGGATAATGTTTTGAACATTTCCTGTATCAAAAGTTGATCGGTTCAGGCACGTTATCTAAAAGCATTGATGTTCTAAATCAAACTACAGTTCCTAGTATATAGAACACACACAAGAGGAAGAGTTCAGAAATGAACGAATCCTTCTTGAGGCATTGTAGACTAGGTCATATCAATGCGACCCGACTGGCTGAAGTTACATTTTAGATGCATATTTAAATCAATTTGAATTTACATCTTATGAAACTTACCAGTTATGTCACAAAGATAAGATGACCATAGCTCTGTTTATTGGAAACAGAGAAAGAGTTAGTGAACTCTTGGGACTAATACATGATGATGTATGTAAGGTCTCCTGTCTACACATGCCAGGACCGGTTCTTTATACTTCATTACGTTCTCTGATGATCTCTCAAGATTCAGACATATGTTCCTGTTGAAACACAAGTCCGAACCTTTTGAGATATTCACAGAATATAAGCTAGAAGTAGGGAATCAAAATACGGTTATAAGTATTATGTCCTATGATAAGATCAGGGAGGAGAATACTTGTGCATGGAATTCTTGGACTATTCTAAAAGAAAATGAGATTCTCTCTCAGTATTATTCCTCTGAATACATCACAGCACAACGGTGTATCAGGGCGGAGCAATCGCACCGTATTAGATATGGTGTGCTCTATGATGAGTACTACTGAGTTACCTATTTCCTTTTGGGGTTGTGCATTTGAGAAGCTGCATACCTATTGAATTAGGTTTGAATCAGATCACTGCCTACCATTCCATATAAGATATGGTATGGGAAGAGCCTATCTCTTAAGTAAGTTAAGATTTAGGATTGTTCGGCCTATGTATAAAGCAAAATCCGGACAAGATCGAGGCAAGGTCAGTTCTGTAGAACTGGAAAGGTTCCAGCTATACAAAACTGCAGCTGATGATTTGACAGAACCAAAGGATTCAATAGTTCCCAACGAACCTCAGCTTCTTCGCCGATCTGGTAGGGTTTCTCATCCGCCTGAGAGATACTTCAGTTTCTCGATGACAGTGGGAGCGGGGAATGCATCATGAGATGATGACCCAACTAGCTTCGAGCAGGCCATCGAGAGTAGGGACTCTGTAAGAATGGCTGGATGCTTAGCGATCTGAGATGGAATCCTTATACACCAACAAAGTATGGACTTTGGTTGCTTTATCTGAAGGGTTAAATCCCCATCAGAAGCAAGTATATCTTGAGAAGATTACTTGGTGTAGATGGAAAAGTTGAGACTTTCAAAGCTAGACATGTTAAAGGTTTTCATCATCGACCAGGCGTGGATAATGATGAAACCATTTTCAGTGGCTATGCTTAAGTCCATCCAGATCCTACTTGCCACGGCTACATACCATGACTACGATATCTGGCGGTTGGGTGTCATGACTGCTTTTCTAAAATGATGTTTTAGAAGAGAGCATCTGTAAGTACACAGCCAGAGGGCTTCATAGACAGTGGGAGCAACGGAAATGTGTACAAGATGTTTTATGTGATAAAGCAGGCATCGCGGAGTTGGAACGCCTGTTTTGATGAGTTAGTCAAAGAGTTTGACATCATCAAAATGGTAGATGAACCTTGTATAAAAAAAAGGTAGTAGGGAGTATGGTAGTGATCCTCGTAGAGTACGTGGATGACATACTCTTGATAAGGAAGGAGTTTCCTATGCTACGCTCGGTCAATCTCCGCTTATCATAAGGATTCTCCATATAGGATCATAGTGATACCTTCTAAATCCTGGGTTTTGGATCTATGAGATAGATCTAATTGGATGTTAGGATACTCACTAGTTGTAGTGAGATGGTATCAGTTGATCCTGGGGAGAATTACTGGAAAGGTTCCAGGGTGATAAGGACGACTGAAAGTCAGTCACAAGCACTGTCTTTACCCTCAGTAAAGGGACGGTATGTTGGAAGAGTTCCAAGCTAGATACCGTGGCATACTAGACGATAAAGGCTGGATACATCGCTACTTAAGATGCTACCAAAGAGGCTGTCTGGGTGTATATTAGTTCATGAGATGAACTAAGTTCCTCCCATTGTGTGACAATGGAGTTGTGGCTTATGCCAAGGAACGTCCGTCCCATCAGTGATCCAGACATATTCTAAGGCAGTATCATCTGATCATGGAGATCGTTGATCTCCAAGGAGATCAAGGTTAGGAGAGCAGACTCAGAGGACAACACGGCGGATCCACTCACAAAGGCCGTTTCCCAGAGAGAGACTTTTATGGGATGGTTGAGTATGAGATACTACAACCACTGCTATCAGATGGCCCTAGTGCAAGTGGGAGATTGTTAGTTATATGTATGCCCTAGAGGCCATTACTATACATAGGATGTCTATTGTAGTGGATGCTTGGACATATATAGGGAGGACTTTCTTGCTCGACATGATAGTATGCTATCTGGTTGCTCTTTACCTTAACGTGTACACTGATTGTCTCTCTGTTACATGTTGGTAAAGCCCTTAGGATGTGTACTTGACTACCTGGACTATGATGCATATCATACTAGTGGGGACATGGTAGTCCATAAGTACATCCTTCAAGGTCCCTAGTCGTGGGTGTATCGAGACGGGGCGTCGATATACCAGAGTAGACTAGCGTATACCTTCTCGACCCATACAGATGGGCGATGGATGATCCTATATCCATTGGTGTTTGACATCAGAGATGATATACGGGTGCTCACTGGAGACTGGGTACACTGGACGGACTCGCCGAGAACTCCCAGATGGTATTATACCTTACGTCAGATGGCAGTTCTTTGGTGACACCGGTACAGGTTAGTCTGTTGACCCGAGATCGTCATAGAGTCTTGTGTGATTCCCACTGTGCTTTGATTTCCATCTTACCACGTCCAAGAGGGCGTGCAAAACGGTGGTTTTTGGGTACAGTCCCGAATCACATGGAGGCAATGAGCGATAGGAGGGGATTCGTCTCTCCCGGTATAGGGAGTTGATGTTGCGCTGTGTTCGATTGGCTATAACCGGAAATCCTTGGCCAGGGTTGCTGAGATTTACTGGTAAGTGTTACCAGTAGTTTCTCAAACTATTATAGACCTCATATCGACACGACTTATCGAGCTATTGGGGTCTGACGTTTACCACCCTTAGGCGAGATATGCGACATATCAGACGAACAGACAGGACTGTACGGTAAGTGTTACTGGTTGGATTCACAGGAGTGTGAGCGGGCTTGCTCATTGATCTTCTGATCGCTCAATACCCGGGTGGTCGTTACGTTTAGCAGACCGCTTGCGGCTTGTGGGTGTTTGATATGATCATCACCTGCTGCCGGCGTATTGACAAGTCTTTAGAGTCCTACACAGAGGTTTCCTGGCTCAAGCGAAACGAAATAGGAGCGCATATGTGATATGTGTGGGACTGAGAATAATACCAGTATGTGATACTATATTCGATTCTCGCGATTTGTGACATTGATCGGTTATATGCGATATAGCCGGGTTATCGGATCAAGTGTTGATTCGATAAGTTGTTACTATTGATATTAGTCGGTTATATGAGATATGACCGAATCGTTAAATCAAGTATTGATTTAATGATTTAATGTATAATTATATATTTGATATATTAATTTACATTAACTAGTATTGGTTCACTTAAGATTATTTTCTCACTAGTTTGTGCACATTGTATATAAGATATATTTTTATGCACTTGTTTGTATCATGTTTGATGATACATGCAAACTTGAGTGTGTGTTTACTTTAAACTATGATTAGGTTAATGGTTAAGGGTTTGATTTGTTTTATTTATTTTACTTATTCATTTTGGCAAAATATAACATGGTGGCTTTCTTTGTTTGCTACTTGAAGCTTCTTGAAGCTTTGAAAAGTCTAGCCATTTTGTCTTTTGCCTTAACCCTAACCATTTAACTAAACCCTAGTTTATTGTCTACACCTAACCATGGTTGCAATATGATAAGGGTCACTTGATTTTCTATTTTAGTTAATTCATTTTTCCTTTTTCTTTCTTCTTCTTCTTCTTGAAGAAGAAAGAAAACCCTTGCTAGAAATGATCAAGTGATGATTCCAAGTGAGAAATCCAAATCCAAAGTGAACCCACTTCCTATTTCTTCATCCTCTACCACTTGCCATGTAGTAGAGTGTGTTATCTTCACAAGTTCCATGACCTAGTGAAGGTGGAGCTTGAGTTTGAGTCGCCTCGACGTAGATCATCTTCGGCATCGAAGTCAACGACCTAGCCCGCCCATTTCTCCGATGAAATCGACGCTAGGGTCCAGGATTCCGATGATCGCAGCGGAGGGACGTCAACACGGAGCTAAAGAAGTGGTGGAACGGATCTACAAAGGTTGTATTTCCATTCACTTACCAATAAAGTTGTTTATTCGCATGTTTCGTCTATTCTCTAGTTAACGATCTAGTTTAGGGTTTCTCGGCACATAGAAAATTTTTGAATTTGGCATGGTTGATGCCTCGTGAGACCTCATTAGTATGCCTAGGAACCCTACAATGATGTATTTAGAACACCAGAAAAATTTGAGGCAAAACGCCAAAATCTTGGCCGACCATATGGTCTAAAATACCGGCCTCACCTTTTTTTCTGTAGCAGAAAATCTTGAAATTTTTGTGGTGTTCCGATCTCATTGTTTTAGGGTTTTAGGTTATGTTTGTTTTTGCCAAGATTGCATGTGATGTTATCTTTCTGCAGTGGCAATACGGAGTCTTTCGTAGTCATATTTTAACATCGTTTCGGGTTTCATATTGATATGTGATACAATATTTGGAATACACTGTTGGGATTCCTTAGCACCCTACTGGGTTTTCACAGCAACTACCACGCCAAATTTAAAATTTCTAAGGTGCTAATCAATCCTAAGCTTGGATCAAGCTAGAGTAATTAAACAATATGAACATGTAATCGACCATTACACTAAGTGAACGAGGAATACAACCTTTGTAAACCGGTCCTTCACTTCTAAAGCTCCGTGTTGATGCCCCTTCGCTGCGATCATGGATCTCCCGAACTCTAGTATGGGTTTCTTGGAGAAATGAACAATCTTGCTCGTAGTGTTCGAGGCCGAAGATGATCTACGTCGAGGAGACTCAAACTCAAGTTAACCCTTCACTAGGTCATGAAATTTGTGAAGAAAACACCCTTTACTACCCAAGCAAGTGTATAGAATGATGAAGTAGGAAGTGGGCTCACTTTAGATTTTATTTTCTCACAATATTTTTGCATGTTTCATGGAGCTAGTAAGCTTGAAGAAGGAAGGAGATGAAGAAAGCAACCATGAAAAAATAAACCAAGAGATGAATGAATGAGTTATGCAACCATGGGTGAGTTAGTATCATATACTAACCATTGTAGAGACATAACCATGGCTAAATAATAATGGTTAGGTTTAAAATATCTTAAGTAAAACAAATCAAGTGGACTTGGTCAATGGTTATCCAAAAGCTTCATGAAGCTTCATGCCATGACCAATTTCCACATCATTTTGATTTACTAAGATAATTAAAACCCCTCATTATTGGTAGCATGGTGTAAGTCATACAAACACCCAAATTTGCATGTATCATCAAGCATGATACAAATATGTACACAAACATATATCACATATACACTATATGCACATCAAGTGAGAAAAACAATCTTAAGTGAACCAATAATAGTTAATGTAAAGTAATATATCAAATATATAACTATACATTAAATCATTAAATCAACACTTGATTTAATAATCCGGCTATATCACATATAACCGACTAATATCATGTGTATCAATTTATCGAATCAACACTTGATTCGATCACCCGGCTATATCACATATAACCGATCGATACGAATAAATCGCGAGAATAGAATACGGTATCTCATACACGTATTAATCTCGGTCCCGCACATATCCCATATGTTCTCCTACTCCGTTTCGCCTGAGCCAGGAAACCTCTGTGTAGGACTCTAAAGACTCGTCAATACGCCGGCTGTAGGTGATGATCATATCAACCACCCACAAGCCGCAAGAGGCATGCTAAACGTAACGGCCACCCGGGTATTGAGCGATCAGAAGATCAACAAGAAAGCCTGCTCATACTCCTGTGAATACAATCAGTAACACTTACCGTATAGTCCGGTCTCTTCGTCTGATATGTCGCATATCTCGTCTAGGGGTAGTAAACGTCTGACCCCAGTAACTCGATAAGTCGTGCCGATGTGAAGCTCATAACAGGTCGAGAAACTACTGGTAACATTTACCAGTAAATCTCTGAAACAGCCCTGGCCAGGGACTTCATGTTATAGCCAATCGAGCACAGCGCAACATCAACCCCCAATACTGGGAGAGACAAATCCCCTTCTATCGCTCATTGCCTCCATGTGACTCGGGACTGTACCCAAAAACCACCGTTTTGCACGTTCACATGAACGTGGTAAGGTGGAAATCAAAGCACAGTGGGAATCACACAAGACTCTATGACGATCTCGGGTCGACAGACTAACTTGTACCAGTGTCACCAGAGAACTGCCATCTGACGTGAGGTATAATACAATCTAGGAGTTCTCGGCGAGTCCGTCCAGTGTACCCAGTCTCCACTGAGCACCCGTATATCATCTCTGATGTCAAACACCAATGAATATAGGATCATCCATCGCCCATCTACATGGGTCGAGAAGCTATACGCTAGTCTACTCTGGTATATCGATGCCCCGCCTCGATACACCCATGACTGGGACATTAAAGGATGTACTCACAGACTACCTTTGTCCCTCTAGTATGATTTCCATCATAATCTAGGTAGTCAAGTACGCATCCTAAGGGCTTTACCAACATGTAACAGAGAGAAAATCAGTGTACATGTTAAGATAAAGAGTAACCAGATAGCATACAATCATGTCGAGTAAGAAATTCCTCCCTATATATGTCCAAGCATCCACTACAATATACATCTCATGTACAGTAATGGCCTCTAGGGCATACATATAACTAACATACACAATAATTAGTTTTGTGAAAACTAGTTAGTGTTTTGTAAATCTAGCAATTTAGTCTCACTTGATTGGTTGCCGCGGGGTTTTGATTCGGATCAAAACTCCGTCGCAGTCTCATATAGTACGCGAATATTCGTCGGGTAACATTAATAGATAGCCATGCGCCATCGCCCCGACTAAGTGACTGTAGGAGAATCCCGTAGCTAAAAGCATCCGTTAGGGTGCTCGCAGCCGCGGTGTTCCGCGGCATCGGGGGTGCGGCCGTCTACTAATGTTTCCAACGAGTATTCGATCATTTGTTGGGAATCTTGTTGAATTGCCCGACTGGATATTGAAAAGTGTTTTCAATTTGAGACTAAAATACCGGGTTTATAATATTAGGCATGAAATTTAGAATATGTGATATTCTGGGTTTATGATATCTAAGGAATTTATACGGTTAGGTATGAAATCCGAAATATGTGATATTTCGGGTTTATGATGTCTAAGGTGTTGCGGATTCCAATTGTTGTAGTTTTCACTTTCTTTTCTGTGACCGTAAGTATAATATGTGGTGTATTGCCAGTTTCGTTACTATACGTCAACGACAATTGGGATACGCATATTTACTTACGTTGATGACATGTGATGTTATGTGTTGCTGTGATATGTTATATTGGATCGTCGTGTTTGAATAGCCGGGGTTTTTTGCGTGAGGTGAGAGTTTTTCATTTTCATTCGTGTAAAATCTTGTATGTAATATTCTTTTATTGGGACACTTTCGGGTAGAGAATGATATCACCATTGATGTATATTATTTACTTTTCCGCATTAGGATAGACCTAAGGCGGGGAGCACAAGTAACCGGGTTCTAGAGTCCAGTGGGAGACCATCTCGAGGAGTCGAGACCGGGTCTCCTTACTCTAGAATTGGTAGGGTTGCTTTCCGCTCTCGTAGGGGTCCAGGGATATGGATTTGGCTATTCATCACGACCGTGGAATCCGTATTTTTTACTGGCTTAATTTAAAACATGGACCTTCTAATATATCAAATATTTCATATGTTGACTTCTGCTGTAATGTTCTGTGATGAGATTATTTAACTGCGTGAGACGAATGCTTTATATTATATATATGATATATAATAAACGTTGCTTATGTTTTGCATCCGTACTAGTCCTGCCCCCGCTCTGCCATTAGTTATTTAACCTAACGGTGCATGACGGGACCCCGTGGCGAATGCGGATGGCATAAGCGTACGTTGTATTTTCATTTCTTTATCTGTGATGCTTAGGAAGCATAAATGATGGGACTTCATTAATGAGATTAATTAAAAGGAAAGAAACCTAAAGATGTTGTAGAATCAAATTTTTAAAAAGGTAGCTCTAGTTCTTGCTTTGCATAGCAGTATTTTTTATGAATATCCAGCACCTCATTCGTTGGGGAAAGAGCCGAGATCCCTTCACCGGGAATGACCTCTTTAGCTAAAAGCTAGCAAATGCTATAACCCACTCGGTTTGTTTTGAAAACTATTTGATTTAGAAAAAAGCAGAGCTTAAACCACTCCTTTTCAAATCACTCGATTCTACAACGATATCAAGTTCATTATGCAAAAGGTTTTCTTAAAAACTGTCGCAGCCCTCCGTCATTTCAGATAAGTACTATTTAGTATTCGTGCTATGTTTGTTGGCCTGCATCAAGGCGTAGTGTATGGTAGCTAATTAATGCTTATCTGCTATATATGATGCGATTGGATTAGGGTAGTCGTGCGACTTTGTTTGCCTGCGTCAAAGGTCATGCGGGTAGGTTTAATTCAATCACGAAATGTACGAGTTGAACTTGACTAGCGGACTATAGTTTGTTGGCCTACGTCAAGGTTATAGGATGCTAGGGGAAAAAAATTATCGGGAATTTCAAGTGTTGAAATTTGTAATGAGATTGCATACCTTCTATGATATAGTTAGATCCCGATACCCACAGCGAGTAAGAATTACTCGTGGGAGAGTTTTTGCACTTTACAATTAGCCGATCAAGTAGGTGACTAGAAATGTGTCAACGGGGTTATGCCTATGGGAAAAAGAGATTTATTTTAATTAGGTCCATGCGAAAGCACAGGGAACATTCCTCAAAGTACCGACATTGGCTTGGCTGAAAAATTGGCGAACTTATAGGGTGTAATTAATCCCGGCTAGTATTATCTTTTAGGATTTGAAGGAAGATTTAATAAAAACAGTGGAAACCATCCTGATTAGATAAGATAATAACCAATCTAATCTTGCAAGACCATACGCTAAAGTGTTTTCTTCTCTATCTCTAGGTAGCGACCATGTCATGCCTTAATCAAGATAATAATATGGATGTATTGACCGAACCCGCTTGTTATACTGGGCTGGGGAACGTTGGTTCCGCTCTAACTTATAATTGTTATAAGTTCGAGCAGGAAATAGGGGATTACCAGGATTCCTGTGCCACCCAAACGAAGAATGAGCATGTTGATGCATCTTCTTCGGGTGTGTTCGTTACCGAGAACTGTTTCTTAATATACTCTACGTCTTGAGTATTAGATACTGGATCGGGATCCCACATATGTAATATGTTACATGGGCTAAAGAAAGGTAGAGAACTGGGAAAATGTGATCATTCTCTAAATGTAGGGAATGGTGCAAATGTTGCAGCCAAAGCAGTTGGTGAATATCACCTTGTATTACCAAATGGGAATACATTGATCTTGAACAACTGTTATTATGTACCCTTTATGATATGCAATTTAATATCAATTTCTTTATTAGATAAAGAAGGATATAACTTTGTAGTAGAGAATAATGTTATGAACATTTTCCTAAATCAAGTGTTGATTGGGTTTGGTACATTAAGTAACGGTTTATACGTTCTAAATCAAACCACAGTTCTTAACTTACAAAACACACTAAGAGGAAGAGTTCAGAAATGAACGAATCCTTCTTGTGGTATTGTAGACTAGGTCATATCAATGCGACACAACTAGCTAAGTTATATAAAGATGGATATTTGAATCAGTTTGAATTTACATCTTATGAAACTTGCCAGTCATGTTTCAAAGGCAAAATGACCAAAACTCCGTTTACTGGACACGGAGAAAGAGCTATTGAACTCTTAGGACTGATACATAGTGATGTATGCGTTCCCATGTCTACACATGCCAAAATGGTTCCTCGTATTTCATTACATTCGCCGATGATCTCTCAAGATTCGGACATGTATTCCTGTTGAAACACAAATCTGAAGCTTTTGAGAAATTCAAGAAATATAAATGCGAAGTAGAGAACCAAACGGATAAAAGTATTAAAATCCTACAATCTGATCGGGGAAGAGAATACTTGAGAATGGAATTTCGTGACTATCTAAAAGAGAATGGGATTCTCTCTCAGCTTACTCCTCCGTATACACCATAGCACAACGGTGTATCGGAGCTGAGGAATCGCATCCTATTAGATATGGTGCGCTCTATGATGAGTATCGCTGAGTTGCCTATTTCCTTTTGGGGTTATGTACTGGAGACAGCTGCAGACCTATTGAATATGGTTCCTACCAAATCTGTGCCTACCACTTCATATGAGATATGGAAGGAGAAGAGACAATGTCTTAATTATGTTAAGATGTGGGGTTGTCCAGCATATGTGAAAACACAAAATCGTGACAAGCTCGAGGCAAGGTCGGTTCTATGTAAGTTTATTGGATATCCCAAACATTTGCGAGGGTATATCTTCTACCACACCAAGGAACAAAAGGTGTTTGTTTTTCAGCATGCCACCTTTTTAGAAAAAGGAATTTCTTGAAAAAGAAATTAGTGGTAAAGAGGTAGAACTGGAAGAAGTTCCAGCTACACAAACCACAACAGAAGATTTGGTGGAACCAGAGGATTCGATAGTTTCCGATGAACCTCAGCCTCTTCGCAGTTCTAGTAGGGTTCCTCATCCACTTGAGAGATACTACGGTTTTCTCATTGATGGTAGGAGCGAGGATTGCATTATGGAAGATGATGACCCAACTAGCTTTGAGCAGGCCATCACGAGTAGGGACTCTGTGAAATGGATGGATGCAATGCGATCTGAGACGGAATCCATGTACACCAACAAAGTATGGACTTTGAAAGTTGCTCCTGAAGGGGTAAAATCCATTGGGAGCAAGTGGATCTTTAAGAAGAAATTGGGTGTAGATGGAAAAGTTGAGACTTTCAAAACTAGACTTGTTGCAAAAGGTTTTCGTCAATGACCAGGTGTCGATTATGAAGAAACCTTTTCTCCAGTGACTATGCTTAAGTCCATCCGGATCCTACTTGCCATCGCTGCATACCATGACTACGAAATCTTGTAGATGGACGTCAAGACCGCTTTTCTAAATGGTGATTTAGAAGAGAGCGTGTACATGACTCAACCATAGGGCTTCATAGATAGTGGGAGCAGCGGAAAGGTGTGCAAGTTGCTTAAATCAGGCATCGCGGAGTTGGAACATCTGTTTTGATGTGGCAGTCAAAGAGTTTGACTTCATCAAAAACATAGATGAACCTTGTGTATACAAGAAGGTTGCAGAGAGTAAGGTCGTCTTCCTCGTATTGTACGTGGATGACATACTCTTGATAGGAAATGATGTTCCTATGCTGCACTCGGTCAATCTCTTCTTATCATAAAGATTCTCCATGAAGGATCTGGGTGATGCCTCCTACATCTTGGGGATTAAGATCTATAGAGATAGATCTAAGCGGATATTGGGATTGTCCCAATCCATGTACATTGACACCATTTTAAAGAGGTTTAGTATGGAAGATTTCAAGCGTGGAAATTTACCCACGATCTTAGGAATCACTCTCTCTAAAGAGATGTCCCCTAAGACTGATTTGGAGAGGGCTCGCATGCAAGAGATACCCTATGCTTCGGCAGTCGGGTCTATCATGTATGCGATGTTATGTACCCGACCGGATGTAGCGTACGCACTTAGTGTTGTAAGCAGGTATCAATCGGATCCCAGGGAGAATCACCGGACAGCCGTGAAGAACATTCTTAAGTACTTGAGAAGGACTAAAGATATGTTCTTGGTGTATGATAACAGTGAACTCCAAATGGAGTCCTTTACCGATTCGAGCTTCCAGAGTGATAAGGATGACTCTAGGCCGGTCTCGGGTTTTGTCTTCACCCTCAATGGAGGGGCGGAATGTTGGAAGAGTTCCAAGCAAGATACCATGGCAGATTCGATGATAGAGGCTGAATACATCGCTGCTAACGATGCCGCCAAAGAAGCTATCTGGATGAAGAAGTTCATAATTGAACTTGGAGTGGTTCTATCCATCGAGCATCCAATACCTTTATATTGTGATAACAATGGAGCTGTGGCTTTGGCTAAGGAACCCAGGTCCCATCAGCGATCCAGGTATATTCTGAGGCGATATCACCTGATCCGGGAGATAGTTGATCGCCGGGAGATCGAGGTCAGAAGAGTTGACATGAAGAATAACACGACGGATCCACTCACAGAGTCCATTCCCCAGATACAATTTGAGAGACTCTTCGGGATGTTGGGTATGAGATACTACAACAACCGGCCTTATTGCAAGTGGGAGATTGTTAGTTGTATGTATGCCCTAGAGGCCATTGTTGTACATGATTGTATATTATAATGGATGCTTGGACATATACAGAGAGGACTATCTTACTCGACATGATAGTATGCTATCCGGTTGTTCTTTATCTTAGCATGTAGACTAGTATTGTGATGTTGACTTGCTCTCACATGTTAGTAAAGCCCTTAGGATGCATACTTTGTTAGTGATGTATGCCCTATAGGCCATTATTGTATCATACTGATTTGTATATTACTTAATGGAAGCTTTGGATATTCACAGTTGTATTGACAGTCTTTCTCAAAATAGTAGTATGCTACTTGGTTTGTTTCTACTTCAATATGTGTATGTGGTTTAGCATATCGCTTATACATATTAATAGAGCCCTTAGGATCTTTGCTTGATTACTAGCGTTGTGATCGCAGTCACATTAGTGAGGGATGGGTAGTCTATAAGCACATCTTTATACAGTTCCTTAGTTGTAGGATTATCGAGACGGGGCATCGATACTCCAGAGTAGACTAGTGTATATGCTTCTCATCCCAGCAGGGGAGATGGTCTGTCCCACAGCTATTAGTACGTCGTACTGTAGATAGTATGCAGGTGCTCATTAGGTTATAAGTACACCGGACATGACTCATCAGCAACTGCTGATGGGTATTATACCTATCGTTGGGTAGCAGTTCCCAGGTGACATGAGTACAGCTTAGTCCCTCGACTTGACACTGCTACTTCACCTCGAGTGTGTTCCCACCGTACTTTGATTACTACCCTACCACGGCTCAAAGGAGTCGTGCAAACAGGTAGTAGTTCGGTGCAGTCCCGAAGCACTTGGAGGCAGTGGCGGTTAGATAGGATTCGTCTCTCCCGGTATTGGGGATTGATATCGTGCAGTGTTTGGAGAGCCATTACACAAAGTCCCTGGTCAGGGCAAGTGAGATTTACTGGTAGGTATTCCAGTAGTTTTTTCAGGGTGTTCTGCGCTACACTCCGACATGACTTATACTGCTATTAGGGGTCTGACGTTTACCATCCCCTAGGTCCGATATGCGATACTCTTTGACGAACAGATTGGACTGTACGGAGATTGTCACATGCAGGCTCAGTAGGAGCTCAGATGGGTTTGCTCATCGGCCTTTTTATCGACAGATACCTGGGTAGCCGCTACGTGCAGCTAGTACCGCTTGCGGTTTCTGGTTAAACCCACTGCCAGCGTACTGTCGAGTCTTTAGAGTCCCACACAGAGGGTTTCCCTGCATCAGGCGAAAGATGTAGAGGTCATATGGTTTTACGACAGGTCTTCGATCATGTACGTGCACTTGTGTGCGTATGATGTTCGGGCGGACGATACTAGTGGGCTTTGGTTTAAGCCGGATCCTAGTATTGTATTGATGGATTATTTCGTCTTTTTGTATTCGTATTCTTCGGAATGCGGATGCGGGTATGTATATACGGATGAAGGGCATTCTCGTAAATACTTCGGGAAAGCTTCTAGAAGGGAGACCTATTAGAGTTTTGATTTCTTTTTGAGATTAAAACAATTAGGTGGATTGTAAACATTGAATCAAGCATGGCTACAAGGTGACTCACACTTGACAAAATAGATATTTTGTGAAGTTTGTGAGATATTTATCTCCAAAATATCTCATATGGCTCATTCTTTATCTTGAAGGCAGCCATCTCTTTTCAAGGGGTTCACAAGTTCCTCTCTCATTTCTCAAGTTCACTTCTACTCTCACACAAACCCTAATTATCTCATGAGTTGAGAAACCTAGGGTTCAAAGAGACAAAGAATTCCATCTTCACTCTCTACATCACCTAGGCCATCTAGTCTAGCAAGCTACTTGCCCTAGTTACCTCGGAGTTGAGGTTGGAGCTCGGACTATAGACTCTCGGGTGGATCTGTAGGGTTCCTAGGCACTCTCAAGAGGTCTCACATGGCATCAACCATGCCAATTTCAAATTTTACAAGTGCCGAGAAACTCTAATACGGATCGTTAACTAGAATTTTAGGCGAAACAAATACAAGTAAACGACTTTACTCTAAGTGAACGGAAATACAACCTTTGTAGATCCGGTGCTCCACCTCCATAGCTCCGTGATGAAGTCCCCTTGCTGTCCAAATCCAATCCCGGGCTCTAGCGTCGGCTTCATCGGAGAAATGGGCGGGCTAGGTCATCGACAACGATGCCGAAGATGATCTACGTCGAGGCATCACAAGATCAAGCTCCCACTTCACCAAGTCATGAAACTTGTGAAGAAAACACCCTATACTACTTGGCAAGAGGTAGAGGATGAAGAAATAGGAGGCGGGTTCACTTTAGAATTGGATTTTTCACTCTTTTCATCAAGTTGCCATTGTTGATAGCAAGCTTTTCTTCATGTGAAGAAGAAGAAGAAGAAGATGAATATATTATGATAAGAATAATGAGAAAATGGAAAAATAGATTATTCTTATCATAACTACAACCATAGTTAAGTGTAGAGAGTGGACTATGGTTAAGTGGAATGGTTAGGGTTAAGTAAGAGACAAAATAGTCACTTAGTCAAAGCTTCATGAAGCTTCATGAACAAACAAAGAAAGCCACCATTTTCTCTTTATGCTTATTATTTTCCAAAAAGAATAAATAAATAAATAAATGAATAAGAAAACAAAACCCTAACCATTCATATAACCATGCTTTAATCTTTACGCAAACCCAAGTTAGAATGCATCATCAAACATGATACAAACTTGTGCACAAAAATATATCACATATACAATGTGCACATTCAAGTGAGAAAAACCATTTAAAGTGAACCAATACTAGTTAATGCAAAGTAATATATCAAATATATAATTATGCATTAAATCATTAAATCAACACTTGATTTAACGATCCGGTCATATCGCATGTGACCGACTAATATCCAATGTATCGTCTTATCGAATCAATCCTTGATTCGATAACTAGGTTATATCGCATACAACCATTCGATACATTCATCGCGAGGATATAATACGGTATCACATACACGCATTATTCTCGGTCCCGCACATATCTCATATGCGCTCCTATTTCGTTTCGCTTGAGCCAGGAAACCTCTGTGTAGGACTCTAAAGACTCGTCAATACGCCGGTAGCAGATGATGATCATATCAAGCACCCACAAGCCGCAAGCGGTCTGCTAAACGTAACGGCCACCCGGGTATTGAACAATCAGAAGATCGACGAGCTAGCCCGCTCACACTCCTGTGAATCCAACCAGTAACACTTACCGTACAGTCCGGTCTGTCCGTCTGATATGTCGCATATCTCGCCTACGGGTGGTAAACGTCAGACCCCAATAGCTCAATAAGTCGTGTCGATATGAGGTCTATAACAGTTCGAGAAACTACTGATAACACTTACCAGTAAATCTCAGCAACCCTGGCCAGGGATTTCCGGTTATAGCCAATCGAACACAGCGCAACATCAACTCTCTATACCGGGAGAGACGAATCCCCTCCTATCGCTCATTGCCTCCATGTGATTCGGGACTGTACCCAAAAACCACCGTTTTGCACGCCCTCTTGGACGTGGTAAGGTGGAAATCAAAGCACAGTGGGAATCACACAAGACTCTATGACGATCTCGGGTCAACAGACTACTCTGTACCAGTGTCACCAGAGAACTGCCATCTGACGTAAGGTTTAATACCATCTGGGAGTTCTCGGCGAGTCCGTCCAGTGTACCCAGTCTCCACTGAGCACCCGTATATCATCTCTGATGTCAAACACCAATGGATATGGGATCATCCATCGCCCATCTGTATGGGTCGAGAAGGTATACGCTAGTCTACACTGGTATATCGATGCCCTGTCTCGATACACCCACGACTAGGGACCTTGAAGGATGTACTTATGAACTACCATGTCCCCACTAGTATGATCCGCATCATAGTCCAGGTAGTCAAGTACACATCCTAAGGGCTTTACCAACATGTAACAGAGAGACAATCAGTGTACACGTTAAGGTAAAGAGTAACCAGATAGCATACTATCATGTCGAGCAAGAAAGTCCTCCCTATATATGTCCAAGCATCCACTACAATATACATCCTATGTATAGTAATGGCCTCTAGGGCATACATATAACTAACAGGATCGTCTTTGACTCAAGGAAGCCGACGAGGAAGCTACGATCCGTTTCGATCCTCGGAGCCTACAATGACGAGGAGGACAACGATGAAGACCTAAAGGACTTGTATCGTGAGGTATAATCTCTTATCCAAGTAGATAACCTCTTTACAAGTCTTGCTAGTTAGGGTTTAGACATGATCCGGGAGCTCGAGTCCGTGTTGCGATGCTTTGATAATTGTTTTTCACAACTTCCGCCTCCTCGCGGTCACGCGGGGTGCGTGACACGGACTTACAGTGGTATCAGAGACTAACTAAACTATAACTAACAGATTAAACGACTGTAAAATCATGAAACCGAAATAACCCAAAAACATCGAAGCTTAGATCCTAGTTTCTGTTGAATTTTTACGAGGCTCTAAAAATTATTTTAGCAACTGCAGAGTACTCCTTCACTTGTAAAGTGAATATAGAACAAAAAAGAGACATTTTCACCCAAACTGGACTGGCCACATTGCCACAAAATCCGGTGAGCTCGGTTCTTTTGAGCGGAAATGCTTCGTGTTTTGGTTTGTGGTTTTGTTACTTGGATCTAGGGTTTCAGGAGTTGTTTATTTTTGCCAATTTTGAATATTCTGTCAATTATTTACTGTAGCAATACAGGGTGTTTCGAAGTCATAGTTTTAACGCCGTCTAATGTTTCAAGTTGTAATATATGTGTTCGTAAACTTCCGCTAATTGCTATATGTCGGTTAGTTAGGGTTGCACATTTCTGTGATGTTTTGTTTGTGTATATGGACTTATTGGATCGCCGTGGATGAAAAGCCGGGGATGTGAGATGAGGATTTTTCATTTCATTCATTTGATGTAATTGTAAAGTGATGTAATATTATATTTTTGCGGGGCACATCCGGGTTGAGGTTGTAGCCACCATTGTATATTATTTATTTTACTGTTTATGCTCCTAGGATAGACCCAAGTTGAGGTGCATAAACTACCGGGTAATTTGAAGTGCCGAGTGGCCTACTCACTTTGTTGTGGGAGGTTGCTTCACTTCGGGTATTTGGCGGGTAGTTTTCCGCACCCGTAGGGGTCTGGGATGGGGTTTGGCTATTCATCACGACCGTGGAATCCGGCTTTCATTACAGGCTTAAACAAAATGCGGAATTCCTAGTATATCCAATATGTTCATCTGTGATCTGGAATACCTATTATTGCATCTGATGAATGTATATATCTATATATGATATCTAGTAGGCGTTGCTTATGTTTTGCATCCGCGCTAGTCTAGCCCCTGCTCTGTCATTAGTTAAGTAACCTAACGGGTGATGACGGGGCCCAGTGGCGAATGCGGATGGCATAAGTGTTCGTCATATTTTCGTCTTTTTCTGCAATGGTAGGCTAATTGATGGGACACATTATATTAATGCAAAGAAAACAAACCAAAGCTGAATCGTCGGAACAATTTCAAAACCACTCGGTTTTATCAAAACAGCAGACTTTTAAAGTGCGGAGCTTAAACCACTCCTTTTAAAAGCTATCAGGTTCCTTCGATTATATCAAGTTCACTATGTTCACGGTTTCGCCAAAACTAGCCGTAGCCCTCCGTCATTTCATGTGAATATTCAATAGTATTCAAGCTATGTTTGTTGGCCTTTGTCAAGGCATAGTGATTGGTAGCTGCTGGGTATTCATATGTTGCATAGATAGATGCGCTGGTTTGGGACAGTCGTATTACTTTGTTGGCTTTAGTCAAGGATATCTGCAGGTGGTTTCAAATTAACCTGGACAATGACCGGTAGAACTTGACATATGACTTATGATTTGTTGGCCTTAGTCAAGATCATAAGAGCATCGGGCAAAAATCCACATCGGGAGTTTCTAAAAAAACTGAAACTTGCTAGTGTTGCATACCATTTGGAGTTTGATAATGTTGGTAGGATTCCTTCAGCATTATCACACATTGATATTTGGATCCCGATCCTACTGTGAGTATCCGCTACTCCTTGGGAGATTTTTTCACTTAACGATCAATGCTATAAACCAAGTAGGTGTCTAGAACGGTGTTAGTGGGGCTACGCCTCCAGGGAAAAGAGGTTATTTAATTAAGGAACTTCGCGAAAGCGTCGTAAAACCTCCCTCCAAGTACCAACACTAGCCTGGTCGAACGGTTAAGCAAGAATTGTACAGTGAGATCAATCCTGACTAATTCTTCTTTTTATGGTTTGAGGAAGGATTCGAGAGACAGTGGGAGCCATCCTGTTTAGATAATTTAAAAACCAATCTAAACTTGCAAGAGCATCATGCTAAAATGTTTTCTTCTTTTTCTCTTAATTGCAGCGACCCAGTGACCAAGACTAGGTTACATCTAGATAATATAATGACTGAATCTGACTATAATGACCGGCAAAGGTCTGTCCAGATGTCCATTACCTATGATAAGCTGGGACACCTCTTCACTACTCAAGCCCCCGCCGTCTCAGGACCAGTTTCCACCGTTACGGATATTGATATCCGTAAGATATCGGAAAAAGACAGTGCGAATGTCAAGTGCCTCGTGTTGGCCTCAGTAGATAGTATATACCAAAGGCATCATGAAAAGATGGGCTTAGTTTCTGTCTTTGATGATGCTCGATATCGGTGATCTCCCAGATCGTGACACGTGGCTGATGACGTGTCCCAAAGCGTGCAAGAAAGGACCCGCAGTGGCCGACTAGACCACTCCTATGCCCATCCTACAGACAACCGCTGGCTCACCTCCGAGCCTCCTGCACATTTGGCTTCCTCGGCCCTCTCAGCTCGCCTCCAGGCTACCACAGAACCAAGATAGCTCGGCCTCCCACTCGGTCCCGAGCCCGCGCCGAGCTCATCTTGCTCGGTCCCTTTGACTGACCAACGACATCATTCGCAGGTGCTTCCGCCTCTGTAGCCTCTTGAAAAGTCGTTTTGGTGTTTTCCTGAAATTCGGTGAAAATTCGGTATTTTTCCGAAAACCGTCTTTCTCGTTATTTTGCAGTTTAGGGCTAATTATACTTAAAATGGATAGGTAATTGCTTGTTTTTAGTAGCTAATGAGTTACTTATGAAATTTTGGTCATTTAAAATTTTTTCCCTATTTTTCAATTTTTTAATATTATTTAAGCCGGTAAGAAAATACAGTAAATTAGCGATAAATACAAATTTTTCCGGGCTAATTTTAATCTTTAAAATTATGATAATTAAAATCTAGTGGTAACATAAATTTTTAGTATTTTATTTTGAATTTTTACTAATTTTTATGATAGGAAACGAATTTATTGAATTTTAAGCTAAAACTTGCAATTTTTGACTTGTAGGGGGTCTTTTTGCATAAAATTTCTTTTGTAAAACCCCTCTCTCTCTTCCCTCAGCCCTAGGACAGCCCCACCTTGACCAGGTCCAGAAATTTCTGGCCTCATTTTGGTTTCCTTTCTTGTGTTGAAATGGGGTTGTTTATGAATTTATTTTAAATATAGTTGATGAGGTATGGTGTATTGACTTTTGGGGAGTTGACTCTTGACCTTTTCCAACACACCCACACCCCTCCCCTCACCTCCTAATCTGGCCGAAACCTGCACTCCCCCCTCTTCATCTCTTTTCTTTTCATTTTCTTCAAAATTCTTCAAGTTAACTTCAAAAAAAATTGCAACTTTAAGCTTACAAATTAAACCCATCCTTCATCTTTCTTTTCCTTCACCTCCCTAGCTTGGATCTTGATGCTTGAGGCCATCATTTGAAGCAAATCTATTCTTGCTAGATCTCTAGTGAGGTATAATCTCTTGCTAATTAAATTCTTTTGATTAAGTTTCTTAAGTTAGATTGTTGTAGTGTTAATTTAGTGTAGTTCTAATCTAGTTTTTTCTTAGGTTATGGTTGAAAAATTAAACTAGGGTTTTTGAAGCCATGATAGTTAATTAAATTATTTTGTAGTTAATCTAGTTGTTACTTAACTAATCTTTATGGTTACCTTGCTTAAGCGGCTTCCTATTAACCTAATCTATGTTAAACTTGGGTGAAATTGCATTAAGTTTGCTAATTTACCAAAATCTAGAAGAGGGTTGTGTATGGATTGTGAGTTGTGAAGCATGATAAATGAGTTGAATTAGGGTTTAGAAACCATTATTTAGTTGATTAAATCTAATTTTTTATCTAGTTGTTTTGCTAACCTAATCTAGAAGGTTAACTTGCTAATTGAGTTATAAATTAGTGTTAATTTAAGGTTTTCATATATAGTTTGGATTAAGAATTGCTAGGTTAGATAATTCAAGTAATGGTTGTTTATGGAAAATAGGTTTTGAATCTTTGCTAATGTGTTGTAATTATAGTGTTTGTAGATTGCTTGTTGTGTGGTTGGATATTGTGTTGGATTGTGATAACCGTATCACTAATTTTCGATTTTTGCACCAAAATTGCTAGTTTGTGCTTACTAGGTTTTTATTAAAATTATTTGGTGAATTATTTGTGATACCTTGGGGATGTTTTTAGCATCTCCTATGACGTTTAGGATGCGTGAGTGCGGATTTTTGGGTAGTCGGGTTTTAGTTTTGCCGGGCGACCAAATCGGCGTTTTTTGGCAGTTTTTGCGATTTTCGCGTGTGTTCCGCGCACTTTATGCACGTTGTACCTAGCTAGCGAACATTAGTAGTTTCGTTGGGGTTTTGCGTCGTTCTTGATATGTAGCCTTATGTTTGGTATTGATGTAAATTCCAGGTTCGATCGCGGAGACGTCAGACGCGGCGCGAAAGGGAAAAGCGGTGATTGGACACAGCTAGCCAGGGATTCCGGTGAGTAGATGTAACATCTACGGGGGACTATCGTTGGATAGCGCAAGCCGCCCGATAGCTTTAGTATCTTACAAGATTCTTAGTGATGTTAGAAATTAGGGGTGAAATACGTATATGATTATTTGCTGCATCCATGCATTATATTGACATACATATACGAAACCATGTTATAGGACACCTGCACTATTGCCAGGGTTTTTATATGCAGCACGAGCACTATTCATGCTTACACACACACCCTGGTAATTGCCATGCCACCACACTAGATAACCTTTAAATTTAAACCTTTTACTAAATGATACTTAAACTTGTGCTATTGCCTTTAATTCCTTAAAATGAAACCGTAGGATTGCTATTCATGTGCATGTACTTCATCATATTAATTGTTCATGCCTAATCTATTAATCACACATCGCAACTTGATTATTGATACCATATGCATTCATTATCATTGATATATGCACTTATGAGGATTTCTTGAGATTTTATGATATTTCTGGATTTCGGGGGAAAGCCGCAAAATTTCTAAACTTATTATATTTTTAAAATATGTAAATTGCGGTTTTCTAGTGATGTAAGTGTCGTCCACCATGAGTTTGCTGTGGTTTTGGAAATCCGTGTCGAGGAGTGGAGGAACCGGCACGGGTACATGGTGGGCCCGGTAAGGTACCCCGGGGCAAGAGGAATGTGGTGTTGACGTTGAGCCTGGCAGGGGACGGATTACCTACCGGTGACTGTTTGGGACGGCGGATATCCAGAGGATACCGACCGTGGCCGCTAGATGATGAGATATTGATATTTGAGATGGGTCAGCCGGACGGCTGAGGCCAGAGATACATTTATGAGATTTGAGACAGCTTTTAGGTGTCGTTGCTGGACACCGGTTCTCGTCGATTCCTTGAGTATTATGCTGGCATTCTAAAAGAGTTTCAAAAACAAAAAGAGATAAAATGTTTCTTATAGATACCTATTGAGACCTCAGATATTCATGTTGCATACATATTCGTACACTGATGTTGTATACACACCTGCTAGTGCATCCATTCATACCTGTATTTTAGATGCTAGGATGCTTGTGTGCATGCATACGATAGCCTTTGTAGGTGTTATTTATTACTCACGAGTTGGCAACTCACCCCCGTTGTGCCACAGTCTTTTGCAGGTCCGCTCCGTCAGTACAGTAGCGGCGGGCGCACTTGTTCTTTTGCCTCCTTTGCCTGGACTCGAGGTTTTGCTCTTAGGTGGGTTATGTTACTATTTTTGTACCACCTTGTATATTCTTTGTATCTAGTGCACTCCATCTACTGTATCTACCAGTATTGTTGTATATTGACTTAGAGATGAGACTGTGAGGTTTGTGGACTTTTATGCTGTATTTTGGGGTCGAGCTCACTTGAGTCGACATGCTGTTTTCTTATGCTTCATTATGATTATTTTGCATGCTGTCGTTTTATATTGCGTGGGATTTGTGACCGCCTTGTGGCGAAGAGCTAGCTCCCGCTTGGGGATGCCCTATTTTGTTGGATTCATATATATTTTGTTGTACCCATTTTGGGGGCCAGTATTTACAAAGGAGACTCTGCCGAAATTTTCGGAAAAATTGGTATTGTTTTTAAAAAGGGTTTTACATGACTTATTTGATAAACTCGCTTTCAATTGATTGGGTTTTCTTCACTCTTTTGCTTAATTGGTTTTGTTTTCTGGGCTTTGGCTTACTTATTTTACGGACGTCTTTAGACGTTTCGTAAACTTAAGTGCCAGTCACGTTCCGTACCCTGCGGGTCGTGACAAAGTTGGTATCAGAGCGATAGGTTTTACCTTTTTGAGTGTAGGATGACCCTTGGTAGATGGAGTAAGTGACTTAAGTAGGGTAACGTAGCGTGTGTATGTCCGCGGCATACTTACGATACGGTACTCCGCCTAAGTGACTTTAGGATATACTTGCTTGAAAATTCCTTCTTCAATTCCGTGTATCCTATGATCCTATTGCACTGTTCTTACTATCCGTTTTCCTGTAACAGCCACTATGCCGCCGAAGGCTACGAGGGCACAGAGGGCTGCCGCCAGAGACGAGATTCGAGCTGGCTCGTCCGAGACTAGGACTGAGCAGGGTGGTATGCCTACGCCGCAGGGACAGACCGATCCACCTTCCCCAGGCCGTATGGATAGGCTCGAGACTGGTATGCAGGAGTTGCGACAGATGATGGGAGGCATGCAGGAGCTACGTCAGATGGTAGGATCCCTAGTTGCAGCCAGTCGTACACCGAGACCGGATGACGTACCTACTACATCATAGACGACCATGGTACCTGCTCCTCCTACTACCACCGTGACCATCCCGGTTTCACTACAGGATTTCATGAGGCTGAGACCTCCAGTATTCACCGGCACCGAGGCAGCGGAGGACCCACAGACGTTCCTTGACAGTTTAGCCAGGATCTGCCGTTCGCTGAGATGTTCGGATGATCGATGGGTAGAGCTTGCGAGTTTCCGACTAGAGGGTCTCGCACAGACATGGTGGGAGTCAGTCTTGAGAGGTCGAGCTGCAGGTCTACCGCCTATGACTTGGGCCGAGTTTACAGCGGTCTTTCTAGCCCGTTTCCTTCCAGAGAGCGTTCGTGACGCCAGAGCTCGTAGCTTCGAGGCCTTAGTCAAGACACCTGGGATGACGGTGTCTGAGTATGACATCCAGTTTACACAGTTATCCCGATATGCTCAGTATTTGGTGGATACCGAGGAGAAGATGGTGAAGAGGTTCGTACAGGGACTTGATGCCCAGCTATATCTTGCCATTGGCGCCCAGCACTACGACACTTATTCAGCTGCTATGGATACGACATTGCGGATGGAGGCACGCATATCACGGACTTCGGCCGTTTCTGGGCCGAAGAGGATTCGCACCGATGTACCGTCTCAGAGGCAGCGCGCCAGATTCTTTCCGAGAGATAGGCCTGGCAGAGGATTTGGGCGGGGACAGTTATATGGTTCTTATCCCCAGGGGCAGCAGCCGTTGCCAGGGTGTTTTGGGTGCGGGAGTTTGCACCATCTTGTCAGAGACTGTCCGGCGAGACGACAGGGAGCGGCGACAGTTCCACATGTGACCCTGCCACTATCACCACCCCCTCCTCAGAGAGCCCTACTTCCTACCCCAGGCGATGCTCCATGCCAGTTAGGTGCACCCAGAGGCCGTGGACGCGGCGGTCCTGTTCAGAGAGGACGAGGAGGCAGAGGCCGAGGTCGAGGTTAGCCCGCTATCGGTGGAGGACAGGCCCGAGTTTTTGCTTTGACACCGCAGGATGCGCAGGCATCCAATGCCGTTGTGACAGGTACCTTGCCAGTTTGTTCTTTCGACGCCCGGGTATTATTTGACCCAGGTTCCACACATTCGTACGTCTCTACACACTTTGCATCGATGTTGGGCCGTGAGTCGTCGTCGTTAGATCATCCGCTTGTTGTTGTTACTCCGGTAGGCGAGTCGTTTGTCGCTCGTTTTGTATTTCGTTTGTGTTCCGTTCGTATCGGGGAGAGGGATTCATCAGTTGATTTGATACTCCTCGATATGTTGGACTTTGATGTGCTTCTGGGCATGGACTGGCTGGCCACTTGTTATGCTTCGGTGGACTGCCGTGAGAAGGCAGTCAGATTTAGCTTTCCGGGAGAGCCAGTCCTTGTTATTCAGGGAGACCGCAGTGTCACCCTTCCCAGCTTAATTTCGTCTCTTCGCGCTGGTCAGCTCTTGCGGAAGGGATGTCAGGGATTCTTAGCATGTATTTGTGATACTCGAGCTGCAGAGGTTCCGTTGGACCGGGTCCCGGTAGTTTGTGAGTTCCCTGATGTTTTCCCTGATGAGCTACCTGGGCTACCGCCTGAGCACGATGTTGAGTTCTGCATTGATTTGATTCCCGGCTCGGGGCCTATTTCTATACCGCCTTATCGGATGGCCCCGGCAGAGCTTCGAGAGCTGAAGGATCAGTTGCAGGATTTGTTAGATAGGGAGCTTATTCGACCGAGTGTTTCTCCGTAGGGTGCTCCGGTCCTGTTTGTCAAGAAGAAGGATGGAAGTTTGCGCTTATGTATCGACTACCGCCAGCTGAACAAAGTTACCGTTCGGAACAGATATCCGTTGCCGCGCATTGATGATTTGTTCGACCAGCTTCAGGGTGCGGGGTATTTTTCGAGGATCGACTTGCGATCAGGATACCATCAGCTGCGAGTTCGACAGGAGGATATACCGAGGACAGCTTTCCGCATGCGCTACGGCCACTACGAGTTTTTGGTGATGTCGTTCGGACTCACCAACGCCCCAGCAGCATTCATGGATTTGATGAACCGTACATTCAGGCCGTATCTTGACTTGTTCATCATCGTGTTTATCGACGATATCTTGGTGTACTCCCGGAGCAGAGAGGAGCACGAGCAGCACTTGTGGATTACGTTACAGACTCTGAGGGAGCACCAGCTGTTCGCGAAGTTCTCCAAGTGTGCATTCTGGCTGGACAGCGTCGGATTCTTGGGTCACGTGGTTATGAGAGACGGCATTTGTGTGGACCCGAAGAAGATTGAGGCTGTTCAGCAGTGGCCCCGACCTACATCGGTTACTGAGATCCGTAGTTTTCTAGGCCTGGCGGGCTACTACAGGCGTTTTGTTCAGGACTTCTCCCGTATAGCTGCACCTTTGACCGGTTTGACCCGGAAGGGAGTTCCTTTCGTTTGGACAGAGGAGTGCGAGCGCAGTTTTCAGCAGCTACGGACTTGTTTGACTACGACGCCGGTATTATCTTTGCCTTCGGGATCAGGCGGATTTGTTGTCTACTGTGATGCTTCGCGAGTGGGATTAGGATGCGTATTGATGCAGCATGGCCGGGTGATCGCTTATGCTTCTCGGCAATTGAAGAAGCACGAACAGAACTACCCCACTCATGATTTGGAGATGGCTGCAGTGGTCTTTGCACTGAAGATTTGGCGACATTACCTATACGGCGAGTCGTGTCAGATATTCACCGATCACAAGAGCTTAAAGTACATATTTCAGCAGCGAGACCTGAACCTCAGACAGCGTCGTTGGATGGAGTTGGTGAAAGACTACGACTGCGAGATCTTATATCACCCCGGCAAGGCGAATGTGGTGGCAGATGCGTTGAGTAGGAGGCCCGGGGGTAGTCTATCCTTTTTGCGCGCAGTGCAGAGGCAGTCGTCAGCAGATTGGCAGATGTTATGCGACAGCCGAGTTGAGTTCGAGTTCACTCAGACAGGGGGACAGCTCACGCATGCTCGTGCACGCCCACAGTTGCTTGACCGTATATGTGAGGCACAGCGCAGTGACGACCGTTGCTCAGAGATCATGGCACAGATGGGACAGGGCAGATTTTTCGAGTTCGTGGTTGACGATCAGGGGATTTTACGATATGGATCTACACTGTGCGTACCAGATGCTGATGGATTGCGGCGCGACATTCTTGAGGAGGCACACCGATCAGTGTATAGTGTCCACCCCGGTTCCACCAAGATGTACCATGATATGAGAGAGACCTACTGGTGGGACGGGATGAAGAGGGACATTGCGGAGTTCGTTTCGAGATGCCTGACTTGTCAGCAAGTCAAGGCCGAGCACCAGAGGCCCGCAGGAGAGCTACAGCCGTTACCCATTCCAGAGTGGAAATGGGAACAGATTTCGATGGACTTCGTTGTGGGTCTACCCAGGACCAGTCGAGGGTACGACTCCATCTGGGTGATCGTGGATAGATTGACGAAAGCGGCTCACTTCCTACCAGTGAAGACCACTTTCAGCTTCGCTCAGTATGCTCAGCTCTACATCGACGAGATCGTGCGGTTGCATGGCGTACCGACTTGTATCGTGTTAGATCAAGGCACTCAGTTCACCAGCCGACTTTGGCAGAGACTTCAGGAGGCTTTGGGCACTCGTTTGAGCTTTAGCACAGCGTTTCATCCGCAGACCGACGGACAGTCAGAGCGGACCATTCAGACTCTCGAGGACATGCTCAGAGCGTGCGTTTTAGACTTTGATGGTAGCTGGGATCGTCATTTACCTCTAGTGGAGTTCTCCTACAACAACAGCTTCCAGGATACTATTCAGATGGCACCTTTCGAGGCATTGTATGGGAGGAGATGCAGATCGCCCGTCTGTTGGACAGAGCTCAGCGAGAGCAGTATTTTGGGGCCGCAGCTTGTTGAGGAGACGACAGCAAAGATACAGTTGATCCGAGACCGGATAAGAGCGGCTCAGAGCAGACAGAAATCCTATGCAGACAGGCGCCGTCGCAGATTAGAGTTCGCAGTTGGCGACCATGTTTTTCTGAAAGTCTCTCCGATGAAGGGCGTGATGCGTTTTGGGCGAAAGGGGAAGCTTAGCCCTAGATTCGTAGGTCCCTTCGAGATCCTCGAGCGTGTCGGCGCAGTTGCATATCATTTGGCTCTTCCACCCAGCTTTCCCGATGTTCACCCCGTCTTCCATGTTTCGATGCTCCGCAAGTACTTTCACGACCCTTCGCATGCAATTCAGCACCCGACAGTCCAGCTAGAGCGCGACCTTTCTTTTGCAGAGCAGCCGGTGGCCATCTTGGATCGGCAGGTGAATAAGTTGAGGTCGAAGATTATACCAACCGTCAAGGTCCTTTGGCGTAGCCCGAGCAGCGAGGAGGTTACCTGGGAGACCGAGGGCGAGATGAGGAAGAAATATCCCCATCTCTTCGAAGGTACGCGTAGCTATATTTTTAAATTCGGGGACCGAATTTCTTTAAGGGGGGAAGATTGTAGCGTCTTGAAAAGTCGTTTTGGTGTTTTCCTGAAATTCGGTGAAAATTCGGTATTTTTCCGAAAACCGTCTTTCTCGTTATTTTGCAGTTTAGGGCTAATTATACTTAAAATGGATAGGTAATTGCTTGTTTTTAGTAGCTAATGAGTTACTTATGAAATTTTGGTCATTTAAAATTTTTTCCCTATTTTTCAATTTTTTAATATTATTTAAGCCGGTAAGAAAATACAGTAAATTAGCGATAAATACAAATTTTTCCGGGCTAATTTTAATCTTTAAAATTATGATAATTAAAATCTAGTGGTAACATAAATTTTTAGTATTTTATTTTGAATTTTTACTAATTTTTATGATAGGAAATGAATTTATTGAATTTTAAGCTAAAACTTGCAATTTTTGACTTGTAGGGGGTCTTTTTGCATAAAATTTCTTTTGTAAAACCCCTCTCTCTCTTCCCTCAGCCCTAGGACAGCCCCACCTTGACCAGGTCCAGAAATTTCTGGCCTCATTTTGGTTTCCTTTCTTGTGTTGAAATGGGGTTGTTTATGAATTTATTTTAAATATAGTTGATGAGGTATGGTGTATTGACTTTTGGGGAGTTGACTCTTGACCTTTTCCAACACACCCACACCCCTCCCCTCACCTCCTAATCTGGCCGAAACCTGCACTCCCCCCTCTTCATCTCTTTTCTTTTCATTTTCTTCAAAATTCTTCAAGTTAACTTCAAAAAAAAATTGCAACTTTAAGCTTACAAATTAAACCCATCCTTCATCTTTCTTTTCCTTCACCTCCCTAGCTTGGATCTTGATGCTTGAGGCCATCATTTGAAGCAAATCTATTCTTGCTAGATCTCTAGTGAGGTATAATCTCTTGCTAATTAAATTCTTTTGATTAAGTTTCTTAAGTTAGATTGTTGTAGTGTTAATTTAGTGTAGTTCTAATCTAGTTTTTTCTTAGGTTATGGTTGAAAAATTAAACTAGGGTTTTTGAAGCCATGATAGTTAATTAAATTATTTTGTAGTTAATCTAGTTGTTACTTAACTAATCTTTATGGTTACCTTGCTTAAGCGGCTTCCTATTAACCTAATCTATGTTAAACTTGGGTGAAATTGCATTAAGTTTGCTAATTTACCAAAATCTAGAAGAGGGTTGTGTATGGATTGTGAGTTGTGAAGCATGATAAATGAGTTGAATTAGGGTTTAGAAACCATTATTTAGTTGATTAAATCTAATTTTTTATCTAGTTGTTTTGCTAACCTAATCTAGAAGGTTAACTTGCTAATTGAGTTATAAATTAGTGTTAATTTAAGGTTTTCATATATAGTTTGGATTAAGAATTGCTAGGTTAGATAATTCAAGTAATGGTTGTTTATGGAAAATAGGTTTTGAATCTTTGCTAATGTGTTGTAATTATAGTGTTTGTAGATTGCTTGTTGTGTGGTTGGATATTGTGTTGGATTGTGATAACCGTATCACTAATTTTCGATTTTTGCACCAAAATTGCTAGTTTGTGCTTACTAGGTTTTTATTAAAATTATTTGGTGAATTATTTGTGATACCTTGGGGATGTTTTTAGCATCTCCTATGACGTTTAGGATGCGTGAGTGCGGATTTTTGGGTAGTCGGGTTTTAGTTTTGCCGGGCGACCAAATCGGCGTTTTTTGGCAGTTTTTGCGATTTTCGCGTGTGTTCCGCGCACTTTATGCACGTTGTACCTAGCTAGCGAACATTAGTAGTTTCGTTGGGGTTTTGCGTCGTTCTTGATATGTAGCCTTATGTTTGGTATTGATGTAAATTCCAGGTTCGATCGCGGAGACGTCAGACGCGGCGCGAAAGGGAAAAGCGGTGATTGGACACAGCTAGCCAGGGATTCCGGTGAGTAGATGTAACATCTACGGGGGACTATCGTTGGATGGCGCAAGCCGCCCGATAGCTTTAGTATCTTACAAGATTCTTAGTGATGTTAGAAATTAGGGGTGAAATACGTATATGATTATTTGCTGCATCCATGCATTATATTGACATACATATACGAAACCATGTTATAGGACACCTGCACTATTGCCAGGGTTTTTATATGCAGCACGAGCACTATTCATGCTTACACACACACCCTGGTAATTGCCATGCCACCACACTAGATAACCTTTAAATTTAAACCTTTTACTAAATGATACTTAAACTTGTGCTATTGCCTTTAATTCCTTAAAATGAAACCGTAGGATTGCTATTCATGTGCATGTACTTCATCATATTAATTGTTCATGCCTAATCTATTAATCACACATCGCAACTTGATTATTGATACCATATGCATTCATTATCATTGATATATGCACTTATGAGGATTTCTTGAGATTTTATGATATTTCTGGATTTCGGGGGAAAGCCGCAAAATTTCTAAACTTATTATATTTTTAAAATATGTAAATTGCGGTTTTCTAGTGATGTAAGTGTCGTCCACCATGAGTTTGCTGTGGTTTTGGAAATCCGTGTTGAGGAGTGGAGGAACCGGCACGGGTACATGGTGGGCCCGGTAAGGTACCCCGGGGCAAGAGGAATGTGGTGTTGACGTTGAGCCTGGCAGGGGACGGATTACCTACCGGTGACTGTTTGGGACGGCGGATATCCAGAGGATACCGACCGTGGCCGCTAGATGATGAGATATTGATATTTGAGATGGGTCAGCCGGACGGCTGAGGCCAGAGATACATTTATGAGATTTGAGACAGCTTTTAGGTGTCGTTGCTGGACACCGGTTCTCGTCGATTCCTTGAGTATTATGCTGGCATTCTAAAAGAGTTTCAAAAACAAAAAGAGATAAAATGTTTCTTATAGATACCTATTGAGACCTCAGATATTCATGTTGCATACATATTCGTACACTGATGTTGTATACACACCTGCTAGTGCATCCATTCATACCTGTATTTTAGATGCTAGGATGCTTGTGTGCATGCATACGATAGCCTTTGTAGGTGTTATTTATTACTCACGAGTTGGCAACTCACCCCCGTTGTGCCACAGTCTTTTGCAGGTCCGCTCCGTCAGTACAGTAGCGGCGGGCGCACTTGTTCTTTTGCCTCCTTTGCCTGGACTCGAGGTTTTGCTCTTAGGTGGGTTATGTTACTATTTTTGTACCACCTTGTATATTCTTTGTATCTAGTGCACTCCATCTACTGTATCTACCAGTATTGTTGTATATTGACTTAGAGATGAGACTGTGAGGTTTGTGGACTTTTATGCTGTATTTTGGGGTCGAGCTCACTTGAGTCGACATGCTGTTTTCTTATGCTTCATTATGATTATTTTGCATGCTGTCGTTTTATATTGCGTGGGATTTGTGACCGCCTTGTGGCGAAGAGCTAGCTCCCGCTTGGGGATGCCCTATTTTGTTGGATTCATATATATTTTGTTGTACCCATTTTGGGGGCCAGTATTTACAAAGGAGACTCTGCCGAAATTTTCGGAAAAATTGGTATTGTTTTTAAAAAGGGTTTTACATGACTTATTTGATAAACTCGCTTTCAATTGATTGGGTTTTCTTCACTCTTTTGCTTAATTGGTTTTGTTTTCTGGGCTTTGGCTTACTTATTTTACGGACGTCTTTAGACGTTTCGTAAACTTAAGTGCCAGTCACGTTCCGTACCCTGCGGGTCGTGACAGCCTCGCCTCCGCGAATCTCTCCATGCGCGAGATCTCCGCTGCCCACGATCCCACGTTCCATGCCATCACGATCCCCATTAACGAGCCTGTCTCGCCATTAATGAGAGATCCCGTCCATTACGCGGGCGTAACGGCCGGTGTGATTCTCGCACCTGCCTACCTGTTGCCACCGCTATATAAACCCCTCCTTCAGACGGTTCAAGTAAGTCATTTTCAACTCACTAGGCCTTACTCTGCTCGTATTTCCTGTCTAACTTGATCGTCGGAGGGTCCTCGGTGGTATAACCATCCCGGGACTTCCTTGCAGGTAGCTCGGCCCCAACAACCTCAAACCCATTGAGATTCACACACTTCAACAGCTATTGATTGATTCGATTTATTTGTAGTAGTTAACCGCAATCAATAACGGTGTTGCGTGTAGCTAGACCGAGATGAGTATGGGCCGTCCTTAGGAAAACGTTGAATCTTTTTAATCTTACTTTAGACGTGTTGAAAAAGGGGAAGAATAAAGAATGGTGAAGAATGGTTGTAGGTTCTAGATCTACGTCAAACACGGATGCAGAATATAGATCTAGATTAACTATGGATGTAGGTTTTATAGTAGAAGGGGGCTTGTAGGGTTCTTTAAGATTTAGTAGTCATGGATGATTAATTAAAGATTACTCTTTTTATCCTTTAATAGATTTAAAACTAGATCGACAGTGATGAATGTAGATTAGGGTTTCTGGAGGGAATATGGTTCCCACTCTTAACCCCTATCTTGACATGGATCTCCATTCATGTCTAGCCTTTACCAAAACAATTGTTAATCTAATATCTAATCGTGGTCGTGACTATCAATGAATTGATAGCGCGCCCGATTAGGATGTTAACTATTTTTTTGATGAAGTTTATAAACTTTATAGGACGTAAAAAGAGTTTAAGGATCTTCATCATCCATTAATCTACCCTAATCCTACGAACCCTAACAAGCGGAGAATTACTCGCGCATGTTGGGAAAAGAAAAAATAGAAATCATGAAGAAAATAAAATGCAATAAAATAAACTACCTTTATTAATCAATAATATCAAGTACACTTTGTTTCCTTTGAAAATGATTACAAAACCCTAGTTTGCCTCTCGATCTCTTCTAAGGAGGTAGATGAACTGTCGATGATCAACCAGGATTCTTGAGCCGTCTTGGACTTCGTGATCTCGTCGGCTTGATGATTTTTCCAAGAGGCTCTCGGCCCTTATTTATAGTCACAGAGCTAGAACCCTAGTTTCCTTATTTGGAAACTAGTGGTTAAGATCCTAACAGAGAAAATCCCAACTCCTAACTCGTCTAAAATGCGGTGGAACCACGGCCAATAGGTGGGTTTGGCCACGGTTCCGCGGCCAAACAGGGAGGTCATCTGTTAGTTTTTCTGGGGCTTTAACTTGATACACGTGGTGATCTTTTCACATCTCTGGAAACTGAAAATCTTCTCTTCGTCACTTCCAGACTTGATTTCTTTAGTTTACTTTCTTAATTAGGCAGGTTTGTTTTGCCAACTTTGATTTCCTTGATTTCAGTCCTGAAAATTCCGCACAATAACTCAACAAATAATATTAGTTTGTTTTATGGAGATATTAACTTAACCATTAAGAATTGGTCAAAGGCTTTTAATAAGGTAAGCATATTTAAATGGGCCAAATGTCACATGGATATTTATGCTTACTTTTTCCTATATAATTATAATATATAAACACATGAAAATAGTATTTTTACAGATAAACCTTCATATGTGTCATATATTATAATAAACACATTTTATTATGTAGAATAGTAGGAAAAATGTCATATTAAATGTGCAGTTTTATCAACTGAACAAATACCCCCAAACTTATCTTTGATTGTCCCGAGCAAACTAGTTTATTTAAAAAAAAAGGAGAAAGCTTAGCACACTTTCGTAGGCAACACGATTGCACTGAGTGCGTGCAATAAGCCGTTAAGCCCCTAGGTGTCCCTAGTAGGAGGAGTGTTGTCTCCTGAGGGTTTTCAGCGGATTACACCCATAAAATCCTATAATAAAAGAGAGATGGTGAAAGTTACATATAAAGATAAGAACTATAAAAGAAAGAATTTGAAAATAAGAGTTTTCAACTACATCAGTTTTTCAGTTGCTATGAGCCCTATCTTAATGGTCGTGAAAAAATGTTAGAAATCACATCATCCCTCAATAAAACATCGCCTTTAGTTTTCCTCCCATCTTTCTTCCAAACATTGATCATATACCCCTACGTGTGTGCACTGGACATCCCTACACTCGGAGAATTCAATTCAAGCAATCATACTCTTGTCCATCTACCTTAGTACTTTTTAATCGATATTTAGATGGAATATGCTCACACATTTTTCATGCGACCGTTAATACTTCTTGAGGTACTAACCGACCGATTACTCATGTGCTTGCTAATTAGGTGCTTTTCCTCGTCTTGCAACACCTAAGGCTTAGCAGTGGCTCCCAAACCAGTTGGTCTAAGGCACTAGGTGATAAAGCACCCTTGCTGTATTTTTTTTATTGCTGCCTCGGTGATAACAAAACTAGTGTTCATTTTTCTTTTCACCATTTTATCTTTTATTCTCCAGTTTTATTTCCTTTATACTTTGGTTTTTTAGACAATTCACCATTTTATCTTTTATTCTCCACTTTTATTTCCTTCATACTTTGGTTTTTTAGACAAGAGCATTTCAAGGTATCCTCTACTATCCCGAGTTTCAAGATGTGTGTAAGTGCGTATAGTAGGGTATCAACGTTCAAATGTTTGGCTTCCAGAATAGGAACTATTTTTCAGGCTTATTTTTATCCTTAGATTAGTAATTTCCTTCATCTTACTAACCCTTGGGACAACAGCTCATAACCACTTATTACTAGTTTCATTTAAGAAAACATCTAATTTTCTTGTTTTTCTTAAACTATTCCTATCTTTTAAATATAATTTTTCACTTTCTACTCTTTTATTATATAAAAAACAAATTTTTTTGAATGCCCAGTGTCAAAGATAATTCAGTGAATACAAACCTCCCCCCAAACCTGTTTTCAGCAGTGTTCTCACTGATGTTGTCTTTTGAGAGCATGGACCTGTATACTTGGGGAGAGACAAAAGGGGTAAAATAATAGTTAAATGAAAACTACCCCCAAACTTGTTCTTTGGAACACACAGATATTCAGTTAAGTCCTTTTCACTCACTTCCATTATTAAAACGAGAAACTGTTGCCGAAACATGGAGGTGAGGCGGAGGAATTCAGTTATGATAAAGCGGCTCCCGTAAAAACAGGAGCTCCTCCGCTGGGTTAGCAGAGAAATAAGGTTTTAATCTATGCCCATTTACTTTAAAAATTGAACCATTTTTCAAATTTTCAACTTCTATTGCCCCGTGCGGGTGTACATACCGCACCACAAAAGGTCCTTTCCAACAGATTTAAGCTTACCCGGATAAAGATGGAGACGGGAATCGTAAAGAAGGACTTGTTGCCCCGATGTGAAAGTTTTCCTAAAAAGGTTTTTATCGTGGAACATTTTAGTCCGGTTCTTTACTATCACTGCATTATCGTAAGTTTCATCGCAGAGTTCTCTTAGCTCATTCAATTGCAGCTTCCGATAGCTGTAAACTTGATCAAAATCAAAGTTAAGCTCTTTAATAGCCCACATTGCCTTATGTTCGATCTCGACAGGAAGGTGGCATGCCTTCCCAAACACAAGGCGGTATGGAGACATACCAAGATCTGTCTTATAAGCGGTGCGAAATGCCAAAAGAGCATCCGTCAATTTGGTTGACCAATCTTTACGGTTTTTAGAAACCGTCTTCTCCAAAATTTGTTTGATTTGCTTATTCAAGATCTCAGCTTGCCCGCTTGTTTGGGGATGATAAGGCGTAGAAAGTTTGTGAGTGATTGAATATTTCGGCATCAAAGTCTTGAAAGACCGATTACAGAAATGTGTCCCGTTGTCGCTAATTATAGCTCGAGGGTGTCCCTATTGCGAAAAGATATTTTCTTTAAGGAACTTAATGACAACTTTGTTGTCATTAGTGCGACACGGTATTGCTTCCACCCATTTTGAGACGTAATCAACCGCTAACAAGATATATAAATTCCCAAAAGAGTTGGGAAAAGGGCCCATAAAATCAATACCCTAAATATCGAATATTTCTACAACCAATATAGGTTGGAGCGGCATCTCGTTTCTTCGTGAAATCCGACCCAAATGCTGACACCGTGGACAAGTTTTGCAATGATCATATGCATCTTTAAATAATGTTGGCCAATAAAAGCCACATTGCAAAACTTTCTCCGCCATTTTTCGAGGACCAAAATGACCGCCGCATGCCTGATCATGACAAAATTGTTATGAGATAACGAAATGAATATTATAAACGTAGCAGTTTAGTCTCACTTGATCGGTTGCCACGGAGTTTTGATGTGATCAAAAGTCCGTCGCAATCACGTAGCGTACGCGGATACTCGCCGGGTAAACTTAATAGACAGCCTCACCCCATAGCCCCGACCAAGTGACTGTAGGAGAACCCCGTCGCCGAAAGCATCCGTTCGGGTGCTCTCGGTAGCGGTGTTCCGCCTTGGTGCACTTCGTCGACGGCGTCGGGGGTGCGGCAGCCTACTAAAGTTTGCGACGAGCATTCGATCAAAATGTCGGGAATCCTGTTGAATTGCCCGACTTGATATTGAAAAGTGTTTTCGATAATGAGACTAAAATGCGGGGTTTATAATTGTTAGGCATGCGATGTCTAAAGAATTCATTTGATTAGGCATGCGATGTCTAAAGAGATTGCGGATTCCAACTGTTGTAGTTTTACACTTTCTTTTCTGTGACCGTAAGTGTAATATGTGATATCGCCGGTTTCGTTGCTATATGTCAACGACAATTGGGATGCGCATATTTACTTACGTTGATGACATGTGATGTTATGTTTTGCTGGATATGTTATATTGGATCGTCGTGTTTGAATAGCCGGGTTTTTTTTATGTGAGATGAGTGTTTTTTCATTTTCATTCATGTAAAAACTTGTATGTAATATTCTTTTATTGGGGCACTTCCAGGTTGCGGAAGATGTCACCGTTGATGTATATTATTTACTTTTCTGCACTAGGATAGACCCAAGGAGGGGAGCACAAGTAACCGGGTTCTAGGGTCCAGTGGGAGACCAACTCGAGGAGTCGAGTCCGGGTCTCCTAACCCTAGAATTGGTAGGGTTGCTTGCCGCTCTCGTAGGGGTCTAGGGGTGTGGGATTGGCTATTCATCACGACCGTGGAATCCGTGTTTTATACTGGCTCGTATTGAAAACACGGACGTCCTAGTATATCCAATATTTCATATGTTTCTTCTGCTGTGATTTATCTGTGATCATGTGATGTTCTGTGACAGGTATTATATATAGTATATATGATATATTATATAGACGTTGCTTATGTTTTACACCCGCGCTAGCCCTGCCTCGCTCTGGCGTTAGTTACCTAACCTAACGGTGCAGACGGGACATCGAGGCAAATGCGGATGGCATAAGCGTACGTTATATTTATCTGTGATGGTTAGGTGGACTTAAATGATGGGATATTCATTAATGAGATTAATGAAAGAAAATAAACCTAATTGATGTTGTGGAATCGAATTTCAAAATAAAACAGGTAGCTACAGTTCTTGCTTTGCATTGTGGTGTTCCTTGTAGAACATCCTGCACCTTATTCGATAAGGAAAGGACCGAGATCCCTTCACCGGGAGTGACTCCTTTAGCAATAGCTGGCAGATGCTACAACCCTCGGTTTGTCTTTTGATCGCTTCTATAGTTTCTGCTTTGCACAGTGATATATATGATATATCCCGCACCTCATTCGACGAGGAAAGGGCCGACGATCCCTTCACCGGGAGTGACCCCTTTAGCAAAACTAGAAAAGCCTCGAAAACATTCCATTTAAAAACCATTTGATTCCGCAACGAGATCAAGTTCAAAGCGTTAAAGGTTTTCACAAAAACCAGCCGCAACCCTCCGTCATTTTAGGAAGTAGAGTACTTAGTATTCGTGCTGTGTTTGTTGACCATAGTCAAGGCACAGTGTACGGTAGCTAAGTGATGTCTTCCTACACCGCATATGATGCGATTAGTTAGGACAGTCGCGTGACTTTGTTGACCTTAGTTAAGGGTCATATGGGTGGGTCGAATTAATCACGAAATGACGGGTAGAACTTGACTAGTACTTATGATTTGTTGACCATAGTTAAGGTCATAGGTGCTAGGGGTAAAAACCTTTATCGGGAGTTTCAAGTGTTGAAATTTGCAATGAGATTGCATACCTTCTATATGATAGTTGGATCCCGATACCCACTGCGAGTAACTGTTACTCCTGGGAGAGTTTTGCACTTTGCAATTAGCCGATCAAGTAGGTGTCTAGAAAGGTGTCAACGGGGTTACGCCTCTGGGAAAACGAGGTTTACTGTAATTAGGTCCGTGCGAAAGCACGGGGAACCTCCCTCAAAGTACCGACACTGGCCTGGCTGAAAGATTGGCGAACTTGTAGAGTGTAATTAATCCCGGCTAGTCTTTCCTTTTAAGGTTTGAAGGAAGATTTGATAAAAACAGTGGGAGCCATCCTGATTAGATAAAATATATAACCAATCTGATCGTGCAAGAGCGCACGCAGAGTGTTTTCTTCTCTCTCTCCTGGTAGCGACCATATCACGCCTTAATCAAGATAATAATATGGATGTATTGACCGAACCCGCTTGTTATACTGAGCTGGGGAATGTTGGTCCCGCTCCAACTTATAATTGTTATAAGACAGAGCAGGAAATTTGGGAATACCAGAATTCCTATGCCGCCCAAACGAAGAAAGTGCATATGATGCATCTCCTTCGGGTGTGTTCATTACAAAGAACTGTTTCTCAGTATCCTCTGCATCCTGGGTATATGATACCGGATCAGGATCCCAGATATGTAATCTGTTACATAGGGCTACAAAAAGGTAGAAAAACTGAGAACGGGTGATAAGTTTCATGAGACAGAAAACGGGGCAAGTGTTGCAGCCAAGTCTGTTGGTCACTGTCACCCTGTATTACGAATACATTGATTCTGAACAAATGCTATTAGATACCGAACCTGATATACAAAATTATATCAGTCTCTTTATTATTAAAGAAAGGATATAATTTTGTATTGATGGATAATGTTTTGAACATTTCCTATATCAAAAGTTGATCGATTCAGGCACGTTATCTAAAAGCATTAACGTTCTAAATCAAACTACAGTTCCTAGTATACTGAACACACACAAGAAGAAGAGTTCAGAAATGAACGAATCCTTCTTGAGGCATTGTAGACTAGGTCATATCAATGCGACCCGACTGGCTGAAGTTACATTTAGATGTATATTTAAATCAGTTTGAATTTACATCTTGTAAAACTTGCCTGTCATGTCACAAAGATAAGATGACCATAGCTCTGTTTATTGGAAACAGAGGAAGAGTTGGTAAACTCTTGGGACTGATACATGATGATGTATGTAAGGTCTCATGTCTACACATGCCAGGACTGGTTCTTTATACTTCATTATATTCTCTGATAATCTCTCAATATTCAGTCATATGTTCCTGTTGAAACATAAGTCCGAACCTTTTGAGGTATTCACAAAATATAAGTTAGAAGTAGAGAACCAAAATACGGGTATAAGTATTATGTCCTATGATGAGATCAGGGAGGAGAATACTTGTGCATAGAATTCCTGGACTATTCTAAAGGAGAATGAGATTCTCTCTCAGCATTACTCCTCCGTATACACCATAGCACGATGGTATATCGGGGCGGGGCAATCACACCCTATATGATAAGGTGTGCTCTATGATGAGTACTACTAAGTTACCTGTTTCCTTTTGGGGTTATGCACTTGAGAAGTTGCATACCTATTGAATTAGGTTTGAATCAAATCAGTGCCTACCACTCCATATGAGATATGGTATGGGAAGAACCCATCTCTTAAGTAAGTTAAGATTTGGGATTGTCCGGCCTATGTCAAAAGCAAAATCCGGACAAGATTAAGGCAATGTCAGTTCTGTAGAACTGGAAAGGTTCCAGCTATACGAAACTACAGCTGAAGATTTGACAGACCCAAAGGATTCTATAGTCCCCGACGAACCTCAGCCTCTCCGCCGATCTGGTAGGGTTCCTCGCCTGCCTGAGAGATACCTCAGTTTCTCGATGACAGTGGGAGCGAGGATTGCATCATGAGATGATGACCCAACTAGATTCGAGCAGGCCATCAAGAGTAGGGACTCTGTAAGAATGGCTGGATGCTTAGCGGTCTGAGATGGAATCCATATACACCAACAAAGTATGGACTTTGGTTGCTATATCTGAAGGGTTAAATCCCCATCAGGAGCAAGTATATCTTGAGAAGATTACTTGGTGTAGATGGAAAAGTTGAGACTTTCAAAGCTAGACTTGTTAAAGGTTTTCGTCATCGACCAGGCGTGGATAATGATGAAACCTTTTTCCAGTAGCTATGCTTAAGTCTATCCAGATCCTACTTACCACGGCTACATACCATGACTACGATATCTGGCGGTTGGGTGCCATGACTGCCTTTTTAAATACTGATTTAGAAGAGAACGTCTATAAGAACACAGCCAGAGGTCTTCGTAAAACAGTGGGAGCAGCGGAAACGTGTGCAAGTTGCTTTATATAATGAAGCAGGCATCGCGGAGTTGGAACGTCTGTTTTGATGTGATAGTCAAAGTGTTTGACTTCATCAAAATGGTAGATGAACCTTGTATATACAAAAGGGTAGTAGAGAGTAAGGTGGTCATCTTCGTATTGTACGTAGACAACATACTCTTGATAGGAAAAGAGTTTCCTATACTACGATCGGTCAATCTCCTATTATCACAAGGATTCTCCAAATAGGATAAAGATGATACCTCCTAAATCCTGAGATTTGGACCTATGAGATAGATCTAAAGGGATATTAGGGTTCTCACTAGGTATAGTGAGATTGTATCAATCGATCCTGGGGAGAATCACTGGAAGTGTTCCAGGGTGATAAAGATGACTGAATGTCAGTCACAGGCACTGTCTTTACCCTCAGTAAAGGGACGGTATGTTGGAAGAGTTCCAAGCTAGATACCGTGGCAAACTAGACGATAAAGGCTGGTAACATCGCTATTGAAGATACTACCAAAGAGGAAGTTTGGGTGTATATTGGTTCATAAGATGAACTAGGTTCCTGCCATTGTATGACAATGGAAGTGTGGCTTTGGCCCTGGAACCCTGGTCCCATCAGTGACCCAGACAAATTCTGAGGAAGCATCACCTGATCATGGAGATAGTTGATCTCCGGGGTGATCGAGGTTAGGAGAGTAGACTCAGAAGACAACACGGCGGATCCACTCACGAAGGCCTTTTTCCCAAAGAGAGACTTTTAGGGGATGGTTGAGTATGTGATACTGCAACCACTGCTACAGATGGCCCTAGTGCAAGTGGGAGATTGTTAGTTATATGTATGCCCTAGAGGCCATTACTGTACATTGGATGCATATTGTAGTGGATGCTGGGACATATATAGGAAGGACTTTCTTGCTCGACATGATAGTACGCTATCTGGTTGCTCTTTATCTTAACGTGCATACTTTTCGTCTCTCTGTTACATGTTGATAAAGCCCTTAGGATGTGTACTCGACTTCCAGGACTATGATGCAGATCATACTAGCGGGGCCTGGATAGTCCATGAGTACATCCTTGAAATGTTCCTAGTCGAGGGAATATCGAGACGGGGCATCGATATTCCAGAGTAGACTAGCGTATATCTTCTCGACCCATGCGATGGGCGATGGATGATCCTATATCCATTGGTGTTTGACATCGGAGATGGTATGCGGGTGCTCAGTAGAGACTGGGTACACTGAACGGACTCGCCGAGAACTCCCAGATGGTATTATACCTCACGTCAGATGGCAGTTCTCTGGTGACACTGGTACAGCTTAGTCTGTTGACCCGAGATCGTCATAGAGTCTTGTGTGTCTCCCACTGTGCTTTGATTTCCACCCTACCACGGCTCTACTGAGTCGTGCAAACAGGTGGTTTTTGGGTACAGTCCCGATTCACATGGAGGCAATGAGCGATAGGAGGGGATTCGTCTCTCCCGGTATTGGGGGTTGATGTTGCGCAATGCACGACTGGCCATAACAGGAAATCCCTGGCCAGGGTTGCAGTGATATACTGGTAAGAGTTATCAGTAGTTTCACGAAAGTTATGGACCTCAAGTCGGCATGACTTATCGAGCTACTGGGGTCTGACGTTTACCACCCCTAGGCGAGATATGCGACATATCAGATGAACAGACCGGACTGTACGGTAAGTGTTACTGGTTGGATTCACAGGAGTGTGAGCGGGCTTGCTCGTCGATCTTCTGATCGCTCAATACCCGGGTGGCCGTTACGTTTAGCAGACCGCTTGCGGCTTGTGGGTGCTTGATATGATCATCATCCGCTACCGGCGTATTGACGAGTCTTTCGAGTCCTACACAGAGGTTTCCTGGCTCAAGCGAAACGAAATAGGAGCGCATATGAGATATGTGCGGGACCGAGAATAATGCGTGTATGTGATACAGTATTTCATTCTCGCGATGAATGTATCGAATGGTTGTATGCGATATAACCTAGTTATCGAATCAAGGATTGATTCGATAAGCCGATACATTGGATACTAGCCGGTTATATGCGACATGACCGGATCATTGAATCAAGTGTTGATTTAATGATTTAATGTATAATTATATATTTGATATATTACTTTGCATTAACTAGTATTGGTTCACTTTAAATGGATTTACTCACTTAGTTTGTGCACATTGCATATGTGATATATTTTGTGCACATGATTGTATCATGTTTGATGATACATGCAAGCTAGGGTTAGTGTAAAGAATTAGACCATGGTTAAGATTATGATTAGGGTTTTCTTTTTTCTTATTTATTTATTTATTTATTTTGGAAAAAGATGAGAAAAGAATGGTTGCTATTTTTGTTTGCTAGTTGAAGATTCTTGAAGCTTTGAATTAGTCCACCATTCTTGTCTCATCCTTAACCCTAACCATTTAAGTTAACCATGGTCCATTCTCTACAACTAACCAAGGGTTAGTAAATGATAAGTATTGATTTATTTATCATTTACTTAATACTTATCATATTCT